>CM024692.1:11060688-12301333 GCA_014182735.1 Corymbia maculata | reverse complement strand
GAAACAGAGGCCAGCAATGTCTAATGGTGATGATGTTAGACAAAAATGAGCGATTCTAGTCATGCATTGCAGAAAAAAATTCAAGTATAAATTAAAATCATATACGGAAAATAGGATCAAAAATAAATTTGACCTCTAGTCATTGTTTGGGTTAGTGTTCGTTGGAAATCCATGGAAGTTCACTAGCAATTCAATAATGATTATGGGTGCACTCTACTAATCCAATCCCCTCGTGTATAGATAGTGTATTTCTAAATGAAATGGTTTGCCTTAGACCTTGTTGTGTCCTTACATAAATGAATGTTTGTCTTTTTGGTTATCAAAAGGGCGGTTGTCAACGGAGAGGTAAGAAACGTGGAAATTGTATTCAAAAGAAAAAACACGGGTCAAAGCCAATGGATAAGTTTTTATTTTAAAAGCTATATCCCTAAAAATGTCGGATCATATTATTGATAAGGTGGTGGTTGATAAAGATGAAATCGTTTTCCACAAGAATTGGAATGGCCATACTTTTTTTATGGACGAAGCCACTATGAGTAGATCTTGCGATGATTGAAGGGGTGGTGTATGTTCGGAGGTTGAAGAAGTAGAGATAAAAGAAATAGGGCTACTCGAGCTTCCGATGAGTTCTGTGCAAAAAGATTGTCCATCTTCCTTTATTGTTTAAGTTGATCGAGCTCACCTCGTCTTTGGCCTCACATTTGGAAGAAGATGTGGTGACCATGGCCGAGGTGGACGAAACTCGAGCGGCCATGGCTGCAAGCTCAAAGATGTGCACGCAGTCCAGTGGCCAAGCTCACGAACTCAAAAAGCGGCCCCTACTGGCCAATTGGTGCAGCTGTTTTGCCCCTCAGCTCCCCCAGCAACCAAAACTAAATAAGATCGAATTAGGAGTTCTCGACATTTCACTCCCCCATTGTCGTGGATCTGTGAAATGGAATGATTAGTGTCAGTCTTCCTTAATCGCAATCTAAAATTAAAATACAAATCATGGATCGGAATCTCATAAATTGAGAAAGGATTTTTTTTCACCCTATAAAATGCCCGGACATTACACATTTTGCTGGGCCCAAATGGCACGATGCTCAATTCCTAATTTTCATTAAACGTACTAGTCCTTTGTTATGATTTTTTTTTAGGATGTAATTCTGAAAGATGCTATACAATTAATTGTTACGATTAAAAGTTGTCTGCTTCTTAATGGGCAAAAACCAACAAAATCCACTTCTTAATTTGTAAATACAAGTATAAGCTCAACAAGTTTCAAAATGAAATAAAAACCAACAAAATTCACTTCTTAATTTGTAAATACAAGTATAAGCTCAACAAGTTTCAAAATGAAATATCATCACATCATCTATGAGTGTTTCTTTCGGTTGGCATTAATGCATAGGGATCTTCTTTAAGACATTTAATTTTTTTTTGTGACCTGTTGAATTTTCAATCTTTTTCTAATTATATGTGCGGACATAAAGATGAAATTATTGAATTTTTGTCTAATTAATTTTCAAAGTTTTGACTCTCTCGAGAAAGTCAAAAAAATAATCGACGGATTAAAAATTCAAATCCGAAACTTTGCCGCTCTTCTTTCTTCTCCTTTTTTCCTACGCGCCTCCCTTTCTCCCCTTTTTCGATTGCCGCATGTCCTCTCCTTCTCCGCGTGCATCCCCTCCATTCTCTCTCTTCCCTTTTCTTTATCTTGTTTCTTTTCCATGCTTTTTCGAGCATGCTAGTTCGCCTAGCCGCCCTGTCGCCTCAAGCCTCCGTCCAATATGATGGAATTGTGGAGTCTAATGGAGAACGATATTATTGTGGGTAGGCACTTTCCAATAGGTCACCCATCCTGAGATATTAAAGGAAATAAAGTTTATATTATTGCTAATGGCATACATGTAGTTTCCATATTTAATTATGTATGCCCTAGACTCATGTTATAAATAGAACAATTTCTTTTATAGTTATAATGCTGAAGCTTTGTAACCCCGAGCTTGTAACACTCATATTAATAGTGAAGAGATTGCCTAGTGCGGCACCATGATTTTCCCTTCTTGATTTTGGAAGGGTTTTCCATGTAAAAATTCCTGCTTGCCCTCTTTTTCTTCCTTACTTTTATTTTTCACATATTCGCGTCTCCAACAACTGATATCAGAACCTAGTTTTGGCAAAATAGTGGGAGCAAATATGGACGAAGGAAAGGTGAAGATTGATCGTTTCAATGGCAAGGATTTTGGTGTCTGGAATATACAGATCGAGGATATGCTGTATCAGAAGAACTTGCATCAACCTTTGTCTAGAGAGGAACCAGAATCTATAAAGCAAGTAGAGTGGGAATTGTTAGATCGACAAGCTTTAGGTTTGATTCATCTTACATTGGCGCAGAATGTTGCTTTTAACATTGCCAATGAGGCAACAACGGTGGATTTGATGGCGGCGTTGTCTAACATGTACGAGAAGCCTTCTGCATCAAACAAGGTATATTTGATGTGTCGTCTTGTCAATTTAAAGATGGACGAGGGTGCTTCTATGACAAATCACATCAACAAATTTAACGTGATTACGACTCAGTTGAGTTCGATAGATATAAAATTTGATGACGAGGTAAAGGCTTTAATTTTATTATCTTCTCTACCTGAAAGTTGGAGTGCAACTATGACTGCAATGAGCAGTTTGTCTAGTAAGAAAAAGTTGAAGCTTCAAGCAATCTGAGATTTGATTCTTAGTGAGGATATTCGTAGAAGAGAATCAAGTGAATTTTCGAGTGCTACCTTAAATATTGAAGGCAGAGGGAGAAGCAATCAACGGGGGCAAAACCAGTACCATGGTAGATCAAAGTCTAGAGGGAGAAGCAAATCGAGACCTCGTGGTGAAATTATTTGCTGGAATTGTAAAAAAATGGACATTTGAAACGAAATTGTAGAGCTCCAAAGAAGAAAATTCAATATTGAGATCGAAATCAAGATGAAGAAAAATCTGTGAATGTAACTTTTGAAGAGACTCAAAATAGTGATGTCTTAATTTTGAGCATTGATAGTCCAATTGAGTCGTGGATTCTTGATTCAGGTGTGTCGTTTCACTTTACTTCATGCAAAAAATTAATGCACAATTTTATTGCTGGAAAATTTGGAAAGGTTTATCTTGTTGATGATAAACCTTTGGATATTATGGGAAAGTGTAATATTTATATAAAATCTACTAATGGATATCAATGGAAGTTGCATGATGTCAAATATATTCCAGGACTTAAGAGAAATCTGATCTCTATAAGTCAAATAGACAGCACAGGTTATAGGACTATTTTTGGGGATGGCTCTTGGAAAATTGTTAAAAGTGCTCTGGTTGTAGCACGTGGAACAAAGTCAGAAACGCTCTACGTGACTGAAATCAATAGAAAAATTGCAGCAATTGCTGAATTGGAAATTGGTTCTAAATTATAGCACCGCAGGCTTGGACACATAAGCGAAAAAGGAATGAAGATATTAGCATCTAAGGGAAAATTGACTGATTTGAAGTCCATAGATATTGTTCTATGTGAAGATTGTGTTATGGGTAAGCATAAACGTGTTAGTTTTTTGAAGATTGGAAAAGAACCACAGAAAGAAAAATTAGAGTTGGTGCATATGGATGTGTGGGGCCCAGCTCCTGTGCATTCCCTTGGAGGCTCGTGCTATTATGTCACATTTATTGATGACTCCACCATAAATGTATGGGTTTATTTTCTAAAAAAAATAAATTTGACGTGTTTACTATTTTTAAAAGATGGAAAGCTGAAGTGGAGAATGAGATTGGCCTGAAAATTAAATGTTTAAGGTTTGATAATGGCGATGAATATGATAGCAAGGAATTCAAGCAATTTTGTGCAGAGAACGGAATCAGAATGACAAGAACTGTTCACAATAGACCGCAGCAAAACAGAGTTGCTGAGAGGATGAACAGAACTATGAATGAGCGTGCAAGAAGTATGAGGTTGCATGCAAGATTACCCAAGATGTTTTGGGCAGATGCAATTCATACAGTAGCATATCTAATTAGTAGGAGACCTTCAGTTCCACTTGATTTTAAGTTACCAGAAGAAGAATGGAGTGGAAAGAAGGTAAGCCTCTCGCATCTAAAAGTCTTTGGTTGTGTTTCCTATGTCCATGTAGATTCTGAAAATAGAGATAAACTTGATGCAAAAGCTAAAAAATGTTTTTTTATTTGATATGGTTCTGATTATTTTGGCTATCAGTTCTAGGATGAACAAAATAGAAAAATAATAAGAACTGTTGATATTACGTTCAGTGAGAATATGTTGTACAAGGACAAATCCGTGGCAAAATCTAGTGTGAAGGAAAATTTGGTAGAGAATACAGAGATTGAATTAGAAGAAAATTCTAAAAGTGTTTTAGTTGAAATTCCTAAAACTGTTGCTGAACAAGAATCACGTACACCTGATCCCACTTTAAGAAGATCTAGTAGAACACATAAGCCTGTACAAAGATATTCTCCGTCATTGCATTATTTGCTTTTGACTGATGCTGGCAAACTATAAAATTTTTCGGAAGCAGTGTAGGTTGAAGATTCTGTTAAGTGGGAGTTAGCAATGCAGGATGAGTTGGATTCACTCAAGAAAAACAAAACTTGGGTGTTAGCTCGGTTACAAGATGGGAAGAAGGCATTGTAGAACAAGTGAGTGTATCGAGTCAAAGAAGAACCTGATGGCAGCAAGAGGTACAAAGCAAGGTTAGTAGTAAAAGGGTTTCAACAAAAAGAAGGAATTGACTATACAGAGATTTTTTCTCCAGTTGTGAAATTGACTATTGTCAGGTCAGTATTGAGTATTGTTGTTGTAGAGAATTTACATCTAGAGCAGCTATATGTTAAGACTACATTCCTCCATGGTAATTTGGAGGAGAATATTTATATGATACAACCGGAAGGTTTTCAAGATCCTAGAAAAGAAAATTATGTCTACAAATTGAAGAAAAATCTATATGGCTTGAAACAGGCTCCTCGACAGTGGTACAAAAAATTTGACATATTTATGTGTGGTAACAGGTTCACTAGAAGTGACATGGATCATTATTGTTATTTCAAAAAATTTGATGACTGTTATATTATTTTGTTGTTGTATGTGGATGATATGCTTATTGCAGGATCTAGCATGAGAGAAATCAACATACTAAAGCAGCAATTGTCAAAAGAGTTTGAGATGAAGGACTTAGGCGCAGCGAATCAGATTCTTGGGATGAGGATTATGCGGGATAGATCTAAAGGCATTCTAAAGTTATCTCAAGAAAAATACATTGAAAAAGTGTTTGGTAGATTCGGAGTTCAGAATGCAAAGCCTAAAAGTACTCCCTTGGGAAGTCACTTCAAGCTCTCAAAGGAGAAATCACCAAAGACGAATGAAGAGCAGGAGTATATGGCTAAAGTGCCTTATGATTCAGCTGTTGGTAGTTTAATGTACGCAATGGTGTGTACTAGACTAGACATACCTCATGCAATGGGAGTTGTGAGCAGATACATGGCAAATTCAGGAATAAAACATTGAAAAGCTGTAAAGTGGTTATTAAGATGCCTGAAAGGCACTTCAGGTATGTCATTATGTTTTATGAAAAATAGTGCAACTTTACAAGGCTTTGTTGATGGATATCTTGGTGGTGACTTGGATAATAGGAAAAACACCTCGGGTTATGTTTTTACCTTAGGTGGCATTGCAATCAGTTAGATGTCTAGACTTCAGACTTGTGTATCTTTCTCAACCACTGAAGCAGAGTGTGTAGCTATATCTGAAGCTGGTAAGGAGATGATTTGGTTGAAAAATTTTCTGAAGGAGATAGGCGAAGAGCAAGATAACAATGTTCTTTTCAGTGATAGTCAAAGTGCTATTTGTCTTGCAAAGAATCCGGTATTTCACTCAAGGACAAAACACATTGAGTTAAAATATCATCAAATTCATAAGTTGATAAATGACAGGACATTGTTACTAAAGAAGATTATTGGTGCAGAAAATCTAGCAAATATGTTAACAAAGGTTGTCACTACCAAGAAACTGAGGCTGTGCATTGCCTTAGTTGGCCTCCTTGGTAAGTGATGAGGGGGGCCGCTGCACTAGGACAATTTGGGTTGAAAAGATGAAGACTATAAAATATTATTGCTGTTTTTTGAAGATCAGCCTCCAAGTGGGAGATTGATGGAATTGTGGAGTCTGATGGAGAACAATATTATTGTGGGTAGGCACTTCTCAGTAGGTCATCCATCCCGAGATATTAAAGGAAATAGAGTTTATGTTACTGCTAATGGCATACATATAGTTTCCATATTTAATTATGTATGCCCTAGACTCCTGTTATAAATAGGACAATTTCTTTTATAGTTATAACGCTGAAGCTTTGTAACCCTGAGCTTGTAACGCTCATACTAATAGTGAAGAGATTGCCTAGTACGGCACCGTGGTTTTTCCCTTCTTGATTTTGGAAGGGTTTTCCACGTAAAAATTCTTGCTTGCCCTCTTTTTCTTCCTTACTTTTATTTTTCGCATATTCACGTCCCCAACACAGCCACTGTTTGTCCGTGAGCTGCCGCCTCCGCCTGGCCATCGCTCGTCATCGGCCCATTCCCCTTGCCGAGACCCGCTCTTGTGCCGCCTTGCCTCAACACACCGGAAGCGTCTGTACGTCCGCTCGCTGCCACCATCATGAAATGATGGGTTATGGCTTGATATCATTTTATCAATACTAACTTCTTGATTTGAATATTTGAATTATTGGTTAAAGAAGAAAGATTAAGAATAATTAGAAATAGAAAATTCTATTTAAATATTCCATATCTTGATTTTTTATTGAAAGAGCCGGTGAATTAAAAAGAATTCATTAAAAATAAAAAGGTTTTTTTTTACGGAATATACATATCAATATTCATGGATTATCCCCTTCATTCCACTTCTAGTTCCTATGTTAATTGGAGTGGGATTTCTACTTTTTCTAAAGGAACGAAAAATCTTCGCCATATGTGGGCTTTTCCTAGTATTATCTTGTTAAGTATAGTTATGATACTTTTGGTCTATCTATCTATTCAGCAAATAAATAAAATTTTTATCTATCATTATGTATGGTCTTGGATCTCTTGATAAGCATACTAATTTTAATTAGGGTTAGATTAGTTTATGATTAATCTGGATTAGGCGGCTATTTATGATTAATTAAATTTAATGATGATCGATTCGATTAATCTTGCGTAGTGTAATTAACTATAATCTAATTTCAACCGATACTAAGTAAAGGATTAAGATTAATTTAAATTATTTAATTATATTTAATTATTTTAGAAGCAATTAAACATTAATTAATTATTTTTAGTGATAAAAATTATTATTTATAATGATTAATTACAACTAATTATTTCTAGTGATAGTTATTGATTGTTTTAATAGTGGGTTGTGGGATTATTGCCATGAGATGATTTATAGATATTATGTAGGACATCGATTGCATTGTATGTGGATTTCATGCATGTTCATGAGTGCCTTGAGAATTAAGTGGACTTGTGTGGTCGAGTGTTTTATGTTGTTCGAAGCATGCTTTGCCTTGACAAATTATCCCTCACATGAGCAACCTTGTTTGCTAATTTTAAAGAGGATTTTAAGGACATATAAATAGTAATGTCTGAAGTGTCGGATTTATATGTCATGTTTTATGTGTTGAATTGGGCAAGGACGTTTTAATATGAAAGCATACAAAGTTTGACGAGTTAATTATATGTATGTAATCATGTGTGATTATTCAATTGCATTTTACATGTAAAGTTGCAGTATTTTTATATGTGAGCATAAACACGTTTGTATTGACTAATGAAGAAAGATAAAATTAGCATGTGTGATTGATGTGCTTGTATGATCATGTAAATGAGAAACATGACCAATATATTTTGAATACTCAATGGATTTCGGATACCCGAATGAATTTCGAGGATATGCGATCGATGGATTTCGGGGAAGCCTTACTGATAGATTTCAAATACCCGATGGATTTCGGGTATGCCTTAAATGGTCATGATCATACTCCGTTGGATTTTAGGTTTGGTCTAGAGCATACTCAGTAATTTGAATACATATGGATGCTTTGAGCATAAAGTTAATAATTAATGTGTGTCCTAGATGATTGAATACATTTGCTATGTGATGGTTGTTGACATGGCCTCACAAATGAATTAAACATATGAAATGTTGGATGCCACGAGGAAAAAGTAGAACCGCGATGCGTGTACGTTGGGAGGTATATGATTGGAACACGCCTGATTGTTGTCTGCATGAGATGTTATATGTGTGGCGTTCTAATTATATGATTATTTGTCCATCTTATGTATGGCACGGAAGATTGATATCGTACAGGGGATGTACAGCCACGAGGTAAGGGTGCCTGTGAATTGACTTGATTGTTGGTTGTTATGTGAGCATACCTGCTAGGTATTCCCTAATCGTATTGGTGTTCTAATCAAGGCTTAGAACCTTAATCTATTGAGATTTTATCTCACTAATTATTATTTAACCATTTTTAGATCCATAGTGTAGAGAATTGACAAGTGATGATGCTGTTCGTTGTTGTGTTTTGAAAGGAGTAGATTAATCCTGGCCGTGCTAGTTTTATTGGCTTTGTAGGAAATTGCTTGTTGCAAGGGCCTATATATATAGACTTCCTAAGGTTAATCGAAAGGTAAATAAAATAGTACTATTGAATGTGTTTTCTAATTGGTTTTTCTAACCATCCCTATTAATATGTTGATTGTGGATTGTTTATTGCTTTTGCATGCATTTAATTGAAAGATAAAAAGAATTGTTGGTCACATGTCCTAAGACATCACACTCATTTAACATAAAGAGAAAAATGGGTTGTCGTGTTCCCAAGAGTTGGGGCGTGACATTTTCAAACTCTAAATATTCATTTATCTACAGTGGATGTAAATGCCAGTTTGATTGTTGGAGACCTTCCAATGATTCTGAAGTTTTTTTTGTTCTTAGAACAGTTTCTTGAGAGTAATAAGAACTTCATTAAAGTGGAATTGGTGATCTAAGCATAGATCTTTGTTTCTATTAATCATGTGAGGAGAGAAAATTGAAGCTTTAATGGCTATATCTTTGATAATAATAAAACAAAAAACTTCATTGGTTGTCTCCGTTGCGGCTTTCTTAGAGGAGGCACTTCGATGGGGAAGAAAACAAATTATATTCAAATTGTTTTTGTTGCCCTGTAACACGAAAGAGCTAACAAATTTTGTAATTAAATTAATGCAAAATTATCAAAGAAATAAATAATGAACAATAATGAACACTAAAAGTTTACATGGTTTGGTTCGATTGTCGGTACCTATTTTATGGGGAGAGCCAACAATATATAATCCTCTAATAATCGAAGAATCATAAAGCTATAATCACTCATACACTTGAGTATTTTTTATATCTAAATTACACCCAAATGCACAATGTTTAGTCTCACGGAGAATGATCTCAACTCTTGAAATAACACCTCAATTGGATGTAAACTTTTCTATGTAGAAATCACATTAAGGAGTCCCATGAACAAAATTTAATGTGTGACACGTAATAAGCTTGAAGGAATAAACAATGTGCGGTGTGTATATCTTTGTCTGTGTGTTTATATATATAATATAAAGAGGTCCGACTTTCACTTGGTCAAATCTTGAATAGTAGATTACCAACATTAGAGACTTTGCGAAAATCAAAATCTCATCTTCCCGAAAATTTCAAATAAGGGTTTGAAGTAGAACTATTTTCTTAAAAGAAGCCTCAAAGTGGAAGTTGTTTCAAATAAAACCTTGAAGTAACAAATTTAATCTTAAATAAAGACTTGAAGTGCTAAATTTAGACTCAAATAAGGCCCCAAATTTATCTACCAATCATATCTTTATATGTACAGGGGTATTTTTGTCCAAAAGCGTCTCTGTTTTTTTTTTCCTTCTTTCTCTCTTTCCTATATGTTTTCTTTTCTCTCTTTTTCCCCCTTATCCTACGGCAACCTCATTTCACGACCCAAGAGAAGAATTGTAAGATTTTCAGCTGCAGGATTTAAAGTCGCGCCATTAAGAATGCTCTACGCTACCAATGACACCTGCTCAACGTCCACAGTTTCTTGTGATGGGAAAAGCGACCAGAGGCAACCGAGCCGACATGGTAAAATGACGCAATGAGTCAAGGGCATGGTTGGTGTACTTGCAGTAGTTGTTTTCATTGCAGCTGCTTGTTTCTGTAAACTTCAGGGAAGAATTTTTGAAGAAATCCATCCATTAATGTCACTCCTGCAACAGAAGGCAAAAAGATATAGCACAGTTTTGTAGGAAGACACTTCGCATTCAGTTAAATTAAATTTCCGAGTTGGGTTATTTATGTCATTTCAGGAAATTATGTGTGAAGTGTTAAGGGTTCGTTCGTTTCACGAAAAATAACTTTCAAAAAAATGTTTTCCGAATTTTCCGACGTTGGTTTCATGGACGATGAATTGATTGAGGAAAACATTTTCCATCAAAAGAAAAAAATCTTTTAAAATAAAAAAAAATTTCCCCTTTTGAGAAAGAGGAAAACATTTTCCAATCTTCTTTCACCTTACTTTCTTTTACACAATACTTTTTCCTTTTATTCTTTTTCCTTTTCTTGTTTTTAAATTAAATTTTCAATCATATCTTTTTGCTTTTTTTGCTTTTCTTTCTTTTTCACCTTCTTCTTCATCGGTTAGTCATTGGCCACGGCGGCAACTAGTGACTAGCTACAAGTGAGCTGGAGCCTTGCTATAGGTCGACGAGGTTAAGCTCGCCAAATTTCGGTGAGGTCGAGCTCACTAGATTCCAGTGAGGTTGAGCTCGTCCGGGCCTCGCCAAATTCAATGACTTTGGATTTCGCTTAATTCTATGTCATCATTTGTCATAGCTTTCTGTGGTTTGATATGGACCTTAGGGCGGGGCGAGGGCTTGAGCATGCTAGCTGCCGACTCTCCAAATCGCCATTCTATGGAGCTTGTCCTGTTTGTCACTTGTTTGCAATGCACATTGCGATCGATGCTACGTGCGATAGGTTTCATTGTTAGTCTCGGAAGTAAGCCTTGCGCATTTGGACAGAATGCCGACAATTGCTCGATTGGCCTCGAGCGAGCTCAGCCCTCGCCAAATCAATGACGCCTAAGTGTTGCTAGAGGCCGCGAGGCCTAAACCTTGCCAGATCGGTGATGCCCAACTATCGTTAGGAGGCAGCGAGACCTGTGCTTTGCAAATTAGCTAAGCCTTGAGCACATCGATCTATGTCTTGATCGGTCCTCGGGTAGTTGGCCATCACCAAGAAGTGGCGGCAAAGGAGGAAGGAGCATAAAGAAGAAGGGAGGAAGCTGCAAAGGATCAATTTGTTGGAATCCGAATTTTGCTGCTAATCTCCAATAGTCTCTCATGAGCTCTTCAACTACCACTTGCATCATTCAAATCTAAGTTGCTTCTGAACTTTGATATTATCATGAACCTCATTAAAATGCCAACTTCACCTATACTTTTAGATACTACACATGGATTTTCAGACACAAACTCCACTAACACATATAAAATAAAACCACTACATTGAAATCCATTAGAAGATCAAAGATGCACCTTGACAAAATTAGTAGGTCCATCTATTATTGGCTCTAGAGGTTTCATTTCACTACATGTATCATCTGTGTGATTATCACGCTAGCACTCACTACCTCAAAAGTTTTTTGTGGCAACTCCACTATGAGCCTAACACTATCAAGATTCACATAAACACCGCAACAATTATTCCTCTAAAAATTATTAGATGTTACTTTTCTGCAAACAACATGTGAATTTAGTTATGGGCACCACAGTGATTGCCCCACTCACTTTTTGAGTAGCCTAGGATTATGCACCTTTTTGCAATCCCATCAAGTTTGCTATCACTCACTCAAATATGACATGATGAACCATACATTTGAAGATTAGAACAGTAAGCAACGTTACCTCATACTCCTTAGGAGTTGAAGTCAATCGAAATGTAATCACTAAGTAGCTTGCCATATTACGTGCATCTACTAGGATTTCCTAGCTATATCAACATTAGAGAGCATTTTGTACATAGTCTCTCATAACACCTTGCTCATCAAATTCTATAACTTCATATGTTTCTCTGACATTAGTGCAGTGTCTCACTATTTCCTTAACCATGCAGAATTATGTATTAATTTCCACAATACCGTTAGTCTGGACATTATTGATCATCTTACCAGTCTCTCTTTCAATTAAAGCTCTCAACTGCCTAATGTTGAAAAGAACATCAACCTTGTGCCTTAACACAAACACCTAAGTGCTCTTCAAGTAGTTGTCCATAATTATTAGCATAATTCGACACTTTTCACTGAAGGAAACCAAGATATCCTACAAACATCCAAGTAAATCTACTATGCCAACTCTCTAATTTCTCTAATAGTCATATTGTCACGCCCCGACCCTCAAGCACACGGCAACCCCTGTTCTCTTGCGGTCATTTGATTTGCGACTCCCCAGGATCCATCGCCGACCGTTATTTTTATATTTTGATTAAACGCATGCGGAAGCGAAACACAATCCCCGGTCAATTACAAAAACAGGGATAGTAGGAAAACTCAATAAAAACACATTCCAAAGTGCCGCTTTATTTATCTACTGATTAACCCTAGGAAGTTTACAAGTACAAGCCCTTACCACGGGCATCTTCCTATTGAGCCAATGAAACCAACAAGCCAAGGTTAATCTACTCACTTCATAAACGGCCACGAGCTGAAACACGCGTCGATCCTCCATCCTAAGGACCTGACAATGGTTATTCAATAACTAGTGAGATAAATCTCAGCAAGTCAAAATCCTAAGCCTCGGTTAGGAGAACTACTCGCCTCGAGTGCGCCCTGACGTGCAATGTCTCTATCGCCAACAATTCAACAACAGAATAACACCCAATCGACCATTAACAGACGCACGCTTAGACCAAGGCTCATATGCAATTATTAACGGTTAACACTCGCAATCAGGCGCCCTATCTAGCCTTGGCACACGCAACCTGCAGAAACTGTTAATTCAATCATCACGACATTAAGAGCATGCAAATAATTAGAGCATTTCACACAACTTTCTCATGTCTCACACTCACACATGCTCCGATTATTAACGCCCCCTCCTGAGTCAACGGCACAACCTTTTAGTTGGCGGTTCCTGGCTAAACCAGCTTCGTCATCTTTACCTCGAGGCACGGCGACGTCAAGGGCTCACTCCCAAGACAGCATTTCCGAAGGAGCATAGGACCCGCCCACTACCGCAGCCCCGCAACTGACAAAGACCCGGGACCCGCCCACTACTGCAGTCCCACAAAGTTAACCCCTCCCTGTTAGGCATCCGACCGAAGTCAGGCGACCTACTGGCCACGGCACAACCCCATAAGGATTGGCGGTCTTCCGGCAACGCCGGGTTCCCTCTCTTAATGTGATCATGCAACACATCATCAGGCAATCCATTTATATCTTTGCTCTGTCGTGAATGCAATATCGCTCATGCTCATGCGACATGCCATTTCAGATAACCCACGCAATATGTCATGCGATCTCGCTCAACAATTTCCAAAATTCGATTTTCAATCAGCATTCAATCACGCCCATTCCCTAACTCTTGGGAACAACCAACAATTCAAGTCACATTCTGTCAATTAATTCTGACCAATCAACATCACGATACTCCGATACCCAACCACGTGTCGATATTTAATAATAAATAAACACACATATCAATTAATAAATAAATGCATGTCCTCATGACTACAACAATCAACTATTCCCCAATAATACTCAATCATCCCAAAAATAAGTGTAAACTCTAATTATGCTCAAAAATATTTATTTAAAAAGCATATAATACTATAGTCGATTGTTCCGATAAAATAATTCAAGTCCCACAAAATACTTATAATTATTTTTCAATCCCATAATTAATTATCCAACCCAAATAATTCCATTTAGTAAAACCCTTCTTTAATAAACCAATGTCCTTTAATAAAATAGTATATGAATACTATTGACTTTGGAAAAATAGACCATAGTAATTTTCCCCCAAAATTACTCAATTAAAACCATTTCAAATAAATAATCACAATTAATTATTTTCTCCAAAAATAATTAATTTTCAGCAATGAATAGTAATAACAATATTACTATCAATAATTCGAAATTATAAATTAATTTAATTAATTAATAATTCCGAAATTAATAAATTATTATTATTTTATTCCAATAATAATAATATTTATTAATACTAATCATGGTTACCGGTCTAACCCAACTATGGTTATTTAACCCAACCAAGATTACTTTAATCTAACCGCGATTAACCACCTATAGTTACTCTAACCGCAATTAATTTATTCTAACCACGATTAACACCAAACATGTTTAATCAAATAATAATAAAACACTAATCATCCATCATTCAAAAGCACTAATCAAGCTTAATATTAAACTAATCACCCTAAGGGAGTTTAGCACCCTAAACAAGGTTTAGAAAATCAACTCACGGGTTAGCAATTCCGACGACACGAGTGCGACGACGGCGGCGAGGGGAACGCCCGGGAACTTCCGGCACGTCGGGACGAGGCGGCCCGGGACCGGATCTTGGCCAAGGGCGGCTGTCCACGAGGCGAAAAGCTGGGATATGGAGGAACCGACGGCTGTGGCCGCATGGGGCTGACTGGTGGGGGGTCCGGCGACTCCGGACGGCGGCCAGCAGCTCCGGCGACCAGGCGGGCGGCTCTGGCGAGGTTGGACAGAAGCTGGAGAGGGAAGAGGGAGGCGGTGCAACTGGTTTCAGGGGGGAACAGCAGCTGGGGTGGCTCTGGTGCGGCGGAGGGGTCTCGGGAACGGTCCTCCGGCGGCCTGTGGCGGTGACCGGCGGCGGAGTGCAGCAGCGAGGCTGCTGGCCGCGTGTCCAAGTCACGGCCAGAGGGGCCGAGAGAAAGAGGGAGGGCACGGCGATGACGGCAACTGCTGGGTGGCTCCCCGACGGTGCCTAGCGGCGGTCCAAGGCGGCCAGACGGTGGCGGAGGACAGCTAGACGGCGAGCTCGGGCATCGCGACCCCAGATCCGAACTGAAGAAGGAGGGAAAGATGGAGGTGGCAGCTGGTTCGCGGGGTGGCAGCAGCGATTCGGGCAGCTCGCCAGCGACTCCGGCGTCTGGGCAAGGCGGTCGGCGACAACAGCGGCGACGCAACCAAAACTGAAGCAGGACAGCAGCACCGTCGGACAGAGGAGGAGGAAGAGCGGTGCAGCTGGGCAAGTCCAACTCGGCTCAAAGCCGGCGGACGGCGACTCACCGGCGACCGGGCGAAGAGCAAGGGTGGTGGCGGAGCTGCAGTGGCGGTCGGTGATGGGTGGCAGCAGCAGCAGCAGCAAGCCCGGGACGTCGGCCGAAGAAGAAGAAGAAGAAGAAAAAGGAAGGAAGAAGAAGAAGAAGAAGCAGCTGCTGGGGCTTAACGTGCTGCACAAGCTACGCGGAAGAGAGAGAGAGAGAGAGACCCACGTGGGGTGTTAGACAAGTGGGAGAGAAAGAAGAAAGAGATAAGGGAGAAGACCGGTCAAAGGGGGAGAAAAGAGAGAGGATAAGGGCAAGTGGGTGGGGGTGCTGTCGACAAGGGGGAAACGTGAAGGAGGAGAGAGAAAATGGGGAGAGAGAGAGAACGTGCGGAGAGAGAATGGGGGGAAAATAAAAGAAAAATAAAAATAAAAGAAGACAAGACAAAAATCTAAACAAACACCTAGAAAGGGGTATTTTGGTCTTTTTACCCCTGACGCACAAATTTCAAATATTTGGCTCCAAAACTCGGCCCGTTGAATCCTTTTTCAATAATTCGGGCTTACCGAAATTCGGGATGTTACACATATTGAATTGCGTTGCACTTTCCACTATTTGCTTGGGTTAGAGCACTCGTATACATTCACAAGTAGTAAACTAGCTCTTATTTCGTGTAACGTGAAAGGAACAATCTGAGTCCATAGCCCAACCATCAAAGAACGAGTTACTATCAATTATTGTAGCTATATCAGCAATAGATTCAGGTCTAATTTTCTTTAACCTTCGTGTTATTCAAGTTAGGCAATTGCTTGAGATGCTCCATTTAAACATAATTACAATAGATAACACCACTAGTTCTAAATTGATTATATTTGTTGAGGTTTGAATGACTGCTACTAACACGAGTAATAGTTATTTCTCTATCTTCACCTACTCAAATTTATTAATATGCTTGACAATTGGTGCACCTTCTGCCATCTTTAAATGAAGCTGGTGTTGCATCAAGTAGGCTCTGTTGATCGTAGAAGGCTTTTCATGCTTGTTTGATAGGGCATTCATCAATCTCATAATGGTCTTTTGTTTGTAATGTTAAAAGTGACATTACAAGACAATGCTAGTCGAATAACACCTAATTGTCTATCTATCCAAGAAATCTCAATAAGCTTGCTTCATTAATCGTGCCATCTCTACAAACAAGGGAAAGTGCAAACTCCTTTGATATAGATATCCTCAATTAGTATTTTTCAATATCCAAAATCCTTTTCATCAAAATTGTCAATTTTCACATTTTTTTCTTTTGTTGCCATCGATCTACTTCAACTCAGCCTAACTTGACCTCGATATCAATTGTTACAAAAAGAAAAGAAAAGAAGAAGATCAAACATAAGAACAAATTGAATAAGGAAATAAATTGGATACAAAATTTTACATGGTTTAAATGGTGTTTGACTCCATGGGGAGAGCAATATGTAATTTCATTATGAATCATAGAGATGCAACAAAAATTACAACTACACCTTAATCATTCAAACAATCTCAATATTTCCCAACTTGCAATTACATTGAGTAACTCCCATAGTAGTTATCCTTGAAAATTACACGTAAAAAAATCACCATTATTCTTGCAGCAAAGCACACATATTCTTACTACAGAAGTTTGTCACGGCTCCAAAAAACTTGCAATTTTTTGGAATGTAATTGACAGGCATGCCCCACAATTAAATGTTACGGTTAAAAGGTCTTCTTCTTGAGAGCATTAGCAACTTCATTAATGTTAATTGCGCTCTTAGCGTAGATCTTATTTTTTTGATAGTCATATCTTTGATAAAAAGAAACTTCTTTGATAGTCTAGGTCGCACTTGATGGGCTGCCTCAACACTAAACAGTCTGTTGAGAAACGATTAATGAAATTAGCAGTGCGTATTGCTTATTCAAAGTGAATTAAGTGTGTGGAATGAAAGGCTTTATCCCCATTTGCATTGCATATGCAGCAAAGGGGCAGAGAAGTCAGTACTTGCGCTGTGCCAATCCAGTCCGATTGGTGGCAATTCCACCGACGAAAGTTTTATGTGAGCTGATCCATCTAAGAAGTTCAGGCCCCAAGATAGTTTAATTTCGATTGGGTATTTCTACAGAAAATGGGCCGTCTACAAGGTCAGCGTGCTTATTTATTTTGATGACGAGGGAGCTCCACAACCTCTCAATATATTTGTATCGAGTGGCGTAACGATGCAAACATGCTAACGGAACAATCGATCTTTTCTGGTTGATTCGGTTTCAATCATAATATAAAACTTGAGTATGGTTTGTAAACTCAAAAGAACTCAAGAGACCAAACTCACAAATTGAAAAATTGAATTCTCACAAATAGTCAGAAATCCATTAAACATGCATGATAATATGTATAAATTTGTTATTTTCGTTTGCTGCAATACCATCAAATAACTACCCTTCCATCTTAGATATGACCAAAACCACCCGAACCCAATGAGTCTCCAGTATTGGTCGAACTTGGTTCGGAAAAAGCCTAAACTGGATTATGGTTCAGAAAAAGCCTAAACTGGATTATGTGAAAACGGGTGCACATATCGAACCTAATAAGAGGCTCTTCAATTTTTTGATGTCTAAATTGCGTGGAAGCAAGTCATAACGAGGCTTCTTTTGCTCCTTCAGTCGAAGAATTGGACTCCGAAAAGTAATTTACTTTGGACTTTTCGCTAATCCCACAACTGCAGTGGCCTTAATGAGCCAGTGCTGGTGAAAGATCTCCTGTGCAGGTCAGCTGTCTTTTAACTTTCCGATTTTTCTAACTTAGAAAGCTGAGTTTTCAAAATATCCTATTTCTCGGTACCTTTCAAGCGTTGTCCTGATGTGGCTGTCCAGAACAAAGAGCGAGCGGTCAAAGTCCTCGAATCTGAAAATGGCTTTAGAGCCTTTCTGAAAGGAGAAACTTCAATGGTGAACAAAAGAAAATGTCTTCGATTTTCATCATCTTAATATCTTGTGTTTTCTTTTTCAGTTAAATCTCTTTCCCTTATCTTCAATTGAGACCGAAAATAGACCGTCGCTGTTGCCATCGAAGCGAACCTGATCAAAACCAATGTTCTCATTTTGGCTGCTAAAATAGGAACCATGATCACTTCAGTGGAGAATTTTCTACTACAGGAAGAATCTGAAGCTTTGACAATTCTGCATTGGGAAGCATCCTCCGATATGCTAGGGTCAACAAGTAACAGAAGAAAAAGGCATTTAGGTAACTCCATCTCAAGCTAATTCCTCGAACAGGTTCGTGATTCCTCATGAATGGCTAGATCATTGATCTCGTGGAAAATGGGTGAAAATAAGACCAATGACTTGGCCAAGCTCAATGGCTGCCGACCACCAAGAAGCTTGTGGTTAAAAAAAAAGTCATCATCAGTGCAATAGCTAGCTATGGAAGGATCAATTCTCTATCCTGTCGTTGTCAAAGACTAAGAGTGCATTTGTTTCACGGAAAACTTAATGATATAGAAAAGCGTTTTCCAATAAATCATTTTTCAGAAAAAAAAATAGTTAGTTTTTCTTTATTTGATGTTATATGATCGAAAATATTTTTAGTTGTTTGGATATTAATGGAAAATAATATCAATCTAATGACTTTATCTTAGCTTTAAAAAAATGATCGAATTTTTTTAGTATTTATTTTTTATTTCGAAATTTTAATTTTAAATTAAATATTAATTTTTATTTTCTGTTTTTATTTTCTTTTTCCTTTAACTTTCTTCTTCTCCACCATCTCGGTCTGCTTCCTCTGTCCGTTCCTCTGCTGCCTCACGAGCCATCTCCATTTGCTTCCTCCGCCGGTTCCTCTCAGCTGGCTCGCAAGGGGCGAGCTCAAGCCCTGCCGCTGAAGGTCGTTGCCTGATTTGGCAAGGCTTGAGGCTTGCTGTGAGGGGCTGAGAGATTGTGGCCTCTAGCGGCAAGGCTCAAGCCTCGCCAGCTCACTACTAGAGGTTTGGAGCTTGCCCGATCTAGTGAGGCTCGTCGTTGGAGGTTACGATCTTGCTTGATCTAGGGTAGCTTGTCGCCAAAGGTTGTGAGCTCGCGTGATCTAGCAAGGCTCGATGCTTGTCGGCCTCGAATGATCTCGAGCCTTGCCGCCAGAGGTCGTGAGCTTGTTGGCTACGCTGGCGGTTGGTGAAGGGTTGAGAAGAAGAAAAGACAAAAACAGGAAGGAAAAGAACAAAGAAAGAAAAAAAAATTAAAATAAATTCGATTTTAAGAAAAAAAAATCGATTTTTTTAATAAAAATAAAATTTGGAATTTTTTAAAAATACATATTTACAATAGCAATCATTTCGTTAACCAATATATTCGGAAAACGTTTTCCAATCCTTTCAAAGGGAAAATCGTTTTCCTAAATTTGAGTTTTGGCACAGAACCTTTTTTCCGTTGATTAAGAAAATAGTTTTCGTTAACTTATTTTCCTAGGTAAGCTAAACAATGAAAGATGAGAAAAACACTTTTCTGAAAAGTATTTTTTGAGAATAAACACGAGGTTCTAAGTCAATGTTTAGTTTTAATATAACTTCTCATTTGATAATGGGGTTGAAGACCATGGATTTTACAAGTCGCCGTTGATTCGCACCATGCTGATATTTCCAAGTTTGTTTACGTACAAATTGGTTTCCATTGGTTTTTCACAAAATTCTTGCCTGGATCCAAGTCTCCATGGACTTGAGCCATTTTTTTTTTTGTCATGAAATGATTTTTATTTAGAATCCATCTTAATCGCTAATTATTTGGGCCCCACGGGAGAGTCACATTTGATCAATGGCTGTGATTGCGTATTATACGGGAGACGGGCACCATACGCCTTTGAAGAAGTCCAATCTAAGCAGTCAAAACAAGATTTGTTCAGCTTGTCTCAGTGCAGAATTTGACTCTAAGCCATTTACTTTGGACTTTTGTTTAATCCCACAACTGCGATGGCTTTTATACCTCAAGTGCCGGTCAAAGATCACACGTGCGGTTCAATTGCCTTGAACTTTCCAATTTTTCTAACCCCGAAAGCTAAGTTTTCGAAAATCCCCATTTCTCAGTACCTTCAAGCCTTGTCCTAATGTGCTTGTCTAGGACAAAAAACGAATTTTCAAAGTCTTCCAGTCTGAAAATGACTTGGAGCCTTTCTGGAAGTAAACACTTTAATGGGAACAAAAGTAAATTTCTTCAAATCTCATCATGTTAATTTCTTGAATTTTTTTTATTTAAAAAATCCCAAAAATATCTGGAAATTTCCAAAAGACTAACTAAATTATGGAGACGCGAATGCCACTAAGTGAGATTGGATTACAATTGCTCAACATTTCACTTCCTCTAGAAACATGGATGGGAATGATTAGCAATAATTTCTTGTAATTTACCTAATGTGCAGTCATTCACTCATCATGAAACATGGTGAAGTTCGTGGCCTCTAAATGAGGTTAAAGTCAGAAATTAATTTAATAAATGGCCTAAATAGTGCTGAACTAAGACTAATATTCAGAATTTATAGAAAGAATGTGTTCATGTCTATTCAGGGACTGTAAATGACCAATTATCAATCATCGTTTCCATGAGAGGGGTCACGGGAAGAGAGATGAGGTATAGTTGCATCCCATTTCCATCAAGCACTTAGTTTGTTTTTAGTCAAAACGGAAGACTTTCTTATTATTAGGGTCACACTTGGCTGCTTAAATTAAAGAGGCCTCTACTTATCAAGTTTGATTTTTCATTGTTCTAGCAGGACTGAAGAAAATCACACCCGTGTCCTTAACTTTCTTCCCTTCTTATGGTCAAATAGGACAGAGCTCATAGGTCGTAAGTTATAACTCCTTTCTTCAGTATACAAGCATCACTAGCCAAACCACACTTGGCAATTTTACTGAATCTTGCGGAAACATTGCCATTCCCTTCCCCTGCCAACAATCTAAGTAAGGTCAAGGCTACTAGATTATATCTGACGACCAAAATTGAAAGCTTTTAACAATTTATAGACGCACAATACTGAGAAACTAATCTCTAGCTCTAAACAAGGTTTAACTTTGATTAATTTCTAAATTAAACCTAAACAATACTAAAGTAAGAGTAATTTGCATAATTTAAAGAAAGACCGTATTCATGTTAAATCAGAATGTGCTAGTGACTGAGCTAATTGATACTAAACAGAAGGATTGGGAGTGAAATGTGAATATATGTAGCAATAAGCAAAGACATGGCACGATTTTTTAATGTAATGTGGACGTGGAAGGATTCAAACGATTGTGGTCAAGGACAAATTGAAAAAGACCCGACGTGTATGTGGAAGAACTTTAACCGGGTGAGGAAAGGAATAAATATCTCAATTCTGATGATTGAGATCCCCGACAAAGAATCCTAAAGCATCTTCCATCTTGGTGACGCTCCAGGTCTTTATCATTAAAACGATGATTGAGAAAATTATCTCCTCAACAATGAGAAAAGTCGCATTTGGCTGCTCAAATCAGGAGGCGTACCGAGACTTGCAAGGCACTGAAAAATGCGGGGACGTCTCCATTTCCTTCCCCTTCAGAATAGGAACAGAGTGTTTCTTGGATGTCTGGTATGAGATTGTCTGCCAGCAAAACCATACGGTTCCTATACTAAATAAGATTGGATTGAGAGTTCTCAATATTTCAATCCCCACTTATCATTCAGATGGGGATGGCATGATAAAAAGGTCAGTCTTCTAGTATTTTACTCAAATGCAAGCTGCCAGCGCAGTGAACTTGGTGAGCCGGTGACAATTGTAAATACCAACTCTTCTGCCCTAAATAAATTATTAATACAATTAGGAATTCAATAAAAGGGAGCCTGTTCTTCTACTCTGGGACAAGGAATTCCCTTGTTGCCATCGGGTGGGGTGTGCCCACTCAAAATATCTGTATTGAGTTGCGTAACGACACAAACATGTTAATGGATCATGGAATCGTCTCCATATATCCCCATATGTTCGCTACTATGAGGTTTGAACCAGAACATTTGGTCTTTTCTGGTTGATTCAGTTTCAATCATAATATAAAACTTGAGTGGGGCTTGTAAACTCAAGAGAACTTAACAAACCAAACTCACAAACTGAAATACTAAATTCTTACGAATCGTCATAAATCCATTAAATGTGCATGATAATTTGCACAACTTTGCTCTTTCCGTTTGCTGTAATACCATCAAGTAACTACACCCTTCCATAATATATATGACCAAAACCATCCGAACTTGATTAGTCTTCAGTGTAGGTTGAACTTGGTTCGGAAAAAGCCTAAACTGGATTATGTGAGAATAGCTGCACGTATCGAACCTAATAAGAGGCTTTGCAATTTTTTGATGTCTAGATCTACGTGGAAGCAAGTCATAATGAGGCTTCTTCTGTTTCTTTGAGTCGAAGAATTGGACTTCGAAAAGTAATTTACTTTGGACTTTTCACTAATCCCGCAACTGCAGTGGCCTTAATGCCTCAGTGCTGGGGAAAGATCTCCTGTGTGGGTCAGTTGTCTTTTAACTTTCCGACTTTTCTAACTCGGAAAGCTGAGCTTTCAAAATGTCCCATTTCTCTGTACCTTTCAAGCGTTGTCCTGATGTGGCTGTCCAGAACAAAGAACGAGCGGTCAAAGTCCTCCAATCTAAGAATGGTTAAAGGGCCTTTTTGAAAGGAGAAGCATCCTCCGATGTGCTAGGGTCAACAAGTAATAGAAGAAAAAGGCGTTTAAGTAACCCCCTCTTGCGCTAATTCCTTGAACAGATTCGTGATTCCTCATGAATGGCTAGATCATTGATCTCGTGGAAAATGAGCGAAAATGAGACTAATGACCATGCTCAGTGGCTACCCACCACCAAAAAGCATGTGGTCTAAAAATTGTCACCATCAATGCAATAGCTAACTATGAAACGATTGGTTCTCTATTCTGTCGTCGTCGGAGATTAAATGTATGTTTGTTTCACATAAAACTTAATGTAGAAAAATGCTTTTTTTCAAAAAAATAATTAATTTTTTTTTATTTGGTGTTATATGATCGAAAATATTTTCCGTTGTTTGGATATTAATGGAAAATGATTTCAGCCTAATGACTTCATCTTAGCTTTATAAAAAAAAAAAAAATGAAAAAAATCGAATTTTTTAATGTTTAATTTTTTATTTCGAATTTTTAATTATTTTTAAAAATAAATTAAATATTATTTTTTCTTTTCTTTTTTTCCTTTTCCTTTTACCTCCTCCTTCTTCCCCGTATCGCTCTGCTTCCTCTGCCCGTTCCTATGCTGCCTCACCGGCCATCTCCGTCTGCTTCCTCCGCCGGTTTCTCTCGACCGGTTCGCAAGGGTCGAGCTCGAGCCCCGCCGCCGAAGGCCGTCGCCCAATTTGGTGAGGCTTGAGGCTCACCGCGAGGGGCCGCGAGCTCGCTGGCCTTGGCCAAGGTCGTGGCCTCTGGCGGCACGGCTCAAGCCTCGCCAGCTCGCCGCCAGAGGCCGTGAGCTTGCCCGATCTAGCGAGGCTCTTCGCCGGAGGTTGCGATCTGGCCCGATCTGGGGAGGCTTGCTGCCAGAGGTTTTAAGCTTACCCGATCTGGCGAGGCTTGATGCTTGCCGGCCTCGGGCGAGCTCGAGCCTCGCTACCGAAGGCCGCGAGCTTGCCGGCTTTGGGCAAGCTCGAGCCTCACCGCCGGAGGTCGCGAGCTCGTCGGCCGCGGTGGCGGCCGGCGAAGGGCTGAGAAGAAGAAAAGGAAAAAACAGGAAGGAAAAGAACACAAAATAAAAAATAAAAAATAAAAAATAAAAATAAATTCGATTTTAAGAAAAAATTAAAAAAATTAATTTTTTTGAATAAAAATAAAAATTCAATTTTTTAAAAATACATATTTACAATAGCAATCATTTCATTAACCAATATATTTGGAAAACATTTTCCAATTATTTCAAAGGAGAATTTGTTTTTCTAAATTTAAGTTTTGACAAAAAAACTTTTTTTCATTTTTCATTGACTAAAAAAACATTTTTCATTGACTTATTTTTCTAAATGAGCCAAACATTGAAAAATGAGAAAAACGCTTTTGTAAAATGTATTTTTTGTGAAATAAACACATTCTAAATTAATTGTTAGTTTTAATATAAGATCTCATTTGATAACAGTGTTGAAGATCATTGATTTTATAAGTCATCATTGGTTCGCACCATCCTAATATTTTCAAGTACAAATTGATTTCTATATAGATAGGAAATAATTTAACCGGTTTTCCATTGGTTTTGCGCAAAATTCTTACCTGGATACTAGTCTCTATGGACTTGATCCATCATAATCAGCAATTATCTGGCCCCACGTGATAGTTACGCTTGACCAATGGCTATGATTGCGTATTATATGGGAGACGGGCACCATACGCCTTTGAAGAAGTCCAATCTCAGCGCTCAAAACAAGAGTTCATCTGCTTGCTTGTCTCAGTGTAGAATTTGACTCTAAAAAGCCCATTTACTTCGGACTTTTCTTTAATCCTACAACTGCGATGGCCTTAATGCCTCAAGTGCCGATTAAAGATCACCCATGCGGTTGAATTGCCTTGAACTTTCCAATTTTTCTAACTCCAAAAGCTGAGTTTTTGAAAATCCCCATTTCTCAGTACCTTCAAGCCTTGTCATAATGTGCTTGTCTAGAACAAAAAACGAATCTTCAAAGTCCTCCAGTCTGGAAATGACTTGGAGCCTTTATGGAAGTAGACACTTTAATGGGAGCAAAATAAAATTCTTCAAATCTCGTCATGTTAATTTCTTGAGTTTTTTATTTATTTGAAAAATCTTGAAAATATCCAGAAATGCTCAAAAGACTAACTTAATTATGGAGACGCGAATCCTAGACTAAGTGAGATTGGATTGCAATTACTCAACATTTCACTTTCTTTGGAAACATGGATGGGAATGATTAGCAATAATTTCCTGTAATTTATCCAATGTGCAGCTATTCACTCATTGTGAAACACGGTCAAGTTCGAGGCCTCTAAACGAGGTTAAACTCAGAAATCAATTTAATAAATGACCTAAACAATGCTAAACTAAGACTAATATTCATAATTTACAGAAAGACCGCGTTCATGTTTAATCGGAACCGTAAATGACCAATGATATTTAATACTAAACAAAATTATTGGCAATAAAATATGAAATTCTTGACAATAAGCAAAGACGTGAAACCATGTTAATCTAGCATAGAAGAGGAAAAATTCATACATAATTGGCCTAGGATAATTTGAAACGAATCGACACGTACTTGAAACAATTTAAGGAAGGAAAGGACTAAATATCTCAATTATGAAGTGCCTAACAGGGGCCAAAACAAAGGATTCTGAAACCTTTTCTAGCTTGCTGACTCTCCGTCTCTTTCTCATTGGAAAGATGACGACAAAATCATCTTCCCAACAATTGGAAAAGTCACACTTGGCTGCTTCAGTTGGTGTCCTTTACCTATCAATCTTTGATATTTCTATATTCAAGGAAGATCGTCAGATATATAAGGAAGTAGCAGAGACGGAATAAAATTATGCATAGAGTGCATCAGAATTCTTCCCCTCTTCCACATAAATATCAATATTAAGCGACTTAGTCCATATCCCCTTTCTCCATAAGTTTAGGTCCATGCATACACGAGACGTGAACATCATGTCGAACTTGGGGTTTCGAATTCTTGTGCTTCTGATTTCCCTCACGGTACAAGCATCAGGAGCTGCATCTGGACTTGCAAGGCCCAACTGTGTTGAAACATGTGGGAACGTCACCATTCCCTTCCCCTTCGGAATAGGTGCCGGGTGCTTCTTGGATGACTGGTATGAGATTGTCTGCCTGCAAAACACCATGGTTCCAACACTAAATAAGACCGGATTGCAAGTTCTCAACATTTCATTTGCCAATTATCCGAAATCCTTGGACAGCATGATTAGTGTCAGTCTTCCATTAATATACTCAAATGCAAGCTGCGGGGGCGAAGGACTTGGTGTGCCAGTGAACTTAGAAGGAAGTCCATTTGTCTTCTCCCCGACAAGGAACGTCTTTACGGTGGTCGGTTGCAACACCCTGGCAATAGTGAATTATACAGGATCAGTTGTTGTTGGTTGCAGGACAAAATGTGATGGAGCCAACACCAACATTAACCGGTATAGTGCTTGTTTCGGGATGGACCGATGTTGCCAGACCATGTTTCCCTTTAACTTTCAGGGCTTTAGTGTGGATTTCGAAGAAGACGGTGGACCTCAGGGATGCAGCTACGCTTTCCTGGCAGATAGATCATGGTTCTTGAGGTCTGACGTTACGGGTTTATATGATTTGAGTTTGAATGGTGCGGTTCCAGTGGTGTTGGAATGGGGGATTTCAAACAAGACTAACTACGGACATAAGCTTATCCTGCTAGGCAACAGCTCCGGCAATGATGATCCCTTCACATGTAGCAGACACAACTTCGAATCATATGCAAGTGAAATGCCATTTATGCAGTGCTATTGCAGTGAGGGGTATAGTGGTAACCCCTATCTTCCTGGAGGATGCCAAGGTAACATACTTCATGCTATCCCATTCCGTATTCAAGGGCACCATACAGAGAAGTGGCTTGTTCATTCCCTGATTTTTCTTTGATAAGAACTCACTCGCACTTGTTAGTGATTACACACATGCTTATCTGCCTTCTTTTTCTTGTTTATCTGCCCAAGATTGTACAAAAGTGATAGCACTTCCAAACAAAATTGAATGAATTATAACAATAATAATTTACTGGAAACAAAGGGGAACGGACAGTCCGTTCTTACAAGCATAATATTTCAGCTATGGAGTTAACAATTCAAGAGGAAATGCGACCCACTAATCTCTCTAATTTTACTCAAGGAGATGGGTTTGGCTGCTAATATGTTTATTTTATTTTCTGTCATCAGATATTAATGAATGCGAGATTGCAAATACATGTTCCGGGATTTGTGTGAACAAATGGGGGGCATAAGTACAGCGGGAGTGCCAAAACTTGGCACAAAGGGACACTTAAGTGCCAAAAGTTACAAACGGTACACTTAAGTGCCACTTTTTAAAAAAGTGGATCACTTAAGTGCCAAGTCGCCGGAGTTCGCCGGAAATCCTACGTGGCAATTTTTATTAATTTTTTTGCCTACGTGGTTCGCCGGAAATTGAAACGACGAAAATCAGCGCAAAACGACGTCGTTTTTGCGCGACGTGATTCTAAAATTTATTAATTAAATATTTAAAAATATATATTATTATAAAATCGATTTTATTTATTTATTTTAAAAAAAAAAATAAATAAATAAATAAATAAAGAAGAAGAAGGAGGAGGGGATCGGCGAGGGCTCGCCGCCGCCGCCCGCCCTCGCCGGGAAGGGCCGGCGAGGGTGGGCGAGGGTCGGCCGGGGTCGCCGGGCCCCGGCCGGCCCCGGCGAGGGCTGCGCGCCCTCGCCCGGATCTGGGCGAGGGTTGCGACCCTCCCCGTGATCCGGCGAGGGTCGCCGGCCCTCACCCAGCCGGGCCAAGGGCCGTCGGCCGCCCAGCGCCGGATGGGGGAGGGTCGCGACCCTCGCCCAGACATCCGGGCGAGGGCGCGCAGCCCTCGCCGGGGCCGACCGGGGCCCGGCGACCCCGGCCGACCCTCGCCCACCCTCGCCGGCCCTTCCCGGCGAGGTGGGGCGGCGACGGCGGCGGCGGTAGCGAGGGCTGCACAGCCCTCGCCGATCCCTCCTCCCTTTTTTTTTTTTTTTTTTTTTAAATAAAATCGATTTTAATTTTTTAAAAATCTGACGATGGACAATTTTTTTAAAAAATTTGCCACGTGGATTTTTTATTTTGAAAAAATGCCACGTGGATTTTTTTTTTTTTTTTTTTTTTAAAAAAAAAATGCCACGTCAGCAAATTAACTCGTCGGAAAATGGACACGTGGCAATTTGGCCGGAATTTTTATTTGTTGGCACTTAAGTGATCCCTTTTGCTCCGATTTTGGCACTTAAGTGTACCATTTGTAAGTTTTGGCACCAAAGTGCTCCTTTGTGCCAAGTTTTGGCACTCCAGAGGTCCGCACCTCACAAATGGGGCAGCTATCATTGCATCGCTAGTAGACAGACATATATTCTTATTGGTAAGTGGATCTTTCAACCTAGAATTTTAGACCGCTTCATGCTCTTGATTATTGTTAGAAGAAGAACAGTATAGCCTAAAACATGTTAAAAAAAAAGCTACGGATATAATTTTGCCTCACCCTTCGTTCTAACATGATTGTCGTTCTATACTTCCACATGTCATGATTTGATTGAAGTGTCGAATTCAATTGCGAAGCTATGTTATTTGCTTAAGATGATTATTTTTCCTTGGAAATAGAATTTTTGTTAATCAATATGATGGAACTTTTTTGTGCCACCGATGGTGAGATAATCATGGAAGGGTGGGATTAAAATACGATACCATAAAAAATTAGTCATCAATTTGAGTAGATGGTTTGCGCGACATCTAGTAAATTTTATTGCATTCGCTTTTGCTAATAAGATTTCTTTAATATAACCTCATGTCATAATCTAAGTTTTTTTCATTTATAGTCGGTGGCTTCCTATGATGGGAAGAAATTTATACTTGGCCAATGGAAAGAATATCCATAAGTTAATGTGAGATTAATAGTTTTCTGGCTTCCAAATTGCTCCAATCTAGATGGATAGTTTAGCACAACGGTATACATTCTTAATAGCAGGTGCTTTTTATGATTCTGTGCTCTGCTGAATTTCTGGACTGCAGGCCTTGGAGCGGGCGTTGCAGGATTAGTGCAAGTGTTGCTTCTCTCTCGGTGGTTATACAGAGTCGTCAAGAAAAGAAGAGAAATCAAGCAAAAAGAGAAGCACTTTAAAACGCAGTGGGGTATCTTGTTGCAAGAACATCTATCTTCATCACCTGAAGGCAATGTTGTGAGAAGCAAATTATTTAGTTTCAAGGATCTGGAGAAGGCCACTGACTGTTTCAACAAGAACAGGATACTTGGCCAAGGTGGACAAGGTGTTGTTTACAAGGGAATGTTGGTTGATGGAAAAATAGTTGCGGTTAAGAAATCGAAACTGATTGACAAGGAAAACATTGAAGAGTTCATCAATGAGGTCATCATTCTCTCACAAATCGATCATAGGAATGTGGTTAAGCTAATGGGGTGCTGTGTGGAAACCGATATGCCACTTTTAGTATATGAGTTCATACCAAATGGGACTCTTTACAAGTATCTGTATGACTCGAATGAAGACCTTCTCGCATCATGGGACACACGCTTACGAATTGCAACCGAAATTGCTGGAGCCTTATTCTACTTGCATTCGGCAGCTTCTATACCCATCTATCATCGCGACATCAAGTCCACCAATATTCTCTTAGATGAGAAACATCATGCTAAAGTCGCAGATTTCGGTATTTCCAAGTCTATATCCCTCGACCAAACTCATGTAACCACATTGGTGCGAGGGACTTTTGGATATTTGGATCCTGAGTACCTCAGAACAAGTCATTTCACAGACAAAAGTGATGTGTACAGCTTTAGAGTGGTCCTTGTTGAACTGTTAACAGGGCAAATGCCAATTTCTTTGCTTAGGAAAGAAGAAGAAAGGAGCCTTGCGAACTATTTTGTAATTTCAGTGGAGCGGAATTGTTTGTTTGATATTGCTGATGCTCGGATTATGGAGGAAGGCAAGAAAGAAGAGATTGTAGCTGTTGCCAACCTCGCAAGAAGGTGCTTGAGCTCGATTGGGAGGAACCGGCCTACAATGAAAGAAGTGGCAATGGAGTTGGAGGGATTAAGGAAGCTCCGAAGCTCTTCGAGCTTCCAACAAAATCAAGAAAAGATCAAGGCCACTGAATCTCGTGACTATCGTTTCGCATTTGGCAAGTCTTTCGTGGACGCAGGTGTAACTACATTTTCAGATGTGCAGCCATTCGCACATTCTGAATCATGGTGAGGCAGCAATTTCTGGCATCATCTCCGCAACGATTTCTAGCTATACATGCAGAGGCCAATGACTCGAACATGTAAGCTGCACCAAAATAGGGGAAACTTGCCCTTCGACTAGTCAATGATAGATGGTTTGTTTTAGTTGTTTCCATGTTGCTGGTGTTGGGTTCAAACACTCTTTCGTTTGACTGTTACCCGAACATGAAGAAGACCCAAAAATTTTCTGGTTGGGTCGGTCCGGGCACCTTGGACACCGTACTCTTTTTAAATTTTATCTGGCTCAATGTCGGCAATGCGGTTTATGTGCCAATTAGAGAGCTTCAAAATCATCCCACTAATATGTATAAAGTGGCTTGTTGCACTTCGAGGATGCGTGTGTAAATCATCTTCAATCCAGTTACTATGAGGATTGCACTAGAGTGATGCATGCACCTTCAGGAGAAAGCGTCCTAATTGTATCGACCTTTTGCCTCATGTAGAAAAAAGCTGTGATGCGATTTCACTCTCAAATAAACATGCAAAATTTTGTTAAATTGGTGAAAAAATCTAGAAGAGTTCCGTATTGATTGTATTTCATAGTTGTGGGTAACTTTCCAATCTTATTATTAAAAAAGTATGACCAGTAATGTACTCGTCAGGTAAATCGGTAATAAATTACCAGCATTATCAGCAAATTTAGAATATTCAAATAAAATAGCAAATTATCAAGTCCTCTGTAAATTTTACCAGTGTCTTAAATAAATTATTAGCATTATTAGAAATATGTCCATATTAAAAAAAAAAAAAAAAAAGAGAGTAGTAAACTACCTACTTCTATAGAAATTTGATCATCGTGGCACCACGGACAAAATTTTACCAATATTCTGATACAATAGTAATTACCAACTCCTCTATCCTAAATAAATTATTAATACAATTAGGAATTCAATAAAAGGGAGCTTGTTTTTCTACTCCCAGACAAGGAATTCCCTCATCACTATCGGGTGTGGTGTGCCCACTCGATATGTCTGTATCAAGTCATGTAACAACATAAAGATGTTAATGGATCGTGGAATCATCCCCATATGTGCCCCATATGTTCGCTACTATTTGGTTTGAACCAGAACTTTCAGTTTTTTTTGGTTGATTCGGTTTCAATCATAATATAAAACTTGAGTGTGGCTTGTAAACTCAAAAGAACTTAACAAACCAAACTCACAAACTGAAATACTGAATTCTTACAAATTGTCAGAAATTCATTAAATGCGGATGATAATTTGCACAACTTTAATCTTTTCGTTTGCCATAATACAATCAAGTAACTACACCCTTCCATATTATATATGACCAAAACCATCCAAACCTGATTAGTTTCCAGTGTTGGTCTAACTTAGTTTAGAAAAAGCCTAAACTGGATTATGTGAGAACGGGTGCACGTGTCGAACCTAATAAGAGGCTCTGCAAATTTTTGATGTCTAGATCTGCGTGGAAGCAAGCCATAACGAGGCTTCTTCTGCTCCTTCAGTCCGAAGAATTGGACTCCGAAAAGTAATTCACTTTGGACTAATCCCACAACTATAGTGGCCTTAATGCCTCAGTGCTGATGAAAGATCTCCTGTGCGGGTCTGTTATCTTTTAAATTTCCGACTTTTCTAACTTAGAAAGCTGAGTTTTCAAAATATCCCATTTCTCAATACCTTACAAGTTAGTTATGGAACAATTAGTTCTCTATTCTATTGTTGTCAGATTAGGAGTGCATTTGTTTTATGAAAAATTTAATAATATAGAAAAATACTTTTCTAGAAAAATAGTCAGTTTTTCTTTATTTGATGGTGTACGATCAAAAATGTTTTCCGTTGTTTGGATATCAATGGAAAATGATTTCAGTCTAATGACTTTATATTAACTTAAAAAAATAGTATTTTGTAATACTTATTTTTAATTATAAATTAAATATTATCTTTTATTTTCTGTTTTTCCCTTTTTCTTTTACCTTCTTCTTCTCCCCTGTATCAATCTGCTTCCTCTGCCCGTTCCTCTGCTGCCTCACGAGCCATCTCCATCTGCTTCCTCCGCCGGTTCGTCTCAGCCAGCTCACAAGGGACAAGCTCGAGCCCTGCCGTCGAAGGCCGTCGCCTGATCTGGTGAGGCTTGAGGCTCGCCGCAAGGGGCTGCGAGCTTGACGGCCTCGGGCGAGGTCGCGGCCGTGGCGGCAAGGCTCGAGCCTCGCCAGCTCGCCGCCAAAGGTCGCGAGCTCGCCCGATTTGGCGAGGCTTGCCGCCGGAGGTCGCGATCTTGCACGATCTGGGGTGGCTTGTCGCTGGAGATCGTGAGGTCGCCCGATCTGGCGAGGCTCGATGCTTGCCGGCCTTGGGCGAGCTCGAGCCTCACCGCCGGAGGTCGCGAGCTCAAGCCTCGCCGCCGGAGGTCACGAGCTCGAGCCTCGTCGCTAGAGGTTGCGAGTACGCTGGCCATGGCGGCCAGCGAAGGGCTGAGAAGAAGAAAAGAAAAGAACGAAATAAGAAAAAATTAAAATAAATTCGATTTTAAGAAAAATTTTAAAAATCCATTTTTTGAATACAAATAAAAATTCAATTTTTTTTTAAAAATACATATTTACAATATCAATCATTTCGTTAACCAATATATTTGGAAAACATTTTCCGATTTTTTCAAAGAAGCAACTATTTTCTTGAATTTAAGTTTTGGCAAAGAAACTTTTTTGGTTGATTAAAAGAACATTTTTTGCTTACTCAGATATAAGAGAGCCAAACATTGAAAAATGAAACCACCCACCTGGGTGGCGTTTCTGGTTCGCGCTTTCTTTCTCTCGCAAAAGGTCGAGAGTTTGAATCCCAGCTTCGTCATAGGGTGACTTATTTGGTTGCGTGTGTGTGGTGACTAGCACGTGCGACCCCCAGAGTTTACTCCCCTATTTGTCGGCGGGGTGCGGGGTTCCTTGGGTCATTAAAAAAAAAAACATTGAAAAATGAGAAATATGCTTTTGTAGAAAATATTTTTAGCAAAATAAACACATCACGAGTCAATGATCAAATCTAATATAAGTTCTCATTTGATATCGGAGTTGAACACCATTGACTTTACAAGTCATCATTGGTTTGCACTATACTAATATTTCCAAGTTTGTTCACGTTCAAATTGGTTTCCATATAGATGGGAAATAAATTAACCTGTTTTTCATTGGTTTTTCGCAAAATTCTGGCCTGGATACAAGTCTCTATGGACTTGACCCATCATAATCGGTACTTATGTGGGCCCCATGTGATAGTCACTCTTGACCAATGGCTATGGGAGACGGGCACCATACGCCTTTGAAGAAGTCCAATCTCAGCGGTCAAAACAAGAGTTCTTCTGCGTGCCGCAGTGCAGGATTTGACTCTAAAAAGCCCATTTACTTTGGGCTTTTCTTTAATCCCATAGCTGCGATGGGCCATATGCTATGGTCCACGACAAGAGACGAAAATGGCGTATGAGTAACTGCGCCCTCCGTTCATTCCTCAAACAGGTCCACGATTTCCTTACAACAGAAACAAGAATGTTTCAGATTCTTCTGCTTCTAGGGTCGCTTTTGCTCCATAAGCAAGCCTCGCTAGCAGCTCCCATGGTGAAGGGTAATTGCCCCCGAACATGTGGTGGCGTTGCCATTCCCTTTCCCTTTGGGATTGGAAGTGGGTGTTTCCTCGATGAGTGGTACGAGATTATTTGCCAGAAAGGCAGCGACGGTATCGTCCCCATACTGAAAAAGCCCAACTTGAGGGTGCTCAACATTTCGCTACCCAATTTCCATGGCAGAATGAACAGCATGATCAGCGTCAGTCTTCCTATATTCTACTCATCGAATGTGACCTGCGGAGGAAACGGAAGCTTCACACCTGTGAGCTTGAAAGGAAGCCAGTTCATCTTCTCCGAGTCAATGAATGTCTTCACCGCCGTCGCTTGTGACGTAAGTGCTCTATTGGATGACACAAAATCTGCTATCATAGGATGCCAGTCCAAATGCGAAAAAGGTGACAACGTCATTAGGAAAATGAATTGTTCGGGCAGTGACGGATGCTACCACACCACGATTACCTCGGATCTTCAGGCTTTCAACATCACTTTCAACCCCGACAAGCGAACGGCAAAGAAGAAATGCGAGTATGCCTTCTTGGGAGAAAGGTCGCAGTTCACACCTGGACCTATAGACTTCAATAAGTTGGAGGCGAGTGGACGTTTCCCATCGGTGCTAGAATGGGGGATAACTGAATTCTCCCAAGCTGCATTAGAGATTTACAGAGATGGCTCAATCTCCGGGGATTCCTACAACTGCAGCACAGTCAGCTTCAGTCTAGCGAATCACAAGGTGATGCCATTGCTGCAGTGTTACTGCCGTGGGGGCTTCACTGGTAACCCCTATATTAGACATGGATGCGAAGGTAAGACCAGTTACATATTATCACACGAATCCTTGGAAACGCAACACTGAAACACCATTAATAAAGATAAGTAGCTCTTTGGAGGCTGAAGTAGCTTTACATGCAATCCTAATCCCCCAATAAAGAGACCAAGCTCTACTAATTTTCATTGTCATCTTTTGTTCAGATGTGGATGAATGCAAAAATCAGACAGAACGGTGCCCTGGGAAAAAGTGTGTGAATCGACCAGGTTCCTATGATTGTGTCGGGGGAAGCAAGATTGTCAAGTTTCTCCTCATAGGTAAGTAAATTCCTTCATTCTGTCATGATTATGAACAAGGACTATCCACTCTTTTGTGCATCCAGATTCGCGAATATCACATCCTGTTATTTAAAAAAATGTTCTTTTTTAACTCTTCTTCCTTTACCTCAATTTTTAACTTGAATTTGTTTTGACCATTAATTATCAAGATGAATAATGATTTGGTCCACTTGAAACATAAATGGTTCCATCTAAAAAAAACCTCTCTTTATAATCTTTTCTTTCAATAGATGTTAGTATATCGGGAGAAAATCAATTGGATATTGTTATTATATAGTTGTCCCGAAATGAAAATATTTTGTTTATAACTATTTCTACTACTTCCTAATAATACTCACCTTTTGTGTCTTACTTTATTGGCAGTCTAAAGTAAGATGATGTAAAATTTAAATGTATATTTTTAAAGGATAATGAGATGTGGTGATATTTTCGTTACTATGCTAGGATGCACAGAAAAATATATCCCCGTTAATATATACTCCGTAACACTTAAAAATAGACTGCGGATCTTTCCCTCGCAATTAATTCTTTTGCATAAGATTTTATTAATTCCTTCATATACAAAATCAACCATGTCACATATGTATACACACACACACATGTATATGTATGTATGATATTTTCCATAACATCAAAAGGAATGCGGATATTTTCCTCAAAAGTATTTTGTTTAGAATTTTCTAGATGTTTTATGATTCTTTTTTTATATACAAAATGAACCATCATTTTTTGCAAGTGTTTTATGTTTGTAGAATGTCCCATGACTGATTATTTCAACGATTTTTTGTGAGCATATTGACACTTTCTTTCAGATGAATCCATGTATTTTAAAATAGAACATATAGAATATAAAACGTAATCATGGGAAAAGGAAAATTGACAATGCTTATATTTGCAATTTTTGATAGGAAAAGAAAATTCTGAAAAAAATATGTTAGCTGGAAATGGCCTAGAAAAGAACTATAAGGCCAAAAATAATTATTAGCAGTGGATAGGTGTCAACTTAGGAGAGCACCATTGGTTATTTTTGCAATTTTTGAAATGAAAGAAAATCATCAAAGGTATATGTAAGTTTGACATATGCTAAGAGAGAGAGAGAAATGGCCAAAAGTAAACAAAGTGGTTAAGTGTCAAAATATTAACCATGTTGAACATTTATCCTGAAAAGTTATTGAATAAAAATATAAATGTAAAACATCGGTCGTAACATAGAATTAAATCGAGTCTGATGAAGCTAGAAACTTAAATTTGATCTTTGTGGCCTTCTTCCTTCGATTTTAACGAATGTGAAGATTCAAACATGTGCCCCGGGACTTGTGTGAACAAACTGCGCACTTATCACTGCGTCGATCGTAAAAAGACAACCAAATTCGTTTTTACCGGTAAGTAGATCTTTCAAACTAGAAATTTGAACCGCGTCATGCTGTTGAATATTTGATAGAAACACAACAGCGTAGCCTAAATTATGTTCAGAAATGTTACACAAGTAAGTTTTACCTTACTATTTATTCTAACGTGATTGTCCATTCGCTTTTAATTCAATGTATCATTGGGATAGGTACAAGTGTTAATATTTTCGTACGACGCTTAATTAAGTGTCAAAACCTCTTTTTTTTCACTCATTTGAGCGCCACAAATTTGAAAAATCAATCATTTAAGTATCACTTCTTATTTGTCTTGCCGGAAAAGCTAACATGATCGTTGAAAATATTTTTAATATTTTTAATATTATATTTTATTAATTTTTATTTTTTTCATTTTTCTTTAGGGCCAACGAGGGTCATTGGTGATCCTCGCTAGCCGTAGCCGCCTCGCCCTTGCCGCGAAGGCCCTGGTCGAGGCTATCAAGGCTTCCCTAATCGCTAGCAATGCGGCGACAACCCTCGCCTGCTCTGGGCGGTGTCGCTTGCGGCCACCCAAAGCTAGACATAGCCAGAGAGTGAGGGTTGTTGCAGCCTCGCTAGCGGCCAATGAGGCCTCGATGACCTCACCCAAGGCCTTCACAACAATAGTGAGGCAGCCTTTGCCCAAATCTAGCGACGAAGGCCTTAGGCAAGGCCGTTGATGCCTCATCAACCGCTAGGGAGGCCACGATGGCCCTCGCTTGTGGTAGCCCAGTAGCTAGAGAGGGTCCTTACAGCCACACCTAGGGCCTTTGTAGCCGAGTGCAAGGCGGCCCTTAAAAAGAAAGCAAAATACAAATAAAAATAAAATAAAATAATTCCACCTAGGACATTTGGTCGAAAATTGATATTTAAGTGATCGATTTTTCTTTGAAATAGCACTCAAGTGAAAAAAAAAATTTGGAACTTAAATGAATATCGTACGAAAGTATTGATACATGTTCTGTACTTATCTTGTGTATCATTCTATTCATCCACTTGTCATGATTTGATCGGAGTGTTGAATTCAATTTCCCTTGGAAAAAGTAGCATATGTTTCTCTGTATTATGAACATCGTGGTATCGATGGTGAGATAAAGTTTAGTAAGAGTAGGATTGAAACATGATACTATTAAAAAATAATCATAAAAAAGAGTAGATAGTTTACAACATAGGTAACGAATTATATGCCATTGAATTTTACTGAAAATTTTTTTCTATTAGAATCTCCTTTCATAATCTAAATTAAGTAAAACAACCTGTGGGGTTTTCAACTAGTTCTCACATACAGTTGGTGGCTTCCTATGATGGGAAGAAATTTCTAATTGGCCAACGGGGAAATATCCGCATAAGTCAATGCGAGTTAATAGTTTCCCTGCTTCCAAATTACTTTATTCATAGGTATGTAGTTTAGGACGTAAGTATAGATTCTTAACAGCAGGTGCTTTTTATGAATTTACCCCCTTCTAAATTTTCCGGACTACAGGCTTCGGAGCCGGCTTAGTGCACCTGTTGCTTCTCTGTCGGTGGTTATACAAAGTCATCAAGAAAAGAAGAGAAATTAAGCAAAAAGAGAAGTACTTTAAAAAGCAGTTCGGTCTCTTGTTGCAACGACATCTATCTTCTTCACCTGAAGGCAATGTGGCAGAAAGCAAATTATTCCGTTTCAAGGATTTGGATAAGGCCACTGACCGTTTCAACGAGGATAGGATACTTGGCCAAGGTGGACAAGGTGTAGTTTACAAGGGAATGCTAACCGATGGAAAAATAGTTGCAGTTAAGAAATCGAAACTCATAGACAAGGAAAAGGTTGAAGAGTTCATCAATGAGGTCATCATTCTTTCACGAATTGATCATAGGAATGTGGTTAAGCTAATAGGGTGCTGTTTGGAAACAGAAATCCCACATTTAGTATATAAATTCATACCAAATGGGACCCTATACAAGTATCTGCATGACCTGAATGAAGACCTTCTTGCATCATGGGACACACGCTTGCGAATTGCAACAGAAATTGCCAAAGCCTTATTTTACTTGCATTCAGCAGCTTCTACACCCATCTATCATCGCGACATCAAGTCCACCATTATCCTTTTGGACGAGAAACACCGTGCTAAAGTCGCAGATTTCGGTATTTCCAAATCCATAACTCTCGACCAAACTCATGTAACCACATTGGTGAGAGGGACTTTTGGATACTTGGATCCGGAGTACTTCAGAACAGGTCATTTCACAGACAAAAGCGATGTGTACAGTTTTGGAGTGGTCCTTGTTGAACTCTTAATAGGGGAAATGCCAATCTCTTTGCTTAGGGAAGAAGAAGAAAGGAGCCTCGCAAACTATTTTGTAATTTCGATGGAGCTGAATCATTTGTTCGATATTGTTGATGCTTAGGTTATGGAGGAAGGCAAGAAAGAAGAGATTGTAGCTGTTGCTAACCTCGCAAGAAGGTGCTTGAGCTCGATTGGGAGGAACCGCTCGACGATGAAAGAAGTGGCAATGGAGTTGGAGGGATTAAGGAAGCTCCGAAGCTCTTCGAGCTTCCAACGAAATCCAGAGAAGATAGAGGCCTCTGAATCTCATGACTCTCGTTTCGCATCTGAGAAGTCTTTCATGGACACAGGTGCAACTACATTTTCAGATGTGCAGCCATTCGCACATTGTGAATCATGGTGAAGGCATCAATTTCTGGCATCATCTCCGCGACAATTACTAGCTATAGATGCAGAGGCCAATGGCTTGAATATACGAGCTGCATCAAAGTTGATCTTTACCAATCCCTCTTCAACCTTAACAAATAAGGGGGAACTTGCCCTTCGACTAGTCATTTATAGACCGTTTGTTTTAGCTGTTCCTTGTTGGTGGTGTTGTAAGAAAAAAAAGTGTTTGAATAGTTCCCTATTCAAATATTCTCGGGTTGATGTCGGCGTTTGGCATTAGTGTTATAACGTTGTTTATATGCCAATTAGAAAGAAATTGGATATACAAAGTGACTTATTGCATCTTGAGGATCTGTGAATAGTGGTCATTAATCCAGTTACTGAGAGGTTACATTAGAGTTGCAAATACACCCTGAGGAACAAACGTCTTAATTATTATCAACATTTCTCCTCGTGTTGAATAAAGTTGTGACACGATATCACTTTCAGATAGACATGCAAAAAGTTTCAGGTCCATGCCAGCTAAAAAGACATAGGAAAAATTCCATATCAGTTGAATTTCAGAGTTGATCATAAATTTCCAATCTTGATGATAAAATAAATATTACCAGTAACTTGCTTGTTAGGTAAACTGGTAATAAATTACCAATTCTATCACAAAATCACAACATTTCAATGAGATAATAAATTATCAATCCCTCTAAAATTTTACCAACGACGTAAATAAATGATTAACACCACAAAAGCCCATCTTGTCGTTGAGGGAAGAATGAAGAAGCCTGGCAACCTATTTTCTAATTTCAATGGAGCATATTTGCTTGTTTGACATAATTGATGCTCAAATTTTGAAAGAAGGTAAGAACAAAGAAATTGCATCAGTTACTAACCTCACGAAAAGGAATTTAGATTTAATCACTAAGGCTTACTCCAATGATCACTTTTTCCACATGAGAATAGGAAGGTGAGCGGTTCGAATCCTACATTTTCAAGAGATTGGAGGGTGGACAATTTAGTTTCATATCGTGAATTTTAACTTTCGCGCTCTGCAATAAGGCGAGGTAAAAGTTTGAGAGTGAAAATTAGAATATGACCGACCAAAAAAAAATAGAGCTTAGATTTGAATGAGAGGAACTAGCCTACAATGGAAGAAGTAGCGATCAAGTTGGAGGGGATAAGAAAGCTCCAAAATGCTTTGGGTATTCAGCAAAATTAAGAGAACCAAGAGGCAACTGAATCATGTCTTGAGTTTGAGCTCAAATACGAGATCCAACTCGCACATAGAGCATTTATCAGCCTAAGTCACTTTTGCAACCTCTCCACAACCCTCCTTTATAGGCGTTTAGGCTAAAAGCTTAGACTTGGCCAAGTTCTCCTAAGTCCTTCAATTTGCAACTTATGATTCGAGTTTTTAACTTGCAAGTCATTTTCATTTAGAAATTGCCACTAATCGATTTAGGGTGAATCGATTAAAATCCCAAATGAAGTAGTGGGAGAAATACCTTACTCCAACTTCATTATGCCGATTACAACTTAAACCCTTCCAATATCTTTTGACTTTAAAGGATTTTTTTATGCATTTTTGGAGAAGATTACTCAAAAGCCATTTTAAACCCTTTCCCTAATTTCAGAATTTTTTGAATTTTTTTATTTTTAATTAAAAAAATATTTTATTACTAGAAGGAACCGATCGGGCTATCAAATACCTGATCGGTCTGCCCGACCCGGATTGACCAGGGCCCGCCAAGGCCCTTGTCTTGAGTTCGGTCGAACCGGGCTCTATCAAGAGCCCAGTTCGAATTAACTCTCCCCAGGCCCAAGTCATATCCTTAAGGCCAACTTCTATTTTTTAGGCCCTCCTCTCCAGAACATGGAGATCTTCCCTTCTCCCTCACGATCTCCCCTGCCTTCTACGCCCGCTGCACGCGGAGAACTCCAAACCGAATATTGATCCTCTCCTACCGACGGATGGAAGACGCCCGATGGTTTATGCACTAAAAAACCTTTAATTAAAAACTCAGGCACAAATAGAGTCATGACTAGCCACTATGCGGCAGTCCTCCATGGCCACGGCTACCACCACCACTCTTTAACTTCGCCGGCCGAGAACCACCCACCCGGAAACACGACGTGCACACGAGAACGTCGAAACAAGAACATACACAGCAAAGGGTAGCGACGGGGATCTATCAAAACTCTTTTAGCAAGCCACGAGCACCCACGACGGACAGAAAACGAAGAGCATCCGCACGAATCTCACTTGGGCATTTCATCGAATACACGTAAGGCGCCACTTGAGAGGAGGTTTTATACTTGCCCGAACTCAAAACTCAACCAACCAACAATGAACAAGTGGTACACAACTTCAGTATGGGTATGAAGCAAACACAGCAAGTATCGACTATAAACCAAGAACACGAACGTGCGTCTAATTTGGACGTTTCATCGAACATATAGGGTGCATCGGCGGAGGGGAAGACATCAGCTCATTTAGAACTCGGGTTCGCACTCGGGTTCGCAACAATCAACTAGCCAAGGCCGAAAACAGCAGTAAAAGAGCAAACGGGGCCAGAGACTCGCACGAACCGGGCGACGCCGGTCCGGTCCCGTGAACCAGAAACAGGGCACGAAGAGGCAAAACAGAGGCGGCCGGCGGTGCTCCCTACCTGGCATGGCGTCGTCGGACGGTAGACGAGCTCGATAGATCGGGCTATGTACCTTCGCCTCGCGCATCTCCGAGCCGGGATCCTCGGGAAATTGACCCCAAATCGGAAAAGTCGAAAACAAACCAGAAAGAAACCTACCGTGACTTGGACACGAAAAAGGAGTGGTGGTGGATCGTCGACCGCGACTCAGGCGTGACGGCCGACGGCAGCTCTCTCCCTCTCTTGCAGCTCTCAGATCTCACCCTCTCGGACCCCCTCACGGCTCACGGTCTCACTCTCTATCTCCGACCTGCTCTCTCTCGTTTCCTTTCTCTCTTAGATCTCACTTTCTACTCGCTCGATTTTTTTCTCTTCAGAACACCCCCCCCCATTTCTCTCTCCTTCGCCTCCTCCCTTCTAGAGCTCGTGGCCGTCCTATTTATAGGCCGGGGAGGCCGGTCGACGGAGGCTTCGGCCGCCGGTCCTTGGCTCGCCGACCAGGCTCCTCTCTTGGCCGAACCGGCATCCCCTCTGCCGTCCACTCCGCAGCAGGCCTACCTCCACGCTTCCTGCTCTGCTCTGCCCTGCGCCGACCTGCTCCTCTGCTCTGCGTCCATTGTCGCCGTCGATGGTGTGAGGAAGGAGAGAGGAAGGAAGATGGGAGCCGGGCCGGGAAAAGAAATGAAGGGGGATGGCCATTGGGCCGGCGCGTGAGAGGGGAAAGGAAAGAAAGGACGCTGGGGCGAAAGCCCAACCCCCCTCCAGCCCGCTTCTTTTTTTTTTTTTAATATATATTTAAGCTTTTTTTGAATTTTTTTTATTTATACGAAAATAAGGTAAAATAAAGGAAATTAAAATTAGTACAAATAATATATATTACCTGCATAATGTGCTATTTAATGAAAATATTTTTGTTAGAGTCAAATTGATCTCTAATTTTTTATATAATTTAATTTTAAATATTTAGACAAAATTTAGATGACAACAGCACAACTTTGCACAGTATTAAGTAAACAAAATTACTGACCGAACAAAAGAAAGTAGACAAACAATAAATGAGGAAAAAGCGAAGCTTGAATGTTCTTTGTGCATGGAAGAAGTGTTGGCAATATTTATTTTTTATTAATTAATGTGCACTCGAGAGACATGCAAGTCTGGACTTTTCTCTCCTTCTTTAATAATGTATCCCCATGACTACTTCTTGTTAGAAGGTCATGGCCCACAATAAAGAACAATTGAAAGCTACTTCACCGGTCATCCTTTTTTCAAGGGCATTATCACTTACAAGGGCTATTTGCGATAAATCCTCCGACGAGGGTGCCCAGCCAAGTAGTATTCCTTATTTTAACATACCGGTGCCTGCACGCCTTGTACTTATTAATGGTTAGTGAATATTTTTCTTCCTTTCTAACTTGGGAATACTCCTGAATTTTACGTTAATGAAGCCATTTAATTTCATTTTTGTCTTGTTTCCTTCCCTTCTCCTATAAAATGAGAGGACGTCTAAAGATGACGAGGGAGAGAGAAGTCAAAGCTCAAGGGATAGAAAGGCAAGAGCTCTAGAGATTTGTGCATGAGTTGAGTTGTTAAAACACTGTGGGTATTAACAGGGCTGTCAAAAAAGTTCGCACCAACCTGACCCAACTAGACCGAACCCGACCCAAAAAATTCATCGTATTTTGAGGCCAGACCTTAGTCTTCTTCAAGCAGGGATTTTTAAAGGTTGGTATTATTAGGGTTGGGTTTGGGTTGAATCAACTCACGTGCAAGCTTTTTTGATACCTAGAGTACAGGCCAATCTCTCTCTCTCCCCTCTTCTCTCTCTACGCGAGAGCGACAAGGAAAAAACTCGAGATCTGATCATAGTTGATCAGCACCAGCTCAACCCAATTCATTCTCTTGGGTTATATGATACTTAGGTCTCAAGTGGGTTGGTTCAGGTATCATGAAAACCCGACCCGACTTGACCTTTTGACATCCCTTGGTATTGGGTATATACACTAGGGTTGGGAAATACTCGAGTGTGTATACTTATATAACCTCATAATTCCCCGACTTATTCGTGGATTATTTGCTAGCTTTCCTTGTGGACATAAGTTCTGACATTTGAACTTAACCATATAAACTCTTGTGTCCATTTATTGCTCCTTATTTTATTTCTATTGATTTCTATAGCTCCCAATATAATTGCAAAGTTACAATATGCTTTCGCTGCAACACCGATTAACATTGCAAGTCAAACATTGACATGAATGTCATTAGGTTTTCGTATGTGCAGCCACTTTTGCCTAGTGAGACATGGTGAAGATCTGTTTTGCCTCTTAGTCTTATCGGTCTTTAGAGCTAAAGAAAGAAGGGAGGAAAACTTGTTAGGGTGCGAATGATAACATTTCTATTTCATAAATCATTTTTGGAATAGAAATAGATTTTTCTATTTCTATTTCTAGATGAGTTTCTTAGCTAAAAAATACGTTTGATAACGACAAAAAATTTCTATTCTTAGAATAGAAATTCATTTGATAATAAAAAAAATTTACTTTTCTAAGTGGCGGCAATAATGGGAGGAGCGGCGACCGTCGGCAGCAACGGTGGCCGGCAGGCGGCGACTGGTGGATTGCGACTGGCAGGCGGCGGGCGACGGGTGGCGATCGGCGGGCGGTCGCGATCGATGATCGGTGGCAGCCGGCAACGGTAGCCGACGGTGGGCGGGGGTGGTGGTGGTGGTGGTGAGCGGCGGACGAAAAAAAACTTCTTCGGGTGAGAAGTAAGAAAGAGAGAAACAATTTTTGATTTATATTCCAAATCTATTTTTGTAATAGAAATTTGTTTCAGAAATAGAAATGAAATTTTTTTTACAAAATAGTTTTGTATTCCAGAAACATAAACAGAATGGTTACCATGTGCAGCCTTAGTGTACTAAAAGGAGGATTTTAATTTGTTATTTGTTGCTTATTGGTAATGAACTTTTTCTCGATGGTGGGGACCGATGTGAAAGCATACCCATCCCAAATTTATTCAGGTCGTGCAATTAGCTATGCATTATTGTACAGTGTATGTGCCAATCTGAAAATACTTCATATACTGCGATCGTCTAGTTTGAGCATGATGCAGCAAGTCAGCTTCATCTCGAGATACTTGAGTACTTGCTGTCAATGGTATCGGGGACCTTGCAACTGTCAAACTGGTACTCTACGAACAGGCATTTTTATTGCACCGGCCTTCGCCATTTAATTAGCTTGTTACTCGCATATGCTCAAACGAAGTATGATTGGCTCAAGTCAGTTTTGTCATACATTCAATGATTTCAGCACATCTGAAAAAAAAAAAAGTAGCTTTCCGCTAATGTGGTTTGTGTATCCGATCATTTACGCCATGGTATATGTCTTCCTAATTTTACTTCATCTATTTTGTATGTGTGATTTGTTTTGGAATGATGACTAAAAATTCAAACTATTGGTAAGCTAATAACAGTATAAAGATCATTACTAAGAAACGAACAAATCTTTATTTATTTTTATTTTTTTGCTAAAGCATAATTGAGTCCATTGACGGCTTGAACAAGAAGAAATTACTTGGCCAAGTCGGGCATGGAACCGTATATGACGGCATGATGGTCATTTCTAAACGAGCACTACTATACTAGCATGATCATATAACAGTGTCATGGTGGAATGCCAACCGCGACACCAGAGATGGATCCTCCCATGATTTCTATATTTTCTTTGCCATTTATGACACTTGTGGTTGAAGTATGACCGTGACATTGTTACATGGTTATGCAAGCATTTCTCTATCTAAACCTCAACACATTCCTTCAAACAATTAAACCAAGAAAGGAAAGATGTTTCTCTTTCCTTACACAGGCCAGCGTGATGTAGACTTTACCTACCCGATGGTGATCTCTTAACTATCTAACAGTCGACGTAAATACTTGGCTTTTGCAGCCCTAAATCATATGATTTGCCATTTGCATCTTTGAATTAAATTGGGACCAAAAACACACCAAATGACCTTAAGCAGTATCTTATTGTTCGATGGACAGGAAGGCGAACTTGCATCCGCCTTCCCCGCCCGGTGATCAAAACAGAAGGGAAAGAAGGAGGAGGAGGTGGCCGGTTTTGGGATGACTCGCGTCTGCTCCGACACCTCGCGGTTGTTCAGCACCCAGTCGAAGCTGCTGTGGTGGCTGGACAGCGATGACAGACGCAGACCAGGAAGAAAAATGCAGCTGCAGTAGCAGGCGGGTCAGCGAAGAAGAAAAACCAGAAGAAGAAGAAGAGCAGCTGGATGTGCGGTTCAGCCAGAGAGAGAGAGAGAGAGATTTTTTTTTTTTTTGGTTTGAAGAGAGAGATATTTTGAAAAGTCAAAACTGAGGGGGAAAGGACAAGCAGAGGCGAGAAGGAAAAGAGGAGATAGAGGGGACGTGAAGGGCAGAGGGAGGGTGGCAGCAGGAGGGGGGGCGTGCGGGAAAGGAAGGGGAAAAAGAAAAGGGGAGAGAGAGAGTAGGGGAGGGGCGCGCGTGGTGGAAAAAGAAGGGAAAAAAGAACGACAAAGTCCTCATTTAAATTTTTGGCCAAGCGATTCCTCTTTCTACGTTTTCGAGCAAATCGAAAATTTTGGAAATTAATGAGATTGAAATTTAATAATTTAATCTCAAAGTCTGATAATCAAATTTGGATTAAATTCATGACCAAATCAGTCAAATGTAACTTTAGTACGTCTTAAATTAATGGACAACTTTTAGGAGTCACGTATACGTGAAAGTCTTTGATAACCTTTCTCTTTCTGTTAATATTTCGTAAGCGATTAATTTAAAGTGAGACTTGACTAATACTGCATTGATGAAATACATATTCATAAAATCCAAAATAGATCGGAAAATTTAGGACATCATAATGTCCACCGGGCCCAGGAGAACACCTTTCCACCATCCATCATAATCAGAGAGATAAAAAGGCAAAGACTTATTTCCATAAAAAAATTCTTTAACTATCTACCAGTTAAAGCGAGAGAATGATATCCACCACCACCTATCTGCATGATATGTTCAAGGCTTGGGATGGGTTTTGGTTCCCAGCCATCGACTTTGTTACCCCTTCCAAGTTCATAATTTGAGTGAGCTAAAAAACATAGAGCACTCCATCAGTGTGATGAGGAAGGACAAGGTCAACTAAATCATAACAGAGTGCTTAAAAATCAGTCCCTTCTAAGATGTCCAAACTTAATAGTTCATATGGAAGGCAAAAGAAAATAAAACAATCATTGGAAAATTATTTGCAAAAAAATAAAAATCAGAAATAATGATGAGCTAGGCAAAAACTCATTTATCCATCTTTGATTGCGTTTCCCCTGTAAAATTGAACTTCTTGGAAGAAAAACATGAAAAGCCATCTACTTATTGTGATAGAAAATGAGTAGAACATTTTGGGATGCAAGTAACCTCACTGAAACTATTAGAATGGCCCTTATCTTACAAAATTTAATCCTTGAAATTTTTTAGAAATTTGTCTCTTCCATTGCAGAATCCCCCAAATAAAGAACAATAAAGGCCCAGAGTGGGTGCCACTAGTCGGAATATGGCAAATCTTCCCATCTCTCCACCAATCTCGACAAGAGCTCTCTATGATACACAGAATGCCCGAGCGCTGCACACTTCACATAAGAATGCCAAGGACACTCAAGTCCATAAGAACTGGCATTCCAATCAAATTGACAAGAACAACAACGATAGCCACAAAGATTTCACTCCCAATCACTTCAAAAGAGAGAAGGGACAGCACTACCAAATGAAGGCCCGACCAAGCGAATCCAGTGCGACTGAGTGAAGACCCCCGAGAGCAATGCACTAAACACCGTCCAAGTTAGGATTCAATGTCGGCACAAGGACCAGGTCCTCGTGACCGAGGCCTAGGGATTCGCCGTCGCCCTTTCCCCATATTCACAGCTTACTAGCGACGACCAACGGAGAATGAAACAGTCCGCATGATATGCCGACCTCAACGGCAGCATCAGAGGCTGGCGATGAGTCAGTGCGGCCAGAGCCATGAGTTTGGAGAGAGAGCGAAGGAAGGAGGGAGGGTGAGGCTGGCGACAGGACCTGGATACATTTGGACCTCCTCGATGCTACTGCTGAGCTGACTAGAGGCGTTGCAGCCCCATGAGAAGAGCTGGACAGTGGTGGCGGTGGTGTCACCATCGACGACATCGGGGTGGAGGTGAAGGTGGTGACGGTGGAGGAGGAGAAATATCCATCCTATTTTGTTGTTGAGATATCAAGTCCACAAATATTCTCTTGGACGAGAAATATTGAGCAAAAGTGACAGATTTTGGTACTTCCAATTTTGTTTCCCTTGATCAAACTCATGTAACCACAATGATGCAGGGGACTTTTGGCTACCTAGATCCCAAGTATTTCCAATCAAGTCAATTCACAGACAAAAGCGATGTCTAATGTTTTGGAGTTGTCCTTGTTGAACTCTTAATAGGACAAAAGCCAATCTCGTCGATAAGGGAACAAGAAGGACGAAGCCTCACAACTTGTTTCATAATTTCAATGGAGGAGAATCGCTCATTCGACATTGTTGATGCTCAAGTTTTGAAAGAAGGTAAGAAGGAAGAGATTGCATCAGTTACTAACCTTGCGAAAAGATGCTTGAACTTGAATGGGAGGAACAGGCCTACAGTGACAGAAGTAGCAATGGAGTTGGAGGGGATAAGGAAGCTCCAATATCCTTTGGGTACTAAGCAAAATCAAGAGGACTGTGAGGCAGCTAAATCTTATGCCGCTGTTTTTAAATCTAGCAGGTCAAACATCAACGTGGACGTCACTATATTTTCAGATGTGCAACCACTTTTTCCTAGTGCAATGTGGTGAAGATCTGCTCTGCCTCCCATTCTTATGAGTCATGTTGCTACTTTTGTCATGGAAATCGGTGTTCAGAGCAAAAGAAAGAGGAGAGAAGGGAGGAAAACTTGTTAGTTTACTTTAGTTTACCGATAGAAGGATTTTGGTTATTTATTTATTGCTTACTAGTAATAAACATTTTCTCGACGTTGGGCATCAATTAACTATGAAATCATACCTATCTTCGAATTCACTAGGCATTATCTTAGAAAAAAGAATATCCCAAGTGTCAAATCTTGATATGAATGGATATTTAAGTGCCAAAAAGTTACGAAAATTACACTTAAGTGCCACTTTTTTTGAAAATTAGATCACTTAAGTAACAACTCCAGCGAAGCCGTTAGAAATCCGACATGGCTTATTTTAATAATATAACTCGCTTATATGGCTCGCCGGAAGCTGAATTAGCAAAAACTCAGCCAAAACGACGTTTTTTTTATGCTGACGCGGCTTTTAAACAATTTATTAATTAAATAATATTAAATAAATTTAAAAATATATTATTTAATTTAAAAATAAAAAGAGAGGATCAAGCAAGGGCTGTGTTGCCACTAGGGGTGTAAATTGTTCAGTTCGGTTCGGTTTTTCAAAAAAAAAACCGAACCCAACCCAATCGATAAGGGATAATATTAAATCGAATCAAAACCGTTCCGAACCAAACCGAAAATACGGTTCGGTTCGGTTCGGTTTGAGAGGGTTTTTCAGTTTTTTTATTTTTGCTTTACTTATTGGGATCTAAATGAAAAAGAGATGATGATAAAGAGAGATTGTTCACTTTTTAATTAAGAATTTCGGTTTGGTTTGGTTAACCGAACCAAACCAAAAACCGAATTGAATTGAAAAGTTAATAGTTATTTTTCGGTTAACCAAACCAAAAATGCACAAAATTTTGGTTAGGTTTGGTTCAATTTTCGATTTCAGTTCGATTTTCAGTTTGGTTCTTAACACCTCTAGCTGCGGCCACTGTCACCATCCCACCATCGCCGGGAAGGGCTGGCGACAGTGGGGCAGCGATAATGGCTGCATAGCCCTCACCTGAACCCTTCCCTTCCTTTTTTTATTTTTTTAATAAAATCAAATTTTAAATTTTTTTCTAGTATGACTTGGACAATTTCTTTTTTTTAAAAAAAAAAAATTGTCATGTGGATATTTTATTTTGAAAAAATTGCTTTGTCGGTAAATAAAATCGCCGGAAAATGACATGTGGCAATTTAGTCGGATTTTTTCGCCGTTGACACTTAACTGATCATTTTTGTTTCAATTTTGGCATTTAAGTATACATTTTCAAACTTTTAGCACTTAAGTATCTCCCGTGTCAAGTTTTGGCACTCTAAGAATCCGAACATCCATTATCTTAGCATGTATGTGCCAATTTAGCAATCATCTAGCTCGAACATGATGCAGTGATTTTAGTTCGTCTTGAGATCCTTGAATACTTGCCGTCAATTCAATTGTTGCAAAACTTACATCAGTCACACGGTGCACCAGCTTTCATGATTCAATTAGATTATTACGAGCTGGGGAAAAGGAAAGAAAGAAAGAAAGGCAGTTTCCCTTCCGGGAAAGGAAGGCGAACTTGCATCCACCTTTCCCGCCCGGCTCTTCCCTGCATATCACACTAAATTGCTGATGGCATAGAGCGATTGTTACCGGCTGCCGGTGCTTCGGCCGCTTAGATCCTCACTACGTGATGTATCAAGCTCACCACCCCAACCACATACATGATACATCAACACCAAAGAATCCCACTCGTGGCAGAATTGTCTCTCCCGATCCTAGCAAACCTTTCTTATCAATTTTCAATAGCAAAACAAAAACAGTAAAAATCAATCGCGCTTGGACCAACTCGTATATAAGAGATATTTACCCCTCTTTTTAGGCAACGAAGATGTTGGGTGCCCTTTCTTCATATTTCCATTTATTTTGTCACGATAGTAATGTTTGGTTAAATGCTCTTAAGAAACGTAAGTCCCGTTGTTTATCAAAACAAAATTCTTTATGGATCATAAATTAGTTTTAAGTCTTCATCATTGAATTATAAATTGAGCACAAAATCATGGAATTTTAACTACGGATTTTTTCGTAGTTCAAATTGTCCCGGGTACTGCTTTTCGACAACATAAGATCGCCTTAGATGTGCTACTTGGGTTGTATAATTTTTGTATTTTCGTCTCAAACTTCACAATTATCAATTTCTTTGAGTGAGAACTTTTCTATTCAGATTATTGTATTTTCACACGTGCATTAAACCTGTTCAATGAAAAACATCAATACTTGTGATTTTTCAATATTTTATCTACTTTTCTATTCAATTGGTCATAGATTCTATGTTTATTTAATAATCACCTCCAAAGCTACAAGTGACAAAGAGGGATCGACTTTGGCATATATTTTTTTCTTCGCGAATCCTTTATTCTTTTATAAGTTTGGAACATTTTTTTATGATGGAAAGTTTCGTAAATGGTCGCATAGCTCGTAGTATACTTCTCTGTAACCCACATCTTCCCAAAAAGTTTAGTATCTAATTAATTGGGCCTGTCTTGCAGCCAGGCCCCCCTAAAGCCCACACCCATTCGCCTGGAATTGAAACAACAAAGAAAAGGACGTGGCCCACGAACAGGCATATCAGGAATCGAAGTCTCAAATATAGATACGAATTGTCGATCGGAATCCCGCGATCAAAAAATTGTATTGTTTCACTCGATAAAAATCCCGGAATTGGTATTGATTAGCTGCACGTTCTACTAGGTCCAAATGGCACGCTACTCCATTCCCTGTACTTGTACCCATTGTTGTGATATCTTTCATGTTGGATTTTTCACGACACCATCTGCAAGTTGCATCTTCATTTCCAATTCATAAACTCTTAATATATCAAATGTTGAAAGTGTTTGTGTTAACTTGGAAGTTATGGTACAGTGATCATAAGAACAAAAGGGTTGAGTAGCCAAGCATCCACTAGAAAATATTATATTTGAATTATAGTTACTTAGCACCACCCGAGAGCCTAGAGATAAGCTCATTAACATAGTTTATTTGACATGTCAAGGTTCCATAATTATGCTCACATGAGATAGCAGTACCCCCAAGCACAAGTTCGTCAGAGCCTCAATCATGGCATAGCAATAATATCCGATCCAAGTGGACACGAGGCCATTGACCTAGCCAAGTCTAGTGATGGCACACCGACTTGAACCTTGTGGGCCAAGGAAAGTCATCTTCGGTGTAATAGCTAGAATAGAACCGATGGTCTTTCTATTCTATCACCGTTGGAGACTTTTATGTCAATGGCCCGTTCTGATAAATGTTCTCATGTGATAATGTTATTAAAGACCACAGGCGCCGCAATCAACGAGTCATCCATTGGATCCCACCATGCCGGTCTTCCCAGGTACGTTTACGTGCAAATTGGTTTCGTATAGATGGGACTTAATATGCTGAAGCTTTGACATTTCTATGATTAATGATATCTTATCATGTGGACCTGGATCTAGCAACATTTTCAGATTTGAAGCCATTCGCTTCGGGAACGCGGCGAAGGTGGCTCCCCCCCCCAACTCTTCCCGGGGCAAGAATACATAGCTATACATGAACAGGCCCGGGATTGCTTCCAAACGCATCAATTTACCAACAAAAATAGATGTATTGGAGTGTGGTTCATACTTCTCATCAACATGATAGCATGGGGGTCCCGCTCTTTCTCTTGTAATTGAAGGATGTAATAGAGGGGTATAATGTGCTAATTATAATATAATTCTATAGATGTAACCCTTGTTTAAGGAGAATAAAGATAAAACCCTATGCCTCTCTTTCTTGCTTTAGCTCTCTATTTTCTTCGAGATCGTGCACCGAATCCTAACAATGTGTATAGTTTTGCGTGGTCCTTGTTGAACTCTTAATGGGACATGTGTTAGGAACACGCAATAGAAATCCAATACCTTCACTTGTAGAAATTGCCAAGGGAGAGTCCAAGTTCAAGCTCATTAACATATTCAGTCGAACTCACCTTCACTTAAAAGTTTAAACCAATGAGTTATGGACTAATTAAAATATATTAACTATTCAACGTTGAACCAATTCTCTGATATATGACTTTTCTAACACAAATCACACATATATCCCAACAATCTTCCCCTCACGTGTGAGCTCTAGTGTTAAATTTACTTCCTTTTAATTCGGGTATCCTTCTATATGAACTCATCTCAACTTAAATTTCCAACGCCTAACTTCATCCTTAGTCTTTTTTTGGGATCGAACCATTTCAAACCGAACCATAAGCTCTAGTGTTTGATTTACTAATTAGTCATCGGCTCTTATATCATTTGTTGGGAGCATGCAATTGAAACTGGATACCTTCATCTGTGAAAAAAGGCTAAGAGAGAGCTCAAGTTCAAGCTCATCAACATATTCAATTAGATCCACATTTACTCGAAAGCTTGAACCTATAAGTTATGATCCAACTAGAATATATTAACTGCTCAATATCACAACAATTCTTTGATGTGCGACTCCTCTAATACAACTCACCCAATCTCTTTGCCTCTGAAAGGACAAGGGAAGAAACCTCATGGCCTACACAAGAAGTTAGGGGAACTTGCTGTTTTTGACCAGCCAACAAGATGGAATTTTGTTTCCCATTCATTTATCACGAGTGTTGCAGCTCATCGTAAGGAATACATTAAGTTGCACTTGTACTCTTATGGAACAAGCGTCGTGCTCGCATCAAACTTTTGCCAGTTCGATTTGCTAGTTAGTTTAACTTTTTCAGCGTCAAAAAGAGCAGCGCTTTGATTTCAGTTTCATAAACATGATGGACTCAACTTTATTAAAGTAATCAAGCTGGAGCATATCTCAAATTATGAAGAGGTGCATGATCGAAAAATACATCTGAGAGTACGGCACATGAAAAATTCTTCCCTTCTTCCACTTCAATAACAATATTGAGGGACTCAGCCTCTATCCCCTTTCTCCATAGGTTTAGGCAAAACATGAAAATCATATCGAACTCACTCGGTGTTTCAAATTCTCTTCCTATGTATGAAGTTGAACCAGTGAAAAAGAAAATCCTAGATACTACCACTGATTAGATATTCACATGCGATGCCCCCTTGATATTGTCCTTCCTTTGGGGAAGACTACTCATAATCACGATACACAACTTTTTTGAATGAACATTGTTTTTGATATTGGTCTAAAAACTTTCTTCGGACCTAATTGTTTTTCAAAAAAATTGGCTCTATAGTCTCTCTCTCTCTCCCCTCATTGGTACCATAAATAGTTTGTTGTATTTATTTGTACTGAAAAATAAAAAATAAACCAGTGCCAAAAGTTGAGCATACTTTTCACAGCATGCTCCAGAGCATTAGCGAATTTATAAGACTAGTTTAAAGCAAGAATTACTTTTAGTTTTATTCAATTCAAGTGCATGATTCACGAACATCTTTTTTCCTGTTTTGGGCCGGGCCAGAATAGCACTCCCAAGTGCTTTGATTGATTGCCTGAGCATGAAAAGCATTGGACTAAGAATAATAAAAATAAATTCCACTTCAATAATGGAAGAGACCGTGGCACACGCGCATCGCACTACGAATGAAACAAATTTTTGGTGTCACCTTTGTAGATAGAAAAGATGTCCAGCCCATTTCATTCGTCAAGGGAAAAAAAAGAAACGTCTTGGTCGTCGTCGTCGTCATATGAATTTATCGGATGATTTCCCATTTAAAAAGACATTCTTGTTGTGGAAAATGGTTTCCTTTTTCGACAAAGGAGAAGAAAAAGAAGTAGGAATAGGAGGGCGGGGTCATCAAAAAGTCTAAGTCCACTCGCAATACGTCATTTCGTTTCATCTTGATAATTCTCCAAGTCTTTCTCGTGAGAAAGATGAGGACAAAGTTATGGCCCCAACAATTGGAAAAGTCGCACTTGGCTGCTTAAAATTGGAGTCGTCTACAATCCTCAAGGAAGCACCCTCAGAGATACTAGGAAGTAACAGGGCTGTGTAATGAAACAATGCGTACGGTAAATAAAATTTCAATCCCTTCTTTCACGGAAATAACACTGCTGAGTGTCTCTGTCAATATCCCTTTCCTCCGTAGTGTTAGGTCCATGCGCATACGAAACGAAACGTGAGGATCACGTCGTACTTGATGTTTCAACTATCATGCCCAATTTGAAGAATTAGAAGAGATTCAAAGATGAAATAAAAAATAGGCATAATTGTATGAAAATTGCACCTTTCAATGAGGAGGTATACCTATAATATATACATAGAGGAATAGTATTCCAACTGTTGAGTAACGAGGATAATCAAATCAAAGCACATGCATTATTAGCAGAGTGTATCTCCAATTCAATGCACTAATATGCTTTGCCATGATGCACCTTTGCCCATCTCTTAAGTGAAATGGAGTCTTCTTGAATAGAAATTTTTGATTGTAGAGGGATTCTCATATATGCTTGATAGACATTAATTATTTTTACATGGTCTTCTCTTCCATAATGATCAATGCAACAATCGAGTAACACCCAATGCATGTTTGTCCATCAAACCCCAATCAGCTTACTTCATCGACTTTGGTTCTCCCTAAACAAAGGTAAGCATAAATTCCTCCGGTACATATTATCCTTAATATGCATTTTCGAAAATCAAAGTCCTTTCCATCAAATTTGTTGATTTTCGCATTTTCTTCTTTTGTCGCCATCAATCTACTTCAACTTAGCCTAACCTAGCAATCAAAAAGATTAATAAATAGAACAAGGAAATTAATTGGATACCATACTTACGTGGTTTAGTCAGTGCACTTTCACATGTGCATTAAATCTGTTCACTGTGAAACATCAATAACTGTGATTTTTTTAAATATTTTATCTACTTTTCAATTCAGGTGATTATAGATGATATGTTTATCTAATAATCACTTCCAAAACTACAAGCGAGAAAGAGGGATCATGAGCAACAATGATTTCTCTTGTTTCTATAGTTTTTTTATAAAAAAAAAACTCTGGTATTTGTTTTTTTTTTTCCTATGTGAATCTTTTATTTTTTGTAAGTCTGGAAATTTTTCTAAACTGAAAAGTTTAATTACAGTAGGAAAGATAATCATTCTATTTCTCTATTTTTCTATTTTTTTTCTTAGGAGTAGGTTTGAAATATTAATATATTTGGTAGTGCAATTTCATTTTTATTTATTTTCGGGACAAATTTTTAGCCTTGAAATAAGAAATATAAATTTTCTATATTTCTATTTCTGAAACAAAAACTCTTCTTGTTGCTTGCCCTCACTATTATCCAACTGTTCACTCGTTGCCACCCATCGCCTGCCAACTGCCGCCTCCTATCATTGTCCACTTGTCATTTGCCATCCTCTACCGTTTGCCATCAGCCACCATCCATCACTGGCTACCCGGAATAGAGAAATTTTGTATTGGTATCAAATACATATTTTTGCTTAAAAACTCGTCTAGAGAATAGGAAATTTTTAAAAAAATTTCTGGCTAGAAATAGGACCCAAGAATAGAATGGTTATTATTAGTGTCATTAATGGTCACATAGCTCGTAGTTCACTTCTCGGAAACCCAAATCTTTATCCACCTAATTGGGCCTCTCTTGTAGCTGGGCCCACCTTTAACCCACATCCATTCTCCTGGACTAGAAACAACAAAGAAAATAAATTAGCAAAACGTGACCCACCAAGAGATGTAATCAAGGATCGAAATCTTAAAATGAAATATGAATTGTCGATCAAAATCTCGTGAATTACAATTTGGATCTTTTCACTCGATAAAATCCCCGTAAATGGCATTGATTTGCTGGGCGTCCTACTAGTCCCAAAGTCATCCATTGGTTCCCACCATACCGGTCTTTCCTAGTTTGTTTACGTGCAAATTGGTCTTCATTGATGACTCCTTTTTCTGCATGCATTGCAAACATCACTTTTTAGTTTTTTACGCCAGCTTCTGCTCACATTTCATTTTTCATTAGCAATGATATGGCTGAAATCGCAGATTACAAGTTCTGAAAACACTGAAAAATGGAGATTTTGAGAGGGTAATATCAACATAATAAAAGGACTAAAGATCGAGGATATGTACTGCGATGAATGTCCAACCCTTTCCATCGCATCCTTATCGGCAAAAATCCCAGAAGCAAAGGAGATCCACTGTCCAAGCAATTACATTTCTTCTTGTCTCGATGGAAGACTTTCTCGTTATGAGGTCAGGAACGAATAGAAAAGTTACCTATAAAAAATTCACTTTCGATCGTCAAGGTAATAGTGATTTCAGCATATTGAAAAGAAAAAAAAATACTTCCCATTAATAGAGCTTGAGTACATGATCAATCATGTCATGTGATACGTCGTCTTAGCACTACTCCATCTATTTTGTATATGCAATTGCTTTGTGGTGATGATAAATAATTCAAACTAGTAATAGAGTAGTAACAGTATGAAGATCATTAATAAGAAGCAACCAAGTCTTTAATTTTCTTTTATGCTAAACAATGACCGAGTCCTAAAATTTACTCGTAATGTGGAAATCTTCTAAAATGACCAAATCAAATTGATCATGAATGTATTGTGGTGCTCTTTGGAGGAGTCAAGTCAACGAGGACTTGACATCCTCGGGCTTTGATATCCTATGATAAAGTCTTATTATGTGGACTTGGATGTGCAGTCATTCACTTACATCTTGGGGGATATTCCAAAGTGCCTTTTATTCATGGCTTCAGCAAGAAAAGCAAAACAATGACTGACTACACGATGCATATCACACGCGAGAACAATAAAAATGACTTCTACTTCAATAATGGAAGAGATTGTGACACTCGCACATCGCACTCCGATTAAAGATGTTAAAATGAAACCCCTTTTGCTTTAATAAAAGTGAGTCCCGTTTTCACGTTTTTGGATTGAAAAAATATGCCATTCCCATTTCATTCGTCAAGAACAAAAATCTTGGTTATCGTAGTACAAGTTGTCGGATGATGTTTCCATTCACAAAGAGATTAATGTTGTGGAAAATGGCTTTCTTTAAAAAAAAAGGACAAAAACAAGTTATTTCATTTTTTTATATTATGATTTGATTTTTGTGTTCGTCTTGACTGAGTAATAATTATTAAATGAAGACAACTCTCCTTCCATGTGTTAAAAATTATCGAGTACAATCTTTCTTCCTAGCTCAATTCTAATGTATTCAACGGGATCTACAACAAAGAATCCCAAAAGGTCATCTATTTTGATAATAACCCAAGTCAATCTTGTCACGCCCCGACACTCGAGCACGCGACAACCCCTATTCTCTTTTGGTCAAAAGAGTGTGACGTCTTAGGACACGTCGCCAATCATTCATTTTATCTTTCAATTATGCAAATGTGAAAACAGATATTTTAAACCCCGGTCAAACAATAACAACATGGACAGTTGGAAAGACAAACATTTTAAAAGCAACATCATCCAGATTAATCCTAAGGAATAGTTATATGTACAACCCTATAGGTGGGTATTGTCTCAACGACCAATTAAAGAGATATAAGGACAAAGGGATCAATCTACTTCATCCCTTATCCTTCAAGGTCGAGGTTTGTCCCAAAAAGTCTGCAGCTAGGCACATCCATTAAGGACCTAAAAATAGTTAAACCACAACCAGTGAGATAAAATCTCAGTAAGTTAAAACGCTAAGCCTCAGTTAGGGTACCAATTCGCCTCAGGGGTACCTAATAGGCACATTTCTCATAACAAGTAGCTGTTAAATCGATTCATAGGCACCCTTCAACAACTAGCATCTAAATAGTTTCATAGGCAAAATTCATTATAGCCATCAACATTCAGGGCGATTCATAGACAATCCTACCTCGCAGCTGAACATTTTTTGCACAATACTAGTCACACGTGCCATATATAATACATATAAATTATCACATAATCAAAACACTGCACATATAATATCTCATGCACATAACAGTAAGGCATATTCCAATTATACACCTCCCCGTATAAGCACACATAAGGGCTTTACCTTTTTCCCATGTAAACACGCATCAGGGCACATCCACCTCTACCTTCCCACGTTAGTACGCCTCAAGTTTTTGCCTTTTCCCCATGAAAATGCGCATTAGGGCACAATCTCCCCTCCTCGTGTAAACACGCCTCAGAGCTTTACCTATTCTCTGCGTAAATACGCATCAGTGAACACCCTTAACCTCGCATCTATATGCTTTAAGGCTTAATTATACACCTCACCACATAAACACGTATCAAGGCTCTACTCTTTTCCCCGCGTAACCATGCATCAAGGCACAACTACCTCAACCTCCCCACGTAAATATGCCTTAAGACTTTGCCTTTTCCCAACGCAAATGCGCATCAGGGCACAATCTCCCCTCCTTGTGTAAACAGGCCTCAGGGCTCTACCTTTTCCCCGTGTAAATATGCATCAAGGCACGCCCTCCACCTTGCGTTCGTACTCCTCAGGGCTTAAGTGGTCATGCGAGCATGCAATCACATAAATTCACATAATTCTTAAGGCACTTGCACCATGGTCCACATGGAACATATATAAAATTTCATACATAGTGCAATCAATGTCTCACATAATATCCATCAATTATCCTATTGCAATAATCCGACAATTAATAATTCTCGTAAATCAAATTTCACCACAATTAATTTACGCACGAAAAATTATCCTAATTAATCATTATCACTAAAATAATTAATCGCAATTAATTATCACCAATAATATTTTTTTATTATTAAAAATGATAAGGGCAAATACCACAAAAAACCCTAAATTATGCAACTTGTGACAATTTTACCCTGAACTTTTTTTTGTGCCACTAAAAACCCCAAACTATGTCACTTGTGATAATTTTATTCTAAACTTTTTTTTGTGCCACAAAAAATCAAAAACTATGCCACTTATGATAAATTTACCCTAAATTTTTTTTGCCGAAGAGCATTTTTTTTCTTTTTCCATTTTCCATTTTCTTTTTTTTTCTCCTTCTTCCCTATGCCATGGCTGGTAGAAGGAAGCCGGCAATGGCCACCCTCGTCGAATTTGGTGAGGGCGACCCTTGCCCGACCCAAGCAAGGGCTACCATTACTAGATCTAGCGAGGGCGACCCTTGCCTGGGTCAGGTGAGGCTCGAGTGGCCCTCGTCAGCGTCGGGTGAGGGTCACCCAAGCAAGATCTGGCAAGGGCGAGCGAGGGTAGCCCTTGCCCAACTTTGACGCCAGCGAGGGTAGCCCTTGCCAACTCTGATGCTAGCGAGGGTGGCCATGGCTGGCTTCCATCTACCATGGTCGGTAGAGGGAAGGAAAGAGAAAGAAAAAAAAAAGAAAAAGAAAAAAAGAAAATGGAAAAGGACGAAAATGCCCTTTAGCAAAAAAAATTGGGGTAAATTTGTCCTAAGTGGCATAGTTTGGAGTTTTTTGTGGTACAAAAAAAGTTCAAGGTAAAATTATTACAAATGGCATAGTTTGGGGTTTTTGATGGAACAAAAAAAAGTTTTAGGTAAAATTGTCATAGATGGCATAATTTGGGGTTTTTAGTAATACAAAAAAAAGTTCAGGGTAAAATTGTTACAAGTGGCATAGTGTAGGGTTTTTTATGGTATTTGCCTAAATAATAAAATAATATTTAATTATTTTCGAAATAATTATTATAGTATTAATTTAAATCAAAATAATCATATAATTACCATAAAATAATGATTAAGCTATAGTTAATTACCACTAATTAAGATTAACCAAAATAAATCATCATTTACTTAAATTAACCATAACTAACCACCTCATCTCGATTATTCCTAAACTAAACTAGCCCTATTCGAGATTAATACACTAATCAAGGGATTAGCGCCATAACCCATATCACCAATAATAATTTATTATTATTAGAAATAACAAAATAATATTTAATTATTTTCGAAATAATTAAATTTAAATGATTAATTTAAATCAAATTAATCATATAATTATCATAAATTATGATTAAGCTATAGTTAATTACCACTAATTAAAGACTTCCTCATTATGAGGTCAAGAGCGAATAGAAAAAGTTGCCTATTCATAATTTCCTTTCAATCATCAAGGTAAAATTGATCTCAACATATTGAAGAGAAAAGAAATTACTTTATGCCATTAGAGCGTGAGTATACAACCATTTATGTCACGCGATACATCCTCTTAGCATTGCTCCATCTATTTTGTATATGTGATTGCTTTGTGGTAATATTTGAGAATTCAAACTAGTAATTGACTAATAACAATATGAAGATCATTAATAAGAAGCAACCAAGTCTTTAATTTTCTTTTATGCTAAACAATGACCGAGTCCTAAAATTTACTAGTAATGTGGCTCTAAAATGGCCAAATCAAACTGATCATGAATGTATTGTGGTGCTCTTTGGAGGAGTCAAGTCAACGAGGACTCAACATCCTCAGCCTTTGATAGACCTATGATCTAGCAAGTCTTATTATGTGGACTTGGATGTGCAGCCATTCACATGATTCCAAAGCGCCTTTTATAAAGAATGACTGACCACATGATGCATACCACACGCGAGAACGATAAAAATAACTTTTGCTTCAATAATGGAAGAGATTGCGACTCTCGCACATCGCACTCCAATTAAAGACGAACCACTTTTACTTTAATAAAAGTGAGTCTTGCTTTCATGTTTTTGGATTGAAAAGATGCCATCGGCGTTCTCTACCTTTCAGAGATATATATTTCTATCCTAAAGGAAGCATCCTCACAGATACTAGGAAGTAACAGAGCTGGAACAAAATTATGCGTTCAGTATCTTCCACTTCAATAACACCATTGAGGGACTCGCGCACATTCCCTTTCTCCATTGGTTGATCATGCACATAACAAATGTGAAAATCATGTCGTTCTTGGCGTTTCAAATTATTTTGCTTCTTGTTTCCCTCAAGGTAGGAGCATCAGGAGCTGTAACTCGACTTGCAATGCCTAAGTAGGCTGAAAAATGTGGGAATGTCAACATTCCCTTCCCCTTTGGAGTAGGAGCAGGGTGTTTCGTGGATAAGTGGTACGGGATCGACTGCCAGCAAAGCCACACGTGTGGTTCAATTGCCTTGAACTTTCCAATTTTTCTAACTCCGAAACCTAAGTTTTTGAAAATCCCCCTTTCTCAATACCTTCAAGCCTTGTCCTAATTTGCTTGTCTAGAACAAAAAACGAATCTTCTAAGTCCTCCAATCTGGAAATGACTTGGAGCCTTTATGGAAGTAGACACTTTAACGGGAACAAAAGAAAATTTCTTCAAATCTCATCATGTTAATTTCCTGAGTTTTTTTAATTTGAAAAATCCCTAAAATATTTGGAAATTCCCAAAAGACTGATTAAATTATGAAGACGAGAATCCTACGCTAAGTGATATTGGATTACAATTGCTCAACATTTCACTTCCCCTGGAAACATGGATGGGAATGATTAGCAATAATTTCCTATAATTTATCTGGTGTGCAGCCATTCACTCATCATAAAACATGTGAAGTTCGAGGCCTCTAAACAAGGATAAACTCAAAAACAGATTTAATAAATAACCTAAACAGTGCCAAACCAAGACTTATATTCAGACTCTACGGAAAGATCTTGTTCATGTTTAATCAAGAACTGTAAATGACCAATAATATTTAATACTAAACAAAAAGATTGGCAATGAAATATGAAAGTTTGTGACAATAAGCAAAGACTTGGAACTATGTTTATTCTAGCATGGAAGAGTAAGAATTCATACATTATTGGCATAGGGCATAGGATAAATTAAAACGAATTGACACGTACTTGAAACAATTTAAGTAAGAAAGGAAAGTACTAAATATCTCGATCATAACGTGCTTAACCGGGGCCAAATCAATGGATCCGGAAACCTTGTCTAGCTTGCCAACTCTCCATCTCTTTCTCATGGGAAAGACGATATGACAAAATCATCTTCCCAACAATTGGAAAAGTCACACTTGGCTGCTTCAGTTTGTGTGCTTTACCTAAGCTTTGATATTTCTAAATTCAAGGAAGCATCGTCGAAGATACTAGGAAGAAGCCGAGCTGGAATAAAATTATGCATAGAGTGCAACAGAATTCTTCCCCTCTTCCACATAAATATCAATATTAAGGGACTCAATCCATATCCCCTTCCTCCATATGTTTAGGTCCATGCACACATGAGACGTGAAAATCATGTCGAAATCAGTGTTTCGAATTCTCTTGCTTCTGGTTTCCCTCAAAGGACAAGCATCAGGAGCTGCACCTAGATTTCCAAAGGCTAGCTATAATGAAACATGTGGGAACGTCGCCATTCCCTTCCCCTTTGGTATAGGTGCCGGGTGCTTCTTGGATGACTGGTATGAGATTGTCTGCCTGCAAAACACCGTGGTTCCAATACTAAATAAGACCCGATTGCGAGTTCTCAACATTTCACTTCCCAACTTTTGGGGATTCATGAACGGCATGATTAGTGTCAGTCTTCCATTACTATCCTCAAATGCAAGCTGTGGGGGCGGACTTGTTGCGCCAGTGAACTTAGAAGGAAGTCCATTTATCTTCTCCCAGAAACGGAACGTCTTTACGTCGGTTGGTTGCAACACCCTGGCAACAGTGAATAGTACAGAATCAGCTGTTGTTGGTTGCAGGACAAAATGTGCTAGAGCCAACACCTACACTAGCCGGTATAGTGCTTGTGTCGGGAGGGACCAATGCTGCCAGACCACGCTCCCCTTTAACCTTCAGGGCTTTAGTGTGGATTTCAAAGAAGACGGAGGACCTCAGGGATGCAGCTATGCTTTCCTGGCAGATAGATCATGGTTCTTGAGGTCTAACGTTACAGGTTTATATGATTTGAGTTTGAATGATACGGTTCCAGTGGTGTTGGAATGGGGGATTTCAAACAAGACCGACTATGGACTTGAGCTTATCCGGCAAGGCAATGGCTCAGGCTATGATGATCCCTTCAGATGTCCCAGATACAACTTCGAATACAACTTCGATTCAAATACAATTGAAATGCCATTTATGCAGTGCTATTGCAGATCAGGGTATAGTGGTAACCCTTATCTTACTGAAGGATGCCGAGGTAACATACTTCATGCTATCCCATTCCGTATTTAAGGGCACCATACAGGCTAGTAGGTTGTCATTCCTAGATTTTTCTCTAAAGAGCACGCATTCAAACTGTTTAATGATCACACACATGCTTATCTGCCTTCTTTTTCTCGTTTTACTGCCCAATATTATACAAAATGAATTTCAAACAAAATTGGATGAATTATAATTACAATAATTTACTGGAAACAAAGGGGAACAGGACAGTCCGTTCGTTACAAATATAATATTTCAGCTATGGAGTTAACAATTCAAGGGGAAATGCAACCTACTAATCTCTCTGATTTTACTCAAGGAGATGGGTTTGGCCGCTAATATGTTTATTTTGTCATTTGTCATCAGATATTAATGAATGTGAGAATCCAAATAAATGCTCCGGGATTTGTGTGAACACACAGGGTGACTATCATTGCATTGCTGGTAGAAATACAGCTATTCTTATAGGTAAGCAGATCTTTTAACCAAGAATTTCAGACCACTTCTTGTTCTTGAGTATTGTTTTACCAAACCGTTTTTGCTCTAACATGATTGTCCATTAGCTTATTGATGATTATACGTAAGTTTCAATCAACAGTATCTATCAAAACAACTGAGAAACTTTCTTTGCACTCTAATATTTGATAGATAAGAAAACACTTAAACTTTTCTAGTGTTTATGCCTCCTATTCATCAATATCAAAAAATTCCTATTTATTCTCGTCATATTTGAAATGAAATTATTAGAAAGGAATTTTTTTCACTTTCATCAATGGTTTGAAAAATTACTAGAGACAAATTAGCTTTTTATGGTTGTTAAGACAAATCCATATGAAAGGAGAGTCGGGTCAATCACTTCCACATGGACTCCTTTCCATAAGGGTCACTTTAATTCTTGATGATAAGTGCCTTTATAGATTCTTGACAAGCTGGGGACATTTTTAACACTATTACCCCCTAAATTTTTGCAACGCAGGGGTTGGGGCAAGCCTTGGGGTACTAGTTTTATGTCTTTTCTTGTGGAGGTTGTACAAATACATCAAGAAGAGAAAAGAAATCAAGCTCAAAGACAAGTACTTCAAACGTAATGGTGGCCTTTTGTTGAAAAGTGAGCTATCTGCACCAAATGGCAACATCGAGAAAAGCAAATTGTTCAATTCCAAGGATTTAGAGAAGACCACCGACAATTTCAATGATGATAGGGTACTCGGGCAAGGTGGATAGGGTACTGTTTACAAAGGAATGTTAACAGATGGAAACATTGTTGCGATTAAGAAATCAAAAGTGATTGATGAGGGAAAAGTCGATCAGTTCATAAATGAAGTCCTCATTCTCTCACAGATCAACCATAGGAATGTTGTTAAGTTATTGGGGTGTTGCTTAGAGACAGAAGTCCCCCTTTTAGTGTATGAGTTCATACCAAATGGGACTTTATACCAATATTTGCATGACCCAAATCAAGAGTTTCATATATCTTGGGACACACGGCTACGGATTGCAATTGAAATTGCAGGAGCCTTATTCTACTTGCATTCAGCAGCCTCTGTTCCCATTTATCATCGAGACATCAAGTCCACCAATATTCTTTTGGATGAGAAATATCGGGCAAAAGTGGCAGATTTCGGTACTTCCAAGTCAGTTTCCCTTGATCAAACTCATGTAACCACATTGGTGCAGGGTACTTTCGGCTATCTAGATCCCGAATATTTCCAATCAAGTCAATTCACTAACAAAAGTGATGTGTACAGCTTTGGAGTGGTACTTGTTGAACTCCTAACAGGGAAAAAGCCAATTTCTTCACTGAGAGAACAAGAAGGAAGAAGCCTTGCGACCTATTTCATAATTTCAATGGAGGAGAATCACTTGCTTGACATTGTTGATGCTCAAGTTTTGAAAGAAGGTAACAAGGAAGAGATTGCATCAGTTGCTAACCTTGCAAAAAGGTGCTTAAACCTGAAGGGGAGGAACCGACCTACAATGAAAGAAGTGGCAATGGAGTTGGAGGGTATAAGGAAGCTCCAAAATCCTTTGGGTATTCTGCAAAATCAAGAGAATCGTGAGGCAACTACATCTTTTGATGCTGCTCTTCCACCTAACAAGTCAAACATTGACATGGATGTCATTACATTTTCGGATGTTCAGCCACTCTTACCTAGTGAGACGTGGTGAGGATCTATTTTGCCTCATACTTTTACGAGTCATATTGCTCTGTTTGTCATGTAAATCGTTCTTTAGACCAAAAGAAAGAAAAAAGAAATAATGGAGGAAAACTCATTCCTTCACTTATAGGACTTCGGTTGGTTAGTTATTGGCTATGAAGTTATTCTCGGTGTTATCAATTGTTAAGCTCTCCCAGGTGTTGGTCTTTGTAATTAGCTAGGCATCATCATTCAGTGGATGTGCCGATTTGGACTTGCTTTTTAAATTGCAATCATCTTGTTTGAGCATGATGCACTGATTCTACTTCATCGTGAGATCCATGGAGTACCTGCTATCAAAATGATTATTGCATAAATTACATTAATCACACCAGTAATCCTGCGGGCATGCATCTTTTGCTGAACCTGCCTTCACCACTCAATTAGCTTGTCACTTGCAGAATTTCATGAGATGTATCATGGGCTCGAGTCAGTTACGTGTTTCATTTATTCATCATGGTAAAAGTGACTTCAGCACAATTCAAAAAGCAATGTCTTATCTTTTTCATGTAATTTAGGGGGGCCACGTCTGAAAATAGGCCAATACATTCTTATAAAATAATAAAAAGGCCATGAAAACGAGATATATATATATAGAATCACAGGTTTGGGATTTGTAGAGCCGCATTCAAGAAAAAATAAAAACTCTCATGCAACTCGCTAGAAAATGGAGCAATCAAACGGAAACAGAGAAGAGAAGAGCAAGTAGTCATGAGTCATCGATTGCATGGGGAGTGCTCAAACAACAAAATCCACTCCCCAGTGAACAAAGCCACGTTCGGCCGATAGCCATATAGAAAGGAGGACAAAAAAAAAAGAATAAAAAGAAACAGGGGAACCATGAATAGGGATGGGCGCCCTTGCTCTGTTTCATGTGGTGCTTAAATCGGAACTCATTTGATAACGGCCACGGCAATGCTAGGGCTTATTCGCGTCGAAATAGAGGCCAATGATGTCTAATGGTGATGATGTTTTAGACAAAAATGAGCGATTCTAGTCATGCATCGAAGAAAAAATTCAAGCATAAATTAAAATCATATGCAGAAAATAGGATCAAAAATAAATTTGACCTCTAGCCATTGTTTGGGTTAGTGTTTGTTAAAAATCCACAGAAGTTCGACGGCAATTCAATAGTGATTATGGGCACACTCTATTAACCCAATCCCCTCACATATTGACAATGTATTTCCGAATGAAAGGGTTTGCCTTAGACCTCGTCGTGTCCTTACGTAAATGAACGTTTGTCTTTATGGTTACCAAAAGGGTGGTTGTCAACGGAGGGGTAAGAAACGTGGAAAATTGTTTTCAAAAGTGAAAACGTGGGTCAAAGCTAACGGACAAGTTTTTATTTCAAAAATTATATCCCTAAAAATGTGGGGGTAAGTACACTAGTAGTGCTATAACTTTCGTACGGCGCTCACTTTAATCTTAATTCACTCGAGGAAAGCGGGATCCAACAAGAAAAAAACTTGTTACAATTCTAATCGCACAAAATGTTCACTTCAAATAATGGGCAGGTGCATGATCAAAGTTTCCATGAGAGGGGTCACGGGAAGACAGATGAGGTGTAGTTGCAACCCATTTTCATAAGCACTTAGTTTGTTTTTAGTCAAAACGGAAGACTTTCTCATCATTAGGGTCGCGCTTGGCTGCTTAAATTAAAGAGGCCTCTACTTATCAAGCTTGATTTTTCAATGCTCTAGCAGAACTGAAGAAAATCACGCCCATGTCCTTAACTTTCTTCCCTTCTTATGGTCAAATAGGACAGAGCTCATAGGTCGTAAGTTATAGCTCATTTCTTCAGTATACAAGCATCACTAGCCAAACCACACCTGGCAATTGTACTTAAATATTTGCATGACTCAAATCAAGAGTTTCATGTATCCTGAGACACACGGCTACGGATTGCAACTGAAATTGCGGGAGCTTTATTCTACTTGCATTCAGCAGCCTCTCTTCCCATTTATCATCGAGACATCAAGTCCACCAACATTCTTTTGGATGAGAAATATCGGGCAAAAGTGGCAGATTTCGGTACTTCCAAGTCAGTTTCCCTTGATCAAACTCATGTAACCACATTGGTGCAGGGTACTTTCGGCTATCTAGATCCCGAATATTTCCAATCAAGTCAATTCACTAACAAAAGTGATGTGTACAGCTTTGGAGTGGTACTTGTTGAACTCCTAACAGGGAAAAAGCCAATTTCTTCACTGAGGGAACAAGAAGGAAGAAGCCTTGCGACCTATTTCATAATTTCAATGGAGGAGAATCGCTTGCTTGACATTGTTGATGCTCAAGTTTTGAAAGAAGGTAACAAGGAAGAGATTGCATCAGTTGCTAACCTTGCAAAAAGGTGCTTAAACCTGAATGGGAGGAACCGACCTACAATGAAAGAAGTGGCAATGGAGTTGGAGCGGATAAAGAAGCTCCAAAATCCTTCAGGTATTATGCAAAATCAAGGGAACTGTGAGGCAACTGCATCTTATGATGCTACTCTTGCACCTAACAATTCAAACATTGACATGGATGTCATTACATTTTCGGATGTTCAGCCTTTCTTACCTAGTGAGACGCGGTGAAGATCTGTTTTGCCTCATACTTTTATGAGTCATATTGCTCTGTTTGTCATGTAAATCAGTCTTTAGACCAAAAGAAAGAGAAAAGAAATAATGGAGGAAAACTCATTCCTTCACTTATAGGACTTTAGTTGATTAGTTATTGGCTATGAAGTTATTCTTGTTGTTATCAATTGTTAAGCTATACTCTCCCAGATGTACATAGGCCTTTGTAATTAGCTAGGCATCATCATTCAATGGATGTGCTGATTTGGAATTGCTTTGCAATTTGCATTCATCTTGCTCGAGCATGATGCACTGATTCTACTTCATCGTGAGATCCATGTTGTACCTGCTGTCAAAATGATTATTGCAGAAATTACATCAATCACATCAGTAATCGTGTGGGCATGCATCTTTGCCGAACCTGCCTTCACCATTCAATTAGCTTGTCACATGCAGAATTTCATGAGATGTATCATGGGCTTGAGTGAGTTACATGTTTCATTTATTCATCATGGTTAAAGTAACTTCAGCACAATTCAAAAAGCGATGTCTTATCTTTTTCATGTAATTTAGGGGCGCCACGTCCGATAATAGGCCAATACATTTTTATAAAATGATAAAGAGGCCATAAAAACGGAAAAAAAGAAAGAGAGAGAGAGAGAAAGAGAGAGAAATATTGAATCACAGGTTTGGGATTTGCAGAAGTCTTGCAACACAATTCGGAGCCGCATTAAAGAAAAAATAAAAAATCTCATGCAACTCACTAGAAAATGGAGCAATCAAATGGAAACAGAGAAGAGAAGAGCAAGGAGTCATGAGTCATCGATTCCATGAGGAGTGCTCAAACAACAAAATCCACTCCCCAGTGAACAAAGCCACGTTCGGCCAATAGACATATAGAAAAGGAGGACAAAAAAATAATAAAAAGAAAAAAAGAAACAGGGGAACCAAGAATAGGGATGGATGCCCTTGCTCTGTTTCATGTGGTGCTTAAACTGGAACTCATTTGATAACGGCCACGGCAATGCCAGGGCTTATTCGTGTTGAAACAGAGGCCAATGATGTCTAATGGTGATGATGTTAGACAAAAATGATCGATTCTAATCATGCATTGAAGAAAAAATTCAAGCATAAATTAAAATCATATGCGAAAAACAGGATCAAAAATAAATTTGATCTCCAGCCATTGTTTGGGTTAGTGTTCGTTGAAAATCCATGGAAGTTTGACGGTAATTCAACAGTGATTATGGGTGCACTCTAGTAACCAAATCCCCTCATGTACAAAGAGTGTATTTTTGAATGAAATGGTTTGCCTTAAACCTTGTCGTGCCCTGACGTAAATGAACGTTTGTCTTTATGGTTACCAAAATGGCGGTTGTCAATGAATGGGTAAGAAACATGGAAAATTGTATTAAAAGAGAAAACGCGGGTCAAAGCCAACGGATAAGTTTTTATCTCAAAAACTATATCCCTAAAAATGTGGGATCACATTATTGATAAGGTGGTGGTTGATAGAGATGAAATCGTTTGCCACGAGAATCGGAATGTTATTTGGCCATTCTTTTTTGATGGACGAAGCCACTGTGAGTAGATCTTGTGATGATTGAAGGGGTTGTGTATGTTCGGAGGTTGAAGAAGAAGAGATAAAAGAAATAGGGCTGCTCGAGCTTCCGATGAGTCCCGTGCAGAAAGATTGTCCATCTTCCTTTATTGTTTAAGTTGATCGAGCTCACCTCGTCTCCGGCCTCACATTTGGAAGAAGACGTGGTGACCATGGCCGAGATGGACGAAACTCAAGTGGCCATGGGTGCGAGCTCAAAGATGTGCAAGCAGTCTAGTGGCCAAGCTCGTGAACTCAAGAAGCGGCCCCTACTGGCCAATTGGTGCAGCCGTTTCGCCCCTCAGCTCCCCCAGCGGCCAAAACTAAATAAGATCGGATTAGGAGTTCTCAACATTTCACTCCCCCATTATTGTGGATTCATGAAATGGGACGATTAGTGTTAGTCTTCCTTAATCGAAATCTAAAGTTGAAATACAAATCGTGGATCCGAATTTCATGAATTGTGAAAGGATTTTTTTACCCTATAAAATGCCCAAACATTACACGTTTTACTAGGGCCCAAATGGCACGGTGCTCAATTCCTAATTTTCATTAAACGTGCTAGTCCTTTGTTATGATTTTTCTTTTTTAGGATGTAATTCAAAAAGATGCTATGCGATTAATTGTTATGACTAAAAGTTGTTTGTTCCTTAATGGGCAAAAACCAACAAAATCCTCTTCTTAATCTGTAAATACAAGTATAAGCTCAACAAGTTCCAAAATGAAATATCATCACGTTATCTATGGCAATTTATGGGTGTTTTTTTAGCTTGGTATTAATGCATATGTATTTTTTAAAAGATATTTAATCTTTTTGTGACGTTTTGAATTTTCTATTTCTTTTGAATTATATATGAATTTAATCAAAACTTGATTACCGAGCTTTCCCAAACATGAAGACGAAATTATTGAATTTTTATTTCATTAATTTCTAAATTTTTGACTTGCTAGAGAGTCGAAAAAATAATCCACGGATTGAAAATTTAAATCCGAAACTTTGCCGCTCTTCCTTTCTATCCTTTTTCCCACGTGCGTCCCTTTCTCCCCATTTTCGATTGCCACACGTCCTCTCCTTCTCTCCCTCCTTCCCCACGTGCATCCCCTCCCTTCTCTCTCTCCCCTTTTCTTTCTCTTCTTTCTCTCCTTTCTTTTCCGTACATTTTCCCCCTGCAGCGCCCGCCTACACCCTTTTCGTGGGTGTCCTTTGTCTTTTCTTTCTCTTCTCTTTTCTTTCTCTTCTCTCTCTTCCCTTTTCTTTTCTTCCTTCTTTTTCTTTTGACTTTTCCTCCCCTCTCCTCTCTCTTCTCTCCCCTCTTTTAGCTTCCAAATTACTCTATTCCTAGTTGGATAGTTTAGCACAACAATATAAACAGCAGGAGCTTTTTATGACTCTGTCCTCTGATAAATTTCCGGACTGCAGCCCTCAGAGCGGGCCTCGGAGGACTAGTGCTAGCGTTGCTTATGTTTCGCTCGGTATACAAAGACATCAAGAAAATAAGAGAAAAGAAGCAAAAAGAGAAGTACTTTAAAACGCAGTGAGGTATCTTGCTGCGACAACATCTACTTTCATCACCTGAACGCAATGTTGTGAAAAGCAAATTATTCCGTTTCATGGACTTAGAGAAGGCCACCGACCGCTTCAACGAGGATGGGATCCTCAGCCAAGGTGGACAAGGTGTTGTTTACAAGGGGATGCTGGCTAATGGAACACTAGTTGCAATTAAGAAATCGACCCTAGTGGACAAGAAAAAGGCTGAAGAGTTCATCAATGAGGTTATCATTCTCTCACAAATCAATCACAAGAATGTGATCAAGGTAATGGGGTGCTGCTTAGAAATGGATTTCCTGCTTTTAGTATATGAGATCATACCAAATGAGACTCTTGAGGGGTATCATGAAGACCATCTCATATCATGCGACACACGCCTATGAATTGCAACTGAAATTGCAGGAGCATTATTCTACTTGCATTCAACAGCTTCTATACCCATCTATCATCGAGACATCAAGTCCAATAACATCCTCGTGGACGAGCAATATTATGCCAAAATTGCAGATTTCAGCATTTCCAAGTCTATGTCGCTTGATGAAACTCACACAACCACATTGGTGTGGGGGACTTTTGGATACTTCAATCTAGAGTACTTCAGAACAAGTCATTTCACCAACAAAAGCGATGTGTATAGCTTTGGAGTTGTCCTTGTTGAACTCCTAACTGGGAAAAAGCCAATCTTTAGGACTGGGGAAGAAGAAAGAGGCCTCGTGGATTATTTTATTATTTCTATGGAGCAGAATTGTTTGTCTGATATTGTTGATGCTCGAGTTATGGACCAAGACAAGAAAGAAGAGATTGCTAAAATTGCTAACCTCACGAGAAGGTGCTTGAGCTCGATTGGGAAGAACTGGCCAACAATGAAAGAAGTAGCAATGGAGTTGGAGGCATATGGAAGCAACGAAGGTCTCTGAGTTTCCAACAAAATCAAGAAAATATCGAGGCTGCTGAATCTCGTGACTCTAGTTTCACGTCCGGCAAGTCTTTCATGAATGTAAGTGTAACTACATCTTCAGATGTCCAGCCACTTGCACATTGTGCATCCCGGTGAAGGCAGCAATTTCTGGCATCATCTCCACGACAATTTCTAGCTATACATTCAGAGGCCAATGACACGAATGTATAGGCTGCACCAAAATTGATTTTTGCCCATCCCTCTTTAGCCTTAACGAATAGGGGAACTTGCCCCGCGATATAGACGGTTTGCTATAAGTTGTTTCCTTGTTGCTGGTGTTGGGATCAAAAGTGTTTATACAGTACCTTTTTCAAATTTTCTCTTTCTCAGTGTCGACGTTTGACTTAAGTTTCGTAATGCTGTTTATATGCCAATCAGAAAGAGCTTCGAAAATCATCCCGCTAACATTTATGAAGTGGCTTATTGCATCTTGAGGATCCATGACTAGTGGTCTTTGTTTCAGTTACTGTGAAATTTACATTAGAGTTGCACATGCATCCTTGGGAACAAGCGTCCAAATTATAATCGACCTTTTGAGCAGTGTTGAAAAAAGCTGTGATCCAATTTCACTTTCTGATAAACATGCAAAGTTCTATTCCATCGGTGAAAAAGCTAGAAAGAGGAATACTAAACAAAATTATATTTAATCAGGAACTGTAAATGACCAATGATATTTAATACTAAACAAAATTATTGGCAGTAAAATATGAAATTTGTGACAATAAGCAAAGACGTGGAACCATGTTAATGTAGCATAGAAGAGGAAAAATTCAAACATTATTGGCCTAGGATAATTTGAAACGAATTGACGCGTACTTGAAACAATTTAAGGAAGGAAAGTACTAAATATCTCAATTATGAAGTGCCTAACAGGGGCCAAAACAATGGATCCTGAAACCTTGTCTAGCTTGCTGACTCTCCGTCTCTTTCTCATGGGAAAGATGATGACAAAATCATCTTCTCAACAATTGGAAAAGTCACACTTGGCTGCTTCAGTTGGTGTCCTTTTCCTAGCAATCTTTGATATTTCTATATTCAAGGAAGAATCGTCAGATATATGAGGAAGTAGCAGAGCCAGAATAAAATTATGCATAGAGTGCATCAGAATGCTTCCCCTCTTTCACATAAATATCAATATTAAGCGACTCAGTCCATATCCCCTTTCTCCATAAGTTTAGGTCCATGCATACACGAGACGTGAACATCATGCCGAACTCAGGGCTTCGAATTCTTGTGCTTCTGATTTCCCTCACGATACAAGCATCAGGAGCTGCAGCTGGACTTGCATGGCCCAACTGTATTGAAACATGTGGGAACGTCACCATTCCCATCCCCTTCGGAATAGATGCGGGGTGCTTCTTGGATGACTGGTATGAGATTGTCTTCCAGCAAAACCCCACGGTTCCAATACTAAATAAGACCGGATTGTGAGTTTTCAACATTTCATTTCCCAATTATTGGAGTGACACGAACGGCATGATTAGTGTCATGCGATACGTCGTCTTAGCACTACTCCATCTATTTTGTATACGCGATTGCTTAGTGGTGGTAATAAAGAATTCAAACTAGTAATAGAGTAGTAACAGTATGAATACCACTAATAAGAAGCAACCAAGTCTTTAATTTTCTTTTATGCTAAACAATGACCGAGTTCTAAAATTTACTAGTAATGTGGAAATCTTCTAAATTGACCAAATCAAACTGATCATGAATGTATTGTGGTGCTCTTTGGAGGAGTCAAGTCAACGAGGACTTGACATCCTCGGGCTTTGATATCCTATGATCTTGCAAGTCTTATTATGTGGATTTGGATGTGCAGCCATTCACTTACATCTTAGGGGATATTTAAAGTGCCTTTTATTGATGGCTTCAGCAAGAAAAGCAAAACAATGACTGACCACACGATGCATACCACACGCGAGAACAATAAAAATGACTTCTACTTCAATAATGGAAGAGATTGCGACAATCTTGCCACGTCTTGAAACTCGAGCACGCAACAACCCCTATTCTCTTTCAGTCAAAAGAGTGCGATGTCTCAGGACACGTCGCCAACCATTCATTTTATCTTTCAATTATGCACATGTGGAAACAAATATTTTAAACCCCGGTCAAACAATAACAAAAGGGATAGTTGGAAAGACAAACATTTTAAAAGCAACATCATCCAGATTAATCCTAAGGAACAGTTATATGTACAACCTATAGGTGGGTACTATCTCAATGACCAATTAAAGAGATAAGGACAAAGGGATCAATCTACTTCATCCCTTATCCTTAGGGGTTGAGGTTTGTCAATCCAAAAAGTCCACAGCTAGGCACGTCCATTAAGGATCTAAAAATAGTTAAACCACAACCAGTAAGATAAAATCTCAATACGTTAAAGCGCTTAACCTCAATTAGAATACCAATTCGCCTTAGGGATACCTAGTAGACACATTTCTCATAATAACTAATAGTTAAATCGATTCACAGGCACCCTTCAACAACCAATAGCTAAATAGTTTCACAGGCAAAAATCATTATAGTCCATAGCTAGGCACGTCCATTAAGGATCTGAAAATAGTTAAACCACAACCAGTAAGATAAAATCTCAATACGTTAAAGCGCTTAACCTCAGTTAGAGTACCAATTCGCCTTAGGGGTACCTAGTAGACACATTTCTCATAACTAATAGTTAAATCGATTCACAGGCACCCTTCAACAACCAATAGCTAAATAGTTTCACAGGCAAAAATCATTATAGCCATCAACATTCAGGGCGATTCATAAACAATCCTACCTCGCGGCTGCACATTTCTTGCACAATACTAGTCACACGTGCCATATATAATACATATAAATTATCACATAATTAGAACACTACACATATTATATCCCATGCACATAATAGTCAAGCGTGTTCCAATTGTACACCTCGCCGTGTAAGCACGCATAAAGGCTCTACCTTTTCCTCGTGTAAACACGCATCAGGGCACATCCACCTCTACCTTCCTGCATAAGTACGCCTCTAGGTTTTGCCTTTTTTCTGTGCAAATGCGCATCAGGGCACAATCTCCTCTCGCCGCATAAACACACCTCAAGGCTTTACCTCTTCTTCGCGTAAATACGCATCAGGGCACACCCTTAACCTCGCATCCATATGCTTTAAGGCTTAATTATACATCTCCACGCATAAACACACATCAGAGCTCTACCCTTTTCCCCGTGTGACCATGCAGCAGGGCACAACTACCTCAACCTCCCCGTGTAAATATGCCTCAGGACTCTACCTTTTCCCAACGCAAATGCGCATCAAGGCACAATTTACCCTCCCTGCTTAAACAGGTCTTAAGGATCTACCTCTTCCCCGTGTTAATATGCATCAGGGCACGCCCTCCACCTCGTGTCCGTACGCCTTAGGGCTTAAGTGGTCATGCGAGCACGCAATCACATAAATTCACATAATTCTTAAGGCACTCATACCACAGTCCACATGGAACATATATAAAATTTCATACAGAGTGCAGTCAATGTCTCACATAATATCCATCAATTATCACATTGCAATAATTCGACAGTTAATAATTCCCGTAAATCAAATTTCACAACAATTAATTTACGCACGAAAAATTATCCTAATTAATTATTACCACTAAAATAATTAATTGTAATTAATTATCACCAATAATAATTTTTATTATTAAAAATAATAAGGGCAAATACCACAAAAAAACCCTAAACTATGCCACTTGTGACAATTTTACCCTGAACTTTTTTTTGTATCAATAAAAACCCTAAACTATGCCACTTGTGATAATTTTACACTAAACTTTTTTTGTGTCATTAAAAATCCAAAATTATGTCACTTGTGATAATTTTACCCTGAACTTTTTTTATGCCACAAAAAAAACCCCAAACTATGCCACTTAGGACTAATTTACCCCAAACTTTTTTTTGCTAAAGGGCATTTTCGTCTTTTTCATTTTCCATTTTTTTTCCTCCTTCCCTCTATCGTGGCCGGTAGAGAGAAGTCGGTGAGGGCCGCCCTTGCCAGCCCTCGTCGGATCTAGTGAGGGCTACCCTTGCTGGATCTAGCGAGGCTCGAGCGGCCCTCGTCGGTGTCGGGCGAGGTCAACCAAGCCAAATCCAATGAGGGCGAGCGAGGGCAGCCCTTGCTTGACTTCGATGTCAGTGCGGGCAGGCAAGGGCAGCCCTTGCCAACTCCGATGTCGGCGAGGGCGGCCATGGTCGGCTTCCCTTTGCCATGGTCGGTAGAGGAAAGGAAGGAGAAAGAAAAGAAAAAGAAAAAGAAAATGGAAAAGGATGAAAATGCCCTTTAGCAAAAAAAGTTTCGGGTAAATTTATCCTAAGTGGCATAGCTTGGGATTTTTTGTGGCACAAAAAAAAGTACAAGGTAAAATTGTCACAAATAACATAGTTTGGGGTTTTTGATGACACAAAAAAAAGTTTAAGGTAAACAGTCTGTTGAGAAGCGATTAATGAAATTATCAATGCGTATTGCTTATTCAAAGTGAATTAATTATGTGGAATGAAAGGCTTTATCCCCATTTGCATTGCATATGCAGCAAAGGGGCAGAGAAGGCAGTACTCGCGCTGTGCCAATCCGGTCCGATTGGTGGCAATTCCACCGACGAAAGTTTTATGTGAGCTGATCCGTCTAAGAAGTTCAGGCCCCGAGATAGTTTAATTTCGATTGGGTATTTCTACAGAAAATGGGCAGTCTACAAGGTCAGTGTGCTTATTTATTTTGATGACGAGGAAGCTCCACAACCATATTTGTATGGAGTGGCGTAACGATGCAGACATGCTAACGGAACAATTGATCCTTTCTGGTTGATTCAGTTTCAATCATAATATAAATCTTGAGTATGGTTTGTAAACTCAAAAGAACTCAACAGACCAAACTCACAAACTGAAAAACTGAATTCTTACAAATCGTCAAAAATCCATTAAACATGCATATGATAATATGCATAAATTTGTTCTTTTTGTTTGCTGCAATACCATCAAATAACTACCCTTCCATCTTATATATGACCAAAACCATCTGAACCCAATGAGTCTCCAGTATTGGTCGAACTTGGTTCGGAAAAAGCCTAAACTGGATTATGTGAAAACGGGTGCACATATCGAACCTAATAAGAGGCTCTGCAATTTTTTGATGTCTAAATCTGCGTGGAAGCAAGTCATAACGAGGCTTCTTCTGCTCCTTCAGTCGAAGAATTGGACTCCGAAAAATAATATACTTTGGACTTTTCGCTAATCCCACAACTACAGTGGCCTTAATGCGCCAGTGCTGGTGAAAGATCTCCTGTGTAGGTAGGGGTGAGCATGGTTCCAGGGTAGAACTTGGAACTTGAGAACCGCACCGGTGGGAACCTGTAGGTTCTAGGTTCTAAGATATGCGGGGTAGGTTCTAGGTTCCAAAATTTGGAGAATTTGTACCTGAGGGTAGGTTCTAGGTTTTTGATTGGTGGAACCTGGAACCTGGAATTTGTAACTTATAACCCGGAACTTATAACCTAGTACAAGTTTTTATATTTTTTTTAATCTATGTCTTCACACGATTCTGAGGTATTCTATGGTGTTTGATGATAAGTGTATAATCCGAAACTACTAGTCTAAACTTCCATTTTATGATTAAGAATTTTATTTTCATAGATTATCAGACTAGTAGAAACTCCAATTGCTTCTTTTAAGATAATAATTCTATATAATACAAGAGTAATCAGTGCATTAAAATCACAAAATTTCCTTAATACTATATGATAGATGCATGTAGACACTTATTCTAAGGCAATCGATAATAAAATTATTATTTATTTTTATTGTTGTGTTTATTTTCATGTTGCTTAACTAAAGATAAAAAAGAACCTGTTGGAACCTAGAACAAACCTTGGAACCTGTAACAGGGTAGGTTCTAGGTTCCATGTTCCGATGGGTAGGTTCTAGGTTTCCAAAAATGAGAAACTTGTACCCGAGAGTAGGTTATAGGTTCTAGGCAAACCTGTAAGGAACCTGGAACCGCTCACTCCTATATGTAGGTCAGTTGTCTTTTAACTTTCCGATTTTTTCTAACTTAGAAAGCTGAGTTTTCAAAATATCCCATTTCTCAGTACCTTTCAAGCGTTGTCCTGATGTGTCTGTCCAGAGCAAAGAGCGAGCGGTCAAAGTCCTTGAATCTGAAAATGGCTTAAGAGCCGTTATGAAAGGAGAAACTTCAATGGTGAACAAAAAAAAAATGTCTTCGATTTTCATCATCTTAATATCTTGTGTTTTCTTTTTCAGTTAAATCTCTTTATGTTCTGACCAAAAAAAAATAAAAAAATCTCTTTCTGTTATCTTCAACTGAGACCGAAAATAGACCGTCGCTGTTGCCATCGACGCGAACCTGGTCAAAACCAAGTTTCTCATTTTGGCTGCTAAAATAGGGACCATGACCACTTCAGTGGAGAATTTTCTACTAAAGGAAGGATCTGAAGCTTTGACAATTCTGCATTAGGAAGCATCCTCCGATATGCTAGGGTCAACAAGTAACAGAAGAAAAAGGCATTTAGGTAACCCTGTCTTGCGCTAATTCCCCGAACAGGTTCGTGATTCCTTGTGAATAGCTAGATCATTGATCTCGTGGAAAATGGGTGAACATGAGACCAATGACTTGGACAAAGGTTGTGAGCTTTCCCAATCTAGCGAGGCTCGATGCTTGTCGGCCTCGGATGATCTCGAGTCTCGCCGCCGGTGGTCATGAGCTTGTTGGCTGCGTTGGCGGTTGGTGAAGGGTTGAGAAGAAGAAAAAACAAAAACAGGAAGGAAAAGAACAAAGAAAGAAAATAAATTAAAATAAATTCGATTTTAAGAAAAAAATAAAAAAATTCGATTTTTTTAATAAAAATAAAATTTGGAATTTTTTAAAATACATATTTACAATAGCAATCATTTCGTTAACCAATATATTCGGAAAACGTTTTCCAATCCTTTCAAAGGGAAAATCGTTTTCCTAAATTTAAGTTTTGGCACAGAACCTTTTCTCCGTTGATTAAGAAAATAGTTTTCGTTAACTTATTTTCCTAGGTAAGCTAAACAATGAAAGATGAGAAAAACACTTTTCTGAAAAGTATTTTTCGAGAATAAACACGAGGTTCTAAGTCAATGTTTAGTTTTAATATAACTTCTCATTTGATAATGGGGTTGAAGACCATGGATTTTACAAGTCACCGTTGATTCGCACCATGCTGATATTTCCAAGTTTGTTTACGTACAAATTGGTTTCCATTGGTTTTTCACAAAATTCTTGCCTGGATCCAAGTCTCCATGGACTTGAGCCATTTTTTTTTTTGTCATAAAATGATTTTTATTTATAATCCATCTTAATCGCTAATTATTTGGGCCCCACGGGAGAGTCACATTTGATCAATGGCTGTGATTGCGTATTATACGGGAGACGGGCACCATACGCCTTTGAAGAAGTCCAATCTAAGCAGTCAAAACAAGATTTGTTCAGCTTGTCTCAGTGCAGAATTTGACTCTAAAAAGCCATTTACTTTGGACTTTTGTTTAATCCCACAACTGCGATGGCTTTTATACCTCAAGTGCCGGTCAAAGATCACATGTGCGGTTCAATTGCCTTGAACTTTCCAATTTTTCTAACCCCGAAAGCTAAGTTTTCGAAAATCCCCATTTCTCAGTACCTTCAAGCCTTGTCCTAATGTGCTTGTCTAGGACAAAAAACGAATTTTCAAAGTCTTCCAGTCTGAAAATGACTTGGAGCCTTTCTGGAAGTAAACACTTTAATGGGAACAAAAGAAAATTTCTTCAAATCTCATCATGTTAATTTCTTGAATTTGTTTTTATTTAAAAAATCCCGAAAATATCTGGAAATTTCCAAAAGACTAACTAAATTATGGAGACGCGAATGCCACTAAGTGAGATTGGATTACAATTGCTCAACATTTCACTTCCTCTAGAAACATGGATGGGAATGATTAGCAATAATTTCTTGTAATTTACCTAATGTGCAATCATTCACTCATCGTGAAACACGGTAAAGTTCGTGGCCTCTAAATGAGGTTAAAGTCAGAAATTAATTTAATAAATGACCTAAATAGTGCTGAACTAAGACTAATATTCAGAATTTATAGAAAGAATGTGTTCATGTCTATTCAAGGACTGTAAATGACCAATTATCAATCATCGTTTCCATGAGAGGGGTCACGGGAAGAGAGATGAGGTATAGTTGCATCCCATTTCCATCAAGCACTTAGTTTGTTTTTAGTCAAAACGGAAGACTTTCTTATTATTAGGGTCACACTTGGCTGCTTAAATTAAAGAGGCCTCTACTTATCAAGTTTGATTTTTCATTGTTCTAGCAGGACTGAAGAAAATCACGCCCGTGTCCTTAACTTTCTTCCCTTCTTATGGTCAAATAGGACAGAGCTCATAGGTCGTAAGTTATAACTCCTTTCTTCAGTATACAAGCATCACTAGCCAAACCACACCTGGCAATTTTACTGAATCTTGCGGAAACATTGCCATTCCCTTCCCCCGCCAACAATCTAAGTAAGGTCAAGGCTACTAGATTATATCTAACGACCAAAATTTAAAGCTTTTAACAACTTATAGACGCACGATACTGAGAAACTAATCTCTAGCTCTAAACGAGGTTTGACTTTGATTAATTTCTAAATTAAACCTAAAGAATACTAAAGTAAGATTAATTTGCATAATTTAAAGAAAGACCGTATTCATGTTAAATCAGAATGTGCTAGTGACTGAGCTAATTGATACTAAACAGAAGGATTGGGAGTGAAATGTGAATATATGTAGCAATAAGCAAAGACATGGCACAATTTTTTAATGTAATGTGGACGTGGAAGGATTCAAACGATTGTGGTCAAGGACAAATTGAAAAAGACCCGACGTGTATGAGGAAGAACTTTAACTGGGTGAGGAAAGGAATAAATATCTCAATTCTGATGATTGAGATCCACGACAAAGAATCCTAAAGCATTTTCCGTCTTGGTTACGCTCCAGGTCTTTCTCATTAAAACGATGATTGACAAAATTATCTCCCCAACAATGAGAAAAGTCGCATTTGGCTGCTCAAATCGGGAGGCGTACCGAGACTTGCAAGGCATAACCGTACTGAAAAATGCGGGGACGTCACCATTTCCTTACCCTTCGGAATAGGAACAGTGTTTCTTGGATGCCCGGTATGAGATTGTCTGCCAGCAAAATCATACGGTTCCTATACTAAATAAGATTAGATTGTGAGTTCTCAATATTTCACTCTTCACTTATCATTCAGATGGGGATGGCATGATAAAGGTCAGTCTTCCAGTATTTTACTCAAATGCAAGCTGCCAGTGCAGTAGACTTGGTGAGCTGGTGAACTGGCGACAATAGTAATTACCAACTCTTCTGTCCTAAATAAGTTATTAATACAATTAGGAATTCAATAAAAAGGAGCCCGTTCTTCTACTCTGGAACAAGGAATTCCCTCGTCGCCGTCAGGTGTGGTGTGCCCACTCAAAATATCCGTATTGAGTCACGTAATGACACAAACATGTTAACGGATCGTGGAATCATCCCCATATATCCCCCATATGTTCGCTACTATGAGGTTTGAACCAGAACATTTGGTCTTTTCTAGTTGATTCAGTTTCAATCATAATATAAAACTTGAGTGGGGCTTGTAAACTCAAAAGAACTTAACAAACCAAACTCACAAACTGAAATACTGAATTCTTACAAATTGTCAGAAATCCATTAAACGTGCAAGATAATTTGCACAACTTTGCTCTTTTCGTTTGCTGTAATACCATCAAGTAACTACACCCTTCCATAATATATATGACCAAAACCATCCGAACCTGATTAGTCTTCAGTGTAGGTTGAACTTGGTTCGGAAAAAGCCTAAACTGGATTATGTGAGAATAGCTGCACGTATCGAACCTAATAAGAGGCTTTGCAATTTTTTGATGTCTAGATCTACGTGGAAGCAAGTCATAATGAGGCTTCTTCTGTTTCTTTGAGTCGAAGAATTGGACTTCGAAAAGTAATTTACTTTGGACTTTTCACTAATCCCGCAACTGCAGTGGCCTTAATGCCTCAGTGCTGGGGAAAGATCTCCTGTGTGGGTCAGTTGTCTTTGAACTTTCCGACTTTTCTAACTCAGAAAGCCGAGCTTTCAAAATGTCCCATTTCTCTGTACCTTTCAAGCATTGTCCTGATGTGGCTGTCCAGAACAAAGAACGAGCGGTCAAAGTCCTCCAATCTAAGAATGGTTAAAGGGCCTTTCTGAAAAGAGAAGCATCCTCCGATGTGCTAGGGTCAACAAGTAACAGAAGAAAAAGGCGTTTAAGTAACTCCCTCTTGCGCTAATTCCTTGAACAGATTCGTGATTCCCCATGAATGGCTAGATCATTGATCTCGTGGAAAATGAGCAAAAATGAGACTAATGACCATGCTCAGCGGCTACCCATCACCAAAAAGCATGTGGTCTAAAAATTGTCATCGTCAATGCAATAGCTAACTATGAAACGATCGGTTCTCTATTATGTTGTCGTCGGAGATTAAAAGTGCGTTTGTTTCACGGAAAACTTAATGATATAGAAAAATGCTTTTTTTCAAAAAATAATTAATTTTTCTTTATTTGGTGTTATATGATCGAAAATATTTTCCGTTGTTTGGATATTAATGGAAAATGATTTCAGCCTAATGACTTCATCTTAGCTTTATAAAAAAAAAAAATGAAAAAAATCGAATTTTTAATGTTTAATTTTTTATTTCGAATTTTTAATTATTTTTAAAAATAAATTAAATATTATTTTTCTTTTCTTTTTTTCCTTTTCCTTTTACCTCCTTCTTCTTCCCCGTATCGGTCTGCTTCCTCTGCCCGTTCCTCTGCTGCCTCACGGGCCATCTCCGTCTGCTTCCTCCGCCGGTTTCTCTCGACCGGTTCGCAAGGGTCGAGCTTGAGCCCCGCCGCCGAAGGTCGTCGCCCGATCTGGTGAGGCTTGAGGCTCATCGCGAGGGGGCTGCGAGCTCGCCGACCTTGGCCAAGGTCGTGGCCTCAGGTGGCACGGCTCGAGCCTCGCCAGCTCGCCGCCGAGGCCGTGAGCTCACCCGATCTAGCGAGGCTCTTCGCCGGAGGTTGCGATCTCGCCTGATCTGGGGAGGCTTGCTGCCGGAGGTTGCAAGCTTGCCCGATCTGGCAAGGCTCGATACTTGCCGGCCTCGGGCGAGCTCGAGCCTCGCTACCGAAGGCCGCAAGCTTGCCGGCTTTGGGCAAGCTCGAGCCTCACCGCCGGAGGTCGCGAGCTCGTCGGCCGCGGTGGCGGCCGGCGAACGGCTGAGAAGAAGAAAAGGAAAAAAAAAAAAAAAAAAGAAAAGAAGGAAAAGAACAAAAAATAAAAAATAAAAAAATTCGATTTTAAGAAAAAAATTTAAAAAATTAATTTTTTTGAATAAAAATAAAAATTCAATTTTTTTAAAAATACATATTTACAATAGAAATCATTTCATTAACCAATATATTTGGAAAACATTTTCCAATTATTTCAAAGGAGAAATTGTTTTTCTAAATTTAAGTTTTGACAAAAAAAACTTTTTTCATTTTTCATTGACTTATTTTTCTAAATGAGCCAAACATTGAAAAATGAGAAAACGCTTTTGTAAAATGTATTTTTGCGAAATAAACACATTCTAAATTAATTGTCAGTTTTAATATAAGATCTCATTTGATAACGGTGTTGAAGACCATTGATTTTATAAGTCATCATTGGTTCGCACCATCCTAATATTTTCAAGTACACATTGATTTCTATATAGATAGGAAATAATTTAACCCGTTTTCCATTGGTTTTGCGCAAAATTCTTGCCTGGATACGAGTCTCCATGGACTCGATCCATCATAATCAGCAATTATGTGGGCCCCACGTGATAGTCACACTAACCAATGGCTATGATTGCGTATTATATGGGAGACGGGCACCATACCATACGCCTTTGAAGAAGTCCAATCTCAGCGCTCAAAACAAGAGTTCATCTGCTTGCTTGTCTTAGTGCAGAATTTGACTCTAAAAAGACCATTTACTTCGGACTTTTCTTTAATCCCACAACTGCGATGCCCTTAATGCCTCACCTGCCGATTAAAAATACCCCGTGCGGGAACTTTCCAATTTTTCTAACTCGTAAAGCTGAGTTTTTGAAAATCCCCATTTCTCAGTGCCTTCAAGCCTTGTCATAATGTGCTTGTCTAGAACAAAAAACGAATCTTCAAAGTCCTCCAGTCTGGAAATGACTTGGAGCCTTTATGGAGGTAGACACTTTAATGGGAGCAAAAGAAAATTTCTTCAAATCTCATCATGTTAATTTCTTGAGTTTTTTTATTTATTTGAAAAATCTTTAAAATATCCAGAAATGCTCAAAAGACTAACTTAATTATGGAGACGCGAATCCTACACTAAGTGAGATTGGATTGCAATTACTCAACATTTCACTTTATTTGGAAACATGAATGGGAATGATTAGCAATAATTTCCTGTAATTTATCCAATGTGCAGCTATTCACTCATCGTGAAACACGGTCAAGTTCGAGGCCTCTAAACGAGGTTAAACTCAGAAATCAATTTAATAAATGACCTAAACAATGCTAAACTAAGACTAATATTCATAATTTACAGAAAGACTGCGTTCATGTTTAATCAGGAATTGTAAATGACCAATGATATTTAATACTAAACAAAATTATTGGCAATAAAATATGAAATTCGTGACAATAAGCAAAGACGTGAAACCATGTTAATCTAGCATAGAAGAGGAAAAATTCATACATAATTGGCCTAGGATAATTTGAAACGAATTGACGCGTACTTGAAACAATTTAAGGAAGGAAAGGACTAAATATCTCAATTATGAAGTGCCTAATAGGGGCCAAAACAAAGGATTCTGAAACCTTTTCTAGCTTGCTGACTCTTCGTCTCTTTCTCATTGGAAAGATGACGACAAAATCATCTTCCCAACAATTGGAAAAGTCACACTTGGCTGCTTCAGTTGGTGTCCTTTACCTATCAATCTTTGATATTTCTATATTCAAGGAAGCATCGTCAGATATATAAGGAAGTAGCAGAGACGGAATAAAATTATGCATAGAGTGCATCAGAATTCTTCCCCTCTTCCACATAAATATCAATATTAAGCGACTCAGTCCATATCCCCTTTCTCCGTAAGTTTAGGTCCATGCACACACGAGACGTGAACATCATGTTGAACTCGGGGTTTTCAATTCTTGTGCTTTTGATTTCCCTCACGGTACAAGCATCAGGAGTTGCAACTGGACTTGCAAGGCCCAACTGTGCTGAAGCATGTGGGAACGTCACCATTCCCTTCCCCTTTGGAATAGGAGCCGGGTGCTTCTTGGATGATTGGTATGAGATTGTCTGCCTGCAAAACACCATGGTTCCAATGCTATATAAGACCAAATTGCAAGTTCTCGATATTTCACTTCCCAAATATTGGAATGACACGAACGGCATGATTAGTGTCAGTCTTCCATTAATATACTCAAATGCAAGCTGCGGGCCTGAAGGACTCGATGCGCCAGAGAGCTTAGGAGGAAGTCCATTTGTCACGCCCCGAACCCCGAGCACGCGACAACCCCTTACCATGGTCAATTGAAAGCGACGTCCCAGGACTCGTCGACGACCATTCATTTTAATCTTTTGTTATGCGCAAGCGAAGACGAACCATCCCCACCCAACAATCAATCAATCAATCAATCAATCGAGATAGAGGGATGAATAACAAGAACAACCATCACTACTCATTTACACAATTTACTGGATTAACCAACGAAGGATCGTCTTTTGAATTACAAGCCCGACAAAAGGGGCCGATCCATCCTCTAAGCCAGGCCAAAAATAAACTAGGCTAATCCAGCTATACAGAATGAACCCTCGAATTCAACACCATGGTCACTCGGACCCATCGGACTCGACTCCGTCAGGTCGATCACTGGAGAAACGGAGGGCAAGATTCTCCACAGCGGGTGCACCATTCTAAAGACCTAAAAAATGTTAACCACGACGGGTTGAGATAAAATCTCAGCGAGTTCTTCCCCTAAGCCCCAGTTAGTACACCAACTCAACCCGAGGTATCTCTCCAGAACCACCCCTCACTCAACCCGACCACAAACACCCAAAGAATCAGCAATCAAACCACGAGACAGGTTCAACCAACAATCGAGGTCGGTTCGTATGCAACCTTACCCGGTATGCCATACCCCGCACGTTAAATCTCATTCAATGCAAGCAATGCAACCAACAATCGAATAGTCGGTTCGCATGCAACCTTACCCGGTATGCCATACCCTGCACGTTATAAGTCAGCACAATACATGCAATGCACATGGCCGTTAGATGATGCAGTTCATCAATCACATTCGAGTCGCGTCACAAGTGATCTCACCTGGCCATTGCCACCCCTACACGTTATCAATTCATGCGTCCGTGCCATAAATGATATGATCACCTCATGCATAATCGGAACCAATGATGCCATATTTTCTCATGCACTCTCGCATCCACACGTGTTCCGATTATTACTGCCCCACAGGGCTACAACTTGGCCGAGGTGCAACGGCGCTACGGCGCCCTTCCTCCGCAAAGGCGCAACCGTGCCCTTCCTCCGCAAAGGCGCAACCGTGCCCTTCCGTGCTATTGCTACAGTGCTACGGCGCCCTTCCTCCGCAGAGGCGCAACCGTGCCCTTCCGTGCCCTCCCTTTCCATAATCTCCGATAAATCGGGTTCAACTTAGTGATCACGCAAGCATTCCATCACAATCCACTTATTATCTTTGAGCATTAGCCAATGCACACATGCTTGCATATAAATCCTCAAATCATTTCTAACAAAAGCGGTCAATTTCCGATGTCCCTCGGACAAACCATTTTCCCCACCTTTCTCATAAAAGCGGTCCATTTCCAGTGTCCCTTGGACAAATCACTTTCTTTCTCATAAAGGCGGTCCATTTCCGGTGTCCCTCGGACAAACCATTTTTCCCTTTTTGTGAAATTCATACGATTCATGCGAATGTTCATGCCACGACACATCAATTTCACTTCATATGATCAAGACACATGAAATTATGCACAATTTCACTTCCGGATGAACAGTGCCGTGAACAGTAATCCCGTGACCAGTAATTTCCGAAATTCAATTAATAATAAATTAAATTCAGAAATTAAAGAAAACATTGATTAAACACAATTAATCAATCAATTAAGCTAAACATGCTTAATTAACACATAAACCACACATAATCAACATTTAAGCATAATTAAGCAAGATTAAGCTAAGCTAATCTTAATCACCTATCTAACCATCTATCTTAGGGATAATACAACTTAATTAACCCTCCTAAACCAGCATTAACACTAATTAACCCAACCCTAAGCAAGTTTAGGCACTAAATAGAGATTAGGGGCTAAACTCACCCGTTAAGCGGGCCGGCGACACGGGCGCGGCGGCGGCGACGAACCCGACACCCGGGGACTTCTCCCACGACACTCCAAGGCGGTCCCGAGATGGAAATCACAGTAAAAGCTTCTGCTCACACCCCCAACTTCAGAAAACAGCACTGCAGGAGGAGGACAGGGGCTGACCGGAGTTGAACGGGCTGCCCAGAGCTCCGGCGAGCGACGGGCCAGCGACCAACGGCACCTGGGGTCGAGGGGGAACCACTTGTGGCTGGGATGGGTGGTGGTTTGGCCGGAAATGGAGAGAAACGGAAGAAAAGGCGGAGCTGTGCAGAGGGCGACGCTACAGTGACGGACGGAGGACCGGTAACTTCTGTCCGCCGTACGGGTCGGACAGAAGCTCCGATCGACGAAAGGCCGACGTTATCCGTACGGATTCTCTCTCCCGAGCGCAACGGTGGGTGGCACGCCCCGAGATTCCACCGGGAAGGCAACGAACAACTCCAATTTCGGCAAGAGGTCAGAAACTGAAACTGCAGAAATGCAAAGAGAAGCAAGGGGAAGAAGGGTTGCTATTTTTGGAGAAGATGAAGGGAAGAGAGAGAGAGAGAGAGAGCTGGTCTTCAAGCCTCATTAATGCCATTAAATGGCTTGCTTCAACCCCCAACCAAATGACATCATCTTCTCTCTCTTCCTTTTGACTTTTCTTCAAAATATCCAAGGGCATTTTGGTCATTTCCACCTTGCACATTTCCCAATCTGTCCTTGGGCTAAAAATGAAAGGCGGGCCTAGGAAACGGGCCAGAAAATGAATAGGAATGGGCTCGGGAATTTATTGGGCTCGAAACGGCTCAATGTTAGACAACGGGCTCAGGAGGGTAAAGGGTCGGTTTGGCCCAATGGGCTCACTTGCTTGCCTCGAGCCTTCCATGGCGGTTGTCCCACCTTGGGCTTGAGGCCCACACTGATCTTGTCCGGCCCACGTCCTCGTAAGCTCATTTCCTCGGTCCGAAGATCCCCTTTTCCAATTACTCGGCTCATCCGACACTGTCGACTGACTACGAAGCATCGTCCAAAAGTCCGTCCCGGACGTTCCCAAAAATTCGAAGTCCAATATTGGATTCTCATGCCTTGTCAATTTCGCCTGAATGCCATTTTGGTACTACTCAGACTGACAGGCGGCTTCGAGGATTCACGCGTAACCGACTCGTGCCAATTCACGTTCAAGACTTCTCGACACATGGACGTCCTTGACTACATGAAATTGCGAAGGATCGATTCTTATTTCTAGGTACACGATTATCAAGGATCGACATAGGGCCATTCACAGGTTCGATAACAGTAGACAGAATCACCTATCATCCCATTATTTCTGTCCACGAATCGACTTCTAGTCGTCCCTAAAATCGGCCTACCTGACTACAGGATCGTCCTTACGCAAGTCTCACGGTCGAGTCGTTTTTTCCCAGGTCAAGTTCTTTAGTCGCACGAGTTTTGTCCTCATTAGCCTTTCCCCTCAAGGTCAGTATCTCAGGAGTGATCAGTTCCGAGTGAGATCAACCAACAATGCACTGGCGAAATTAACGTTCAGTCCTCCCTCAGAGGGCTCGAATTTCAGGACGTCACACCATTTGTCTTCTCCCAGACAAGGAATGTCTTTACGTCGGTCGGTTGCAACACCCTGGCAACATTGAATATAAATTCAGCTGTTGTCGGTTGCAGGTCGAATTGTTCTAGAACCAACACCAACATTAGCCAGTATAGGGCTTGTTCCGGGAGAGACGGATGCTGCCAGAACACGCTCCCCTTTGACCTTCAAAGCTTTAGTGTGGATTTCAAAGAAGAAGGTGGACCTGAGGGATGCAAGTATGCTTTCCTAGCAGATAGATCATGGTTTTTGAGGTCTAACATTACGGGTTTATATGATTTGAGTTTGGATGATACAGCTCCAGTGGTGTTGGAATGGGGGATTTCAAACAATACCAACTACGGACTTGAGCTTATCCAGCAAAGCTATAATGGTCCCTTCAGTTGTGCCAGATACAGCCGCGACAGATCATATGCAAGTCAAATGGCATTTATGCAGTGCTATTGCGGATTGGGGTATGGTGGTAACCCCTATCTTCTTGGAGGATGCCAAGGTAACATACTTCATGCTATCCCATTCCGTATTCAAGGGCACCATACAGAGAAGTGGCTTGTTCATTCCCAGATTTTTCTTTGATAAGAACTCACTCACACTGTTTAGTGATTACACACATGCTTATCTGCTTCTTTTTCTTGTTTATCTGCCCAAGATTGTACAAAAGTGATAGCACTTCCAAACAAAATTGAATGAATTATATAACGATAATAATTTACTGGAAACAAAGGGGAACAGGACAGTCCGTTCTTACAAGCATAATATTTCAGCTATGGAGTTAACAATTCAAGAGGAAATGCGATCTACTAATCTCTCTAATTTTACTCAAGATGGGTTTGGGTGCTAATATGTTTATATGTATCGTATGCCATCAGATGTTGACGAATGTGAAGATCCAAATGTGTGCTCTGGGAATTGTGTGAACAAACGGGGCGGCTATCATTGCGTCGCTAGTAGAAAGACGCCTATTTTTATTGGTAAGTAGATCTTTTAATCGAGAATTTCAGACCGCTTCCTGTTCTTGAGTATCGTTTTACCTAACCCTTTTTGTTCTAACATGTATCTATCAAAACAACCGAGGAACTTTCTCTACACCCTAATAGTTGATAGATAAGAAAACACTTGAACTTTTCTTGTGTCATCGCCTCCTATTTATCAAAGGTATCAAAAAATTCCTACTCATTCTTATCATATTTGAAATGAAGTTATTAGAAAGGAATTTTTTTCACTTTCATCAATGGTTTGAAAAATTACTAGAGACAAATTAGCTTTTCATGGTTGTTAAGACATCCATATGAAAGGAGACTTGGGTCAATCACCTCCATATGTACTCCTTTCAATTAGAGTCACTTTAATTCTTGATGATAAGTGTCTTTATAGATTCTTAACAAGCTGGGGACATTTTTAACACTTTTTACCCCTTAATTTTTGCAATGCAGGGGTTGTGGCAGGCCTTGGGGCACTAGTTTTGTGTCTTTTCTTATGGAGGTTGTACAAATACATCAAGAAGAGAAAAGAAATCAAGTTCAAAGATAAGTACTTCAAACGCAATGGTGGCCTTTTGTTGAAAAGTGAGCTATCTTCACCAGAAGGCAATGTCGAGAAAAGTAAATTGTTCACTTCCAAGGATTTAGAGAAGGCCACTGACAATTTCAATGATGATAGGATACTCGGGCAAGGTGGACAAGGTACTGTTTACAAGGGAATGTTAACAAATGGACAAATTGTTGCGATTAAGAAATCAAAAGTGATTGATGAGGGAAAAGTCGAACAATTCATAAATGAAGTCCTCATTCTCTCACAAATCAACCATAGGAACGTGGTTAAGTTATTGGGGTGTTGCTTGGAAACTGAAGTCCCGCTTTTAGTATATGAGTTCATACCAAACAGGACTCTATACCAATATTTGCATGACTCAAATCAAGAGTTTCATGTATCTTGGGACACACGGCTACAGATCGCAACTGAAATCGTAGGAGTTTTATTCTATTTGCATTCAGCAGCCTCTATTCCCATTTATCATTGAGACATCAAGTCCACCAACATTCTTTTGGATGAAAAATATCGGGCAAAAGTGGCAGATTTCGGTACTTCCAACTCAGTTTCCCTTGATCAAACTCATGTAACCACATTGGTGCAGGGTACTTTTGGCTATCTAGATCCTGAATATTTCCAATCAAGTCAATTTACTGACAAAAGTGATGTGTACAGCTTTGGAGTGGTACTTGTTGAACTCTTAACAGGGCAAAAGCCAATTTCTTCACTAAGGGAACAAGAAGGAAGAAGCCTTGCGACCTATTTCATAATTTCAATGGAGGAGAATCGCTTGCTTGACATTGTTGATGCTCAAGTTTTGAAAGAAGGTAACAAGGAAGAGATTGCATCAGTTGCTAACCTTGCAAAAAGGTGCTTAAACCTGAACGGGAGGAATCGACCTACAATGAAAGAAGTGGCAATGGAGTTGGAGCAGATAAAGAAGCTCCAAAATCCTTCAGGTATTCTACAAAATCAAGAGAATCGTGAGGCAACGGCATCTTATGATGCTCCTCTTGCACCTAACAATTCAAACATTGACATGGATGTCATTACATTTTCGGATGTTCAACCTTTCTTACCTAGTGAGATGTGGTGAAGATATGTTTTGCCTCATACTTTAATGAGTCATATTGCTCTGTTTGTCATGTAAATCAGTCTTTAGACCAAAGAAAGAGAAAACAAATAATGGAGGAAAACTCATTCCTTCACTTATAGGACTTCGGTTGGTTAGTTATTGGCTATGAAGTTATTCTCGTTATTATCAATTGTTAAGCTATACTCTCACAGATGTACATAGGCCTTTGTAATTAGCTAGGCATCATCATTCAATGGATGTGCCAATTTGGAATTGCTTTGCAATTTGTAGTCATCTTTCTCGAGCATGATGCACTGATTCTACTTCATCGTGAGATCCATGAAGTACCTGCTGTCAAAATGATTATTGCAGAAATTACATCAATCACACCAGTAATCGTGTGGGCATGCATCTTTGCCGAACCTACCTTCACCATTCAATTAGCTTGTCACATGCAGAATTTCATGAGATGTATCATGGGCTCGAGTGAGTTACCTGTTTCATTTATTCATCATGGTTAAAGTGACTTTAGCACAATTCAAAAAGCGATGTCTTGTCTTTTTCATGTAATTTAGGGGCGTCATGTCCGAAAATAGACCAATACATTTTTATAAAATAATAAAAAGGCCGTAAAAATGAAAAGAGAGAGACAGAGGGAGAAATACAGAATCACAGGTTTGGGATTTGTAGAGCCGCATTCAAGATAAAATAAAAACTCTCATGCAACTCGCTAGAAAATGGAGCAATCAAACGGAAACAGAGAAGAGAAGAGCAAGGAGTTATGAGTCATCGATTACATGGGGAGTGCTCAAACGACAAAATCCACGCCCCAGTGAACAAAACCATGTTCGGCCAATAGACATATAGAAAAGGAGGACAAAAAGAATAATAAAAAGAAAAAAAGAAACAGGGGAACCAAGAATAGGGATGGGGCGCCTTGCTCTATTTCATGTGGTGCTTAAACTGGAACTCATTTGATAACGGCCACGGCAATGTCATGGCTTATTCACGTCGAAACAGAGGCCAATGATGTCTAATGGTGATGATGTTAGACAAAAATGAGCGATTCTAGTCATGCATTGAAGAAAAAAATTCAAACATAAATTAAAATCATATGCAAAAACCAGGATCAAAATTAAATTTGACCTCCAATCATTGTTTGGATTAGTGTTTGTTGGAAATCCACGGAAGTTCGATGGCAATTCAATAGTAATTATGGGCGCACTTTATTAACCCAATCCCCTCACATACATATAGTGTATTTCTAAATGAAATGGTTTATCTTAGACCTTGTCGTGCCCTTACATAAATGAACGTTCGTCTTTATGGTTACCAAAAAGGGCGGTTGTCAACTAAGAGGTAAGAAACGTGGAAAATTGTATTAAAAAGAGAAAATGCGGGTCAAAGCCAACGGATAAATTTTTATCCCAAAAACTATATCCCTAAAAATGTGGGATCACATTATTGATAAAGGTGGTGGTTGATAGAGATGAAATCGTTTGCCATGAGAATCGGAATGTTATTTGGCCATTCTTTTTTGATGGACGAAGCCACTGTGAGTAGATCTTGTGATGATTGGAGGGGTGGTGTATGTTCGGAGGTTGAAGAAGAAGAGATAAAAGAAATAGGGCTGCTCAAGCTTCCGATGAGTCCCGTGCAGAAAGATTGTCCATCTTCCTTTATTGTTTAAGTTGATCGAGCTCACCTTGTCTCTGGCCTCACATTCGGAAGAAGACGTGGTGACCATGGCCGAGGTGGACGAAACTTGAGCAGCCATGGCTGTGAGCTCAAAGATGCGCAAGCAATCCAGTGGCCAAGATCACGAACTCAAGAAGCAGCCCCTGTTGGCCAATCGGTGTAGCCATTTCGCCCCTCAACTCCCCTTGCGGCCAAAACTAAATAAGATAGGCAAGGAGTTCTCAACATTTCACTCCCCCATTATTGTGGATCCGTGAAATGGGACAATTGGTATTAGTCTTCCTTAATCGAAATCTAAAATTGAAATATAAATCATGGATCGAATCTCATGAATCGAGAAAGGATTTTTTTCACCCTATAAAATAACTAGACATTACACGTTTTACTAGGGCCCAAATGGCACGGTGCTGCTCAATTCCTAGTTTTCATTAAACGTACTAGTCCTTTGTTATGATTTTTCTTTTTTAGGATGTAATTCATAAAGATGCTGTACAATTAATTGTTATAATTAAAAGTTGTCTGTTCCTTAATGGGCAAAAACCAACGAAATCCACTTCTTAATCTGTAAATACAAGTATAAGCTCGACAAGTTCCAAAATGAAATATCATCACATTATCTATGGCAATTTATGGGTGTTTTTTTAGCTTGGTATTAATGCATATGTATTTTTTAAAAGATATTTAATCTTTCTGTGACGTTTTGAATTTTCTGTTTCTTTTGAATTATATATGAATTTAATCAAAACTTGATTACCGAGCTTTCCCAAACATGAAGACGAAATTATTGAATTTTTATTTCATTAATTTCTAAATTTTTGACTTGCTTGAGAGTCAAAAAAATAATCCACGGATTGAAAATTTAAATCCGAAACTTTGCCGCTCTTCCTTTCTCTCCTTTTTCCCACGTGCGTCCCTTTCTCCCCATTTTCGATTGCCACACGTCCTCTCCTTCTCTCCCTCCTTCCCCACGTGCATCCCCTCCCTTCTCTCTATCCCCTTTTCTTTCTCTTCTTTCTCTCCTTTCTTTTCCATACATTTTCCCCCTGCAGCGCCCGCCTACTCCCTTTTCGTGGGTGTCCTTTGTCTTTTCTTTCTCTTCTCTCTCTTCCCTTTTCTTTTCTTCCTTCTTTTTCTTTTGACTTTTCCTCCCCTCTCCTCTCTCCTCTCCTCTCTTTTAGGGCACGCATGACAACGTTTTTGTTCCCGGGAACAGTTTCTACTCAGAAATGTTTTTTCTTGTTTCTGTTCCCGGGAACTGTTTCTGAGCATTTGATGGTGTTTGATAACGGTTCAAAATTTCTACTCCGGGAATAGAAACACGTTTGGTAAAAATTTCCAATCTTTTGATTTTTTTAATTTTCTTTTTTTCTCCCTTCTTTTTGTTGGCTGCCGCCGGCGAGGCTCCGGCGAGCCTCGCTGGGCCACCGCGAGGCTCGGCCTCGCCCAGATCTGCGAGGCCGAGCCTCGCCGGTGGCGGCCGGCGCGAGGCTCGAGCCTCGCCGGTGGCAGCCGGCGCGAGGCTCGAGCCTCGCCGGATCCGGGTGAGGCGAGGCTCGCCCGGGCTCGCGCCGCCCGGGCGAGGCTCGCCCGGCCTCGGCTAGATCTGCGAGGCCGAGCCTCGCCGGTGGCCTGCGAGGCTCGCCTCCCCAGATCCGGGTGAGGCGAGGCTCGCCGGTGGCCGCGCGAGGCTCGCTCGACCTCGCGCCGCCCGGGCGAGGCTTGCCCAGATCCGCGAGGCCGAGCTCGCCGGTGGCCGGCAAGGCTCGCCCGGCCTCGCGCCGCCCGTGCGAGGCTCGCCCGGCCTCGCGCCGCCCGTGCGAGGCTCGCCCGGCCTCGCGCCGCGTGCGAGGCTCGCCGGCCTCACGCCGCCCGGGCGAGGCTCCGGCGAGCTTGCCGGACCTCGCCCTAGCCTGGCGAGGCGCCGGCGAGCTCGCCGGACCTCGCCCGGCGGTGGCGATGGGGCAGGCGAGGGGTGGGAGGAGGAAGAGGAAGAGGAAGAAGAAGAAAAAAAGGAAAGAGAAAGAAAAAAAAAAAAAAAAAGAAAGGAAAAAAAAAAGTGTTTCTCAAAATTGTTCCAAAAACAAGAAACAACTTCTTTTTGTTTCGATTTCTACTCCAAACTGTTCCGGGGAACAAACTGCTCCGGGAACAAAAAAATTTACCAAACGCGTTTTGTTTCCCAATCTGCTCCCGGGAACAAAAGAACAGAAACAAGTGTTCCCGGGAGCGTTACCATGCAGGGCCTTAGCTTCCAAATTACTCTATTCCTAGTTGGACAGTTTAGCACAACAATATAAAAACAGCAGGAGCTTTTTATGACTCGTCCTCGATAAATTTCCGGACTGCAGCCCTCGAGCGGGCCTCGGAGGACTAGTGCTAGCGTTACTTATGTTTCGCTCGGTATACAAAGACATCAAGAAAATAAGAGAAAAGAAGCAAAAAGAGAAGTACTTTAAAACGCAGTGAGGTATCTTGCTGCGACAACATCTACTTTCATCATCTGAATGCAATGTTGTGAAAAGCAAATTATTCCGTTTCAAGGACTTAGAGAAGGCCACCGACCGCTTCAACGAGGATGAGATCCTCAGCCAAGGTGGACAAGGTGTTGTTTACAAGGGGATGCTGGCTAATGGAACACTAGTTGCAATTAAGAAATCGACCCTAGTGGACAAGAAAAAGGCTGAAGAGTTCATCAATGAGGTTATCATTCTCTCACAAATCAATCACAAGAATGTGATCAAGGTAATGGGGTGCTGCTTAGAAATGGATTTCCTGCTTTTAGTATATGAGATCATACCAAATGAGACTCTTGAGGGGTATCATGAAGACCATCTCATATCATGTGACACACGCCTATGAATTGCAACTGAAATTGCAGGAGCATTATTCTACTTGCATTCAGCAGCTTCTATACCCATCTATCATCGAGACATCAAGTCCAATAACATCCTCGTGGACGAGCAATATTATGCCAAAATTGCAGATTTCGGCATTTCCAAGTCTATGTCGTTTGATGAAACTCACACAACCACATTGGTGTGGGGGACTTTTGGATACTTCAATCTAGAGTACTTTAGAACAAGTCATTTCACCAACAAAAGCGATGTGTATAGCTTTGGAGTTGTCCTTGTTGAACTCCTAACGGGGAAAAAGCCAATCTTTAGGCCTGGGGAAGAAGAAAGAGGCCTCGTGGATTATTTTATTATTTCTATGGAGGAGAATTGTTTGTCTGATATTGTTGATGCTCGAGTTATGGACCAAGACAAGAAAGAAGAGATTGGTGCAGTTGCTAACCTCACGAGAAGGTGCTTGAGCTCGATTAGGAAGAACTGGCCAACAATGAAAGAAGTAGCAATGGAGTTGGAGGCATATGGAAGCTCCGAAGGTCTCTGAGTTTCCAACAAAATCAAGAAAATATCGAGGCTGCTGAATCTCGTGACTCTAGTTTCACGTCCGGCAAGTCTTTCATGAATGTAAGTGTAACTACATCTTCAGATGTGCAGCCACTTGCACATTGTGCATCCCGGTGAAGGCAGCAATTTCTGGCATCATCTCCACAACAATTTCTAGCTATACATTCAGAGGCCAATGACACGAATGTATAAGCTGCACCAAAATTGATTTTTGCCCATCCCTCTTTAGCCTTAACGAATAGGGGAACTTGCCCCGCGATATAGACGGTTTGCTATAAGTTGTTTCCTTGTTGCTGGTGTTGGGATCAAAAGTGTTTATACAGTACCTTTTTCAAATTTTCTCTTTCTCAGTGTCGACGTTTGACTTAAGTTTCATAATGCTGTTTATATGCCAATCAGAAAGAGCTTCGAAAATCATCCCGCTAACATTTATGAAGTGGCTTATTGCATCTTGAGGATCCATGACTAGTGGTCTTTGTTTCAGTTACTATGAAATTTACATTAGAGTTGCACATGCATCCTTGGGAACAAGCGTCCAAATTACAATCGACCTTTTGAGCAGTGTTGAAAAAAGCTGTGATCCAATTTCACTTTCTGATAAACATGCAAAGTTCTATTCCATCGGTGAAAAAGCTAGAAAGAGAAATACTAAACAAAATTATATTTAATCAGGAACTGTAAATGACCAATGATATTTAAGACTAAAGAAAATTATTGGCAGTAAAATATGAAATTTGTGACAATAAGCAAAGACGTGGAACCATGTTAATGTAGCATAGAAGAGGAAAAATTCAAACATTATTGGCCTAGGATAATTTGAAACGAATTGACGCGTACTTGAAACAATTTAAGGAAGGAAAGTACTAAATATCTCAATTATGAAGTGCCTAACAGGGGCCAAAACAATGGATCCTGAAACCTTGTCTAGCTTGCTGACTCTCCGTCTCTTTCTCATGGGAAAGATGACGACAAAATCATCTTCTCAACAATTGGAAAAGTCACACTTGGCTGCTTCAGTTGGTGTCCTTTTCCTAGCAATCTTTGATATTTCTATATTCAAGGAAGAATCGTCAGATATATGAGGAAGTAGCAGAGCCAGAATAAAATTATGCATAGAGTGCATCAGAATGCTTCCCCTCTTTCACATAAATATCAATATTAAGCGACTCACTCCATATCCCCTTTCTCCATAAGTTTAGGTCCATGCATACACGAGACGTGAACATCATGCCAAACTCGGGGCTTCGAATTCTTGTGCTTCTGATTTCCCTCACGATACAAGCATCAGGAGCTGCAGCTGGACTTGCATGGCCCAACTGTACTGAAACATGTGGGAACGTCACCATTCCCATCCCCTTTGGAATAGATGCGGGGTGCTTCTCGGATGACTGGTATGAGATTTTCTTCCAGCAAAACCCCACGGTTCCAATACTAAATAAGACCGGATTGCGAGTTCTCAACATTTCATTTCCCAATTATTGGAGTGACACAAACGGCATGATTAGTGTCATGCGATACGTCGTCTTAGCACTACTCCATCTATTTTGTATACGCGATTGCTTAGTGGTGGTAATAAAGAATTCAAACTAGTAATAGAGTAGTAACAGTATGAATACCACTAATAAGAAGCAACCAAGTCTTTAATTTTCTTTTATGCTAAACAATGACCGAGTTCTAAAATTTACTAGTAATGTGGAAATCTTCTAAATTGACCAAATCAAACTGATCATGAATGTATTGTGGTGCTCTTTGGAGGAGTCAAGTCAACGAGGACTTGACATCCTCGGGCTTTGATATCCTATGATCTGGCAAGTCTTATTATGTGGATTTGGATGTGCAGCCATTCACTTACATCTTAGGGGATATTTAAAGTGCCTTTTATTGATAGCTTCAGCAAGAAAAGCAAAACAATGACTGACCACACGATGCATACCACACGCGAGAACAATAAAAATGACTTCTACTTCAATAATGGAAGAGATTGCGACACTCGCACATCGCACTTCGATTAAAGATGTTAAAATGAAACCCCTTTTGCTTTGATAAAAGTGATTCTTGTTTTCACGTTTTTGGATCGAAAAAAGATGCCATTCCCATTTCATTCGTCAAGAACAAAAATCTTGGCCATCGTAGTACAAGTTGTCGGATGATTTTTCCATTCACAAAGAGATTAATGTTGTGGAAAATGGCTTTCTTTAAAAAAAAAAAGGACAAAAACAAGTTATTTCGTTTTTTTATATTATGATTTGATTTTGTGTTCGTCTTGACTGAGTAATAATTATTAAATGAAGACAACTCTCCTTCCATGTGTTAAAAATTATTGAGTACAATCTTTCTCCCTAGCTCAATTCTAATGTATTCAACGGGATCTACAACAAAGAATCCCAAAAGGTCATCCATTTTGATAATAACCCAAGTCAATCTTGTCACGTCCTGAAACTCGAGCACGCAACAACCCCTATTCTCTTTCAGTCAAAAGTGCGGCGTCTCAGGACACGTCGCCAACCATTCATTTTATCTTTCAATTATGCACATGTAGAAACAAATATTTTAAACCCCGGTCAAACAATAACAAAAGGGATAGTTGGAAAGACAAACATTTTAAAAGCAACATCATCCAGATTAATCCTAAGGAATAGTTATATGTACAACCTATAGGTGGGTACTATCTCAACGACCAATTAAAGAGATAAGGACAAAGGGATCAATCTACTTCATCCCTTATCCTTAGGGGTTGAGGTTTGTCAATCCAAAAAGTCCACAGCTAGGCACGTCCATTAAGGATCTAAAAATCGTTAAATCACAACCAATAAGATAAAATCTCAATACGTTAAAGCGCTTAACCTCAATTAGAGTACCAATTCGCCTTAGGGGTACCTAGTAGACACATTTCTCATAACAACTAATAGTTAAATCGATTCACAGGCACCTTTCAACAACCAATAGCTAAATAGTTTCACAGGCAAAAATCATTATAGCCATCAACATTCAGGGCGATTCATAAACAATCCTACCTCGCGGCTGCACATTTCTTGCACAATACTAGTCACACATGCCATATATAATACATATAAATTATCACATAATTAGAACACTACACATATTATATCCCATGCACATAACAGTCAAGCGTGTTCCAATTTTACACCTTGCCGTGTAAGCATGCATAAGGGCTCTACCTTTTCCTCGTGTAAACATGCATCAGGGCACATCCACCTCTACCTTCCCGCATAAGTACGCCTCTAGGTTCTGCCTTTTTTCTGTGCAAATGCGCATCAGGGCACAATCTCCTCTCGTCGCATAAACACGCCTCAAGGCTTTACCTCTTCTCTGCGTAAATACGCATCAGAGCACACCCTTAACCTCGCATCCATACGCTTTAAGGCTTAATTATACATCTCCACGCATAAACACACATCAGGGCTCTACCCTTTTCCCCGTGTAACCACACAGCAGGGCACAACTACCTCAACCTCCCCTTGTAAATATGCCTCAGGACTCTGCCTTTTCCCAATGCAAATGCGCATCAGGGCACAATCTACCCTCCCTGCGTATACAGGTCTTAAGGATCTACCTCTTCCCCATGTAAATATGCATCAGGGCACGCCCTCCACCTCGTGTCCGTACGCCTTAGGGCTTAAGTGGTCATGCGAGCACGCAATCACATAATTTCACATAATTCTTAAGGCACTCATACCACGGTCCACATGGAACATATATAAAATTTCATATAGAGTGCAATCAATGTCTCACATAATATCCATCAATTATCACATTGCAATAATTTGACAGTTAATAATTCCCGTAAATCAAATTTCACAACAATTAATTTACGCACGAAAAATTATCCTAATTAATTATTACCACTAAAATAATTAATTGTAATTAATTATCACCAATAATAATTTTTATTATTAAAAGTAATAAGGGCAAATACCACAAAAAACCCTAAACTATGCCACTTGTGACAATTTTACCCTGAACTTTTTTTGTATCAATAAAAACCCCAAACTATGCCACTTGTGATAATTTTACACTAAACTTTTTTTGTGTCATTAAAAATCCAAAATTATGTCACTTGTGATAATTTTACCCTGAACTTTTTTTGTGCCACAAAAAAAACCCCAAACTATGCCACTTAGGACAAATTTACCCCAAACTTTTTTTTTGCTAAAGGGCATTTTCGTCTTTTTCATTTTTCATTTTCATTTTTTTTTCCTCCTTCTTCCCTCTATCGTGGCCGGTAGAGAGAAGCCGGTGAGGGCCGCCCTTGCCAGCCCTTGTCGGATCTGGTGAGGGCTACCCTTGCTGGATCTAGCGAGGCTCGAGCGGCCCTCGTCGGTGTCGGGCAAGGTCAACCAAGCCAAATCCAGCGAGGGCGAGCGAGGGCAGCCCTTGCTCGACTTCGATGTCAGTGCGGGCAGGCGAGGGCAGCCCTTGCCAACTCCGATGTCGGCGAGGGCGGCCATGGCCGGTTCCCTTTGCCATGGTCGGTAGAGGAAAGGAAGGAGAAAGAAAAAAAAAAATGGAAAAGGACGAAAATGCCCTTCAGCAAAAAAAATTTCGGGTAAATTTATCCTAAGTGGCATAGTTTGGGATTTTTTGTGGCACAAAAAAAAATACAAGGTAAAATTGTCACAAATAACATAGTTTGGGGTTTTTGATGACACAAAAAAAAGTTTAAGGTAAACAGTCTGTTGAGAAGCGATTAATGAAATTAGCAGTGCGTATTGCTTATTCAAAGTGAATTAATTATGTGGAATGAAAGGCTTTATCCCCATTTGCATTGCATATGCAGCAAAGGGGCAGAGAAGGCAGTACTCGCGCTGTGCCAATCCGGTCCGATTGGTGGCAATTCCACCGACGAAAGTTTTATGTGAGCTGATCCGTCTAAGAAGTTCAGGCCCCGAGATAGTTTAATTTCGATTGGGTATTTCTACAGAAAATGGGCAGTCTACAAGGTCAGCGTGCTTATTTATTTTGATGACGAGGAAGCTCCACAACCATATTTGTATCGAGTGGCGTAACGATGCAGACATGCTAACGGAACAATTGATCCTTTCTAGTTGATTCGGTTTCAATCATAATATAAATCTTGAGTATGGTTTGTAAACTCAAAAGAACTCAACAGACCAAACTCACAAACTGAAAAACTGAATTCTTATAAATCGTCATAAATCCATTAAACATGCATATGATAATATGCATAAATTTGTTCTTTTTGTTTGCTGCAATACCATCAAATAACTACCCTTCCATCTTATATATGACCAAAACCATCTGAACCCAATGAGTCTCCAGTATTGGTCGAACTTGGTTCGGAAAAAGCCTAAACTAGATTATGTGAAAACAGGTGCATATATCGAACCTAATAAGAGGCTCTGCAATTTTTTGATGTCTAAATCTGCGTGGAAGCAAGTCATAACGCGGCTTCTTCTGCTCCTTCAGTCGAAGAATTGGACTCCGAAAAGTAATATACTTTGGACTTTTCGCTAATCCCACAATTGCAGTGGCCTTAATGCGCCAGTGCTGGTGAAAGATCTCTTGTGTAGGTAGGGATGAGCACGGTTCCAAGGTAGAACCTGGAACTTGAGAACTGCACCGGTGGGAACCTGTAGGTTCTAAGTTCTAAGATATGCGGGGTAGGTTCTAGGTTCCAAAATTTGGAGAATTTGTACTCAATGGTAGGTTCTAGGTTTTTGATTGGTGGAACCTGGAACCTGGAATTTGTAACTGGTAACCCGGAACTTATAACCTAGTACAAGTTTTTATATTTTTTTTAATCTATGTCTTCACACGATTCTGAGGTATTCTATGGTGTTTGATGATAAGTGTATAATCCGAAACTACTAGTCTAAACTTCCATTTTATGATTAAGAATTTTATTTTCATAGACCATCAGACTAGTAGAAATTCCAATTACTTCTTTTAAGATAATAATTCTATATAATACAAGAGTAATCAGTGCATTAAAATCACAAAATTTTCTTAATACTATATGATAGATGCATATAGACACTTATTCCAAGGCAATCAATAATAAAATTCTTATTTATTTTTATTGTTATGTTTATTTTCATGTTGCTTAACTAAAGATAAAAAAAGAACCTGTTGGAACCTAGAACCGACCTTGGAACCTGTAACAGGGTAGGTTCTTGGTTCCATGTTCCGATGAGTAGGTTCTAGGTTTCCAAAAATGAGAAACCTGTACCCGAGAGTAGGTTATAGGTTCTAGGCAAACCTGTAAGGAACCTGGAACCGCTCACTCCTATGTGTAGGTCAGCTGTCTTTTAACTTTCCGATTTTTTCTAACTTAGAAAGCTGAGTTTTCAAAATATCCCATTTCTCGGTACCTTTCAAGCGTTGTCCTGATGTCTGTCCAGAGCAAAGAGCGAGCGGTCAAAGTCCTTGAATCTGAAAATGGCTTAAGAGCCTTTATGAAAGGAGAAACTTCAATGGTGAACAAAAAAAAAATGTCTTCGATTTTCATCATCTTAATATCTTGCGTTTTCTTTTTCAGTTAAATCTCTTTCTGTTCCGACCAAAAAAAAAAAAAAATTCTCTTTCTGTTATCTTCAACTGAGACCGAAAATAGACCGTCGCTGTTGCCATCGACGCGAACCTGGTCAAAACCAAGTTTCTCATTTTGGCTGCTAAAATAGGGACCATGACCACTTCAGCGGAGAATTTTCTACTAAAGGAAGGATCTGAAGCTTTGACAATTCTGCATTAGGAAGCATCCTCCGATTTGCTAGGGTCAACAAGTAACAGAAGAAAAAGGCATTTAGGTAACCCTATCTCGCGCTAATTCCCCGAACAGGTTTGTGATTCCTCGTGAATAGCTAGATCATTGATCTCGTGGAAAATGGGTGAAAATGAGACCAATGACTTGGACAAAGGTTGTGAGCTTGCCCGATCTGGCGAGGCTTGATGCTTGTCGGCCTCGGATGATCTCGAGTCTCGCCGCCGGAGGTCGTGAGCTTGTTGGTTGCGCTGGCGGTTGGTGAAGGGTTGAGAAGAAGAAAAGACAAAAACAGGAAGGAAAAGAACAAAGAAAGAAAAAAAATTAAAATAAATTCGATTTTAAGAAAAAAAAATAAAAAAATCGATTTTTTTAATAAAAATAAAATTTGGAATTTTTTAAAAATACATATTTACGATAGCAATCATTTTGTTAACCAATATATTCGGAAACGTTTTCCAATCCTTTCAAAGGGAAAATCGTTTTCCTAAATTTAAGTTTTGGCACAGAACCTTTTTTCCGTTGATTAAGAAAATAGTTTTCATTAACTTATTTTCCTAGGTAAGCTAAACAATGAAAGATGAGAAAAACACTTTTCTGAAAAGTATTTTTCGAGAATAAACACGAGGTTCTAAGTCAATGTTTAGTTTTAATATAACTTCTCATTTGATAATGGGGTTGAAGACCATGGATTTTAAAAGTCACCGTTGATTCGCACCATGCTGATATTTCCAAGTTTGTTTACGTACAAATTGGTTTCCATTGGTTTTTCACAAAATTCTTGCCTGAATCCAAGTCTCCATGGACTTGAGCCTCTCTTTTTTTTTGTCATGAAATGATTTTTATTTAGAATCCATCTTAATCGCTAATTATTTGGGCCCCACGGGAGAGTCACATTTGATCAATGGCTGTGATTGCGTATTATACGGGAGACGGGCACCATACGCCTTTGGAGAAGTCCAATCTAAGCAGTCAAAACAAGATTTGTTCAGCTTGTCTCAGTGCAGAATTTGACTCTAAAAAGCCATTTACTTTGGACTTTTGTTTAATCCCACAACTGCGATGGCTTTTATACCTCAAGTGCCGGTCAAAGATCACATGTGCGGTTCAATTGCCTTGAACTTTCCAATTTTTCTAACCCCGAAAGCTAAGTTTTCGAAAATCCCCATTTCTCAGTACCTTCAAGCCTTGTCCTAATGTGCTTGTCTAGGACAAAAAACGAATTTTCAAAGTCTTCCAGTCTGAAAATGACTTGGAGCCTTTCTGGAAGTGAACACTTTAATGGGAACAAAAGAAGATTTCTTCAAATCGCATCATGTTAATTTCTTGAATTTGTTTTTATTTAAAAAATCCCGAAAATATCTGGAAATTTCCAAAAGACTAACTAAATTATGGAGACGCGAATGCCACTAAGTGAGATTGGATTACAATTGCTCAACATTTCACTTCCTCTGGAAACATGGATGGGAATGATTAGCAATAATTTCTTGTAATTTACCTAATGTGCAATCATTCACTCATCGTGAAACACGGTAAAGTTCGTGGCCTCTAAATGAGGTTAAAGTCAGAAATTAATTTAATAAATGACCTAAATAGTGCTGAACTAAGACTAATATTCAGAATTTATAGAAAGAATGTGTTCATGTCTATTCAGGGACTGTAAATGACCAATTATCAATCATCGTTTCCATGAGAGGGGTCACGGGAAGAGAGATGAGGTATAGTTGCATCCCATTTCCATCAAGCACTTAGTTTGTTTTTAGTCAAAACGGAAGACTTTCTTATTATTAGGGTCACACTTGGCTGCTTAAATTAAAGAGGCCTCTACTTATCAAGTTTGATTTTTCATTGTTCTAGCAGGACTGAAGAAAATCACGCCCGTGTCCTTAACTTTCTTCCCTTCTTATGGTCAAATAGGACAAAGCTGATAGGTCGTAAGTTATAACTCCTTTCTTCAGTATACAAGCATCACTAGCCAAACCACACCTGGCAATTTTACTAAATGTTGCGGAAACATTGCCATTCCCTTCCCCTACCAACAATCTAAGTAAGGTCGAGGCTACTAGATTATATTTAATGACCAAAATTTAAAGCTTTTAACAACTTATAGACGCACGATACTGAGAAACTAATCTCTAGCTCTAAATGAGGTTTGACTTTGATTAATTTCTAAATTAAACCTAAACAATACTAAAGTAAGATTAATTTGCATAATTTAAAGAAAGACCGTATTCATGTTAAATCAGAATGTGCTAGTGACTGAGCTAATTGATACTAAACAGAAGGATTGGGAGTGAAATGTGAATATATGTAGCAATAAGCAAAGACATGGCACAATTTTTTAATATAATGTGGACGCGGAAGGATTCAAACGATTGTGGTCAAGGACAAATTGAAAAAGACCCGACGTGTATGAGGAAGAACTTTAACCGGGTGAGGAAAGGAATAAATATCTCAATTCTGATGATTGAGATCCACGACAAAGAATCCACGACAAAGAATCCTAAAGCATTTTCCGTCTTGGTTACGCTCCAGGTCTTTCTCATTAAAACGATGATTGACAAAATTATCTCCCCAACAATGAGAAAGTCGCATTTGGCTGCTCAAATCGGGAGGCGTACCGAGACTTGCAAGGCATAACCGTACTGAAAAATGCGGGGACGTCACCATTTCCTTACCCTTCGGAATAGGAACAGTGTTTCTTGGATGCCCGGTATGAGATTGTCTGCCAGCAAAATCATACGGTTCCTATACTAAATAAGATTAGATTGTGAGTTCTCAATATTTCACTCTTCACTTATCATTCAGATGGGGATGGCATGATAAAGGTCAGTCTTCCAGTATTTTACTCAAATGCAAGCTGCCAGCGCAGTAGACTTGGTGAGCTGGTGAACTGGCGACAATAGTAATTACCAACTCTTCTGTCCTAAATAAGTTATTAATACAATTAGGAATTCAATAAAAAGGAGCCCGTTCTTCTACTCCGGAACAAGGAATTCCCTCGTCGCCGTCGGGTGTGGTGTGCCCACTCAAAATATCCGTATTGAGTCACGTAATGACACAAACATGTTAACGGATCGTGGAATCATCCCCATATATCCCCCATATGTTCGCTAGTATGAGGTTTGAACCAGAACATTTGGTCTTTTCTAGTTGATTCAGTTTCAATCATAATATAAAACTTGAGTGGGGCTTGTAAACTCAAAAGAACTTAACAAACCAAACACACAAACTGAAATACTAAATTCTTACAAATTGTCAAAAATCCATTAAACGTGCAAGATAATTTGCACAACTTTTCTCTTTTCGTTTGCTATAATACCATCAAGTAACTTCACCCTTCCATAATATATATGACCAAAACCATCCGAACCTGATTAGTCTTCAGTGTAGGTTGAACTTGGTTCGGAAAAAGCCTAAACTGGATTATGTGAGAACAGCTGCACGTATCGAACCTAATAAGAGGCTTTGCAATTTTTTGATGTCTAGATCTACGTGGAAGCAAGTCATAATGAGGCTTCTTCTGTTTCTTTGAGTCGAAGAATTGGACTTCGAAAAGTAATTTACTTTGGACTTTTCGCTAATCCCGCAACTGCAGTGGCCTTAATGCCTCAGTGCTGGGGAAAGATCTCTTGTGTGGGTCAGTTGTCTTTTAACTTTCCGACTTTTCTAACTCGGAAAGCTGAGCTTTCAAAATGTCCCATTTCTCAGTACCTTTCAAGCGTTGTCCTGATGTGACCGTCCAGAACAAAGAACGAGCGGTCAAAGTCCTCCAATCTAAGAATGGTTAAAGGGCCTTTCTGAAAGGAGAAGCATCCTCCGATGTGCTATGGTCAACAAGTAACAGAAGAAAAAGGCGTTTAAGTAACCCCCTCTTGCGCTAATTCCTTGAACAGATTCATGATTCCTCATGAATGGCTAGATCATTGATCTCGTGGAAAATGAGTGAAAATGAGACCAATGACCATGCTCAGTGGCTACCCACCACCAAAAAGCCTGTGGTCTAAAAAATTGTCAATAGCTAACCATGAAATGATCGGTTCTCTATTATGTTGTCGTCGGAGATTAAAAGTGCGTTTGTTTCATGGAAAACTTAATGATATAAAAAAAATGCTTTCCGATAAAGCATTTTTCAGAAAAATAGTCAGTTTTTCTTTATTTGGTGTTCTATGATCGAAAATACTTTCCGTTATTTGGATATTAATGGAAAATGATTTCGGTCTAATGACTTCATCTTAGCTTTATAAAAAAAAAAAAAAAAAAAAAGGAAAAAAATCGAATTTTTAATGTTTATTTTTTTATTTCGAATTTTTAATTATTTTTAAAAATAAATTAAATATTATTTTTTCTTTTTTTTTTTTTTCCTTTTCCTTTTACCTTCTTTTTCTTCCCCGCATCGGTCTGCTTCCTCTGCCCGTTCCTCTGCTGCCTCACGGGCCATCTCCGTCTGCTTCCTCCGCCGGTTTCTCTCGACCGGTTCGCAAGGGTCGAGCTCGAGCCCCGCCGCCGAAGGCCGTCGCCCGATCTGGTGAGGCTTGAGGCTCACCGCGAGGGGCTGCGAGCTCGCCGGCCTTGGCCAAGGTCGTGGCCTCGGCGTTACGGCTCAAGCCTCGCCAGCTCGCCGCCAGAGGCCGTGAGCTCGCCCCATCTAGCGAGGCTCTTCGCCGGAGGTTGCGATCTCGCCTGATCTGGGGAGGCTTGCTGCCGGAGGTTGCAAGCTTGCCCGATCTGGCGAGGCTCGATGCTTGCCGGCCTCGGGCGAGCTCGAGCCTCGCTACCGAAGGCCGCGAGCTTGCCGGCTTTGGGCAAGCTCGAGCCTCACCGCCGGAGGTCGCGAGCTCGTCGGCCGCGGTGGCGGCCGGCGAAGGGCTGAGAAGAAGAAAAGGAAAAAAAAGGAAGTAAAAGAACAAATAATAAAAAATAAAAATAAATTCGATTTTAAGAAAAAATTAAAAAAAGTAATTTTTTTGAATAAAAATTCAAATTCAAAATTTTTAAAAATACATATTTACAATAGCAATCATTTCATTAACCATTATATTTGGAAAACATTTTCCAATTATTTCAAAGGAGAAATTGTTTTTCTAAATTTAAGTTTTGACAAAAAAACTTGTTTCATTTTTCATTGACTAAAAAAAATATTTTTCATTGACTTATTTTTCTAAATGAGCCAAACATTGAAAAATGAGAAAAACGCTTTTGTAAAATGTATTTTTTGCGAAATAAACACATTCTAAATTAATGGTCAGTTTTAATATAAGATCTCATTTGATAACGGTGTTGAAGACCATTGATTTTATAAGTCATCATTGGTTCGCACCATCCTAATATTTCCAAGTACAAATTGATTTCTATAAAGATAGGAAATAATTTAACCCATTTTCCATTGGTTTTGCGCAAAATTCTTGCCTGGATACAAGTCTCTATGGACTTGATCCATCATAATCAGCAATTATCTGGCCCCACGTGATAGTTACACTTGACCAATGGCTATGATTGCGTATTATATGGGAGATGGGCACCATACGCCTTTGAAGAAGTCCAATCTCAGCGGTCAAAGCAAGAGTTCATCTGCTTGCTTGTCTCAGTGCAGAATTTGACTCTAAAAAGCCCATTTACTTCGGACTTTTCTTTAATCCCACGACTGCGATGCCCTTAATGCCTCACCTGCCGATTAAAAATACCCCGTGCGGGAACTTTCCAATTTTTCTAACTCGTAAAGCTGAGTTTTTGAAAATCCCCATTTCTCAGTACCTTCAAGCCTTATCATAATGTGCTTGTCTAGAACAACAAACGAATCTTCAAAGTCCTCCAGTCTGGAAATGACTTGGAGCCTTTATGGAGGTAGACACTTTAATGGGAGCAAAAGAAAATTTCTTCAAATCTCATCATGTTAATTTCTTGAGTTTTTTTATTTATTTGAAAAATCTTGAAAATATCCAGAAATGCTCAAAAGACTAACTTAATTATGGAGACGCAAATCCTAGACTAAGTGAGATTGGATTGCAATTACTCAACATTTCACTTTCTTTGGAAACATGGATGGGAATGATTAGCAATAATTTCCTGTAATTTATCCAATGTGCAGCTATTCACTCATCGTGAAACACGATCAAGTTCGAGGCCTCTAAACGAGGTTAAACTCAGAAATCAATTTAATAAATGACCTAAACAATGCTAAACTAAGACTAATATTCATAATTTACAGAAAGACCGCGTTCATGTTTAATCAGGAACTATAAATGACCAATGATATTTAATACTAAACAAAATTATTGGCAATAAAATATGAAATTCGTGACAATAAGCAAAGACGTGAAACCATGTTAATCTAGCATAGAAGAGGAAAAATTCATACATAATTGGCCTAGGATAATTTGAAACGAATTGACGCGTACTTGAAACAATTTATGGAAGGAAAGGACTAAATATCTCAATTATGAAGTGCCTAACAGGGCCAAAACAATGGATTCTGAAACCTTTTCTAGCTTGCTGACTCTCCGTCTCTTTCTCATGGGAAAGATGACGACAAAATCATCTTCTCAACAATTGGAAAAGTCACACTTGGCTGCTTCAGCTGGTGTCCTTTACCTATCAATCTTTGATATTTCTATATTTAAGGAAGAATCGTCAGATATATAAGGAAGTAGCAGAGCCGGAATAAAATTATGCATAGAGTGCATCAGAATTCTTCCCCTCTTCCACATAAATATCAATATTAAGCGACTCAGTCCATATCCCCTTTCTCCATAAGTTTAGGTCCATGCATACACGAGACGTGAACATCATGCCGAACTCGGGGTTTCGAATTCTTGTGCTTCTAATTTCCCTCACGGTACAAGCATCAGGAGCTGCAGCTGGACTTCCATTGCCCAACTGTTCTAAAACATGTGGGAACGTCACCATTCCCTTCCCCTTCGGAATAGGAGCCGGGTGCTTCTTGGATAACTGGTATGAGATTGTCTGCCTGCAAAACACCATGGTTCCAATGCTATATAAGACCAAATTGCAAGTTCTCGATATTTCACTTCCCAATTATTGGAATGACACGAACGGCATGATTAGTGTCAGTCTTCCATTAATATACTCAAATGCAAGCTGCGGGCCTAAGGACTCGATCCGCCAGAGAGCTTAGGAGGAAGTCCATTTGTCTTCTCCCAGACAAGGAATGTCTTTACGTCGGTCGGTTGCAACACCCTGGCAACATTGAATATAAATTCAGCTGTTGTCGGTTGCAGGTCGAATTGTTCTGGAACCAACACCAACATTAGCCACTATAGGGCTTGTTCCGGGAGAGAAGGATGCTGCCAGAACACGCTCCCCTTTGACCTTCAAAGCTTTAGTGTGGATTTCAAAGAAGAAGGTGGACCTCAGGGATGCAAGTACGCTTTCCTGGCAGATAGATCATGGTTTTTGAGGTCAAACGTTACGGGTTTATATGATTTGAGTTTCAATGATGTGGTTCCAGCGGTGTTGGAATGGGGGATTCCAAACAATACTGACTACGGATTTGGCCTTATCCAGCAAGCCAATGGCTCAGGCTATGATGGTTCCTTCATATGTCTTCCGCACAGCTTCTATAGTTCGTATACAAGTGCCATGCCACTTATCCAGTGCTATTGCCGCTTGGGGTATAGTGGTAACCCCTTTCTTCCTGGAGGATGCCAAGGTAACATACTTCATGCTATCCCGTATTTAAGGCACCATACAGAGAAGTGGCTTGTTCATTCCCAGATTTTTCTTTGATAAGAACGCATTCAAACTGTTTAATTATCACACACGCTTATTTGCCTTCTTTTTCTCATTTTACTGCCCATTATTATACAAAGTGAATTTCAAAAAAATTGAATGAATTATGATGACAATAATTTACTGGAAACAAAGGGGAACAAGACAATCCGTTCATGACAAGCATAATATTCAGCTATGGAGTTAACAATTCAAGAAAAAAATGAGACCTACTAATCTCTCTGATCTTACTCAAGGAGATGGGTTTGGCTGCTAATATTTTTATTTTATCATCTGTCATCAGCTACTAATGGATGTGAAATTCCAAATACGTGCTCCGGGACTTGTGTGCCAATACAGGGCAGGTTTTACTGCGTCAACAGGAAAAAGACCTGGAAAAAGACAGCTATTCTTATTGGTAAGTAGATCTTTTAATCAAGAATTTCAGAGAGCTTCTTGTCCTTGAGTATTGTTTTAACTTATTGTTTGCTCTAACATGATCGTCCATTAGCTTATTGATGATAATACGTAAGTTTCAATCGACAGTATCTATCGAAACAACTAGGGAACTTTCTTCGCATCCTAATATTTAATAGATAAGAAAACACTTAAAACTTTTCTAGTATAGTTGCCTCCTATTTATCGAAAGACAAAAAAATTCCTACTTATTCTCGTTATATGTGAATGGAATTTTTTTCGCTTTATCAATAGTTTGAAAAATTACCGGAGACAAATTAGCTTTTCAGGGTTGCTAAGATAAATCCATATGAAAGGAGAGTCAAGTCAATCACTTCCATATGTACTCCTTTCAATCAGCGTCACTTTAATTCTTGATGATAAGTGTCTATAGATTCTTGGCAAGCTAGGGACATTTTAAACACTTTTTACCCCTTCAATTTTTGCAACGCAGGGGTTGGGGCAGGCCTTGGAGCACTAGTTTTGTGTCTTCTCTTATGGAGGTTGTACAGATACATCAAGAAGAGAAAAGAAATCAAGCTCAAAGAGAAGTACTTCAAACGCAATGGCGGCTTTTTGTTGAAAAGTGAGCTATCTTCACCAGAAGGCAACGTTGAGAAAAACAAATTGTTCAATTCCAAGGATTTAGAGAAGGCCACCGACAAATTCAGTGATGATAGGATACTTGGGCAAGGTGGACAAGGTACTGTTTACAAGGGAATGTTAACAGATGGAAAAATTGTTGCGATTAAGAAATCGAAAGTGATTGATGAGGGAAAAGTCGAACAATTCATAAATGAAGTCCTCATTCTCTCACAAATCAACCATAGGAATGTGGTTAAGTTATTGGGGTGTTGTTTGGAGACTGAAGTCCCACTTTTAGTATATGAGTTCATACCAAATGGGACTCTATACCAATATCTACATGACCCAAATCAAGAGTTTCATGTATCTTGGGACACACGGCTACGGATCGCAATTGAAATCGCAGGAGCCTTATTCTACTTGCATTCAGCAACCTCTATTCCCATTTATCATCGAGACATCAAGTCCACAAATATTCTTTTGGATGAGAAATATCGAGCAAAAGTGGCAGATTTCGGTACTTCCAAGTCAGTTTCCCTTGATCAAACTCATGTAACCACATTGGTGCAGGGTACTTTCGGCTATCTAGATCCCGAATATTTCCAATCAAGTCAATTCACTGACAAAAGTGATGTGTACAGCTTTGGAGTGGTACTTGTTGAACTCCTAACAGGGCAAAAGCCAATTTCTTCACTGAGGGAACAAGAAGGAAGAAGCCTTGCGACCTATTTCATAATTTCAATGGAGGAGAATCGCTTGCTTGACATTGTTGATGCTCAAGTTTTGAAAGAAGGTAACAAGGAAGAGATTGCATCAGTTGCTAACCTTGCAAAAAGGTGCTTAAACCTAAACGGGAGGAACCGACCTACAATGAAAGAAGTGGCAATGGAGTTGGAGAGGATAAGAAAGCTCCAAAATCCTTCAGGCATTTTGAAAAATCAAGAGAACCGTGAGGCAACTGCATCTTATGATGCTGCTCTTCCACCTAACAAATCAAACATTGACATGGATGTCATTACATTTTCGGATGTTCAGCCGCTCTTACCTAGTGAGACGTGGTGAGGATCTGTTTTGCCTTATACTTTTATGAGTCATATTGCTCTGTTTGTCACGTAAATCGTTCTTTAGACCAAAAGAAAGAAAAAAGAAATAATGGAGGAAAACTCGTTCCTTCACTTATAGGACTTCGGTTGGTTAGTTATTGGCTATGAAGTTATTCTTAGTGTTATCAATTGTTAAGCTATACTCTCCCAGATGTACATAGGTCTTTGTAATTAGCTAGGCATCATCATTCAGTGGGTGTGCCGATTTGGAATTGCTTTGCAAATTGCAGTCATCTTGCTCGAGCATGATGCATTGATTCTACTTCATCGTGAGATCCATGAAGTACTTGCTGTCAAAATGGTTATTGCAGAAATTACATCAATCATACCAGTAATCCTGCAGGCATGCATCTTTACTGAACCTGCCTTCACCACTCAATTAGCTTGTCACTTGCAGAATTTCATGAGATGTATCATGGGCTCAAGTCAGTTACATGTTTTATTTATTCGTCATGGTAAAAGTGACTTCAGCACAATTCAATTTCGTAAATGGTCGCATGGCTCGTAGTATACTTCTTTGAAACCCAAATCTTCTTCCCAAAAAGTTCAGTGTCCAATTAATTGGGCCTGTCATGCAGCCAGGGCCCCCTTAAGCCCACACCCATTCGCCTGGAATTGAAGCAACAAAGAAAACGATGTGGCCCACGAACAGGCATATCAGGAATCGAAATCTCCAATTCAGATACGAATTGTCGATCGGAAGCTCTTGATCGGAAATTTGTATTGTTTCACTCGATAAGAATCCCGGAATTGGTATTTATTTGCTGCGCGTTCTACTAGGTCCAAATGGCACGCTACTCCATTCCCTGTACATGTACTCATTGTTGTGATATCTTTTATGTTGGATTTTTCACGAGGCCATCTGCAAGTTGCATCTTCATTTCCAATTCATAAACTCTTAATATATAAAATGATGAAAAAGTTTGTGTTAACTTGGAAGTTATGGAACAATGATCATAAGAACAAAAGGGTTGAGTAGCCAAGTATACACAACAAAATAAAATATTTGAATTATAGTTACTTAGCACCACCCAAGATCCGAGAGACAAGCTCATTAACATTGTCTGCTTGACATGTCAAGGTTTCATAATTCTGCTCACATGAGATAGCAGTACCCCCAAGCACAAGTTCGCCAGAGCCTCAATCATTGCATAGCAATAACTTCCGATCCCAGTGGACACGAGACCATTGACCTAGCCAAGTCTAGTGATGGCACACCGACTTGAACCTTGTGGGCCAAGGAAAGTCATCTTCGGTGTAATAGCTAGAATAGGACCGATGGTCTTTCTATTCTATCACCGTTGGAGACTTTTACGTCAATGGCCCGTTCTGATAAATGTTCTCATGTGATAACGTTATTGAAGACCACAGGCGCCGCAATCAACGAGTCATCCATTGGATCCCACCATGCCGGTTTTCCCAGGTATGTTTACGTGCAAATTGGTTTCGTATAGATGGGAGATATGCTGAAGCTTTGACATTTCTATGATTAATAACATCTTATCATGTGGACCTGGATCTAGCAACATTTTCAGATTTGCAGCCATTCGCATCGGGAACCACGGCGAAGGCAGCTTTAAAGGCATCCCCCCCCCCTTCCCGGGGCAAGAATATATAGCTATACATGAATAGGCCCGGGATTGCTTCCAAACGCGTCAATTTACCAACAAAAACAGATGTATTGGAGTGTGGTTCATACTTCTCATCAACATGATAGCATGGGGGTCCCGCTCTTTCTCTTGTAATTGAAGGATGTAATGAGAGGTATAATGTGCTAATTATAATAGAATTCTATAGACGTAACCCTTGTTTAAAGTGAATAATGATAAAACCTTGTGCCTCTCTTTCTTGCTTTAGCTCTCTATTTTCTTTGAGATCATGCGCTGAATCCTAACAATGTGTATAGTTTTGCATGGTCCTTGTTAAACTCTTAATGGGACATGTGTTAGGAACACACAATAGAAATCCGATACCTTCACTTGGAGGAATTGCCAAGAGAAAGTCCAACTTCAAGCTCATTTACATATTCGGTCGAACTCACATTCACTTAAAAGCTTAAAATAATAAGTTATGGACTAATTAAAATATACTAACTATTCAACACTGAACCGATTCTCTGATATGTGACTTCTCTAACACAAATAACACGTATATCCCAATAATCTTCCCCTCACGTATGAGCTCTAGTGTTAGATTTACTTTCTTTTAATTCGGGTATCCTTCTATATGAACTCATCTCAACTTAAATTTCCAACGCCTAACTTCATCCTTAGTCTTTTTTTGGGATCGAACCATTTCGAATCGAACCATAAGCTCTAGTGTTTGATTTAATAATTAGTCATCAGCTTTGATACCATTTGTTGGGAGCATGCAATTGAAATCTGATACCTTCATCTGTGAAAAAAGGCTAAGAGAAAGCCCAAATTCGAGCTCATCAACATATTCAATTAAATCCACATTTACTTGAAAGCTTGAACCTATAAGTTATGATCCAATTAGAATATATTAACTACTCAATATTACAACAATTCTCTGATATGCGACTTCTCTAATACAACCCATATGTATATCTTAACAACACAATCTAATCTCTTTGTTGAAGAAAGGACAAGGGAAGAAACCTCGTGGCCTACACAAGAACTTAGGGGAACTTGCTGTTTTTGACCAGCCAACAAGATGGAATTTTGTTTCCCATTCATTTATCACGAGAGTGTTGCAGCTCATCGTAAGGAATACATTAAGTTGCACTTGTACTCTTATGGAACAAGCGTCGTGCTCGCATCAAACTTTGGCCAGTTCGATTTGCCAGTTACTTTAACTTTTTCAGCTTCAAAAAGAGCTGCGCTTTGATTTCAGTTTCATAAACACGATGGACTCAAATTTATTAAAGTAATCAAGCTGGAGCATATCTCAAATTATGAAGAGGTGCATGATCGAAAAATACATCTGAGAGTACGGCACATGAACAATTCTTCCCTTCTTCCACTTCAATAACAATATTGAGGGACTTGACCTCTATCCCCTTTCTCCATAGGTTTAGGTGAAACATGAAAATCATATCAAACTCACTCGGTGTTTCAAATTCTCTTCCTATGTATGAAGTTGAACCAGCAAAAAAGAAAATCCTAGTTACTACCGCTGATTAGATATTCACATGCGATGCCCCCCTTGATATTGTCCTTCCTCTAGGGAAGACTACTCATAATCACGATACACAACTTTTTTGACTGAACATTTTTTGGATATTGGTCTAAAAAATTTCTTCGGACCTAATTGTTTTTTCAAAAAAATCGGCTCTATAGTCTCTCTCTCTCTCCCCTTGTTGGTACCGTAAATAGTTTGTTGTATTTATTTTTACTGAAAAATAAAAAATAAACCAGTGCCAAGAGTTGAGCATACTTTTCACAGCATGATCCAGAGCATTTGCCAATTAATAAGACAAGTTTAAAGCAAGAATTACTTTTAGTTTTATTCAATTCAAGTGCATGATTCACGAACATCTTTTTTCCTTTTTGGGGCGGGCCAAAATAGCATTCCCAAGTGCTTTGATTGATTGCCTGAGCATGAAAAGCATTGGACTAAGAGTAATAAAAATAAATTCCACTTCAATAATGGAAGAGACCGTGGCACATGCGCATTGCACTACGAATGAAACAAGTTTAAAGGAAACTACTTTGGCTTTAGTAAAGTGATTTTTGGTGTCACCTTTGTAGATAGAAAAGATGCCCAGCCCATTTCATTCGTCAAGGGAAGAAAAAGAAACGTCTTGGTCGTCGTCGTATGAAATTATCGGATGATTTCCCATCTAAAAAGACATTCTTGTTGTGGAAAATGGTTTTCTTTTTTGACGAAGGAGAAGAAAAAGAAGTAGGAAGAGGAGGGCGGGGTCATCAAAAAGTCTAAGTCCACTCGCGATACGTCATTTCATTTCATCTTGATAATTCTCCAAGTCTTTCTCGTGAGAAAGATGAGGACAAAGTTATGGCCCCAACAATGGGAAAAGTCGCACGTGGCTGCTTAAATTGGAGTCGTCTAAGCTCAAGGAAGCATCCTCAGAGATACTAGGAAGTAACAGGGCTGTGTAATGAAACAATGCGTACGGTAAATGGAATTTCAATCCCTTCTTTCACGAAAATAACACTGCTAAGTGTCTCTGTCAATATCCCTTTCCTCCGTAGTGTTAGGTCCATGCACATAGGAAATGAAACGTGAGGAACATGTCGAACTTGATGTTTCAACTATCAAGCCCAATTTGAAGAATTAGAAGAGATTCAAAGCTGAAATAAAAAAAATTGAAATAAAAAATAGGCATAATTGTATGAAAATTGCGCCTTTCAATGAGGAGGTATACCTATAATATATACACAGAGGAATAGTATTCCAACTATCGAGTAACGAGGATAATCAAATCAAAGCACATGCATTATTAGCAAAGTTTATCTCCAATTCAATTCACTAATATGCTTTGCCACAATGCACCTTTGCCCATCTCTTAAGTGAAATGGAGTCTTCTTGAATAGAAATTTTTTATTGTAGAGAGATTCTTGTACATGCTCGATAGACATTCATTATTTTTACATGGTCTTCTCTTCCAAAATGATCAACGCAACAATCGAGTAACACCCAATGCATGTCTGTCCATCAAACCCCAATCAGCTTACTTCATCGACTTTGGTTCTCCCTAAACAAAGGTAAGCATTAAATCCTCCTGTCCATATTATCATTAATATGCATTTTCGAAAATCAAAGTCCTTCCCATCAAATTTGTCGATTTTCGCATTTCCTTCTTTTGTCACCATCAATCTGCTTCAACTTAGCCTAACCTAGCAATCAAAAAGATTAATAACTAGAACAAGGAAATTAATTGGATACCATATTTACGTGGTTTAGTTAGTGTAACCAATTCCACTAGGGGAGTAGCACTAGGTTCCACGATAGACGAAGGAGATACAATAGAAATTATAATCACACTCTAATCGCAACCCTTTTTAATACTTCCCAAACCCAGTTATGCTAATAACTTATAGTGTTTAGCCCATTCAATTTTTCACAAAACAATCTCTAACAATCTTGCAGAGAAAGACACAAATTCTCACCACAAAATTTTGTCATGGTTCCAAAACACTCGCACTTTCTTCAGGATATAATTCATGAGCATGCCGCACGATTAATTGTTACGGCCAAACGCTCCGCTCCTACTCACGAATGGCCAAAAACCAACAGACTCCACCTCTTACTTTATAAATATTAATATAATCTCAGCCATTTTCAAAATGAAATATCGTCCATCATATGCAGCAATAGGCTTTAGCATATCTCAAATTATGAGCAGGTGAATGATCCAAAAACACATTTATGTCTAAATAGGGACTTGCGGCGAGACCCGACGGTGCCACTGAGCACTGGAGGGTCGTGTGCTCCACTGAAGGAATGAGCTCCGGCAGTTCCTCGGTATCAAAAAAAAAAATAGCATTGGACTAAGAACAATAAAAGTTACTTCGGCTTCAATAATGGGAGAGACCGTGGCACACGCACATCTCACTACGATTAAACAAGTTAAGAGGAAACCACTTTTGCTTTAATAAAGTGATTTTTGGTTTCACCTTTGTAGATCAAAGATGCCCAACCTATTTCGTTGTCAAGGAAAAAAAAGCGTCTGGGTCATCGTAGTCAAAATTTATTGGATGATGTCGCCATTTAAAAAGACGTGGAAAATGGTTTTCTTTTTCGAAAAGAAGGAAAAAAAAAAAGGATGAATAGGAGGGCGGGGTCATCAAAAGTCTAGTCCACTCATGATAAATCATTTCAATTCATCTTGATAATTCTCCAAGTCCTTCTCATTAGAAAAGATGAGGACAAAGTTTTGGCCCCAACAATGGGAAAAGTCACGCTTGGCTGCTTAAATTGGCGTCGTCTACCTTTCAAGCTGATATTTCTATCATCAAGGAAACGTCCTCGGAGATACTAGGAAGCGACAGAGCTGTAATGAAACAATGCGTACAGTACGTTAAATTTCAGTCCCTTCTTTCACGTAAATAAAACTACTAAAGTCTCTGTCAATATCCTTTTTCTCCGTAGTGTTAGGTCCATGCGCATACGAAGCTTGAAAATCGTGTCCAACTTGGTGTTTCAATTATCGAGCCGAATTTTCAGAATCAGAAGAGATCGAAAGTTAATAAGAAAACAACACACAATGCGAAATGAAAAATAAGCGTCATTGTGCGAAAATCTCGCCTTTCAACGAGCATGTAAAACTTTTGTTATATACATAGAGGAATTATGGTATTCCAACTATTGAGCAATCAGGATAATAGAATCAAAACACGTACATTATTAGCAAAGTCAATCTCCAATTGAATTCACTAATATGCTCAGCCATGATATACCTTTGCCCGTCTTTTAAGGGAAATGGAGTCATATTGAATAGACATTGTTGATCATAGAGGGCTTCTCGTACATGTTCGATTGACATCCATTAGATTTGCCTGGTCTTCTCTTCCACAATGCTCAGCCTATTGAGAATGTCCCATATTGGTTGTGAAAGGGGCAGGTGATCAGTTTATAAGTGTGAGAGGAAGTCTCACATCTTGAGCTAACTTTTGGGGTGAAAGAGACCCAAGATTGCCTAACATTGATATCAGAATTCAAGTTGCTAACAAGTTTGAACCCAAAAGTCACACGGAGAGTTATGGGTTGTTGTGTCTCTAACTTAGGCCTGACATGTGAGGGGGAGATTGTTGAAGATGTCTCATATCCATTGTGGAAGGGGTAGCCTCATCTCTTGAGCTAACTTAACTTTTGGGGTGAAAAAAGCCCAAGACAACCTAACACAACGTGATGACCGAGTGACACCTAATGCATGTTTACTTTGGTTCTCCTTGAACAAGGGTATGCACATATTCCTCTAGTGCTATTATCCTTAATATGTATTTTTGAAAATTGAAATCCTTCTTATCAAATTTGTTGATTCACATTTTCTTCTTCTGTAGCCATCAATTTGCTTCCACTTAGTCTACCCTATCATTCATACCAATTTTTATGAAAAAAGTGATCGAAAAGTTCAATGAATAGAACAAGAAAATTAATTGGACACCATATATACATGTTTTAGTTGGTGTAACCAACTCCAATGGGAGAGCAATGCAAGGTTCCACAATAATTAAGTCACAATCCTACTTTGAACTTGCCTTGGTCAATGAAGCTACTTGGTGCATCTCATAAACGCGAGACTCATCTATTCTATCTTCCTTGTTTGCGACTTATGTTCTAGCTCTTTCTCTAATATTTTCAAAAGAAAAATATATTTATAGGGTGAGCAATTAAGTACTTGATAACTCATTTTTCTGTATACAAACATTGCTTTTCATAAGGACTACTCTTCAAGTTTCACTTTTCATTCATGCCATTAGAATTGATATGGCTGAAGTTGCAAATTATAAGTTTCAGAGACACTGAGAAATGGAGATTTTGAAAGGGTGAAATCAAGGAAACATAATTAAAGGACTGAAATTGAGAAAACACATCATGATTATCTTAATTTACTTTAAAAAGCAGGATCCGACAAGAAAAAAACTTGTTACCATTCTAATCGCACAAAATGTTCACTTCAAATAATGGGCAGGTGCATGATCAAAGTTTCCATGAAAGGGGTCGTGGGAAGAGAGATGAAACCATAAACCAAGGCCAAACCACACTTGGCAATTGCCCTGAATCTTGCGCAAACATTGTCATTCACTTCCCCTTTGGAAAAGAAGCCGGATGTTTCTTGGATGTTAGTACGAAATATTACATGCCAGCAATCTAAGTAAGCTCGAGGCTACTAACCTACATCTAACTAATAATATTATAAGCATTAAAAAAAATTATAGACACATGATACTGATAAACTAGCTCTCAACGAGGTTTAACTTTGATTAATTTCTAAAATAACCTAAACAATGCTAAAGTAAGATTAATATGCACAATTTAAAGAAGGACCGTATTGATGTTAAATCAGAAAGTGCAAGTGACCAAGCTAATTGATAATAAACAGAAAGATTGGCAATGAAATGTGAATATATGTGGCAATAAGCAAAGACGTGGCACAAATTTTTAATGTAATGTGGAAGTGGAAGGATTCAAACGATTGTGGTCGAGGAAATATTGAAAAAGACCCGACGCGTACGAGGAACAACTTTAACTGGGTGAGGAAAGGAATAAATATCTCAATTCTAACGTGCTTAACGGGACCCACGACAAAGAATCCTGAAAAGTTTTCCATCTTGGCAATGCTTCGAGTATTTCTCATTAAAAAGATGATTGACAAAATTATCTCCCCAACAATGAGAAAAGTCGCATTTGGCTGCTTAAATCGGTATCCTTAACTTGTCAACCTTTGATATTTCTATCATCAAGGAAACATCTCAAGCAGATGCCAGGAATTGACAAGCTGGGAATTATGCGTACAGAACAAGAAAATTCTTCCCTTCTTTAACGAAAAATAACAATTATGCGTACAGAACGTGAAAATTTCTCCCTTATTTAAGGGACTCAGCTCCTGTTACCTTTCTCCGTTGGCTTAGATCCATGCATTTACAAAACATGAAAATCATGTCAAACTCGGTGTTTCGAATTCTTTTGCTTCTGGTTTCGATCACGGTACAAGCAACAGGAGCCGCACCAAGACTCACAAGGCCTAACTGTGCTGAAACATGTGGGAACGTCACCATTCCCTTTCCCTTCGGATTAGGAGCCGGGTGTTTCTTGGATGACTGGTATGAGATTGTCTGCCAGCAAAACCATACGGTTCCCATACTCAATAAGATTGGATTGAGAGTTCTCAATATCTCACTCCCCACTTTTCGTTCAGATGGGGATGGCATGATAAAGGTTAGTTTTCCAGTAATTTACTCAAATGCAAGCTGCCAGGGCCATGGACTTGGGGAGCCGGTGAGCTTAGAAGGAAGTAATTTTTTCTTCTCCCAGAAATGGAACGTCTTTATATTGGTCGGTTGTGATACCGTGGCAACAGTGACAAGTAAAGACTCAGCTGGTATAGTCTTTACATCAACCGGTTGCAGGTCAAAATGTGCTGGAAACAATACCAACATTAGCTGGTCTAGTGCTTGCTCCGGGAGAGACGGATGCTGCCAGACTACGCTCCCCATAAATCTTCAGGCCCTTAGTGTGGATATCAATGAACAAGGTGGACAACAGGGGTGCAAGTATGCTTTCCTGGCAGAGAGATCATGGTTCTCGAAGTCAGACGCTACAGGCTTATATGATTTCAGAGTGAATGTTATGGTCCCAGTGGTGTTACAATGGGGGATCCAAAACACTACCAACGATTTATTTGCACTTCACAATGAATCAGAGGGTACTGATGCTGCCTCGTGTGACACGAATAAACAGCCATGGGAGTGCTGGTGCCGAGAAGGTTATAGTGGTAACCCTTATTTTATTGGAGGATGCCAAGGTAACATACTCATCCTATCACATTCCGTTTCTAAGGGAACCATACAGCGAAGTGGTTTGTTTCATTCCCAGATTTTTTGCATTCGTTTAATGATCCCATACATGCTTTTCTACCTTCTTTTTTTCGTTTTTCTGCCCAGAATTATACAAAGTTAATGCACTTTCAAGCAAAATTGAATGGGACAGTCCTATCTTTACAAGTATAAAATTTAGCCATTGAATTAACAATTTATGTCTGACCCAAAAAAAAAAATTAACAATTTATGAGGAAATGCGACTGACTACACTCGCTAATATATTTTTACCATTTGACATCAGATATTGACGAATGTGAAGATTTGAATATATGCCACGGGACTGGCTTGACTTGTGTGAACAAACAGGGAGGCTTTGACTGTGTTGATGGTAGTAAGAAAGTTAAGTTCATTCTTATTGGTAAGTAGACCTTTAAACCTAGAATTTTAGAACGCTTTATGCTCTTGATTTTTGTGAGAAAAAGAACAGCAAGCCTAAATTATGTTAAAAAAGGGCACGGAAATAAATCTTACCTTACTCTTCGTTGTAAAAGGATTGTTCGCTCGTGTTGAGTCATTTATCCTTCTATTCTTCCACATGGGGAAAATTACCAAAACAATCTTAAACTTATTGTAATTTTTATAATTTAGTCATAAACCTTTTTTTAGCAAATTTAATCCTAAACCTTTTACAATTGTATTAGTTCAGTCCATTCGGCCAACTTTGGTCGATCAACACTGACATGACGTAGACATCAGCCAGTGCCGGTGCCAATAGCCAGCATTGATATGGTAATATTTTAATAGTATTTTATCTTTTTTGAATTCCCCTCTCTCTCTCCCTCCCTCCCTCCCTCCTTCCTCTGTTTGGCCGCCAGCCCCGAGGAAGCTTGGCCATGGTGAGGCCACCCGCTAGGCTAGCAAGGTTCGCCATCGCCAAATCTAGCGAGGGTCGAGCTTTTCCGGCCATGAAGGCGAAGCCCGACGTCACTAGAGGCCCTGCAGTTGAAGATGGCGACCTCACATGGCCTCTGGCTAGTAGCTGGGCAAGCCTTGCCGACCGGCCATGGGCGAATCATTATCCACCTCCCCAAAAATCAATTGCAACACCATGCTTCCCTCATCTATCTCTACGCACCCATGGCTGACGAGAGCGAGCCTTGCCTAGCCACTAGCAACCCTTGCCAAAGGCCATGTGAGGTTGTAGCCTTTAGCAAGGTCGCAGCCTCTGGCGAGATTGGACTTTTCCCCATGGCCGACAAGGCTCAACCCTCGCCAGATTTAGTGACATCGAGCCTTGCTAGCCCAGTGGCAGTCTAGATGAGCTCACCTAGTGGGGCGGCAGGCTTCCTCAAGGCCAGTGAGGTCCCTCGACGACCTTGCCTCTAGCTGGTCGCCGATGGCTAGAGGGAGAGGGAGAGGGAGAGGGAGAGAGAGAGAGATTAATAAAAAAATTGAAAAAAAAAATATTATTAAAATTTTGCCACATCAGTGTTGTCCGGATAGATTGAATTAATACAATTGCAAAAGATTTAGGACTGAATTGGAAAAATTGAAATAGATTTAGAACTATTTTGGTAATTTTTTTTTCTATTTTGGTAATTTATCCCTTCTACATGCCATGATTTGATTGAAGTGTCGAATTCGATTTCCAGGCTATGTTACTTGCATAGGATGATTATTTTTCCTTGGAAATAGACTTTTGTTTATCTATATGATGGACTTTTTTTTGTGGTATCGACGGTGAGATAAGTTTAGTCAAAGTGATACTGAAATACGATACCATTTAAAATTAGTCAGCATTTTAAGTCGATGGTTTACACGACATCTAGTTGATTTATTACATGAAAATTTTGCTAAAAGCTTTCTTTAATACAACCTCATTTCATAATCCAACCCATATATAGTTGGTGGCTTCCTACGATGGGAAGAAATTGCTACTTGGCCAATGGGAATAATATCCATGACTTAATGTGAGATTACTCTATCACATTAACAGCAGGTGTGATAGAGTAACAGCAGATGCTTTTTCTGGCTCTATCCTCTGCTAAATTACCGTACTGCAGTTCTCGGAGCGGTCGTTGGAGGATTAGCGCAAGTGTTGCTTCTCTCTCGGTGGTTATACAAAGTCATCAAGAAAAGAAGAGAAATGAAGCAAAAGGAGAAGTTCTTCAAGACGCAGTGGGGTCTCTTGTTGCAGCAACATCTATCGTCATCACCTGAAGGCAATGTTGCGAAAAGCAAATTATTCCGTTTCAAGTGTTTAGAGAAGGCTACTGACTGTTTCAACAAGAATAGGATACTCGGCCAAGGTGGACAAGGTGTTGTTTACAAGGGAATGCTTGCTGATGGAAAAATAGTTGCCGTTAAGAAATCAAAACTGATTGACAAGGAAAACATTCAAGAGTTCATCAATGAGGTCATCATTCTCTCGCAAATCAATCATAGGAATGTGGTTAAGCTAATGGGGTGCTGCTTGGAAACCGATATGCCACTTTTAGTATATGAGTTCATACCAAACGGGACTCTTTACAAGTATCTACATGACTCGAATGAAGACCTTCTCGCATCATGGGATGCACGCTTACGAATTGCAACTGAAATCGCTGAAGCCTTAGTCTACTTGCATTCGGCAGCTTCTATACCCATCTATCATCGTGACATCAAGTCCACCAACATTCTCTTGGATGAGAAACATCATGCTAAAGTTGCAGATTTCGGTATTTCCAAGTCTATATCCCTCGACCAAACTCATGTAACCACATTGGTGCGAGGGACTTTTGGATACTTGGATCCTGAGTACTTCAGAACAGGTCATTTCACAGACAAAAGCGATGTGTACAGCTTTGGAGTGGTCCTTGTTGAACTCTTAACAGGGCAAATGCCAATCTCTTTGCTTAGGGAAGACGAAGAAAGGAGCCTTGCGAACTATTTTGTAATATCAATGGAGCAGAATTGTTTGTTGGATATTGTTGATGCTCGAGTTATGGAGGAAGGCAAGAAAGAAGAGATTGTGGCTGTTGCTGACCTCGCAAGAATGTGCTTGAGCTTGATTGGAAGGAACCGGCCAACGATGAAAGAAGTGGCTATGGCGTTGGAGGGAATAATGAAGCTCTGGAGCTCTTCGAGCTTCCAACGAAATCAAGAAAAGATCGAGGCCGCTGAATCTCGTGACTCTCGTTTTGCATCTGGCAAGTCTTTCGTGGACACAGGTGTAACTACATTTTCGGATGTGCAGCCATTAGCACATTGTGAATCATGGTGAAGGCAGCAATTTCTGGCATCATCTCCGCAACAATTTCTAGCTATACATGCAGAGGCCAATGACTCGAACATACAACCTGCATGAAAGTCTATCTTTACCCATCCCTCTTCAACCTTAACAAATAGGGGGGACTTGCCCTTCCACTAGCCAATTATAGACCGTTTGTTTTAGCTCTTTCCTTGTTGGTGGTGTTGTAAAAAAAAAAAAAAAGAGTGTTTGGATAGTTCCCTTTACAAATTTTCTCTGGTTCAGCATCAGGGTTTGACTTAAGTGTTATAATGCTGTTTATATGCCAATTAGAAAGAGCTTCGAAATCATCCCGCTAATATACGAAGTGGCTTGTAGGATCTTGAGGATCCGTGAATAGTAGTCTTTAATCTAGTTACTGTGTGGATTACATTAGAGTTACGAATGCTCCCTGGGGAACAAACTTTCTAATTATTATCAACCTTTCGCCCATATTGAATAAAGCTGTTATGCGATTTCACTTTCAGATAGACATGCAAAAGTTTAAGGTCCGCCGGCTAAAAGAAAAGGAAAAATTGAGTACCGGTTGAATTTCCAAGTTGATCATAAATTTCCAATCTTGATGAAAAAAAAAAAAAATACTATTGATAACTTGCTTATTAGGTAAATCTGTAATAAATTACCAACTCTATCAGAAAATTACCAACATTTCAATGAGACAATAAATTACCTACCCCTTTGAAATTTTGCCAATGACGTAAATAAATGATTAGCACCACAAAAAGCCGATCTCATCATTGAGGGAAGAAGGAAGAAGCCTTGCAACCTATTTCATAATTTAGGTGGAGAAGATATGCTTGTTTGACAATGTTGATGCTCAAATATAATTGAGTCCACCGACGGTTTGAACGAGAACAGAATATTTGGCCAAGTCGGGCAAGGAACAGTATAGGACGGAAAGACGGCCATTTCTAAACCCTAACACATTCCTTCCAAGAAAAGACCAAATTGGTCTGCATTGATGACTCCTATTTCTTTATGCAAACATTGCTTTTTTATACTGACTGCTCCTTAAATTTCACTTTCATGGTCTTAGCCTTGATATCGCTGAAGTTGCAGGTTACAAGTTCCAAAGACTCGGAAAAATGAAGATATTGAGAGGGCAAGAAATGATGCGCCGTGATTATCTTTATTCACCCGAAGAAAATAGGAGTAAGTGAGGAAAGCTTGTTAGGACTTAGGATTATAATCACACCTGATGTTTATTGGCCAATCCCAGGAGCAAAGGAGATCTCGCTGTCGAAGCAATTACGTTTATTCTTATTAAGGAAAAAGTTCCTCATGCTGCGGTCCGGAAGGAATAGAAAAGTTATCAATTAAAAATTTATTTTTGATTATCAAGGTAAAAGTGATTTTAGAGGAAAAAATATTTACTTTCGACTCCGTTCGTTTCATGAAAAATGATGGAAAACATTTTTTGGATCTTCCAAGGTTTGTTTCATGGAAAATGAATTAGTTGGGGAAAACATTTTCTATCAAAGGAAAAAAGTCTTTTGAAATAGGGAAAAATGTTTTCTACACATTCTTTCACCTCACTTTCTTTAACCAAACTTTTTTCTTTTTCTTTTTTTTCCTTTTCTCTTTTTTCATCTTCTTCATTTGACCAGTTGCTAGCCACGATGGCAACCTTAGGCAAGCTAGAGCCTCGCCAAGCCTCACCATAGGCCGGCGAGGCTCCAACTCACCGAATCTCGGTAAGGTCGAGCCTCGCTTGCTCGGGTGAGGCCAAGCTCGCCTAACGTCAAGAAGCTCGGGCCTCACCAAAATCTGGCAACCTAAGCAGGGCCTGAGCCTTGGTCGAGGTCGTTGAAGGTTAGCGAACCTCCGGCGACCTCGGGCGAGGCTCGAGTGCCGCCCGATTCATCGGATCTAGCGAGGCCCAAGCTCGCCGGACTAGCTTCAAGTGAGCTCGGGCCTCACCAGATCTGGCAACCTGGGTGGGGCTTGGCGAACCTTCGACGACCTTGGGCAAGGCTTGAGCCTTGCCTGAGTTGCCGAAGGTTTGCCGACCTTCAATGACCTCAAGCGAGGCGCGGGCCCCACCCAGGTCATTTGATCTAGTGAGGCCCGAGCTCGCTGATTAGGCAAGGCTCGACATTGCCGGAATCAGGTGAGCTCGAGCCTTGTTGGTTGCAAGTGAGCCTATAGCAAGGCTCCAGCTTGCCTATGGCCAATCACCGGCCGTCGCCGTGGTGGCAACCGGCCAAAGGAAGAAGGAGATGAAAAAAAATTAAAAATAATTTTTTAAAGATAAAAATAATTACAAATCAATTTAAAAATATAATAATAATAAAATTATCAAAAAAAGAGTGTATGAAGGAAAACGAAGGAAAATATTTTCCTAACCGAACAGCAATACCTCATTTTCAAGTTTTAGATGAACACCGAAAAATAATTATATTTTCCTAGAAAATGACTTTTTGGAAAATATTTTTCAAACGCACTATATTTTTCACGAAACGAACGGAGCCGTAAGCTAATATAGTTTGAATATACGGTCCTTTACGTCGTAGGTGAAAAAACGAACGGAGCCGTAAGCTAATATAGTTTGAATATACGGTCCTTTACGTCGTACGATAGGTTCTCCTAGCACTGCTTCGTCTATTTCTATATGTGATTGCTTTGGGGCGATAGCTGAGAACTCAAACCACTATCAGACTACTAACAGTACAAAGATCAGAAATAAGAAGCGACCAAGTCTTTAATTTTCCTTTCTGCTCACCAATGACCGAGTCCTAAATCTGCTAGTAAATGGAAATCTTCTAAAATGACCAATCAAACTGACCATGTTACATCTTGGCCGGCACAAAGAAGGCTCTTGGAAAAAGAGGAGAAGGAAAAAAAATTTCAAAATCTAAGAAAATGTATGCATTGTTGTGCTCTTTGGAGAAGTCAAGTCAATGAGGGACTGTTGGAGACTAAGTCGATGGTCTGTCTTTATGGTTCATCCATTAATTCGCACCATGCTGGTCTTTCCAAATTTGTTTACGGACAAATTGCTTTCATACAGATAAATTGAGTTAACCTGCTCTCCATAGGTTTTGGGCAGAATTATTGTTTGGATTCAGGTCTACATGGACCCCATCCATTGTAGCTATGAAGCATGTGGAACCCATCTGAGAGTCGCATTGCCCAATCGCCGTGATTGCATATTAGGTCGGATCAGGATCTAGGAAGATATCTCCAGGTTTTTGGTTTATGTGAACGGTTGGGCACCACCCGTTTGATTCATAGATTACCAAATACCAAGTAAACAATTTCATATTTAAGTCACCTCCAGCATTGATTCACCTTGATCAATGAAGCTAGTCAGACCATTTCATAAACAAGAGAGTTGTCTAGTTAAGATAAACTTCCTCGTTATTAAAAAGAATGCAAAAGAAATTTATTTCGATCCATGTTATGATCAGATGTGATATATTATTCTAAGTGAAACTACATATATGTCTCACTCTCTTCTAATATTTGGAAGACAAAATGTTTCAACAATGCAAAAGCAAAATTTTTAAAGACCTCTTTTAACTTTCATGAATATACAGAGTGAACAGACAAGTGCTTGACGAGGGGTCTTTTTGTATGCAAACATTGCTTTTTGTAGCCACTTCTACTCGCATTTTATATTTTGTTCATGGTTATGGCTGGAGATGTTAAAAGGGCAAAATCAAGTAACCATAATAAAAGGACCTGATTATCTTAATTCCCTCAAGAAAACAGGAGTTAATGAAAAAAATTGTTCCAATCCTAACCACGAAAATGTTTACTTCAAATTATGTGCGGGTGCATGATCGAAGTTTCCATTAGAAGGGTCACAGGAAGAGACGATGCTGATGTTCTACGGTGAATTTCCGACCTTTTCCTTCATTTTTTTTAACGGCACATCCCAGAAGCAAAAGAGACCTGGCTGTCCAGGCAATTATGTCTTATTTTGTTACAACAGAAGACTTCCTCATGATTATTGATTTCAGCACATTAAACAAAAAAAAAATTAATTTCCACTAATATGATTTGTCTATACGTGCTGCAATAAGTCTTCCTAATACTTCATCCATTTTGTATATGTGATTGCCTTGTGGTGATCACTGAGAATTCAAACGAATAGGAGAATAATAACAGTATAAAGATCATTAATAAGAAATCACAAAGTCCTCGATTTTTTTTCTGCTAAACAATGATTGAGTCCTTAATATGCTGTTAGTGTGGAAATATTCTAAAATGACCAATCAAAGTGACCAAGTTACATCTTGGCCAGCAGACTCCTTGGAAGAGAGACGACTACTTCCTACTCTAATAAAATATATGTACTGGTGGTGCTCTTTGGAGAAGTCAGTGAGGCCTTGACATCCTCAAGCTTTGATGTATCTATCCTCTAGGAAGAATCCTGAGAGATACTAGGAAGTATAAGAGTGGGAATATAAGTTATGCGTGCTGTACATGAAAGTTCTTCACTTCTTCCACTTCAATAACTCTATTAAGGGCCCTTGTGCCATTCTCCAGAGTTTCAGGTCGATACACGTATCAAACCTGAAAATCATGTCCAACTCGGTGTTTCAAGTCCTCTTGCTTCTGGTTTCCCTCAGGGCACGGGCACGAGGAACCGCACTTGGACTTGCAAGGCCTAACTGTGCTGAAACATGCGGGAACATCGCCATTCCCTTTCCCTTCCGAATAGGAGCCGGGTGTTTCTTGGATGACTGGCATGAGATCGTCTGCCAGCAAAACAACCCAGTTCCCATTCTAAGTAAGATTGGATTGCGAGCCCTCAACATTTCACTCCCTGATGTCCGTGGATCCATGAACAGCATGATTAGTGTCAGTATTCCAGTAATTTACTCAAATGCAAGCTGCGGGCGCAATGGACTTGGTATGCCAGTGAGCTTCGAAGGAAGTCAATTTGTCTTCTCCTGGACATGGAACGTCTTTACATCTGTTGGTTGCTACACTCTGGCAACAATGAATAATACAGAATCAGCTGTTGGCGGTTGCAGGTCAAAATGTGCTGGAACCAACACCCACATTTTCAATTATAGTACTTGTTCCGTGACGGATAAATGCTGCCAGACTTCGCTCCCTTTAACCTGCAGGGCTTTAATGTGGATTTCAAAGAGGAAGTGGGACCTCAGGGATGCAAGTACCCTTTCCTGGCAGATAGATCATGGTTCTTGAGGTCTAACGTTACAGGTTTATATGATTTGAGTTTGAATGATACGGTTCCAGTGGTGTTAGATTGGGGGATTTCAAACAGTTCTGAACTACGAACTTGAGCTTACCCAGCAAGCCTATGGCTCGGGCTATTCTGATCCCTTCAGATGTGACACATATAGCCTCTATGGGGGGCATTTAAGTGAAAGATACTTCATGCTATCCCATTCCGTATTTAAGGACTCCATAGAGTCCATACAGAGAAGAGGCTTGTTCATTCCCAGATTTTTCTGATAAGAATGCATTCTCCCTGTTTAGGGATCACACAAATGCTTCTCTGCTTTTTTTTCTTGTTTATCTGCCCAATATTATACAAAAGTGAATGCACCTTCGAACAAAATTGAATTAATTATAATGATAATAATTTACTGGAAACAAAGGGAATAGGACAGTCCGGTCATTACAAGCATAATATTTTAGCTATAGAGTTAACAATTCAAGAGGAAATGCAACCTATTAATTTCGCTTATTTTACTCAAGGAGATGGGTTTCGCTTCTAATATGCTTATTTTTCATCTGCACCAGATATTAATGAATATGAAATTCCAAATGTGTGCTCCGGGACTTGTGTGAACAAACAGGGCAGCTATGACTGCGTCGCTGGTAGAAAGATGGCTCTTCTTATTGGTAAGTAGATCTTTTAACCTAGAATTTTAGCCTGCTTCACGCTCTTGATTATTGTTAGAAGAAGAACAACATAGCCTAAAATATGTTTAAAAAACGCTACAGATTTAATTTTGCCTTACCCTTCGTTCTAATAGGATGTCCTTCTATTCTTCCACACGTCGTGATTTGATCGAATTGTCGAATTCAATTTCCAAGCTATGTTATATGCTTAAGATGATTATTTTTCCTTGCCAAAAAAAAACTTTTATTAATCAATATGATGAACTTTTTTGTGGCACCGTTGGTGAGATAAGTACGGAAGAGTGGGATTGAAATACGATACCATAAAAAATTAGTATCAATTTGAGTAGATGGTTTACACGACATCTAGTAAATTTTATTGCATACGCTTTTGCTAAAAAGATTTCTTTAATACAACCTCATTTAATAATCTAAGTTTTTCCCATATATAGTTGGTGGCTTTCTATGATGGGAAGAAATTTCTACTATTTATTTCCTTAAAAAAAGAGGCAAGAAGAAGAGAGACCGGATGGGCTTGGCCCAAACCCTTCCTCTCTCTCTTTTTTCCTCACTGGACGGCCCATTATCCCTTCTCGCAGGCCCAGCCCGTGTGCTGGTCTTCTTCCCCCTCACGCCGGTCATGCCTTGTGAAAAAGGAGGAGCAACAGGAGTACATAGAGATGGCCGCGACAGGCTGGCGGCGGCAGAAGCCATGTGCGCCTGTCGCTGGCCCTAAAAAGCGGGAGAGAGAGCTAGAGCGAGCCATAGAGAGAGCCAACGGGAGAGAGAAGAGTGAGAGCTCGAGAGAGTGAGAGATAGAGCCAGAGGGAGGGAGCTCCTTCGGTCCTTTTTCTCCGGCCAAAAACAGAGCGAACGAACAGAGACCGAGAGAGAAAGCGTCATCATCATCGCGGGCTTGATAGCATCCACGTTGCTGTGGTCGTTACCGATGTTTTCTCCAGTCGAGCGCTGTTCTTCCTCTACATCGCTCGCTGTCGCCATCGATTTTGGGGAATATGCTGCACCTGATCTTTTGTAGATGCGACAGAGAACCCACTCGTCCAACTGAGACGAAGATTAGTGTGTATTATCTAATTAACTCAAGAATCAAAGTCACGTGGCCAGAGAGTTTCCGATCCTCATACATTAGAAAAACCCTCGATCATGAGAGCGCGTTCGCATGTAATTTATTATAGCAATCATCACTTCAATAATTTCTCCAAAGAAAAATTTAGGATAAGGATGAGCTCATGTCAGCTCCATTCAGTGAGATTAGCACTAAACTCTATGGTCCCCAGAAGGTGCTGGTGATGAAAGCAAGTCTCTAGAAATAGAAAAAGATGTGGTCCATTCGCTAAATGTTAATTTTCTTCTTGCCCACATAAAGTAAGGGTAAGCTAATAATTCAGAATATTGTTATCTTACTGGCTTGATGATTATCTTTTTTTCTGTACATTTTCCGTGTGGAAGGGATCAGACGTAATGCTTTCACAACAGGGACATGTCTTTGTTTCCTATGAAAGCAATTCTTTTCTTTAAAGACAAAACTATCGTGTCTAGTTCCGAGGTGGTTTTGTTCCAATAATGCATGTAGAGACCAATAAACTAACGAGGCTTGGCATAGAGTTATTTAATTTATTGCATATCATAATGGAGCAGATTCATTCTATATGTTTAGATATGATCTCAAAATCACCTAATCTTTTGTAGTGCCGCACCTAGGTCAATACCCCCATTAAAATAGTCTCGCGACTTGAAAGATTATGAATCGGTCTTAAGCATGCATGAGGTACATGTCAACATAAGGGATCGATGTACATACTCGCATGGACAGCTCTTTAAGCTTGACGGCTTTGTTGGTGTAGATGGGAACGGGAGGATTCGCTAGGCGATACTCGTGCATGATCCACTGGCTCTTGCTTCCTGTGGGAGGTTTCCCTTCGTAGAACACGAGCGCCTTCTTCACGCCGAGATTCTCCCCGGTGGATGAGTCCATAATGATCTTGTCGGTCCCGGTCGCCTTCCAGTACCCTGATGCTGCCGCCCTGTTCGGCCTTGCGCCATTCGGGTACTTCCGGTCCCTGGGACTGAAGAAGTACCATTCCGTCTCCCCAAACGTTGCCTTGCCTAATAACATTCACAAGTGTTTACCATCACCACTCAAAGTCATGTTATCGTGTATATACACGAAGAATTACCCCAAAAAAGAAACATCGAAGTTGTTATTATTGGAAGAGAAAACCTACCTGGTAATTCCCATGGATCAAACTTGTAGAGATCAACTTCAGCAATGATGGAGACGGGAAGAGGAGAGGAGGTGATCTTCTTTCTGAGGTAATGGAGGATGAGCTCTTCATCCGTTGGATGAAACCTGAAACCTGGTGGGAGATTTGGTTGGAGGCAATTCTTCATTCTTGATGAAGCAAAAATTTTCAAAATCGTGGCCTTTTTTCTCCAAGGGAGCTTAAGAACTAAATTGCAAGATGTCAATCTTGTCAATGATCAGGACAAGTTAAGCTGTAATCCTCCAACTCAGGAGAAAGACAAGTTTGATTTTTCTATAGGGACAGGGGGAAGGTGGGAAGCCCCTTTTTATAGATGTGGGAGCTTGTTCTTATATGGAAAGACAATACAAGAGACGAGAAGAAATCAACCGAAAAAACTTTAATTTTATTGCTATAGACTTCATCTCTATTGCCTCAATTTAACTCTTATTTTAAACTAAAGAGTTATTTATTTATATAATCATCATGGTTGAGCAAAAGATTTATACAATGGGATTGACTTCTATCTAGGATGGACATGTCCGGACTAGTGAGACGGGGCTTTCTCTTGCCACCCCTCGTGGAACTAATGCGGCGCTGATGCGGATGCTGACATGGTTGATGATGTGGCAAACTACTCTATCGTATTGACATATTGTTTTGATTAACGTGCAAGATGGGGCTAGTACTATCCCTCGTTGCCTTGCCAATGGCCTCACCTCGTGCCCCAATGGGCAATTTTCACTTCATTCAGGGAAGGCACCAAAGGGAGTGGATTTTTCATACCCTTGCCAATACCTACTTTTACCTTTTAAATTTTTGCTTAATCAAAATTTTCCGGTTAAGACACTTTAGCTCCGTAAAAATGTACATGTTGCTATGTAGATTTATGTATGATTTTTCATGTTTTCTTACGATTTGAATAATATATAAACTTTGACGGAAAAGGAATAGACTACCTTTTGCTTTACATAAGTTGAAACGAACAAGTCTCGAAAACTTTTCAAGTTGGATAGCCAATACTAAACTGCACATAGTATCTTTCTCTCTTTTTCTGGTTTAGCAATCATGTGATGTCTCAATCAGCATTTGTGCATCTCGACTGATTGACCTCCGTGATTGGTGTCGAAGGAGCACTACTTTGCATCAATCTAGTGTCTTCGGTATTCTGGGGAGTGCTCCACCAACGTGAACGGGCCCAAGGCCATGTAGGTCATTGTATTATTCTTCTTTTGATGAGATCCATCCATCATAACTAGTTTCCTTTTAAACTAATTATTAAGAATGAAATAATCCAAAGATAATAATGAAATCTTAATCATGTGTTGTAAATGAATATTTATTATAATGATACAACGCAAGACAAAGATGATGCACGAATCGAATTAGTTGTTGCTCTTAATTTTCATACATATTTCGATTAAGAAGATCTTCAAGTGAGAAGAGTCATGTTAATAAATGCCGAAGGGTCAGCGACTATTGAAAAACAGATGTCCAAGGATACTTAATAATTAAGGTTGTGCAACCGGAATGATTCTACCATAGAACTAGACTAGACTGTTTTGAAAAATCAGTCAAATTCCAAGTTCCAATTAGAAAAAGGTTTAGTTCTCAAATCCGATGATTATGGGTTTCAAGAGAAGAACCACTTGGAAACCAGACTAATTGGACTAGTTTTGGAATTAATTTTAATAAGCCTAAAAACCATAGTTTTTCTCTTGGCATCTTATTCCCTATCATTTTCTTTTTATCTATTGTTTATAATTGTATGCAACTACATATCCATCTTATTGATCATTGCTTTTGGTAGATAAGAGTTTTCTATTGTTCATCTTTTACTTTGAACTATTTTGTTACTGAAATTATATTTCTATAAAAAAAATGAAACAAAAAAAGGGAACAAAAGAAATAGGTTCTCTAGTAGATCTTGTAAATGGATCGAAAAAATAGGGTAGATTCCATGATCTCTTTCAAAATAAACATGATAGATTCCAAATTTCAAAGAACCAGTTATAACATACTAAATTTTAAGTTCCACACTTAAAACTTATCTATTCTGAAACTTATCACTTCTATAGATAATTTACATAAATAACATTGAATACTAAAAGAACTCCTTTTAGCATGTGGGCGACTCGTTTCAGATTCCCACGATCCCCAGTGGAATCGGTCAAGAAAAAGACACGGCGGCTGAATAGCGGACCAATGAGGCTAATTCCGATGTCATTCCACTACATCCTCCTCACATGATCTCTAGACACGTGCTCCTCTTCACCAAGTCCTCATTGCTCCACACCCTGTCGAAGTCCTAGTCATCCATGCCACAAATGTATATATTTCTCATAACCATTGTTTTTTCCAAAGAAGTTTTTTTTTTGAAACCTTCTGAATCTTCTTTTTGTTTTGCTTTTTTCAAAAATTAAGATATATTATCCAAAACATCTACTAAAATGTTTGTATGTTTATAAGCAATAAAACTAATGAGGTGGCGAGAAAATTCGATGCTTACAAATTATTAGCATTGAAATTTTACTTTTAACTTCATTAAATTGTTTGATGACTTGTTATTTACACTACACGACGGCATAAATTGTTAATTATCTATTTAATATTTATAAGTTCATGAAAACATCTTCAATTAATAGAGATAATAATGAAATATAATGAAAGGAGGATTTTCTTGGACCCTCTTTGGGAAGAGTCGAGTGCAATTCTACTCTCACTCACTTTCAAGACTTTGTTTTTATTTTCTTGCATTGCCTCTCCCCTCTCTCTCTCTCTCAACGTTGAAGTAATTCATCACCAGAGGAATGGCGACATCAGGAGATGTATTTAGGGTTCTTCTTGTTCTTCAAAGCACAGCATGTTTTAATCTATTGGGGTAACTTTGCCTTGGCTTGAGGATCTAAATCCTTTCAATCGCACGGTTATTTGTAAATGCATTCAAGCTACTTGTCCATTTCTCCGATGAATCATTTCATGTCTAAATTGCCTTAAGACCCTAATAATATAATTTTTTTTAGCACATTAAATGATATGATACTTTGTGTTGGGGTGTCCATGGATACTAAAAAAGAGAATGCAAGTAGATAATGCAATGAGAGTTCTTGTTCCTGCTTTCCACGAGGGATGGATAAAGGAGGTACGATGGCGGTGGCCGAGAAATTCCTTGTCTTAAGACAATAAATCGTGGAAGAGAAACCGAAATCTCTACATCCTCTTCAAGATTTAGATAATCATCGGATTAGCTCAAGCCGCCTATCTTTTAACTCAGAGTGTGTCTACCTAATCTAATTTGTCCTTAACCCCAATAAAGTAATTAAGTAAAGCACAATCGTGCAAACCTTTGGTTGTGATGTCAAGTGGGAATCCATAAGTTGCTCACTTTGGACTTTAAGTTAAGAAAGATGTCGTCAACTAACTCAAGTGGTAAAGTGTTTTTGTTGGTCGTATCAAGACTTGCCTAAGTGCGAGACTTTAGGTTAACGGAATAAAGATCATAATGAATCGCATTCACCTAATTTCGGGCAATATCAATTTGTTTATTTATTTATTTTGTGTCCATTTATCAAAGAGATGCTTTGATAACACCGTTGGTAATTTATAGGCTTCATGTCCTAAATTTTGTGTCATAGTCTACTTATATCACGGCATTTAGGTCTATCGTCATAACAAGAAATATTTCAGAAATGCCAAATCTTACTTATGCAATTTTCTATCAAGTCAAATTGGTAAAATAAATTTCCAAATCTTCATTGAAAAGTTCAATCAAATCCTAGACATTAAATGAAAGATGCAATAATCTAAGGCCGTCACATCCGTTAGAGTAATTAAATATTAAATCATGCTTACTTCTAATAGCTTATGCTTTTAGAACAGTTGGCAGAGTAAGCTTATAAAATCTCACATGGTACCAAAGCAGGAGATCTCAAGTTCAAATTTTTCTAAGCCCTATTTATCTCTTCAATTAAATTTCCACATTTATTACTAGATAAAAAAGATCAGACTAAGTGTGAGGGCAAGTATTTCAATAATTAAATATTAAATCACACGTTCATCTAACAACTTAAATTTTTAGAATAGTTGTTAGTGATTCCACAAATAGAGCAGTAAGCAGTGATTCCACAAAATCTTATGATATCGACATCTTTGATTGCTCGTTAAAGTAACTTTTGAGGTTAAACACATTAGTGACTTGCTTTCATTTTTAGAAAATGGTTTGACTTGATTGCATCAAATAAAAGGTCTAGAACTCGGTAGTATTTCATAGAAAAAAGATTAGGAATTGCATCGAAAACTTATTGTATATAATGAAGCACTTGGACATAGTTAATTGAGGAACTTGTGATGGGAGTGAGTGCATATATTATATTTATAGAGATGATGATGATCCGAACATTTCTTTAGGGTCCCGGTGATTATCCGTCCTAAGATTTTCTTTCGAAATTATCTTTAACTCTATGGCATGCAACGAATGGGCATACGTTGTCCGTGATGCAAGCAGATATTGAAACTTACTAAAGATTTCCACTACATACGAGGTTGACGCTGCTTCTCCATCCATATCTTCAATTTAATCACGTGCACCAAATATTAAAGGAAAAGGGTCAATAAGCCATTGGAAGGATTTTATTTATTTAATTATCTACGTTCCAAGAGACAAAGTCCTCATCGCTTGTTGGTCTTTCCGGTGCACCTTATCGGCCACGCAAGAACGGGGAAAATTGCAAAAAGAAACAAAAATAACTTCACCAAATAAATTTGTACTTATATAAAAATTATATACATGACGAAATTGTCTATTTAGTGCAATGGTCAATGGTTATGTCGCCAGAAATTGGATCATCAAAAAGTTTATTTTATAAGATTTACCGGTATTTAGGGATTTCGGCGTGACCCTTTTGAAATTTTCAAACTTATGTGTTTTGATGGCGATTTATTTTGTATGTAATTTAAAGGTGGGCTGATAACGATTGGTTAAGAGAATCAGGCCCAGAAGATTTCGAAGACATGACAAAATTGTCTATTCAAGGTAATGGTCGATCGTTAAAATGCTGGAAATTCGATCATTAAAAGGTTTATTTTATAAGATTTACTTGTATTAGGGGATTCGAATATGACCCTTTTGAGATTTCGAACCCCATGTACGATGTGAATTATTTTACATGTAAAAAAGGTGGCCGACAATGATTAATGAAAGAGAATCATGTCCATTCATTACCAGAAATTCCCTTGAAAGTCTAAGCCTTATATGCAAAATTCATCATGGATAACTAAGTTGAAATGAGAACAAGAAGAAGTTCATATTCTTGAATCTTATAATGGTGAAACAAAAGCAAATGGCCTCTCCATTCAACGCTCGCATAATTTTCCATTTGAGCTTACCAAACATTGCTTCATTTCATTAGTGCAAATTTCTAATCCAACAAAATTTGATTATCATGTCAAAAATAGATTTTTTTTTATGGTTAGTACCATTAAAAATCCCAAATTGGTTCTGACAAAAAAAAAATCCCAAATTGGTAAATATTTTTCCTAAACTAATTTTCCTCTCACAAAAATTCCAAACCGATACCCATGACACGATTATCCAAATTAGTTTTTGTCTTATGAAAAATCTCGAACTGGTATCATAACACATTTACCCCAAATCTACCCACTGTTGGTGACTTGAAATTTGACGTGGGAGATGGATTTGGGTCATAAAAATCAATTTAGCATATTTCGTAATACAAAAATCAATTAGGGGGTAAATGTGCCCTGGATACCTGATTGGAATTTTTAGTTAGATGAAAATTAATTTGGAGTAGATGTCACATAAGGAACAAATTTGAGATTTTTGACGTTATTAACTCATTTTGTTATGCAAAATTACTTTCCCATTCTCTAGATTTGAAAAATGACGCCGGCCAGAAATTGTATATAAATCTCACGTTTCCTCAGGCGTAAAACCTCAATAGCATGTGTTAAGATTTTCTTTTTGCGAAGCTATAATTAAAACGGAATAATGAGTCAAAGCGTCTCACAATTAGTACCACTCCTAAGCAATCAATCTTTATGACCCATGCTAGTAGGCATTTTGACCGCAACAGAGCACAATTCTCGAAATTAATTTAATACGTAAGAGAATGCATGGACCCAACCGAATTGGAATTGATGGAATCAGTCATTTGTCCCATTTTCTCACAGATATGCATTATACAACATATTAAACAAATTTAGACAAATCCAATGACGAAATGAGCAGCTAAAATAGGATATATCATGTTAGACCTCCTCATTATTTTACTATAGTTTGAATGCCGGAATCAAGGATAGCAATTCGAAACTAGAGCGTCAAATGCTTACCTGTTAATTATACTTGGTCAAAGATGGATGCACCCAGAAAACCGTTCTACGTAGAATTTGTAATCATCAGATAAGATTTGTTTTCTACGTCATAAAGATTAAAAAAAGGCTGAGGTATCATTAGTTTATCTGGCCCGAATTTGAATTTCCGCTTGTCAGACATGATTCGTTGCATAATGGTTCTGAACCTAACTCGATGCAATTTTGGGGGGTCGTCAAATTGTTCACGTTTTAGCCTGAAGAGAGTTGTGGGATTCATATTTTATAGGGACAACAAATTACCCAAATCCATGTTCAAATTTTCTTAGTTACACTTGACATGTCGTGAATTTCAGACAATAAACTTTGCATCATCGGGCACAGTGTTGCTTTGGCCTTTCTCCTAATTGGGTTTTTTCTCCACTCGCGGCCCTGTGGACCATATTATGTTCTGATGCGTTGTCTCTAAACTTGGACTTAGTTTCCTGAAAAATTATGAAGTTACTTTTCATGAAAAAAAAAACCTTTACATCATCTAGTGTCGCCCGCAAGTAAACACACGAACTGCCCTGTTTTCAACTGATCTGAAATTAACTGATTTGTCAATCAACTTATTTTCGGACAACTTATCTGCTGTAAATGGCATCCTGGGCCGAGCGGACGTGCCATGGGCTGTTCGAATGGTTATACAGGATTGCTGCAACCTCCTGGCCTAGTTAGGTGGAATTCACCTACGGCATATTCTGAGAGAAGCAAACAAGGCTGCAATTGGATTGCCAAGGCTCGCCGAGGTGGTTTTCTCTCGAAGAATTGGATTACAAATCCCCCCAATTCCCTTGAGATAATTTTATGTCTTGATTTTAGTACTTTCAATAACCTTTCATTGGGTTAGTAATGAAGATCGCCATTCCCCATCAAAAAATAAAAAATAAAACTACGAAACCAATCCATGGAGTATGAGCTCTATTTTCCTCCTTCACTTGTATTCTAGAGAGAAAAGAACCAAAATGTATTGAATTTATTATATTTGTACCAATCTGGTCTTAAACCTATTAATCGAACCAATTTAATCATAGATTTTTTTTCACATTGATACCAATTTAGCCCATTTGGCCAAGTTAAGCCAAAAATTGTTGACATGGACATTGGCTATCTTACATGGCATAATTGGCGTTAATGCATACATATGTAATAATATTTATGAATTTATTGAACTTTTTCCTTTCCCATTTCTTTCCCTTCTCTTTTTGCCGGTGGCCCACAAGTGGCTGCCGAGGGTGGACGAGTCATGCTAATTTAGGTTAACAATATTCAATAGAGTTAGTAAATTCACAAATAAAAGTTGGTAAAAGTTCGTATTCAGTTGATTTTTTTGTTGCAGATTAACAAAAAAAAGTGAGTAATTTCATAAAAAAGTGTTAGTAAATTACTAACAAGTTACCTAGGAAAAAAAAAGTCACTAGTCATTATCTTGCCAATAGTTCTTTTGATATTTACCAACTCTTGTTGAAATTTACCTGTATGGAAAAAAATCTGTATTTCTTTGCATGGAAGAATAGAATTCTGCTAAAAATAGATGTAGTAACCTTTTATTGAGGATATTAAAAGTGAATAATATTTACGTATGACATCTTGCAAGTAACGCTAGCAAACTAAGCACAGGACAGTTACCTCATTTTCATTCCAAAGGCTCATTTAGAAGATTAAATTTCCTTCTGCGTTTGAAAGTTGAGAGACCAACATTGTATAGACGAGTTCTTTTCCCTAAAACCTTTTACCTATGAAGAATGGCAGAGGTGGGAACACAACTAGGTGGATGGCTCAAGAAATTTTGCTTGAAGCAATACTTGGGAAAAGCTATTTCACACTGAATTTTTTTTTTTTTAATGCAGATGTAAATTGTTTTATAGGTGAGAAACTGGGAAGAAATGCTTGAACTCTGAACTATGACATGCATGGGATGGGAGCGAGTCAGCAGAACATGGATGTTGCAGACCCTCTTTCCGCATACAAGAATCTGGTACGTTTTGATCCGAAATAGCGTTTTAAGACAGTGACACGCATCATGCTTTGAGTTTTCATGAACTTTGATCCACAGATTTTGCTGTTGTGGTAAAGTAACGGATTAAATTTTCAAATGCGGTCTGTTTGGTTAAAGGATTTGAAAGAGAGAGAGAGAGAAACAAGTTCGTTTCCAAATCGAATTTTGTTTATATTACCATAAAAAAAGTAGAGAGTAAGTTGCTCGAACGGATGCAGGGGTAAATTTTGGTGCTTGTGGGCCTGACCCATTTTCGGTTATCTAATACTCCTCGAATGAGGCATTGTTAGTCCTTTGATGTGGTTGCAAAGGGAGTTGTTTGTATCTTCCGAATTTGGGCTTCATTGGGCATTGCAAACAACCAAGGCTAAATGCATCTTTGCATAGGCTACGACCCGACTTGTACCAGTTATTGTATTTGGCTGCGTGCTCTGTTTGGCATGGCATTAGAGAAGGAATGCTGCTGCATCAGTTAAGGCGATCTTGGTCGGCCAGCACATTTGAAGTTTCTGCCATGCAGTGTATCTTAGCTCATTACCCATGATGGATCCTCGATTCTACTTTATGTGTTGAAAGAAATGATCAGAGAATTTGTTGCAAAAAGAAGTGCTTGAACACAATAATAAACAGAAGAACAAAAACATAAATTGGATACCAAATTTACATGATTCAGTTAAAGTGACCTACTTCATGAGGAGATCAACATAGGATTCTACTATAAATTAAGGCGAAACAATAGAGATTATAATTACACTTGACTCTCTAATGACTCAGTGTTTCCCAACCCCAATAACCCCTAATGACTTGGTCAATGTTTAGCCCTCCGAATACCTCGAGAAATAATCTCTATCCATCTTGCAGAGAAACAGATGTTTTCTTACCATGAGATTTCGTCACGGCTCCAAAATACTGACAATCTTTTAGGATGTAATTCACAAGCACATTGCACAGTTAATTATTACGCCAAAAGCTGCTCCTATACTCAATAATAGCAAAAACCAACAAATGCCACCTAAGATGTAATTCATAAGCACACCGCACAATTAATTATTATGCCAAAAACTGTTCCCAACCTCCTCTACTCAATAACAGCAAAAACCAGCAAAATCCACCATTTAACTGGCTTAAATTAAGAATCCAACTCCAATGAGGAAAGTATTTTAATAATTTCTTAGACACCTAACCACGAGTTTTATTCGGATTTAGAATTTCTACTTTGATCGGGTTTCCTTCAAGACTTATATATGAGACATAATCTCAACAAATCTCTACATGGACCCAAGTTTGAGCTCGGGCGAGCTCGAGCCTCACCACCGGAGGTCGAGAGCTTGTTGGTTGTGGTGGTGACCGGTGAAGGGCTGAGAAGAAGAAAGAAAAGAAAAAGGAAGGAAAAGAACGAAAAGATAATTTTAAGAAAAAATAATCTATTTTTTTGAATAAAAATAAAAATTCGAATTTTTAAAAAATACATATTTACAATAGCGATCATTTCATTGACCAATATATTTGCAAACATTTTCTGGTTCTTTCAAAGAAAAAATAGTTTTCCTAAATCTAAGTTTTGGCACAAAAACTTTTTCCGTTGACTTATTTTTCTAAGTAAGCCAAACATTAGAAAATAAGAAAAACGCTTCTGTAAAAAGTATTTTCCGCGAAACAAACACATCATAAGTGAATGGTCAGTTTTAATATAAATTCCCATTTGATAACGGTGTTGAAGACCATTGATTTTACAAGTCATCATTGGTTCGCACAATTCTGATATTTCCAAGTTTGTTCACGTTCAAATTGGCTTCCATATAGATGGGAAATAAATTAACCCGTTTTCCATTTGTTTTTCGCAAAATTCTTGCCTGGATACAAGTCTCTACGGACCTGGCCCGTGATAATCGGTAATTATGTGGGGCCCACGTGATAGTCACTCTTGACCAATGGCTGTGATCGCGTATTATGTGGGAGACGGGCACCATACGCCTTTGAAGAAGTCCAATCTCAGCAGTTCTTCTGCTTGTCTCAGTGCAGAATTTGACTTAAAAAAGCCCATTTACTTTGGACTTTTCTTTAATCCCACAACCACGATGGCCTTAATGCCTCAAGTGCCGGTCAAAGATCACCCGTGCAGTTCAATTGCCTTGAACTTTCCAATTTTTCTAACTCCGAAAGCTAGGTTTGCGAAAATCCCCATTTCTCAGTACCTTCAAGCCTTGTCCTAATGTGCTTGTTTAGAAAAAAAAACGAATCTTCAGAGTCCTTCAATCTGAAAATGACTTGGAGCCTTTCTAGAAGTAGATACTTTAATGGGAGCAAAAGAAAATTTCTTCAAATCTCATCATGTTAATTTCTTGAGTTTTTTTATTTATTTGAAAAATCTTGAAAATATCCGGAAATTTCCAAAAGACTAACTAAATTATGGAGACACGAATCCTACACTAAGTGAGATTGGATTACAATTGCTCAACATTTCACTTCCTCTGGAAACATGGATGGGAATGATTAGCAATAATTTCCTGTAATTTACCTAATGTGCAGCCATTCACTTATAGTGAAACACGGTGAAGTTCGAGGCTTCTAAACGAGGTTAAACTATAAATCAATTTAATAAATGACCTAAACAATGCTAAACTAAGACTAATATTTAGAATTTATAGAAATAATGTGTTCATGTCTATTCAGGGACTATAAATGACCAATTATATCTAATTAGGTGTTGAAAGAATTTGTGTTAGCTCCGGAGTTCGGAATGGTGATTATAAGAACATAGAGTATTGATTAGCCAAGCGACTAGTGTTTATTCATCCACTATTAAATATTAGGTTTGAACCACGACTACTTAGTACCGCTTGAGATCCTCAAGATGGGTTTATCAACATAATTCCACTGACGTGTCAACAGTTTATAATTCTCTTCACATAATGTAGTAGTACTCATAATGACAAGTTTGTCAAAGGTTCCAATTACGACATAGCAAGAACTTGTGATCTTGTGGATGATAGGTGAGCACAAGACCATCGACCTAGCCAAGTTTACTAGTGGGCCACTACTAAGAAGCTTGTGGGCTAAGAAAAGTCATCTTCAACGAAATTAATAGCTAAGTAACGGTGGTCTCTATTCTATCACTTATGGAGACCAAGTCTATGGCCTGTTCTAACATAAGTTCTCTGTCAACAATGGTCTTGAAGACCAGAGGGGCCATTATCAACATGTCATCCATTGGTTCCCTCCATGCCGGTCTTCATAAGTTTGTATATGTACAAATCGGTTTCCACATTTAAGGAGATAAGCTAATATGCTTCTTATAGGTTTTGGGCGAATTTTTGCTCAGATCCGGGTCTACATGGACCCGATCCATCATAGTGCTAACCATGGGGGCCCCATCAGCGAGTCACACTCGATCGATAGTTATGATTGCATATTGGGTCTATGAAATGGAATCCATGCAATAGTTTCTCTAGGTTTTTGGTGTACGTGTATGGGTTGGGCAATGCACATTCCGTGCATATATTACCAAGTACGAGGCATGAACAATTTCATAATTAAGTCACCATCCTACATTAAATTTGCCTTGGTCATTTATTTCGGATGGACTTCCTTATTTGCAACTTATGTTATGGCTCTTCTCCCTAATGTTTTCAAAAGCAAAATATATTTATATGGTTAATAGTCAAGTGCCTAATGACTCGTCTTTTTATATGCGAACATTGCTTTTTATGCCGATTGTTCTTCAAGTTTCACTCTTTGTTCATGCCATTAGAATTAATATGGCTGAAGTTGCAAGTCACAAGTTTTGTAGACACTTAGAAATGGAGATTTTGAGAGGGCGAAATCAAGGAAACATAATTAAAGGACTAGAAATTGAGAAAATGTATTGTGATTATCTTAATTCACTCGAGGAAAGTGGGATCCAACAACAAAAAAACTTGTTACTATTCTAATCACACAAAATGTTCACTTCAAATAATGGGCAGGTGCATGATCAAAGTTTCCATGAGAGGGGTCACAGGAAGAGAGATGAGGTGTAGCTGCAACCCATTTACATCAAGCACTTTAGTTTGTTTTTAGTCAAAACGGAAGACTTTCTCATTATTAGGCTCGCGCTTGGCTGCTTAAATTAAAGAGGCCTCTACTTATCAAGTATGATTTTTCATTGTTCTAGCAAGACTGAAGAAAATCACGCCTATGTCCTTAACTTTCTTCCCTTCTTATGGTCAAATAGGACATAGCTGATAGGTCGTAAGTTATAACTCCTTTCTTCAGTATACAAGCATCACTAGCCAAACCACAACTGGCAATTGTACTGAATCTTGTGGAAACATTGCCATTCCCTTCCCCTGCCAACAATCTAAGTAAGGTCGAGGCTACTAGATTATATCTAACTAACAAAGTTGAAAGCTTTTAACAACTTATAGATGCACAATAATGAGAAACTAATCTCTAGCTCTAAACGAGGTTTAACTTTGATAATTTCTAAATTAAACCTAAACAATACTAAAGTAAGATTAATTTGCATAATTTAAAGAAAGACCGTATTCATGTTAAATCATAATGTGCTAGTGACTGAGCTAATTGATACTAAACAGAAGGATTGGCAGTGAAATGTGAATATATGCAGCAATAAGCAAAGACATGGCACAGTTTTTTAATGTAATGTGGACGTGGAAGGATTCAAACGATTGTGGTCAAGGACAAATTGAAAAAGACCCGACGTGTATGAGGAAGAACTTTAACCGGGTGAGGAAAGGAATAAATATCTCAATTCTGATGATTGAGATCCACGACAAAGAATCCTAAAGCATCTTCCATCTTGGTAACGCTCCAGGTCTTTCTCATTAAAACGATGATTGACAAAATTATCTCCCCAACAATGAGAAAAGTCGCATTTGGCTGCTCAAATCGGGAGGTGTACCGAGACTTGCAAGGCATAACTGTACTGAAAAATGCGGGGACGTCACCATTCCCTTCCCCTTCGGAATAGGAACATAGTGTTTCTTGGATGCTTCGTACGAGATTGTCTGCCAGCAAAACCATACGGTTCCTATACTAAATAAGATTGGATTGAGAGTTCTCAATATTTCACTCCCCACTTATCATTCAGATGGGGATGGCATGATAAAGGTCAGTCTTCCAGTATTTTACTCAAATGCAAGCTGCCAGCACAGTGGACTTGGTGAGCCGGTGAGCCGGTGACAATAGTAATTACCAACTCTTCTGTCCTAAATAAATTATTAATACAATTAGGAATTCAATGAAAGGGAGCCCGTTCTTCTACTCCGGGACAAGGAATTCCCTTGTCGCCATTGGGTGTGGTGTGCCCACTCAAAATATCTGTATTGAGTTGCGTAACGACACAAACACGTTAACGGATAGTGGAATCGTCCTCATATATCCCCATATGTTTGCTACTATGAGGTTTAAACCAGAACATTTGGTCTTTTCTGGTTGATTCGGTTTCAATCATAATATAAAACTTGAGTGTGGCTTGTAAACTCAAGAGAACTTAACAAACCAAACTCACAAACTGAAATACTGAATTCCTACAAATTGTCATAAATCCATTAAATGTGCATGATAATTTGCACAACTTTGCTCTTTTCGTTTGCTGTAATACCATCAAGTAACTATACCCTTCCATAATATATATGACCAAAACCATCCAAACCTTATTAGTCTTCAGTGTAGGTTGAACTTGGTTCGGAAAAAGCCTAAACTGGATTATGTGAGAACAGCTGCACGTATCGAACCTAATAAGAGGCTTTGTAATTTTTTGATGTCTAGATCTATGTGGAAGCAAGTCATAATGAGGCTTCTTCTGTTTCTTTCAGTCGAAGAATTGGACTCCGAAAAGTAATTTACTTTGGACTTTTCACTAATCCCGCAATTGCAATGGCCTTAATGCCTCAGTGCTTGGGAAAGATCTCCTATGGGGGTCAGTTGTCTTTTAACTTTCCGACTTTTCTAACTCGGAAAGCTGAGCTTTCAAAATGTCCCATTTCTCTGTACCTTTCAAGCGTTGTCCTGATGTGGCTGTCCAGAACAAAGAACGAGCGGTCAAAGTCCTCCAATCTAAGAATGGTTAAAGGGCCTTTCTGAAAGGAGAAGCATCCTCCGATGTGCTAGGGTCAACAAGTAACAGAAGAAAAAGGCGTTTAAGTAACCCCTCTTGCGCCAATTCCTTGAACAGATTCGTGATTCCTCATGAATGGCTAGATCATTGATCTTGTGGAAAATGGGCGAAAATGAGACCAATGACCATGCTCAGTGGCTATGCACCACCAAAAAGCCTGTGGTCTAAAAAATCGTCATCGTCAATGCAATAGCTAACTATGAAACGATTGGTTCTCTATTATGTCATCGTTGGAGATTAAAAGTGCGTTTGTTTTACGGAAAACTTAATGATATAGGAAAATGCTTTCCGGTAAAGCATTTTTCACAAAAATAGTCAGTTTTTCTTTTCTTTTTTTTCCTTTTCCTTTTACCTTCTTCTTCTTTTGCTTCCTCTGCCCATTCCTCTGCTGCCTCACGGGCCATCTTCGTTTGCTTCCTCCGCCGGTTTCTCTTGATCGGTTCGCAAGGGTCGAGCTCGAGCCCCACCGCCGAAGGCCGTCGCTCGATTTGGTGAGGCTTGAGGCTCACCGCGAGGGGCTGCGAGCTTGCCAGCCTTGGCCAAGGTCGTGGCCTCTGGTGGCATAGCTTGAGCCTCGCCAGCTCACTGCCAGAGGTCGTGAGCTCGCCCAATCTAGCGAGGCTCTTTGCTGAAGGTTGCGATCTCGCCTGATCTGGGGAGGCTTGCTACTAGAGGTTGCAAGCTTGCCCGATCTGGTGAGGCTCGATGCTTGCTGGCCTTGGGCGAGCTCGAGCCTCGCTATTGAAGGCCACGAGCTTGCCGGCTTTGGGCAAGCTTGAGCCTCACCGCCGGAGGTCGCAAGCTCGTCGGCCGCGGTGGTGGCTGGTGAAGGGCTGAGAAGAAGAAAAGGAAAAAAAAGGAAGGAAAAGAACAAAAAAGAAAAAATTAAAATAAATTCAATTTTAAGAAAAATTAAAAAAATTTATTTTTTTTGAATAAAAATAAAAATTTGAATTTTTTAAATACATGTTTACAATAGCAATCATTTCGTTAACAAATATATTTGGAAAACATTTTCCAATTATTTCAAAGGAGAAATTGTTTTTCTAAATTTAAGTTTTGACAAAAAAACTTTTTCCATTTTTCATTGACTAAAAAGAACTTTTTTCATTGACTTATTTTTCTAAATGAGCCAAACATTGAAAAATGAGAAGAATGCTTTTGTAAAATGTATTTTTTGCGAAATAAACACATTCTAAATCAATGGTTAGTTCTAATATAAGTTCTCATTAGATAATGGTGTTGAAGACCATTGATTTTATAAGTCATCATTGGTTCGGACCATCCCGATATTTCCAAGAACAAATTGGTTTCCATATAGATAGGAAATAATTTAACCCGTTTTCCATTGGTTTTGCGCAAAATTCTTGCCTGGATACAAGTCTCTATGGACTTGATCCATCATAATCAGCAATTATATGTGGGCCCCACGTGACAGTCACACTTGACCAAAGGCTATGATTGCGTATTATATGGGAGACGGGCACCATACGCCTTTGAAGAAGTCCAATCTCAGCGGTCAAAACAAGAGTTCTTCTGCTTGTCTCAGTGCATACTTTGACTCTAAAAAGCCCATTTACTTTTGGCTTTTCCTTATTCCCACAACTGCAATGGCCTTAATGCCTCACCTGCCGATTAAAGATCACCCATGTGGTTCAATTGCCTTGAACTTTCCAATTTTTCTAACTCTAAAAGCTAAGTTTTTGAAAATCCCCATTTCTCAGTACCTTCAAGCCTTGTCTTAATGTGCTTGTCTAGAACAAAAAATGAATCTTCAAAGTCCTCCAATCTGGAAATGACTTGGAGCCTTTCTGGAAGTAGACACTTTAATGGGAGCAAAATAAAATATCTTCAAATCTCATCATGTTAATTTCTTGAGTTTTTTTTTATTTGAAAAATTCTGAAAATGTGCAGCCATTCACTCATCATGAAACACGATCAAGTTCGAAGTTAAACTCAGAAATCAATTTAATAAATGACCAAAACCATTCTAAACTAAGACTACTATTCAGAATTTACAGAAAGACTGCGTTCATGTTTAATCAGGAACTGTAAATGACTAATGATATATAATACTAAACAAAATTATTGGCAATAAAATATGAAATTTGTGACAATAAGCAAAGACGTGGAACAATGCTAATCTAGCATAGAAGAGGAAAAATTCATACATTATTGGCCTAGGATAATTTGAAACGAACTGACGCGTTCTTGAAACAATTTAAGGAAGGAAAGGACTAAATATCTCAATTATGAAGTACCTAACAGGGGCCAAAACAATGGATTCTGAAACCTTTTCTAGCTTGATGACTCTCCGTATCTTTCTCATGGGAAAGATGACGACAAAATCATCTTCCCACCAATTGGAAAAGTCACACTTGGCCGCGTCAGTTGGTGTCCTTTACCTATCAATCTTTGATATTTCTATATTCAAGGAAGCATCGTCAGATATATAAGGAAGTAGCAGAGCCGGAATAAAATTATGCATAGAGTGCATCAGAATTCTTCCCCTCTTCCACATAAATATCAATATTAAGCGACTCAGTCCATATCCCCTTTCTCCATAAGTTTAGGTCCATGCACACACGAGACGTGAACATCATGTTGAACTCGGGGTTTCGAATTCTTGTGCTTTTGATTTCCCTCACGGTACAAGCATCAGGAGCTGCAGCTGGACTTGCAAGGCCCAACTGTGCTGAAACATGTGGGAACGTCACCATTCCCTTCCCGTTCGGAATAGGTGCCGGGTGCTTCTTGGATGATTGGTATGAGATTGTCTGCCAGCAAAACCCCACGGTTCCAATACTAAATAAGACCAGATTGCGAGTTCTCGACATTTCACTTCCCCATTATTGGAATGACCAGAACGGCATGATTAATGTCAGTCTTCCATTAATATACTCAAATGCAAGCTGCAGGCCCAAAGGACTCGATGCGCCAGTGAACTTAGAAGGAAGTTCATTTGTCTTCTCCCAGACATGGAACGTCTTTACGTCGGTCGGTTGCAACACCCTGGCAACATTGAAAAGTATAGGATCAGCTGTTGTCGGTTGCAGGTCGAATTGTTCTGAAACCAACACCAACATTAGCCGGTATAGTAATTGTTCTGGGAGGGACCAATGCTGCCAGACTGCGCTCTCCTTTGACCTTCAAAGCTTTAGTGTGGATTTCAAAGAAGAAGGTGGACCTCAGGTATGTAAGTTCGCTTTCCTGGCAGATAGATCATGGTTCTTGAGGTCTAATGTTACGGGTTTATATGATTTGAGTTTGGATTATACGGCTCCAGTGGTGTTGGAATGGGGGATTTCAAACAATACCAAATACGGACTTGAGCTAATCCAGCAAGGCTACGATTCGCACTATGATGATCCCTTCAGATGTAGCACATACGACCCCTACTACTTGAATGAAATGCCATTTACACAGTGCTATTGCAGAGAGGGCTATAGTGGTAACCCTTATCTTCCTGGAGGATGCCAAGGTAACATACTTCATGCTATCCCATTCCGTATTCAAGGGCACCATACAGAGAAGTGGCTTGTTCATTCCCAGATTTTTCTTTGATAAGAACTCACTCGCACTGTTTAGTGATTACGCACATGCTTATCTGCCTTCTTTTTCTTGTTTATCTGCCCAAGAATGTACAAAAGTGATAGCACTTCCAAACAAAATTGAATGAATTACAACGATAATAATTTACTGGAAACAAAGGGGAATAGGACAGTCCGTTCTTACAAGCATAATATTTCAGCTATGGAGTTAACAATTCAAGAGGAAATGCGACCCACTAATCTCCCTTATTTTACTCAAGGAGATGGGTTTGGATGCTAATATGTTTATATTTATCGTATGTCATCAGATGTTGACGAATGTGAAGATCCAAATGCGTGCTCCGGGAATTGTGTGAACAAACAGGGCGGCTATCATTGCGTCGCTAGTAGAAAGACACCTATTTTTATTGGTAAGTAGATCTTTTAATCGAGAATTTCAGACCGCTTCCTGTTCTTGAGTATCGTTTTACCTAACCCTTTTTTTCTAACATGTATCTATCAAAACAACTGAGGAACTTTCTCTACGCCCTAATAGTTGATAGATAAGAAAACAGTTGAACTTTTCTTGTGTCATCGCCTCCTATTTATCAAAGGTATCAAAAAATTCCTACTCATTCTCATCATATTTGAAATGAAGTTATTAGAAAGGAATTTTTTCACTTTCATCAATGGTTTGAAAAATTACTGGAGACAAATTAGCTTTTCATGGTTGTTAAGACCCAACCATATGAAAGGAGACTTGGGTCAATCACTTCCATATGTACTCCTTTCAATCAGAGCCACTTTAATTCTTGATGATAAGTGTCTTTATAGATTCTTAACAAGTTGGGGACATTTTTAACACTTTTTACCCCTTAATTTTTGCAATGCAGGGGTTGGGGCAGGCCTTGGGGCACTAGTTTTGTGTCTTTTCTTATGGAGGTTGTATAAATACATCAAGAAGAGAAAAGAAATCAAGCTCAAAGATAAGTACTTCAAACGCAATGGTGGCCTTTTGTTGAAAAGTGAGCTATCTTCACCAGAAGGCAATGTCGAGAAAAGTAAATTGTTCACTTCTAAGGATTTAGAGAAGGCCACCGACAATTTCAATGATGATAGGATACTTGGGCAAGGTGGACAAGGTACTGTTTACAAGGGAATGTTAACAAATGGACAAATTGTTGCGATTAAGAAATCAAAAGTGATTGACGAGGGAAAAGTCGAACAATTCATAAATGAAGTCCTCATTCTCTCACAAATCAACCATAGGAATGTGGTTAAGTTATTGGGGTGTTGCTTGGAAACTGAAGTCCCGCTTTTAGTATATGAGTTCATACCAAACGGGACTCTATACCAATATTTGCATGACTCAAATCAAGAGTTTCATGTATCCTGGGACACACGGCTACGGATCGCAACTGAAATTGCAAGAGCTTTATTCTACTTGCATTCAGCAGCCTCTATTCCCATTTATCATCGAGACATCAAGTCCACCAACATTCTTTTGGATGAGAAATATCGGGCAAAAGTGGCGGATTTCGGTACTTCTAAGTCAGTTTCCCTTGATCAAACTCATGTAACCACATTAGTGCAGGGTACTTTCGGCTATCTAGATCCTGAATATTTCCAATCAAGTCAATTTACTGACAAAAGTGATGTGTACAGCTTTGGAGTGGTACTTGTTGAACTCTTAACAGGGCAAAAGCCAATTTCTTCACTAAGGGAACAAGAAGGAAGAAGCCTTGCGACCTATTTCATAATTTCAATGGAGGAGAATCGCTTGCTTGACATTGTTGATGCTCAAGTTTTGAAAGAAGGTAACAAGGAAGAGATTGCATCAGTTGCTAACCTTGCAAAAAGGTGCTTAAACCTGAATGGGAGGAACCGACCTACAATGAAAGAAGTGGCGATGGAGTTGGAGCGGATAAAGAAGCTCCAAAATCCTTCAGGTATTATGCAAAATCAAGAGAACTGTGAGGCAACTGCATCTTATGATGCTACTCTTGCACCTAACAATTCAAACATTGACATGGATGTCATTACATTTTCGGATGTTCAACCTTTTTTACCTAGTGAGACGTGGTGAAGATCTGTTTTGCCTCATACTTTTATGAGTCATATTGCTCTGTTTGTCATGTAAATCAGTCTTTAGACCAAAAGAAAGAGAAAAGAAATAATGGAGGAAAACTCATTCCTTCACTTATAGGACTTCAGTTGGCTAGTTATTGGCTATGAAGTTATTCTTGTTGTTATCAATTGTTAAGCTATACTCTCCCAGATGTACATAGGCTTTTGTAATTAGCTAGGCATCATCATTCAATGGATGTGCTGATTTGGAATTGCTTTGCAATTTGCATTCATCTTGCTCGAGCATGATGCACTGATTCTACTTCATCGTGAGATCCATGAAGTACCTGCTGTCAAAATGATTATTGCAAAAATTACATCAATCACATCAGTAATCGTGTGGGCATGCATCTTTGCCAAACCTGCCTTCACCATTCAATTAGCTTGTCACATGCAGAATTTCATGAGATGTATCATGGGCTTGAGTGAGTTACATGTTTCATTTATTCATCATGGTTAAAGTAACTTCAGCACAATTCAAAAAGCGATGTCTTATCTTTTTCATGTAATTTAGGGGCGCCACGTCCGAAAATAGGCCAATACATTTTTATAAAATGATAAAGAGGCCATAAAAACAGAAAAAAAGAGAGAGAGAGAGAAAGAGAGAGAAATATTGAATCACAGGTTTGGGATTTGTAGAAGTCTCGCAACACAATTCGGAGCCGCATTAAAGAAAAAATAAAAACTCTCATGCAACTCGCTAGAAAATGGAGCAATCAAATGGAAACAAAGAAAAGAAGAGCAAGGAGTCATGAGTCAATGGGGAGTGCTCAAACAACAAAATCCACTCCCCAGTGAACAAAGCCACGTTCAGCCAATAGACATATAGAAAAGGAGGACAAAAAAATAATAAAAAGAAAAAAAGAAACAGGGGAACCAGGAATAGGGATGGGCGCCCTTGCTCTGTTTCATGTGGTGCTTAAACTGGAACTCATTTGATAACGGCCACGGCAATGCCAGGGCTTATTCACGTTGAAACAGAGGCCAATGATGTCTAATGGTGATGATGTTAGACAAAAATGATCGATTCTAATCATGCATTGAAGAAAAAATTCAAGCATAAATTAAAATCATATGCAGAAAATAGGATCAAAAATAAATTTGATCTCCAGCCATTGTTTGGGTTAGTGTTCGTTGAAAATCCATGGAAGTTTGACGGTAATTCAATAGTGATTATGGGCGCATTCTAGTAACCAAATCCCCTTATGTACTAATAGTGTATTTTTGAATGAAATGGTTTGTCTTAAACCTTGTCGTGCCTTGACATAAATGAACATTTGTCTTTATGGTTACCAAAATGGCGGTTGTCAATGAATGGGTAAGAAACATGGAAAATTGTATTCAAAAGAGAAAATGCGGGTCAAAGCCAATGGATAAGTTTTTATCTCAAAAACTATATCCCTAAAAATGTGGGATCACATTATTGATAAGGTGGTGGTCGATAGAGATGAAATCGTTTGCCACCAGAATCGGAATGTTATTTGGCCATTCTTTTTTGATGGACGAAGCCACTGTGAGTAGATCTTGTGATGATTGAAGGGGTTGTGTATGTTCGGAGGTTGAAGAAGAAGAGATAAAAGAAATAGGGCTGCTCGAGCTTCCGATGAGTCCCGTGCAGAAAGATTGTCCATCTTCCTTTATTGTTTAAGTTGATCGAGCTCACCTCGTCTCCGGCCTCACATTTGGAAGAAGACGTGGTGACCATGGCCGAGATGGACGAAACTCAAGTGGCCATGGGTGCGAGCTCAAAGATGTGCAAGCAGTCTAGTGGCCAAGCTCGTGAACTCAAGAAGCGGCCCCTACTGGCCAATTGGTGCAGCCGTTTCGCCCCTCAGCTCCCCCAGCAGCCAAAACTAAATAAGATCAGATTAGGAGTTCTCAACATTTCACTCCCCCATTATTGTGGATTCATGAAATGGGACGATTAGTGTCAGTCTTCCTTAATCGAAATCTAAAGTTGAAATACAAATCGTGGATCCGAATTTCATGAATTGTGAAAGGATTTTTTTACCCTATAAAATGCCCAAACATTACACGTTGTACTAGGGCCCAAATGGCACGGTGCTCAATTCCTAATTTTCATTAAACGTACTAGTCCTTTGTTATGATTTTTCTTTTTTAGGATGTAATTCAAAAAGATGCCATGCGATTGATTGTTATGACTAAAAGTTGTTTGTTCCTTAATGGGCAAAAACCAACAAAATCCTCTTCTTAATCTGTATATACAAGTATAAGCTCAACAAGTTCCAAAATGAAATATCATCACATTATCTATGGCAATTTATGGGTGTTTTTTTAGCTTGGTATTAATGCATATGTATTTTTAAAAGATATTTAATCTTTTTGTGACGTTTTGAATTTTCTATTTCTTTTGAATTATATATGAATTTAATCAAAACTTGATTACCGAGCTTTCCCAAACATGAAGACGAAATTATTGAATTTTTATTTCATTAATTTCTAAATTTTTGACTTGCTAGAGAGTCGAAAAAATAAGGGATATGTTTAGCAGAAGTCCTAAAACTTGTCAGGATAGTGCAATTGAATCCCTAAACTTACAAAAAGTGCAATCAAGTCCTAAAACTTGTCACGTTGGTTCATTTGAGTCCTTCCGTTAACAGTGTTAACGGAAAAAGCTAACGTGGCATTTTAAATTATTTGTTAATGCCACATCAGCCTTTAAAATTATTATTTTATTCAATCTTATTTTAATTAAATTAAAAAACTGAAAAAGAAAACCTAAAATTTTATTTTAAAAAAATAACTGAAAAAAAAAAAAAAGGGAGAAGGGCGGGGGGCTTCGGCCGCCGCCGCCGCCGCCGCCCATCGCCGGAAGAGCCGGCGCCGACGGCCACGGGCAAGGGTGGCTGGCCCTCGCCCGCGCCCAGTGAAGGCCGGCGACCCTCGCGGCGGCGCGAGGGCGCCCGGATCCGGGCATGCCGGCCCTCACGGGGCCGGCGAGCGCGAGGGCGCCCAGATCTGGGCACGCCAGCCCTCACGGGGAGCCGGCGACCCTCACGGCCAGCGAGAGGGCGCCCAGATCTGGGCACGCCGGCCCTCATCAGGGGCCGGCAACCCTCGCGGCCAGCACGGGAGCCCGGATCTGCACGCCGGCCCTCACCGGGGCCGGCGACCATCGCCCACCCCGGGGCGGCGTCGCAAGCCCCGGGCGAGGGCCGACGACCGTCGCCAGGCCCAGGCGAGCCTCGCCCAGGGCGGGCGATGCTCGTCGACCCCCCGTGAGGGCCGGCGTGCCAGATCTGGGCACCCTCGTGCTCGCCGCGAGGGCCACCGGCCCTCACCTAGTGCCGGCGAGGACTCCCCCTCGCCGGGCGATGGTCGCCGGCCCCGGCCCTCACCTAGTGCCGGCGAGGACTCCCCCTCGCCGGGCGATGGTCGCCGGCCCCGGCCCTTCCGGTGTGGGCGGCGGCGGCGGCTGAAGGAGTCCTCGCCGGCACTTTTTTTTTTTTCCAGTTTTGTTTTTTAATAAAAAAAAATTGGTTTTTGTTTTTTAATCTAATTTAAAAAGAATTGAATTAAAAAAAGCCACGTGGAAAATAAAAATTACTTTAAAATGCCACATGGAAAATAAAATTAAAAATTAAAATGCCACGTCAGCATTTCCGTTAGTCTAAATTGACGGTGTTAACGGAAGGACTCAAATGAACCAATATGACAAGTTTTAGGACTTGATTGCACTTTTTGTAAGTTTTAGGACTTAATTACACTATCCTGACAAGTTTTAGGACTTCTACTGAACATATCCCAAAAAATAATCCACGGATTGAAAATTTAAATCCGAAAGGGATAATGCCACGAAAAACCCTAAACTTTACCCTCAGTGACAGATTTACCCTAAACTTTTTTTTGTGACATAAAAAACCCCAAATTTTACCCCGTGTGACACATTTACCCTAAAAAAATTTTTCTGCCACCAAAAACCCTAAACTATGTCACTTGTGACAATTTTACCCTGAACTATATTACTTATGACAAATTTACCCCAAAGTTTTTTTTTTTTTTTGGTGAAGGGCATTTTCGTCATTTTCTATTTTTTTTTTTTTTTTTTTTTTTTTTTTATTGAAGTGGAAGCCGGTGAGGCCATCCTCGTCGGCGCCGGAGTCCGGCGAGGGCGAGGGCGGCCCGGGCAGGCGGCCCTCGCCGGCGTCGGGCGAGGGCGGGCGGCCCGGGCACGGGCGACCCTCGCCGGCGTCGGGCGAGGGCCGCCCGAGCCGATCCGGCTCGGGCGGCCCTCGCCCGACGTTGGCGAGGGTCGCCCTCGCGCGATCTCGGCTCGGGCGGCCCTCGCCCGACGCCGGCGAGGGCCGCCCGACGCCGGCGAGGGCCGCCCGAGCCTCGTTGGGCGAGGCGACCCGGGCGAGGGCGAGGGCGAGGGGGCGGGCGAGGGCCGCCCAAGCCGAGATTTGGCGAGGGCGGCCCTTCACCGGCTCGGCAGCCCTCGCCGGCGTCGGGCGAGGGCCGCCCTGAGCCGGATCGGGCGAGGGCGACCCTCGCCCGGCGTCCGCGAGGGCGGCCCGAGCCGGATCGGCCGGGCGGCCCTCGCCGACGCCGGCGAGGGCTGCCCTGGGCGACCCTCGGCTGGACTCCGCGCCGGCGAGGATGGCCTCGCCGGCTTCCTCTTCAATAAAAAAAAAAGAAAAAAAAAAAATAGAAAATAACGAAAATGCCCTTCACTAAAAAAACCTTTGGGGTAAATTTGTCATAAGTAATATAGTTCGGGGTAAAATTGTCACAAGTGGCATAGTTTAGGGTTTTTTGTGGCAGAAAAAAAATTTAGGGTAAATGTGTCACACGGGCAAAGTTTGGGGTTTTTTGTGTCACAAAAAAAAGTTTATGGTAAATCATCGGGGGTAAAGTTTAGGGTTTTTTGTGGCATTAACCCAATCCGAAACTTTGCCGCTCTTCCTTTCTCTCCTTTTTCCCACGTGCGTCCCTTTCTCCCCATTTTCGATTGCCACACGTCCTCTCCTTCTCTCCCTCCTTCCCCACGTGCATCCCCTCCCTTCTCTCTCTGCCCTTTTCTTTCTCTTCTTTCTCTCCTTTCTTTTCCGTACATTTTCCCCCCTGCAGCGCCCGCCTACTCCCTTTTCGTGGGTGTCCTTTGTGTTTTCTTTCTCTTCTCTTTCTCTTCTCTTCCCTTTTCTTTTCTTCCTTCTTTTTCTTTTGACTTTTCCTCCCCTCTCCTCTTTCTTCTCTCCTCTCTTTTAGCTTCCAAATTACTCTATTCCTAGTTGGATAGTTTAGCACAACAATATAAACAGCAGGAGCTTTTTATGACTGTCCTCTGATAAATTTCCGGACTGCAGCCCTCAGAGCGGGCCTCGGAGGACTAGTGCTAGCGTTGCTTATGTTTCGCTCGGTATACAAAGACATCAAGAAAATAAGAGAAAAGAAGCAAAAAGAGAAGTACTTTAAAACGCAGTGAGGTATCTTGCTGCGACAACATCTACTTTCATCACCTGAACGCAATGTTGTGAAAAGCAAATTATTCCGTTTCAAGGACTTAGAGAAGGCCACCGACCGCTTCAACGAGGATGGGATCCTCAGCCAAGGTGGACAAGGTGTTGTTTACAAGGGGATGCTGGCTAATGGAACACTAGTTGCAATTAAGAAATCGACCCTAGTGGACAAGAAAAAGGCTAAAGAGTTCATCAATGAGGTTATCATTCTCTCACAAATCAATCACAAGAATGTGATCAAGGCAATGGGGTGCTGCTTAGAAATGGATTTCCTGCTTTTAGTATATGAGATCATACCAAATGAGACTCTTGAGGGGTATCATGAAGACCATCTCATATCATGCGACACACGCCTATGAATTGCAACTGAAATTGCAGGAGCATTATTCTACTTGCATTCAGCAGCTTCTATACCCATCTATCATCGAGACATCAAGTCCAATAACATCCTCATGGACAAGCAATATTATGCCAAAATTGCAGATTTCGGCATTTCCAAGTCTATGTCGCTTGATGAAACTCACACAACCACATTGGTGTGGGGGACTTTTGGATACTTCAATCTAGAGTACTTCAGAACAAGTCATTTCACCAACAAAAGCGATGTGTATAGCTTTGGAGTTGTCCTTGTTGAACTCCTAACGGGGAAAAAGCCAATCTTTAGGCTTGGGGAAGAAGAAAGAGGCCTCGTGGATTATTTTATTATTTCTATGGAGCAGAATTGTTTGTCTGATATTGTTGATGCTCGAGTTATGGACCAAGACAAGAGAGAAGAGATTGCTGCAGTTGCTAACCTCACGAGAAGGTGCTTGAGCTCGATTGGGAAGAATTGGCCAACAATGAAAGAAGTAGCAATGGAGTTGGAGGCATATGGAAGCTCCGAAGGTCTCTGAGTTTCCAACAAAATCAAGAAAATATCGAGGCTGCTGAATCTCGTGACTCTAGTTTCACGTCCGGCAAGTCTTTCATGAATGTAAGTGTAACTACATCTTCAGATGTGCAGCCACTTGCACATTGTGCATCCCAGTGAAGGCAGCAATTTCTGGCATCATCTCCACAACAATTTCTAGCTATACATTCAGAGGCCAATGACACGAATGTATAAGCTGCACCAAAATTGATTTTTGCCCATCCCTCTTTAGCCTTAACGAATAGGGGAACTTGCCCCGCGATATAGACGGTTTGCTATAAGTTGTTTCCTTGTTGCTGGTGTTGGGATCAAAAGTGTTTATACAGTACCTTTTTCAAATTTTCTCTTTCTCAGTGTCGACGTTTGACTTAAGTTTCATAATGCTGTTTATATGCCAATCAGAAAGAGCTTCGAAAATCATCCCGCTAACATTTATGAAGTGGCTTATTGCATCTTGAGGATCCATGACTAGTGGTCTTTGTTTCAGTTACTGTGAAATTTACATTAGAGTTGCACATGCATCCTTGGGATCAAGCGTCCAAATTATAATCGACCTTTTGAGCAGTGTTGAAAAAAGCTGTGATCCAATTTCACTTTCTGATAAACATGCAAAGTTCTATTCCATCGGTGAAAAAGCTAGAAAGAGAAATACTAAACAAAATTATATTTAATCAGGAACCGTAAATGACCAATGATATTTAATACTAAAGAAAATTATTGGCAGTAAAATATGAAATTTGTGACAATAAGCAAAGACGTGGAACCATGTTAATGTAGCATAGAAGAGGAAAAATTCAAACATTATTGGCCTAGGATAATTTGAAACGAATTGACGCGTAGTTGAAACAATTTAAGGAAGGAAAGTACTAAATATCTCAATTATGAAGTGCCTAACAGGGGCCAAAACAATGGATCCTGAAACCTTGTCTAGCTTGCTGACTCTCCGTCTCTTTCTCATGGGAAAGATGACGACAAAATCATCTTCTCAACAATTGGAAAAGTCACACTTGGCTGCTTCAGTTGGTGTCCTTTTCCCAGCAATCTTTGATATTTCTATATTCAAGGAAGAATCGTCATATATATGAGGAAGTAGCAGAGCCGGAATAAAATTATGCATAGAGTGCATCAGAATGCTTCCCCTCTTTCACATAAATATCGATATTAAGCGACTCACTCCATATCCCCTTTCTCCATAAGTTTAGGTCCATGCATACACGAGACGTGAACATCATGCCAAACTCGGGGCTTCGAATTCTTGTGCTTCTGATTTCCCTCACGATACAAGCATCAGGAGCTGCAGCTGGACTTGCATGGCCCAACTGTACTGAAACATGTGGGAACGTCACCATTCCCATCCGCTTTGGAATAGATGCGGGGTGCTTCTCGGATGACTGGTATGAGATTGTCTTCCAGCAAAACCCCACGGTTCCAATACTAAATAAGACCGGATTGCGAGTTCTCAACATTTCATTTCCCAATTATTGGAGTGACACGAACGGCATGATTAGTGTCATGCAATACGTCGTCTTAGCACTACTCCATCTATTTTGTATACGCGATTGCTTAGTGGTGGTAATAAAGAATTCAAAGTAGTAATAGAGTAGTAACAGTATGAATACCACTAATAAGAAGCAACCAAGTCTTTAATTTTCTTTTATGCTAAACAATGACTGAGTTCTAAAATTTACTAGTAATGTGGAAATCTTTTAAATTGACCAAATCAAACTGATCATGAATGTATTGTGGTGCTCTTTGGAGGAGTCAAGTCAACGAGGACTTGACATCCTCGGGCTTTGATATCCTATGATCTGGCAAGTCTTATTATGTGGATTTGGATGTGCAGCCATTCACTTACATCTTAGCGAATATTTAAAGTGCCTTTTATTGATGGTTTCAGCAAGAAAAGCAAAACAATGACTGACCACACGATGCATACCACACGCGAGAACAATAAAAATGACTTCTACTTCAATAATGGAAGAGATTGCGACACTCGCACATCGCACTTCGATTAAAGATGTTAAAATGAAACCCCTTTTGCTTTGATAAAAGTGAGTCTTGTTTTCACGTTTTTGGATCGAAAAAGATGCCATTCCCATTTCATTCGTCAAGAACAAAAATCTTGGCCATCGTAGTACAAGTTGTCGGATGATTTTTCCATTCACAAAGAGATTAATGTTGTGGAAAATGGCTTTCTTTAAAAAAAAAGGACAAAAACAAGTTATTTCGTTTTTTTATATTATGATTTGATTTTGTGTTCGTCTTGACTGAGTAATAATTATTAAATGAAGACAACTCTCCTTCCATGTGTTAAAAATTATCGAGTACAATCTTTCTCCCTAGCTCAATTCTAATGTATTCAACGGGATCTACAACAAAGAATCCCAAAAGGTCATCCATTTTGATAATAACCCAAGTCAATCTTGTCACGTCCTGAAACTCGAGCACGCAACAACCCCTATTCTCTTTCAGTCAAAAGAGTGCGACGTCTCAGGACACGTCGCCAACCATTCATTTTATCTTTCAATTATGCACATGCAGAAACAAATATTTTAAACCCCGGTCAAACAATAACAAAAGGGATAGTTGGAAAGACAAACATTTTAAAAGCAACATCATCCAGATTAATCCTAAGGAATAGTTATATGTACAACCTATAGGTGGGTACTATCTCAACGACCAATTAAAGAGATAAGGACAAAGGGATCAATCTACTTCATCCCTTATCCTTAGGGGTTGAGGTTTGTCAATCCAAAAAGTCCACAGCTAGGCACGTCCATTAAGGATCTAAAAATAGTTAAACCACAACCAGTAAGATAAAATCTCAATACGTTAAAGCGCTTAACCTCAATTAAAGTACCAATTCGCCGTAGGGGTACCTAGTAGACACATTTCTCATAACAACTAATAGTTAAATCGATTCACAGGCACCCTTCAACAACCAATAGCTAAATAGTTTCACAGGCAAAAATCATTATAGCCATCAACATTCAGGGCGATCCATAAACAATCCTACCTCGCGGCTGCACATTTCTTGCACAATACTAGTCACACGTGCCATATATAATACATATAAATTATCACATAATTAGAACACTGCACATATTATATCCCATGCACATAACAGTCAAGCGTGTTCCAATTGTACACCTCGCCGTGTAAGCACGCATCAGGGCATATCCACCTCTACCTTCCCGCATAAGTACGCCTCTAGGTTCTGCCTTTTTTCTGTGCAAATGTGCATCAGGGCACAATATCCTCTCGTCGCATAAACACGCATCAAGGCTTTACCTCTTCTTCGCGTAAATACGCATCGTGGCACACCCTTAACCTTGCATCCATACGCTTTAAGGCTTAATTATACATCTCCACGCATAAACACACATCAAGGCTCTACCCTTTTCCCCGTGTAACCACGCAGCAGGGCACAACTACCTCAACCTCCCCGTGTAAATATGCCTCAGAACTCTGCCTTTTCCCAACGCAAATGCACATCAGGGCACAATCTACCCTCCCTGTGTAAACAGGTCTTAAGGATCTACCTCTTCCTCGTGTAAATATGCATCAGGGCACGCCCTCCACCTCATGTCTGTACGCCTTAGGGCTTAAGTGGTCATGTGAGCATGCAATCACATAAATTCACATAATTCTTAAGGCACTCATACCACGGTCCACATGCAACATATATAAAATTTCATACAGAGTGCAATCAATGTCTCACATAATATCCATCAATTATCACATTGCAATAATTCGATAGTTAATAATTCCCATAAATCAAATTTCACAACAATTAATTTACGCACGAAAAATTATCCTAATTAATTATTACCACTAAAATAATTAATTGTAATTAATTATCACCAATAATAATTTTTATTATTAAAAATAATAAGGGCAAATACCACAAAAAAACCCATAAACTATGCCACTTGTGACAATTTTACCCTGAACTTTTTTTTGTATCAATAAAAAACCCAAACTATGCCAGTTGTGATAATTTTACATTAAACTTTTTTTGTGTCATTAAAAATCCAAAATTATGTCACTTGTGATAATTTTACCCTGAACTTTTTTGTGCTATAAAAAAACCCCAAACTATGCCACTTAGGACAAATTTACCCCAAACTTTTTTTTGCTAAAGGGCATTTTCGTCTTTTTCATTTTTCATTTTCATTTTTTTTTTCCTCCTTCTTCCCTCTATCATGGCCGGTAGAGAGAAGCCGGTGAGGGCTGCCCTTGCCAGCCCTCGTCGGATTTGGTGAGGGCTACCCTTGTTGGATCTAGCAAGGCTCGAGCGGCCCTCGTCGGTGTCGAGCGAGGTCAACCAAGCCAAATCCAGCAAGGGCGAGCGAGGACAGCCCTTGCTCGACTTCAATGTCAGTGCGGGCAGGCGAGGGCAGCCCTTGCCAACTCCAATGTCGGCGAGGGCGGCCATGGCCAGCTTCCCTTTGCCATGGTCGGTAGAGGAAAGGAAGGAGAAAGAAAAAAAAAATGGAAAAGGACAAAAATGCCCTTTAGAAAAAAAAATTCGGGTAAATTTATCCTAAGTGGCATAGTTTGAGATTTTTTGTGGCACAAAAAAAAGTACAAGGTAAAATTGTCACAAATAACATAGTTTAGGGTTTTTGATGACACAAAAAAAAGTTTAAGGTAAATAGTCTGTTGGGAAGCGATTAATGAAATTAGCAGTGCGTATTGCTTATTCAAAGTGAATTAATTATGTGGAATGAAAGGCTTTATCCCCATTTGCATTGCATATGCAGCAAAGGGGCAGAGAAGGCAGTACTCGCGCTGTGCCAATCCGGTCCGATTGGTGGCAATTCCACCGACGAAAGTTTTATGTGAGCTGATCCGTCTAAGAAGTTCAGGCCCCAAGATAGTTTAATTTCGATTGGGTATTTCTACAGAAAATGGGCAGTCTACAAGGTCAGCGTGCTTATTTATTTTGATGACGAGGAAGCTCCACAACCATATTTGTATCGAGTGGCGTAACGATGCAGACATGCTAACGGAACAATTGATCCTTTCTGGTTGATTCGGTTTCAATCATAATATAAATCTTGAGTATGGTTTGTAAACTCAAAAGAACTCAATAGACCAAACTCACAAACTGAAAAACTGAATTCTTACGAATCGTCAGAAATCCATTAAACATGCATATGATAATATGCATAAATTTGTTCTTTTTGTTTGCTGCAATACCATCAAATAACTACCCTTCCATCTTATATATGACCAAAACCATCTGAACCCAATGAATCTCCAGTATTGGTCGAACTTGGTTCGGAAAAAGCCTAAACTGGATTATGTGAAAACGGGTGCACATATCGAACCTAATAAGAGGCTCTGCAATATTTTGATGTCTAAATCTGCGTGGAAGCAAGTCATAACGAGGCTTCTTCTGCTCCTTCAGTCGAAGAATTGGACTCCGAAAAGTAATATACTTTGGACTTTTCGCTAATCCCACAACTGCAGTGGCCTTAATGCACCAGTGCTGGTGAAAGATCTCCTGTGTAGATAGGGGTGAGCATGGTTCTAGGGTAGAACCTGGAAGCACCGGTGGGAACCTGTAGGTTCTAGGTTCTAAAATATGCGGGATAGGTTCTAGATTCCAAAATTTGGAGAATCTGTACCCGATGATAGGTTCTAGGTTTTTGATTTGCGGAACCTGGAACCTGAAATTTGTAACTTGTAATCCGGAACTTATAACCTAGTACAAGTGTTTATATATTTTTTAATCTATGTCTTCACACGATTCTAAGGTATTCTATGGTGTTTGATGATAAGTGTATAATCCGAAACTACTAGTCTAAACTTCCATTTTATGATTAAGAATTTTATTTTCATAGACTATCAGACTAGTAAAAACTCTAATTGCTTCTTTTAAGATAATAATTCTATATAATACAAGAGTAATCAGTACATTAAAATCACAAAATTTCCTTAATACTATATGATAGATGCATATAGACATTTATTTTAAGGCAATCAATAATAAAATTCTTATTTATTTTTATTGTTGTGTTTATTTTCATGTTGCTTAACTAAAGATAAAAAAAGAACCTGTTGGAACCTAGAACCGACCTTGGAACCTGTAACAGGGTAGGTTCTAGGTTTCCAAAAATGAGAAACTTGTACCCGAGAGTAGGTTATAGTTTCTAGGCAAACTTGTAAAGAACCTAGAACCGCTCACCCCTATGTGTAGGTCAGTTGTCTTTTAACTTTCCGATTTTTTCTAACTTAGAAAGCTGAGTTTTCAAAATATCCCATTTCTCGGTACCTTTCAAGCGTTGTCCTGATGTGTCTGTCCAGAGCAAAGAGCGGTCAAAGTCCTTGAATCTGAAAATGTCTTAAGAGCCTTTATGAAAGGAGAAACTTCAATGGTGAACAAAAAAAAAATGTCTTTGATTTTCATCATCTTAATATCTTGTGTTTTCTTTTTCAGTTAAATCTCTTTCTGTTCCGACCAAAAAAAAAAATCTCTTTCTGTTATCTTCAACTGAGACCGAAAATAGACCATCGCTGTTGCCATCGACGCGAGCCTGGTCAAAACCAAGTTTCTCATTTTGGCTGCTAAAATAGGGACCATGACCACTTTAGTGGAGAATTTTCTACTAAAGGAAGGATCTGAAGCTTTGACAATTCTGCATTAGGAAGCATCCTCCGATATGCTAGGGTCAACAAGTAACAGAAGAAAAAGGCATTTAGGTAACCCTGTCTCGCACTAATTCCCCGAACAGGTTCGTGATTCCTCGTGAATAGCTAGATCATTGATCTCGTGGAAAATGGGTGAAAATGAGACCAATGACTTGGACAAAGGTTGTGAGCTTGCCTGATCTGGCAAGGCTTGATGCTTGTCGGCCTCGGATGATCTCGAGTCTCGCCGCCGGAGGTCGTGAGCTTGTTGGCTGCGCTGGCGGTTGGTGAAGGGTTGAGAAGAAGAAAAGACAAAAACAGGAAGGAAAAGAACAAAGAAAGAAAAAAATTAAAATAAATTCGATTTTAAGAAAAAAAAAAAAAAAAAAAAATCGATTTTTTTAATAAAAATAAAATTTGGAATTTTTTTAAAAATACATATTTACAATAGCAATCATTTCGTTAACCAATATATTCAGAAAACGTTTTCCAATCCTTTCAAAGGGAAAATCGTTTTCCTAAATTTAAGTTTTGGCACAGAACCTTTTTTCCATTGATTAAGAAAATAGTTTTCGTTAACTTATTTTCCTAGGTAAGCTAAACAATGAAAGATGAGAAAAACATTTTTCTGAAAAGTATTTTTCGAGAATAAACACGAGGTTCTAAGTCAATGTTTAGTTTTAATATAACTTCTCATTTGATAATGGGGTTGAAGACCATGGATTTTACAAGTCACCGTTGATTCGCACCATGCTGATATTTCCAAGTTTGTTTACGTACAAATTGGTTTCCACTGGTTTTTCACAAAATTCTTGCCTGGATCCAAGTCTCCATGGACTTGAGCCATTTTTTTTTTGTCATAAAATGATTTTTATTTATAATCCATCTTAATCGCTAATTGTTTGGGCCTCACGGGAGAGTCACATTTGATCAATGGCTGTGATTGCGTATCATACGGGAGACGGGCACCATACGCCTTTGAAGAAGTCCAATCTAAGCAGTCAAAACAAGATTTGTTCAGCTTGTCTCAGTGCAGAATTTGACTCTAAAAAGCCATTTACTTTGGACTCTTGTTTAATCCCACAACTGCGATGGCTTTTATACCTCAAGTGCCGGTCAAAGATCACATGTGCGGTTCAATTGCCTTGAATTTTCCAAATTTTCTAACTCCGAAAGCTAAGTTTTCGAAAATCCCCATTTCTCAGTACCTTCAAGCCTTGTCCTAATGTGCTTGTCTAGGACAAAAAACGAATTTTCAAAGTCTTCCAGTCTGAAAATGACTTGGAGCCTTTCTGGAAGTAAACACTTTAATGGGAACAAAAGAAAATTGCTTCAAATCTCATCATGTTAATTTCTTGAATTTGTTTTTATTTAAAAAATCCCGAAAATATCTGGAAATTTCCAAAAGACTAACTAAATTATGGAGACGCGAATGCCACTAAGTGAGATTGGATTACAATTGCTCAACATTTCACTTCCTCTAGAAACATGGATGGGAATGATTAGCAATAATTTCTTGTAATTTACCTAATGTGCAGTCATTCACTCATCATGAAACATGGTGAAGTTCGTGGCCTCTAAATGAGGTTAAAGTCAGAAATTAATTTAATAAATGGCCTAAATAGTGCTGAACTAAGACTAATATTCAGAATTTATAGAAAGAATGTGTTCATGTCTATTCGGGGACTGTAAATGACCAATTATCAATCATCGTTTCCATGAGAGGGGTCACGGGAAGAGAGATGAGGTATAGTTGCATCCCATTTCCATCAAGCACTTAGTTTGTTTTTAGTCAAAACGGAAGACTTTCTTATTATTAGGGTCACACTTGGCTGCTTAAATTAAAGAGGCCTCTACTTATCAAGTTTGATTTTTCATTGTTCTAGCAGGACTGAAGAAAATCACGCCCGTGTCCTTAACTTTCTTCCCTTCTTATGGTCAAATAGGACAGAGCTCATAGGTCGTAAGTTATAACTCCTTTCTTCAGTATACAAGCATCACTAGCCAAACCACACCTGGCAATTTTACTGAATCTTGCGGAAACATTGCCATTCCCTTCCCCCGCCAACAATCTAAGTAAGGTCAAGGCTACTAGATTATATCTAACGACCAAAATTTAAAGCTTTTAACAACTTATAGACGCACGATACTGAGAAACTAATCTCTAGCTCTAAACGAGGTTTGACTTTGATTAATTTCTAAATTAAACCTAAACAATACTAAAGTAAGATTAATTTGCATAATTTAAAGAAAGACCGTATTCATGTTAAATCAGAATGTGCTAGTGACTGAGCTAATTGATACTAAACAGAAGGATTGGGAGTGAAATGTGAATATATGTAGCAATAAGCAAAGACATGGCACAATTTTTAAATGTAATGTGGACGCGGAAGGATTCAAACGATTGTGGTCAAGGACAAATTGAAAAAGACCCGACGTGTATGTGGAAGAACTTTAACCGGGTGAGGAAAGGAATAAATATCTCAATTCTGATGATTGAGATCCCCGACAAAGAATCCTAAAGCATATTCCATCTTGGTGACGCTCCAGGTCTTTATCATTAAAACGATGATTGAGAAAATTATCTCCTCAACAATGAGAAAAGTCGCATTTGGCTGCTCAAATCAGGAGGCGGACCGAGACTTGCAAGGCACTGAAAAATGCGGGGACGTCTCCATTTCCTTCCCCTTCAGAATAGGAACACTGGAACAGAGTGTTTCTTGGATGTCTGGTATGAGATTGTCTGCCAGCAAAACCATACGGTTCCTATACTAAATAAGATTGGATTGAGAGTTCTCAATATTTCAATCCCCACTTATCATTCATATGGGGATGGCATGATAAAAAGGTCAGTCTTCCAGTATTTTACTCAAATGCAAGCTGCCAGCGCAGTGAACTTGGTGAGCCGGTGACAATTGTAAATACCAACTCTTCTGTCCTAAATAAATTATTAATACAATTAGGAATTCAATAAAAGGGAGCCCGTTCTTCTACTCTGGGACAAGGAATTCCCTTGTTGCCATCGGGTGGGGTGTGCCCACTCAAAATATCTGTATTGAGTTGCGTAACGACACAAACATGTTAATGGATCATGGAATCGTCTCCATATATCCTCATATGTTCGCTAATATGAGGTTTGAACCAGAACATTTGGTCTTTTCTGGTTGATTCGGTTTCAATCATAATATAAAACTTGAGTGTGGCTTGTAAACTCAAGAGAACTTAACAAACCAAACTCACAAAAAATACTGAATTCTTACAAATCGTCAGAAATCCATTAAACGTGCGTGATAATTTGCACAACTTTGCTCTTTTCGTTTACTGTAATACCATCAACTAACTACAGCCTTCCATAATATATATGACCAAAACCATCTGAACCTGATTAGTCTTCAGTGTAGGTTGAACTTGGTTTGGAAAAAGCCTAAACTGGATTATGTGAGAACAGCTGCACGTATCGAACCTAATAAGAGGCTTTGCAATTTTTTGATGTCTAGATCTACGTGGAAGCAAGTCATAATGAGGCTTCTTCTGTTTCTTTGAGTCGAAGAATTGGACTTCGAAAAGTAATTTACTTTGGACTTTTCACTAATCCTGCAACTGCAGTGGCCTTAATGCCTCAGTGCTGGGGAAAGATCTCCTGTGTGGGTCAGTTGTCTTTTAACTTTCCGACTTTTCTAACTCAGAAAGCTGAGCTTTCAAAATGTCCCATTTCTCAGTACCTTTCAAGCGTTGTCCTGATGTGGCCGTCCAGAACAAAGAATGAGCGGTCAAAGTCCTCCAATCTAAGAATGGTTAAAGGGCCTTTTTGAAAGGAGAAGCATCCTCCGATGTGCTATGGTCAACAAGTAACAGAAGAAAAAGGCGCTTAAGTAACCCCCTCTTGCGCTAATTCCTTGAACAGATTCGTGATTCCTCATGAATGGCTAGATCATTGATCTCGTGGAAAATGAGCAAAAATGAGACCAATGACCATGCTCAGTGGCTACCCACCACCAAAAAGCCTGTGGTCTAAAAAATTGTCAATAGCTAACCATGAAATGATCGGTTCTCTATTATGTTGTCGTCGGAGATTAAAAGTGCGTTTGTTTCACAGAAAACTTAATGATATAAAAAAATACTTTCCGATAAAGCATTTTTCAGAAAAATAGTCAGTTTTTCTTTATTTGTTGTTATATGATCGAAAATACTTTCCGTTGTTTGGATATTAATGGAAAATGATTTCAGCCTAATGACTTCATCTTAGCTTTATATAAAAAAAGAAAAAAGGGAAACATCGAATTTTTAATTATTTTTAAAAATAAATTAAATATTATTTTTCTTTTCTTTTTTTCCTTTTCCTTTTACCTCCTTCTTCTTCTTCCCCGCATCGGTCTGCTTCCTCTGCCCGTTCCTCTGCTGCCTCACGGGCCATCTCCGTCTGCTTCCTCCGCCGGTTTCTCTCGACCGGTTCGCAAGGGTCGAGCTCGAGCCCCGCCGCCGAAGGCCGTCGCCCGATCTGGTGAGGCTTGAGGCTCATCGCGAGGGGCCGCGAGCTCGCCGGCCTTGGCCAAGGTCGTGGCCTCTGGCGGCACGGTTCGAGCCTCGCCAGCTCGCCGCCAGAGGCCGTGAGCTCGCCCGATCTAGCGAGGCTCTTCGCCGGAGGTTACGATCTCGCCCGATCTGGGGAGGTTTGCTGCCGGAGGTTGCAAGCTTGCCCGATCTGGCGAGGCTCGATGCTTGCCGGCCTCGGGCGAGCTCGAGCCTCGCTACCGAAGGCCGCGAGCTTGCCGGCAATGGGCAAGCTCGAGCCTCACTGCCGGAGGTCGCGAGCTCGTCGGCCGCGGTGGCGGCCGGCGAAGGGCTGAGAAGAAGAAAAGGAAAAAAAGGAAGGAAAAGTACAAAAAAGAAAAAATTAAAAAAATTGATTTTTTTGAATAAAAATAAAAATTCGAATTTTTTAAAAAATACATATTTACAATAACAATCATTCCGTTAACCAATATATTTGGAAAACATTTTCCAATTATTTCAAAGGAGAAATTGTTTTTCTAAATTTAAGTTTTGACAAAAAAAACTTTTTCCATTTTTCATTGACTAAAAAATTTTATTTTCATTGACTTATTTTTCTAAATGAGCCAAACATTGAAAAATGAGAAAAACACTTTTGTAAAATGTATTTTTTGCGAAATAAACACATTCTAAATGAATGGTCAATTCTAATATGAGTTCTCATTTGATACCGGTGTTGAAGACCATTGATTTTATAAGTCATCATTGGTTCACATCATCCTTATATTTGCAAGTACAAATTGGTTTCCATATAGATAGGAAATAATTTAAACCGTTTTCCATTGGTTTTGCGCAAAATTCTTGCCGGGATACAAGTCTCTATGGACTTGATCCATCGTAATCGGTAATTATGTGGGCCCCACGTGATAGTCACACTTGACCAAAGGCTATGATTGCGTATTATATGGGAGACGGGCAACATACACCTTTGAAGAAGTCCAATCTTAGCGGTCAAAACAAAAGTTCTTTTGCCTGTCTCAATGCAGAATTTGACTCTAAAAAGCCCATTTACTTTGGGCTTTTCTTTAATCCCATAACTGCGATGGCCTTAATGCCTCAAGTGCCGATTAAAGATCACCTGTGCGGTTCAATTGCCTTGAACTTTCCTATTTTTCTAACTCCAAAAGCTAAGTTTTTGAAAATCCCCATTTCTCGGTACCTTCAAGCCTTGTCTTGATGTGCTTGTCTAGAACAAAAAACGAATCTTCAAAGTCCTCCAATCTGGAAATGACTTGGAGCCTTTCTGGAAGTAGACACTTAATGGGAGCAAAAGAAAATATCTTCAAATCTCATCATGTTAATGTCTTGATTTTTTTATTTGAAAAATCCTGAAAATATCCGGAAATGCCCAAAAGACTAACTTAATTATGGAGACGCGAATCCTACATTGAGTGAGATTGGATTACAATTGCTTAACATTTCACTTCCTCTGGAAATATGGATGGGAATGATTAGCAATAATTTCCTGTAATTTACCCAATGTGCAGCCATTCACTCATGGTGAAATACGGTCAAGTATGAGGCCTCTAAACGAGGTTAAACTCAGAAATCAATTTAATAAATGACCTAAACTGTGCTAAACGAAGTCTAATATTCAGAATTTACAAAAAGACCACGTTCATGTTTAATCGGGAACTGTAAATGACCAATGATAGTTAATGCCAAACAAAGTTCTTGGCAATAAAATATGAAATTTGTGACAGTGAGCAAAGACGTGGAACTATGTTAATCTAGCGTAGAAGAGGAAAAATTCATACATTATTGGCCTAGGATAATTTGAAACGAATTGACGCGTACTTGAAACCATTTAAGGAAGGAAAAGACTAAATATCTCAATTATGAAGTACCTCACAGGGGCCAAAACAATGGATTCTGAAACCTTTTCTAGCTTGATGACTCTCCGTATCTTTCTCATGGGAAAGATGACAACAAAATCATCTTCCCAACAATTGGAAAAGTCACGCTTGGCTGCTTCAGTTGGTGTCCTTTACCTATCAATCTTTGATATTTCTATATTCAAGGAAGCATCGTCAGATATATAAGGAAGTAGCATGAATAGGAATAAAATTATGCATAGAGTGCATCAGAATTCTTCCCCTCTTCCACATAAATATCAATATTAAGCGACTCAGTCCATATTTCCTTTCTCCATAAGTTTAGGTCCATGCACACATGAGACGTGAACATCATGTTGAACTCGGGGTTTCGAATTCTTGTGCTTCTGATTTCCCTCACGGTACAAGCATCAGGAGCTGCACCGGCACTTGCAAGGCCCAACTGTGCTGAAACATGTGGGAACGTCACCATTCCCTTCCCCTTTGGTATAGGTGTCAGATGCTTCTTGGATGACTGGTATGAGATTGTCTGCCTGCAAAACACCTCTGTTCCAATACTAAATAAGACCGGATTGCCAGTTCTCAACATTTCACTTCCCAATCATTGGGAAGGCATGAACGGCATGATTAGTGTCAGTCTTCCATTAATATACTCAAATGCAAGCTGTGGGGTCGGACTTGGTGCGCCAGTGAACTTTGAAGGAAGTCCATTTGTCTTCTCCCAGACAAGGAACGTCTTTACGTCGGTCGGTTGCAACACCCTGGCAACATTGAAAAGTATAGGATCAGCTGTTGTCGGTTGCAGGTCGAATTGTTCTGGAACCAACACCAACAGGAGCCCGTATAGTGCTTGTTCTGGGGGGGACCAATGCTGCCAGACCACGCTTCCCTTTGACCTTCAAAGCTTTAGTGTGGATTTCAAAGCAGAAGGTGGACCTCAGGGATGCAAGTACGCTTTCCTGGCAGATAGATCGTGGTTCTTGAGGTCTGATGTTACGGGTTTATATGATTTGAGTTTGGATGATACGGCTCCAGTGGTGTTGGAATGGGGGATTTCAAACAATACCAACTACGGACTTGAGCTTATCCAGCAAAGCTATAATGGTCCCTTCAGTTGTGCCAGATATAGCCGCGACGGATCACATGCAAGTCAAATGGCATTTACACAGTGCTATTGCAGAGAGGGCTACAGTGGTAACCCTTATCTTCCTGGAGGATGCCAAGGTAACATACTTCACGCTATCCCATTCCGTATTCAAGGGCACCATACAGAGAAGTGGCTTGTTCATTCCCAAATTTTTCTTTGATAAGAACTCACTCGCACTATTTAGTGATTACACACATGCTTATCTGCCTTCTTTTTCTTGTTTATCTGCCCAAGATTGTACAAAAGTGATAGCACTTTCAAACAAAATTGAATGAATTATAATGATAATAATTTACTGGAAACAAAGGGGAACGGGACAGTCCGTTCTTACAAGCATAATATTCAAGAGGAAATGCGACCTACTAATCTCTCTAATTTTACTCAAGGAGATGGGTTTGGCTGCTAATATGTTTATTTTATCATCTGTCATCAGATGTTGACGAATGTGAGGATCCAAATGTGTGCTCCGGGAATTGTGTGAACGAACAGGGCAGCTATCATTGCGTTGCTAGTAGAAAGACAGCTATTCTTATTGGTAAGTGGATCTTTCAACCTAGAATTTTAGACCGCTTCATGCTCTTGATTATTGTTAGAAGAAGAACAGCATAGCCTAAAACATGTTGAAAAAAAGCTACAGATATAATTTTGCCTAACCCTTCGTTCTAACATGATTGTTGTTCTATACTTCCACATGTCATGATTTGACTGAAGTGTCGAATTCAATTGCCAAGCTATGTTATTTGCTTAAGATGATTATTTTTCCTTGGAAATAGAACTTTTGTAATCAATATGATAAACTTTTTTGTGCCACCGATGGTGAGATAAGCATAGAAGGGTGGGATTAAAATACGATACCATAAAAAATTAGTCATCAATTTGAGTAGATGGTTTGCACGACATCTAGTAAATTTTATTGCATTGCTTTTGCTAATAAGGTTTCTTTAATATAACATCATGTCATAATCTAAGTTTTCCCATTTATAATCGGTGGCTTCCTATGATGGGAAGAAATTTATACTTGGCCAATGGAAAGAATACCCATAACTTAATGTGAGATTAATAGTTTTCCGGCTTCCAAATAACTCCATACTAGATGGATAGTTTAGCACAACGGTATACATTCTTAACAGCACGTGCTTTTTGTGACTCTGTGCTCTGCTAAATTTCTGAACTGCAGGCCTTGGAGCGGGCATTGGAGGATTAGTGCAAGTGTGGCTTCTCTCTCGGTGGTTATACAGAGTCGTCAAGAAAAGAAGAGAAATCAAGCAAAAAGAGAAGTACTTTAAAACGCAGTGGGGTATCTTGTTGCAACAACATCTATCTTCATCACCTGAAGGCAATGTTGCGAGAAGCAAATTATTTAGCTTCAAGGATTTGGAGAAGGCCACTGACTGTTTCAACAAGAACAGGATACTTGGCCAAGGTGGACAAGGTGTTGTTTACAAGGGAATGTTGGTTGATGGACAAATAGTTGCGGTTAAGAAATCAAAACTGATTGACAAGGAAAACATTGAAGAGTTCATCAATGAGGTCATCATTCTCTCACAAATCGATCATAGGAATGTGGTTAAGCTAATGGGGTGCTGCGTGGAAATTGATATGCCACTTTTAGTATATGAGTTCATACCAAATGGGACTCTTTACAAGTATCTGTATGACTCGAACGAAGACCTTCTCACATCATGGGACACACGCTTACGAATTGCAACCGAAATTGCTGGAGCCTTATTCTACTTGCATTCGGCAGCTTCTATACCCATCTATCATCGCGACATCAAGTCCACCAATATTCTCTTGGATGAGAAACATCGTGCTAAAGTCGCAGATTTCGGTATTTCCAAGTCTATATCCCTTGACCAAACTCATGTAACCACATTGGTGCGAGGGACTTTTGGATATTTGGATCCTGAGTACCTCAGAACAAGTCATTTCACAGATAAAAGTGACGTATACAGCTTTGGAGTGGTCCTTGTTGAACTGTTAACAGGGCAAATGCCAATTTCTTTGCTTAGGAAAGAAGAAGAAAGGAGCCTTGCGAACTATTTTGTAATTTCAATGCAGCGGAATTGTTTGTTTGATATTGCTGATGCTCGGATTATGGAGGAAGGCAAGAAAGAAGAGATTGTAGCTGTTGCCAACCTCACAAGAAGGTGCTTAAGCTCGATTGGGAGGAACCGGCCTACAATGAAAGAAGTGGCAATGGAGTTGGAGGGATTAAGGAAGCTCCGAAGCTCTTCGAGCTTCCAACAAAATCAAGAAAAGATCAAGGCCACTGAATCTCGTGACTATCGTTTTGCATCTGGCAAGTCTTTCGTGGACGCAGGTGTAACTACATTTTCAGATGTGCAGCCATTCGCACATTGTGAATCATGGTGAAGGCAGCAATTTCTGGCATCATCTCCGCAACGATTTCTAGCTATACATGCAGAGGCCAATGACTCGAACATGTAAGCTGCACCAAAATAGGGGAAACTTGCCCTTCGACTAGTCAATCATAGATGGTTTGTTTTAGTTGTTTCCATGTTGCTGGTAATTGGGTTCAAACACTCTTTCGTTTGACTGTTACCCGAACATGAAGAAGACCCAAAAATTTTCTGGTTGGGTCGGTCCGGGCACCTTGGACACCGTACTCTTTTTAAATTTTCTCTGGCTCAATGTCGGCAATGCGGTTTATGTGCCAATTAGAGAGCTTCAAAATCATCCCGCTAATATGTATAAAGTGGCTTGTTGCACTTAGAGGATCCGTGTACAAATCATCTTCAATCCAGTTACTATGAGGATTGCACTAGAGTGACGCATGCACCTTCTGGAGCAAGCGTCCTAATTGTATCGACCTTTTGCCTCATGTAGAAAAAAGCTGTGATGCGATTTCACTCTCAAATAAACATGCAAAATTTTGTTAAATTGGTGAAAAAATCTGGAAGAGTTCCGTATTGATTGTATTTCATAGTTGTGGGTAACTTTCCAATCTTATTATTAAAAAAGTATGACCAGTAACGTACTCGTCAAGTAAATCGGTAATAAATTACCAGCATTATCAGCAAATTTAGAACATTCAAATAAAATAGCAAATTATCAAGTCCTCTGTAAATTTTACTAGTGTCTTAAATAAATTATTAACATTATTAGAAATTTATCCACATATTAAAAAAAAAAGTAGTAAACTACCAACTTCTGTAGAAATTTGATCATCGTGGTACCACGGACAAAATTTTACCAACATTTTGATACAATAGTAACTACCAAAATAAATTATTAATACAATTAGGAATTCAATAAAAGGGAGCCTGTTTTTCTACTCTCGGATAAAGAATTCCCTCATCGCCATTGGGTGTGGTGTGCCCACTCGATATGTCTGTATTGAGTCGTGTAACAACACAAAGATGTTAATGGATCGCGGAATTGTCCCCATATATGTCGCAACCTAAAATTTTCTGAATATAATAGGTTTAGGGGTATTGTTAATTTCGGGCCGACGGGCCTTCATTGACTCGGGCTCTCCCAAACCCATACCCCGCGCGTCGTGGGATATCGTGAAGGTCTTTTAATAAGGAGTCGCCACTAGCCTATTGGGGTCGGCTAGAAACCAAGCGATGCATGAGAGCGTGCCTCACTTTCTACGCAACCAGAGAATCTAGGGTCGGGGACTTGATTACGTTAGTCACGCGACTAACACCCTTTCGATACCTAACTCGATTGTGTATTAACTAAAGTTGTGGAAACACATTCGAGAAAACTAAGGTTTTTCCTAACCGCTCTACAGTAAAGAAATAGCATTCAAAAATCATGACAAAATAAGGCACAGGAGAATAGCCTTATTGTAGAGTCTTAAAGGCTTATTCAATTTTGGTATTTTTTCTTTTTTAAGGGTTTTCTATTTTTTATTTTATTTTTGCAATTTTTTCTGATTTTCTGAATTTTAATATTTTTTATATTTTTTTATATTTTCGAATTTTCCGAAATTAAACAAAACAAGCTTTTAAGATTTTTGAAATTTTTTGGCTTTTCTGGAATTAAAAAAACATTTATTAATGTTTTTTTTTTTGGAATTTTCTAAAATTTTCTATTTTTTGGAATTTTGAAAATATTCGATTTTTTTATATATTAAAAAAGTAATTCGGATAGGGTCGGGAAACCCGGCCCTACTAAACCAACCCGGACCCTATCGGTCCGGGCTGGACTAAAAACAAATTGGGCCGGCCCTAAGCCCACTCAAAAAAAAAAAAAAAAAGATGGCTCACGAAAATACTTCTCTCAAAATAAGCCCACATCCAATTTCTAATCTTATTTCAGCAATTTGTCACAATGGCCCATGATGCACAAGCCCACTGACCAAACTAAAATCAGAGCCCATTTTTATTTCTATCTTATTTTTATTTTTGGTTTTTTTTTCCTATTTTTCTATTTTTTATTCTTTTTCTGTTTCTCTTTTTTTTTTTTTTTATGCTTCGTTCCCTCTTGGTCTTCTCCTTCACGTCTTCTTCTGCATGCTTCCCCCATGCACGCCCGACGGAAGCCCCTGCAGCTCCTTCGCCGGCCCGCCTCCACGCACGACGAGCCCGTGCCGGCTTCTGAGGGGTCGCCATGTCATCGTCCGGCGTCGGTCGTTCGGTCCGACCGACACCAGCGCCGCCGGCCCCTAGCCGGCCTGTATTTCCGAAGGTCGCCGGAGGAGACAATAAACCGAGACACTAAGGACACCCTCAGCCAAAATAAGCCGAACGCAGACAAAAAAACGCCGCTGGTACACCCTCACGAAGTCAGACCGGCAATGGTGACTCGGCGTCCATCAAACGAATCGAAATTGGCGCCGGACCTCACTCGGGCATTTCATCGAACAGTCAACGGGCACTACCAAATTCGAAGGTTTCCGACTCAACCGAGCCTCGAACATGCTTTAGAGGTCTTCGAACATGACATACAAGGAACATGGGAACAAAATGCGAGGGCTACGAGGGCAGGAGCTTGCGCGAGCCGGATGGCCGAAAGCTCCGGCCAGGTGCGCCTAAAAACGGATCAAGGACGGAGCCGAACTTACCTGGTCAGCTCGAGGACGTCGCCGGGAAAGTCTTTGGACAGGCCTGTGCGTGGTTGAGCCGCTCTCGGTCGCTCGTATCGCTTTCTCAGTTCGCCGTCTCTCTCCGCCGGATTCGAGCTTCTTGCCCTCGGTCCCTTCCTTCGGACTTCCTCTTCTCTCCTCTCACTTTTCTCTCCGTTTTGTTTATTCTCTCGGCTCAGCCCTCTCAGGTGCTCTCTTCTCTTTCGGATTCTTCTCTCAAGAACCTCCCTCCAGCAGCTCCCCCTCCGACTCCTTTTCGTGCTGCCCCTCGAACTCGCTGTCTCGGTCTCTTCTTCTTCCGTTTTTTCCTCCTCCTCCTTTTTCTGTTCTTTTTTTATTTTTGTTTTGGTTTTGCCGACCTAACCCCTCCTGATTTTCTACTGCCGTGTGACCTGCACCATCACTCCATCTCCATCTTCTGCCCATGCTGCCACTTGCTTCCCATTTTTTATTTCTTCTACAGGTTCCCGTTGCCGTGTGACGGTGAAGGAGAAAGGAAGAAGAAGGCCGAGCGGGCCGGGCCAAGGAAGAAAGAAAGAGGGAGACGGGCCGGGCCGAAATGAGAGGGAGGTGGGCTGAAGAAAAAGAAAATAAAAGGGAAAGAAAAAGATGGGATGGGCTAAACCAACCCACCCGAATTTTTTTTCGAATTTTTTTATCAAAATTTTTTGTGAATTAATATGTATTTATATAAGCAAAGTAAATGGGCATTTAAAACAAAATAGACAAAAAAATCAGGTGTCAACAATATATCCCCCATATGTTCGCTACTATTTGGTTTGAACCAGAACTTTCAGTCTTTTTTAGTTGATTCGGTTTCAATCATAATATAAAACTTGAGTGTGGCTTGTAAACTCAAAAAAACTTAACAAACCAAACTCACAAACTGAAATACTGAATTCTTACAAATTGTCAAAAATCCATTAAACATGGATGATAATTTGCACAACTTTGATCTTTTCGTTTGCCGTAACACGATCAAGTAACTACACCATTCCATATTATATATGACCAAAACCATCCAAACCTGATTAGTTTCCAGTGTTGGTCTAACTTAGTTTAGAAAAAGCCTAAACTGGATTATGTGAGAACGGGTGCACGTGTCAAACCTAATAAGAGGCTCTGCAAATTTTTGATGTCTAGATCTGCGTGGAAGCAAGCCATAACGAGGCTTCTTCTGCTCCTTCAATCCGAAGAATTGGACTTCGAAAAGTAATTCACTTTGGACTAATGCCACGACTACAGTGGCCTTAATGCCTCAGTGCTGATGAAAGATCTCCTGTGCGGGTCAGTTATCTTTTAAATTTCCGACTTTTCTAACTTAGAAAGCTGAGTTTTCAAAATATTCCATTTCTCAATACCTTTCAAGTTAGTTATGGAACAATTAGTTCTCTATTCTATTGTTATCAGATTAAGAGTGCATTTGTTTTACGAAAAATTTAATAATATAGGAAAATACTTTTCTAGAAAAATAGTCAGTTTTTCTTTATTTGTTGGTGTACGATCAAAAATGTTTTCCGTCGTTTGGATATCAATGGAAAATGATGTCATTCTAATGACTTTATATTAACTTAAAAAAATAGTATTTTGTAATACTTATTTTTAATTGTAAATTAAATATTATCTTTTATTTTCTATTTTTCCCTTTTTCTTTTACCTTCTTCTTCTCCCCTGTATCAGTCTGCTTCCTCTGCTGCCTCACGAACCATCTCCATCTGCTTCCTCCGCCGGTTCGTCTCAGCCAGCTCACAAGGGACAAGCTCGAGCCCCGCCGTCGAAGGCCGTCGCCTGATCTGGTGAGGCTTGAGGCTCGCCGCAAGGGGCTGCGAGCTCGACGGCCTCGGGCGAGGTCGCGGCCTGTGGCGGCAAGGTTCGAGCCTCGCCAGCTCGTCGCCAAAGGTCGCGAGGTCGCCCGATTTGGCGAGGCTTGCCGCCGGAGGTCGCGATCTTGCACGATCTGGGGTGGCTTGTCGCTGGAGATCGCGAGGTCGCCCGATCTGACGAGGCTCGATGCTTGCCGGCCTTGGGCGAGCTCGAGCCTCGCCGCCGGAGGTCGCGAGCCCAAGCCTTGCCGCCGGAGGTCACGAGCTCGAACCTCGTCGCTAGAGGTTGCGAGCACGTTGGCCGCCATGGCGGCCAGCGAAGGGCTGAGAAGAAGAAAAGAAAAGAATGAAATAAGAAAAATTAAAATAAATTCGATTTTAAGAATAAATTTTAAAAAATCCATTTTTTGAATACAAATAAAAATTCAATTTTTTTAAAAATACATATTTACAATATCAATCATTTCGTTAACCAATATATTTGGAAAATATTTTCCGATTTTTTCAAAGAAGCAACTGTTTTCTTGAATTTAAGTTTTGGTAGAGAAACTTTTTTGGTTGATTAAAAGAACATTTTTTGCTTACTCAGAAATAAGAGAGCCAAACATTGAAAAATGAGAAAAATGCTTTTGTGGAAAATGTTTTTAGCAAAGTAAACACATCACGAGTCAATGATCAAATCTAATATAAGTTCTCATTTGATATCGGAGTTGAACACCATTGACTTTACAAGTCATCATTGGTTTGCACTATACTAGTATTTCCAAGTTTGTTCACGTTCAAATTGGTTTCCATATAGATGGGAAATAAATTAACCTGTTTTTCATTGGTTTTTCGCAAAATTCTGGCCTGGATACAAGTCTCTATGGACTTGACCCATCATAATCGGTACTTATGTGGGCCCCATGTGATAGTCACTCTTGACCAATGGCTATGGGAGACGGGCACCATACGCCTTTGAAGAAGTCCAATCTCAGCGGTCAAAACAAGAGTTCTTCCGCTTGCCGCAGTGCAGGATTTGACTCTAAAAAGCCCATTTACTTTGGGCTTTTCTTTAATCCCATAGCTGCGATGGGCCATATGCTATGGTCCACGACAAGAGACGAAAATGGCGTATAAGTAACTGCGCCCTCCGTTCATTCCTCAAACAGGTCCACGATTTCCTGACAAAAGAAAACAGAAACAAGAATGTTTCAGATTCTTCTGCTTCTAGGGTCGCTTTTGCTCCATAAGCAAGCCTCGCTAGCAGCTCCCATGGTGAAGGGTAATTGCCCCCGAACATGTGGTGGCGTTGCCATTCCCTTTCCCTTTGGGATTGGAAGTGGGTGTTTCCTCGATGAGTGGTACGAGATTATTTGCCAGAAAGGCAGCGACGGTATCGTCCCCATACTGAAAAAGCCCAACTTGAGGGTGCTCAACATTTCGCTACCCGATTTCCATGGCGGAATGAAAGGCATGATCAGCGTCAGTCTTCCTATATTCTACTCATCGAATGTGACCTGCGGAGGAAACGGGCATCACACCTGTGAGCTTGAAAGGAAGCCAGTTCATCTTCTCCGAGTCGATGAATGTCTTCACCGCCATCGGTTGTGACGTAAGTGCTCTATTGGATGACACAAAATCTGCTATCACAGGATGCCAGTCCAAATGCGAAAAAGGTGACAACGTCATTAGGAAAATGAATTGTTCGGGCAGTGACGGATGCTGCCACACCACGATTACCTCGGATCTTCAGGCTTTCAACATCACTTTCAACCCCGACAAGCGAACGGCAAAGAAGAAATGCGAGTATGCCTTCTTGGGAGAAAGGTCGCAGTTCACACCTGGACCTATAGACTTCAATAAGTTGGAGGCGAGTGGACGTTTCCCATCGGTGCTAGAATGGGGGATCACTGAATTCTCCCAAGCTGCATTAGAGATTTACAAAGATGGCTCAATCTCCGGGGATTCCTACAACTGCAGCACAGTCAGCTTCAGTCTAGCGAATCACAAGGTGATGCCATTGCTGCAGTGTTACTGCCGTGGGGGCTTCACTGGTAACCCCTATATTAGACATGGATGCGAAGGTAAGACCAGTTACATATTATCACACGAATCATTGGAAACGCAACACTGAAACACCATTAATAAAGATAAGTAGCTCTTTGGAGGCTGAAGTAGCTTTACATGCAATCCTAATCCCCCAATAAAGAGACCAAGCTCTACTAATTTTGATTGTCATCTTTTGTTCAGATGTGGATGAATGCAAAGATCAGACAGAACGGTGCCCTGGGAAAAAGTGTGTGAATCGACCAGGTTCCTATGATTGTGTCGAAGGAAGCAAGATTGTCAAGTTTCTCCTCATAGGTAAGTAAATTCCTTCATTCTATCATGATTATGAACAAGGACTATCCACTCTTTTGTGCATCCAGATTCGCGAATATCACATCCTGTCATTGTCGTGACCTCTCCTCGGGTGCATCACCTAGGGTTTGGCTAATGGATTACTAAGCCTAAACTTAGCTCGGGCTCTCCTAAGCCCATACCAATTCGCGACTTAGGGTTTAAGTTTTTAACATGCAAATGATTTTTACTTGGAGTCGCCACTAATCTATTTTTTGGTGGGTCGATTAGAAACCCAAGTAAAGTAACGGGAGGATTACTTTACTCCTACGAACCAGAGACTATGGGATCGGGGACTTGATTACGTTAAATTTCTCTAACGCCCTTTCGGTACCTTTTCTCTTTTATTTGAAAAAAAATGATTGGCAGGCAGTTTGCATTGATTTTAATTTACTCCCTAACATTCAATGTGATCATGCAAGTGCGCAATCATTATTTAACACTCAATTATCAAAGCATTAAATAAATTGCAAGGAAAGGGAGGAAATTACTTACCTTGAAGCTACTAAAGCATCTGCAATATTAGTTAGAAAATCACATCGACCTAAAAGTGATTTCTAATTAATATGTGATCACTCGAATTTTGGATTTTCTCTTATTTAATGAGGCCTAAAACTAACATGCAATGCATGTAATGACGTACGAAAGTGTCTAACTATAATGGCATACAATGTGCAACCTAAACTAACACGCAAGTGATATCTGTTTTTCATGAAATTAAAATAAACAAATAAATTTCCTAGTTCTAGAAATTATCCAATTCAATCAAAAGGTTAATCTAAACCGAATCCTAGTTTATATTATCTCTAATTAAATGAACCCGATCCTAACATGCAATCTACGTTAATTAAAACATATTCTACGAATAAAATCGATCACCCAAGAAACAAATAAAATCGACGAATCGTATCTCAGGCATGAGATCGAATTGGCCGATTTTCCGTGCAATCGCGAATCGTGAGATCGGATTGACGATTATGGCACGTTAAGAAATTAGAGAATAATCTCTAATTTAAAGGATTACTTGAAATTTGGGATACTAAGTATGGAGTCCAATCAAGTATAACTGCAATATTTCAAGTAAGAAGACTAAGTATTCAAAAATAAAATCAGACGAGATTTTACCTAATCCGTGAATGGTGGATCAGTGTGATTCTTGGCAAAGCGCATCTGGGGTCGTGCAACAACTCAATGGAAGTACTTGGACAATCTGAAATTTTTCTGAAAAAGAAAAAAAGGAACGATTTCCCAATGTCAGGTGCAGCAACTAGTCTTCTAGGAACATGTTGACTTATTTGGCAGCAAGAGCAACGACTTCTGGATAGCGAGGACCTTCGAGTTGACCAACGGAACTCCACAAAACTCCAAAAATCGTAAAAGGGACACCGAGAGGCGTCGCGACAATGGCGTGGGCAGCAGAGGGATCGAGAAGCAAATCTCGTCGCCTGTGAAAATCGAAGCACACAATTCAAGGGGAGGATCGAACCTTGCTAGTTGTTGAGGAAGAAAAGGTGCGGTGGCTCGTGAGTCGGCGAGGATGAGTGGTAAACGCAGGAGCCTTGCACTGCGTCACTCTCTCTCTCGCTTTTCTCTCACTCTCCCCTTCGGCACCTTCACAATTTCGCTTACATTTTTCAGCCCCCCTCGATGTGTGTCTGCCCCCCTTTTATAGGCAAGACAATATGGTGCCCTAAAAAAAAACAAGATAATGACACGATGATCAGCTTTCTTATTGCGGATATATCCTTTTTTGCTCTTTTCCTATCTTTAACCATGCAGATATACTTTACCTTTGAACCAACCACATCAATTCCTTTTCTTGACCATGCGGATATACTTTACCTTTAAACCGACCACATCCCTGCAGATATGTTTGACTTTTGAACCGGCCACATCCCTGTAGATATATTTTACTTTTGAACCATCCACATCCCTTGTCTTTTCAAAATCGGCCATCGCAAATTATTGAAAAATTATGCTCCTAAAACTATATGCTATACAATATTAAATTATGAATGATTTATCAAAATTTAGGTGTCAACAGCCATTTAAATAAATGTTCTTTTTTAACTCTTCTTCCTTTACCTCAATTTTTAACTTGAATTTGTTTTGACCATTAATTATCAAGATGAATAATGATTTGGTCCACTTGAAATATAAATGGTTCCATCTAAAAAAAACCTCTCTTTGTAATCTTTTCTTTCAATAGATGTTAGTATATCGGGAGAAAATCAATTGGATATTGTTATTATATAGTTGTCCCGAAATGAAAATATTTTTTTTATCACTATTTTTACTACTTCCTAATAATACTCACCTTTTGTGTCTTACTTTATTGGCAGTCTAAAGTAAGATGATGTAAAATATAAATGTATATTTTTAAAGGATAATGAGATGTGGTGATATTTTCATTACTATGCTAGGATGCACAGAAAAATATATCCCCGTTAATATATACTCCGTAACACTTAAAAATAGACTGCGGATCTTTCCCTCGCAATTAATTCTTTTGCATAAGATTTTATTAATTCCTTCATATACAAAATCAACCATGTCACATATGTACACACACACACACACACACATGTATATGTATGTATGATATTTTCCATAACATCAAAAGGAATGCGGTTATTTTCCTCAAAAGTATTTTGTTTAGAATTTTCTAGATATTTTATGATTCTTTTTTTATATACAAAATGAACCATCATTTTTTGCAAGTGTTTTATGTTTGTAGAATGTCCCATGACTGATTATTTCAACGATTTTTTGTGAGCATATTGACACTTTCTTTCAGATGAATCCATGTATTTTAAAATAGAACATATAGAATATAAAACGTAATCATGGGAAAAGGAAAATTGACAATGCTTATATTTGCAATTTTTGATAGGAAAAGAAAATTCTGAAAAAATATGTTAGCTGGAAATGGCCTAGAAAAGAACTATAAGGCCAAAAATAATTATTAACAGTGGATAGGTATCAACTTAGGAGAGCACCATTGGTTATTTTTGCAATTTTTGAAATGAAAGAAAATCATGAAAGGTACATGTAAGTTTGACATATGCTAAGAGAGAGAGAAAAGGCCAAAAGTAAATAAAGTGGTTAAGTGTCAAAATATTAACCATGTCGAACATTTATCCTGAAAAATTATTGAATAAAAATATAAATGGAAAACCACGGTCGTAACATAGAATTAAATCGAGTCTGATGAAGCTAGAAACTTAAATTTGATCTTTGTGGCCTTCTTCCTTCGATTTTAACGACTGTGAAGATTCAAACATGTGCCCCGGGACTTGTGTGAAAAAACTGCGCACTTATCACTGCGTCGATCGTAAAAAGACAACCAAATTCGTTTTTACCGGTAAGTAGATCTTTCAAACTAGAAATTTGAACCGCTTCATGCTGTTGAATATTTGATAGAAACACAACAGCGTAGCCTAAATTATGTTCAGAAATGTTACACAAGTAAGTTTTACCTTACTATTTATTCTAATGTGATTGTCTATTCGCTTTTAATTCAATGTATCATTGGGATAGGTACAAGTGTTAATATTTTCATACGACGCTTAATTAAGTGTCAAAACCTCTCTTTTTTCGCTCATTTGAGCGTCACAAATTTGAAAAATCAATCATTTAAGTATCACTTCTTATTTGCCCTGCCGAAAAAGCTAACATGATCGTTGAAAATATTTTTAATATTATATTTTATTAATTTTTATTTTTTTCATTTTTCTTTAGGGCCAACAAGGGTCATCGGTGATCCTTGCTAGCCGTAGCCGCCTCGCCCTTGCCGCGAAGGCCCTGGTCGAGGCTATCAAGGCTTCTCTAATCGCTAGCAATGCGGCAACAACCCTCGCCTGCTCTGGGCGGCGTCGCTTGCAGCCATCCAAAGCTAGACATAGCCAGAGAGTGAGGGTTGTTGCAGCCTCGCTAGCGACCGATGAGGCCCCGATGGCCTCACCCAAGGCCTTCACAACGATAGTGAGGCTGCCCTTGCCCAAATCTAGCGACGAAGGCCTTAGGCAAGGCCGTTGATGCCTCGTCGACCACTAGGGAGGCCATGATGGCCCTCGTTTGTGGCAGCCCAGTAGCTAGAGAGGGTCCTTACGGCCGCACCTAGGGCCTTTGTAGCCGAGTGCAAGGCGGCCCTTAAAAAGAAAGCAAAATACAAATAAAAATAAAATAAAATAAATCCATGTAGGACATTTGGCCGAAAATTGACACTTAAGTGATCGATTTTTCTTTGAAATAGCACTCAAGTGGAAAAAAAAATTTGGAACTTAAATGAATGTCGTACGAAAGTATTGATACATGTTATGTACTTATCTTGTGTATCATTCTATTCATCCACTTGTCATGATTTGATCGAAGTGTTGAATTCAATTTCCCTTGGAAAAAGTCTCATATGTTTCTCTGTATTATGAACATCGTGGTATCGATGGTGAGATAAAGTTTAGTAAGAGTAGGATTGAAACATGATACTATTAAAAAATAATCATAAAAAAGAGTAGATAGTCTACAACATAGGTAACGAATTATATGCCATTGAATTTTACTGAAAAAAAATTTCTGTTAGAATCTCCTTTCATAATCTAAATTAAGTAAAACAACCTGTGGGGTTTTCAACTAGTTCTCACATACAGTTGGTGGCTTCCAATGATGGGAAGAAATTTCTAATTGGCCAACGAGGAAATATCCGCATAAGTCAATGCGAGTTAATAGTTTCCCTGCTTCCAAATTACTTTATTCATAGGTATGTAGTTTAGGACGTAAGTATAGATTCTTAACAGCAGGTGCTTTTTATGAATTTACCCCCTTCTAAATTTTCCGGACTACAGGCTTCGGAGCCGGCTTAGTGCACCTGTTGCTTCTCTGTCGGTGGTTATACAAAGTCATCAAGAAAAGAAGAGAAATTAAGCAAAAAGAGAAGTACTTTAAAAAGCAGTTCGGTCTCTTGTTGCAACGACATCTATCTTCTTCACCTGAAGGCAATGTGGCAAAAAGCAAATTATTCCGTTTCAAGGATTTGGATAAGGCCACTGACCGTTTCAACGAGGATAGGATACTTGGCCAAGGTGGACAAGGTGTAGTTTACAAGGGAATGCTAACCGATGTTAAAATAGTTGCAGTTAAGAAATCGAAACTCATAGACAAGGAAAAGGTTGAAGAGTTCATCAATGAGGTCATCATTCTTTCACAAATTGATCATAGGAATGTGGTTAAGCTAATAGGGTGCTGTTTGGAAACAGAAATCCCACATTTAGTATATGAATTCATACCAAATGGGACCCTATACAAGTATCTGCATGACCCGAATGAAGACCTTCTTGCATCATGGGACACACACCTGCGAATTGCAACAGAAATTGCCGAAGCCTTATTTTACTTGCATTCAGCAGCTTCTACACCCATCTATCATCACGACATCAAGTCCACCAATATTCTTTTGGACGAGAAACACCGTGCTAAAGTCGCAGATTTCGGTATTTCCAAGTCCATATCTCTCGACCAAACTCATGTAACCACATTGGTGCGAGGGACTTTTGGATACTTGGATCCGGAGTACTTCAGAACAGGTCATTTCATAGACAAAAGCGATGTGTACAGCTTTGGAGTGGTCCTTGTTGAACTCTTAACAGGGGAAATGCCAATCTCTTTGCTTAGGGAAGAAGAAGAAAGGAGCCTCGCAAACTATTTTGTAATTTCGATGGAGCTGAATCATTTGTTCGATATTGTTGATGCTCGGGTTATGGAGGAAGGCAAGAAAGAAGAGATTGTAGCTGTTGCTAACCTCGCAAGAAGGTGCTTGAGCTCGATTGGGAGGAATCGGCCAACGATGAAAGAAGTGGCAATGGAGTTGGAGGTATTAAGGAAGCTCCGAAGCTCTTCGAGCTTCCAACGAAATCCGGAGAAGATAGAGGCCTCTGAATCTCGTGACTCTCGTTTCGCATTTGGGAAGTCTTTCATGGACACAGGTGCAACTACATTTTCAGATGTGCAGCCATTCGCACATTGTGAATCATGGTGAAGGCATCAATTTCTGGCATCATCTCCGCGACAATTACTAGCTATACATGCAGAGGCCAATGGCTCGAATATACGAGCTGCATCAAAGTTGATCTTTACCAATCACTCTTCAACCTTAACAAATAAGGGGGAACTTGCCCTTCGACTAGTCATTTATAGACCGTTTGTTTTAGCTGTTCCTTGTTGGTGGTGTTGTAAGAAAAAAAGTGTTTGAATAGTTCCCTATTCAAATATTCTCGGGTTCAGTGTCGGCGTTTGACATTAGTGTTATAACGCTGTTTATATGCCAATTAGAAAGAAATTGGATATACAAAGTGACTTATTGCATCTTGAGGATCTGTGAATAGTGGTCATTAATCCAGTTACTGAGAGGTTACATTAGAGTTGCAAATACACCCTGAGGAACAAACATCTTAATTATTTTCAACATTTCTCCTCGTGTTGAATAAAGTTGTGACACGATTTCACTTTCAGATAGACATGCAAAAAGTTTCAGGTCCATGCCAACTAAAAAGATATAGGAAAAATTCCATATCGGTTGAATTTCAGAGTTAATCATAAATTTCCAATCTTTAATGATAAAATAAATATTACCAGTAACTTGCTTGTTAGGTAAACTGGTAATAAATTACCAATTCTATCACAAAATCACAACATTTCAATGAGATAGTAAATTATCAATCCCTCTAAAATTTTACCAACGACGTAAATAAATGATTAACACCACAAAAGCCCATCTTGTCGTTGAGGGAAGAATGAAGAAGTCTGGCAACCTATTTTCTAATTTCAATGGAGCATATTTGCTTGTTCGACATGGTTGATGCTCAAATTTTGAAAGAAGGTAAGAACAAAGAAATTGCATCGGTTACTAACCTCACAAAAAGGAATTTAGATTTAATCACTAAGGTTTACTCCAATGATCACTTTTTCCACATGAGAATAGGAAGGTGAGCGGTTCGAATCCTACATTTTCAAGAGATTGGAGGGTGGACAATTTAGTTTCATATCGTGAATTTTAACTTCCGCGCTCTATAATGAGGTGAGGTAAAAGTTTGAGAGTGAAAATTAGAATATGACCGACCAAAAAAAAAAATAGAGCTTAGATTTGAATGAGAGGAACTAGCCTACAATGGAAGAAGTAGCGATCAAGTTGGAGGGGATAAGAAAGCTCCAAAATGCTTTGGGTATTCAGCAAAATTAAGAGAACCAAGAGGCAACTGAATCATGTCTTGAGTTTGAGCTCAAATACGAGATCCAACTCGCACATAGAGCATTTATCAGTCTAAGTCACTTTTGCAACCTCTCCACAACCCTCCTTTGTAGGCGTTTAGGCTAAGCTTAGACTTGGCCAAATTCTCCTAAGTCCTTTAATTTGCAACTTATGATTCAAGTTTTTAACTTGCAAGTCATTTTCATTTAGAAATTGCCACTAATCGATTTAGGGTGAATCAATTAAGATCCCAAATGAAGTAGTGGGAGAAATACCTTACTCCAACTTCATTATGCTGATTACAACTTAAACCCTTCCAATATCTTTTGACTCTAAAGGATTTTTTTATGCATTTTTGGAGAACATTACTCAAAAGCCATTTTAAACCCTTTCCCTAATTTCAGAATTTTTGAATTTTTTTATTTTTAATTAAAAAAATATTTTATTACTAGAAGGAACCGATCGGCTATCAAATATCTGATCGGTCTGCCCGACCCGGATTGACCAGGGCCCGCCAAGGCCCTTGTCTTGAGTTCGGTCGAACCGGGCTCTATCAAGAGCCCAGTTCGAATTAACTCTCCCCAGGCCCAAGTCATATTGAGCCCCTTAAGCCCAACTTCTATTTTTTAGACCCTCCTCTCCAGAACATGGAGATCTTCCCTTCTCCCTCACGATCTTCCCTGCCTTCTACGCCCGCTGCACGCGGAGAACTCCAAACCGAACATTGATCCTCTCCTACCGACGGATGGAAGACGCCCGCTGGTTTATGCACTAAAAAAACCTTTAATTAAAAACTCAGGTACAAATAGAGTGACGACTAGCCACTATGCGGCAGTCCTCCATGGCCACGGCTACCACCACCACTCTTTAACTTCGCCGGCCGAGAACCACCCACCCGGAAACACGACCTGCACACGAGAACGTCGAAACAAGAACATACATAGCAAAGGGTAGCGACGGGGATCTATCAAAACTCTTTTAGCAAGCCACGAGCACCCACGACGGACAGAAAACGAAGAGCATCCGCACGAATCTCGCTTGGGCATTTCATCGAACACACGTAAGGCGCCACTTGAGAGGAGGTTTTATACTTGTCCGAACTCAAAACTCAACCAACCAACAATGAACAAGTGGTACACAACTTCAGTATGGGTATGAAGCAAACACAGCAAGTATCGACTATAAACCAAGAACACGAACGTGAGCCTAATTTGGACGTTTCATCGAACATATAGGGTGCATCGGCGGAGGGGAAGACATCAGCTCATTTAGAACTTGGGTTCGCACTCGGGTTCGCAACAATCAACTAGCCAAGGCCGAAAACAGCAGTAAACGAGCAAACGGGGCCAGAGACTCGCACGAACCGGGCGACGCCGGTCCGGTCCCGTGAACCAGAAACAGGGCACGAAGAGGCAAAACAGAGGCGGCCGGCGGTGCTCCCTACCTGGCTTGGCGTCGTCGGACGGTAGACGAGCTCGATAGATCGGGCTATGTACCTTCGCCTCGCGCGTCTCCGAGCCGGGATCCTCGGGAAATTGACCCCAAATCGGAAAAGTCGAAAACAAACCAGGAAGAAACCTACCGTGACTTGGACACGAAAAAGGAGTGGTGGTGGATCGTCGACCGCGACTCAGGCGTGACGGCCGACGGCAGCTCTCTTCCTCTCTTGCAGCTCTCAGATCTCACCCTCTCGGACCCCCTCATGGCTCACGGTCTCACTCTCTATCTCCGACCTGCTCTCTCTCGTTTCCTTTCTCTCTTAGATCTCACTTTCTACTCGCTCGATTTTTTTCTCTTCAGAACACCCCCCCTTTTCTCTCTCCTTCGCCTCCTCCCTTCTCGAGCTCGTGGCCGTCCTATTTATAGGCTGGGGAGGCCGGTCGACGGAGGCTTCGGCCGCCGGTCCTTGGCTCGCTGACCAGGCTCCTCTCTTGGCCGAACCGGCATCCCCTCTGCCGTCCACTCCGCAGCAGGCCTACCTCCACGCTTCCTGCTCTGCTCTGCCCTGCGCCGACCTGCTCCTCTGCTCTGCGTCCATTGTCGCCCTCGATGGTGTGAGGAAGGAGAGAGGAAGGAAGATGGGAGCCGGGCCGGGAAAAGAAATGAAGGGGGATGGCCATTGGGCCGGCGCGTGAGAGGGGAAAGGAAAGAAAGGACGCTGGGGCGAAAGCCCAACCCCCCTCCAGCCCGCTTCTTTTTTTTTAAAATATATATTTAAGCTTTTTTTGAAATTTTATTTATTTATCCGAAAATAAGGTAAAATAAAGGAAATTAAAATTAGTACAAATAATATATATTACCTGCATAATGTGCTATTTAATGAAAATATTTTTTTAGAGTCAAATTGATCTCTAAGTTTTTATATAATTTAATTTTAAATATTTAGACAAAATTTAGATGACAATAGCACAACTTTGCACAGTATTAAGTAAACAAAATTACTGACCGAACAAAAGAAAGTAGACAAACAATAAATGAGGAAGAAGCGAAGCTTGAATGTTCTTTGTGCATGGAAGAAGTGTTGGCAATATTTATTTTTTATTAATTAATGTGCACTCGAGAGACATGCAAGTCTGGACTTTTCTCTCCTTCTTTAATAATGTATCCCTATGACTACTTCTTGTTAGAAGGTCATGGCCCACAGTAAAGAACAATTGAAAGCTACTTCACCGGTCATCCTTTTTTCAAGGGCATTATCACTTACAAGGGCTATTTGCGATAAATCCTCCGACGAGGGTGCCCAGCCAAGTAGTATTCCTTATTTTAACATACCGGTTCACAAGGGTTGAGCTCGAGCCCCACCACCGAAGGCCGTCGCCCGATCTGGTGAGGCTTGAGGCTCACCGCGAGGGGTTGCGAGCTCACCGGCCTTGGCCAAGGTCGTGGCCTCTGGCGGCATGGCTCGAGCCTCGCCAGCTCGCCGCTAGAGGCCGTGAGCTCGCCCGATCTAGCGAGGCTCTTCGCCGGAGGTTGCAATCTCGCCTGATCTGGAAAGGCTTGCTGCCGGAGGTTGTAAGCTTGCCCAAGCTGGCGAGGCTCGATGCTTGCCAACCTCAGGCGAGCTTGAGCCTCGCTACCGAAGGCCGCGAGCTTGCCGGCTTTGGGCAAGCTCAAACCTCACCGCCGAAGGTCGTGAGCTCGTCGGCCGCGGTGGCGGCCGGTGAAGGGCTGAGAAGAAGAAAAGGAAAAAAAAAGGAAGGAAAAGAACAAAAAATAATAAAAATAATAAAAAAATCGATTTTAAGAAAAAATTAAAAAAATTAATTTTTTTGAATAAAAATAAAAATTCAATTTTTTTAAAAATACATATTTACAATAGCAATCATTTCATTAACCAATATATTTGGAAAACATTTTCCAATTATTTCAAAGGAGAAATTATTTTTCTAAATTTAAGTTTTGACAAAAAAACTTTTTTCATTTTTCATTGACTAAAAAAACATTTTTCATTGACTTATTTTTCTAAATGAGCCAAATATTGAAAAATGAGAAAAACGCTTTTGTAAAATGTATTTTTTGCGAAATAAACACATTCTAAATTAATGGTCAGTTTTAATATAAGATCTCATTTGATAACGGTGTTGAAGACCATTGATTTTATAAATCATCATTGGTTCGCACCATCCTAATATTTCCAAGTACAAATTGATTTCTATATAGATAGGAAATAATTTAACCCGTTTTCCATTGGTTTTGCGCAAAATTCTTGCCTGGATACAAGTCTCTATGGACTTGATCCATCATAATCGGCAATTATCTGGCCCCACGTGATAGTTACGCTTGACCAATGGCTATGATTGCGTATTAAATGGGAGACGGGCACCATACGCCTTTGAAGAAGTCCAATCTCAGTGGTCAAAGCAAGAGTTCATCTGCTTGCTTGTCTCAGTGCAGAATTTGACTCTAAAAGGTCCATTTACTTTGGACTTTTCTTTAATCCCACAACTGTGATGGCCTTAATGCTTCAAGTGCCGATTAAAGATCACCCATGCAGTTGAATTGCCTTGAACTTTCCAAATTTTCTTTCCAATTTTTCTAACTCCAAAAGCTAAGTTTTTGAAAATCCCCATTTCTCGGTACCTTCAAGACTTGTCTTAATGTGCTTGTCTAGAACAAAAATTGAATGTTCAAAGTCCTCCAATCTGGAAATGACTTGGAGCCTTTCTGGAAGTAGACACTTTAATGGGAGCAAAAGATAATTTCTTTAAATCTCATCATGTTAATTTCTTGAGTTTTTTTTTATTTGAAAAATCCTGAAAATATCCAGAAATGCCCAAAAGATTAACTTAATTATGGAGACGCAAATCCTTCACTAAGTGAGATTGGATTACAATTGCTCAACATTTCACTTCCTCTAGAAACATGGATGGGAATGATTAGCAATAATTTCCTGTAATTTACCCAATGTGCAGCCATTCACTCATTATGAAGCACGATCAAGTTTGAGGCTTCTAAATGAGGATAAACTCAGAAATCAATTTAATAAATGACCTAAACAGTGCTAAACTAAGACTAATATTCAGAATTTACAAAAAGACCGCATTCATGTTTTATCAGGAACTGTAAATGACCAATGATATTTAATACTAAACAAAATTATTGGCAATAAAATATGAAATTTGTGACAATAAGCAAAGACGTGGAACCATGTTAATGTAGCATAGAAGAGGAAAAATTCATATAAAACTTAAGTATGGTTTGTAAACTCAAAAGAACTCAACAGACCAAACTCACAAACTGAAAAACTGAATTCTTACAAATCGTCAGAAATCCATTAAACATGCATGATGATATGTATAAATTTGTTCTTTTCATTTGCTGCAATACCATCAAATAACTACCCTTCCATCTTATTTATGACCAAAACCATCCGAACCCAATGAGTCTCCAGTATTGGTCGAACTTGGTTTGGAAAAAGCCTAAACTGGATTATGGTTCGGAAAAAGCCTAAACTTGATTATGTGAGAACGGGTGCACGTATTGAACCTAATAAGAGGCTCTGCAATTTTTTGATGTCTAATTCTGCATGGAAGCAATTCATAATGAGGCTTCTTTTGCTCCTTCAATCGAAGAATTGGACTCCGAAAAGTAATTTACTTTGGACTTTTCGCTAATCCCACAACTGCAGTGGCCTTAATGCGCCAGTGCTGGTGAAAGATCTCCTATGCAGGTCAGCTGTCTTTTAACTTTCCGATATTTCTAATTTAGAAAGCTGAGTTTTCAAAATATCCCATTTCTCGGTACCTTTCAAGCGTTGTTTTGATGTGGCTATCCAGAACAAAGAGAGAGCGGTCAAAATCCTCAAATCTGAAAATGGCTTAAGAGCCTTTCTGAAAGGAGAAACTTCAATAGTGAACAAAAGAAAATGTCTTCGATTTTCATCATCTTAATATCTTGTGTTTTCTTTTTCAGTTAAATCTCTTTCCCTTATCTTCAACTGAGACCGAAAATAGACCATCGCTGTTGCCATCGAAGCGAACCTGATCAAACCCAATTTTCTCATTTTGGCTGCTAAAATAAGGACCATGATCACTTCAATGGAGAATTTTCTACTACAGGAAGAATCTGAAGCTTTGACAATTCTGCATTAGGAAGCATCCTTCGATATGCTAGGGTCAACAAGTAACAGAAGAAAAAGGCATTTAGGTAACTCCGTCTCAAGCTAATTCCTTGAACAGGTTCGTGATTCCTCACGAATGGCTAGATCATTGATCTCGTGGAAAATGGGTGAAAATAAGACCAATGACTTGGCCAAGCTCAATGGCTGCCGACCACCAAGAAGCTTGTGGTTAAAAAAAAGTCATCATCAGCGCAATAGCTAGCTATGGAATGATCGATTCTCTATCCTGTCGTTGTCAAAGACTAAGAGTGCGTTTGTTTCACGGAAAACTCAATGATATAGAAAAGCGTTTTCCAATAAAGCATTTTTCAGAAAAAAATAGTTAGTTTTTCTTTATTTGATGTTATATGATCGAAAATGTTTTTAGTTGTTTGGATATTAATGGAAAATAATATCAATCTAATGACTTTCTCTTAGCTTTAAAAAAAATGATTGAATTTTTTTAGTATTTATTTTTTATTTAGAAATTTTAATTATAAATTAAATATTATTTTTTATTTTCTGTTTTTATTTTCTTTTTCCTTTAACCTTCTTCTTCTCCACCATCTCGGTCTGCTTCCTATGTCCGTTCCTCTGTTGCCTCACGAGCCATCTCCATTTGCTTCCTTCGCCGGTTCCTCTCAGCTGGCTCGCAAGGGGCGAGCTCAAGCCCTGCCGCTGAAGGTTGTTGCCTGATTTGGCAAGGCTTAAGGCTTGCTGTAAGGGGCTGAGAGATTGTGGCCTCTGGCGGCAAGGCTCAAGCCTCGCCAGCTCGCTACTAGAGGTTTGGAGCTTGCCTAATCTAGTGAGGCTCGTCGTTGGAGGTTACGATCTTGCTTGATCTAGGGTAGCTTGTCGCCAAAGGTTGTGAGCTCACTTGATCTAGCGAGGCTCGATGCTTGTCGGCCTCGGATGATCTCGAGCCTCGCCGCTGGAGGTCGTGAGCTCATTGGCTACGCTGGCGATTGGTGAAGGGTTGAGAAGAAGAAAAGACAAAAAAAAGGAAGGGAAAGAACAAAGAAAGAAAAAAATTAAAATAAATTCGATTTTAAGAAAAAAATAAAAAATCGATTTTTTTGAAGAAAAATAAAAATTGGAATTTTAAAAAATGCATATTTACAATAGCAATCATTTCGTTAACCAATATATTCAGAAAATGTTTTCTGGTCCTTTCAAACGGAAAATCGCTTTTCTGAATTTAAGTTTTAGCAAAGAATCTCTTTCCGTTGATTAAGAAAACATTTTTCATTGTTTTATTTTCCTAGGTAAGCTAAACATTGAAAAATGAGAAAGACATTTTTCTGAAAAGTATTTTTCGAGAATAAACACAAGGTTCTAGGTCAATGGTTAGTTTTAATATAAGTTCTCATTTGATAACGGGGTTGAAGACCATGGATTTTACAAGTCATCATTGATTCGCATCATGCTGATATTTCCAAGTTTGTTTACGTACAAATTGGTTTCCATTGGTTTTTCACAAAATTCTTGCCTGGATTCAAGTCTCCATGGACTTGAGCCATTTTTTTTTTTGTCATAAAATGATTTTTATTTATAATCCATCTTAATCGCTAATTATTTGGGCCCCACGGGAGAGTCACATTTGATCGATGGCTGTGATTGCGTATTATACGGGAGATGGGCACCATACGCCTTTGAAGAAGTCCAATCTAAGCAGTCAAAACAAGATTTGTTCAGCTTGTCTCAGTGCAGAATTTGACTCTAAAAAAGCCCATTTACTTTGGACTTTTGTTTAATCCCACAACTGCGATGGCTTTCATACCTCAAGTGCCGGTCAAAGATCACATGTGCGGTTCAATTGCCTTGAACTTTCCAATTTTTCTAACCCCGAAAGCTAAGTTTTCGAAAATCCCCATTTCTCAGTACCTTCAAGCCTTGTCCTAATGTGCTTGTCTAGGACAAAAAATGAATTTTCAAAGTCTTCCAGTCTGAAAATGACTTGGAGCCTTTATGGAAGTAAACACTTTAATGGGAACAAAAGAAAATTTCTTCAAATCTCATCATGTTAATTTCTTGAATTTGTTTTATTTAAAAAATCCCGAAAATATCTGGAAATTTCCAAAAGAGTAACTAAATTATGGAGACAGGAATGCCACTAAGTGAGATTGGATTACAATTGCTCAACATTTCACTTCCTCTGGAAACATGGATGGGAATGATTAGCAATAATTTCTTGTAATTTACCTAACGTGCAGTCATTCACTCATCGTGAAACACGGTGAAGTTCGTGGCCTCTAAATGAGGTTAAAGTCAGAAATTAATTTAATAAATGACCTAAATAGTGCTGAACTAAGACTAATATTCAGAATTTATAGAAATAATGTGTTCATGTCTATTTAGGGACTGTAAATGACCAATTATCAATCATCGTTTCCATGAGAGGGGTCACAGGAAGAGAGATGAGGTATAGTTGCATCCCATTTCCATCAAGTACTTAGTTTGTTTTTAGTCAAAACGGAAGACTTTCTTATTATTAGGGTCACACTTGGCTGCTTAAATTAAAGAGGCCTCTACTTATCAAGTTTGATTTTTCATTGTTCTAGCAGGACTGAAGAAAATCATGCCCGTGTCCTTAACTTTCTTCCCTTCTTATGGTCAAATAGGACAGAGCTCATAGGTCGTAAGTTATAACTCCTTTCTTCAATATACAAGCATCACTAGCCAAACCACACCTGGCAATTTTATTGAATCTTGCGGAAACATTGCCATTCCCTTCCCCTGCCAACAATCTAAGTAAGGTCGAGGCTACTAGATTATATCTAACGACCAAAATTTAAAGCTTTTAACAACTTATAGACACACGATACTGAGAAACTAATCTCTAGCTCTAAACGAGGTTTGACTTTGATTAATTTCTAAATTAAACCTAAACAATACTAAAGTAAGATTAATTTGCATAATTTAAAGAAAGACCGTATTCATGTTAAATCAGAATGTGCTAGTGACTGAGCTAATTGATACTAAACAGAAGGACTGGGAGTGAAATGTGAATATATGTAGCAATAAGCAAAGACATGGCACAATTTTTTAATGTAATGTGGACGCGGAAGGATTCAAAAGATTGTGGTCAAGGACAAATTGAAAAAGAGCCGACGTGTATGTGGAAGAACTTTAACCGGGTGAGGAAAGGAATAAATATCTCAATTCTGATGATTGAGATCCCCGACAAAGAATCCTAAAGCATCTCTCATCTTGGTGACGCTCCAGGTCTTTATCATTAAAACGATGATTGAGAAAATTATCTCCTCAACAATGAGAAAAGTCGCATTTGGCTGCTCAAATCTGGAGGCGTACCGAGACTTGCAAGGCATAACTGTACCGAAAAATGCGGGGACGTCACCATTTCCTTCCCCTTCAGAATAGGAACAGAGTGTTTCTTGGATGCCTGGTATGAGATTGTCTGCCAGCAAAACCATACGGTTCCTATACTAAATAAGATTAGATTGTGAGTTCTCAATATTTCAATCCCCACTTATCATTCAGATGGGGATGGCATGATAAAGGTCAGTCTTCCAGTATTTTACTCAAATGCAAGCTGCCCGCGCAGTGAACTTGGTGAGCCGGTGACAATAGTAAATACCAACTCTTCTATCCTAAATAAATTATTAATACAATTAGGAATTCAATAAAAGGGAGCCCGTTCTTCTACTCCGGGACAAGGAATTCCCTTGTTGCCATCGGGTGGGGTGTGCCCACTCAAAATATCTGTATTGAGTTGTGTAACGACACAAACATGTTAATGGATCATGGAATCGTCCCCGTATATCCCCATATGTTCACTAATATGAGGTTTGAACCAAAACATTTGGTCTTTTCTAGCTGATTCGGTTTCAATCATAATATAAAACTTGAGTGTGGCTTGTAAACTCAAGAGAACTTAACAAACCAAACTCACAAAAAATACTGAATTCCTACGAATTGTCATAAATCCATTAAACGTGCATGATAATTTGCACAACTTTGCTCTTTTCGTTTGCTGTAATACCATCAAGTAACTATACCCTTCCATAATATATATGACCAAAACCATCCGAACCTGATTAGTCTTCAGTGTAGGTTGAACTTGGTTCGAAAAAAGCCTAAACTAGATTATGTGAGAATAGGTGCACGTATTGAACCTAATAAGAGGCTTTGCAATTTTTTGATGTCTAAATCTACGTGGAAGCAAGTCATAATGAGGCTTCTTCTGTTTCTTTGAGTCGAAGAATTGGACTTCAAAAAGTAATTTACTTTGGACTTTTCGCTAATCCCGCAACTGCAGTGGCCTTAATGCCTCAGTGCTAGTGAAAAATCTCCTGTGTGGGTCAGTTGTCTTTGAACTTTCCGACTTTTCTGACTCGGAAAGCTAAGCTTTCAAAATGTCCCATTTCTCTGTACCTTTCAAGCGTTGTCCTGATGTGGCTGTCCAGAACAAAGAACGAGCGGTCAAAGTCCTCCAATATGCCAGGGTCAACAAGTAACAGAAGAAAAAGGCGTTTAAGTAACCCCCTCTTGCGCTAATTCCTTGAACAGATTTGTGATTCCTCATGAATGGCTAGATCATTGATCTCGTGGAAAATGGGCGAAAATGAGACCAATGACCATGCTCAATGGCTACCCACCACCAAAAAGCCTGTGGTCTGAAAATTGTCATCGTCAATGCAATAGCTAATTATGAAACGATCGGTTCTCTATTCTGTCATTGTCGGAAATTAAAAATGCGTTCGTTTCACGGAAAACTTAATGATATAGAAAAATGCTTTTTTTCAAAAAAATAGTCAATTTTTCTTTATTTGGTGTTATATGATCGAAAATATTTTCCATTGTTTGGATATTAATGGAAAATGATTTCAGCCTAATCACTTCATCTTAGCTTTATAAAAAAAATGAAAAAAATCGATTTTTTAATGTTTATTTTTTTATTTCAAATTTTTAATTATTTTTAAAAATAAATTAATATATTATTTCTTCTTTTCTTTTTTTTTCCTTTTCTTTTTACCTCCTTCTTCCCCGTATCGGTCTGCTTCCTCTGCCCGTTCCTCTGCTGCCTCACGGGGCATCTCCGTCTGCTTCCTCCGTCGGTTTCTCTCGACTGGTTCGCAAGGGTCGAGCTAGAGCCCCGCCGCCGAAGGCCGTCGCCTGATCTGGTGAGGCTTGAGGCTCACCGCGAGAGGCTGCAACCTTGCCGGCCTTGGCCAAGGTTGTGGCCTCTGGCGGCACGGCTCGAGCCTCGCCAGCTCGCCGCCAGAGGTCGTGAGCTCGCTCGATCTAGCGAGGCTCTTCGCCGGAGGTTGCGATCTCGCCCGATCTGGGGAGGTTTGCTGCCGGAGGTTGCAAGCTTGCCCGATCTGGCGAGGCTCGATGCTTGCCGGCCTCGAGCGAGCTCGAGCCTCACTACCGAAGGCTGCGAGCTTGCCGGCTTTGGGCAAGCTCGAGCCTCACCGCCGGAGGTCGCGAGCTTGTCGGCCGCGGTGGCAGCCGGCGAAAGGCTGAGAAGAAGAAAAGGAAAACAAAAAAGGAAGGAAAAGAACAAAAAAGAAAAAATTAAAAAAATTGAATTTTTTGAATAAAAATAAAAATTCGAATTTTTAAAAAATACATATCTACGATAGCAATCATTTCGTTAACCAATATATTTGGAAAATATTTTTCAATTATTTCAAAGGAGAAATTGTTTTTCTAAATTTAAGTTTTGACAAAAAAAACTTTTTTCATTTTTCATTGACTAAAAAATTTTATTTTCATTGACTTATTTTTCTAAATGAGCCAAATATTGAAAAATGAGAAAAACGCTTTTGTAAAATGTATTTTTTGCGAAATAAACACATTCTAAATCAATGGTAAGTTCTAATATAAGTTCTCATTTGATAACGGTGTTGAAGACCATTGATTTTATAAATCATCATTGGTTCACACCATCCTTATATTTGCAAGTATAAATTGGTTTCCATATAGATAGGAAATAATTTAAACCGTTTTTCATTGGTTTTGCGCAAAATTCTTGCCAGGATACAAGTCTCTATGAACTTGATCCATCATGATCAATAATTATGTGGGCCCCACGTGATAGTCACACTTGACCAATGGATGTGATTGCGTGTTATATGGGAGACGGGCACCATACGCCTTTGAAGAAGTCCAATCTCAGCGGTCAAAACAAAAGTTCTTTTGCTTGTCTCAATGCAGAATTTGACTCTAAAAAGCCCATTTACTTTGGGCTTTTCTTTAATCCCATAACTGCGATGGCCTTAATGCCTCAAGTGCCGGTCAAAGATCACCCGTGCGGTTCAATTGCCTTGAACTTTCCAATTTTTCTAACTCCGAAAGCTAGGTTTGCGAAAATCCCCATTTCTCGGAACCTTCAAGCCTTGTCTTGATGTGCTTGTCTAGAACAAAAAACGAATCTTCAAAGTCCTCCAATCTGGAAATGACTTGGAGCCTTTCTGGAAGTAGACACTTAATGGGAGCAAAAGAAAATATCTTCAAATCTCATCATGTTAATGTCTTGATTTTTTTTTATTTGAAAAATCCTGAAAATATCCGGAAATGCCCAAAAGACTAACTTAATTATGGAGACGCGAATCCTACACTGAGTGAGATTGGATTACAATTGCTCAACATTTCACTTCCTCTGGAAATATGGATGGGAATGATTAGCAATAATTTCCTGTAATTTACCCAATGTGCAGCCATTCACTCATGGTGAAATACAGTCAAGTACGAGGCCTCTAAATGAGGTTAAACTCAGAAATCAATTTAATAAATGACCTAAACCGTGCTAAACTAAGTCTAATATTCAGAATTTACAAAAAGACCACGTTCATGTTTAATCGGGAACTGTAAATGACCAATGATAGTTAATGCCAAACAAAGTTCTTGGCAATAAAATATGAAATTTGTGACAGTGAGCAAAGACGTGGAACTATGTTAATCTAGCATAGAAGAGGAAAAATTCATACATTATTGGCCTAGGATAATTTGAAACGAATTGACGCGTACTTGAAACAATTTAAGGAAGGAAAGGACTATATATCTCAATTATGAAGTGCCTAACAGGGGCCAAAACAATTTATCCTGAAACCTTGTCTAGCTTGCTAACTCTCCGTCTCTTTCTCATGGGAAAGATGACGACAAAATCATCTTCCCAACAATTGGAAAAGTCACACTTGGCTGCTTCAGTTGGTGTCCTTTACCTATCAATCTTTGATATTTCTATATTCAAGGAAGCATCGTCAGATATATAAGGAAGTAGCAGAACCAGAATAAAATTATGCATAGAGTGCATCAGAATTTTTCCCCTCTTCCACATAAATATCAATATTAAGGGACTCAGTCCATATCCCCTTTCTCCATAAGTTTAGGTCCATGCATACACGAGACGTGAACATCATGTCGAACTCGGGGTTTCGAATTCTTGTGCTTCTGATTTCCCTCACGGTACAAGCATCAGGAGCTGCAGCTGGACTTGCAAGGCCCAACTGTGCTGAAACATGTGGGAACGTCACCATTCCCTTCCCCTTCGGAATAGGTGATGGCTGCTTCTTGGATGACTGGTATGAGATTGTCTGCCCGCAAAACACCACGGTTCCAATACTAAATAAGACCGAATTGCGAGTTCTCAACATTTCGCTTCCCAATTATTGGAATAACACGAACGGCATGATTAGTGTCAGTCTTCCATTAATATACTCAAATGCAAGTTGCGGGGGCGAAGGAATCGGTGCACCAGTAAAATTAGAAGGAAGTCCATTTGTCTTCTCCCAGACAAGGAACGTCTTTACTTCGGTTGGTTGCAACACCCTGGCAACATTGAAAAGTATAGGATCAGCTGTTGTCGGTTGCAGGTCGAATTGTTCTGGAGCCAACACCAACATTGACCGATATAGTGCTTGTTCCGGGAGGGACCGATGCTGCCAGACCACGCTCCCCTTTGACCTTCAAAGCTTTAGTGTGGATTTCAAAGAAGAAGGTGGACCTCAGGAATGCAAGCACGCTTTCCTGGCAGATAGATCATGGTTCTTGAGGTCTGACGTTACGGGTTTATATGATTTGAGTTTGGATGATACGGTTCCAGTGGTGTTGGAATGGGGGATTAAAAACAATACCAACTTCGGACTTAAGCTTATCCAGCAAGGCTACAATTCGCACTATGATACCTTCCGATGTAGCAGATACAACTTGGAATCATATGCAAGTGAAGTGCGATTTATGCAGTGCTATTGCAGATGGGGGTATAGTGGTAACCCTTATCTTACCGAAGGGTGCCAAGGTAACATACTTCAAGCTATACCATTCCGTATTTAAGGGCACCATACAGGCTAGTAGGTTATCATTCCTAGATTTTTCTCTAAAGAGCACGCATTCAAACTGTTTAATGATCACACACATGCTTATCTGCCTTCTTTTTCTCGTTTTACTGCCCAATATTATACAAAGTGAATTTCAAACAAAATTGAATGAGTTATAATTACAATAATTTACTGGACAGGACAGTCCGTTCGTTACAAATATAATATTTCAGCTATGGAGTTAACAATTCAAGGGGAAATGCGACCTACTAATATCTCTGATTTTACTCAAGGAGATGGGTTTGGCCGCTAATATGTTCATTTTATCATCTGTCATCAGATATTAATGAATGTGAGATTCCAAATACATGCTCCGGGAGGATTTGTGTGAACAAACGGGGCAACTATCATTGCATCGCTAGTAGAAAGACACCTATTTTTATTGGTAAGTAGATCTTTTAATTGAGAATTTCAGACCGCTTCCTGTTCTTGCATATCGTTTTACCTAACCCATTTTGTTCTAACATGATTGGCCATTAGCTTATTGATGATTTTACGTCAGTTTTAATTGACAATATCTATCAAAACAACCGAGAAACTTTCTCTGGGCCCTAATAGTTGGTAGATAAGAAAACACTTGAACTTTTCTTGTGTCATCGCCTCCTATTTATCAAAGATATCAAAAAATTCCTATTCATTCTCGTCATATTTGAAATGAAGTTATTAGAAAGGAATTTTTTCACTTTCATCACTGGTTTGAAAAATTACTGGAGACAAATTGGCTTTTCATGGTTGTTAAGACACATCCATATGAAAGGAGAGTTGGGTCAATCACTTCCATATGTACTCCTTTCAATAAGAGACACTTTAACTCTTGATGATAAGTGTCTTTATAGATTCTTAACAATCCGGGGACATTTTTAATACTTTTTACCCCTTAATTTTTGCAATGCAGGGGTTGGGGCAGGCCTTGGGGCACTAGTTTTGTGTATTTTCTTATGGAGGTTGTACAAATACATCAAGAAGAGAAAGGAAATCAAGCTCAAAGAGAAGTACTTCAAACGCAATGGTGGCCTTTTGTTGAAAAGTGAGCTATCTTCACCAGAAGGCAATGTCGAGAAAAGCAAATTGTTCACTTCCAAGGATTTAGAGAAGGCCACCGACAATTTCAATGATGATAGGATACTCGGGCAAGGTGGACAAGGTACTGTTTACAAGGGAATGTTAACAGATGGAAAAATTGTTGCGATTAAGAAATCAAAAGTGATTGATGAGGGAAAAGTCGAACAATTCATAAATGAAGTCGTCATTCTCTCACAAATCAACCATAGGAACGTAGTTAAGTTATTGGGGTGTTGCTTGGAAAGTGAAGTCCCGCTTTTAGTATATGAGTTCATACCAAATGGGACTCTATACCAATATTTGCATGACCCAAATCAAGAGTTTCATGTATCCTGGGACACACGGCTACGAATTGCAACCGAAATCGCAGGAGCCTTATTCTACTTGCATTCAGCAGCCTCTATTCCCATTTATCATCGAGACATCAAGTCCACCAATATTCTTTTGGATGAGAAATATCGGGCAAAAGTGGCAGATTTCGGCACTTCCAAGTCAGTTTCCCTTGATCAAACTCATGTAACCACATTGGTGCAGGGTACTTTCGGTTATCTAGATCCCGAATATTTCCAATCAAGTCAATTCACTGACAAAAGTGATGTATACAGCTTTGGAGTGGTACTTGTTGAACTCTTAACAGGGCAAAAGCCAATTTCTTCACTGAGGGAACAAGAAGGAAGAAGCCTTGCGACCTATTTCATAATTTCAATGGAGGAGAATCGCTTGTTTGACATTGTTGATGCTCAAGTTTTGAAAGAAGGAAACAAGGAAGAGATTGCATCAGTTGCTAACCTTGCAAAAAGGTGCTTAAACTTGAACGGGAGGAACCGACCAACAATGAAAGAAGTGACAATGGAGTTGGAGGGGATAAGGAAGCTCCAAAATCGTTCGAGTATTCTGCAAAATCAGGAGAACCATGAGGCAACTGCATCTTATGATGCTGCTCTTCCACCTAACAAGTCAAACATTGACATGGATGTCATTACATTTTCAGATGTTCAGCCACTCTTACCTAGTGAGACGTGGTAATGATCTGTTTTGCCTCATACTTTTACGAGTCATATTGCTCTGTTTGTCACATAAATCGTTCTTTAGACCAAAAGAAAGAAAAAAGAAATAATGGAGGAAAACTCGTTCCTTCACTTATAGGACTTTGGTTGGTTAGTTATTGGCTATGAAGTTATTCTCGGTGTTATCAATTGTTAAGCTATACTCTCCCAGATGTACATAGGTCTTTGTAATTAGCTAGGCATCATCATTTTGTGGATGTGCTGATTTGGACTTGCTTTGCAAATTGCTGTCATCTTGTTCGAGCATGATGCACTGATTCTACTTCATTGTGAGATCCATGAAGTACTTGCTGTCAAAATGATTATTTTAAAAATTACATCAATCGCAAAAGTAATCCTGTGGGCATGCATCTTTGCGAGCCTGCCTTCACCATTCTTTTAGCTTGTCACTTGCAGAATTTCATGAGATGTATCCTGGGCATGGGCTCAAGTCAGTTACATGTTTCATTTATTCATCATGGTAAAAGTGACTTTAGCACAATTCAAAAAGTGACGTCTTATCTTTTTCATGTACTTTAGGGGCACCACATCTGAAAATAGGCCATACATTTTCATAAAATAATAAAAAGGCCATGAAAACGAGAAAAAGAGAGAGAGAAAGAGAGAGAAATATAGAATCACAGGTTTGGGATTTGTAGAGCCGCATTCAAGAAAAAATAAAAACTCTCATGCAACTCACTAGAAAATGGAGCAATCAAACGGAAACAGAGAAAAGGAGCAAGGAGTCATGAGTCATCGATTGCATGGGGAGTGCTCAAACAACAAAATCCACTCCTCAGTGAACAAAGCCACGTTCGGCCAATAGCCATATAAAAAGGAGGACAAAAAAAATAGTAGTAAAAAGAAAGAAAGGAAACAAGAGAACCAAGAATAGGGGTGAGCTCCCTTGCTCTGCTTTATCTGGTGCTTAAACTGGGACTCACTTGATAATGGCCACGGCAATGCCAGGGCTTATTCGCGTCGAAACAGAGGCCAGTGATGTCAAATGGTGATGATGTTAGACAAAAACTAGCAATTCTGGTCATGCATTGAAGAAAAAATTCAAACATAAATTAAAATCATATACGAAAAACAGGATCAAAAATAAATTTGACCTCCAGCCATTGTTCGAGTTAGTGTTCGTTGAAAATCCACGGAAGTTCGACGGCAATTCAATAGTGATTATGGGTGCACTCTATTAACCCAATCCCTTCACGTATTGATAGTATATTTGCAAATGAAAGGGTTTGCCTTAAATCTCGTCGTGCCCTTACGCAAATGAACGTTCGTCTTTATGGTTACCAAAAAGGCGGTTGAAAACGAAGAGGTAAGAAACGTGGAAAATTGTATTCAAAAGAGAAAATGCGGGTCAAAGCTAACAGACAAGTTTTTATTTCAAAAACTATATCCCTAAAAATGTGAGATCATATTATTGATAGGGTGGTAGTTGATAGAGATGAAATCTTTTGCCACGAGAATTGGAATGTTATTTGGCCATTCTCTTTTTTATGGATGAAGCCACTGTGAGTAGATCTTGTGATGATTGAAGGGGGTGTTGTATGTTCGGAGGTTGAAGACGAAGAGATAAAAGAAATAGGGCTGCTCGAGCTTCCGATGAGTCCCATGCATAAAGATTGTCCATCTTCCTTTATTGTTTAAGTTGATCGAGCTCACCTCGTCTCCGGCCTCACATTCGGAAGAAGATGGAGGTACGGACCTTGGGAGTGCCATAACTTGGCACGGAGGGACACTTAAGTGTCAAAATTTACAAACGGTACACTTAAGTGCCAAAATTGAAGCAAAAGGGATCACTTAAGTGCTAACGACGAGAAAATCCGGCCAAAATGTTGACGTGGCCTTTTTCCCGCGATCTGAGGTCGAAACGACGTCGTTTTTGTTGTTGATGTGGTGAATTAAATACAAAACGGCATCGTTTGGGTGCTGATGTGGCCACCCCACCCAAAACAACGTTATTTTGACTAATATTTATTTTTTAATAAATATTAATTAAATAATATTAAAAAAAAAAGAGGGTGTGGGGAGTAGCCTGTCGCCGTCACCCCATTGCCGGTGGGGCGGTGGCGACGGACGGCGAGGGCCGTCGGCGCCAAGGCGAGGGCTAGCGACCCTTGCTAAACACTAGGAGATGGTGGCGACCCTCTTTTAGATCTAGGCGAGGGTCGGCCGCCCTTGCCCCGGCCTGGGCGAAGGTCGCTGGCGCCGGGGTGAGGGCTGGCAACCCTCGCCCCGACGCCAACGGCCCTGGCCCAGCGTCGTTGAAAACTCAGTGGCGTTGGGCGAGGTCGCTGACACCAACGCGAAGGCCGGCGACCCTCGTTAAGTCGAGGCGAGGGCGGCCGACCCTCACCCAAATCCGGGAGAGGGTCGCCGCCCTCTCTCGGTGTCCGGCGAGGGCCATCGGCCCTCGCCACCGGTCAGTGAGGGTTGCCGGCCCTCACTATCTATCACCACCGCCCCATCGGCGATGGGGTGGCGGCCACAAGATGCTCCCCCCACCTTTTTTTAATTTTTTTTTCTTTTTAAATATAATTTAATTAATATTTATTAAAAAAATAAATATTAGTCAAAATGGTGTCGTTTTGGGTGCGGTGGCTATATCAGCACCCAAATGACGCTGTTTTGGATTTACTTCGCCACATCAGCAACAAAAACGATGTCGCTTCGACCCCAGATTGCTGGAAAAAGGCTACGTTAACGTTTTGGCCGGATTTTCTCGTTGTTGACACTTAAATGATCCATTTTGCTTCGATTTTGGCACTTAAGCATACCGTTTGTTAGTTTTGGCACTTAAGTGTCCCTCCTGTGCTAAGTTATGGCACTCATGCTGTACTTATGCTGAAAAAGATGCGGTGACCATGGCCAAGGTGGACGAAACTCGAGCGGCCATGGCTACGAGCTCAAAGATGCACAAGTAGTCTAGTGCCCAAGCTTGTGAACTCAAGAAGCGGCCCCTGTTGGCCAATCGGTGCAGCCATTTCGCCCCTCGACTCCCCCAACGGCCAAAACTAAATAAGATAGGAAAGGAGTTCTCAACATTTCACTCCCCCATTATCGTATTGTGGATCCATGAAATGGGATGATTAATGTCAATCTTCCTTAATCGAAATCTAAAATTGAAATACAAATCGTAGATCGAAATCTCATGACTCGAGAAAGGATTTTTTCACCCTATAAAATGACCAGACATTACACATTTTACTAGGGCCGAAATGGCACAATGCTCAATTCCTAATTTTCATTAAACTTACTAGTCCTTTGTTGTGATTTTTCTTTTTTAGAATGTAATTCAAAAAGATGTTATTCAATTAATTGTTGCGACTAAAAGTTGTCTGCTTCTTAATGGGCAAAAACCAACAAAATCCACTTATTTATTTGTAAATACAAGTATAAGCTCAACAAGTTCCAAAATGAAATATCATCACATCATCTATGGTAATTTATATTGTTTCTTTAGCTTGGTATTAATGCATATGTAACTTCTTTAAGATATTTAATCTTTCTATGTCTTAAATTTTTCATTTCTTTTGAATTGTACGTGAATATAGTCAAAACTCGATTATTGAGCTTTCTCATATGTCAAGATGAAATTATTGAATTTTTATTTTATTAATTTCTAAATTTTTGACTCGTTTGAGAAAGTCAAAAAAATAATCCACGGGTTGAAAATTCAAATCCGAAACTTTGCCGCTCTTCTTTCTTCTCCTTTTTCCCCACGTGCGTCCCTTTCTCCCCATTTTCGATTGCGGCACGTCCTCGCCTTCTCTCCCTCCTTCTCCGCGTGCATCCCCTCCCTTCTCTCTCTACCCTTTTCTTTCTCTTCTTTCTTTTCCGTACATATTCCCCCTGCAGCGCCCGCCTACTCCCCCATCCCATCCTTCTTTTTCTTTTGATTTTTTCCTCCCCTCTCCTCTCTCTTCTCTCTCTCGCCCCCCCCACCAAACGCCCGCACACTGCCGCATTTTCTTCCTGCTGTCGCTCGATCGATGGCCACCACCATCACCGCAGCTTCGTCGCCTCGTCGGCAGGCCACCGAACCCTCGGCGGGTCGTCGCCGCGAGCCTCCCCTGAAGCCAGCTGCTCCTCATCCTCTCTCCGCCCTCCCTTTTTCTGGTCTCCTCGTCGGGCCGAGTAGGGACCGAACCCCGACCAGCAGCTGCCCAGCCGCGCGCCGGACCACCGCGGGCCTCGCCGTCCGCCCGTCCGAGCCGCTTCTGCTGCTCCCTCCTCCCTCATTCGGATCTGGTTCGGGCATGCTGGTTCGACCAGCCGCCCTGCCGCCTCAAGCCTCCGTCCTGCCACCGTCTGTCCGTGAGCTGCCGCCTCCGCCTGGCCGTCGCTCGTCGTCGGCCCATTCGCACCGGAGCCACCGTTGGCCGCCTTTCCCTCTCACGGTCTTCCCCTTGGCCGAGACCGGCCCCCGTGCTGCCTCGCCGAGATACAATGGAAGCGTCTGTACCTCCGCCTTGCTGCCACCGTCGTGAAATGATGGGTTATGGCATGATATCATTTGACGCATACTAACTTCTTGATTTGAATATTTGAATTATTGATTAAAGAAAAAGATTCAAAATAATTAGGAATAGAAAATTCTATTTAAATATTCCATATCTTGATTTTTTATTGAAAGAGCCGGTGAATTAAAAAGAATTCATTAAAAATAAAAAGGTTTTTTTATGAAATATACATATCAATATTCATGAATTATCCCCTTCATTCCACTTTTAGTTCCTATGTTAATAGAAATGGGATTTCTACTTTTTCCAAAGGAATGAAAAATCTTCGTCTTATATGGGCTTTTCCTAATATTATTTTGTTAAGTATAGTTATGATATTTTTGATCTATCTATCCATTTAGCAAATAAATAAAAGTTCTATCTATCATTATGTATGGTCTTGGATCTCTTGATGAGCGTACTAATTTTAATTAGGGCTAGATTAGTTTATGATTAATCTGGATTATGCGGTTATTTATGATTAATTAAATTTAATGATGATCGATTCGATTAATCTTACTTAGTGTTTAATTAACTATAATCTAATTGCAACAGTGCTAAGTAAAGGATTAAGATTAAGATTAAATTAAATTAATTAATTATATTTAATTATTTTAGAAGCAATTAAAAATTAATTAATTATGTTTAGTGATAAAAATTATTATTTATAATGATTAATTACGATTAATTATTTCTAGTGATAGTTATTGATTGTTTTAATAGTGGACTGTGGGATTGCCATGAGATGATTTATAGATATTATGTAGGACACTGATTGCATTGTATGTGAATTTCATGCATGTCTGTGAGTGCCTTGAGAATTAAGTGGACTCATGTGGTCAAGTGTTTTATGTTGTTCGAAGCATGCTTTGCCATGAGAAATTATCTCTCACGTGAGCAACCTTGGTTGCTAATTTTAAAGACATATAAATAGTAATTTCTGAAGTGTCAGATTTACATGTCATGTTTTATGTGTTGAATTGGGCAATGACATTTTAATATGAAAGCATACAAAGTTTGACGAGTTAATCATATGTATGTAATCATGTGTGTTTATTCAATTGCATTTTTACATGTAAAGTTGCAATATTTTTATATGTAAACGTATTGACTAATGAAGAAAGATAAAATTAACATGTGAGATTAATGTGCTTGTATGATCACATAAATGAGAAACATGACCAATATATTTTGAACACTCAATAGATTTCAGATACTCGAATGAATTTCGAGGAGATGTGATTGATGGATTTCGGGAAAGCCTTACCGATAGATTTTGAATACCCGATGGATTTTGGATACTTGATGGATTTTGATTATGACTTAAATGGTTATGATCATACTCCGTTGGATTTCGGGTTTGGTCCTGAGCAAATTCAGTAATCTGGATATGTATAAATGCTTTGAGCATAAAGTCAATAATTAATGTGTCCTAGATGATTGACAACTCATAAAATTTCATTATATGCAATTTCAAGTGATTAAAAATGAAAAAGCATACCATGCAGGAGCGAGGACAAAGCAACAAGATTCTTCAATCAAGATTTTATCTTCAATGACAAAAGACATGTTTGACTAGATTAGCTAAACGAATTGTGGGCAAGAAATATAATTCAATTGTGCCAAGCGAAGCAAAAAATAAGAATAAAGAAAGGACGACAACTAATTCATTTTGAAATACAAATAATAAGCAAATAAATCAATGTGAAATTATTAGAGAAATAAACAAGAAACAATAAAGGCCTGCATGGTAACGCTCGTAAGAACACTCGTTTCTGTTCTTTTGTTTCCGAGAACATATTTTTTGTTTCCTGGAACAGAAACGCGTTTGGTAAATTTTTTGTTTCCGGGAACAAATTTGTTCCCCGGAACAGATTTAGAGTAGAAATCAAAAACAAGAAAAATTTGTTTCTTGTTCTCGGGAACAATTTCAAGAAACTTTTTTTCGCTTCTCTTTTCTTTTCTTTTTCTTCCTCTTCCTCTTTCTTCTCCCACCCCTCAGCCGCCCCATTGTTGCCACCAGGCGAGGTCCGGCGAGTTCGTCGGTGCCTCGCTCGGCCATTGGCGAGGCCGAGCCTTGCCGAGGTGGCGCCTGGCCGGGTGAGCCTTGCTCGGCCACCGACGAGGCTCGGCCTCGCAGATCCGGGTGAGGCCAAGCCTCGCCGGCGCGGCGCGGCCGGGCGAGCCTCACTCGGCCATCGGCGAGGCTCGGCCTTGCAGATCCGGGCGAGGCCTAGCTTCGCCTGGCCGCCACCGACGAGCCTCACCTCGCTTGGCCACCAGCGAGGCTTGGCCTCGCCCAGATCTGTGAGGCGGAGCCTCGCCGGCGCCTCACCGACGGCGGCCAACAAGGAGGAAAAAAAAGAAAAAATAAAAAATAAAATTAAAAGAATCAAAATAGTGTAAATTTGTCGCGACCTCCCCGAAGGTGCACCACCTAGAGTTTGGTTAATGGATTACTAAGCCTAAACTTAGTTCGGGCTCTCCCGAGCCCATACCAATTCTCGACTTAGGGTTTAAGTTTTTTTAACATGCAAAAGATTTTTACTTAGGAGTCGCCACTAATCTATTTTTGGTGGGTCAATTGGAAACCCAAGTAAAGTACGGGAGAGTTACTTCACTCCTACGAACCAGAGACTATGGGATCGGGGACTTGATTACGTTGAATTTCTCTAACGCCATTTCGGTACATTTTCTCTTTTATTTAAAAAAAAAATGATTTGTAGGCAGTTTGGATTGATTTTAATTTAATCCCTAACATACAATGTGATCATGCGAGTGCGCAATCATTATTTAACACTCAATAAAGCAAAGTGATAAATAAATTGCAAGCATAAGGAAGAAATACTTACCTCGAAGCAAAGAAAGCATCTGCAATGTTAGTTTTTAAAAAAAAAAAAATCACATCAATGACCCTAGATATGATTTCTAATTAACATGCAATCTTTCAATTGTTTTTTGAGGTTTTGAATTATTTAATGAGGCCTAAAAACTAATTGCAATGCATGTGATGACGTGCAAAAATGTCTAACTATAATAACATGCAACGTGCAACCTAATATGCAAATTATATGTCACGTGACATTAATTATTTAATTTAATCTAAAGCTAGAAAATATTTAATGCAACTATCCCAGCATGTCACGCATTTAAATGACCCTAAACATGCAATGACTAGATGACACACGGAAAATGACCTAATTCTACATGACATGAGCATGGGAATTTTTATGTTTTTTTTTTTATGATCAAAATTCGAAATAAAAAAAACTATATGTAAACATGAAAACTATCCTAAAATATTCTAATAAGAAACACATCTAAGTCAACTATATTTTTTTTGGGTTTTCTTTAATAAGCCAAATCAATTCGAGCAAAGGCCTATCAACACATAATGCAACTAAATCATATAAAGCATGCAATTTTCTGACCCTAGAAAATCAAAACAATCAAAAACCCGATCCGACGTCTCGCGGCTCAATATTTTTGATTATTGAGATTTTTATCACGACGCAACGACCTCACTTAATTGGAATTCAATCAAGCATGCAATACTTTAAACGAGAAAAAAAATATTCAAGAATTAATTTAGATAGAAACTTTACCTACCTTGTCTCTTGGGAAAATGTCTCCTTTTGTGAGCCGACCTTCAAAACCTGCAGCGAAAAGAGACGCTTTTTCTCTTCTCTCTCTATATTGCGCTGCCGCTCCTTTTCTCTAAATTGTGGCTGTGTTTTTTTTGTCTCTTCAGTGTATGTGGCCCCCTTTTTATAGGTGAGAAGACTATGTTATTTAAGGAAAGATGATAAATTTGCACGTTATCTATTTAGCTCTTGTATCCCACGTGCAATATTTTTCAAATATTTCATCCAACGCTTTTCTTGAATATTGAAAGAATAATGAGAATATTCTCGGGAACATTCTCATATTCCCGGGAATATTCTTATATTCCAATTCGTCACCCCTTAACGAGAATATTTCATCCGACACATTCCTTAAATATTGAAAGAATAATGCGAATATTCTCGGGAACATTCATATTCCCGAGAATATTCTCATATTCCAACTCGTCACTCCTTAACAAGCCTAACCAAATTCTTTTCCCTTATGGGCTTAGTCCAACTTATTAAATTAAAGCTTAGAACCATCAATTGAAGCCCTGCCACATGTCCAATGCAAATGCAATAATAAATGCTCCTAAAACTATATGTTATGCAATTTAATCCTAATATTTTTTGTTTAGGGGTTAAAATTAATCCCTAAATTTTTGTGCATTAAATTACGAATAATCAATCAAAATTTAGGTGTCAACAGCTGCCCCTCTTTGAAGGTGAGCTCGCAAAGGTTGCATTCAAAAATAAATTGAAACCTAAATTTTGACATGCATATGCAATATAATGTTATTTTTTTTGTGGAAAATGAATCCCATTTTAAAATGCTTTATGATATGATGTATGGAAAAACTAATGCAAAGTATGAAAGAAAAGAAAAGAAAAGAAAAGGCGTACCTGTAGTTACTTACCAATCAATACGGTAGAGCATCCTAAGGTACGTGATGAATTTCTACTCCACAAGTATCTAGCTTTGATTTCAGATTTCTTGAAGAGTTTAATGTTTATCGAATTGCCCAGATCTAGACTGAGGCAACCGAATCAACAGACGCTCAATGTTAGGTGAGACGACCATTGGAACAAGATGTCTCGAAATACCTAGATCCAAACTAAGGTATAACGAGAAAAATCAAAGAATATTCATATTTAGAATGAAATGTTCAATGAAAATATTCGAGACATTTAGATCCATACTGAAATGTCAAGAATCGAGGAACTTAATCAATAAACACTCAATGTTAGGTGAGATGAATATTGAATTAAGACAACTTAACTAATAGATGCTCAATGTTAGGTGAGTCAAATATTGGATTAAGATAACTCGAAATACTTAGATCCAGACTAGAGTATAATGAGAAAAATTAAAGAACATTCATATCCAAAATGAAATGTTCAATGGAAAAATTCAGACATTTAGATCTAAACTAAAATTTCAAGAATTAGAAAACTTAACCAATAGACACTCAATGTTAGGTAAAATGAATATTGGATTAAGACAACTTCGCCAATAGATGCTCAATGTTAGGTGAGTCAAATATTGGATTAAAATGATTCAAAATACCTAGATCCAGACTAAGGTATGACGAGAAAGCTCAGAGAACATTCATGTCCCAAATGAAATGTTCGACAAAAATATTGTGTAACATTCAGATCCAAACTAAAATGCTAACTTGTGGGAGGAGTTACCAAATTTTGCTTTGGGTACTCAAAGAGATTTAATACTCACCTAGCGATATTTCTGAACCTTGGAGAAAATGTCTCTAAGGTGATGATGAGACTTTCGGCTATAACAGCACACCAGGTAGATAAAAAGGAACTCTGGGCTACGGGAGCTTGCTGAATTGATGAAGAGACTTCGGGCACGCCATATCGATTAAGAGGGACATCAGGCTACGAAAGCATACCATGTCAATTTCTTGTAAAATTCAAGAATGTTTGGACGAATTTCGAGGCTTTAGAGAGCAACTCGAACGTCGAGCATTATTTGGTCTTCAAGAAAATATTATCTATTAGACACAATTAGAGCAAAACTATATGCATTCATAAAAAAAAAGTAGAAAATTTGAGCTACTGTAGAACGCACATTTCAATCCAATCAAAGTTTTACATAATGTTTGCACAACCAAATTGCCACTAGGGAGAAAAAATCTTGCAAAACAACTTTCACTCATGACATGAATTTCTTAAGAATGCTCAATGAGAGACTTTCAGTTAGAAAGGACTTTCACTCACTCTCATTTAGAATGGCTATTTTATGATAATCACTTCATCTCACTATCATATCGACAAGGGTCCAAGAATTCTTGCAAGCGGTACAACCTTACCAATCTGAGAGGTCTTTAATGGGGACCTTAATGTGGGTTTGGTCAACGGCTTAACAACGGTGACTCTTTGAGTCAAGGCTATTGAAAGAAAATAATATTCCACAATCACCTTCGAATTTACAAGTCAAGAACCCTGCAAAATGAGATATAAATAATCTTGCTTGCACTTCTTCGAGCAATGCTTAAAACATGTGAACACCCACATTAATTCAAGTGCCCTAATATGAATAGACTTTATAAGGGACGTAACGTAGGCTAGGTTCACGGGTTGAGAAATAAAAGGATTATCAAGCTCAAAATGTGTATAGATGAGTGAGAGTTGGTGATCATCTTAGCATTATCGCCAGTCTTCATCTTCACCATCAAGGATTGTCTTCAAAATGTGCTCTATTGACTGTAAAAGTTTTGTACTTGAGTTCTTTGAGTATCACTCCATTGGGGATAGAACTTTTCACAATTGATAGTCATCCATCTTGACTCTTTTTCATTTTCTCCTTTAGGCATTGGCCTTGCTTTTACCAGGCACATCGCTTTTTCTTGCCCCTCTTTTTACTCTTATGTTTACGGGTATCGGTCTTACTTTTACCAGGCACACTGCTTTTTCATGCCCCCTAGTTTACCTTTGACACACTGTCTACAATGCATCAATCTTTCATTTGGACTTCTAAGGGTCTTCACATTCTGTTGGTGCTCTAGACCATGCTGTTTTCTTGAATGATTACTTTTTGCTTGCCCCACTTGCGGGGGATGATCACTAACTGGGTTCAAAGAAATGAATTTGTAGGCTCAAAAGGGCTATACAATGGATATAAGTGTGTAAGATATAAAAAAAAAATGCTCTTCGTCATCCTAAGGCACTTGGATTATTGTTTGAGTTCATATGCAATAACATACCCAAAAATTGATGCAAGTGAGAGCAAGAGAATTTTTATCCATTTTTCTCACCATGTATTGCCAACTTACCTCTAGTTTGCCCCAATATGGAGTGGTTCTTGACAAGGGTAATTTGAAAGAAATCTCCACAAGTGTATGAGGCTCAAAAGGGTTAAGCAATGGATCATTTGCAGTGTTTGGGATGCAAAAATGAATTGCCCCTCATCATTTCGGTCATCGTATCTTTCGCAAAGAAACTCTTTACCTTATGGATATGGAAATTGCTGCACTCATCTCACAAGTGTATAAGTAAAGGACTGTGTATAGGACATGTTTTTGCCTTTCATCATTCTAACACATGTCTCACTTAGCATTCTTAAGAATTGGATGTCATTTATTGAATTGCACATCTCGACAAATCTCCACATGAAATTAGTAAGTAAAATCACCATGCAAATTCTTTTTCCAAAAGAGCTCAACAATTTTAGGCATGAAAAACTTTGTCATTTTGGAACAAACAATTCAAAAAATGTTTTCACAAGCATGAAAAACATGATATTGAGCATTTATTCAAGGAATTTCCCTATAAATAGACTTCATCAGCAATCAGTGTCCTTGGATTGCCCCTATCTATAGGGAACGAACACATAAATTGATCAATTGAGAATGGAAATCGATCTTTGATTCAATAAATGCTCCATTTATGCTTTTGCCTCAGCACAATTGAATGTGCATGAATAGGACACTATGCAAGAGAATGCAATTTGAACATCCATCTTGGATTGAGATTTCATCTCAATTGGGTCACTATCAAAATCTGCCATTCCCCTGATCCATCACCTGCAAGGAAAATAACAAACTGTCAATTGAAGAATTAATTATATTTAAGGATGAGATGTACCTCTTTCATCAAATATGGATGGTCCTCTTTTGACCTGCCCCTCACTTTCTCTAGGAGATGAGAAATGTAAGAGTGACTATGCTTTGGATTTTCGGGATAGATATCTCAAGTATCAACAAGAGATGCCCCACATTAACTCTTTGGAGTTGTGCTCTCAACCTAATAACAATCAAGTTAATGGGTCAATTACAACTTGTTGTGCCTTTTTTCGGATGTTCTTTCCTTAGGCCAAGAAAATTATGCTCTGAAAAATGAAGCAAATAAGTTAGAAAAATAAACAGATCAACTGGAATGCATAATTTTGGAAATGGCTCCAAAAAAGTTTTCTTTTAAATTTTTCTTTTGGGTGAGGAAACATAATGAAGCCCAACCCTCAGAATTTTCCTTGGATTTTCCTTTTCTTTTATTGGTTGGATATCGTCACCGGGCTGGTTTGGCGTACCTCGTTATGCCCTCAAAACAAAACTTGTAATTTTATTGATGTTCATCAATCCAATTACATTTATTGAAAAGTGTGATAATAAAATAAAATCCTAACAAGCAAATCCTAAAAAGCATGAAAAATTCCCACGCAGGGGAGGGTGAAATCGAACATGCCCCTAATAAAATAGGGAAGTCAAACTACTTAAAACCATGAATCACGTGTGCTTAGTTTCTTCGCCTTCATGAGCCTTATGAGGCAAACCCTCCAGGTCAGATATTCTCCCTTCTAAATACGTCACCAATGTTTTCATGGCAGCATCAAATTCAACTTCTTCACGAGAATGAGATGGTTCAAGAGTCCTTTTGGCTCTTTTCCTTGGGTCAAAATTCTCCACTAAAGATGATGCATCCATGTCATCGTGGCACTTTTGCTTCACGAGAGAAACTACAGTAGCACGTAGCTCGTCAACCTAACTTTCAAGGCTTGCAATTTGTTTGCTCATGTTATTAACAACATGGTTCAACACTTCATTTTGATCGATCATTTTTGCCCGTGGCCATGTATGAACGATTGATGGTTGATGATCCATAATCACCTAGTTTGAAGAAAAGAGAATACATAAACATAGCATATGGAATATGCCAGTCCATGACAAAGGTCTAGCCACTTTTATTGAATTGAAAATGACTCTCTAGGGAATTAAATTCCTAAAACATCAGTTTAAGAAATTGAAATAATACTCTAAAATTGAAATTGAACTCCTGAAACAAACTAGTGACTCTTCTCTATATACAATTAGGAGACCACTGTTCTTCGAAGCTTTTTGTTCTGTCGAACCAACTCAGAGATGTGGGCCTCTTTTGCTTCCATCGTTTCTTTGAGATCCTCAATTTGCGCTTTACGAGTGAGCTGCACTGTGACCTCAGGTATTACAGGGAGTAGAACTGTGGGAATCTTATGGTGGTGGATATAATAATCCGAGGCATGATAAATCTTATCTTCTCCCTTCAACCTTTTGGGCACCACTATCTTTTCTTGCTGGCATTTCTTCCATGCATTTTCGAAACAACCGATCTCTTCCAAGTATTCATGATCCTTACGCATGAAGAGAGTTTGAAATAGGTCCATCCAAAGAGGAGGTGGAATATCTTGGAGCACACGGTATTGGCGGGCTACCCTATAAGGGTAGTAAGATGTCGCGCCGGTGATTCCCAACAATGGAACCGGATCATCTTTCTTATGACAAAAACGAGCCTCACCAACATGAAACCATTTAGCATACCATAAGAAGCCCTCGGGATCTGGATCTTTTAGAAAAGTTATCCAATTGGAATATGACTTTCCAGTATACTTTTTCTCTAAGAATGAAAACCTTTTTATTAGATGATTAGAACCTTCTATTTCACCTCGACGCATGAAATGACTAAACTCCCTCACGTGTGAAAAAAAACCAAATTTGTAGAAGTTCAGGAGATGCATTCATGATTTTTCCTCCATTTTGTTTAAAATGATTGAGGGATAGAAATGTCTCAGCTAGAATCATGTTTATAAAATTCATGCCAGCACATGCTTGCCTAACCACCCATGCAATCAAAGGATTAATAGCATTTTTTCTATGAGGAAAAATTATAAATCCAAAGAAAGCTAAAATGAATATCCTACCTTTTTGGTGCATTGAAGATTGATTTGAAAAGTGATTAGCCAAAAATGAGAAAGCGCATGCGTTGCAATTAGCTTTCAAAATTTTCTTAACCTCATCGGTTTTGATTCTTAAAAATTCAAACAAAATTGATGTGGGCTCTAAACCGAGAGGCAGCCTAACAAGTTCAATCCCAAGGGGCATTCTCATGATAACACTATATTCTTCAAGTATTGGAGTTAGCTCATTCTTACCACCAAAGATGAAGGTAGCAGTCTCAGGGCACCAGAAGTGAGATATTGCTTGCAAGACACCATTATGGACTCCAATATCCAGAAGGGGTATGAGTTGACCAAGTATTGACTCCACATAGTCTTGGCCTTCCTTATTTAGATTATTCTACCATCCCTTGAGCTCGATCTTAGGAGTTGGAATGAATTGAACATCGGATCTTCCCATTGTATATAGATTAAAACGTGCGATCGATCTTTTGTCATGGACCAAAAAAATAAATAAATAAATTGCATAGTGTAAGGTAAGAATACTTACATCATGGCAGAAAAATGGCAACCACATAGACATACGTATGAGATGTGAGGTTCGACACCTAAACTATAAGGCCTAGCAAATTAGAGCTAAGAGGAATGATCCGACTAGTCGCAGTCTTGCGTACAAAGGTTGGGTCCTCTTAGCTCCGGCTTGGTCAAAGAAAATCCTATAGTCATGCGATCTCGCAGACAAGGATAAACATTTTGACACCAAGAAAAATTTCGGAGTTGAGAAAGGCAACCTCTACATCGCAGTCTCGCGTTCAAGGTTGGATCATTTCTCAACACCATCCTAATATCCTTAATTGCGGTCCAGGTCCGACGGCAGGTAGTGTGTGCAAGAGTGTAGTGTAAATGCATAGACATGCACAGCAATTTATATTCACAACAACACTTCAAAAATTGAAAACATTCATTCACAACTCCAACCTACAAGACAAGGGGATAACAATCACTCCACCCCTTATAACTCCATCTGCAAAAACATTTAACACCTCAAATAGTTAGGGACAGACCTGATATCCTCGCTGCTAAACAAAAAATTTTAAAAAAAGAGAAAATTGGCCTAAGTCCACTAAGAGTTTAAACTCAAGTCCCCAGCGGAGTCGCCAAGCTGTCGCGACCTCCCCGAAGGTGCACCACCTAGGGTTTAGCTAATGGATTACTAAGCCTAAACTTAGTTCGGGCTCTCCCGAGCCCATACCAATTCGCGACTTAGGGTTTAAGTTTTTTTAACATGCCAATGATTTTTACTTAGGAGTCGCCACTAATCTATTTTTGGTGGGTCAATTGGAAACCCAAGTAAAGTACGGGAGAGTTACTTCACTCCTACGAACCAGAGACTATGGGATCGGGGACTTGATTACGTTGGATTTCTCTAACGCCATTTCAGTACCTTTTCTCTTTTATTTAAAAAAAATGATTTGTATGCAGTTTGGATTGATTTTAATTTAATCCCTAACATACAATGTGATCATGCGAGTGCGCAATCATTATTCAAGACTCAATAAAGCAAAGTGATAAATAAATTGCAAGCATAAGGAAGAAATACTTACCTCGAAGGAATGAAAGCATCTGCAATGTTAGTTTTAAAAAAAAAAAAATCACATCAATGACCCTAGATATGATTTCTAATTAACATGCAATCTTTCAATTGTTTTTTGAGGTTTTGAATTATTTAATGAGGCCTAAAAACTAATTGCAATGCATGTGATGACGTGCAAAAATGTCTAACTATAATAACATGCAACGTGCAACCTAATATGCAAATTATATGTCACGTGACATTAATTATTTAATTTAATCTAAAGCTAGAAAATATTTAATGCAACTATCCCAGTATGTCACGCATTCAAATGACCCTAAACATGCAATGACTAGATGACACACGGAAGATGACCTAATTCTACATGACATGAGCATGGGAATTTTTATGTTTTTTTTTTTTATGATCAAAATTCGAAATAAAAAAAAACTATATGTAAACATGAAAACTATCATAAAATATTCTAATAAGAAACACATCTAAGTCAACTATATTTTTTTTGGGTTTTCTTTAATAAGCCAAATCAATTCGAGCAAAGGCCTATCAACACATAATGCAACTGAATCATATAAAGCATGCAATTTTCCCGACCCTAGAAAATCAAAACAATCAAAAACCTGATCCGACGTCTCGCGGCTCAATATTTTTGATTATTGAGATTTTTATCACGACGCAACGACCTCACTTAATTGGAATTCAATCAAGCATGCAATACTTTAAACGAGAAAACAAAATATTCAATAATTAATTTAGATAGAAACTTTACCTACCTTGCCTCTTGGGAAAATGCCTCCTTTTGTGAGCCGACCTTCAAAACCTGCAGCGAAAAGAGACGCTTTTTCTCTTCTTTCTCTATATTGCGCTGCCGCTCCTTTTCTCTCAATTGTGGCTGTGTTTTTTTTTTTTGTGTTTCTTCAGTGTGTGTGGCCCCCTTTTTATAGGTGAGAAGACTATGTTATTTAAGGAAAGATGATAAATTTGCACGCTGTCTATTTGGCTATTGTATCCCACGTGCAATATTTTTCAAATATTTCATCCAACGCTTTCCTTGAATATTGAAAGAATAATAAGAATATTCTCGGGAACATTCTCATATTCCCGAGAATATTCTTATATTCCAATTCGTCACCCTTTAACGAGAATATTTCATCCGACACATTCCTTAAATATTGAAAGAATAATGCGAATATTCTCGGGAACATTCATATTCCCGAGAATATTCTCATATTCCAACTCGTCACTCCTTAACAGGCCTAACCAAATTCTTTTCCCTTATGGGCTTAGTCCAACTTATCAAATTAAAGCTTAGAACCATCAATTGAAGCCCTGCCACATGTCCAATGCAAATGCAATAATAAATGCTCCCAAAACTATATGCTATGCAATTTAATCCTAATATTTTTTGTTTAGGTGTTAAAATTAATCCCTAAATTTTTGTGCATTAAATTATGAATGATCAATCAAAATTTAGGTGTCAACAAAATTTTTACCAAAATCATTTCTGCTCTCGGAATAAAATAAATTTTCAATTGCTAAACGCTTTCAGATGCTCAAAAATTATTCCCGGGAGCAGAAACAAAAAAAAAAAAAAAAACATTTCTGAGCAGAAACTGTTCCGGGGAATAGAAACGTTGCCATGTAGACCTTAAGAATACAATTCTACGAGGAGAGCTAGTTAAAAATAATTTACTAATAATTGGAAAATCACATAGTTACTATGGTGAGTGTTTTGCTGTAATATTTGGGTTAGTGGTGGGACCATTTAAAAAAAAGTTTAAAAAGTCAAAAGAAGAAGAGAAAAAAAGGGGAGGGGGCTTCAACTTATATAAAGTGAAGACTAGCGAAGAGTTTTTTTTTTTTGGGGGGGAGATGAGCAAAAAGGGAAGAAGAAGATGGGAAAAAAAGGGAAGATGGGTTTCGTGTGTACACGTCATGAAGGCTTCGTCAAGTTGAATCAGTAATATATCGCAATGCTTGGTAAGGATTTATGCCCTTTTTTGCCTAATTGGAGTACTTTTGAAATTAGGGATTGGAATCATAATTGTGTGAAATCTAAATGATGACGTTTGATTTTTAAGGTTTTAAGTTGTGGAATATAATGGAAATCATGGACTATCGTGTTGTAGAGTCTTGGGGTTTAACGATTGTTATAGTAATTGTCGCGACCTATATTTTTCTTCCCGTGGGAGAAAGAAATAGATAAATAAATAGGTTTATGGGTATTGCCTAAAGAATGGGTTCAGGACCCTCATTAGACATAGGCTCTCCCAATCCCATACCTCGTGTGATGTTGGATGTTCATGAAAATATTCAAATGAGGAGTTGCCACTAACCTATTAGGGTTGGCTAGAAACCAAGCGAGACATGGGAGTATGCCTCACTTTCTACGCAACAAGAAATTTTAGGGTCGGGGACTTGATTACACTAATTAACCAATTAGTGCCATTTCGGTACCTAATCTTGTTCATTTCAAAAAGACTTTTGTCAGGCAGTTTGGATTGATTTTACACTTAACCATTAACATGTGGGGTAATCATGTAGGTGCACAATTATCAAAATAGTAATTAGCAATTAAAGAGAATATTAAATAAATTGTAAGGGAAGATAAACACCTAGCATTAAAAGATAAATAAATGGCAATCCTAATTAAACTAAGGAGAAATCATAATCATCGCATCACAAGTGTACTATCAAGGGCAATTGTATCCAAGGGTAATTAAAACCATAAGGGCTTGTTCACTTTTAAGCGTAATATTAAACCGATGATTTTTCGACACATTTTTAGAGAGAAAATTGGTCCAAGAATTATTTTAGAGCTTCTTAGGGAACTCTAAAATAAACTTGGAATTTTTTGGGATTTTTGAAAATTCTCTTTTTTTTTTTGAATTTCTAATATTTTAATATTTTCGAAAAAATTTTAATTAAAAAAATTTCGAAAAATTTTATAAATTTTCAGGTTTGTGAGTTTTTCATGAACTTTCTGAAATTTCAAAATTTTTTATGATTTTTCAATATTTTAAACTTTTTTAATTTTCTGAATTGTTGGATTTTTTTATGAAACTTTTTTATAAAAAATATAATTTGGACCGGGTCAGGAAATCCGGCCTTGCTAACCTGATTCAGACCCTGTTGGTCAGGGTTAGGCAACAAAAGACTGGGCCGGCCCTAAAACACTAGGGATTAAAAAAGGCCCACGAAATTCTTTTTTTAAAAGCCCACAAAAAATTCGTTTTTTATAGAAAGAGCCCACTTCTAATTTCTATCTCTCGGCCCAGCCATCCCGGCTCGCGACGAAACCAGCCCAGCTTACACAAGCCCAAGACGAAGCCCACCTTCCTATTTTTCTATTTTTTCTATTTTCCGATTTTTTCCCATTTGTTCTTTTTATTATTATTTTTTTACTTTTCTTTTTTCTCCCTGCCGATCTTCTTCCCCCTGCTCCTGCATGCATGCCCGACGTCTCCTTCATGCACGAAGACCCTGACACTCTGTTCCACCGAGCCGGCACCGACGCCGACGCCGACTCCGACGCCGACGCCGACGCCACCGCGAGTCCTCACCGGGTCTTGGGGTCATCACTAGGCCGTCGTCTGGCGTCGGTCGTTCGGTCCGACCGATGCCGAGCGCCGCCGGCCCGTAGCCGGCCGGTGTTTCCGAAGGTCGCCAAAGAAGGCGATGAACCGAGACACTAAGAATGCCCTCAGCCAAACTAAGCCGAACCTTCGCTAACCGACCGAACAGCCGCCACTGGGACATCCTCACGAGGTCAGACCGACAATGGTGATTCGGTTTCTACTGGACGAATTGAAATCGGCGCCGGACCTCACTCAGGCATTTTGTCGAACGGTTAACGGGCGCTAGGAAACTCGAAGGTTTCCAGCTCAACCGAGCCTTGAACATGCTTTGGGGGCTCAAACACGACATAAAAGGAATGCGGGAACGACATGGAAGGGCGGCGAGGGCCAGAGCTTGCGTGAGCCGGTCGGCCGCGAGCTCCGACCCGGTATTCTCCAAAATCGAATAACTAAGGTTCAGGGAAGCTTACCTCTTTCGAGGTCGACCTGCAGCGGACGACGGCGGTGGACAGGCTCCCGGCGACAGCAAGCTGCTCCTCGAGGTTTCCTCCTTCCTCCGGTTCTCTCTCGTCCCCCGGTCTCTCCGGTCTTCTTTCTCTCGGGTCCCCTTTTCGGTCCGGTTTTTTTTTGTTCTGTCCTCTCAGATCTGGTTTTTTTCAGAATGGCACTCGCTCCCTCTTGCTCTCTCCTCGTCGGTTTCTTTTTTTTTTTGGTTCCCTTGGTCCTCCGGTCTCTCTCTTGAGCTCTCTCTTTCTGCTCTCTCTTTCGATCCTTTTTTCTCTCGGTCTCTCCGTCTCCTCCTTTTCTTCTGTTCTCCTCTACTCTTTCTTCTTTTTTTTCTAACTTCACTCCTGCTGCCTTCTGCCCTGTTGACCTGCTGCTGCCGCTTTTTCTGCCTCTGCTCTCCTTCCCTCTCTGCTGCAACCTGCTGCTTTGACGCCCTGGCCCGCCCTCTCTTTTTTTTTGATTTTTTAATTAATTAATTTTTAATTTTTAATTTTAACGCTATTGATGCAAATGCCCTTAATATCTATATGCGATGCAATTTTAATGAAATTTTTTTGTTAAGGAGTTAAAAATAAATCCTTAATTTTTCAATGTAATTAATAAACAATTAAATGAATAGTTAAAATTTAGGTGTCAACAGTAATTAATTAGTTTGATGTTGTTTCTCGCTTATATGATAGGATTGTGAGTTCGTTGATTCAAGTAAACCTTGTTGTTTGGTTTGGGGCATATCCAGGTGAGAAATACTATCTTTTTTATGAATATGTAAACTCATATCTTGAAAGTGATAAAGATTTCAATATTGCACAAGTTATTAAAACATATAAATTGCATAAAACTCTAGATCAAGCAAATACCACCTTTTCATATTTGAGAATGATTTGAAAATGGTTTTATGAAAGGTATTGTGAAATGTATATGTATATGTATATGTATATGTATATGTATATGTATATGTATATGTATATGTATATGTATACATATAGTTTTGCAAATTGGTTTATAGAATGAGTTCTATGATTAATTGAGAAATGTTATAGAAGGTTATACATGTAGATTTGTGAATTTAGTTTATGGAATGACATGGGAAATGTTTCATGAAAAAGTGCTTTTATCAAATGAATTGAATTACAAAAGGTAATACGATTGGTTTATGAAATGTATTGTGGATTATTAAATTGATTTATAGATTGATTTTCTATATATTGGAGGATGTGAATTGGGTGCTTAATGTCGCTATAAACCCATTGAGAGACTAGTCGGTTTACATATCAAGTTTATGATATACTTCATGGCTAAGCCATCAGCTTTGTAGGTAAATACCTTACCAAGGGAAAATCTTGGTTGTCATGTTACCAAGTGTTGTGTCATAATCATGGTTTGATATTAAGCAAAAGATTGATCGATGGATGGACCATCGACATGTATTTTGATATGAGATGGACCTTTGATATAGTTTTTGATAAAGATTAATCAATGGATTTGACCATTAATATTTATGATGATATAAATGAGTATTTTTTGAATGTATAAAGCTTGTGGAAATGAAACAACTCGTGTATGATTTGTTATGTATATGAAAGTGTTGAAGATTTTGAGTTTCTGGTATTGTTTTATTTTTGGGTGTAGGCACGTATAGTGGTTGCTCGATTGGCTTAGAAAAGATATGTAGTATTCTCTGAATTGTGATTACTCATTCTTCTCTTTCCCAATCTTTTCAAGTCTCTTAGTTAGTGGCTTTTAGAATAAGCATGTTTTCGGGAGAACTTTTCAGAGTTAGATTTTGGTGATTTGAGATTGCATCCTTTGGGTGATTAGAGAAATGGCCATGTCATTGTGCTTATTCCTATAGGATTTGGGGTGTGAAAATTATGCTCAAAACTACAATGCTTAGTCTCATGGAGAATTATCTCATGTCTTCATAGAGAAAAAACCTTAATTAGATGTAAACTTTGCTATGCACAAGCCACATTCAAGGAGTCCCATGAACAAAATCCATTGTGTGAGAAAGGTGTTAACTGTTTAGTTCGGTTTGGTTTAGATTTTAAGGAAACCCAAACCGAACCAAATTGTTTAGATGTATAATTTCATTTAATCGAACTGAATATAATCTGAATTGAAAACTTGGTCGATTTGGTTCAATTTTTTATTTTCCTGTCTTTGTTTTTTCGGCCTCAACTTGAACCAACTCAAGGAAGAACCAACTTCTCGCTTTCCCAACTAGGGGTGAGTATCGGTCTAGGGTCAACCCTGGACCGACCCTGGATTGGCCCAACCCTGCCGGTCCCGGTTCAGTTCCCAAGGGGACTGGATCGGTCCTTGGTCCTGAGATTCCTAGACCAGTATTGTGCGGGTTGATCTTCGATTCTAGGAGTTTCAGGTTGGTCTAACCCGGACCAACCCTGGCCTTATATATTATATTATATTATATTATATATTTTTATTTATTCTAAATAGTAAACCCTAATTCAAATGACGTCATTCTCCAGTACTTTTGTTCTATTCTTTCTACTTTATCCTTTTAGTATTCAATTTGCCAAGTAAAATTGAAAGAAACAACTTCGCTTGTGAGCAATCTTGCCTCGCTCATCACTTGACACTCACCTCACTCACTTTTGGTCACTCGCCACTTGACACTTACCCCACTTGCCATGCTCACCCCACTTGTTGCTTGATACTTACGCCACTCACCTTTATTCGCTAACCTTGCTCGTTTTGAGTAAATCATAAGGAAATAAAAGCCCTAATTATAAATTCATTTCGCTCATGAGCAATGCTCGTCTTGCGACTCTGTAAGCAATTTTAATTGTTTTGATTGTTTCTTGCTTTTAGCAAGTGCGAAATTTTTATTGTTACCTTATTTTAAATTTGTTGTATATGTATTAGTATTTATAGTTTAGTTAAAATCACAATATCGATAAATATGTAATTTGAAATAATTGGTTTAATTTTTCAGACATACAAAAAAATGAAAAAAATTAACTTGGGTTAACCCAGGAACTAGACCGAACCCATTGGGTTGGTCTAGTTCTCGGTCTTAGGCTCAATAGGGTCGGCCCTCGGTCTCAAAAATTAAGGATCAATACTATGCGGGTTGATCCTAGGATCAGGGGTGGACTGGCCTAATCCGGACAATACTCACCTCTATTCCCAACACTTTTTCTTTTAATTATAAAATCCAGAATATTAATTTTTCCATTTTTATTTATGTTTTGCCATGGAAATCCGTGAATAAGCAATCGAGAAGCAATAGATCTGTGCCCGTCATCATTACTTGTGCATATCACAATCCGATCTCACAAACCTCGATACCCATTTCCCCTCAGCCCCCGCGGTTCTTTTCCCGGCCAGATCTGACCCCACGTGACCGGATCTCCCTCACGTGCCACTATAACAGCTGTTGGGACCCATGGTTATCTCTGAGAGGCCGATGAAGCACGTGAAGAGTGAAGAGTGAAGAGATGGGTCACGACCGACCTTTTCAACTTCCTCGCCTTCCCCTTCTCGTCTGTCGAGTGGGAGGGGGGGAGAGAGAGGAGGGGCAAGGCTCTGCAAGGTGACAGCAAAGGAGTTTTTGTCTAGTTATGCGATGCAGCCGCCGTGGCGGCGGCGGCGGTCGTCGCTGTTCCCCCCACCTGACGACGTGGCAGGTGCTGCTTGGGTGGGGGACGTGGTGACGTTGGGCCCCACCTGTACCTAGCGGTGGTGTGCCTGGACGCGGTGGAGGAGTAAGTTTCCAGATCCAGATTGAATCAGAATTAATGACGGTTTTGGTTTTGGTGGAGCCGAGCGAATGATGGGAGTGGCAAAAAGTGGAGGATGATTTTTGACTTTTTTGTGGTTCGGTTCTGCCGGACCCTAATAATCTGAACCCAAAAAAAAAGGAATGAATTATTTTCATCATTCCAATCGAATCGAATCGAATCGAAAAGTTACAAAATTGTTCGAATTGATTTTTGATTCGGTTATTGACACACCTACCGTACGGTATATGAAAAATCCCTTCATTATGTGGCTTGAAGGATTGTATAATGGCTTGTCCACGGAATGCGTTGTAAGAAGTCCAATATTTTTTTTTTCACACGATCAAATCTTGGATTGTCAAATTGCACTTTTCTTGACCAACGGAGACTTCCCCAAAGACCAAAAACTCGTCTCTATATCTTCATATCATGCGAATATTCCTTCAAGTTCTAATTGAAATAGGAAAGTTTGATATTGGGATTTCTTTCCTAATAAATTCGATTTCATTTACATCCTCATTATGGAGAAATAATTTGACATTTTTTTTATATTTAATCTCGTTCTTATATCCTCAGCTAGGACTGAAACACAATACGCCACCATCTCCATCAGAGCAAACTTGATCGAAACAACTACGTCGGCGGAGGATTTTTTTTACTCCAGGAAGGATCTGAAGCTTTGGCAATTTTGCTAGGGGAAGCGTTCAAGGATATGCTAGGGTTGACGACAACAGAAGATAAAGGGGAATAAGTAACCGCGCCTCCTGTTCACTCGTCGAACAGATCCACGATCTCCTGGCAAGAGAAGTAGGAACAAAAATGTTACAGATTCTTCTGCTTCTAGGATCGCTTTTGCTTCATGAAGGAGCATCACTAGCTGCTCCTCTGGCGAAGGGTAATTGCGCCCAAACATGTGGTGGCGTCGCCATTCCCTTCCCATTTGGGATTGGAATCGGGTGTTTCCTCGACGAGTGGTACGAGATCATCTGCCAGCAAGGCATCGGTGACCCATTCCCAGTACTGAAAACGCCAAACTTGAGGGTGCTCGACATTTCGCTAGCCGATTACCATGGTGGAAAAAACGGCTTGATTAACGTCACTCTTCCTATACTCTGCTCACCGAATTTGAGCTACAGGGGCAGTGGAAGCTTTACCCCTGTGAGCTTGAAAGGAAGCCAATTCATCTTCTCCCAGTCATGGAACGTCTTCGCTGCCATCGGTTGCAACGTATTAGCTTTGATAGAGGACACGAAGTCTATTATCACAGGATGCCATTCCAGTTGTGAAGCAGATGACAAGGTTGTTGGGAAGACTTGTTCAGGCAGCGATGGATGCTGCCAAACCACAATTACCTCGAATCTTCAAGAATTCGCCATCACTTTACAGGAAGCCGGAAAACAAACAGAAGACAGTGGATGCAATTATGCCTTCTTGGGAGATAGGTCGCAGTTCATACCTTCGACTATGGACTTTAATGAGTTGAGGGAAAGCGGTCGTTTTGCAGCAGTGCTAGAATGGGGGATAGATAAATCATCAGGACTTGGGCTAGAGATTTATCAACAAAGCTTCATCCCCGGCAATTCCTATAATTGCAGCATGGTCAGCTTCGATTTAGCATATCAGATGGAGATGCCATTTCTGCAATGTTTTTGCAATAAGGGATTCGCTGGTAACCCCTATATTCAACATGGATGCGAAGGTAGAACCAATTACATTTTATTCACACCAATCAATGAAAACTTAATGTCGAAACACCGTACTAATAAGAAGAAGTAGCTCTTTGGAGGCTGAAGTGGTTTTTCATGCAATCCTAGAGACAAAGCTCTACTAATTTTGATTAGCATCTTTTATTCAGATGTTGATGAATGCCAAGATCTGACCAGGTGCTCTGACAGAAAGTGTACGGTGACCGGTGACCGTGTTTGTGTAGAAGAAAACCTGACAATTAAGTTTGTCTTCGTTGGTAAGCAAATTTCTACTTTGTATCATGAGTTATGAACAAGGACTTTTGATCTATTGTGCACCCAACTATTCACAAATATCGCATCCTATAAATACAAAATTTAGTCTATAAATAATAACTCCACAATTTAGAAAATGCATTATGCATTTAAGTGGATCGGATGTTAGATAATCCTATAGAGCTCCTTACAATCCTATTTGCGGTTTGATTTGGGCACATATATATTAGTAAAATTATAGCCTAATTATTTCATAGTTTTCAACCTGATTGACTCAACAACACATACACTATGTCAAACCTAGTACCCGTGATTTATTTTCTGGCTGCCATTGGACTGATTAGATGGTAGTTCTGTCATATGCTAAGTTTCTTATAAGGAGACTACTTTTGCACCAATCACAATAGCGTTCTATTGATGAAATGGATGGATATATACAAGATGTATAAGATAAATCTCTCCAGTATTAGCTTAGCATTTTCTTCTCTTCAGATCAGGCAAATCCTCAATGCTTGCTTTTGGTTATGCTCATACCACATTGATAAACCAGGTGTTGGAGCAAGCCTAGTGGCATTACCCTTGCTTCATTTGTTATGGTTGTTGAACTCATTCATGAAGAAAATGAAAGAAATCAAGCTTAAAGAGAGGTACTTCAAAAAGAATGGCGGCCTCTTGTTGCAGCAACAACTGTGTTCGTCTGAAAACAATGTCGACAAGAGCAAATTGTTCAATTCAAAGGATTTGGAGATGGCCACTGACAATTTCAACGAGAATAGAGTACTTGGCCATGGCGGGCAAGGAACTGTCTACAAGGGGATGCTTGTAGATGGAGGAATTGTTGCCATTAAGAAGTCGGAGGTGATTAGCATAGGAAAAGTTGAACAGTTCATCAACGAGATTGCCATTCTCTCGCAAATCAACCATAGGAACATTGTTAGGCTACTAGGGTGTTGCTTGGAAACAGAGTCACCACTTTTGGTGTATGAATTCATACCAAATGGGACTCTTTTCCAATATTTACATGACAATCTAGTATCGTGGGACATGCGCCTTCGAATTGCTAGTGAAGTGGCAGGAGCCTTGTCCTATCTACATTCTTCAGCATCAATCCCAATCTACCATCGAGACATCAAATCTACTAATATTCTATTGGACGACAAGTACCACGCAAAAGTGGCTGACTTTGGCACTTCCAAGTCAATTTTGGCTGATCAAACTCATGTGACCACAAGAGTCCAAGGGACATTTGGCTACTTAGATCCTGAGTATTTTCAATCAGGTCAGTTCACAGATAAGAGCGATGTGTATAGCTTTGGTGTGGTCCTTGTCGAGCTCTTGACAAGGCAAGAGCCAATCGCATTTCTTGGAGTGGACAATGAGAGAAACCTTGCAAGCTATTTTCTCCTATCAATTAATGAGAACCGCTTATTCAATATTGTGGACACTCAAGTTTTGAAGCAAGGTGAGAAAGAAGGGATCGTCGCCTTTGCTAACCTTGCGAGAAGGTGCTTGAAGTTACATGGGAAGATGCGACCTACAATGAAAGAAGTAGTAGTTGAACTAGAGCGAATCAGAATGCGAGAAAATCCTGCCATCAAGGATGGACATACTCAGGAGAAAAGTGAGTAGTACACATTTGAAATATGAGGTGTCCACACTATCAAACTTGCAACCACTCATATGTAGTGAATCATTGCAAATTAGTTCTGTATATATATGTTATTACTTCAAAAAGAACATTCGGATTTTGTCGTGGGTAAATGTTGAAGGACAGAAATTTGTAAAATTGTTTTTCGGACTCTTTCTTGATGGAAAAAAGAAAAACCTTAGTTCTCATATATCTAAAAAGAAATTTAGCATATATTGTGAAATTTGTCGCAGTCATTGAGACAATTCAATATGGCAACGACAATCCCAGTATTACTCATTCATGTTCCAAAAGATGCATCAATTGGATATAAGATAGGAATGACCACATAATTAGAGAAGCCATCCGTACAATACCTATTTCAGAATCAGAATCAACATCTGACATGGCAACGGTTCAGCGGACGTTATCGCTATGTCTAATCGCCTCACTACTTTATTTTGTTGAATAGGAAAAATAATGTTGCAGCTTCCCTAATTCTCTAACTCGATTGCTAGTTCTTTCATTGCCGGTTGCTTCCTTCGCTTCAAGTTTAAACTCTTTTTGCAAGTTTAACAACAGGCATAGTCTCTTCCTTCGCACCTTTCTTTAGAACTTGATCATTGACGATGTCGAACAAACAATTCTCTTCAATAGAGATTGGAATGTAGGCTGCCAGACTTCTTCCTTCTTCTTGTACCCGTAGAGAAGAGATCGTCTTCTATCGATTAAAAAAACAACGAGGATTACTCCATACCTGTAGGTATGGCTTTTGTCAGTGAACTGATTTGATTGGAAGACTCTGAATCTAAATAATCAAAGGATTCCTAGCACCAATGTGGTCACACGAGTTTGACCTAGAGAGATAGACTTAGAAAGGTCCCAAAAATCAGTTACCTTGGCACAATGTTATTCATTCAAGAATATATGTGTGGACTTTAGTTTCAATGACACAAAGGTTCAGAGGCCGCTGAGTGCAATTAAGAGAGGGCTCCTGCAACTTTGGTTGCAACCTGTACGCACACATCGAGGATACGAGATAGTTGTCGCTTGGGTCATAGAGATACTGGTAAAGAGTCTCATTGGGCATGAATTCATATTCTAGGAGCAGGAGTTGCGTTTCCAAACAACATCCTAATAGCTTGATCACGTTCTGGGGGTTTTATATATGATAGAAGGAGGACTTCACTGACATTTGGACTTTTCCATCATCTTTCTCTTTAGTATTCTTGTCGCAACTATTTTTCCATAGATTAACGTCTCCTTGTAAACCGTTCCTTGCCCACCTTGACCAAGAATTCGGTTTCGGTTGAACTGGTCAGTTGCTTTCCCTATATCCATAGAATCGAATAACTCGCTTTTCTCAAAATTGCCTTCGAGCGAAGATAGCTGTAGTTGCAGCAAAAGGCCACTGTTGTTGAAGGTTCTTCTCTTTCAGCTTAATTTATCTTCAATTCTCGATGACGTTGCACAAGAACCAGGAGAAAAGAACCAAAAGCTGCACTTTGACGCCGGAGCCCAGGCCTTTGATATGCAAAATATTGAGAAGAGAGAAAAATTAGGAGCAAAGGCTGTTCGTTAAGGATATGAACTAAGCAGATCATTTTACAAGCTGTAAAGATGCTGATGAGCTCGAATTGGGTCGCTTCTTTGCAGAGAAAGAATATGTGTGTACCTTGATATTGCATCTCTCTTTGGGCCTCTCTTGCATCCATTTGCCTTCGATTCGCCAAACACCGAACCGGAAACGACAAAGAAAAGGAACTGAAATTTCATATGGAAATAGAAATCGTCGATAAAAAGCCCGGGCAAACCATTGATTTGCTGCTCCATTTGTATGTTTTCGTTAAATAATAATTGTACTTGTCTTTCCTTGAGATATTTCTCCATTTCCAATTCGTAAACTCTTCAACTATTAGGTGTCAGAAGAATTTGAGTTAACTCGAGAGTTCGGAACAGTGATTATAAGAGCATAGAGGATTGATTAGCCATGTGACTTTTTATTCGTCCACTATTAAATATTAGGTTTGACCTACAACTACTTAGTACTACGTGAGATCCTCAAGATGGGTTTATCAACATAGCTCCATTGACGTGTCAACAATTTATAATTCTCTTCACATAATGTAGTAGTGCCCATAATGACAAGTTTGTCAAAAGTTCCGATTATGACATAGCAAGAATTAGTGATCTTGTGGATGATAGGTGAGCACGAGACCATGGACCTAGTCAAGTTTACTAGTGGGCCACTACTTAGAAGCTTGTGGACTAAGAAAAGTCATCTTCAGTGGAATTAATAGCTAAGGAGTAGTGGTCTTTCTATTCTATCACTTATGGAGACCAAGTCTATGGCCTGTTCTAACATAAGTTCTCTGTCAACAACGGTCTTGAAGACCAGAGGGGCCATCATCAACATGTCATCCATTGGCTCCCTCCATGCCGACCTTCCCAAGTTTGTTTATGTGCAAATCGGTTTCCACATTTAAGGAGATAAGTTAACCTGCTTTCCACAGGTTTTGGGCAAATTTTGCTCAGATTCGAGTCTACATGGACCCGATCCATCATAGTGCTAACCATGCGGGCCCCATCTACGAATCACACTTGATCGGCAGCTATGATTGCATTTCGGCTCCATGACCTGGGATCCAAGCAATACTTTCTCTAGGTTTTTGGTTTACGTGTATGGGTTGGGCAACGCACATTTCGTCCACGTATTTCCAAGTACCAGGTATGAACAATTTCATAATTAAGTCATCATCCTACATTGAATTTGCCTTGGTCAATGAAGCTAGTTGGAGCATCTCATAAACGCGAGGCTCATTTATTTCATAAAGACTTCCTTGTTTGTGGCTTATGTTATGGCTCTTCTCCCTAATGTTTTCAAAAGCAAAATATATTTACAGACTGAACGGTCAAGTGCTTGATGACTCATCTTTCTATATGCGGACATTGCTTTTTATGCCTTCTTCAAGTTTCACTTTTCGCTCATGCCGTTAGAATTAATATGGCTGAAGTTGCAAGTCGCAAGTTTTAAAGACACTAAGAAATGGAGATTTTGAGGGGGCAAAATCAAGGAAACATAATTAAAGGACTGGAAATTGAGAAAACATATTGTGATTATCTTGATTCACATGAGGAAAGTGTGATTATCTTAATTCACTCGAGGAAAGTGGGATCCAACGAGAAAAAAACTTGTCACAATTCTAATCGCACAAAATGTTCACTTCGAATAATGGGCAGGTGCATGATCAAAGTTTCCATGAGAGGGATCATGGGAAGAGAGATGAGGTGTAGTTGCAACCCATTTCCATCAAGCACTTAGTTTGTTTTTAGTCAAAATGGAAGACTTTCTCAGTATTAGGGTCGCGCTTGGCTGCTTAAATTAAAGAGGCCTCTACTTATCAAGCTTGATTTTTCAATGCTCTAGCAGAACTAAAGAAAATCACGCCGTGTCCTTAACTTTCTTCCCTTCTTATGGTCAAATAGGACATAGCTCATAGGTCATAAGTTATAACTCCTTTCTTTAGTATACAAGCTTCACTAGCCAAACCACACCTGGCAATTGTACTGAATATTGCGGAAACATTGTCTTTCCTTTCCCCTACCAACAATCTAAGTAAGGTCGAGGCTACTAGATTATATCTAACTAACAAAATTGAAAACTTTTAACAACTTATAGACGCACAATACTGAGAAACTAATCTCTAGCTCTAAATGAGGTTTAACTTTGATTGATTTCTAAATTAAACCTAAACAAAACTAATCTCTAGCTTTAAATGAGGTTTAACTTTGATTGAAATTTCTAAATTAAACCTAAACAATACTAAAGTAAGATTTATTTGCATAATTTAAAGAAAGACCGTAGTCATGTTAAATCAAAATGTGCTAGTGACTGAGCTAATTGATACTAACAGAAATATTGGTAGCAAAAAGCAAAGACATGGCACAATTTTTTAATGTAATGTGGATGTGGAAGGATTCAAACGATTGTGGCCAAGGAAAAATTGAAAAAGACCCGATGTGTATGAGGAAGAACTTTAACCGGGTGAGGAAAGGAATAAATATCTCAATTCTGATGATTGAGATCAACGACAAAGAATCCGACAAAGAATCCTAAAGCATCTTCCACCTTGGTAACGCTCCAGGTCTTTCTCATTAAAGCGATGATTGACAAAATTATCTCCCCAACAATGAGAAAAGTCGCATTTGGCTGCTCAAATCAGGAGGCGTACCGAGACTTGCAAGGCATAATTGTACTGAAAAATGCGGGGACGTCACCATTTCCTTCCCCTTTGGAATAGGAACAGAGTGTTTCTTGGATGCCTGGTATGAGATTGTCTGCCAGCAAAACCATACGGTTCCTATACTAAATAAGATTAGATTGAGAGTTCTCAATATTTCACTTCCCACTTATCATTCAGATGGGGATGGCATGATAAAGGTCAGTCTTCCAGTATTTTACTCAAATGCAAGCTGCCAGGACAGTGGGCTTGGTGAGCCGGTGACAATAGTAATTACCAACTCTTCTATCCTTAATAAATTATTAATATAACTAGGAATTCAATAAAAGGAGCTACTCCAGGACAAGGAATTCCCTCGTCGCCATCGGGTGTGGTGTGCCCACTCAAAATATCAATATTGAGTTGCATAACAACACAAACATGTTAACGGATTGTGGAATCGTCCTCATATATCCCCCATATGTTCGCTACTATGAGGTTTGAACCAGAACATTTGGTCTTTTCTAGTTGATTCGGTTTCACTCATGATATAAAACTTGAGTGTGGCTTGTAAACTCAAAAGAACTTAAAACTCACAAACTGAAATACTGAATTTTTACAAATCGTCAAAAATCCTTTAAACGTGCATGATAATTTGCGCAACTTTGCTCTTTTCGTTTGCTGTAATACCATCAAGTAACTACACCCTTCCATAATATATATGACCAAAACCTTCCGAACCTGATTAGTCTTCAGTGTAGGTTGAACTTGGTTCGGAAAAAGCATAAACTGTATTATGTGAGAACAGCTGCACGTATCGAACCTAATAAGAGGCTCTGCAATTTTTTGATGTCTAGATCTACGTGGAAGCAAGTCATAATGAGGCTTCTTCTGCTTCTTTCAGTTGAAGAATTGGACTCCGAAAAGTAATTTACTTTGGACTTTTCGCTAATCCCACAACTGCAGTGGCCTTAATGCCTTAGTGCTGGTGAAAGATCTCTTGTGACTCTAGTTTCACGTCCGGCAAGTCTTCCATGGATGTAAGTGTAACTAAATCTTCAGATGTGCAGCCGCTTGCACATTGTGCATCCCGGTGAAGGCAGCAATTTCTGGCATCATCTCCGCAACAATTTCTAGCTATACATTCAGAGGCCAATGACACGAATATATAATCTGCACCAAAATTGATTTTTGCCATCCCTCTTTAGCCTTAACGAATAGGGGAACTTGCCCCGCAATATAGACGGTTTGCTATAAGTTGTTTCCTTGTTGCTGGTGTTGGGATCAAAAGAGTTTATACAGTACCTTTTTCAAATTTTCTCTTGCTCAGTGTCGACGTTTCACTTAAGTTTCATAATGCTGTTTATATGCCAATCAGAAAGAGCTTCGAAAATCATCCCGCTAACATTTATGAAGTGGCTTATTGCATCTTGAGGATCCATGACTAGTGGTCTTTTTTTCAGTTACTCTGAAATTTACATTAGAGTTGCACATGCATCCTTGGGAACAAGCGTCCAAATTATTATCGGCCTTTTGAGCAGTGTTGAAAAAAGCTGTGATCCAATTTCACTTTCTGATAAACATGCAAAGTTCTATTCCATCGGTTAAAAAGCTAGAAAAATAACCGCTATCCAAATTTTACCAACATTCTAATACAGTAGTAAATTACAAACTCCTTTGTTGTAAGTAAATCATCGACGAAGTGAATTTATTAAAAGGGAGCCCATTCTATTTCTCCTGGATAAGAAATTCCTTCGTTGCAGTGGGGTGGGGTGTGCTCACTCAAATGAGGAGCAGGGAATCGGAATTAGCCATGATAGGCTGCGAGTCAAAATCCAACTTTGACTGACCCGAAGCTGGTATACATACCAGAAATGTTTCGGCAGGGACCGGCTTTGCCAGGAGTCGGCGATCCCCTCAAACCTTCAGGAACTGCAAGTTTCTAATGGGTGGGTACCGAACTGAAGGTGGGTAAAGAGTCAAGAGGGATCATTAAGTCATGTCCCTGTGGCACTATACACGGAATAACACTTGGGGAAGAGCTTTTCTGATGTCCAAGTGACACGGCCCAAGAGTGGGGAGCCCGGGACAAGGATAGAATTCGGCCATCCACAGACCCAGCCAAGGGATTCTCTTAAGCTCGTGACCGTTCAGTTCCAAATGGTGATCCTGTCCCGTTCATCTTTTCTGCTTGTCCCCTTGTGGCCAGGAGATTGTGTCCAGAAGGATTTCGTGGGGTTCCAAAGCCTGGCCATGCAGACTGACCATGGCAGTGTTGTCCCATGCATTAGACCTTGCTGTAGCCTTGTAATAATTGTGTATATTTGAATATGACCGTTGGAGCGATGAGGAGATCAACGGATTAGATCAGTTCGACCCTTGTATAAATAGGGGACCCTCACCCTATTTGGAAGCTGCTTGATCAGAAGTGAATATAAGCTCTTTTACTCTCAAACACTCTTTTGTTTGAGTGAGTGATCGAAAGGCTGACTTAGGATCATTCCTAAAGCCGCACGGGTGGAAATTGTTCGGTACGAATCGACCGACCCGTGACAAGTGGTATTAGAGCCTCGTTTGAGTCTCATTTGTGCCTTCATTTGTGTCTTTGTTCGTGACTCAACAAGCGCAATGGTTGATCCACGTTCCAACGTCGCAAATGCCTAGGGTGAAAATCGCGAGGATCATGGAAGGGCGACCGAGCGGGTCGGCGTCCAAACCAGGCATAGCCGTGCTGCATCCCATTCAAGAGAATCAATAGGGGATTGGGAGCGTTGCATGATGGCTCTAGAGGAGAACATCTTAGACATTTGCGGACTGGTGAATGACTTGACCCAGACCATCGATGGAGTGGAAGCTGACCGAGAGGGGTTCCTAGCCGAGATGCAGGAACTAAAAGGCGATATGAAAGAACTCCGTGACGAGCTGCTGGGGTTGTTGGTCCGTGAGTTGCAACATCGAGATGAGGCTTAGGAAGTTGCTGTAGCAGCCATGCTAGCTGAGATCAGCAAGCTCAAGGGAAAGCTTATCGAGGTGGAAGTTGCACGCATGAATGGGGCGATCACTGTGCAATCACACATGGACACCCCGAAACGAAAGGAGTTCAAAGGCTTGTGGGTGGCCAGGGATGTGGACAACTTTCTATGGTACATGGAGTGGTATTTCCAGTCCACAGGTATGACCGATGATATGATCCGGGTAAACACGACGGCTATGTATCTGAGCGAGAACGCCTTGCTTTGGTGGCGTCACAGGTCCGATGATAGGAGTGGTGACCCTATCACAACATGGGGCATGTTCGTCGAGAAGTTTCGACATAACTACTACCCCGCTTATGCGGAGGAGGAAGCTCGTGACGAGCTTAAGCGTCTCGAATAGAGAGGGACTGTTTGGGAATATGTCAAACGATTCTCGAAGCTGCTGCTCCAGATCCCGTCCATGATCGATGTAGAGGCATACTATCAGTTCATGAGTGGCCTCAAATCATGGGCCAAGCAAGAGCTGAAACGGCACAACATGAGAGATCTCACAACGGCCATGACCGTGACCGATTCTCTTGAGGAACCAAAGGCGGCAGTGTCCACAGCCAAGCTCGACTATAAGCTAAGGGAAAGGGCCAATGGTGGGGGAGATCGGAATCGGTACAAATGTCCCAACGGAGGAAGACCACCAGCGGCCTCGCCTAAGGCTCAACTAGAGTCAAGTGGCTAGGGATAGTGTCGGAATCGCACATATAAGTGTTATTTCTATGATGGACCACACATGGCTCGGGACTGTCCCAAGAGGGGCAAGTTGGCAGCTTTTTGTCGAGACAATGAACCACGGGAGGAGGCGCGGTTGGGATCGCTGAGGATCCTAAGTACCATCAAGGCCAAGACGGCCAAAGAACCAAAGGGGATGATGTTCGTTGACATAAAGATCGGAGGTACCATGGTCAGCGCACTCGTGGACACTAGAGCATCCGATCTATTCATCTCCCAAGAGGCCACGAAGAAGCTGAATCTTCAGGTCGAGGGAGGGGCCGGCTAGCTCAAAATGGTGAACTCGAAGGAAGTCCCAACTAGCGGTGTGGCTAGGGACGTAGAGATGTGCCTTGGTTCCTGGACAAGCAGGGAAAATATTGAGGTAATCCCCCTTGATGACTATGATTTTGTACTGGGTTTGGGATTCCTTGATCGTATAAATGCGAGTATTATGCCCTTTGCGGATTGTATATGCATTTTGGATCAGAGGTGCCAATGCATGGTGTCGATCCATCATGAGTTGGGACGCGACCGGAAGATGCTCTCTGCAATGCAGCTCTCAAAAGGTGCACGAAAGGGTGAGGTGACCTTCTTGGCAACACTGAAGGTCGATGACGTGAAGGATAGTGAGGAAGATGTTCCTGCTGAGGTGGTCCAGGTCCTCGATGCATTCCAAGATGTGATGCCACCCAAGTTGCCCAAGAAGCTGCCACCTTGTAGGGAAGTTGATCATAAGATAGAGCTAGTGCCTGATGCTTGACCATCGGCCATGGCACCTTATCGCATGGCCTTGCCTGAGTTGGAGGAGCTGAGGAAATAACTCAAAGACTTATTAGATGCAGGATATGTTTGTCCATCCAAGACCCGTTCGGTGCCCTTGTACTGTTCCAAAAGAAACACAATGGGTCCATTCAGATGTGCATCAACTATAGAGCTTTCAATAAGCTCACCATTAAGAATAAGTACCCGATCCCCCTCATTGCGGACTTGTTTGACCAGCTCAGGGAAGCCTGGTGGTTTACCAAGTTGGATCTTCGGTCGGGATACCACTAGGTTCGAATTGCCGAAGGGGATGAGCAAAAGATAGCGTGCGTAACCTGCTATGGATCGTATGAGTTCTTGGTCATGCCATTCGGCTTGACCAACGCCCGGCAATATTCTGTACGCTGATGAATAAGGTATTGCACCTGTTCCTTGATTGGTTTGTGGTAGTTTACCTCGATGATATTGTAGTGTATAGTCGGACGCTTGAAAAGCATATCAAGCATTTGAGACAGGTGTTCTAAGTTCTGCGAGAGAACGACCTGTATGTGAAACGGGAAAAGTGCGCCTTTGCACGGAAGGAAGTCCCCTTCCTTGGGCACATCATCGAGGGTGGATGTGTGCGGATGGACTCAGCCAAAATCCGTGCCATCACCGAATGGGAGCCACCAACCAAGGTAATAGAACTAAGATCGTTCCTTGGGCTGACAAATTACTACCGTTGGTTTGTACGTGGCTACTCGAATATCAGTCCCTCTCATGGACATGTTGAAGAAAGAAAGGCCGTGGGAATGGAAGATCAGTGTCAAGAGGCCTTCGAATGATTGAAGCTGGCCATGGTTGAAGGACTGGTTCTGGTGTTGCCTGACTACACCAAACCGTATAAGGTAGAAACTGATGCCTCCGATTTTGCGATAGGTGGTGTTCTTATGCAGGAAGGACACTCGGTGGCCTATGAATCGCGAAAGTTGAACGATATTGAACGGTGATATACGATCCAAGAAAAGGAGATGATCGCCGTAGTGCACTGTCTCCGAACATGGATGCACTATTTGTTGGGATCAAAGTTCGTTGTGCGAACGGACAATGTGGCCACGAGCTACTTCCAGACCCAAAGAAAGCTTGGCCTGAAGCAAGCTCGGTGGCAAGACTTCCTAGCGGAGTTCGACTATATGTTGGAACACAAACCCAGGAAAGCCAACTCGGTAGCCGATGCCTTAAGCAGAAAAATAGAGCTGGCCAACACGGTAAGTCGTCCTAGCTGTCCCTTGCTTGATCGAATCAGGGAGGGACTTTCGTACAATCGAACGGCCCAACAACTACTCGAGTATGCTTGAGATGGTAAGACAAGAAGGTTATGGTTAGAAGACGGCATTCTCTACACCAAAGGACAAAGACTCTATGTCCCGTTCTACAAGAGATTGCAGAAGGAAGTGCTCCAAGAATGCCACGACTCTAAATGGGTGGGACATCCGGGAATCCACCGCACCATGGCGCTTGTTGAAGACCACTATTACTGGCCGCATTTGAGGGACAATGTTGAGGCATATGTCAACACATGTCTCATGTGCCAGCAAGACAAAATTGAGCAACAACGCTCGTTGGGACTTCTTGAGCCACTACCTGTGCCAGAACGTCCATGGGAGAGCGTCTCCATGGACTTCATTGTCAATCTCTCGAAGTTCGAAGGTTATCGGACTCTCATGGTCGTGGTGGATTGCTTCTCCAAATATGCGACGTTCGTGCCCGCAAGCAAAGATTGCCCAGCCGAGGAGGCGGCCAGGCTGTTCATGAAGCACATCGTCAAATACTGGGGCGTTCCACCAACGATTGCAAGTGATCATGACCCTCGGTTCACTGGATAGTTCTGGACGGAACTCTTCAAGCTGTTGGGGACAAATCTCAAGTTCTCCATGAGCTTGCACCCTCAAACAGATGGACAAACGGAGAGGGTGAATTTGCTCATCGAGATCTATCTTCGGCACTATGTAAGCACAACCCAATCTAATTGGGCAAAGCTAATCGATGTGGCTCAATTCTCGTTCAATTTATAACGGAATGAGTCCACCAACCAGAGCCCATTCGAGATCGTGATCAGGCAGCAACTGTTCGCTCTTTGCCACGGGCTACAAGGGGAGTAGCCCTTCCACGTACAAGTTGGCCAAGGAATGGCAAGAGCAAGTTGACTTGGCACGGGCGTGTCTTCATAAGGCTTCCAAGTGGGCCAAGAAGTGGGTGGATAAGAAGCGGCGGCACGTGAAATTCCAAGGTGGGGATCTTGTGCTGGCCAAGTTGCATGCAGTCCTTCGATATCGAGACGTACTCAAGGGCCTGATCTGACATTATGAAGGCCCCTTCCGCGTGGTCCAACGGGTGGGCAAGGTAGCATACAAGCTGGACCTACCGTCCAAGTTCAAGTTGCACCCGGTGTTCCACGTGAGTATGCTAAAGCCTTACCTTGCGAACGAAGATGATCCGAGCAAGGGCGAATTGCAACGAGTGCCCCTTGGCGCAAAGACTTCCTATGACCATGATATCGACTGCATCATGGATGATGGGGTCATACGAAAGAAGTATCGAACGCCTAGACGGGAGTACCTTATTTGGTGGAAAGGTCTTCCGGAGAGTGAAGCGAGTTGGGAACCTTCTGAGGCTCTTTGGCAATTCAAGCGACACATCGATGCATTCCATGTCGAGGATACGACGATGGTGTCGCCAGATTAGGTGGGGGAGAATGACACGACCCAAGAGTGGGGAGCTCGGGACAAGGATAGAATTTGGCCATCCACAGGCCCAGCCAAGGGATTCTCTTAAGCCCGTAACCGTTTAGTTCCAAATGGTCGTCCTGTCCCATTCGTCTTTTCTGCTCGTCCCCTTGTGGTCAGGAGATTGTGTCCAGAAGGATTTCGTGGGGTTCCAAAGCTTAGCCATGCAGACTGACCATGGTAGGCCATCCCTGTGCTGTCCCATGCATTAGACCTTGCTATAGCCTTGTAATGATTGTGTATATTTGAATATGACTGTTGGATCAATGAGGGGATCAACGGATCAAATCAGTTCGACCATCGTATAAATAGGGGACCCTCACCCCATTTGGAAGTTGCTTGATCAGAAGTGAATATAAGCTCTTTTACTCTCAAACACCCTTCTGTTCGAGTGAGTGATCGAAAGGTTGACTTAGGATCGTTCCTAAGGCCGCACGGGTGAAAATTGTTCGGTACAAATCGACCGACCCGTGACAAGTCCAAGCATGGGGGCTTGTCCCTGCAAATATGTCAATGCTAGTAACCCCCATATGATGATCCAGGATGTGAGGATAAAAGGTTTCTCTTTGGTTCATCACATTTCACGAGACAGTAGAATTACAAAGTTTGTGTGCTAAGAAAATACTATATAACTAACGGAGAGGTGGGCGTTGGGCATCCGGTGAAAATATACCATATCAATTATGTAAACGTTTTAAAATGAACTAAAAGCCAGCTAACCGAATTCCTAGTTTATTACGAAAATAAGAAAAATGAATCCAAACTGTGATGAAATTATAATTCGTTTTTATTATTAACTATTGTTAAAAATATACCAAGACTTATCTACTAACTTTGCTCACCAGATGACGACTCTGATAAATGTTGAGTTCTTTAAGGGGCATGCAAATTTAAATAACCACGAGTGTCGTATCACTTACTGAATCAAGTAAGCAAACAAGAGTTAAGTATATCTAGAAGTCCTCTCTCTCTGTTTTGTTTCTTTTGTTTTTGTTTTTGTTTTTTTTTTTAATGCTGGATCAAGTGGTATTCTGAGTGAGGGGAAGTGCTACATGCAATGAGAAATCATACTAAAACTTTTTTTCTTGACTGATATAGCAATTACATTTCGAATGCTTAAAAATGACAGCGATTCATAATATGGATCTCGCTTGTCTCAACACCATTTAAACTCAACACATGACTTAGTAAAAGAATTTGGTAGAATTCTGAGTACATCTAACATTTCTCTGAATTTACTTTCATTCATAAAACCAAATTCACCGTTAAAATTTAATCAAAAGGCGGGTTAACCACACTTGGATAGATGATATCATCATGCATGAGAGCGTTTTTCTTCTCGCTCCTCTTATAGATATCCATGTGTTATTTTTGCGAGGATGCGAACTCTTGTTAATACCTTTTTGTAATAATGTATCTTGTTCAGATATAGGCGAATGTGCTGATCCAAAACTTAATACTTGCACCGCAGGTGCAAAGGATGTGAATCTTCCGGGTAGCTATCACTATGTATATGGTAGATTGACGGCAAAGTTTATTCTTATTGGTAAGTAAATACCTTTTCTGTAATCTATGTATGGTAAAATTAGCTCGTAATTTGGAAGATTGACAAAAGTTTGGACAATATCGTTGAATGTGGAGACTCGAATCTAGCATGTTGCCCTGAGATTTGTGTGAACCAACCCGGCGTCTATGCCCTTATTGATGAGAGAAAGACTGAAGCTTGTTCTCATTGGGGTCTAGATCTTTTAATCTAGATTTTCAGACCTCCTTATGCGCTTGATTGTTGTTAGACAGAGTATATCATAGCCACATCGTAAATTATATATCTTTAAATTAGATTTAGAAAGATTTCTTAGCTTGCCCTTTATTTCGACGTAATTGACCGTGCGCTTGCGATGCTATTCCATGCACAATTTCAATGGATACTACCCCATTCTGCGACCTCTTTCCGGTCTACACAGCACGAACGTTTGCACGCCATAGCGTCTCAAATGGTACGCTCTGTTTAATATTCCTTTTTCTATCTTATTCTTCTTCAACTGGTGTTTCTTATTTTACATGAAAATACAATCACCCGTGCATGGACCAACTCGTATACAAGCGATCATCACTCCTTTTTTTTAGTATCAAAGATCTTGGATGCTTTCTCTTCATATTTACGTTGATTTTGCCATTATAGTGAAATACCAGCTTCGAATGTTTGATTAATTTACCTTTAAGGAACGCAAGTCATGTTGTTTATTGAAACAAAATTCTTAAGGATCTTAAGCTAGTTTTGTGTTTTAAATGCTGGATTATAAATTGAGCATAAATTCATGGAATTAAACTATGTATCTTTTTGTAGATCGAATTTTCCCGGACACTCCTTGCCCACGACATAAGCTCCCTTTAGATACTCTCCTTAGGTTGTATAATTCTTGTATTTTCGTCTAAAATTTCTTACACGCCGATGTGTAAGAACTTTTGTATGCAGATGATTGCACTTTCACATGTGCATTAAATCTGTTCACTGTGAAACATCAATAACTGTGCTTTTTTTAAATATTTTATCTACTTTTCAATTCAGTTGATTATAGTTTTTTTTTTTTTTTTTTAAAACCTCTGGTATTTGTTTTTTTCTATGTGAATCTTTTATTTTTTGTAAGTTTGGAAATTTTTCTAAACTACAAAGTTTAATTATGGCAAGAAAGATAATCATTCCATTTCTTTCTTTTTTTTTCTCAGGAATAGGTTTGAAACTTTAATCTATTTGATAGTGCAATTTCATTTTTCTATTTTCAGGACAAATTTTTAGCCTTGAAATAAGAAGTAGAAATTTTATATATTTCTATTTCTGAAATAAAAATGAGAAATAAAAAATTTTCTTGTAGCTTGCCCTCACTATTATCCAACTGTTCACTCATTGCCGCCTGTCGCCTGCCAACCGCCACCTCCTATTGTTGTCCACTTGTCATCTACCATCCTCTATTGTTTGCCATCAGCCACCATCCATCACTGGCCACCCGGGATAGAGAAATTTTGTATTGGTATCAAATACATATTTTTTCTTAAAAACTCATTTAGGGAATAGGAAATTTTTTTAAAAATTTCTGGCTAGAAATAGGGCCTGAGAATAGAATGGTTATTATTAGTGTCATTAATGGTCACATAGCTCATAGTTCACATCTTGAAAACCCAAATCTTTATCCACCTAATTGGGCCTCTCTTGTAGCTGGGCCCACCTTAAGCCCACATCCATTCTCCTAGACTAAAAACGACAAAGAAAATAAATTAGCAAAACGTGACCCACCAAGAGATGTAATCAGGGATCGAAATCTTAAAATGAAATATGAATTGTCAATCAGAATCTCGTGAATTGAAATTTGGATCTTTTCGCTCGATAAAATCCCCGGAAATGGCATTGATTTGCTCGGCGTCCCACTAGTCCCAAAGTCATCCATTGGTTCCTACCATATCGGTCTTTCCAAGTTTGTTTACGTGCAAATCGGTCTTCATTGATGACTCCTTTTTCTGCATGCATTGCAAACATCACTTTTTAGTTTTTTACGCCAGCTTCTGCTCACATTTCATTTTTCATTAGCAATGATATGGCTGAAATCGCAGATTACAAGTTCTGAAAACACTGAAAAATGGAGATTTTGAGAGGGCAATATCAACATAATAAAAGGACTAAAGATCGAGGATATGTACTGCGATGAATGTCCAACCCTTTCCATCGCATCCTTATCGGCAAAAATCCCAGAAGCAAAGGAGATCCCACTGTCCAAGCAATTACATTTCGTCTTGTCTCGATGGAAGACTTTCTCGTTATGAGGTCAGGAACGAACAGAAAAGTTACCTATAAAAAAATTCACTTTCGATCATCAAGGTAATAGTGATTTCAGCATATTGAAAAGAAAAAAATACTTCCCATTAATAGAGCTTGAGCACACGATCGATCATGTCATGCGATACGTCATCTTAGCACTACTATATCTATTTTGTATATGCGATTGCTTTGTGGTGATAATAAGGAATTCAAACTAGTGATAGAGTAGTAACAGTATGAAGATCATTAATAAGAAGCAACCAAGTCTTTAATTTTCTTTTATGCTAAACAATGACCGAGTCCTAAAATTTACTAGTAATGTGGAAATCTTCTAAAATGACCAAATCAAACTAATCATGAATGTATTGTGGTGCTCTTCGGAGGAGTCAAGTCAACGAGGACTTGACAACCTCGGGCTTTGATATCCTATGATCTGGCAAGTCTTATTATGTGGACTTGGATGTGCAGTCATTCACTTACATCTTGGGGGATATTCCAAAGTGCCTTTTATTGATGGCTTCAGCAAGAAAAGCAAAACAATGACTGACTACATGATGCATACCACAAGTCAATTCCCAAGGAACTCAGTCACCGATTCATCCTCTATGGCCATTTGGGTCGAACACGATCCATGTGCTTGGCCATTGTCACGCCCTGAATCCCGAGCACACGACAACCCCTTATCATGGTCAATTGAAAGCGACGTCCCAGGACTCGTCGACGACCATTCATTTTAATCTTTTGTTATGTGTAAGCGGAAGACGAACCATCCCCAGTCCAACAATCAATCAATCAATCAATCAATCAATAAGGGATAGAGAGATGAATAACAAGAACAACCATTACTACTCATTTACACAATTTACTGGATTAACCAACGGAGGATCGTCTTTTGAATTACAAGCCCAACAAAAGGGGCCAATCCATCCTCTAAGCCAGGCCAAAAAGAAACTAGGCGAATCCAGCTATACAGAATGAACTCTCGGGTTCAACACTACGGTCACTCGGACCCCTCGGACTCAACTCCGTCAGGTCGATCACTAGAGAAACGGGGGGCAGGATTCTCTACAGCGGGTGCACCATTCTAAAGACCTGAAAAAGGTTAACCACGACGGGTTGAGATAAAATCTCAGCGAGTTCTTCCTCTAAGCCCGGGTTAGTACACCAACTCAACCGGGGTATCTCTCCAGAACCACCCCTCACTCAACCCAACCACAAACAACCAGTAAACAACAATCAAACAGCAAATAGGGTCAATCAACGATCAGAAGTCGGTTCGCATGCAACCTTACCCGGTATGCCATGCCCTGCATGTAAAACCTCATACAATGCAAGCAATTCAACCAACAATCATATAGTCGGTTCGCATGCAACCTTATCCGGTATGCCATACTCTGCACGTTATAAGTCAGCACAATACACGCAATACACATGGCCATTAGATGATGCAGTTCATCAATCACATGCGAGTCACACCACAAGCGATCTCACCTGGCCATTGCCACACCCTGCACGTTATCAATTCATGCGTGCGTGCCATAAATGATATGATCACCTCATGCATAATCGGAACCAATGATGCCATGTTTTCTCATGCACTCTCGCATCCACACGTGTTCCGATTATTACTACCCCACAGGGCTATAACTTGGTCGAGGTGCAACGGCGCTACGGCGCCCTTTCTCCGCAGAGGAGCAACCGTGCCCTTCCGTGCTATTGCTACGGCGCTACGGCGCCCTTCCTCCGCAGAGGCGCAACTGTGCCATTTCGTGCAGGCCGAGGTGCTATGGCGCTACGGCGCCCTTCCTCTGCAGAGGCGCAACCGTGCCCTTCCATACCCTCTGAGGCGCCACGGCGCCCTTCCTCCGCAGAGGTGCAACCGTGCCCTTCCATACCCTCCGAGGCGCCACGACGCCCTTCCTCCGCAGAGGCGCAACCGTGCCCTTCCATGCCCTCTGAGGTGCAACGGCGCTACGGTGCCCTTCCTCCGCAGAGGCGCAACCGTGCCCTTCCGTGCCCTCCCTTTCCATAATCTCCGATAAATCAGGTTCAACTTAGTGATCACGCAAGCATACCATCACAATCCACTTATTATCTTTGAGCATTAGCCAATGTACACATGCTTGCATATAAAACTTCAAATCATTTCTCACAAAAGCGATCCATTTCCGGTGTCCCTCGGACAAACCATTTTCCTCACCTTTCTCATAAAAGCGGTCCATTTCCAGTGTCCCTTGGACAAATCACTTTCTTTCTCATAAAGGCGGTCCATTTCCGGTGTTCCTCGGACAAACCATTTTTCCCTTTTTGTGAAATTCACACGATTCATGCGAATGTTCATGCCACGACACATCAATTTCACTTTATATGATCAAGGCACATGAAATTATGCACAATTTCACTTCCGGATGAACAGTGCCATGAACAGTGCCGTGAACAGTAATCAATGAACAGTAATCGTGAACAGTAATCCATGAACAGTAATTTTCGAAATTCAATTAACAATAAATTAAATTCAGAAATTAAACAAAACATTGATTAAACACAATTAATCAATCAATTAAGCTAAACAAGCTTAATTATCACATAAACCACACATAAGCAACAATTAAGCATAATCAAGCATAATTAAGCAAGATTAAGCTAAGTTAATATTAATCAACTATCTAACCACCTATCTTAGTGCTAATACACTTAATTAACCCTCCTAAACCAGCATTAACACTAATTAACCCAACCCTAAGCAAGTTTAGGCACTAAATAGGGATTAGGAGCTAAACTCACCCGTTAAGCGGGCCGGCGACACGGGCGCGGCGGCGGCGGCGAACCCGACACCTGGGGACTTCTCCCATGACACTCCAAGGCGGTCCCGAGATGGAAACCACAACAAAAGCTTCTGCTCACACCCCCAACTTCAGAAAACAGCACTGTAGGAGGAGGATGAGGATAGGGGCTGACCGGAGTTGAATGGGCTGCCCGGAGCTTCGGTGAGCGGCGGGCCAGTGACCAACGGCACCTGGGGTCGAGGGGGAACCACTTGTGGCTAGGATGGGTGGTGGTTTGGCCGGAAATGGAGAGAAACGGAAGAAAAGGCGAAGCTGTGCAGAGGGCGACGCTACAGTGACGGACGGAGGACCGGTAACTTCTGGCCGCCGTACGAGTCGGACGGTAGCTCCGTTTGGCAATCGGCCATCGTGAACAGTACGGAATTTCTGTGCTGAACATTTTGATAGGTGGCACGGCCCGAGATTCCACCGGGAAAGCAACGAACAACTCAAATTTCGGTGAGAGGTCCAAAACAGAAACTGCAGAAATTGCAAGGAGAAGCAAGGGGAAGAGGGCTGCGATTTTGGAGAAGATGAAGAGAGAGAGAGTGAAGTGAGGGCTGGAGATAGGCCTCATTAAGGCCATTAATGCTTGCCCCAACTTGCCAAGAAAATGACCTCATCTTCTCTCTCTTCCTTTTGACTTTTCTTCAAAATATCCAAGGGCATTTTGGTCATTTCCACCTTGCACATTTCCCAATCTGTCCTTGGGCTGAAAATGAAGGGCGGGCCTAGGAAATGGGTAGGAACGGGCTCGGAAATTTATTGGGCTCAAATTGGCTCAAGTTTAGACATCAGGCTAGGACGGGTGAGGGGTCGGTTGGGTCCAACGGACTCGCTCGTTGTCTCGGTCTTCCACGGTGGCTGTCCCACCTTGGGCGTGAGGCCCTCACTGTTCTTACCCGGCCCACATCCTCATAGGCTCGGTTTCTCGGTCCAAAATCCCTTTCTCAAAACTCGGCTCGACCGACTCCGTCAACTGTCAAGGAAGCATCATCCAAGAGTCTGCCCCGGACGTTCCCGAAAATTCGAAGTCCAATCTTGGATTCTCATGCCTTGTCAATTTCGTCCAAATGTCATTTTGATATAATTCAGACTGATAGGCGACTTCGAGGATTCACACGTAATCGACTCGTGCCAAACCACGTTCAAGACTTCTCGACACATGGACGTCCTTGACCACATGAAATTGCGAAGGATCGATTCTTATTTCAAAGTACACGATTATCAAGGATCGACATAGGGTCGTTCACGGATTTGATAACAGTAGACGGAATCACCCGTCGTCCCATTATTTCTGTCCACGAATCGACTTCTATTCATCCCTAAAATCGGCTTGCATGACTACAGGATCGTCCTTACACAACTCTCACGGTCGAGTCATTTTCCTAGGTCGAGTTCTTTAGTCGCACGAGTTCTGTCCTCAGTAGCCTTTCCCCTCAAGGTCAGTATCTCGGAAATGATTGGGTCCGAGCGAAATCAATCAACAATGCATTGGCGAAATTTACGTTCACTCATCCCTAAAAGGACTCGAATTTCAGGACGTCACAGCCATGATGCCCGCGTGAGGGGAGCCACGCAAAGCATCGATCTTTTTGTCTAGAGGTGCTTGATTCTAATTAAATTCAAAAAAATTCCGACAATTACAAACATACCGGTTCATCATTTATGGCCATTTGGGTCGAACACGATCTATGTGTTCAGCCATGATGCTTGCATGAGGAGAGCCATGCAAAGCATTGATCTTTTTGTCTAGATGCGAGAACAATAAAAATGACTTCTACTTCAATAATGGAAGAGATTGCGATACTCGCACATCGCACTCCGATTAAAGATGTTAAAATGAAATCTCTTTTGCTTTAATAAAAGTGAGTCTTGTTTTCACTTTTTTGGATTGAAAAAAGATGCCATTCCCATTTCATTCGTCAAGAACAAAAATCTTGGTTATCGTAGTACAAGTTGTCGGATGATTTCTCCATTCACAAAGAGATTAATGTTGGGGAAAATGGCTTTCTTTAAAAAAAAAGGACAAAAACAAGTTATTTCATTTTTTTATAGTTTGATTTGATTTTTGTGTTCCTCTTGACTGAGCAATAATTATTAAATGAACACAACTCTCCTTCCATGCGTTAAAAATTATCGAGTACAATCTTTCTCCCTAGCTCAATTCTAATGTATTCAATGGGATCTACAACAAAGAATCCCAAAAGGTCATCCATTTTGATAATAACCCAAGTCAATCTTGTCACATCCCGACACTCGAGTACGTGACAGTCTCTATTCTCTTTCAGTCAAAAGAGTGTGACGTCTCAGGATATGTTGCCGACCATTCATTTTATCTTTCAATTTTGCACATGTAGAAACAAATATTTTAAACCTCGGTCAAACAATAACAACAGGGATAGTTGGAATGAAAAACATTTTAAAAGCAACATCATCCATATTAACCCTAAGGAACAGTTATATGTACAATCCTATAGGTGGGTATTGTCTCAACGATCAATTAAAGAGATATAATGATAAAGGGATCAATCTACTTCATCTCTTATCCTTAGGGGTCAAGGTTTGTCAGTCCAAAAAGTCCACAGCTAGGCATGTCCATTAAGGACCTAAAAATAGTTAAATCACAATTAGTGAGATAAAATCTCAGTAAGTTAAAGCGTTAAGCCTCAGCTAGGGTATCAATTTGCCTCAGCGATACCTAACAGACACATTTCTCATAGCAAGTAGCAGTTAAATCGATTCACAAGCACCCTTCAACAACCAACAGTTAAATAGTTTCACAGGCAAAAATCATTATAGCTATCAACATGCAAGGTGATTCATAGACAATCCTACCTCGCGGCTAGACATTTCTTGCACATACTAGTCACGCGTGCCATATATAATACATATAAATTATCACATAATCAGAACACTGCACATATAATATTCCATGCACATAACAGTCAGGCGTGTTCCAATTATATACCTCCCTGTGTAAGAACATATAAGGGCTCTACCTTTTCCTCGTGTAAACACGCATCAAGGCACATCCCCCTCTACCTTCCTGTGTAAGTACGCCTCATGGTTTTTCTTTTTCTCCATGCAAATGCGCATCAGGGCACAATATCCCCTTTCCGTGTAAACATGCTTCAGGGCTTTGCCTTTTCTCCGCATAAATATGCATCAAGGCACACCCTCAACCTCGCATTCGTATGCTTTAAGGCTTAATTATACACCTCCTTGCGTAAACACGTGTTAGGGCTCTACCATTTTCCCTGCATAACCACACATTAGGGCACAACTATCTTAACCTCCCCACGTAAATATGCCTCAGGACTTTGCCTTTTCCCAACGCAAATGCACATCAAGGCACAATATCCCCTCCCTGTGTAAACAAGCCTTAGGGCTCTACCTCTTCTCCGCATAAATATGCATTAGGGCACGCCCTCCACCTCACATCCGTACTCCTCAGGGCTTAAGTGGTCATGCGAGCACGTAATTACATAAATTCACATAATTCTTAAGGCACTCGGACCATGGTCCACATGGAACATATATAAAATTTCACACATAGTGCAATCAATGTCTCACATAATATCCATCAATTATCACATTGCAATAATCCGACAGTTAATAATTCTCGTAAATCAAATTTCACCACAATTAAATACACACGAAAAATTATCCTAATTAATTATTATCACTAAAATAATTAATCGCAATTAATTATCACCAATAATATTTTTCTATTATTAAAAATAATAAGGGCAAATACCACAAAAAACCCTAAACTATGCCACTTGTGACAATTTTACCTTGAAGTTTTTTTTTTTGTGCCACTTGTGACAATTTTACCCTAAACTTTTTTTTGTGCCACCAAAAACTCCAAACTATGTCACTTGTGATAATTTTACCTTGGACTTTTTTTTGTGTTACAAAAAAACCCCAAACTATACCATTTAGGATAAATTTACCCAAACAATTTTTTGCTAAAGGGCATTTTCGTCTTTTTCCATTTTCCATTTTTTTCTCCTTCTTCCCTTTGCCATGGCCAGTAGAGGGAAGCCGGCAATGGCCACCCTCATTGGATTTGGTGAGGGCTACCCTTGCCTGGGTCAGGCGAGGCTTGAGTGGCCCTCATTGGCGTCGGGCGAGCAAGGGCAACCCTTACTCGACTTCAACACTGGCAAGGGCAACCCTTGCTAACTTCGATGCCAGCGAGGGCAACCATGGCCAGCTTCCCTCTACCATGGTCAGTAGAGGGAAGGAAGGAGAAAGAAATAAAAAAGAAAAAGAAAAAAAGAAAATGGAAAAGGACGAAAATGCCCTTTAGCTAAAAAATTTGGGGTAAATTTATCCTAAGCAGCATAGTTTGAGGTTTTTTGTTGTACAAAAAAAATTTAAGGTAAAATTGTCACAAATGGCATAGTTTGGGATTTTTGATGGCATAGAAAAAAGTTTAAAGTAAAATTGTCACAAGTGACATAATTTAGAGTTTTAGTGGCACAAAAAAAAGTTTAAATTGTCACAAGTGAGATAGTGTAGGGTTTTTTATGATATTTGCCTAAATAATAAAATAATATTTAATCATTTTCGAAATAATTAAATATAAATGATTAATTTAAATCAAATTAATCATATAATTACCATAAATTATGATTAAGCTATAGTTAATTACCACTAATTAAGATTAACCAAAAATCGTCATTTACTTAAATTAACCATAACTAACCACCTCATCTCGATTATTCCTAAACTAAACTAACCCTAATCGAGATTAATACACTAATCAAGGGATTAGCGCCATAACCCATATTACCAATAACAATATATTATTATTAAAAATAAAAAATTTAGTTTAATTATTTTCGAAATAATTAAATATAAATAATTAATTTAAATCAAATTAATCATATAATTACCATAAATTATGATTAAGCTATAGTTAATTACCAGTAATTAAAGACTTCCTCATTATGAGGTCAGGAGCGAATAGAAAAAGTTACCTATTAATAATTCCCTTTCAATCATCAAGGTAAAATTGATCTCAGCATATTGAAGAGAAAAGAAATTACTTTCTGCAAATAGAGCTTGAGCATATGACCATTTATGTCATGCGATACATCCTCTTAGCATCGCTCCATCTATTTTGTATGCTTTGTGGTAATATTTGAGAATTCAAACTAGTAATAGACTAATAACAATATGAAGATCATTAATAAGAAGCAACCAAGTCTTTAATTTTCTTTTTTGCTAAACAATGACCGAGTCCTAAAATTTACTAGTAATATGGCTCTAAAATGGCCAAATCAAACTGATCATGAATGTATTGTGGTGCTCTTCGAAGGAGTCAAGTCAACGAGGACTCGACATCCTCAACCTTAGATAGACCTATGATCTGGCAAGTCTTATTCTGTGGACTTGGATGTTCAGCCATTCATGTGATTCCAAAGCGCCTTTTATAAAGAATGACTAACTACACGATGCATACCACACACGAGAACGATAAAAATGACTTATGCTTCAATAATGGAAGAGATTACGACTCTTGCACATCAAAGAGCAGTCAAGTCAACGAGGACTCGACATCCTCAGCCTATGATCTGGCAAGTCTTATTATGTGGACTTGGATGTGCAGCCATTCACGTGATTCCAAAGCGCCTTTTATAAAGAATGACTGACTACATGATGTATACCACACACGAGAACGATAAAAATGACTTCTGCTTCAATAATGGAAGAGATTGTGACTCTTGCACATCGCACTCTGATTAAAGACGAACCACTTTTACTTTAATAAAAGTGAGTCTTGCTTTCACGTTTTTGGATTGAAAGATGCCATCGGTATTCTCTACCTTTCGAAGACATATTTCTATCCTAAAGGAAGCATCCTCACAGATACTAGGAAGTAACAGAGCTGGAATATAATTATGCGTTCAGAATTCTTCCCCTCTTCCACATAAATATCAATATTAAGGGACTCAGTCCATTTCCCCTTCCTCCATATGTTTAGGTCCATGCATACACGAGACGTGAACATCATGTCGAACTCGGGGTTTCGAATTCTTGTGCTTCTGATTTCCCTCACGGTACAAGCATCAGGAGCTGCAGCTGGACTTCCATTGCCCAACTGTACTGAAACATGTGGGAACGTCACCATTCCCTTCCCTTTCGGAATAGGTGCCAGGTGCTTCTTGGATGACTGGTATGAGATTGTCTGCCAGCAAAACACCACGCGTCCAATACTAAAAAAGACTGGATTGCAAGTTCTCGGCATTTCACTTCCCTCTGTTCGGGAATCCATGAACGGCGTGATTAGTGTCAGTCTTCCATTAATATACTCAAATGCAAGCTGCAGGCCCGAAGGACTTGATGCGCCAGTGAACTTAGAAGGAAGTCCATTTATCTTCTCCCAGACACGGAACGTCTCTACGTCTGTTGGTTGCAACACCATGGCAATAGTGAATAGTACAGAATCAGCTGTTGTTGGTTGCAGGACAAAATGTGCTGGAACCAACACCTACACTAGCAATTATAGTGCTTGTGTCGGGAGGGACCAATGCTGCCAGACCACGCTCCCCTTTAACCTTCAGGGCTTTAGTGTGGATTTCAAAGAAGACGGTGGACCTCAGGGATGCAGCAAAGCTTTCCTGGCTGATGGATCATGGTTATTGAGGTGTAACGTTACAGGTTTATATGATTTGAGTTTGAATGGTGCTGTTCCAGTGGTGTTGGAATGGGGGATTTCAAACAAGACCGACTACGGACTTAAGCTTATCCAGCAAGGCTACGATTCGCGCTATGATACCTTCGGTTGTAGAAGATACGACCTCTATGACTCGTATGAAATGCCATTTACACAGTGCTATTGCAGCTGGGGGTATAGGGGTAACCCCTATCTTCCTGGAGGATGCCAAGGTAACATACTTCATGCTATCCCATTCCGTATTCAAGGGCACCATATAGAGAAGTGGCTTGTTCATTCCCAGATTTTTGTTTGATAAGAACTCACTCGCACTGTTTAGTGATTACACACTTGCTTATCTGCCTTCTTTTTCTTGTTTATCTGCCCAAGATTGCACAAAAGTGATAGCACTTCCAAACAAAATTGAATGAATTATAACAATAATAACTTATTGGAAACAAAGGGGAACGGGACAGTCCGCTCGTTACAAGCATAATATTTCAGCCATGGAGCTAACAATTCAAGAGGAAATGCGACCTACTAATCTCTGTGATTTTACTCAAGGAGACGGGTTTGGCTGCTAATATGTTTATTTATCATCTGTCATCAGATATTAATGAATGTAACATTCCAAATATATGCTCCGGGAGGATTTGTGTGAACAAATGGGGCGGCTATCATTGCATCACTAGTAGAAAGACAGCTATTCTTATAGGTAAGTAGATCTTTTAACCAAGAATTTCATACCACTTCTTGTTATTGAGTATTGTTTTACCAAAGCGTTTTTGTTCTAACATGATTGTCCATTAGCTTATTGATGATTACACATAAGTTTCAATCAACAGTATTTATTAAAACAACTGAGAAACTTTGTTTGCACATAAGAAAACACTTAAACTTTTCTAGTGTTTATGCCTCCTATGTATCAAAAGATATCAAAAAATTTCTACTTATTCTTGTCATATTTGAAATGAAATTATTAGAAAGGATTTCTTTTCACTTTCATCAATGGTTTGAAAAATTACTGCAGACAAATTAGCTTTTCATGGTTGTTAAGACAAATCAATATGAAAGGAGAGTCGGGTCAATTACTCCCACGTGGGCTCCTTTCAATAAGAGTCACTTTAATTCTTGATGATAAGTGCCTTTTCAGATTCTTGACAAGTTAGGGACATTTTTAACACTATTAACCCCTAATTTTTTGCAATGTAGGGGTTAGGGCAGGCCTTGGGGCTCTAGTTTTGTGTCTTTTCTTTTGGAGGTTGTACAAATACATCAAGAAAAGAAAAGAAATCAAGCTCAAAGAGAAGTACTTCAAACGCAATGGCGGCCTTTTGTTGAAAAGTGAGCTATCTTCACCAAAAGGCAATGTCAAGAAAAGCAAATTCTTCAATTCCAAGGATTTAGAGAAGGCCATCAACAATTTCAATGATGATAGGATACTCGGGCAAGGTGGACAAGGTACTATTTACTAAGGAATGTTATCGGATGGAAAAATTGTTGCAATTAAGAAATCAAAAGTGATTGATGAGGGAAAAGTCGAACAATTCATAAATGAAGTCTTCATTCTCTCACAAATCAACCATAGGAATGTGGTTAATTTATTGGGGTGTTGTTTGGAGATGGAAGTCCCGCTTTTAGTATATGAGTTCATACCAAACGGGACTTTATACCAATAGTTGCATGACCCAAATCAAGAGTTTCATGTACCTTGGGACACACGGCTACGGATCGCAACTGAAATCGCAGGAGCCTTATTCTACTTGCATTCAGCAGCCTCTATTCCCATTTATCATCGAGACATCAAGTCCACCAATATTCTTTTGGATGAGAAATATCGGGCAAAAGTGTCAGATTTCGGTACTTCCAAGTCAGTTTCCCTTGATCAAACTCATGTAACCACATTGGTGCAAGGTACTTTTGGCTATCTAGATCCTGAATATTTCCAATCAAGTCAATTCACTAACAAAAGTGATGTGTACAGCTTTGGAGTGGTACTTGTTGAACTCTTAACAGGGCAAAAGCCAATTTCTTCACTAAGGGAACAAGAAGGAAGAAGCCTTGCGACCTATTTCATAATTTCAATGGAGGAGAATCGCTTGCTTGACATTGTCAATGCTCAAGTTTTTAAAGAAGGTAACGAGGAAGAGATTGCATCAGTTGCTAACCTTGCAAAACGGTGCTTAAACTTGAACGAGAGGAACCGACCTACAATGAAAGAAGTGGCAATGGAGTTGGAGGGGATAAGGAAGCTCCAAAATCCTTTGGGTATTCAGCAAAATCAAGAGAACCATAAGGCAACTGCATCTTATGATGCTGCTCTTCCACCTAAAAAGTCAAACATTGACATGGAAGTCACTACATTTTCAGATGTTCAGCCTTTCTTACCTAGTGAGACGTGGTGAGGATCTGTTTTCCTCATACTTTTACAAGTCATATTGCTCTATTTGTCATGTAAATCATTCTTTAGACCAAAAGAAAGAAAAAAGAAATAATGGAGGAAAACTCGTTCCTTCACTGATAAGACTTTGGTTGGTTAGTTATTGGCTATGAAGTTATTCTTAGTGTTATCAATTGTTAAGTTGTACTCTCCCGGATGTACATAGGTCTTTGTAATTAGCTAGGAATCATCATTCAGTGGATGTGCTGATTTGGAATTGCTTTGCAAATTGTAGCCATCTTGCTCGAGCATGATGCATTGATTCTACTTCATCGTGAGATCCATGAAGTACTTGCTATCAAAATGATTATTGCAAAAATTACATCAATGACACCAGTAATCCTGTGGGCATGCATCCTTTGTTGAACCTACCTGCACCACTCAATTAGCTTGTCACTTGCAAAATTTCATGAGATGTATCATGGGCTCAAGTCAGTTACATGTTTCATTTATTCATCATGGTAAAAGTGACTTCAGCACAATTCAAAAAGCGATGTCTTATCTTTTTCATGTAATTTAGGGGCACCGTGTCTGAAAATAGGCCAATACATTTTTATAACATAATAAAAAGGCCATGAAAACGAGAGAGAGAGAGAGAGAGGGAGAGAGGGAGAGAGTGAGGTTTGGAATTTGTAGAGCCGCATTCAAGAAAAAATAAAAACTCATGCAACTCGCTAGAAAATGGAGCAATCAAACGGAAATAGAGAAGAGAAGAGCAAGGAATCATGAGTCATCAATTGCATGGGCAGTGCCCAAACAACAAAATCCACTCCCTAGTGAACAAAGCCACGATCGGTTGATAGCCATATAGAAAGGAGGACCAAAAAGAGAAAAAAAAGAAACAGGGGAACAAAGAATAGGGATGGGCGCCCTTCTCTGTTTCATGTGGTGCTTAAACTAGAACTCATTTGATAAAGGCCACGGCAATGCTAGGGCTTATTCGCGTCAAAACAGAGGCCAATGATGTCTAATGGTGATGATGTTAGACAAAAATGAGCGATTCTAGACATGCATTGAAGAAAAAATTGAAGCATAAATTAAAATCATACGTGGAAAATAGGATCAAAAATAAATTTGACCTCTAGTCATTATTTGAGTTAGTGTTCATAGAAAATCCATGGAAGTTTGATGGCAATTCGACAGTGATTATAGTTTCGGACATTAGCATAGTAGACAATCTCTCAATATTGTTGTGTTCTGTCAAATTCAATTGCTTGGCTATACTATTGTTCTTGCCTTTTTTTGGGCGCTTCTTGCAATCCTTAGCTCAATGGCCAAGCTTGTTGCATATAAAACACGTCTCTTGGAATTTCTGGAATTGTTCCTTTTGTTTGGCTTTTCCTTGAAAGGATATATTCCTTTTTCTATCTTGCTTGGATTTGGAAGATTCCACAACGTTGGCCTTTGGCTCAAAAGAAGGGCTCACACTCCTTCTATTGTCCTTCTCGATTCTGAGGCGTAGAATGAGATCTTCAAAGTTCATCTCCTTCCGTTTGTGCTTCAAATAATTTTTAAAGTTTGACTAGCCCTAAGGCAGTTTCTCAATCATGGCCGCCACTTGGAATGATTCACTAAGTACCATTCCCTTAGCAAAGATGTCACTCGGAATTAATTGCAATTTTTGAACATGACTGATGAAAGATTTAGAATCCATCATCTTGTAGTCCAAGAATTTGACAATCACAAATTTCTTGGTGCCAGCGCCCTCAGTCTTGTATTTTTTCTCTAAGGACTCTCATAACTATTTAGCAGATTTAATATTACAATAAACATTATATAGAGAATTCACTAAACAGTTAAGAATATAATTTCGGCATAAGAAGTCTCCATACTTCCAAGCTTCCAATGCATTGAGTGTCATGACATTGTGCTCATTTGGACTAATTATCAGGCACACCTCTGATAAATACTTCGTTAGATTTAGCATGATCAGATAGAAGAACATCTTCTGCTGCCACTATTTAAAGCCTACTCCGGTGAATTTTTCAGGTTTCTCATTAGCTGTAATTGGAGGTGTTGCCATCATAGTAGGCAAGGTTCGTTAAACCATCCCTCCAGAAATGGAGCTAAAATTCATTTGGCTTGTACTGCTCTGAAAAACAATCCCAAGCATACTAGTCGTAAGACTTGCACCCGCTTTACCAAAATTAGTGTTTTTCTAAGGGCCCGTAGCATTAACTGCTACAAATTCAGGCCCCGAGGCCTGAACATCTCTCATAGTAATAGTCGAATCGATCATAGGAACGTCTCCCGAAACATTTTGGATATTGTAGGGCACTTGATTGTTTTCAGCCATATCAATAATCTGACTAGAACAACAAACAGTGAGTGAGTTAATCACCTTATGACTATTGGAAAATAATCCAGAGAAAGTAAATTGTTTGTTGTAATAAGAATATCAATGCAAAGAAAACGATGACAACTTTATAAACTTACAAATCTTAGAGAAGATGAAAATAATATATAACTGGAAAAATAACATAAAATTGGAGGTGAGGTACGGATGTCCAAATTTCCTTAAGGCTATTAATTCCTGCCAATGGTGCTCTTCAGATTCACGAACTATGCCTTCTGAGATACAACACCTCGAACATGTTTGGATTAGCACTATGCAAATATGACTCAATTAAACTGTTCAATTGAACCAGCACACTCAAAAAAATCAAAAGAGTAGAGTAGTTTTTTCAAATCTCTTTTAAAATCGTATTCTCGAATTTTTTTTTTAAAAGCCTTCTGATGAAGCTCTATGCTCTTATCTATTTATGGAGCTTTCAAGTTCATGTACAAAAGAGATACATGAATTAAATAGATATATGTATCAAAGAGATTCATGAATTTAGGAGATTCATGAATTCAGGAGATACGTGAATCCAAGAGATTCGTGAATTCAATAAATATAAATACGTGAACAGAAAAGACGTATCTTAATTTGTTTGCATTCGTTGATCCTTTAACCATATTTATAACAGTGCCGCCTCTTATTAGCGAACTGGAGGCGTTTGCATGTCCGCCTTGCTGCCGCCATCATGCCTGTGTCGTCAGAATCATCACTGGATGAGTTTATGCTCTAATCCCTTAATTAGTTCATTAAACTTGCTTAGGAGTATATTATGTTATAGTTAATCTTAGTTAGAGAGTTGATTATGATTAACCATGGTTAAGAGAATTGGTTATAAAGTGGACTATGATTATGTTAATTAATCAAGATTGGGTTAATTAACTAAGGTGGAAGCATGATTATGTTAGTTAATTATAGTTAACTTGAATTAAATTGTTAATCATGCATAAAACTAATTAATGGTGGTTAATTAGGAAAATCAAGGATTAGTGGGATAATCTTGATTAGTATTATTTTATTTAAAAGAATTATTTTATTTTAATTATTATTTATTAAATTCGAAATTATTATTAATTATAATTAATTATAATTTAATCATGAATAATATTTTTTATTTATAAATAATAATGGAAATAATTCAGCGAGTCCATATTTGTCAAGGCATGTTGAATGGTTGCTTGAATTAATGATATATGGATTATATGATTGATGTTGTTGAGTGTTTAATTGCATCGATAGACATTAACGTTATATGTATGCCTTGATGTTTCTGTAAAATTTCATGGATATATAAAAGGAAAGCCTTGAGGTGTCAAGTGTATATATGTCGAGTTTGCAAATGAAAATAAAAAGGGCATGTTTAATTGATGAGGCATGAAAGTTGGATAGGTTTTGGAATGGAATGTGATCACGTACAATACTTTCCTACAATTTTTACATGAAAAATGTGCAGTAGACTTTTATGTTGAGCATGTGCCACATTTGCATTGGTTAATGCATGGAATTATTTATTTGTGGTATGCTTGTGTGGTCATTTAAAATATAAACTGTCACCTTGGCGAGAGTTCAAGAGACGACGTCTGACTTGTCGGAAATCTCAGCAGGAGTCCAGATGCAAGTCATGGTAGAGGCCGAACCTATGCTTCTTAGGGAATGCCGTTTGGGCAAGAGATTTAGACGTAGTCGTGCTCGATCGGGCAGGAGATGCTTGGCAAAGCTAGTAAACACCAATGGAAGTTCAGTTGTACACACCAACAGAAGTTCGGTTGTGGCCCTTAAGGCCATTAATAATTGAAACACGAGTGAATGCAAGGGTGCATGTGAAACATATTGTGATGTGTCTTGATTATGCATGTGCTAGTTGCACTGATTATGATATGCCTGAGTTAGTATCTTGTAGGGTGTGGTAATAGCCAGTTGAGATCGCCTGTGATATGACTTGATTGTGATTGATTAATACAATACTGAGAGTGCAAGAAGCATTAATTATGATATGCATGTGTACTTACTGTGCAGGGTATGGTATCACTGGGTAATGTTGCCTACGAGTCAATTGTTTGTCGATGTTATTTATGGGGTTACCAAGTAGATTGAGTCATTGACTGAGGTAAACGAGTTTTGTTTTCTATTAATTTACTTGCGTGATTTGGCTATACGATAGGTACCTCGAGGCAAGTTGACATCCTTATCGGGGCTTAGGGCAATCACTCATTGAGATTATATCTCACTCATTATTGTTAAACATTTTTAGATTTGTAGTTATGGCATCTATATCGCTATGGATCGAATAGTGTTGGAACATGTCGTGGAGGGCAGCAAGATTATGTGTCCAATGGTTAAAGAAAATAGATTAAGTCTACTTAATACCTTTGGGTAACCATAGAGGAAGTCGCCCGACTGAGGATGTTGTTGTTGTTGTTGTTGTTTTTGTTGTTTTTGTTAGTGGTCCTTTTGCTATTCTTGCTATTTATTGACTGAGTGTTGTTGATTTGCTTTCGCATGCGTTTAATCGCAAGACAAAAAGAATGGTTGGTGACGTGCCCTAGGACGTCGCATTCATTTGATCAAAGTGAAGGGGTTGTCACGTGTTTAGGGTTCGGTGTGACAAGAATAGTAGCACGGGATTTCATTGTAGATTAAGAAGATACATTAGAGACTACAATCAAGGTCAAGTAAGTCAAAACACTCTTAATGTTTCTAGTTCCCAATCAGACAACTCACATAGTATTTGGTCATCACAATTCCTTGCAAAAAAAAATCAGTTAATCTTGTAGAGAAAAACACATTTTTATTACAAGACTTTGTCATAGCCCCAAAACACTAGCAACTTCTTTAGGATGTAATTCACGAACATGTCATACAATTAATTATTATGATTAAAAGGTAAATGCTCATTAATGGGAAAAAACCAACAAAATCCACCTCTTAATTTGTAAATATAAACATAATCTCAACAAATTTCCAATTGAAATATCTATCACATCATCTATGGTAATTTTGGGTGTGCATAAAAACTATTATATTTTTGACTAAAATTATCTTTTTGTCCTCAGAAACCGGTTCAAAATTGAAGTCTATTTGGTAATATAATTTTATTTTTCTATTTTTGGAGCAAATTTTTAGTATAGAAATAGGTTTGGAACATAATTAAGAAATAAAAAGTCTTTTTATTGCTCGCCCTTGCTACTAGATGACAACCCACCCAATCACCGCTTGCCATCCACCACTGCGGCCTGCAATCCTCCCATCGTCCACTACTGGCCACTGTCTTATGCCATCTACCATCTACCATCCTTTGCCACTCATCATCCTCAGCCGCTCGCTGCCATGGACGCCTTCCCGCCGCTATCCTCTGCCACTGTAGTCCTCTTCCACCCTCTGCCATCCTCCACCACCCTCTACCATCCTCCACCACCATCCTTTGCCGTTCACCAGCCGTCCTTCATCATCCACCATTGCCAATCGACTGCTCAAGAGAGAAAAATTTTGTGTTGTTATCAAATTCGTAAATTTGTTTGGAAACTTGTCCAGGAAATAGAAATAGACGTATGGTTATCATTTGTGCCCTATGGGTGTTTCTTTAGCATGGCATTTTTGCATAGGGATCTTCTTTTAGAGTCCTAATCTTTCAAATTCTAGATATTCATATAGTACCGGTGGATATAGATGCCACTTTGATGGTTAGAGACCGTCAAATGATTCTGAAGTTTTTCTATTCCAAGAACAGTCGTGGCTTCCTTCCTCTTCTTGAGGGTAATAGAAACTTATTTAAAGTGAAATTGGCGCTCCAAGCATAGATCTTATGTTTCTATTAATCATGTAAAGAGAGAAAATTTAACTTTTGATGTTTTTATCTTTGATTAAAAAGAAAAAAAGAAGAATAAACTTCATTGATTGTATATGTCACATCTTTCTTAAAGGAGACACTTCAATGTGGTAGGAAAGAAAATATATTCAAATTATTTTTGTTGTACCATAAAGTGGAAGTGCTAATAGATCTTGCAATTAAATCAATACAAAATCACCAGAGAAATAAATAAGGATTAATAAGAAACACATTTACATGGTTTGACTCGAGTGTCCATACTTATTTCATGGATAGAGTTAATAGTAAATAATTCATTAATAATCGGAGAATCAGAGAATTATAATCGAGTGTTTCCACACCTAAATTACTTCCAAACCTACAATGTTTAGTCTCGTGGAAGATTATCTCACCTCTTGAAACAACGCCTCAATTGGATGTGAACTTCTCTTTGCACAAATCATGTCTAAGGAGTCCCATGGACATAACCCACCGTGCAGCTCGTAATAATCCCTCCACTGTGCGGGTTGAAGCAATAAACAATATGCTCCAACTTTCACAGGGTCAAATCTTGAACAGTAGATTTGCACTTTTCCTTACCAACAAATGGAGACTCTTTGAAGATCAAACGTCCATCTTTGAAAAAATTTCAAATAAAAATTTTAAATTGGGCTTTTTCCTCAAAAAAGACTGAAAGTGTACGTTATTTCACATAACACTCTGAAACGACAAACTTAATCTAAAAAGACTTGAAGTGACAAATTTAGAGTCAAATAAGGCCCCAAATTTATCTACCAATTGTATCTTTACACGGGCAGGGGTATTTTTGTCCAAAAGCCTTTTTTTCTTTTTCATTTTCGTCCAAAATCCTTTTTTTCTTTTTCTTTCTTTCTTCATTGTCTGTTTCCTCTATATTTTATTTTCTCTCTTTTTCGCCTTCATCTTTCCGCAACCCCATTGCACGACCAAAGAGAAGCATTGTAAGATTTTCAGTTTGCTCCAATAAGAATGCTCTATGCCACAAATGACACTTGCTCAACGGCCACAGTTTCTTGTGATGGGAGAAGCGACCAGAGACGCAACCAAGCCACCGTGGTAAGATGACGTAAATAAGTCGAGGACTTGGCTGTACTTGCAGTAGTTGTTTTCATGTGCATGCTGCTTGTTTCTGTAAACTTCAGGGAAGAATTTCCAAAGAAATCCATCCATTAAGGTCACTCCTGCCCCAGAAGGCAAAAAGTTATAGCGCAGTTGGCAGAAAGACAAAATTGCATTCGGTCAAATTAAATTTTTGAGTTGGGTTATTTCTGTGGTTTTGGGAAATTATGTGTAGAGTGATATTAAATTTTGCTTTTTCTTACACAGCGCCGCTAAAGTTGAAACTGTGAAATGTGCTGCACCATTTGAAAATTATCACGATATATCCCTTCTTTGATCCATTTATATCTAGAATATTAAACAGGGATGCATATTAAGTCTTTGATCTAGGAAGAAAAGAAACCAACTTGTCCCGCTATGCTCTCCATCCCACAATCAGAAATTATCCACGAAACCAAGATCGAGGCATCAAGGTGCTTGCTTTCCCCTTCTAGGCTATTGCTGGACCTGGCATTGAGGCGGACTCTATCGAGTGAGGCTCGAAGGTGATCATCGCACCTGACTGGTGTCACGGTGTTAAGGCCTAAGCTGGTGATCACTGAGACAGTGTGCAAGGCTTCGTCGAGGCGACCAAGAAGGCAAATGCGAGTGATGAGCGTGTCAAAGGCACTCTTGTCGGGGAAGTCGCAGTTGAAGCGGGAGAGGGGGCAGAGGAGGTCGTCCAAGGTGGAGTGAGTGGTCTCTGCTTGAGGTTGAAGAAGGAAGAAGAAAGAAGAAAAGAAGACACGGAGAAGGAGAGACAAAGGAGTAAAGAAAAGGACAGAAAAATATTTTTGGACGAAAATCCCCTTAGACCAGTAAGTAAGCTAGGGGTTATTTGAGATTAAATTTGCCACTTCACACTCTTATTTACACTCTTATTTGAGAAAATGTCCATTTTGAGTCTTTTTTTGATAAAATACTTCCATTTCTTACCACTGTTTGAAATTTTCCCAAGAAATATTGATAGATCCAATTTAAAATGATTCGCTACATATAAGCGCTCGATTGCAAGTTTGTTAGTGTGGACAGTTCAGATTTCGCATGTTGACTACTCACTCTTTTCTTGAGTATGTCCGTGCTTGATGGCAGGATTTTCCAGCATTCTAATTTGCTCCAGTTCAATTGCCACTTCTTTCATCGTAGGTCACACTTTCCCATGTAAGTTCATCATGTACCTTCTCGCAAAGTTTGCAAAGGTGATGATCTCTTCTTTCTCACCTTGCTACAAAACTTGAGGCTCCACAATATCGAACACGCAGTTCTTGTTCATTGAGGGGAGAAAATAGCATGCGAGTTTTATCTCCTTATTATCTCCACAAAATGAGATTGGCTATTTAACTGTCAAGAGTTCAACGAGGACCACACTAAAGCCGTACACATCGCTCTTATTTGTCAATTGACCTGATTGAAAATACTCGGGATCCAAGTATCCAAATGTTCCTTGGACTTTTGTGGTCACATGAGTTTAATCAGCCAAAACCAACTTGGAAGTGCCAAAGTCGGCTGCTTTTGCGCGGTATTTGTCATCCAAGAGAATATTAGTAGACTTGATGTCTTGATGATAGATTGGGAGTGATGTCAAAGAATGTAGATAGGACAAGGCTCCGGCCACTTCAATTGCAATTCAAAGTCACGTGTCCCATGGTACTTGATTGTCATGTAAATATTGGAAAAGAGTCCCATTCAATATGAATTCGTACGCCAAAAGCGACGAATCTGTTGCTAAGCAACACCTCAATTGCTTAATGATGTTCCTATGGTTGATTTGCGAGAGAATGGCAATCTCCTTGATGAACTGTTCAACTTTTCCCATATTTATAGCCTCTAACATCTTAATGGCTATGATTCTTCCATTTGTGAGCATCCCCTTTAGACCGTTCCTTGCCCGCCTTGCCTGAGTATTCTTTTCTTGTTGAAATTGGCTGTGACCTTCTCCAAATCCCTTGAACTGTACAATTTGCCCTGGTCAACATTGTTCTTGGACGAACACAATTTTTGCTACAACAAGAGACCCCCGTTCTGTTCGAAGTACCTCTCTTTGAGCTTGATTTCTTTCCTTTTCTTCGTGAACTTGCGCTACAACCATAACAAATGAACCAAGGGTAGTGCCACTAGGCCTGCTCCAATGCCTGGTTTATCACAGTGATATGAGCATAACCAAAAGCAAGTATCAAGCATTTGCCTCTGATTTGAAGAGCAGAAAATGCTAATTTGATACTGGAGAGATTTACCTTAGACGCCTTTTAAATATCCTTCCATTTGATCAAATATAACGCTAATATGATTGGTACAAAATTAGTCCCCTTATGAAAAGCTTAGCATATAAAAGAACGCCATCTAATCAGTCGAGCAGCAGCTAGAAAATAAAACTGTGGTATTGATGAATCGAAAGCATGCTGTTCACGCCACAAGGGCATCAAGCGTTAAAAAGGAAAAAACCCGGTATTAGGTTTGACATATTGGATGTGTCGATGACTGGATCAAGTTGAAACAATGAACTAATTAGGCTACAATAGTAATAAAAAATATGTGCCAAAATCAAACAGCAAAATTGGATTCCGAAGAGCCCTATAGGAACACCTAACATCCGATCCAATGTAAATGCATCATGCTATATGCTTTTTCTAAATTGTGGATTTTCTCTTATAGACTAAAATCTTGCATTTATAGGATGTGATATTCTGGAAGATCTGGGTGCACAAATGGTCATAGTCCTTGTTCATAACTCATGACATGATATAGAATTTTGCTTACCCACGAGGACAAACTTAGTTATCTCGCTTTCTCCTACACATCCTACACATGATAACCCGGTCAGTTCACACACTTCCAGTCAAGGGCACCGATTGGTCAGATCTTGGCATTCATCAACATTTGAACAAAAGATGACAATCAAAATTAGTAGAGCTTTGTCTCTTTATTGGGTGTTTAGGATTGCATGAAAACCCCCTTCAGCCTCCAGTGAGCTACTTCTTCTTATTAGTACAGCGTTACGTTTTCAAAGATTGGTGTGATAAAATGTAACTGGCTTTACCTTTTGCATCCATGTTGAATATAGGGGTTACCGGTGAAGGGCTTATTGCAAGAACACTGCAAAAATGGCATCTCCATCTGATATGCTAAATTGAAGCTGACTATGCTGCAGTTATAGGAATTGCTGGAGATGATGCTTTGTTTGTAAATTTCTAACCCAGGTCCTGAGGATTTATCTATCCTCCATTCTAGCATTGCTGCAATACGTCCACTTTCGCCCTTAGAGCATCGAAATCCATAGTCAAAGGTACGAACTGTGGCCTATCTCCCGAGAAGGCATAATTACATTCATTGTCTCCCACCGGTTTTTTGTCAACCTGGAAAGTCGAGGTTAAATCTTGAAGATTCTGGGAAATTGTGGTTTGGTAGCATCCATACCTGCCTGAACAAGTCTTCCTAACAATGTTTTCATCTGCTTCACAACTGGACTGGCATCCTTTCATAAAAGAGTTCGTGTCCCTTATCAGAGCAGACATATTGCAAACAGTGGCGGCAAAGATATTCCCCGACTTGGGAAAAGACAAATTGGCTTCCTTCAAGCTCATGGGCATGAAGCTTCCATTGCCCCTACAGCTCATATTCGGCGAGTAGATTATAGGACGAATAACATTGATCATGCCATTTGTTCCACCATAGTAATCGGGTAGTGAAATGTTGAGCACCCTAAAGTTGGGCTTTTTCAGTATTGGGATGGTGCCATTGCTGCTTTCCTGGCAGACAATCTCATACCACTCGTCGAGGAAACACCTGGTTCCAATCCCGAAGCGAAAGGGAATGGCGATGCCGCCACGTGTTTGGGTGCAATTACCCTTCACCAGTGGAGCAGCTAGTGATGCTTGTTTATGAAACAAAAGTGATCCCAGGAGCAGAAGAATCTGAACCGTTCTTATATCCAAGGATACTTCCTATAGCAAAATTGTCGAAGCTTCTGATCCATCCTGGAGTAAAAAAATTCTCCTTTGAAGTGGTTTGTTTCAATCAGTTTTCTCTGACGGAGATAACGACATAGTGTGTTTCAGTCTCATCTGAGGATATAAGAAAGAGATTAATCCAAAAAAAAAAAATATCTACGGGAAGAAATCCTAATATCACACTTTCCTACTTGAATTAGATTTTGTCTTGAAGGATTATTCACGACATATAATAGAGGGAAGCGTTTTTGGTCTTTGGGGAAGTCTCTGCTTGTTGGGTTGGCTCGAGTATTCATTTCTTGACCGACGATATATGGGCTGGCTTGAGTATGCGTCTCTTGACCAACAAAATGAAACATGTTTCTGTATTATATGTCATGTTTCAGCTCATATATCGTTGTGTTTTGAAACAAAATAAAACACACATTTCTTGACCAACAAGCAAAGACTTCTCAACCATTAGAGTTTTCTCTTGTGACTACTCTTTTTACATAAGAAGGGAGAGGTGAGGGTTTGAATCCCTACTTTCTCATGGAGTAAGGGTGGGGACAATTTAGTTTAGGAGTGGGTTTCAACTCTTAAGTTTTGTAAGGAGGTAGGTTAAAAATTTGAGCAATTAGAGTTAGAGTTGGAGTAGAGTAGGGCCAACAAAAAAAGAAAAAGAAAAAAAGATAGAGACTTCCCGAAAGACCAAAAAAACGCGTCTCTGTATTATATGTCATTAGGGGTGATCGGATCCAGGGTGGGTAGAGTCCAGACCTAGATCCTGTACTTGACCCTGTTATAACCGGTTCCTCTTTTCTGGACCCTGTACCCTACCTATTTTTATTGGACTCTGTTTTGGACCCAACTCTGTTTTTTTAATCCAAGAACAGGGTCAACCATGTTTTCATTGGAACCTGTCTTGCAACAGTTCAATATTCTATATGACTTCGAATTTTACATTATTAGCGAAAAAACAACAACATAATTATCATAACATTATAAGACAAAAAAAAAATCCTAAGAATGCATAAGCATTAGCAACAAATATGAATCTAATATTAGTCTCATTCCCACAAATACTTCTAATATGACCTAATGTGCTTACTTATGTGTATGCGACGGAGTTCTTATTAAGATGACATCTTTCTTGAGTTGAATTGAGAATTAGTGCTACAATAATTAATAGCATTTGTCCTGCGACTATAGTAATAGTTGAAAGTGGGACTAGTAAAAAAGAAAAATAATTCATAAGAACAGTTCTTTTTAACAATTCTTTCAAAACAATTCTCTCTTAACTTGATTTAGCAAGAATCTTTACTTTTTTAACATTTCTTTGAAAATAGAGATTCAAAAACATTATACAGAGAGACGATTTTTTTTTTTTTTTAACAATGTAAAAACCGGTTCCAAAACTGGTCCGGTTCTGGGTGGGTCTTTGCTTGGATTCTGTTTTTCGGGTGGTCCGGTCCGGGTTCTGGGTAAACCCGGTCCGATTGCACAATATGTTGTTATCCTTCAAGATAAAATCTAATTCAAGTAGGAAATGTTGGATATATTGTTAATATAATCCAAATAATATGTTTACATACAAGCCTAATAGGTAAAAGCATGGTTATTTGGGCCCATATGGGCTGGAGCCCAATAACTTGCAAATATATACTCTAGGTTTCCGTACGCTGGAGGTGGCACTGTTGAGCGTTCAAAACTTGACGTCTCTTGATGTAATACTTCAAGCAACCAAAAAGACTTTCTTCTCTTTCAAACCTATAACCTCCAATAGGAAAGTGTGATATTAGGATTTCTTTCCTAATATATTCTTTTTGTTTTTTTGTTTAATCTCTTTCTTATATCCTCATGTGAGACTGAAACACAATATGTCGTTATCTCCATCAGAGCAAACTTGATTGAAACAAACTTTAGTGGAGAATTTTTTTAATCTAGGACGAGTCTAAAGCTTTGACAATTTTTCTATAGGAAGGCTATTGTCACGCCCCGACTCTCAAGCTTGCGGCAACCCCATTTCACTTGAGGTCTATTTGTACGATGTCGCAGGTACTGTCGTCGACCAATTCATTTTATCTTGTAATTAAGCACATGTGGAAACGAACAACTCCCAAACCAAACAACAGGGATAGTAACAACGGCAGCAGAGGAAAGACAAACACCATTTTATATATCTGAAGGTTAGCCGGCACACCAGCAAATACATACACGCCTTACTATAGGCGACAAGCTAAGGCATACTCAAAAAGAGACTGGCCTGGCTAACCTAATACTGTACAAGTGTCTACTCGCTGGCCTCAGAGGGATCGCTCTTTTCGATCCTCGGGTACTGCATCATCTAGGGCCTGAAAATGTTAATCACGACGGGTTGAGATAAACTCAGCAAGTTAAAGTCCTAAGCCACGGTTAGGAACTTTGCTCGCCTCGAGAGTTTAACATACAACCTAATATAGCAATCAGTGCAATACCACCTCAGAGAAATAACCACGAAAGACAGTTTAATACACAGGTGCAATCACAGGCGACCCTACCTGGTCTTGACACACGCGACCTACAGAAACTGTCATTTAATCCATCACGACATTAAGAGCATGCGAATAATCAGAGCATCTCACACAACTTTCTCGTGCCTCACATCCACACATATGCTCCGATTATTACGACCACTAAGGCCACGGCACAACCTTATGGTTGGTGGTCTACCAGTCAAAGACCAGGCATCGTCCTCCCCCATGAGGCACGGCGACGTCACGGGCTCTCTCCCATTGACGGCATTCCCTATGGAGCATGGGGCCCGCTCACTGCCGTAGCCCTGTAACTGACCACTGTCAGGCAACCAACCGAAGTCAGGACGACCAAAAGGTCACGGCACAACCCCAAGGGTTGGCGGTCTACCGGCAACGTCGGACGCTCCTTTTAATGTGACCATGCAACACATCATCAAACAACCCATTCTTTTCTTTACTCTGTCATGAATGTAACATCACCCATGCTCATGTGACATGTCATTTCTGATAACCCACGCAATATGTCATGCGATCTCACTCGACAATTCCAAAATCCAATTTCCAATCAGCATTCGATCACGCATTTCATCAATATTCATAAGTATAATTAATAATCGGCACTTCAATAAATCATAACAACCAAGAACACATCAAAATAAGCCAAAAATTAGCTTCTGCATGAACAGTGCCGTGAACAGTAATCCATGAACAGTAATTCGTGAACAGTAAATTCGTCCGAAATTAATAAAATAGATAAAAATAAATAAAATTAACCATGGTTAACAAATTAACTCAATCCTAGTTAATCTAACCTAACCATAGTTAAATTCTAACCTTGGTTACTTTTAAACTAACCATAGTTACTTTAATTAATTAACTTTAGTTACTTTAATACTAACTATGGTCAATTAACTAACCCTAGTCAGAATTAATTAACCAGAATAATTAACAAATCAACCTTAATTAATCACAAATACACTAATACACTAATTAACCCCTAAGCAAGATTAACCCCTAAACAAGGATTAGGAAGTTAACTTTTGGATCGGAAATCCCGCGACACTGGCGCGTAGAGGGGAACGAGGGCTACAAGGGATAAGCTTAGGGATGGCAACGGATGACAAACGATGGCCGAAACAAGCCAAAAACAGTTCTGGTTATTGTTCACGTGGAATCGGTGTAGCTGAGCGGAAAAGGCCGAAACGGGCGGCTAACGGCGACCAAGGGTGATCGGGGGTGCACGGCTGGCTTCCTAACTTCCAGGACTACACTTTGGGTGGTGGTGGCAGCTCCAGTGATGGCGGCAAGGCCATTTTCTTGCTGGAAAACAGCATGGACAGCAAAGAACACCAGAAATGGAAGAGAAAAGGAAGAGAAAAAGGGAGAGAAAGTGAGGGCTGGCTAGTGCACGAATTTTGGGGGAGAAAGAGGAGAGAGAAGAGGCTGCTGAAGGCTTGGGTAAGGCCAAGGCAAGTGGGCAAGCCACTTGCTTGAAGGGCCAATCAAAACAAAGCAAAACAAAGCATAAACTAAGCCCACTTGGGCACAAAAGCAAAAGGCCAAAAGAGAGAAGCCCATGGGCTGAGGAGGGAGAGGAGAATGGGCCAGCTTGGGCCCCCTTTTGGGCTGGGCTGGATGGGCTCAAGGCCCATTGAGCCGCCGGTCTTGGGCCGGCCCACCCGTGGGCCCGAAACCCGGTCCAATTTTTCCTTTTTCTGACGCTTCCGTTTCCAACGGAAAATCCCAAAATAAATGAGGCGACGTCAAAATATATACTCCTGATATCACTGAGAAGTCGGTTCCCAAAATCAAATTAAAAATTGGGGCCAAATTGAGTCGATTATGACCGTAGTACAATTTGGATTATCGGGCGCCCTTTTTGGACTTTCCTCACATTTGACCCATGGTCAACCATTCTTTGAACCACGTTTACGCCAAATCTTGAGTTAGGGACGTCCCTCGATTGTCGTGTGATTCCAGGGGCTCAATTGATAATCCGAGTACCAGATGAAAATGATTCGGTTTACCGTCGTTCGTAATTCGTATCGAAGTCGTGCGGAAATCACCCGTAGATCGACTTCGTACTTCTGCCGAATCGATTTATTTCCGTTTCCTTAATAGTCTAGTACTTAGAGGATATTGTTCCCGCCCAGGTCCTCATGGTTGAAGGGTTCGTTCCTGATCGAAATTGCGAGTCGTATGCGAATCATTTCCTATCGACGCCTCTCTGTAATCCATTATCCCACGACACACAGTTCTGAAAATTTGTACTCACTAGGCCTTCAACTAATATTGCCCTTTTATAAAATCCTAAAATGGGGTTGATTTTCAGGATGTTACAGCTATAGGAAGTATCCTAGGATATAAGAATGTTTCATATTCTTCTGCTTCTAGGATCAATTTGGCTTCATAAACAAGAGTCACTAGCTGCTTCTCTGGTGAAGGGTAATTGCGCCCAATCATGTGGTGGCGTCGCCATTCCCTTCCCTTTTGGGATTGGAATGGGGTGTTTCCACAACAAGTGGTACGAGATTGTCTGCCAGGAAAGTAGCAATGGCTCCGTGCAAATACTGAAAAAGCCCAATTTGAGGGTGCTCAACATTTCACTGCCTGATTTCTATGGCAAAACAAACGGCATGATCAAAGTCATTCTTCCTATAATCTACTCGCCCAATATGAGCTGTGGGGACAATGGAAGCTTCACGCCTGTGAGCTTGAAAGGAAGCCAGTTCATCCTTTCCCAGTCGAGGAACGTCTTTGCTGCTGCTGGTTGCAACATGACTGCTCTGATAAGGGACACGAAGTCTGTTATCAAAGGATGCCGGTCCAGTTGTGAAGCAGATCACAATGTTGTTAGGAAGACTTGTTCAGGCAGGGATGGATACTACCAAACCACAATTCTCTTGAATCTTCAAGACTTCACCATCACTTTCTGGGCTGAGAAAAAACAAGCAAGAGACAAGGATGTAATTATGCCTTTTTTGGAGATACGTCGCATTTCATACCTTCAGCTATGGACTTCAGTGAGTTGAGGGCGAGTGGGTATTATGCAGTAGTGCTAGAATGGGGGATAGATATATCCTCAGGACCTGGGAGAGAGAATTACAAACAAAGCTTCATCTCCAGCAATTCCTATAACTGCAGCACAGCCAGCTTCAATTTAGCACATCAGATGGAGATGTCATTTCTGCAGTGTTTTTGCAATAAGGGCTTTACCGGTACCCCCTATATTCAACATGGATGCAAAGGTAAAGTCAGTTACATTTTATCACACCAATTTATCCCACCAATCTTTGAAAAGCTAGTATCGAAACACTGTACAAATAAGTAGCTCTTTGGAGGCTGAAGTGGCTTTTCTTGCAATCCTAAACACCCAACAAAGGGACAAAACTCTATTAATTTTGATTGTCATCTTCCGTTCAGATGTTGATGAATGCCAAGATCTGACCAATTGATGCCCCGGCAAAAAGTGTGTGAGCCGACCTTATCATATATGTGTAGAAGAAAGCAAGACAATTAAGTTTATCCTTGTGGGTAAGCAAATTTCTACATTGTGTCATGAGTTATGAACAAGGACAATTGATCTTTTGTGCACCTAGATATTCTTGGATATCGCATCCTATAAATGCAACATTCAGTTTATAAGTTATAAAATCCACAATTTAGAAAATGCATATAGCATGATGCATTTACCACAGATCGGATGTTAGGTGTTCCTGTAGAGCACTTCAGAATCCAGTTTTGCTGCTTGATTTGGGCACTTTCGCCCCAGTTGTTGCCTAATTAGTTCATACTTTTTACTTGATCTCGTCAACACATACAATATGTCAAAACTAATACCCGAGTTTTTCCCTTTTAGCCTTGATATCCCACGCACGAATAGCATAACTTCGATCAACCTATACCTGTGGTCTATTTTCTGGTTGTTGCTCGACTGGTCAGATGGCTTTTCTATTTTATGCGAAGTTTTTCATGAGGAGACTAATTTTTGTACCAACGACGTTAGCGTTATTTTTTATGAAATGGAGGGATATTCCCATCTAGGGTAAATCTCTCCAATATCGGATTAGCATTTTCAGCTCTTCAAATTGGAGGCAAATGCTTGATACTTGCTTTTGTTTATGCTCATACCCTTGTGATAAACCAGGTATTGGAGCAGGCCTAGTGGCACCACCCCTGGTTCATTTGTTATGGCTGTCACACAAGTTCATGAAGAAAAGGGAAGAAATCAAGCTCTAAGAGAGGTACTTCGAACAGAATGGGGGTCTCTTGTTGCAGCAAAAATTGTGTTCGTCCAAGAACAGCATTGACAGGGGCAACTTGTTCAGTTCAAGGGATTTGGAGAAGGCCACTGACAATTTCAACAAGAACAGAATACTCAGGCAAGGCAGGAAGGAACCGTCTACAAGGGTATGCTAGTGGATGGACAAATGGTCGCCATTAAGAAGTTGGAGGCAGTCAACATGGGAAAAGTTGAACAGTTCATCAATGAGATTGCCATTCTCTTGCAGATCAACCATAGGAATGTCATTAAGCTACTCGGGTGCTGCATGGAAATAGAGTCATTTCTTTTGGCGGGACGAATTCATATCAAATGGAACTATTCTCTAGTACTTACATGACAATCTAGTATCGTGGGACATACGCCTTCAAATTGCTACTGAAGTGGCAAGAGCTTTGTCCAGTCTAGGGGAAAGTACAGCAGGAGTGCCAAAAGTTGGCACGGAGGGATATTAAGTGCTAAAACTTACAAACGGTACACTTAAGTGCCACTTTTCAAAAAAAAATGGATCACTTAAGTGCCAGGTCGCCGGAACCCTACCAAAAATCCTACGTGGCATTTTTTTATTAATTTTTTTGCCTATGTGGCTCATCGGAAATTGAAACGACGAAAATCAGCGCAAAACAACGTCGTTTTTGTGTTGACGTGGATTTTTAAAATTATTAATTAAATAATTTTAAATAATTTTAAAAATAAAATATTTTAAATTGATTAATTATTAAAAAAAAGGGGGTAATCGACGAGGGCTGTGCAGCCCTCGCCGATTTCCCATCCCCCCTTTTTTTTTTTTTTTAATAAAATCGATTTTAATTTTTTTAAAATCTGACATGGACAAATTTTTTTATTAAAATTGCCACGTGGAATTTTTTATTTTGAAAAAAATACTCCATCAGCAAATGAAGTTGCTGGAAAATGGACACGTGGCAATTTGGCCGGATTTGGCACTTAAGTGATCCATTTTGCTCCGATTTTAACACTTAAGTGTACCATTTGTAACTTTTGGCACTTAAGTGTCCCTCCATGCCAACTTTGGGCACTCTTGGGGTCCATGTGTCATCCAGTCTACATTCTTCGGCATCAATCCCAACCCATCATTGGGACATCAAGTCTACCAATATTCTCTTGGACAACAATTACTGAGCAAAAGTAGCACACTTTGGCACTTCCAAGTGGGTTTTGGTTGATAAAACTCATGCGACTACAAGAGTCCAAGGGAGATTTACATATCTAGATCCCACATATTTTCGATCAGGTTAGTTCACATATAAGAGCAGTGTGTACAGATTCGATGTGGTCCTCGACGAAGTCTTGACAGGGCAAGAGCCAATGGCATTTCTTGGAGATGACAAGGAAAATCTCGCAAGCTATTTTCTTCTCTCCATGAATGAGAACAGGCTGTTAGACATTTTGGACACTCGAGTTCCAAAGCATGGTGAGAAAGATGGGATCATCGTCTTTGCTAACCTTGTGAGAATGTGCTTGAATTTACATGGGAAGATGCGACCTACAATGAAAGAAGTGGCAACCGAGCTGAAATGAATTAGAATGCTGGAAAATCCTGCCATCAAGCATGGACATAGTCAAAAGAAGAGCGAGTAGGAGACATTTGAAATCTGATGTGTCCACACTATCGAACTCGCAACCGGTCATATGTTGTGAATCTTTGTAAATTAGTTATTATATATATGTTGTTACTTTAAGAAGAACATCAGGATTTTGTTGTGTGTAAATGTCAAAGGACAGAAAATTATAATTTCGTAATTCTCACTCTTTCTTGATGGAAAAAAGAAAAAATTTAATTCTTGTACATCTAGAAAAGCAACTCAACACATATTTTGACATTTATAGCAGTCATCGAGACAATCCAATGTGGCAACCACAATCACTGAATTACTCATTCATGTTCCCAACAAACGAACTAAGATAGGAATGGCCACATAATAAGAACTTTACCATGTTTCACTAGACATAGGTGGGGGTGCAATGCAAAATCGAACTATTTCAGAATCAACCTTCGACATGGTAATAGTTAAGCGGATGTTGTCATGATGTCTAATTGCCTTACTACTTTCTTTATTTTGTTGAATAGGTAGAAGGATGTCGTAGCTTCCTTGTGCCTCTAACTCAAATGCCTTTTCTTTGATCATTGGTTGCTTTTTTTCCTTCAAGTTTAAACTGTTTAAACAATTAAGTATGAAATCATGCTTTCGTCTAACAGTTTAAGCTTATAGAACAATTAGCAGTGGTCCTACAAAATCTCTCATGGTATCAAAGCAAAAGATCTTAAGTTCAAATCTTTTCAAGCCCCATTTGTCTCCTTAATTAAATTTCCATATTTAGTATTAAGCAAAAAGATCAGATTAAGCATGAGAGAGTGTGTTAGAATATTTAAATAAAGAAAAAAATCATATAATAACTTAAGCATTTAGAATAGTTAGCAATGTCCTATAAAATCTAACATTGTTGCCATTAAGAAGTAGGAGGCAAGCAATATGGGAAAAGTTGAACAGTTCATCAACGAGATTGCCATTCTCTCACAGATCAATCATGGGAACACCGTTAAGCTACTGGGGAGAATATTTAAATAATGAAAAAACTTCATCTAATAACTTAAGCATTTACAACAGTCAGCAATAATTCCACAAAATCTAACATTGTTGCCATTAAGAAGTAGGAGGCAAGCAATACGGGAAAAGTTGAACAGTTCATCAATGAGATTGCCATTCTCTCACAGATCAACCATAGGAACATTGTTAAGCTACTGGGGTGTTACTTGGAAATAGAAACACTACTTTTGATGTGCAAATTTATATTGAATGAGACTTTTTTCCAGTATTTACCTGACATACACTCCTTCGAATTGCTACTGAAGTGGCAGGAGCCTTGTCCTATCTACATTATTTGGCATCAATCTCGACATCAATCTTGACAGCAATCTACTAATATTCTCTTGAATGACAATTATGGTGCAAAAGTGGCTGACTTTGGCACTTCCTAGTTGGTTTTGATTGATCAAACTCATGTGACTACAAGAGTCCAAGTACTTGGGTCCAAAGTATTTTCAATCAGGTTAGTTCACAAATAAGAGCAATGTGTATAGTCTCAGTGTGGTTCTTGTCGAGGTCTTGATAGGGCAAGAGCCAATTAGATTTCATGGAGAGGACAAGAGAGAAGCTTTGTAGGCTATTTTCTCCTCTCGATGAATAAAAACTGCTTGTTTGATATTGTGGACACTTGAGTTTTGAAGTAAGGTGAGAAAGAAGGGATCATTGCCTTTGCAAACCTTACGAAAAGATACCTAAAGTTACATGGGAAGATGCGACCAACAATGAAAGAAATGGCGATTGAACTCGAACGACTTAGAAAACTGGAAAATCTTGCCATCAAGCATGGACACACTCGAGAAGGGCGAATAGTACACATTTGAAATATGAGGTGTTGTTGGAATTTGCGCAGACCTAGGGACTGGATCTACCTCATGAAAATATTTTGGGCCTTTCTTAGCTTCAATGGTTGTAGCCCATTTTCCTTTCACATTGGTCAATGCACCATTGCCCAACCTCACTTGTGCTTTCACTAACTTATCAATAGCGTAGATATAAATTCATCTCCCGTCATGTGATTGCTACACCCATTATTAATATACCATGGATTATTTTTTTCATCCTTTTCCACTTGGCCTGCATAAAATGAATTATTTGTATTTCCTTCTTCCTTTTATTTTCCTCATTCTTCAACATAATTGGCTCGATAATTTGTTTTCAAGCAAAAATATTTTTCTATGTGACCATATCTTTTATGAAAACGGCAATATGGCTCATTTCCGAATCAATAATCCTTCTCCATTTTAACTTTTCCATGTGCTTCTTCCACCAATTTTGATTTGATCATACTGTATGTTTATTTTTGACTAAAAGGTATTATCAATTGAATCTTCATCTTGTGCTATTGATATAGAATGTAGCTTGAGTGAGGATTCGATCTCAATGATCGTAAAAGAGATTGAAGTAGCAACAACAATACTTTCAATATCCAGTGTCCTTTAAAATAGGATTGATATGTAATTAAAAGACGAATAAAATGGAATGAGAATTCAATTGCGATTCTCCTGTGCAATTATAATTGAAGTATGATTTGAGCATTAGCAGATATTTCATGTCTTAACATCCATTGATTATCTAAAAGAAGGAAATGAGTAAAATAATGATATACTTGAAGGAAAATTTTTTACCTAATGTAGTGGAAGGTGAATTTGACATTAAGCTTAAATAAAATTTGATTTCACATGTGATGTAAAAACAGGTCAACTTGTAAAATTTCATTATATACAATTTCAAGCGATTTAAAAGGAAAAAGCATACCATGCGGGAGCAAGGACAAAGCAACAAGATTCTTCAATCAACATTTCATCTCGAATGACAAAAGACATGTTTGACTAGATTAGCTAAACGAATTGTGGGCAAAAAATATAATTCAGTTATGCCAAGCGAAGAAAAAAAATAAGAATAAAGAAAGGACAACAACTAATTCATTTTGAAATACAAATAATAAGCAAATAAATCAATGCAAAATTATTAGAGAAATAAACAAGAAACAGTAAAGAATATCATCCCACAAGGAGAGCTAGTTAAAAATAATTTATTAATAATTGGAAAATCACATAGTTACTATGGCGAGTGTTTTACTGTAATATTTGGGTTAGTGGTGGGACCATTTAAAAAAAAAAGTTGAAAAGTCAAAGAAGAAGAGAAAAAAGGGGAGGGGGCTTCAACTTATATAAAGTGAAGACTAGCGAAGAGTTTTCTTTTTGGGGGAGAGAGGAATGAGCAAGAAGGGAAGAAGAAGATAGGAGGAAAAGGGAAGATGGGTTTCATGTGTACACATCATGAAGGCTTCATCAAGTCAAATCAGTAATATATCGCAATGCTTGGTAAGGATTTTGCCCTTTTTTGTCTAATTGGAGTACTTTTGAAATTAGGGTTTGGAATCATAATTGTGTGAAATCTGAATGATGACGTTTGATTTTTAAGGTTTTAAGTCGTGGAATTTAATGGAAATCATGGACTGTCGTGTTGTAGAGTCTTGGGGTTCGACGATCGTTGATTTGAAGCAACGTTTTAGTTGGACTGAAATTCTAAAGTTTCGTACCGAAGGTCCGATAGCTTTGAATAATAGCTTTGGGCGATCGATTTGTTGTTGTGTGAAAGTTTTTTTGTTATCATTTAAGCTTAGTTTAGCTGAACCATAGTTGAGATAGTAATTAATTAGTTTTGATATTATTTCTGCTTATATGATAGGATTGTGAGTTCGTTGATTTAAGTAAATCTTATTGTTTGGTGTGGGGCATATCCAGGTGAAAAGTACTATCTCTTTTATGAGTATGTAAACTGTAACATCCTGAAATTCGAGCCCTTTAAGGGATGAATGAACATTAATTTCGCCAATGCATTGTTGGTTGATCTCATTCGGAACTGATCACTCCTGAGATACTGACCTTGAGGGGAAAGGCTAATGAGGACAGAACTCGTGTGACTAAAGAACCTGACCTGGGAAAACGACTCGACTGTGAGACTTGCGTAAGGACGATCCTGTAGTCATGCAGGCCGATTTCAAGGACGACTAGAAGTCAATTCGCGATTCCGTTTACTGTTATCGAACCCGCGAACGGCCCTATATCGATCCTTGATAATCGTGTACTTTGAAATAAGAATTGATTCTTCGCAATTTCATGTAGTCAAGGACGTCCATGTGTCGAGAAGTCTTAAACGTGAATTGGCACGAGTCGGTTACACGTGAATCCTCAAAGTCGCCTGTCAGTCTGAGTAGTACCAAAATGGCATTCGGGCAAAATTGACATGGCATGAGAATCCAGTATTGGACTTCAAATTTTCAGGAACGTTCGGGACGGACTTTTGGACGATGCTTCTTAGACAGTCGACACTGCCGATTGAGCCGAATATTTGGAAAAGGGATTTTCGAACCAAGAAAACGAGCCTACGAGGATGTGGGCCGGGCAAACTCAATGTGGGCCTCATGCACAAGGTGGGACAACCACCATGGAAGGCCCGAGGTAAGCAAGTGAGCCCGTTGGGCCAAACTGACCATTTACCCTTCCGAGCCCATTATCTAAAATCGAGCTGATTCAAGCCCAATAAATTCCTGAGCCCATTCCTATTCATTTTCAAGCCCATTTCCTAGGCCCTTCCTTCATTTGCAGCCCAAGGACAGATTGGGAAATGTGCAAGATGGAAATGACCAAAATGCCCTTGGATATTTTGAAGAAAAGTCAAAAGGAAAAGAGAGAAGATGAGGTCATTGTTTGGCAAGTGGGGCAAGCATTGATGGCTTTGATAAGCCTTATCCTTCAGCCTTCACTTCACTCTCTCTCTCCTCTTCATCTTCCCCAAACCGCACACCCTTCTCTCCTATGGTTTTCCTTCCTTCCTTCAGTTTTTCAGTTCTCACCTTTCACCGAAATCTGAGTTTTTCATTGCCTTCCCGTTGGAATCTCGTCTCGTGCCACCCGCCGTTGTGTTCAGAAGAGAATTTCCGTTCAAATAGCATCGGCCGATCACCGGAAAGAGTTTCCGGTCGTCCCGTATTCCGGCCGAAAGTCGACTGTCTCCGGACCATTACTATTCCGCCTGCAGCAACTTTGTTCCGCCTTTTCTTCCGTTTTTCTCCATTTCTGGCCAAACCACCACCCATCCCAGTCACAAGTGGTTCCCCCTCAACCCCCAGGTGCCATTGGTCGCTGGCCCGCCACTCGCCGGAGCTCCGGGCAGCCCATTCAACTCCGGTCAGCAACTTTCCTCCTGTGCAGTCAGTTTTCAGTGTTGCAGTGGTATTCCGAGTTTGTTGCTACTGTTCCAGCCCCGAGACCACCTTGGATCATCATGGTAGAGGTCCCCGGGTGTCGGGTTCGTCGCCGCCGCTGCGTCCGTGTCACCGGCCCGCTTAACGAGTGAGTTTTCCTAATCCCTATTTAGTGCCAAAACTTGCTTAGGGTTGGTTAGTTAGTGTTAATATTGGTTTAAAGAGTTTAATTAAGTTGTATTAGCCCTAAGATAGGTGGTTAGATAGATGGTTAAGATTAGATTAGCTTAATTTTGCTTAATTTGTGATTAATTGTGTTTATGTGATTAATTAAGCATGATTTGCTTTAATTGAATTGATTAATTGTTTTAATTAATGTTTTTTTAATTTTTGGGTTAAATTTTTTAATTAATTGAATTTCGAAAAAATCACTGTTCATAATTACTGTTCACGAGCGCTGTTCACGATTACTGTTCACAATTATTGTTCACGACACTATTCATCCAGAAGCTAATTTTTGTCTAAATTTGATGTGCTATTGATTGTTATGATTAATTGAAGTGCCGATTGGTAATTATACTCATGATTGATGATGAAATGCGTGATCGAGTGTTGGTTGAATTTTGGATTTTGGAATTGTCGAGTGAGATCGCATGACATATTGGGTGGATTATCTAAAATGGCATATCGCATGAGCATGGGTGATGTTGTATTCACGATAGAGCAAAGATATAAATGGATTGTTTGATAATGTGTTGCATGATTACATTAAGAGAGGGAACCCGGCATTGCCGGAAGACCGCCAATCCTTATTGGGTTGTGTCGTGGCCGTTTGGTCGCCTAACTTCAGTCGGATGCCTGACGGAGGACATGTGACGGGACTGCGATAGTGGGCGGGTCCTATGTTCTTGTCAGTTGCGGGACTGCGGTAGTGGGCGGGTCCTGTGCTTCTTCGAGAATGCCGTTAGAAGAAAGGGATGACCCCTGACGTCGCCATGCCTCGAGGTAAAGAGGACGAAGCTGGTTTAGCCAGGAACCGCCAACTATAAGGTTGTGCCATTGGCCTAGGAGGGGGCGTTAATAATCGGAGCATGTGTGAGTGTGAGACATGAGAAAGTTGTGTGAGATGCTCCGATTATTCGCATGCTCTTAATGTCGTGATGATTTGTGGTACGCACGCATGAATTGACAGTCGTGCAGGGTGTGGCAATGGCCAGGTGAGATCGCTTGTGGCGCGACTCGCATGTGATTAATGAATTATGTCATCTAACGGCCATATGCCTTGCTTGCATTGTATGAGATTGGATGCGCAGGGTATGGCATACTGGGTAAGGTTGCATGCGAACTGAATATTGATTGTGGGTTGCCCTGTTTGTTGTTGGCTGTTGTTTGGTTTTGGTTGTTTGTTGGGTTGAGTGAGGGGTGGTTCTGGAGAGATACCCCGGGTTGAGTTGGCGTACTAACCGGGGCTTAGGGGGAAGAACTCGCTGAGATTTTATCTCAACCCATCGTGGTTAAACATTTTCAGGTCTTTAGAATGGCGTACCCGCAATGGAGAATCCTGCCCTCGCTTCTCCAGTGATCGACCCGACGGAGACTGAGTCCGATGGGTCCGAGTGACCGTGGTGTTGAACCCGAGGGTTCTTTGTGTATGGCTGGATTAGCCTAGTTTCTTTTTGGTTTGTCTTAGAGGATGGATCGACCCTTTTTGTCGGGCTTGTAATTCGGAAAACGATCCTCCGTTGGTTAATCCAGTAAGATGTATAAATGAGTAGTTGCTGTTGTTATTGCTGTTCATCCCTCTATCCCTGTTTGATTATTTGTTTGTCTGGGGATGGTTCGTCTTCCGCTTGCGCTTAACGAAAGATAAAATGAATGGTCGTCGATGGGTCCTGGGACGTCGCTTTCAATCGACCAAGGTAATGGGGTTGCCGCAAGCTTAAGAGTCGGGGCATGACATAAACTCATCTTGAAAGTGATAAAGATTTCAATATTACACAAGTTATTAAAACATATAAATTGCATAAAAGTCTAGATCAAGCGAATACTACTTTTTCATATTTGAGAATGATTTGAAAATGGTTTTATGAAAGGTATTGTGAAATGTACATGTATATGTATATGTATATGTATATGTATATGTATACGTATAGTTTTGCAAATTGGTTTATAGAATGAGTTCTATGACTAATTGAGAAATGTTATAAAAGGTTATACATGTAGATTTGTGGATTTAGTTTATGAAATGACATGGGAAATGTTTTATGAAAAAGTGCTTTTATCGAATGAACTGAATTACAAAAGGTAATACGATTGGTTTATGAAATGTATTGTGTATTATTAAATTGATTTATAGATTGATTTTCTAGATATTGGAGGATGTGAGTTGGGTGCTCAATGTCGCTATAAACCCATTCAGAGACTAGTAGGTATGCATATCAAGTTTAGGATATACTTCATGGCTAAGCCATCAGCTTTGTAAGTGAATACCTTACCGAAGGAAAATCTTGGTTGTCATGTTACCAAGCATTGTGTCATAATCAAGGTTTGATATTAAGCAAAAGATTGATCAATGGATGGATCATTGACGTGTATTTTAATATGAGAAGGACCTTTGATATAGTTTTTGATAAAGATTAATGAATGGATTTGACCATTGATATTTATGATGATTTAAATGAGTATTTTTTGAATGTATAAAGTTTGTTGAAATGAAACAACTCGTGTATGATTTGTTATGAATATGAAAGTGTTGAAGATTTTGAGTTTCTGGTATTGTTTTATTTTTGGGTGTGGGCACATATAGTGGCTACTCGATTGGTTTAGAAGAGATATGTACTATTTACTGAGTTGTGATTGTTCACTCTTCTCTTTCCCAATCTTTTCAAGTCTCTTAGTCAGTGGCTTTTAGAATGAGAATGTTTTCGCAAGAACTTTTGAGAGTTAGATATTGGTGAATTGAGGTTGCGTCCTTTGGGTGAATAGAGGAATGGCCATGTCATTGCACTTATTCCTATAGGATTTGGGGTGTGACAATTATACTCAAAACTACAATGCTAAGTCTCATGGAGAATTATCTCATGTCCGCCTTAATTAGATGTAAACTTTGCTATGCACAAACCACATGCAAGGAGTCCCATGAACAAAATCCATTGTGCGAGAGAGGTGTCAATAATTCAGTTCAATTTGGTTCAGATTTTAAGGAAACCCAAACCGAATCAGACCATTTAGATGTATAATTTCATTTAACCAAACCGAATATAATCCGAATTGAAAACTTGGTCAATTTGGTTCAATTTTTTATTTTCCTATCTTTGTTTTTTCGGCCTTGGCTCGAACTAACTCAAGGAAGAACCAACTTCTCACTTCGCCAACACCTTTTCTATTAATTATAAAATCCAGAATATTGATTTTTTTTCATTTTTATTTATGTTTATGCCTTCATTGTGTGGCTCTGTATAATGGCTCATTCATAGAATGCTTTCTAAGAAGTCCCAACATTTTTTTTTCGCAAGGTCAAATCTTGGATTGTCAAATTGCACTTTTCTTAACTAACGGAGACTTCCCCAAAGGCCAAAAACTCGTCTCTGTATCTTCATATCATGTGAATATTCCTTCAAGTTCTAATTGAAATAGGAAAGTTTGATATTGAGATTTCTTTCCTAATATATTAGATTTAATTTACATCCTCATTATGGAGAAATAATTTGACATTTTTATTAATTAATCTCGTTCTTACATCCTCAGCTGGGACTGAAACACAATAAGCCACCATCTCCATGAGAGCAAACTTGATCGAAACTTCAGCGGAGGATTTTTTTTACTCCAGGAAGGATCTGAAGCTTTGGCGATTTTGCTAGGGGAAGCGTTCAAGGATATGCTAGGGTTGACGACAACAGAAGATAAAGGGGAATAAGTAACCGCGCCTCCTGTTCACTCGTCGAACACATCCACGATCTCCTGGCAAGAGAAGAAGGAACAAAAATGTTACAGATTCTTCTGCTTCTAGGATCGCTTTTGCTTCATGAACGAGCATCACTAGCTGCTCCTCTGGCGAAGGGTAATTGCGCCCAAACATGTGGTGGCGTCGCCATTCCCTTCCCATTTGGGATTGGAATCGGGTGTTTCCTCGACGAGTGGTACGAGATCATCTGCCAGCAAAGCAGCCATGGCGCCATCCCAATACTGAAAACGCCAAACTTGATAGTGCTTGATATTTCGCTACCCGATTACCATGGCAGAAAAAACGGCTTGATTAACGTCACTCTTCCTATAATCTACTCGCCAAATATGAGCTGCAGGGGCGATGGAAAGTTTACCCCTGTGAGCTTGAAAGGAAGCCAATTCATCTTCTCCCGGTCATGGAACGTCTTCGCTGCCATCGGTTGCAACGTATTAGCTTTGATAGAGGACACGAAGTCTGTTATCACAGGATGCCATTCCAGTTGTGAAGCAGATGGCAAGGATTTTGGGAAGACTTGTTCAGGTAGCGATGGATGCTGCCAAACCACAATTACCTCGAATCTTCAAGAATTCGCCATCACTTTCCATGAAGCCGAAAAACAAACAGGAGACAGTGGATGCAGTTATGCCTTATTGGGAGACAGGTCGCAGTTCATACCTTCGGCTATGGACTATGATGAGTTGAGGGCAAGCGGTCGTTTTGCAGCAGTGCTAGAATGGGGGATAGATAAATCATCAGGACTTGGGTTAGAGATTTATCAACAAAGCTTCATCCCCGGCAATTCCTATAATTGCAGCATGGTCAGCTTCGATTTAGCATATCAGATGGAGATGCCATTTCTGCAATGTTTTTGCAATAAGGGATTCGCTGGTAACCCCTATATTCAACATGGATGCGAAGGTAAAACCAATTACATTTTTTTCACACCAATCATTTTAAACTTAATGTCGAAACGCCATACTAATAAGAAGAAGCAGCTCTTTGGAGGCTGAAGTGGCTTTTCATGCAATCCTAGAGGCAAAGCTCTACTAATTTTGATTGTCATTTTTATTCAGATGTTGATGAATGCCAAGATCTGACCAGGTGCCCTGACAGAAAGTGTGCGGTGACCGGTGACCGTGTTTGTGTAGAAGAAAACCTGACAATTAAGTTTGTCTTCGTTGGTAAGCAAATTTCTACTTTGTATCATGAGTTATGAAGGACTTTTGATCTATTGTGCACCCAAATATTCACAAATATCGCATCCTATAAATACAAAATTTAGTCTATAAATAATAACTCCACAATTTAGAAAATGCATTATGCATTTAAAGTGGAACGGATGTTAGATGGTCCTATAGAGCTCCTTAGAATCCTATTTTGCCGTTTGATTTGGGCACATATATATTTGTAAAATTATAGCCTAATTAGTTCATAATTTTCAACCTGATTGACTCAGCAACACATACACTATGTCAAACCTAATACCCGTGATTTATTTTCTGGCTGCCACTGGACTAATTAGATGGTTGTTCTGTGATATGCTAAGTTTTTTATAAGGAGACTACTTTTGCACCAATTACAATAGTGTTCTATTGATGAAATGGATGGATATATACAAGATGTCTAAGATAAATCTCTCCACTATCATATTAGCATTTTCTTCTCTTCAGATCAGGCAAATGCTCGATGCTTGCTTTTGGTTATGCTCATACCACATTTATAAACCAGGTATTGGAGCAAGCCTAGTGGCATTACCCTTGCTTCATTTGTTATGGTTGTCGAACTCATTCATGAAGAAAATGAAAGAAATCAAGCTTAAAGAGAGGTACTTCAAAAAGAATGGCGGCCTCTTGTTGCAGCAACAACTGTGTTCGTCTGAAAACAATGTTGACAAGAGCAAATTGTTCAATTCAAAGGATTTGGAGATGGCCACTGATAATTTCAACAAGAACAGAGTACTTGGCCATGGCGGGCAAGGAACCGTCTACAAGGGGATGCTTGCAGATGGAGGAATCGTTGCCATTAAGAAGTCGGAGGTGATCGGCACAGGAAAAGTCGAACAGTTCATCAACGAGATTGCCATTCTCTCGCAAATCAACCATAGGAACATTGTTAGGCTACTGGGGTGTTGCTTAGAAACAGAGTCACCACTTTTGGTGTATGAATTCATACCAAATGGGACTCTTTTCCAATATTTACATGACAATCTAGTATCGTGGGACATGCGCCTTCGAATTGCTAGTGAAGTGGCAGGAGCCTTGTCCTATCTACATTCTTCAGCATCAATTCCAATCTACCATCGAGACATCAAATCTACTAATATTCTATTGGACGACAAGTTCCATGCAAAAGTGGCTGACTTTGGCACTTCCAAGTCAATTTTGGCTGATCAAACTCATGTGACCACAAGAGTTCAAGGGACATTTGGCTACTTAGATCCTGAGTATTTTCAATCAGGTCAGTTCACAGATAAGAGCGATGTGTATAGCTTTGGTGTGGTCCTTGTCGAGCTCTTGACAGGGCAAGAGCCAATCGCATTTCTTGGAGAGGACAATGAGAGAAACCTTGCAAGCTATTTTCTCCTATCAATAAATGAGAACCGCCTATTCGACATTGTGGACACTCAAGTTTTGAAGCAAGGTGAGAAAGAAGGGATCGTCGCCTTTGCTAACCTTGCGAGAAGGTGCTTGAAGTTACATGGGAAGATGCGACCTACAATGAAAGAAGTAGCAGTTGAACTGGAGCGAATCAAAATGCTGGAAAATCCTGCCATCAAGGATGGACATACTCAGGAGAAAAGTGAGTAGTACACATTTGAAATTTGAGGTGTCCACACTATCAAACTTGCAACCACTCATATATATATAATATGTTATTACTTCAAAAAGAACGTACGGATTTTGTCATGGGTAAATGTAAAAGGACAGAAAATTGTAAAATTGTATGTCGGTCTCTTTCTTGATGGAAAAAAGAAAAACCTTAGTTCTCATATATCTAAAAAGAAATTCAGCATATATTGTGAAATTTGTCGCAGTCATTGAGACAATTCAATATGGCAACGACAATCCTAGTATTACTCATTCATGTTCCAAAAGATGCATCAATTGGATATAAGATAGAAATGACCACATAATAAGAGAAGCCATCCGTACAGTACCTATTTCATAATCAACATCTGACATGGCAACGGTTCAGCGGACGTCATCGTTATGTCTAATTGCCTTACTACTTTATTTTGTTTAATAGGAAGAATAATGTTGCAGCTTCCCTATTTCTCTAACTTGATTGCTAGTTCTTTCATTGCCGGTCGCGTCCTTCGCTTCAAGTTTAAACTATTTTTGCAAGTTTAACAACAAGCATAGTCTCTTCCTTCGCACCTTGCTTTAGAACTTGATCATCGACAATGTCGAACAAACAATTCTCTTCAATAGAGATTAGAATGTAGGCTGCCAGACTTCTTCCTTCTTCTTGTACCCTTAGAGAAGAGATCGTTTTCTGTCGGTTAAAAAAACAACGAGGATTACTCCATACCTATAGGTATGGCTTTTGTCAGTGAACTGATTTGATTGGAAGACTCTGAATCTAAATAATCAAAGGATTCCTAGCACCAATGTGGTCACACGATTTTGATCTAGAGAGATAGACTTAGAAAGGTCCCAAAAATCTGTTACCTTTGCACAATGTTATTTATTCAAGAATATGTGTGGACTTTAGTTTCAATGACAAAAGGGTTCAAAGGCCACTGAGTGCGATTAAGATAGGCTCCTGCAACTTCGGTTGCAACCTATATGCACACATCGAGGATACAGGATAGTTGTCGCTTGGGTCATAGAGATACTGGTAAAGAGTCTCATTGGGCATGAATTCATATTCTAGGAGCAGGAGTTGCGTTTCCAAACCACATCCTAATAGCTTGACCAAATTCCAGGGGTTTTATTTATGATAGAAGGAGGACTTCACTGACATTTGGACTTTTCCATCATCTCTCTTTAATATTCTTGTCACAACTATTTTTCCATAGATTAACATCTCCTTGTAAACCGTTCCTTGCCCACCTTGACCAAGAATTCCATTTCAGTTGAACTGGTCAGTTGCTCTCCCTATATCCATAAAATCGAATAACTCGCTTTTCTCAAAATTGCCTTCAAGCGAAGATAGCTGTAGTTGCAGCAAAAGGCCACTGTTGTTGAAGGTTCTTCTCTTTCAGCTTGATTTATCTTCAATTCTCGATGACGTTGCACAAGAACCATGAGAAAAGAACCAAAAGCTGCACTTTGACGCTGGAGCCCAGGCCTTTGATATGCAAAATATTGAGAAGAGAGAAAAATTAGGAGCAAAGGCTGGTCGTTAAGGATATGAATTAAGCAGATCATTTTACAAGCAGTAAAGATGCTAATGAGCTCGAATTGGGTCGCTTCTTTGCAGAGAAAGAATATGCGTGTACCTTGATATTGCATCTCTCTTTGGGCCTCTCTTGCATCCATTTGCCTTCGATTCGCCAAACACCTAACCAGAAACGACAAAGAAAAGGAACTGAAATTTCATATGGAACTAGAAATCGTCGATAAAAAGCCCGGGCAAACCATTGATTTGCTGCTCCATTCGTAAGTTTTCGTTAAATAATAATTGTACTTGTCCTTCCTTAAGATATTTCTCCATTTCCAATTTGTAAACTCTTCAACTATTAGGTGTTGAAAGAATTTGTGTTAGCTCGAGAGTTCAGAACGGTGATTATAAGAACATAGAGGATTGATTAGCCAAGCAACTTTTTATTCATCCACTATTAAATATTAGGTTTGACCTACAACTACTTAGTACCACGTGAGATCCTCAAGATGGGTTTATCAACATAGCTCCACTAACGTGTCAACAATTTATAATTCTCTTCACATAATGTAGCAGTGCCCATAATGACAAGTTTGTCAGAGGTTCTAATTACGACATAGCAAGAACTAGTGATCTTGTGAATGATAGGTGAGCACGAGACCATTGACCTAGCCAAGTTTACTAGTGGGTCACTACTAAGAAGCTTATGGACTAAGGAAAGTCATCTTTAGTAGAATTAATAGCTAAGGAATAGTGGTCTCTCTATTCTATCACTTATGGAGACCAAGTCTATGGCCTATTCTAACATAAGCTCTTTGTCAACAATGGTCTTGAAGACTAGAGGGGCCATTATCAACATGTCATCCATTGGTTCCCTCCATGCCGGTCTTCCCAAGTTTGTTTACGTGCAAATCAGTTTCCTTGTTTAAGGAGATAAGTTAACCTGGTTTCCACAGGTTTTGGGCAAATTTTTGCTCAGATTCGGGTCTACATGGACTTGATCCATCATGGTGCTAACCATGCAGGCCCCATCTGCAAGCCATACTTGATCAATAGCTATGATTGCATTTTGGGTCCATGACCTGGGATCCAAGCAATAGTTTCTCCAGGTTTTTGGTTTACGTGTATGGCTTGGGCAACGCACATTTTGTCCACGTATTACCAAGTACCAGGTGTTGACAATTAAATTTTGGCGATTTGTTTTAGTATTTATTGCATTGGAAAATTAGAGATTAGTTTCTAATCCCTTAACAAGAAAAAAATTCATTAAAATTGCATCACATATAGACATTAGGAGCACTTGCGTCATTAGTTTTAAAATTTATAAAAAAATAAAATAAAATTCCAATTTTTCTATAAAAAAAAGAAAAAAACATTGGAAAAAACATTGTGGGTCCGGGCTAGTGCTGGGCCTGCCCTGCCCCTTTGTTTTCTTCTTTTCCCTCCTGCACGGGCTTGGCCCATTCTTCTTCTTTCCTTCTTTCTTCCTCGGCCCGGCCCGCTCCGTCTCTTTCTTCTCTTGTTTCTCCATCACGCGGAAATGTGTTCTGCAAAAAAGGGAAAGCCGAAAGCGCAGAGCAGGGAGATCAGACGATAGCAACAAGTCAAGGCAGAAAGGGAGGTCAAACGCAGCAGCAAGTCAGAGAAAAAAAAACGCAGCAGCAGCGAGTCGGAGCAGGAGGGCAGAGCTGAAAGAGGGCAACAGCAGCGAAGTCAGGAAAAAGGCAGAAAAGGAAAGACCAAGAAGCCACAGAGAGAGAGAGAGCGACCAAAAAGGAGGAGACGGACCAAAAAGAGGCGCGGGGAGGCTGTTCTAAAGAAAAAGAGATTTGAGAGGACGAAAAAAAAAAATCGGAGAGAGCTCGATAGAGAGACCAGGGGGCTTCTTCTTCGGCTAGGCTTTCACGGAGAGTGAGCGGCTGGTGAGAGGTTCTTCAGAGAAAGATCCGAGGAAAAAAAAAGAGAGAGTGGGGAGGGAAGACACGAAACAGAAAAAACAGAAAGAAAAACGGAGGAAAAGACAACCCGAGAGGGAGGGACCGAGAGAGAGAGTCCGAGAGAGGACCGGTGAAAGACTGAGAGAGTTCGAACGTGAAGGAGCGAACCAGACGAGAAGGCGAGCTCGAGGGAACGGTTAGCCGTCACCGGAAGCCCGTCCGCCCGTCCGCCCGCCATCGCCCGCTGAAGTTTTTTTTTTTCCGAGCGAGGTAGGCTCCTTCAACTTCCGGCGTCCCGTTTCTAGAAAAGGCTGGGCTGGAGCTTGCGGCCGACCAGTTCGCGCGAGCTTCGGCCCCGGCGATCCCTTGTCGATGCTACTGTGCGTTTTAACCTGCTTCTTTTGAGTCCGTGGCTCTCTTTCTGTAATGCCCTTTAGATGTTCGATGAAATGCCCCAAAGAGAGCTGGCACACAATTTTTGTTTTTAACTCATAATCGACTAGTGCCGGCTGTTATCCTTGTTAGGTCGTGTTAGTTTCCGCCATTTACGTTGTGTCTACGTATGGTTTATGTTAAATATTCCTGTGTTATTGAATCGCCGAAGTTTTTTTTTTTCCGCAATGAGAACGGTCGCCGGATTTCATGGTCGGAGGTGGTTAACGCCGGCTGGAGTGGACGACCGGTGGGTGGCGGTCATCGGCCGGAGTGTTGGCTGCGTCGGGGGGCGCTCGTTTAATAAATAAATAAATAAATAAATAAAAAGAAAGAAGAAGTTGCAGGCTTCGGGCGTCTGCAGCGTCGGGGGGAAGAAACTACATGAGGAAGGAAGAAGTTGCATGAAGAAACACGTGAAGACCAGAGGGGAGGAGAGAAAAAATAAAATAAAAAGAAAAGACAAAAAAGGAGAAGATGGGAAAGCATGCAGAGGGGCACGTGAAGAATAAAAAAAGATTAAAGAAAAACAAAAAAAAAAAAACAAAAGGCCGAAAATAAAAATAGGGGGCAAGGAGATGGGCTTCTCCGTGGGCCCGCTTCAGTTGGGCTGAATTTTTCGAGGGGCCGGGTTTTTAGCTGGGCTAAAAAATAGAATTAGAAATGGGCCCTTTTAGTAAAAAAAAGAATTTTCGCGGGCCTTTCTCTAGAAAAAAAAAAAGAATTTCGTGGGCCTTTTTGTTAGTCTCTGGTAATTTAGGGCCGGGTCTTTTGACCCGATCCGAATTATTATTTAAAAAAAATAAAATATTCAGAAAATAAAAAATATTTTTTGGGTCTAAAATAAAAAAATATTTAAAATATCACAAAAAATTCGAAATTTCAGAAAATTCATGGGAAATTCGGAATCTTGAAAATTTATAAAAATTTTAAAGAAAAAATAAAAATATATTTTTTAAATCGAAAATATTAAAATATTAGAAATTCTAGAAAAAGAAATTTTTTTCAAAAATCCTAAAAATTTTAAGTTTGTTTTAGAGTTCCCTAAAAAGCTCTAAAATAATTCTTGGACCAATTTTCTCTTAAAAAGTGTCGGAAATCATCGACCTAAAATTGTACTCAAAATTAAACAAGCCTTCACGATTTTACTTTAGAGTTTTAATCCTCGAATATAATTGCCCTTGATAGCACGCTTATGATGTGATAGTTATGGTTCCCCTCTTAGTTTAATTAGGATTGCCATTTATTTATCTTTTAATGCTAGGTGTTTATTTTCCCTTGCAATTTATTTAATATTTTCTTTAATTGCTGATTGTGATTTTAATGATTGCGCACCTGTATGATCACCTCATATGTTAGTGGCTAAATCTAAAATCAATCCAAACTGCCTGAAAAAAGTCTTTTTGAAATAAACAAGATTAGGTACCAAAATGGCACTAATTTGTTAATTAGTGTAATCAAGTCTCCGACCTTAGAATCTCTAGTTGCAAAGAAAGTGAGGCCCACTCCCATGCCTTGCTTGGTTTCTAGCCGACTCCAATAGGCTATTGGCGACCTCTCATTTGAAGATTTTCATGAACATTCAATGTCGCGCGAGATATGAGCTTAGGAGAGCTTATGTCTAATAAGGGTCTTGGACCCACTTTTTGGACAATACCCTTAAAACTTATTTATTTAGATATTTCCTTTCGCCTATGGGACAGAAAAATAGGTCACAACACTAGGTATGAACAATTTCATAATTAAGTCATCATCCTTCATTGAATTTGCCTTGGTCAATCAAGCTAGTTGGAGCATCTCATAAATGCGAGGCTCATTTATTTCATAAAGACTTCCTTGTTTGTGGCTTATTTTATGGCTCTTCTCCCTAATATTTTCAAAAGCAAAATATATTGACTGAACAGTAAGTGCCTAATGTCTTTTTGTATGCGGACATTGCTTTTTATGCCTTCTTCAAGTTTCACTTTTCGTTCATGCCGTTAGAATTAATATGGCTGAAGTTGCAAGTCGCAAGTTTTGGAGACACTAAGAAATGGAGATTTTGAGAGGGCAAAATCAAGGAAACATAATTAAAGGACTGGAAATTGAGAAAACCGGTATTGTGATTATCTTGATTCACATGAGGAAAGTGTGATTATCTTAATTCACTCAAGGAAAGTGGGATCCAACGAGAAAAAAACTTGTTCCAATTCTAGTCGCACCAAATGTTCACTTCAAATAATGGGTAGGTGCATGATCAAAGTTTCCATGAGAGGGGTCATGGGAAGAGAGATGAGGTGTAGTTGCAGCCCATTTCCATCAAGCACTTAGTTTGTTTTTAGTCAAAACGGAAGACTTTCTCATTATTAGGGTCGCGCTTCGCTGCTTAAATTAAAGAGGCCTCTACTTATCAAGCTTGATTTTTCAATGCTCTAGCGGAACTGAAGAAAATCATGCCAGTGTCCTTAACTTTCTTCCCTTTTTATGGTCAAATAGGACTGAGCTCATAGATCGTAAGTTATAACTCCTTTCTTCAATATACAAGCATCACTAGCCAAGCCACACCTAGCAATTGTACCGAATATTGTGGAAACATTGCCATTCCCTTCCCCTACCGACAATCTAAGTAAGGTTGAGGCTAATAGAGTACATCTAACTAACAAAATTGAAAGCTTTTAACAAATTATAGACATGGTTGTTAAGACACATCCGTATGAAAGGAGAGTTGGGTCAATCACTTCCATATGTACTCCTTTCAATCAGAGTCACTTTAATTCTTGATGATAAGTGTCTTTATAGATTCTTAACAACCTGGGGACATTTTTAACACTTTTTACCCCTTAATTTTTGAAATGCAGGGGTTGCGGGCAGGCCTTGGGGCACTAATTTTGTGTCTTTTTTTTTATGGAGGTTGTACAAATACATCAAGAAGAGAAAAGAAATCAAGCTCAAAGAGAAGTGCTTCAAGCGCAATGGTGGCCTTTTGTTGAAAAGTGAGCTATCTTCACTAGAAGGCAATGTCGAGAAAAGTAAATTGTTCACTTCCAAGGATTTAGAGAAGGCCACCGACAATTTCAGTGATGATAGGATACTCGGGCAAGGTGGACAAGGTATTGTTTACAAGCGAATGTTAACAGATGGAAACATTGTTGCGATTAAGAAATCAAAAATGATTGATGAGGGAAAAGTCAATCAATTCATAAATGAAGTCCTCATTCTTTCATAGATCAACCATAGGAATGTTGTTAAGTTATTGGGGTGTTGCTTAGAGACAGAAGTCCCCCTTTTAGTGTATGAGTTCATACCAAATGGGACTTTATACCAATATTTGCATGACCCAAATCAAGAGTTTCATATATCTTGGGACACACGGCTACAAATTGCAATTGAAATTGCAGGAGCCTTATTCTACTTGCATTTAGCAGCCTCTATTCCCATTTATCATCGAGACATCAAGTCCACCAATATTCTTTTGGATGAGAAATATCGGGCAAAAGTGGCAGATTTCGATACTTCCAAATTAGTTTCCCTTGATCAAACTCATGTAACCACATCAATGCAAGGTACTTTTGGCTATCTAGATCCCGAATATTTCCAATCAAGTCAATTCACTGACAAAAGTGATGTGTATAGCTTTAGAGTGGTATTTGTTGAACTCCTAATAGGGCAAAAGCCAATTTCTTCACTGAGGGAACAAGAAGGAAGAAGCCTTGCAACCTATTTCATAAATTCAATGGAGGAGAATCGCTTGCTTGACATTGTTGATGCTCGAGTTTTGAAAGAAGGTAACAAGGAAGAGATTGCATCAGTTGCTAACCTTGCAAAAAGGTGCTTAAACCTAAACGAGAGGAACGACTTACAATGAAAGAAGTGGCAATGGAGTTGGAGGGGATAAGGAAGCTCCAAAATCCTTCGGGTATTTTGCAAAATCAAGAGAACCATGAGGCAATTGCATCTTATGATGCTGCTCTTCCACCTAGCAAGTCAAATATTGACATGGATGTCATTACATTTTTGGATGTTCAGCCACTCTTACCTTGTGAGACGTGGTGAGGATCTATTTTGCCTCATACTTTTACAAGTCATATTGCTCTGTTTGTCATGTAAATCATTCTTTAGACCAAAAGAAAGAAAAAAGAAATAATGGAGGAAAACTCGTTCCTTCACTTATAGGACTTCGGTTGGTTAGTTATTGGCTATGAAGTTATTCTTGGTGCTATCAATTGTTAAGCTATACTCTCCCAGGTGTACATAGGTCTTTGTAATTAGCTAGGCATCATCATTCAGTGGATGTGCCAATTTGGACTTGCTTTTTAAATTGCAGTCATCTTGTTCGAGCATGATGCACTGATTCTACTTCATTGTGAGATCCATGGAGTACCTGGTGTCAAAATGATTATTGCAGAAATTACATCAATCACACTAGTAATCCTACGGGCATACATCTTTGCTGAACCTACCTTCACCATTCAATTAGCTTGTCTCCTGCAGAATTTCATGAGATGTATCATGGGCTCAAGTCAGTTACATGTTTCATGTATTCATCATGGTAAAAGTGACTTCAGCACAATTCAAAAAGCGACATCTTATCTTTTTCATGTAATTTAGGGGCACCACATCCGAAAATAGGTCAATACATTATTATAAAATAATAAAAAGGCCATGAGAGAGAGAGAGAGAGAGAGAGAGAGAGAGAGAGAGAGAGAGAGAGAGAGAGAGAGAGAGTGAGAGGGTTGGGATTTGTAGAGCCGCATTCAAGAAAAAATAAAAACTCTCATGCTACTCGCTAGAAAATGGAGCAATCGAATGGAAACAGAGAAGAGAAGAGCAAGGAGTCATGAGTCATCGATTTAATGGGGAGTGCTCAAACACAAAATCCACTCCACAGTGAACAAAGCCATGTTCACGTTTGGCCGATAGCCATATAGAAAGGAGGACATAAAAAAGAAACAGGGGAACAAAGAATAGGGATGGGCGCCCTTACTTTGTTTTATGTGGTGCTTAAACTGGAACTCATTTGATAACGGCCACGGCAATGCTAGGACTTATTCGCGTCGAAACAGAGGCCAATGATGTCTAATGGTGATGATGTTAGACAAAAATGAGCGATTCTACTCATGCATTGATGAAAAAATTCAAGCATAAATTAAAATCACACGTGGAAAACAGGATCAAAAATAAATTTGACCTTTAGCCATTGTTTGAGTTAGTGTTCGTTGGAAATCCACGGAAGTTTGACGGTAATTCGACAGTGATTATGGGCGCACTCTATTAACCCAATCCCTTCGCGTACTAATAGTGTATTTCGAAATGAAAGGGTTTGCCTTAAACCTAGTTGTGTCCTTACGTAAATGAACGTTCATCTTTATGGTTACCAAAAGGGCAGTTGTCAATGAAGGGGTAAGAAACATGGAAAATTGTATTCAAAAGAGAAAACATGGGTCAACGCTAATGGAGAAGTTTTTATTTCGAAAATTATATCCCTAAAAATGTGGGATCATATTATTGATAGGGTGGTAGTTAATAGAGATGAAATCTTTTGCCACGAGAATTGGAATGTTATCTGGCCATTCTTTTTTAATGGACGAAGCCACTATGAGTAGATCTTGTGATGATTGAAGGGGTGGTGTATGTTTGGAGGTTGAAGAAGAAGAGATAAAAGAAATAGGGCTGCTCAAGCTTCTGATGAGTCCCGTGCAGAAAGATTGTCCATCTTCCTTTATTGTTTAAGTTGATCGAGCTCACCTCATCTCCGGCCTCACATTCGGCACAAGACGTGGTGACCATGGCCAAGGTGGATGAAACTCGAGCAGCCATGGCTGCGAGCTCAAAGATGCGCAAGCAGTCCAGTGGCCAAGCTCGCGCACTCAAGAAGCGGTCCCTGTTGGCCAATCAGTGCAGCCATTTCGCCCCTCAGCACCCCCGGCGGCCAAAACTAAATAAGATAGGAAAAGAGTTCTCAACATTTCACTCCCCTATTATCGTGGATTCATGAAATGGGATGATTAGTGTCAATCTTCCATAATTGAAGTCTAAAATTGAAATACAAATCACGGATTGGAATCTCATGAATTGAGAAAGGATTTTTTCACCCTATAAAATGTCCAGACATTACACGTTTTATTAGGGACCAAATGGCATGGTGCTAAATTCCTAATTTTCATTAAACTTACTAGTCCTTTGTTGTGATTTTTCTTTTTTAGGATGTAATTCAAAAAAATGCTATGCAATTAATTGTTAGGACTAAAAGTTGTCCGCTCCTTAACGGGCAAAAACCAACAAAATCCATTTCTTTATTTGTAAATATAAGTACAAGCTCAACAAGTTCTGAAATGAAATATCATCACATCATCTATGGCAATTTTATTGTCTGTCGTCAGATATTGACGAATGTAAGGATCCAAATGTGTGCTCCGGGAATTGTGTGGACGAACGGAGGCCGCTATCATGGCGTCGCCTCCCTTCTCTCTCTCCCCTTTTTTTTCTCTTCCTTCTTTTCCGTACATTCCCCAGCCCCCCCCGGCCGGGGAGCGCCCGCCTACTCCCCCACCCATCCTTTGACTTTTCCTCCCCTCTCCTCTGTCCCCCCTCGCCCCCGGGAACTCCCGCACGCTGGTGTTTTCTTCTTCTTCCCCCGGCTCGCTGCTGCTGCTGCATTTTCTTCCTGCTGTCGCTCGATCGACGGCCACCACCATCACCGCAGCTTCGTCGTCTAGCCGGCAGGCCACCGAACCGTCGCTGGGCCGCCGCCGCGAGCCTCCCCCGAAGCCAGCTGCTCCTCATCCTCTCCCCGCCCTCCCTCTTTCTGGTCTCCTCGTCGGGCCGAGTGGGGACTGACCCCCGACCAGCAGCTGCCCGGCCGCGCGCCGGACCACCGCGGGCCTCGCCGTCTGCCCATCCGAGCCGCTGCTGCTGCTCTCTCCTTCCTCCTTCGGACCTGGTTCGGGCATGCTGGTTCGCCCAGCCGCCCTGCCGCCTCAAGCCTCCGTCCAGCCACCGTCTGTCCGTGAGCTGCCGCCTCCGCCTGGCCGTCGCTCGTCGTCGGCCCATTCGCGCCGGAGCCACCGTCGGCCGCCTCTCCCTCTCACGGTCTTCCCCTTGGCCGAGACCCGCTCCCGTGCTGCCTTGCCTCGACACACTGGAAGCGTCTGTACGTCCGCTCGCCGCCACCGTCGTGAAATGATGGGTTATGGCTTGATATCATTTTACCAATACCAACTTCTTGATTTGAAAATTTGAATTATTGGTTAAAGAAGAAAGATTCAGAATAATTAGGAATAGAAAATTCTATTTAAATATTCCATATCTTGATTTTTTATTGAAAGAGCCGGTGAATTAAAAGGAATTCATTAAAAATAAAAATGTTTTTTATGGAATATATATATATCAATATTCATGGATTATCCCCTTCATTCCACTTCCAATTCCTATGTTAATAGAAGTGGGATTTCTACTTTTTCCAAAGGAACGAAAAATCTTCGCCATATGTGAGCTTTTCCTAGTATTATCTTGTTAAATATAGTTACGATACTTTTGGTCTATCTATCTATTCAGCAAATAAATAAATTTTTTATCTATCATTATGTATGGTCTTGGATCCCTTGATGAGCATACTAATTTTAATTAGGGTTAGATTAGTTTATGATTAATCTTTATTAGGCAGTTATTCATGATTAATTAAATTTAATAATGACATTAATCATGCTTAGTGTTAATTAACTATGATCTAATTGAAATTGGTGCTAAGTAAAGGATTAAGATTAATTTAAATTAATTAATTATATTTAATTTTTTAGAAGCAATTAAACATTAATTACTTATTTTTAGTGAATTATTATTTATAATGATTAATTACGGTTAATTATTTCTAATGATGGTTATTGATTGTTTTAACAGTGGATTGTGGGATTATTGCCATGAGATGATTTATGGATATTATGTAGGACATTGATTGCGTTGTATGTAGATTTCATGCATGTCCGTGAGTGCCTTGAGAATTAAGTGGACTCTTGTGGTCGAGTGTTTTATGTTGTTCAAAGCATGCTTTGCCATGACAAATTATCACTCACATGAGCAACCTTGGTTGCTAATTTTAAAGAGGATTTTAAGGACATAAATAGTAATTTCCGAAGTGTCGGATTTATATGTCATGTTTTATGTGTTGAATTGGGCAAGTACGTTTTAACATGAAAGCAGACAAAGTTTGACAAGTTAATTATATGTATATAATCATGTGTGATTATTCAATTGCATTTCTATCTGTAAAGTTGCAGTATTTTTATATGTGAGCATAACCACGTTTGTATTGACTAATGGAGAAAGATAAAATTAGCATGTGTGATTGATGTGCTTGTATGATCGCGTAAATGAGAAACACGATTAATATATTTCGAATATTCGATGGATTTCGGATGCTCGAATGAAAGTATGCCTTAAATGGTCATGATCATACTCCGTTGGATTTCAGGTTTGGTCCTGAGCGGACGCAGTAATCTAGATATGTATGAATGCTTTAAGCATAAAGTTAATAATTAATGTGTGTCATAGATGATTGAATACATTTGTTGCGTGATGGTTGTTGACATGGCCTCATAAATGAATTAAACATATGAAAGGTTGGATGCCACGGGGAAAAAGTAGAACCTCGATGCGTGTTTACATTGGGAGGTATATGATTGGAATGCGCCTGACTGTTGTGTGCATGAGATGTTATATGTGTGGTATTCTAATTATATGGTTATTTGTTTGCCTTATGTATGGCATGGAAGATTGATATCATACAGGGGATGTACAGCTGCGAGGTAAGGTTGCTTGTGAATTGACTTGATTGTTGGTTGTTATGTGAGCATACCTGTTAGGTATTCCCTAGGCGAATTGGTGTTCTAATCAAGGCTTAGAACCTTAACCCACTGAGATTTTATTCCATTGATTATTATTTAATCACTTTTAGATCCATAGTGTAGAGAGTTGACAAGTGGTGTAGTTTGTTGTCGTGTTTTGAAATGAATAGATTAACCATGGTCCTGTTGGTTTTGTTGGCTCTGTAGGAAATTGCCCATTTTAAGAACCTATATATATGACTTCCTAAGGTTAATTGAAAGGTGAAATAAATGATACCATTGGATGTGTTTTCTAATTGGTTTTTTTGACCATCCTTATTAATAAGTTGATTGTAGATTATTTATTGCTTTCGCATGCATTTAATTGAAAGATAAAAAGAATAGTCGGTCACACATCCTGAGGCGTCGAACTCATTTGACCGAAAGATAAAATGGATTGTCGCATTCCGAGGGTCAGGGTGTGACATTTTCAAACTCTAAATATTCATTTATCTACAGTGGATGTAAATGCTAGTTTGATTGTTGAAGACCTTCTAATGATTCTGAAGTTCTTTTATTCTTAGAACAGTTCTTGAGAGTAATAAGAACTTCATTAAAGTGGAATTGGTGATCTAAGCATAGATCTTTGTTTCTATTAATCATGTGAAGAGAGAAAATTGAAGCTTTAATGGCTATATCTTTGATAATAATAAAACAAAAAAACTTCATTGGTTGTCTATATTGCGGCTTTCTTAGAGTAGGCACTTCGATGGGGAAGAAAAGAAATTATATTCAAATTGTTTTTGTTGCCCTGTAACATGAAAGAGCTAACAAATCTTGTAATTAAATTAATATGAAATTATCAAAGAAATAAATAATGTACAATAATGAACACTCAAAGTTTACATGGTTTGGCTCGATTGTCAGTACATATTTCATGGGGAGAGCTAACAACATATAATCCTTTAATAATCGAAGAATCATAAAGTTATAATCACTCATACACTTGAGTATTTTTCATACCTAAATTACACCCAAACGCACAATGTTTAGTCTCACGGAGAATTATCTCATCTCTTGAAATAACACCTCAATTGGATGTAAACTTCTCTTTGTAGAAATCACATTAAGGAGTCCCATGAACAAAACCAATGTGCGACACATAATAAGCTTGAAGGAATAAACAATGTGCGGTGTGTATATCTTTGTATTTGCGTTTATATATATAATATAAAGAGGTCCGACTTTCACTTGGTCAAATCTTGAATAGTAGACTACCAATAGTGAAGACTTCCCGAAGATCAAAAACTCATTTTCAAGAAAATTTCAAATAAGAGTTTGAAGTTAAGCTATTTTCTAAAAAGATGCTTCAAAGTGGAAGTTGTTTCAAATAAAACATTGAAGTAACAAATTAATCTTAAATAAAGACTTGAAGTGCTAAATTTAGACTCCAATAAGGCCCCAAATTTGTCCACCAATCGTATCATTATATGTATAGGGGTATTTTCGTCCAAAAGTGTCCTTTTCTTTTCCTTCCTTCTTTCTCTCTATCCGGTGTGTTTTCTTCTCTCGTGCCCCCCCACCCCCTCCCCCCATCATACGGCAACCTCATTTCACGACCCAAGAGAAGAATTGTAAGATTTTCAGCTGCAGGATTTAAAGTTGCGCCAATAAGAATGCTCTACGCTACCAATGACACCTGCTCAACGTCCAAAGTTTCTTGTGATGGGAAAAGCGACCAGAGGCAACCGAGCCAACATGGTAAAATGACGCAATGAGTCAAGGGCATGGTTGTTGTACTTGCAGTAGTTGTTTTCATTGCATCTGCTTGTTTTGTAAACTTCAGGGAAGAATTTTTGAAGAAATCCATCCATTAATGTCACTCCTGCAACAGAAGGCAAAAAGATATAGCACAGTTTTGTAGGAAGACACTTCGCATTCAGTCAAATTAAATTTCCGAGTTGGGTTATTTATGTCATTTCGGGAAATTATGTGTGAAATGTTAAGGATATGTTCATTTCACAAAAAATAAATTTCAAAAAAATATTTTCTGAATTTTTCGACGTTGGTTTCATGGACAATGAATTGATTGGGGAAAACATTTTCCATCAAAAGAAAAAAGTCTTTTAAAATAAAAAAAAATGTTTTTCTCTTTTAAGAAAGTGGAAAACATTTTCCAATCTTCTTTCACCTCACTTTCTTTTACAAAATACTTTTTCCTTTTATTCTTTTTCTTTTTCTTGTTTTTAATCAAATTTTCAATCATATCTTTTTTCTTTTTTCTTTTTTCCTTTTCTTTCTTTTTCACCTTCTTCTTCATCGATTAGTCGTTGGCCATGGCGGCGACTGGTGACTAGCTGCAAGTGAGCTGGAACCTTGCCATAGGTCAACAAGGTCGAGCTTGCTAGATTCCGATGAGATTAAGCTCACCAAATTCCAATGAGGTTGAGCTTGCTCGAGCCTTGCCAAATTCAATGACTTTGGATTTGGCTTGATTCTATGTCGTCATTTGTTGTAGCTTTCTGTGGTTTGATATGGACCCTTGGGGCAGGGCGAGGGCTTGGGCTTGAGCATGCTAGCTGCTGACTCTCCAAATCGCCATTCTATGGATCTTGTCCCGTTTGTCACTTGTTTGCAATGCACATTGCGACCGATGCTATGTGCGATAGGTTGCATTGTTAGTCTCAGAAGTAAGCCTTGCGCATCTGGACGGAATGTCGACAATTGCTCAACTGGCCTTGAGTGAGCTTAGCCCTCGCCAAATCAATGACGCTTGAGCGTTGCTAGAGGCCGTGAGGCCTAAGGCTCACCAGATTGGTGATGCCTGAGCATCGTTAGGAGATAGCTAGACTCGTGCTTTGCAGATTAGCTAAGCCTCGAGCTCATCGATTTGTGTCTTGATCGATCCCCGAGCAGTTGGCCATCACCAAGGAGTGGTGGCAAAGGAGGAAGGAGCAGAAAGAAGAATGAAGAAGGAGGAAGTTGGAAAGGAAGAAGCAAGAAGAAGAAGGAAGGAGGAAGGAAAAGGAAAAAGAAAATGAATTTTTAATATAAAAAATAATAAAATTTTTTTAATAAAAATTAAATTTAAATATTTTTTGGTAATTTTTTCTACAAAATCAAATCAGATACAGAACAATGAAAAATATTTTTTTACTTCATTTTCAGGTTTCAATCGAATAGTGAAAAATATCATCATTTTCTTAGAAAATAATTTCTTGAAAAAATTTCCTGAAAACGTGATATTTTCCGCAAAATAAATGGAGCCTATATTTTTCTATTTCTTACATAAAGCCACTGTAGTGGAAACTATGGAATGTGCTACACCATCTGAAAATTATCAAGATATATCCCTTCTTTGATCCATTTATATCTAAAATATTAACTGAAGATTCATATTAAGTCTTTGATCTAAGAACAAAAGAAACCAACTTGTCCCGCTGTGCTCTCCATCCCACAATTAGAAATAATCCACGAAACCGAGATCGAGGCATCAAGGCATTTACTTTCCTCTTATAGGCTACCGCTTGACTTGGCATTGAGGCAGACTCTGAAGGTGACCGTTGTGCTGGACTAGCGTCACGGTGTTGAGGTTGAAGCCACTGATCATCAAGACATTGTGCGAGGCTTCATCAAGGTGGCTGAGAAGACAAACGCGAGTGATGAGTGTATCGAAGGCACTCTTGCAGGGGAAGTCGTGGTTAAAGCGGGAGAGAGGGTAGAAAAGGTCGTCTAAGGTGGAGTGAGAGGTCTTGGCTTGAGGTTGAAGAAGGAAGAAGAGAGAAAAAAGAAGAAGAAAAGAATAAAGAAAGAGAGAGAGAAAGGAGGACAGAAAAGGACATAAAAAGATTTTTGCACGAAAATGCCCTTGATGATATAATGATTTGACTAGTAAATAGGCTTTGGGCTTATTTGGATTAAATTTGCCACTATATTTAAGATAATATCCATTTCAAGTCTTTTTTGATAAAATATTTCCATATCATACTGCTGTTTGAAATTTTCTCAAGAAACATACATAAATCTAATTTATAATGATTCATTACATGTGAGCGCTCAATTGCAAGTTTGATAGCGTGGACAAATTGCATTTCAAATGTGTACTACTCACTCTTCTCTTGAGTATGTCCATGCTTGATGGCAAGATTTTCTAGCATTCTAATTCTTTCCAGTTCAATCACCACTTCTTTCATTGTAGGTTGCATCTTCCCATGTAATTTTAGGCACCTTCCCGCAAGGTTAGCGAGGGTGGCAATCCCTTCTTTCTCACCATGCTTCAAAACTTGAGGGTCCACGATGTTGAACACGTAGTTCTTGTTCATTGAAAGGAGAAAATAGCTTGCAAAGTTTATCTCCTCGTCATCTCCAAGAAATACGATTGACTCTCGTCCTATCAAGAGTTCAACAAGAACCACACCGAAGCTGTACACATTGCTCTTATCTGTGAATTGACCTGATTGAAGATACTTGAGATCCAAGAACCCAAATGTCCCTTGGACTCTTGTGGTCACATGAGTTTGATCAACCAAAGCTGACTTGGAAGTGCCAAAGTCAGCCACTTTTGCACAGTATTTTTTGTCTAAGAGAGTATTAGTAGACTTGATATCTTGATGATAGATTAGCATTGATGCCGAAGAATGTAGATAGGACAAGGCTCTTGCCACTTCAATTGCAATTCGAAGGTGCGTGTCCCACGATACTTTATTATCATGTAAATACTAGAAAAGAGTCCCATTTGATATGAATTTGTACACCAAAAGCGGTGACTCTGTTTCCAAGCAACAACCTAGTAGCTTAACAAAATTCAAGCTACAAAATTCATATTGAATGGAACTCTTCTTCAGTACTTACATGACAATCTAGTATTGTGGGACATACGCCTTCAAATTGCTACTAAAGTTGCAAGAGCTTTGTCCTGTCTACATTCTTCGACATCAATCCCGACCTATCATTGGGACATCAAGTCCACCAATATTCTCTTGGACAACAATTACTAAGCAAAAGTAGCTCACTTTGGCACTTCCAACTGGGTTTTGGTTGATAAAACTCATGCAACTACAAGAGTCCAAGGGAGATTTAGGTATCTGGATCCCACATATTTTCGATTAGGTCAATTCACAGATAAGAGCAATGTGTACAGATTCGATGTGGTCCTCGTTGAAGTCTTGATAGGGCAAGAGCCAATGGCATTTCTTGGAGATGACAAGGAAAACCTCGCAAGCTATTTTCTCCTCTCCATGAACGAGAACAGGCTATTAGACATTATGGACACTTGAGTTTTGAAGCATGATGAGAAAGATGGGATCATCGCCTTTGCTAACCTTGTGAGAAGGTGCTTGAATTTACATGGGAAGATGCGACCTACAATGAAAGAAGTGGCAACTGAGCTGGAATGAATTATAATGCTGGAAAATCCTGCCATCAAGCATGGACATAGTCAAGAGAGGAGCAAGTAGGAGACATTTGAAATATGATGTGTCCACACCATCGAACTCACAATCGGTCATATGTAGTGAATCTTTGTAAATTAGTTATATATATATATATATATATATATATATATATATATATTTTGATATGTTGTTACTTTAAGAAGAACATCATGATTTTGTTGTGTGTAAATGTCAAAGGACAGAAAATTATAATTTCGTAGGTCTCACTCTTTCTTGAAGGAAAAAAGAAATTTTTTTTAATTCTTGTACATCTAGAAAAGCAACTCAGCATATATTGTGACATTTTGATCGCAGTCATTGAGACAATCCAACGTGGCCACCACAATCACTGAATTACTCATTCATGTTCCCAAAGATGCATCAAACAGAATGAAGATAGGGATGGCCGCATAATAAGAACTTTCCCATGTTTCACTAGAAATAGGTGGGGGTGTAATGCAAAATCGAACTATTTCAGAATCAACTTCCGACATGGTAATAATTAAGCGGATGTTGTCACAATGTCTAATTGCCTTACTACTTTCTTTATTTTGTTGAATAGGTAGAAGGATGTCGTAGCTCCCTTGTGCCTCTAACTCGGTTGCCACTTCTTTGATCGTTGGTTGCTTTTTTTCCTTCAAGTTTAAACTATTTAAACAATTAAATATGAAATCATGCTTTCATCTAATAGTTTAAACTTGTAGAACAGTTAGTAATGGTCTCACAAAATCTCTCATGGTATCAGAGCAAAAGGTCTTAAGTTCAAATCTTTCTAGACCCCATTTATCTTCTTAATTAAATTTTCATGTTTAGTATTAGGCAAAAAGATCAGATTAAGCATAAGAGAGAGTGCTAGAATATTTAAATAAAGAAAAAAAATTATATAATAACTTAAGCATTTAGAACAGTTAGCAATGTCCCACAAAATCTAACATTGTTGCCATTAAGAAGTAGGAGGCAAGCAATATGGGAAAAGTTGAACAGCTCATCAACGAGATTGCCATTCTCTCATAGATCAACCATAGGAACATTATTAAGCTACTAGGGTGTTACTTGGAAATAGAGACACTGCTTTTGATGTGCAAATTTATATCACATGACAATCTAGCATCCTAACATACACTCCTTTGAATTGCTACTAAAGTGGTAGGAGCCTTGTCCTATCTACATTATTCTACATCAATCTACTAATATTCTCTTGAATGACAATTATGGCACAAAAGTGGCTGACTTTGGCACTTCCTAGTTGGTTTTGATTGATCATGTGACTACAAGAGTCCAAGTACTTGGGTCCAAAGTATTTTCAATTAGGTTAGTTCACAAATTAGAGTAATGTGTATAGTCTCGGTGTGGTTCTCGTCGAGGTCTTGATAGGGCAAGAGCCAATTAGATTTCATGGAGAGGATAGGAGAGAAGCTTTGTAGGCTATTTTCTCCTCTCGATGAATGAGAACTACTTGTTTGATATTGTGGACACTTGAGTTTTGAAGAAGGTGAGAAAGAAGGGATCATTGCCTTTGCAAACCTTGCAAGAAGATGCTTGAAGTTACATGGAAGATGCGACCGACAATGAAAGAAGTGGCGATTAAACTCGAACGACTTAGAAAACTGGAAAATCTTGCCATCAGGCATGGACACACTCAAGAGAAGAGCAAATAGTACACATTTGAAATATGAGGTGTTGTTGGAATTTGTGTAGACCAAGGGACTGGATCTACCTCATGAAAATATTTTGGGCCTTTCTTAGTTTCAATGGTTGTAGTCCATTTTCCTTTCACACTGATCAATGCACCATTGCCCAACCTCACTTGTGCTTTCACTAACCTATCAATAGCATAGATATAAATTCATTTCCCATCGTGTGATTGCTACACCCATTATTACTATACCATGGATTATTTTTCTCATCCTTTTCCACTTGGCCTACATAAAATGAATTATTTGTATTTTCTTCTTCCTTTTATTTTCCTCATTCTTCAACATAATTGGCTCGATAATTTGTTTTCAAGCAAAAATCTTTTTCTATGTGACCATATATTTTATGAAAACGGCAATATGGCTCATTTCTAAATCAATAATCTTCTCCAAAGGATTTTTTTTCTTGCAAATACCACAGGGTGGATATGTTTCATTTCCTTTTGAGTAGTTTCTCCTCCATTTTAATTTTCCATGAGCTTCTTCCACCATTTTTGGATTGATGAGACCATATATTTATTTTTGACTGGAAGGTATTATTGATTGAATCTTCATCTTGTGCCATTGTTATAGAATGTAGCTTGAGTGAGGATTCGATCTCAATGATCGTAAAAGGGATTGAAGTAGCACTAACAATACTAACAATATCCAGTGTCCTTTAAATAAGGATTGATATGTAAATAAGTGACGAATAAAATGGAATGAGAATCCAACTGCGATTCTCCTGTGTGATTATAATTGAAGTATGATTTGAGCATAGCAGATATTTCATGTCTTAACATCCAGTGATTATCTAAAAGAAGGAAATGAGTAAAATAATGATATACTTGAATGCAAAAATTGTACCTAATGTAGTGGAAGGTGAATTTGACATTAAAAAAAATTTGATTTTGCATGTGATGTAAAAACAGGCAACACGTAAAATTTCGTTATATGCAATTTTAAGCAATTAAAAAGGAAAAAGCATACCATGCAAGAGCGAGGACAAAGCAACAAGATTCTTCAGTCAAGATTTTATCTTGAATGACAAAACATGTGTTTGACTAGATTTGCTAAACGAATTGTGGGGAAGAAATATAATTTAGTTGTGCTAAGCTAAGTAAAAAATAAGAATAAAGGAAGGACAACAACTAATTCATTTTCGGGGAAGCGCCTGTGATTTAAGTGGGGGGCCATGGCGGTGGGTTACTGTGCTAGTCCCCCCTGAGGAATAGTCGAGGTGCGCGCAAGCTGGCCCGAACACCTCGGTCATAAAAAAAAAAACAAACAACTAATTCATTTTGAAATACAAATAATAAGCAAATAAATCAATGCGAAATTATTAGAGAAATAAACAAGAAACAATAAAGAACACTATCCCACGAGGAGAGCTAGTTAAAAATAATTTACTAATAATTGGAAAATCACATAGTTATTGTGGTGAGTGTTTTATTGTAATATTTGGGTTAGCGGTGGGACCGTTTAAGAAAAAAGGTTGAAAAGTCAAAAGAAGAAGAGAAAAAAGGGGAGGGGGTTCAACTTATATAAAGTGAAGACTAGCAAAGAGTTTTTTTTTTTTTTTTGGGGGGGAGGGGATGAGAAAGAAGGGAAGAAGAAGAAAGGAGAAAAAGGGAAGACGGGTTTTGTGTGTACACATCATGAAGGTTTCGTCAAGTCGAATTAGTTACATATCGCAACATTTGGCAAGGACTTATGCCCTTCTTTGTCTAATTGAAGTACTTTTGAAATTAAGGTTTGGAATCATAATTGTGTGAAATCTGAATGATGACATCTGATTTTTAAGGTTTTAAGTTGTGGAATTTAATGGAAATCATGGACTATTGTGTTTTAGAGTCTTGGGGTTCGACGATCATTGATTTGAAGCAACATTTTAGTTGGATTGAAATTCTAAAGTTTTGTACCGAAGGTCCAATAGTTTTGAATAATTGCTTTGGGCGATCGATTTGTTATTGTGTGGAAGTTATTTTGTTATCATTTAAGCTTAGTTTAGTTGAACCGTAGTTGAGATAGTAATTAATTAACTTTGATGTTATTTCTCGCTTATATAATAGGATTGTGAGTTTGTTGATTCAAGTAAACCTTGTTGTTTGGTTAGGGGCATATCTAGGTGAGCAATACAATCTCTTTTATGAATATGTAAACTCATATCTTGAAAGTGATAAAGATTTCAATATTGCACAAGTTATTAAAGCATGTAAATTGCATAAAAGTCTAGATTAAGCAAATACTACACTTTCATATTTGAGAATGATTTGAAAATGGTTTTATGAAAGGTATTGTGAAATGTGTGTATATATATATATATATATATATGTATAGTTTTGCAAATTGGTTTATAGAATGAGTTCTATGATTAATTGAGAAATGTTATATAAGGTTATACACATCGATTTGTGAATTTAGTTTATGAAATGTCATGGGAAATATTTTACGAAAAAGTGTTTTTATTGAATGAACTAAATTACAAAAGGTAATATGATTGGTTTATGAAATGTATTGTAAATTGATATATAGATTGATTTTCTAGATATTGGAGGATGTGAGTTGGGTGCTCAATGTCATTATAAACCCATCGAGAGACTAGTAGGTATGCATATCAAGTTTGGGATATACTTCATGGCTAAGCCATCGGCTTTGTAAGTGAATATCTTACCAATGGAAAATCTTGATTATCATGTTACCAGGCATTGTGTCATAATCATGGTTTGATATTGAGCAAAATATTGATCGATGGATAGACCATCAACGTGTATTTTAATATGAGATGGACCTTTGATATAGTTTTTGATAAAGATTAATCAATGGATTTGACCATTGATATTTATGATGATTTAAATGAGTATTTTCTGAATGTATAAAGCTTGTTGAAATGAAACAACTCGTGTATGATTTGTTATGTATGTCATTTGAGTTTTTGGTATTATTTTTTTTTTGGGTACGGGCACGTATAGTGGCTACTCGATTGGCTTAGAAAATATATGTAGCATTCACTGAGTTGTGATTGTTCACTCTCCTCTTTTCCAATCTTTTTAGGTCTCTTAGTCAGTGGCTTTTAGAATGAGAATGTTTTCGCGAGAACTTTTGAGAGTTAGATTTTGGTGATTTGAGGTTGCATCCTTTGGGTGTTAGAGGAATGACCATGTCATTGTGCTTATTCTTGTAGGATTTGGGGTGTGACAATTATACTCAAAACTACAATGCTTAGTCTCATGGAGAATTATCTCATGTCCGCCTTAATTAGATGTAAACTTTGCTATGCACAAACCACATGCAAGGAGTCCCTTGAACAAAATCCATTATGTGAGAGAGGTGTCAATGGTTCAGTTCGATTCGATTTGGATTTTAAGGAAACCCAAATCGAACCGAACCGAACCGTTTAAATGTATAATTTCATTTGTTTTTTCGGCCTTGGTTTGAACCAACTCAAAGAAGAACCAACTTCACACTTTCCAAACACCTTTTCTTTTAATTATAAAATCCAGAATATTAATTTTTTCATTTTTATTTATGTTTTGCCATGGAAATCCGTGAACAAGCAAATAAACAAGCAACAGATCTGTAATCGTCATCATCACTTGCACATATCGCAATCCAATCTCACAAACCTCAACATCCATTTCCCCTCGGCCCCCACGGTTCTTTTCCCGGCGAGATCTGACCCCTCGTCACCGGATCTCCCCCCACGTGCCACTATAACAGCTGTTGGGACCCATGGTTATCTCCGAGAGGCCGATGAAGCACGTGAAGAGTGAAGAGAGTGAAGAGATGGGTCGCGACCGACCTTTTCAACTTCCTCGCCTTCCCCTTCTCGTCTGTCGAGTGGGAGGGGGGAGAGGAGGGGCAAGGCTGTGCAAGGTGACAGTAAAGGAGTTTTTTCTAGGCATGCGATGCTGCCGCGGCGGCGGCGGTCGTCGCTGTTCCCCCACCTGACGACGTGGCAGGTGCTGCTCGGGTGGGGGACGTGGTGACATTGGGCCCCACCTGTACCTAGCGGTGGTGTGCCTGGACGCGGTGGAGGAATAAGTTTCCAGATCCAGATTGAATTAGAATCAATGACGGTTTTGGCTTTGGTCGAGCCGAGCGAATGATGGGAGGGCAAAAATGTGGAGGATGGTTTTTGACTTTTTTGGTTCGGTTCTGCCGAACCGTAATAATCTGAACACAAAAAAAAAGAAATGAATTATTTTCATTATTCGAATCAAATCGAATCGAAAAGTTACGAAATTGTTCGGATTGATTTTTGATTTGGTTTTTGACACACTTATCGTGCGGCACGTGAAAATCTCTTCATTGTGTGGCTTGAAGGATTATATAATGGCTCGTCCACCGAATGCTTTCTAAGAAGTCCATTTTTTTTTTTTTCACACGGTCACATCTTGGATTGTCAAATTGCACTTTTCTTGACCAACGAGACCTTCCCAAAGAACTCGTCTCTGTATCTTCATATCATGCGAATATTCCTTCAAGTTCTAATTGAAATAGGAAAGTTTGATATTGGGATTTCTTTCCTAGTAGATTCGATTTCATTTACATCCTCATTATGGAGAAATAATTTGACATTTTTTTTAATTAATCTCGTTCTTATATCCTCAGCTGGGACTGAAACACAATACGCCACCATCTCCATCAGAGCAAACTTGATCGAAACAACTACTTCAGCGGAGGATTTTTTTTTACTCCAGGAAGGATCTGAAGCTTTGGCGATTTTGCTAGGGGAAGCGTTCAAGGATATGCTAGGGTTGACGACAACAGAAGATAAAGGGGAATAAGTAACCGCGCCTCTTGTTCACTCGTCGAACAGATCCACGATCTCCTGGCAAGAGAAGTAGGAACAAAAATGTTACAGATTCTTTTGCTTCTAGGATCGCTTTTGCTTCATGAAGGAGCATCACTAGCTGCTCCTCTGGCGAAGGGTAATTGCGCCCAAACATGTGGTGGCGTCGCCATTCCCTTCCCATTTGGGATTGGAATCGGCTGTTTCCTCGACAAGTGGTACGAGATCATCTGCCGGCAAGGCAGCCATGGCGCCATCCCAATACTGAAAACGCCAAACTTGATAGTGCTTGACATTGCGCTACCCGATTACCATGGCAGAAAAAACGGCTTGATTAACGTCACTCTTCCTATAATCTACTCGCCAAATATGAGCTGCAGGGGCGATGGAAAGTTTATCCCTGTGAGCTTGAAAGGAAGCCAATTCATCTTCTCCCAGTCATGGAACGTCTTCGTTGCCATCGGTTGCAAAGTATTCGCTTTGATAGAGGACACGAAGTCTGTTATCACAGGATGCCAAGCCAGTTGTGAAGCAGATGACGAGGTTTTTGGGAAGACTTGTTCAGGCAGCGATGGATGCTGCCAAACCACAATTACCTCGAATCTTCAAGAATTCGCCATCACTTTCCATGAAGCCAAAAACTCAACAGGAAACAGTGGATGCAATTATGCCTTCTTGGGAGATAGGTCGCAGTTCATACCTTCGACTATAGACTATGATGAGTTGAGGGCAAACGCTCGTTTTGCAGCAGTGCTAGAATGGGGGATAGATAAATCATCAGGACTTGGGTTAGAGATTTATCAACAAAGCTTCATCCCCGGCAATTCCTATAATTGCAGCATGGTCAGCTTCGATTTAGCAGATCAGATGGAGATGCCATTTCTGCAATGTTTTTGCAATAAGGGATTCGCTGGTAACCCCTATATTCAACATGGATGCGAAGGTAAAACCAATTACATTTTATTCGCACCAATCATTGAAAACTTAATGTCGAAACACCGTACTAATAAGAAGAAGTAGCTCTTTGGAGGCTGAAGTGGCTTTTCATGCAATCCTAGAGACAAAGCTCTACTAATTTTGATTGTCATCTTTTATTCAGATGTTGATGAATGCCAAGATCTGACCAGGTGCCCTGACAGAAAGTGTGCGGTGACCGGTGACCGTGTTTGTGTAGAAGAAAACCTGACAATTAAGTTTCTCTTCGTTGGTAAGCCAATTTCTACTTTGTATCATGAGTTATGAACAAGGACTTTTGATCTATTGTGCACCCAAATATTCACAAATATCGCATCCTATAAATACAAAATTTAGTCTATAAATAATAACTCCACAATTTAGAAAATGCATTATGCATTTACAGTGGATCGGATGTTAGATAATCCTATAGAGCTCCTTAGAATCCTATTTTGCCGTTTGATTTGGGCACATATATATTAGTAACATTGTAGCCTAATTAGTTCATAGTTTTCAACCTAATCGACTCAGCAACACATACACTATGTCAAACCTAATACCCGTGATTTATTTTCTGGCTGCCACTGGACTGATTAGATGGTTGTTTAGTGATATGCTAAGTTTTTTATAAGGAGACTACTTTTGCATCAATCACAATAGCATTCTATTGATGAAATGGATGGATATACACAAGATGTCTAAGACAAATCTCTCCAGTATCAGATTAGCATTTTCTTCTCTTCAGATTAGGCAAATGCTCGATGCTTGCTTTTGGTTATGCTCATACCACTGTGATAAACCAGGTATTGGAGCAAGCCTAGTGGCACTACCCTTGCTTCATTTGTTATGGCTGTCGAACAAGTTCATGAAGAAATTGAGAGAAATCAAGCTCAGAGAGAGGTACTTCAAACAGAATGGTGGCCTCTTGTTGCAGCAACAACTGTGTTCATCTGAAAACAATGTCGACAAGAGCAAATTGTTCAATTCAAAGGATTTGGAGACGGCCACTGACAATTTCAACGAGAATAGAATAATTGGCCATGGTGGGCAAGGAACCGTCTACAAGGGGATGCTTGCAAATGGAGGAATCGTTGCCATTAAGAAGTCAGAGGTGATCAGTACGGGAAAAGTCGAACAATTCATCAACGAGATTGCCATTCTCTCGCAAATCAACCATAGGAACATCGTTAGGCTATTGGGGTGTTGCTTGGAAACAGAGTCACCACTTTTGGTGTATGAATTCATACCAAATGGGACTCTTTTCCAATATTTACATGACAATCTAGTATCGTGGGACATGCGCCTTCGAATTGCTAGCGAAGTGGCAGGAGCCTTGTCCTATCTACATTCTTCAGCATCAATCCCAATCTACCATCGAGACATCAAATCTACTAATATTCTATTGGACGACAAGTACCACGCAATAGTGGCTGACTTTGGCACTTCCAAGTCAATTTTGGCTGATCAAACTCATGTGACCACAAGAGTCCAAGGGACATTTGGCTACTTAGATCCTGAGTATTTTCAATTAGGTCAGTTCACAGATAAGAGCGATGTGTATAGCTTTGGTGTGGTCCTTGTCGAGCTCTTGACAGGGCAAGAGCCAATCGCATTTCTTGGAGAGGACAATGAGAGAAACCTTGCAAGCTATTTTCTCCTATCAATGAATGAGAACCGCCTATTCGACATCATGGACACTCAAGTTTTGAAGCAAGGTGAGAAAGAAGGGATCGTCGCCTTTGCTAACCTTGTGAGAAGGTGCTTGAAGTTACATGGAAAGATGCGACCTACAATGAAAGAAGTAGCAGTTGAACTGGAGCGAATCAGAATGCTGGAAAATCCTGCCATCAAGGATGGACATACTCAGGAGAAAAGTGAGTAGTACGCATTTGAAATCTAAGGTGTTCACACTATCAAACTTGCAACCACTCATATGTAGTGAATCATTGCAAATTAGTTCTGTATATATATGTTATTACTTCAAAAAGAACATCCAGATTTTGTCAAGGTAAATGTCGAAGGATAGAAAATTGTAAAATTGTTTTTCGGACTCTTTCTTGATGGAAAAAAGAAAAACCTTAGTTCTCATATATCTAAAAAGAAATTCAGCATATATTGTGAAATTTGTCGCGGTCATTGAGACAATTCAATATGGCAACGACAATCCCAGTATTACTCATTTATGTTCCAAAAGATGCATCAATTGGATATAAGATATAAATGACCACATAAAAAGAGAAGCCATCTGTACAATACCTATTTTAGAATCAACATTTGACATGGCAACAGTTCAGCGGACGTTGTCGCTATGTCTAATCGCCTCACTACTTTATTTTGTTGAATAGGAAGAATAATGTTGCAGCTTCCCTATTTCTCTAACTCGATTGCTAGTTCTTTCATTGCTGGTTGCTTCCTTCGCTTCAAGTTTAAACTCTCTTTCCAAGTTTAACAACAGGCATAGTCTCTTCCTTTGCACCTTGCTTTAGAACTTGATCATTGACGATGTCGAACAAACAATTCTCTTCAATAGAGATTAGAATGTAAGCTACCAGACTTCTTCCTTCTTCTTGTACCCGTAGAGAAGAGATCGTCTTCTGTCGGTTAAAAAAACAACGAGGATTACTCCATACCTGTAGGTATGGCTTTTGTCAGTGAACTGATTTGATTGGAAGACTCTGAATCTAAATAATCAAAGGATTCCTAGCACCAATGTGCTCACACGAGTTTGATATAGGGAGATAGACTTAGAAAGGTCCCAAAAATCCATTACCTTTGCGCGATGTTATTCATTCAAGAATATATGTGTGGACTTTAGTTTCAATGACAAAAAGGTTCGGAGGCCACTGAGTGCAATTAAGATAGGGCTCCTGCAACTTTGGTTTCAACCTATACGCACACATCAAGGATACAGGATAGTTGTCGCTTGGGTCATAGAGATATTGGTAAAGAGTCTCATTGGGCATGAATTCATTGTTAGGAGCGGGAGTTGTGTTTCCAAACAACATCCTAATAGCTTGACCACGTTCCGGGGGTTTTATTTATGATAGAAGGACGACTTCAGTGACATTTGGACTTTTCCATCATCTTTCTCTTTAGTATTCTTGTCACAACTATTTTTCCATAGATTAACATCCCCTTGTAAACCTTTCCTTGCCCACCAAGAATTCTGTTTCGGTTGAACTGGTCAGTTGCTTTCCCTAAATCCATAGAATTAAATAACTCGCTTTTCTCAAAATTGCCTTCGAGCGAAGATAGCTGTAGTTGCAGCAAAAGGCCATTGTTGTTTAAGGTTCTTCTCTTTCAGCTTAATTTATCTTCAATTCTCGATGACGTTGCATAGGAACCACGATAAAAGAACCAAAAGCTGCACTCTGACGCCGGAGCCCAGGCCTTTGATATGCAAAATATTGAGAGGAGAGAAAAATTAGGAGCAAAGGCTGGTCGTTAAGGATATGAACTAAGCAGATCATTTTACAAGCTGTAAAGATGCTTATGAGCTCGAATTGGGTCGCTTCTTTGCAGAGAAAGAATATGTGTGTACCTTGATATTGCATCTCCCTTAGGGCCTCTCTTGCATCCATTTGCCTTCGATTCGCGAAACACCTAACCAGAAACGACAAAGAAAAGGAACTGAAATTTCATATGGAAATAGAAATCGTCGATAAAAAGCCCGGGCAAACCATTGATTTGCTGCTCCATTCGTAAGTTTTCGTTAAATAATAATTGTGCTTGTCCTTCCTTGAGATATTTCTCCATTTCCAATTCATAAACTCTTCAACTATTAGGTGTTCGAAAGAATTTGTGTTAGCTCGAGAGTTCGGAACAGTGATTATAAGAACATAGATGATTGATTAGCCAAGCGAGTTTTTATTCATCCACTATTAAATATTAGGTTTGACCTACAACTACTTAGTATCGCATGAGATCCTCAAGATGGGTTTATCAACATAGCTCCACTGACGTGTCAACAGTTTATAATTCTCTTCATATAATGTAGCAGTGCCCATAATGACAAGTTTGTCAGAGGTTCCGATTACAACATAGTAAGAACTAGTGATCTTGTGGATGATAGGTGAGCACGAGAGCATTGACCTAGCCAAGTTTAATAGTGGGCCAATACTAAGAAGCTAGTGGACTAAGGAAAGTCATCTTCATCGGAATTAATAGCTAAGGAGCAGTGGTCTCTCTATTCTATCACTTATGGAGACCAAGTCTATGGCCTGTTCTAACATAAGTTCTCTGTCAACAATGGCCTTGAAGACCAGAGGGGCCATTATCAACATGTCATCCATTGGTTCCCTCCATGCCGGTCTTCCCAAGTTTGTTTACGTGCAAATCGGTTTCCATGTTTAAGGAGATAAGTTAACCTACTTTCCAAAGGTTTTGGGCGAATTTTTGCTCAGATTTGGGTCTACATGGACCCAATCCATCATAGTGCCAACCATGCGGGCCCCATTTGCGAGTCACACTTGATTGACAGCTATGATTGCATTTTGGGTCCATGACCTGGGATCCAAGCAATAGTTTCTCCAGGTTTTTGGTTTACGTGTATGCATTGGGCAACACACATTTCGCCCACGTATTACCAAGTACCAGGTATGAACAATTTCATAATTAAGTCATCATCCTACATTGAATTCGCCTTGGTCAATGAAGCTAGTCGGAGCATCTCATAAACGCAAGGCTCATTTATTTCATAAAGACTTCCTTGTTTGTGGCTTATGTTATGGCTCTTCTCCCTAATGTTTTCAAAAGCAAAATATATTTACAGATTGAATGGTCAAGTGCCCGATGACTCATCTTTCTGTACGCGGACATTGCTTTTTATGCCTTCTTCAAGTTTCACTTTTCGTTCATGCCGTTAGAATTAATATGGATGAAGTTGCAAGTCGCAAGTTTTGGAGACACTAAGAAATGGAGATTTTGAGAGGCAAAATCAAGGAAACATAATTAAAGGACTGGAAATTGAGAAAATGTATTGTGATTATCTTGATTCACATGAGGAAAGTGTGATTATCTTAATTCACTCAAGGAAAGTGGGATCCAACGAGAAAAAAAAAACATGTTACAGTTCTAATCGCACAAAATGTTCACTTCAAATAATGGGCAGGTGCATGATCAAACTTTCCATGAGAGGGGTCATGGGAATAGAGATGAGGTGTAGTTGCAACCCATTTCCATCAAGCACTTAGTTTGTTTTTAGTCAATATGGAAGACTTTCTCATTATTAGGGTCGCACTTGGCTGCTTAAATGAAAGAGGCCTCTACTTATCAAGCTTGATTTTTCAATGCTCTAGCAAAACTGAAGAAAATCATGCCCGTGTCCTTAACTTTCTTCCCTTCTTATGGTCAAATAGGACAGAGCTCATAGGTCGTAAGTTATAACTCCTTTCTTCAATATACAAGCATCACTAGCAAACCACACACCTGGCAATTGTACTGAATCTTGTAGGAACATTGCCATTCCCTTCCCCTGCCAACAATCTAAGTAAGGTCGAGGCTAATAGACTACATCTAACTAACAAAATTGAAAGCTTTTAACAAATTATAGACGCACAATACTGAGAAACTAATCTTTAGCTCTAAACGAGGTTTAACTTTGATTAATTTCTAAATCAAACCTAAACAATACTAAAGTAAGATTAATTTGCATAATTTAAAGAAAGACTGTATTCATGTCAAATCAGAATGTGCTAATGACCGAGCTAGTTAATACTAAACAGAAAGATTGGCAGTGAAATGTGAATATACGTAGCAATAAGCAAAGACGTGGCACAATTTTTTAATGTGATGTGGACGTGGAAGGATTCAAATGATTGTGGTCGAGGACAAATTGAAAAAGACCTCACACGTACAAGGAAGAACTTTAATCGGGTGAGGAAAGGAATAAATATCTCAATTATGATGTGCTTAATGGGATCCACGACAAAGAATCCTAAAACATCTTCCATCTTGGTAACGCTCCAGGTCTTTCTCATTAAAACGATGATTGACAAAGTTATCTCCCCAACAATGAGAAAAGTCGCATTTGGCTGCTCAAATCGGGAGGCGTACCGAGACTTGCAAGGCATAACTGTACCGAAAAATGCGGGGACGTCACCATTCCCTTCCCCTTGGGAATAGTAACAGAGTGTTTCTTGGATGCCTGGCATGAGATTGTCTGCCAGCAAAATCATACGGGTTAATTCCAAAAAACACTCCAAATTTCAGATTTAATTTCCAATATACCCTGGACCTTTTCTTTTGTCTCAAGAAAAACCTCAAACTTTAGGTTCAGTCCCAAATATACCCCGAACTTTTTTTTATCTTAGAAAAAAACCCCAAACTTTAGTTTAGTCCAAAATCTACCCAAAATTTTTCTTTTATCTCAGAAATAATCTCAAACTCTAAGTCTATTCCCAAATCTATCCCAATTTATTTTTTTTTATAAAAAAAAATCATCAAATTTTACTCTAATCCTAAATTTGCCCTCGTTAGCCTCTATCCAAAAGCCGTATTAGTAATCCCTAATTTTTTATGTCCTAAAATGGTTTCATTTTGAAAATAATTTTCTATGACATCTTGTTTATGTATTTTTATTATCTATGTGGAAATGCCATGTTAAGTTGGGACTAGACCATGGGGTATATTTGAGAACATATCAAAAATTGGTGATTTTTTAGTACAAACGGAGGGTAAAACTCCAAATTAGTATACCTGTTAATTGCAGCGTGTTATTTAATTTAGAAATTTGACAGTAAAATTTAACAGAAAATAATATATGGTAATTTGTTTTGGTGGTCAAAAAAATAATTTTGAGTAAATTTGTTATATGTGTACCAATTTGAGATTTTTTTAGACAAAATAAAATTCAGGGTAGATTTGAGACTAAAATTAAAGTTTAGGGTTTTTTTTTAGACAAAAGAAAAGCTCGGGGCAGATTTGGGACTGAACCTAAAGTTTTGGGTTTTTCTTGAGACAAAAAAAGTTCGGGGTATATTTGAGACTCGGACCTAGGGGTGAGCGGTTCCAGGTTCCTTACAGGTTTCACTTGGAACCTGGAACCTACCCTCGAGAATAGGTTCCTCAGTTTTTAGAACCTGGAACCTACCCGTTGAAATCTGGAACCTAGAACCTACCCTCTTACAGGTTCCGGTTTCGGTTCCAGGGTCCAACAGGTTCTCTTTTTTTTTTCATTTAAGTGGAGCCGGTTCCGATTCTGAAAAAAGAAGAACCGAGAACTAGAACCTCCCTCCCTAGAATCGGGAACCGTGATCATCCCTTTCAACATAGTTTTTATAATGATAACGACACAATTTCTATGATCTCCCTAAGTCATAAAACAATCATGTCATCATATTGCAAAGCAAGAGGTACAACACAAGTCTCACAAATTAAAGAATAAGATTATCTACAAAATGAGGGACTTACATCATTAATGACTAAGACAAAATCATGCTTTCTCTTAAATCTCACAAGCTCATCCATTTGGTGCAAAGTCTCCATCTATGCTAAACAAACTGTTTAGGAAGAAAATAAAGATCACCTCAGTTTAAAATTTAAATTACTATCCACTGAACTAAAATAATTATTAGAAAGCCTTACCACATATCTTCATTTCACTTTAATTGATAAACTCTATTTACTGGTGATCTCCTCACTAAGACCATCCATATCTTTAAAAAAGAAGAAGAGATAGATTAAACAAAGCATTCATATATTTTTTTTGTCTTTTTCTTGTTTTATCTTTTCTGCTGCAGCTTTCTTCCTCCCCCATGCAGCGTCTTCAACCTCCCGACGTCCCTCACCCGCATTTCTTCTTCTTCCTCTATTTCTTTTCTTCTTCTTCTTTTTTTTTTAATACGAAATACCTTCGACTCCAACCGAAAACCCCATGGTTCTTCTCTCCTTACTGAGACACCACCCTTTTATCAGCCACTCATCCCCGTCAACATCGGCCACCACCGGCTATAAACTCCGGTGGTTGCGAAACCCTCACCGATTCGACAATACACGGGTTTTTCATACAAATCATCATGGAACCTCGAATATGAATGAATACATAGTGATTCTATAGATAAAAGAGCATGAAAATAGATCGGTTTTCGACTAAAAGTATGAACCCCCTTCGGTTTTCTATAAGACATTTTATCAAACACTTGGCGGGCATGAATAAACCGAAAGGTTTCCAACTCGAACCGAACTTATACCGGGACTAGGCTTCCAACTAAACATAGTAGCATGCAAAGGAAATTCAGTGGAGGGACGACAAGGGCTGGGGCTCATGCGAACTGCTTCGCGTGAGCTCCAGCCTGACGCCTTACAAAAACCAGGTATTCCAGTGAAAAAGGTAAATAAATAAACAAACTAACCTGGTTTGTTCGGTGGTTGCGACGGGTGGCGGTTACTAGGTGGTCCTCCGGCAACAATAGAAGACCCTCTCGAGCCTCCCTCTCGCACTCAGATTCTCGGATCTTTCCCTTCTCTCGGTCGCTCTCCTCTCTTGAAGCTTTTTCACTTGTTTTCTCCCTGTCTTTTCTCAGTCAACACATGTCTCTCTCTCACTTTTATCTCTCACTTTTTTTTTTTCGTTCTCTCCTTTCTCCTTCCTTTTCTCTCTCGGGCTCTCTCCGATCTTTGCCCTTCGGTCTCTCTCCTTCTCTAGCTCGTTTTTTTTTTAGCTTTTCTCCGGTCTCCCCCCTTCTTTCTTCTCTCGGTTCTCGGTTTCTTTTTCTCCCCCCTCCTCCCGATTTTTCTCTGAAGAACCTCTCTCGAGCAGCTCCTCCGAAACCAGCCCTTATCCTCGGCAACATGCTGCTGCCGTCGACTTCCCTCGCCATCCGACTTCGCCGACCTAACCCCCGCCGTGTGACCTTCTCCTACTTTGCTTCCCTCCCGACTCTCGCTGCTGCTTGCTTTCCATTTTTTTTATTTCCCTTCCGGTTCCGGTTCCAGGAAATGAGGAACCGAGAACCGGAACCGGTCTCCCTAGAACCGGGAACCGAACCGGACCCTTCGGTTCGGTTCTCCGGTTCCCGGTTCTACCCAGGAACCAGGCTCACCCCTAACTGGACCTAAAGTTTGGGGTTTTTTTTGGAATTAACCTAATCATACGGTTCCTATACTAAATAAGATTAGATTGAGAGTTATCAATATTTCAATCCCCACTTATCATTCAGATGGGGATGGCATGATAAAGGTCAGTCTTCCTGTATTTTACTCAAATGCAAGCTACCAGTGCAGTGGACTTGGTGAGCCGGCAAGCCGGCGATGTTAGTAATTACCAACTCCTTTGTCCTAAATAAATTATTAATAAAATTAGGAATTCAATAAATGGGAGCATGTTTTCCTACTCTTGGACAAGGAATTCGCTCGTTGCCATCGGGTGTGGTGTGCCCACTCGATATATCTGTATTTAGTTGTGAAACGACTCAAACATGTTAACGGATTGTGGAATCATCGCCATATGTCCCCCATATGTTTGCCATTATGAGGTTTGAACCTGAACATTTGGTCTTTTCTAGTTGATTCGGTTTCAATCATAATATAAAACTTGAGTGTGGCTTGTAAACTCAAAAGAACTTAACAAACCAAACTCACAAACTAAGATACTGAATTCTTATAAATCGTCAGAAATCCATTAAACGTGGATGATAATTTGCACAACTTTGCTCTTTTCGTTTGCTGTAATATTATCAAGTAACTGCACCCTTCCTTATTATATATGACCAAAACCATCCGAACCTGATTAGTCTCCATTGTAGGTTGAACTTAGTTCGGAAAAAGCCTAAGCTGGATTATGTGAGAATAGGTGCACGCGTCGAACCTAATAAGAGGCTCTGCAATTTTTTGATGTCTAGGTTTGCGTGGAAGCAAGTCATAACGAGGCTTCTTCTGCTTCTTTCAGTCGAAAGATTGGACTCCAAAAAGTAATTTACTTTGGACTTTTCGCTAATCCCACAACTACAGTGTGTCTTAATGCCTCAGAGCTGGTTAAAGATCTCCTGTGTGGGTCGGTGGTCTTTTAACTTTCCGACTTTTCTAACTTAGAAAGCTGAGTTTTCAAAATATCCCATTTCTCAATACGTTTCAAGCATTTTCCTAATGTGGTTGTCCAGAACAAAGAACGAGCGGTCAAAGTCCTCCGATCTAAGAATGGCTAAAGAGCCTTTTTGAAAGGAGAAACTTCAATGGTTAAGAAAAGAAAATATCTTTGATTTTCATCATCTTAATACCTTGTGTTTCCTTTTTCAGTTAAATTTCTTTCCCTTATCTTCAACTGAGACTAAAAAAGAGTCCCCCGCTATTGCCATCAAAGCAAACCTGATCAAAACAAATTTTCTCATTTTGGCTGCTAAAATAGGGGCCACTGACCACTTCAGTAGAGAATTTTCTACTACAGGAAGGATCTGAAGCTTTGACAAATTTGCATTAGGAAGCATCCTCCCATAAGGTAGGGTCAACAAGTAACAGAAGAAAAAGGCGTTTAGGTAAACCCCATCTTGCACTAATTCCTTGAATAGATTCATGATTCCTCATGAATGGCTAGATCATTGATCTCGTGAAAATGGGTAAAAATGAGACCAATGACCAAGCTGAGTGATTGCCCACCACCAAGAAGCTTGTGGTCTTAAAACGGTCATTCTCAGCATAACCGCTAGCTATGGAATGATAAATTCTCTATTATGTCGTTATAGGAGACTAAAAGTGCATTTGTTATACGGAAAATTTAATAATATAGAAAAATGATTTCCGGTAAAGTATTTTCCAGAAAAACAATCAATTTTTCTTTATTTGGTATTATATGATTGAAAATATTTTCCGTTATTTGGATATTAATGGAAAATGATTTTAGTCTAATAACTTTTTCTTAGCTTTAAAAAATAGTCAATTTTTTATTTTGAATTTTTAATTATAAATTATAAATTATTTTTTATTTTATTTTCTGTTATTTTCTGTTTCTTTTACCTTCTTCTTCTCCCCCATATCGGTTTGCTTCCTCTGCCTGTTCCTCTACTGCCTTACGAGCCATCTCCGTCTGCTTCCTTCGCCGGTTCCTCTCGGCCAGCTCGCAAGGGGCGAGCTTGAGCCCCACCGCCGAAGGCCGTCGCTCGATCTGGCAAGGCTTGAGGCTCACCGCGAGGGGCTACGAGCTCGCCGGCCTCGGCCGAAGTCGTGGCCTCTGGCGGCGAGGCTCAAGCCTCGCTGGCTCGCCGCCGAGGGTGCTAGCTCACCCGATCTGGCGAGGCTTGCCACCGAAGGTCGCGATCTCGCCCGATCTAGGGAGGCTTGCCACCGGAGGTCGCGAGCTCGCCTGATCTGGCAAGGCTCGATGCTCGCCGGCTGCGATTGAGCTCAAGCCTCGCGTCGAAGGCTGCGAGCTCGAGCCCTACCGCTAGAGGTAGCGAGCTCGAGCCTCGCCGCTGAAGGTAGCGACCTCGTTGGCCGCGGTGGCGGCCGGCGAAGAGCTAAGAAGAAGAAAGAAAAAAAACAAGAAGGAAAAGAACGAAATAAAAAAATAAAAGAAATTCGATTTTAAGGAAAAAATTAAAAAAATCGATTTTTTAAACAAAACTAAAAATTCAAATTTTTTAAAAATATACATTTACAATAGCAATCATTTTGTTAATCAATATATTTGAAAAATATTTTTCGGTTCTTTCAAACCGCAAATCATTTTTATAAATTTAAATTTTGGTAAAAAATATTTTCCGTTGACTAAAAAAAAATTCTTCATTGACTCATTTTTTAAGTGAGCCAAATATTGAAAAATGAGAAAAATGATTTTATAAAAAGTATATTTTGCGAAACACATACATCTTAAGTCAATGGTTAATTCTAATATAAGTTCTCATTTGATAATGGTATTGAAGACCATTGATATTACAAGTCATCATTAATTTGAACCGTCTTGATATTTTCAAGTTTGTTCAAGTACAAATTGGTTTCCATATAGATGGCAAGTAAATTAACCCGTTTTCCACTGGTTTTGCGCAAAATTCTTGCATGGATACAAGTCTCTATGGACTTGATCCATCGTAATCGGTAATTATGTGGGCCCCACGTGATAGTCACACTTGACCAATGGCTGTGATTGTGTATTATATGGGAGATGGGCACCATACGCCTTTGAAGAAGTCCAATCTCAGCGGTCAAAAAAGAACTTCCACTGCTTGTCAAAGTCCAGAATTTGACTCTAAGGCTTCGTTCGTTTCACGGAAAATATTATTTTTTTAGAAAATATTTTCTAAGAAACTATTTTCCAGAAAAACGTAATTATTTTTCTGTGTTCGGATGAAACTTGATTTTAAAGTGAAAAATATTTTCTGCCATTCGCTTAAGAAAATATTTTTCTTTAAACTCTTTTCAATATTTTATTTTTAAAATCATTATTTATTATTTAAAAAAATTATTATTAAATTATTTTTCTCCCCGTCTCAAGCTCGCATGATTAGCTCATTGGCGAAGCGACCTCAAGGCAACGAGGCTCGAACCTCACAGATTGGTGACGCCTGAGCCGCAACATGGTTTGGCGACACTTGGGCATCATCAATCTAGCGAGGCCCATGCCTCGCCGGCTCTAGCGACGCTCAGGCATCACCGATTTGTAAGGCCCGAGCCTCGTCGTCATTTGGTGATACTTGAGCGTCACCAATCTGCGAGGCCCAAGCATTGCCGATCTAGCGCTCGAGCCTCGTCGCCTCGGCGACACTCGAGCGTCGCCGATCTACGACGCTTGAGTCTCGCCGTCATCCGGTAATGCCGGATCGGGAAGCTTGGCTCACCGCCGCCAGCCATTGCCGTGGTCGGCGATCGGCCAAAAAAGAAAAATAGCAAAAAGAAAGACAAAAAAATAAAGAAAATAAAAAATTGATTTTATTAAAAAATAACAAAAATGCGAATTTATGAAAAAATATAAAAAAATTGATTTTAAAAAATAGAAAGAAAGAAGGAGAACTAATAAGAGGTGAGAGATAGAAGGGAGTGAGTGTGGAAAATGTTTTCCCCAATTTGAAAAGTGAAAAATACTTTCCCCAATTTTAGAAGACTTTTTTTTCTTCATGGAAAATGTTTTCCCCAATGAATTTATTTTCCATGAAATGAACGTTGGAAAATCCGGAAAATATTTTCCTGGAAGTTATTTTCCGTGAAATGAATTGAGCCTAAAAAGCCCATTTACTTTGGACTTTTCATTAGTCCCACGACTGCGATGGCCTTAATGCCTCAAGTGCCCATCGAAGGTCACTTGTCCAATTCAATTGCCTCGAACTTTCCAATTTTTCTAACTCTGAAAGCTAAGTTTTTGAAAATCCCCATTTCTCGGTACCTTCAAGCCTTGTCCTAATGTGTTTGTCTAGAGCAAAAAACGAATCGTCAAAGTCCTCCAATCTGGAAATGACTTGGAGCCTTTCTAAAAGTAGACACTTTGATGGGAACAAAAGAAAATTTCTTCAAATCTCATCATGTTAATTTCTTGAGTTTTTTATTCATTTGAAACATGCCGAAAATATCCGGAAATTCTCAAAAGATTGACCAAATTACAGAGACATGAATCATACACTAAGTGAGATAGAATTACAATTGCTCAACATTTCACTTCCTCTGGAAACATGGATGAGAAGGATTAGCAATAATTTCTTGTAATTTACTCAATGTGCAACCATTTAAAACACGGTGCAGTTCAAGGCCTCTAAACAAGGTTAAACTCATAAATCAATTTAATAAATGACTTAAATAGTGCTAAACTAAGACTAATATTCAGAATTTACAGAAAATAAAATGATCGGCGATGAATGTGAATATATTTAGCAATAAGCAAAGACATGGCACAATTTTTTAATGTAGTGTGGAAGAGGAAGAATTCATACGATTTTGGTCGAGGAAAATTTGAAAAAGGTCCGACGCGTACGAGGAAGAACTTTAACTGGGTAAGGTAACGAATAAATATCTCAATTCTAACGTGCTTAATGGGATCCACGACAAAGAATCCTGAAATGTCTTTCATCTTGGCAACGCTCCATGTCTTTCTCATTAAAACGATGATTGACAAAATTATCTCTCCCTACAATGAGAAAAGTCACACTTGGCTGCTCAAATTAGTGTCCTCTACTTGTCAAACTTTGATATTTCTATCATCAGGGAAACATCTCAGGCCGATTCTAGAAAGTGACGGAGCTGGAGTTTATGGGTACGGAACATGAAAATTCTTCCCTTCTTTAACGAAAATAACAATATTAAAGGGACTCAGCTCCTGTCACCGTGCTCCATAGGTTTAGGTCCATGCACATACAAACCGTGAAAATCATGTCAAACTCGGTGTTTCAAGTTCTTTTGCTTCTGGTTTCCCTCAATTTACAAGCATCAGGAGCTGCACCAGGACGTCCAATGCCTAACTGCAATGATAAGTGCGGGGAAGTCACCATTCCGTACCCCTTCGGAATAGGAACAGGGTGTTTCTTGGATGACTGGTATGAGATCGTCTGCCAGCAAGACAACACGGTTCCCATACTAAAGAAGATTCAATTGAGAGTTCTCAACATTTCACTCGCCAATTTTACTTCAGAGGGGGATGGCATGATAAAGGTCAGTCTTCCAGTAATTTACTTAAATGCAAGCTGCCAGGACAATGGAATTATTAAGCCGTTGAGCTTAGTAGGAAGTAAATTTGTCTTCTCCCAGAGATGGAACGTCTTTACATCGGTCGGTTGTGACACCGAGGCAACAGTGACTAGTAAAAAATCAGATGGTGTAGTCTTTACATCAACCGGCTGCCAGTCGAAATGTGCTGGAAACAACCCCAACATTCGCCGGTATAGTAATTGCTCCGGGACTGACGGATGCTGCCAGACCACACTCCCCTTAAATCTTCAGAAGTATTGTGTGGATTTCAAAGGTGGACAAAAAGGGGACGAGTATGCTTTTCCGTCAGAGAGATCATGGCTCTGGAAGTCGGACGTTCCAGGTTTATATGAATTGAGATTGAATGATTCGGTTCCAGTGGTGTTACAATGGGGGATCAGAAACGATACCAACTATTCACGCACGCTTCGCAAAAGCTCGAATATCTCATGTTACACGAGTAGCTTGCCATATGTGGAGTGCTGGTGCGAAATGGGGTATGGTGGTAACCCTTATATTATTGGAGGATGTCAAGGTAACATTCCGTTTTAGGGGCACCATACAGCGAAGTGGTTTGTTCATTCCCAGATTTTTGCATTCGTTTAATGATCCCATGCATGCTTTTCTACCTTCTTTTTTTCGTTTTTCCACCCAGAATTATACAAAGTGAATGCACTTTCAAACAAATTTGAAATGCGACTGAGTACTCCCGCTAATTTCACTCGAGGAGATGGTAATTCACTGCTAATATATTTTTATCATTTGTCATCAGATATTGACGAATGTGAAGACTCAGATATTTGCCTCGGGAGGGGCCAGACCTGTGTGAACAAACAGGGCGGCTATTACTGTGTTGGTAGTACAAAGACAGTTAAAGTCATTCTGATTGGTAAGCTTTTGACCGCTTCATGCTCTTGATTATTGTGAGAAAAATAATAGTGGGCCTAAATTATGTTAAAAAAGGGCATGGAAATAAATCTTACCTTACTCTTCGTTGTAACAGGATTGTCCGTTCGCTTTGAGTCATTTATCCTTCTATTCTTTCACATGAAGAAAATTATTAAAATAGTCTTAAATCTATTGTAATTTTTCTAATTTAGTCCAAAACATTTTTTTAGCTAATACAGTCCTAAGCTTTTTGCAATTGTCCCAATTCAGTCCGTCCAGCTAACTTTAGCTGACCAACATTGACATGACGTGGACAATGGCTGATGCCGATGCGAACGACCGACACTAACATGACAATATTTTAATAGTATTTTATTTTTTTGAATTTTTTCCTCTCTCTCCCTCCCTCCTTTGGCCACTGGTGACTGGCCAAAGGTAGGGCCGACGAAGGACTTTGCTGGCCTCAAGGAAGCTTGGCCATGGCGAGGCCACTTGCTAGACTAGCGAGGCTCACTGTTGTTAGATTTGGCATGGGTCAAGCCTCATCGACCATGAAGGCAAGGCTCGACCTCACTAGAGGCTGCAATGTTGAAGGTCGCGATCTCATGTGGCCTTTGGCCAACGACTAGGCGAGCCTTGCTGATCGGCCATGGGTGAATCATTATCCACCACCCCAAAAATCAATTGCAGCACCATGCTTCCTTCCTCTATCTCTACACACCCATGGCTAGCATGGGCGAGCCTCGCCCAGCCATTGGCAGCCCTTGCTAGAGGCTGCGTGAGGTCACAACCTCTAGTGAGGTCGAGCCTCCACCCCATGGCAGACGAGGCTCGGCCCTTGCCAAATCTAGTGATGGCAAGCCTTGCTAGCCTAGTGGATTGTTTGGGCGAGGTTGCCCATTGGGCAATAGGCTTCCTCGAAACTTCATGGACCCTGCCTCTAGCCGGTTGCCGAGAGAGAGAGAGATTAATAAAAGAATTTAAAAATAAAATATTATTAAAATATTGCCACGTCTGCACTAGCCAGCCAAAATTTGTCAGATGAACCGAATTGATATAATTACGAAAAGTTTATGATTGAATTGACAAAAAAAAAGTGTTATGATTGAATTGGAAAAATTACAGTAAATTTACTTGGTAATTTTCGCCTTCCACATGTCATGATTTGATTGAAGTGTCAAATTTGATTTCCAAGCTATGTTATTTGTGAAGGATGATTGTTTTTCCTTGGAAATAGACTTTTGTTTATCTACATGATGGACTTATTTTGCGCTATCGATGGTGAGATAAGTTTAGTAAGAGTGATACTGAAATACAATGCCATTTAAAATTAGTCACTATTTTGAGTTGATGGTTTACACGACATCTAGTTGATTTATTACATTAAAATTTTGCTAAAAGCTTTCTTTAATACAACCTCATTTCATAATCCAACCCATATATAGTTGGTGGCTTCCTACGATGGGAAGAAATTGCTACTTGGCCAATGGGAATAATATCCATGACTTAATGTGAGATTACTCTATCACATTAACAGCAGATGTGATAGAGTAACAGCAGATGTTTTTTCTGGCTCTATCCTCTGCTAAATTTCCGTATTGCAGGCCTCGGAGCGGCCGTTGGAGGATTAGCGCAAGTGTTGCTTCTCTCTCGGTGGTTATACAAAGTCCTCAAGAAAAGAAGAGAAATGAAGCAAAAGGAGAAGTTCTTCAAGACGCAGTGGGGTCTCTTGTTGCAGCAACATCTATCGTCATCACCTGAAGGCAACATTGCGAAAAGCAAACTATTCCGTTTCAAGTGTTTAGAGAAGGCTACTGATTGTTTCAACAAGAATAGGATACTCGGCCAAGGTGGACAAGGTGTTGTTTACAAGGGAATGCTTGCTGATGGAAAAATAGTTGCCATTAAGAAATCAAAACTGATTGACAAGGAAAACATTCAAGAGTTCATCAATGAGGTCATCATTCTCTCGCAAATTGATCATAGGAATGTGGTTAAGCTAATGGGGTGCTGCTTGGAAACCGATATGCCACTTTTAGTATATGAGTTCATACCAAACGGGACTCTTTACAAGTATCTGCATGACTCGAATGAAGACCTTCTCGCATCGTGGGACGCACGCTTACGAATTGCAACCGAAATCGCTGAAGCCTTATTCTACTTGCATTCGGCAGCTTCTATACCCATCTATCATCGCGACATCAAGTCCACCAATATTCTCTTGGGTGAGAAACATCGTGCTAAAGTCGCAGATTTGGGTATTTCCAAGTCTATATCCCTCGACCAAACTCATGTAACCACATTGGTGCGAGGGACTTTTGGATACTTGGATCCCGAGTACTTCAGAACAGGTCATTTCACAGACAAAAGCGATGTGTACAGCTTTGGAGTGGTCCTTGTTGAACTCTTAACAGGGCAAACACCAATCTCTTTGCTTAGGGAAGAAGAAGAAAGGAGCCTTGCGAACTATTTTGTAATTTCAATGGAGCGGAATTGTTTGTTTGATATTGCTGATGCTCGGGTGATGGAGGATGGCAAGAAAGAAGAGATCATAGCTGTTGCCAACCTCGCAAGAAGGTGCTTGAGCTTGATTGGGAGGAACCGGCCTACAATGAAAGAAGTGGCAATGGAGTTGGAGGGATTAAGGAAGCTCCGAAGCTCTTCGAGCTTCCAACAAAATCAAGAAAAGATCGAGGCCACTGAATCTCGCGACTATTGTTTCGTGGACACAGGTGTAACTACATTTTCAGATGTGCAGCCATTCGCACATTGTGAATCATGGTGAGGCAGCAATTTCTGGCATCATCTCCGGAACGATTTCTAGCTATACATGCGGAGGCCAATGACTCGAACATGTAAGCTGCCCCAAAATAGGGGAAACTTGCCCTTCGACTAGTCAATCATAGATGGTTTGTTTTAGTTGTTTCCATGTTGCTGGTGTTGGGTTCAAACACTCTTTCGTTTGACTGTTACCCGAATATGAAGAAGACCCAAGATTTTCTGGTTGGGTCGGTCCGGGCATCTTTGACACTGCACTCTTTTCAAATTTTCTCTGGCTCAATGTCAGCAACGCGGTTTATTTGCCAATTAGAGAGCTTCAAAATCATCCCACTAATATGTATAAAGTGGCTTGTTGCACTTAGAGGATCCGTGTATAAATCTTCAATCCAGTTACTATGAGTCTATGAGGATTACACTGACCCATGCACCTTCAGGAGCAAGCGTCCTAATTGTATCAACCTTTTGCCTCATGTAGAAAAAAAGCTGTGATGCGTTTTCACTCTTAAATAAACATGAAATTTTTTGTTAAATTGGTGAAAAAATCTGGAAGAGTTCCGTATTGATTGTATTTCATAGTTGTTGGTAACTTTCCAATCTTATTATTAAAAAAAATGACCAGTAACGTACTCGTCAGGTAAATTGATAATCAATTACCATCATTATCAGCAAATTTAGAACATTCAAATAAAATAGCACATTATCAAGTCCTCTGTAAATTTTACCAGTGTCTTAAATAAATTATTAGCATTATTAGAAATTTATCCACATATTAAAAAGAGAGAGAGAGTAGTAAACTACCAACTTCTGTTGAAATTTGATCATCGTGGTGCCACGGACAAAATTTTACCAATATTATGATACAATAGTAATTACCAACTCCTCTGTCCTAAATAAATTATTAATACAATTAGGAATTCAATAAAAGGGAGCTTGTTTTTCTACTCCCGGATAAGGAATTCCCTTATCGCCGTCGGGTGTGGCGTGCCCACTTGATATGTCTGTATTGAGTCGTGTAACAACACAAAGATGTTAATGGATCGTGGTATCGTCCCCATATGCCCCCTATATGTTCACTACTATTTGGTTTGAATGAGAACTTTTACTCTTTTCTGGTTGATTCGGTTTCAATCATAATATAAAACTTGAGTGTGGCTTCTAAACTCAAAAGAACTTAACAAACCAAACTCACAAATTGAAATACTGAATTCTTACAAATTGTCAAAAATTCATTAAACGTGGATGATAATTTGCACAACTTTGCTCTTTTCGTTTGCCATAATGCGATCAAGCAACTACACCCTTCCATATTATATATGACCAAAACCATCTGAACCTGATTAGTCTCCAGTGTTGGTCGAACTTAGTTCAGAAAAAGCCGAAACTGGATTATGTGAGAACGGGTGCACGTATCGAACCTAATGAGAGGCTCTGCAAATTTTTGATGTCTAGATCTGCATGGAAGCAAGCCATAACAAGGCTTCTTCTGCTCCTTCAGTCGAAGAATTGGACTCCAAAAAGCAATTCACTTTGGACTAATCCCACAACTACAGTGGCCTTAATGCCCCAGTGCTGATGAAAGATCTCCTATGCGGGTCAGTTGTCTTTTAACTTTCCGACTTTTCTAACTTAGAAAGCTGAGTTTTCAAAAAATATCCCATTTCTCGGTACCTTTCAAGCTAGTTATGGAACGATCAGTTTTCTATTCTATCGTTGTCAGATTTAGAGCGCATTTGTTTCACGAAAACTTAATGATATAGGAAAATGTTTTTCAAGAAAAATAGTCAATTTTTCTTTATTTGATGTTATATGATTCAAAATGTTTTCCATTGTTTGGATATCAATGGAAAATGATTTCAGTCTAATGACTTTATATTAGCTTAAAAAAAATAGAATTTTTTAATACTTATTTTTTATTTCAAATTTTTAATTATAAATTCAATTTTATTTTTTATTTTCTGTTATTTTTTTTTCTTTTACCTTCTTCTTCTCCCCATATCGGTCTACTTCCTCTGCCCGTTCCTTTGCTGCCTCACCGCCGGAGGTCGTGAGCACGTCGGCCGTGGTGGTGGCCGGTGAAGGGCTGAGAAGAAGAAAAAAAAAAAAAAAAAAAGGAAGGAAAAGAATGAAATAAGAAAAAAATTAAAATAAATTCGATTTTAAGAAAAAAATTAAAAAAATCCATTTTTTGAATAAAAATAAAAATTCGATTTTTTTAAAAATACAATATCAATAATTTCATTAATCAATATATTTGGAAAACATTTTCCGGATCTTTCAAGAGAGCAATCGTTTTCTTGATTAATTTCTAAATTAAAGCTAAAGAATACTAAAGTAAGATTAATTTGCATAATTTAAAGAAAGAACGTATTCATGTTAAATCAGAATGTGCTAGTGACTGAGCTAATTGATACTAAACAGAAATATTGGCAGTGAAATGTGAATATATGTAGCAATAAGCAAAGACATGGCACAATTTTTTAATGTAATGTGAACGTGGAAGGATTCAAACGACTGGGGTCAAGGAAAATTTGAAAAAGACCCGACGTGTATGAGGAAGAACTTTAACCGGGTGAGGAAAGGAATAAATATCTCAATTCTGATGATTGAGATCCACAACAAAGAATCCGACAAAGAATCCTTAAGCATCTTCCATCTTGGTAACGCTCCAGGTCTTTCTCATTAAAACGATGATTGACAAAATTATCTCCCCAACAATGAGAAAAGTCGCATTTGGCTGCTCAAATCGGGAGGCGTGCCGAGACTTGCAAGGCATAACTGTACTGAAAAATGCGGGGACGTCACCATTCCCTTCCCCTTGGGAATAGTAACAGAGTGTTTCTTGGATGCGTATGAGATTGTCTGCCAGCAAAACCATACGGTTCCTATACTAAATAAGATTAGATTGAGAGTTCTCAATATTTCAATCCCCACTTATCATTCAGATGGGGATGGCATGATAAAGGTCAGTCTTCCTGTATTTTACTCAAATGCAAGCTACCAGTGCAGTGGACTTGGTGAGCCGGTGAGCTGGCGACAATAGTAATTACCAACTCCTCTGTCCTAAATAAATTATTAATAAAATTAGGAATTCAATAAAAGGGAGCCTGTTTTCCTACTCCTGGACAAAGAATTCGCTCGTTGCCATCGGGTGTGGTGTGCCCACTCGATATATTTGTATTTAGTTGTGAAATGACACAAACATGTTAACGGATTGTGGAATCATCCCCATATGCACCCCATATGTTCGCTACTATGAGGTTTGAACTAGAACATTTGGTCTTTTCTAGTTGATTTGGTTTCAATCACAATATAAAACTTGAGTGTGGCTTGTAAACTCAAAAGAACTTAATAAACCAAACTCACAAATTGAAATACTGAATTCTTACAAGTCGTCAGAAATCCTTTAAACGTGCATGATAATTTGCACAACTTTACTCTTTTCATTTGCTGTAATACCATCAAGTAACTACACCCTTCCATAATATATATGACCAAAACCTTCCGAACCTGATTAGTCTTCAGTGTAGGTTGAACTTGGTTTGGAAATAGCATAAACTGGATTATGTGAGAACAACTGCACGTATCGTACCTAATAAGAGGCTCCACAATTTTTTGATGTCTAGATCTACGAGGAAGCAAGTCATAATGAGGCTTCTTTTGCTTCTTTCAGTTGAAGAATTGGACTCCGAAAATTAATTTACTTTGGACTTTTTGCTAATCTCACAACTGCAGTAGCCTTAACGCCTCAGTGCTGGTGAAAGATCTCATGTGCGGGTCAATTGTCTTTTAACTTTCCGACTTTTCTAACTTAGAAAGCTGAGCTTTCAAAATATCCCATTTCTCAATACCTTTCAAGCATTATCCGAATGTGGCTGTCCAGAACAAAGAACGAGCGGTCAAAGTCCTCCGATCTAAGAATGGCTAAAGAGCCTTTTTGAAGGGAGAAACTTCAATGGTGAAGAAAAGAAAATATCTTTGATTTTCATCATCTTAATACCTTGTGTTTTCTTTTTCAGTTAAATTTCTTTCCCTTATCTTCAACTAAGACTGAAAAAGAGTCCCCCGCTATTGCCATCAAAGCAAACCTGATCAAAACAAATTTTCTCATTTTGGCTGCTAAAATAGGGGCCGCTGACCACTTCAGTGGAGAATTTTCTACTACAGGAAGGATATGAAGCTTTGACAAATTTGCATTAGGAAGCATCCTCCCATAAGGTAGGGTCAACAAGTAACAGAAGAAAAAGGCATTTAGGTAAACCCCATCTTGCGCTAATTCCTTGAACAGATTCATAATTCCTCAATGAATGGCTAGATCATTGATCTCATGAAAAATGGGTGAAAATGAGACCAATGACCAAGCTGAGTGATTGCCCACCACCAAGAAGCTTGTGGTCTTAAAAAAGTCATCGTCAGCATAATGGCTCGCAATGGAATGATAAATTCTCTATTATATCGTTATAGGAGACTAAAAGTGCGTTTGTTATACGAAAAATTTAATAATATAGAAAAATGATTTCCTGTAAAATATTTTTCAGAAAAACAATCAATTTTTCTTTATTTGGTGTTATATGATTGAAAATATTTTCTGTTATTTGGATATTAATGGAAAATGATTTTTAGTCTAATAACTTTTTCTTAGCTTTAAAAAATAGTCAATCTTTTATTTCGAATTTTTAATTATAAATTATTTTTTATTTTTTTTTTTTTTTATTTATTTTTTATTTTTATTTTCTTTTTCTTTTACCTTCTTCTTCTCCCCCATATCGGTTTGCTTCCTCTGCCCGTTCCTCTGCTGCCTCACGAGCCATCTCCGTCTGCTTCCTCCGCCGGTTCCTCTCGGCCGGCTCGCAAGGGGCGAGCTTGAGCCCCGCCGCCGAAGGCCGTCGCTCGATCTGGCGAGGCTTGAGGTCACCGCGAGGGGCTGCGAGCTCGCCGGCCTCGGCCGAAGTCGTGGCCTCTGGCGGCAGGCTCAAAGCCTCGCCGGCTCGCCGCCAGAGGGTGCGAGCTCACCCGATCTGGCGAGGCTTGCCGCCGGAGGTCGCGATCTCGCCCGATCTGGGGAGGCTTGCCGCCGGAGGTCGCGAGCTCGCCCGATCTGGCGAGGCTCGATGCTCGCCGGCCGCGGGTGAGCTTGAGCCTCGCCGCGAGCTCCCTGGCCTCGAGCAAGATCGAGCCACGCCGCTAGAGGCAGCGAGCTCGTTGGCCGCGGTGGCGGCCGTTGAAGGGCTCAGAAGAAGAAAGAAAAAAACAGGAAGGAAACGAACAAAAAAAGAAAAATTAAAATAAATTCGATTTTAAGAAAAATTATAAAAAAATCGATTTTTTAAACAAAATTAAAAATTCGAATTTTTAAAAAAATACATTGTAAATAACAATCATTTCGTTAATCAATATATTTGGAAAATATTTTTTCGGTTCTTTCAAATGACAAATCGTTTTTCTAAATTTAAATTTTGGTAAAAATATTTTTCTTCATTGACTCATTTTTTAAGTGAGCCAAATATTGAAAAATAAGAAAAATGTTTTTGTACAACGTATTTATTTATGAAACAAACACATCCTAAGTCAATGGTTAATTCTAATATAAGTTCTCATTTGATAATGGTGTTGAAGACCATTGATATTACAAGTCATCATTGGTTCGCACCATCTTGATATGTTCAAGTTTATTCAAGTATAAATTGGTTTCCATATAGATGGGCAAGTAAATTAACCCGTTTTCCAATGGTTTTGCGCAAAATTCCTGCGTGGATACAAATCTCTATGGACTTGATCCATCATAATCGGTAATTATGTGGGCCCCACGTGATAGTCACACTTGACCAACGGCTGTGATTGCGTATTACATGGGAGACGGGCACCATACACCTTTGAAGAAGTCCAATCTCAGCGGTCAAAAAGGAACTTCTGCAACTTGTCAAAGTGCAAAATTTGACTCTAAAAAACCCATTTACTTTGGACTTTTCTTTAGTCCCACAACTGAGAAGGCCTTAATGCCTCGAGTGCCGATCGAAGGTCACTTGTCCAATTCAATTGCCTCGAACTTTCCAATTTTTCTAACTCTGAAAGCTAAGTTTTCGAAAATCCCCATTTCTCAGGACCTTCAAGCCTTGACCTAATGTGCTTGTCTAGAGCAAAAAACGAATCGTCAAAGTCCTCCAATCTGGAAATGACTTGGAACCTTTCTAAAAGTAGACACTTTGATGGGAACAAAAGAAAATTTCTTCAAATCTCATCATGTTAATTTCTTGAGTTTTTTATTTATTTGAAACATGCCGAAAATATCCAGAAATTCTCAAAAGACCGACCAAATTACAGAGACGTGAATCCTACACTAAGTGAGATAGGATTATAATTGCTCAACATTTCACTTCCTCTGGAAACATGGATGAGAATGATTAGCAATAATTTCTTGTAATTTACTCAATGTGCAACCATTCACTCATCATGAAACACGATGCAGTTCAAGACCTCTAAACGAGGTTAAACTCAGAAATCAATTTAATAAATGACCTAAATAGTGCTAAAGTAAGACTAATATTCAGAATTTACAGAAAATAAAAAGATCGGCGATGAATGTGAATATATGTAGCAATAAGCAAAGACATGGCACAATTTTTTAATGTAGCGTGGAAGAGGAAGAATTCATACGATTTTGGTCGAGGAAAATTTGAAAAAGGTCCGACGCGTGCGAGGAAGAACTTTAACTGGGTAAGGTAACGAATAAATATCTCAATTCTAACGTGCTTAATGGGATCCACGACAAAGAATCCTGAAATGTCTTTCATCTTGGCAACGCTCCATGTCTTTCTCATTAAAACGATGATTGACAAAATTATCTCTCCCTACAATGAGAAAAGTCACACTTGGCTGCTCAAATTAGTGTCCTCTACTTGTCAAACTTTGATATTTCTATCATCAGGGAAACATCTCAGGCCGATTCTAGAAAGTGACGGAGCTGGAGTTTATGGGTACGGAACATGAAAATTCTTCCCTTCTTTAACGAAAATAACAATATTAAAGGGACTCAGCTCCGGTCACCGTGCTCCATAGGTTTAGGTCCATGCACGTACAAACCGTGAAAATCATGTCAAACTCGGTGTTTCAAGTTCTTTTGCTTCTGGTTTCCCTCAATTTACAAGCATCAGGAGCTGCACCAGGACGTCCAATGCCTAACTGCAATGATAAGTGCGGGGAAGTCACCATTCCGTACCCCTTCGGAATAGGAACAGGGTGTTTCTTGGATGACTGGTATGAGATCGTCTGCCAGCAAGACAACACGGTTCCCATACTAAAGAAGATTCAATTGAGAGTTCTCAACATTTCACTCGCCAATTTTACTTCAGAGGGGGATGGCATGATAAAGGTCAGTCTTCCAGTAATTTACTTAAATGCAAGCTGCCAGGACAATGGAATTATTAAGCCGTTGAGCTTAGTAGGAAGTAAATTTGTCTTCTCCCAGAGATGGAACGTCTTTACATCGGTCGGTTGTGACACCGAGGCAACAGTGACTAGTAAAAAATCAGGTGTAGTCTTTACATCAACCGGCTGCCAGTCGAAATGTGCTGGAAACAACCCCAACATTCGCCGGTATAGTAATTGCTCCGGGACTGACGGATGCTGCCAGACTACACTCCCCTTAAATCTTCAGAAGTATTGTGTGGATTTCAAAGGTGGACAAAAAGGGGACGAGTATGCTTTTCCGTCAGAGAGATCATGGCTTTGGAAGTCGGACGTTCCAGGTTTATATGAATTGAGATTGAATGATTCGGTTCCAGTGGTGTTACAATGGGGGATCAGAAACGATACCAACTATTCACGCACGCTTCGCAAAAGCTCGAATATCTCATGTTACACGAGTAGCTTGCCATATGTGGAGTGCTGGTGCGAAATGGGGTATGGTGGTAACCCTTATATTATTGGAGGATGTCAAGGTAACATTCCGTTTTAGGGGCACCATACAGCGAAGTGGTTTGTTCATTCCCAGATTTTTGCATTCGTTTAATGATCCCATGCATGCTTTTCTGCCTTCCTTTTTCCGTTTTCTGCCCAAGGTTATACAAAGTGAATGCGCTTTCAAACAAAATTTAATGGGACAGTCCTATCTTTACAAGCATAATAATAAGCCATTGAATTAACATTTTATGAGGAAATGCGACTGATTACTCTTGCTAATTACACTCAAGGAGATGGTAATTCGCTGCTAATATATTTTTACCATTTGTCATCAGATATTGACGAATGTAAAGATCCATCTAAGTGCCCCAGGATAGGCTCGACCTGTGTGAACAAACCGGGCAGTTATTACTGTGTTGAAGGTAGAAAGACAGCTAATTTCATTCTTATTGGTAAGTAGATCTTTTTAACTTAGAACGTTAGACCACTTTATGCTCTCAGCATTATTGTTAATAAACACAGCATAGCATAAATTATGTTCAGAAAAGAGTTACCTTACCCTTGGTTCGAATTTGATTGTCCATTCGCTTGTTGAATGATATAGAAAAGTTTCAATCAATATTATCTATCAAAACAACTTCAAAAATTTCTTTGCGCACTAATACTTATATTTTACAAATAAGAAAACACTTGGACTTTTCAAGGTTTCTACTTATTCTCGTCAGAATTGAATTTGGATTATTACAGTCCTAATCAACATGAATGCTGGTAGGAACTTTTCCACTTTCATCTATAGTTCGCCAAATTCCTCGTAAGAAAGATCAATTGTACAGTGCAAATGCATGCATAGAAATTTCACTGGACGGAACTTGAAATGGAATCAAGTTAATTTTATATGGTTGTTAACAAAAATCCATTTGACAGGGGATTCAGGTGAATCACTCTTATATGTATTCCTTTGAATCAGATTCTCCTAAATTCTTGATGATAAGTTGCTTCATAGATTCTTGACAAAAGGGTACATTGTTCTCAATTTATCCCCATAAACTTTTGCAATGCAGGGGTTGGGGCAGGCCTTGGAGCACTGCTTTTGTGTCTTTGCTTATGGGCGTTGTACAAATACATCATGAAGAGAAAAGAAATCAAACTCAAAGAGCAGCACTTCAAACGCAATGGTGGTCTTTTGTTGGAAGGTGAGCTATCTTCATCCCAAGACAATGTTGAGAAAAGCAAATTGTTCAACTCCAAGGATTTAGAGAAGGCCACTGACAATTTCAACGAGGATAGGATCATCGGGCAAGGTGGGCAGGGTACTATTTATAAGGGAATGTTAACAAATGGAAAAATAGTTGCCATTAAGAAATCAAAAGTAATAGATGAGGGAAAAGTCGAGCAGTTTATAAATGAAATCTTCATTCTCTCACAAATCAACCATAGAAACGTGGTTAAGTTATTGGGGTGTTGCTTGGAGACGGAAGTCCCACTTTTAATATATGAGTTCATACCAAATGGGACTCTATACCAATACTTGCACAACCCAAATGAGGAGTTTCATGTATCATGGGACACACGGCTACGAATTGCAACTGAAGTCGCAGGAGCCTTATTTTACTTGCATTCAGCAGCCTCCATTCCCATTTATCATCGAGACATCAAGTCCACCAATATCCTCTTAGATGAGAAATATCAAGCAAAAGTGGCAGATTTTGGTACTTCTAGGTCCGTTTCCCTCGATCAAACTCATGTAACCACATTGGTGCAAGGGACTTTTGGCTACCTTGATCCCGAGTATTTCCAATCAAGTCAATTCACAGACAAAAGCGATGTGTATAGCTTTGGAGTTGTCCTTGTTGAACTCTTAACAGGCCAAAAGCCAATCTCATCTCTAAGGGAAAAAGAAGGAAGAAGCCTCGCAACTTATTTCATAATTTCAATGGAGCACAATTGCTTGTTTGACATTGTGGATTCTCAAGTTTTGAAAGAAGGTAGAAAGGAAGAGATTGCATTAGTTGCTAACCTTGCCAAAAGGTGCTTACACTTGAATGGGAGGAATCGACCAACAATGAAAGAAGTGGCAATGGAGTTGGAGGGGATAAGGAAGGTCCAAAATCCTTCAAGCATTCAACAAAATCAAGAGGACCATGAGGCAACTAAATCTTATGCTGCTGCTTTTCCATCTAGCAAGTCAAGCATTGATATGGATGTCATTACATTTTCGGATGTCCAGCCACTCTTGCCTAGTGGGACATGGTGAAGACCCGTGTTGCCTCTTACATTTACGAGTCATATTGCTGTGTTTGTCATGGAAATCGGTGTTCAGAGCAAAAGAAAGATGGGAGGAAAACTTGTTTGCTTATTGATAGGATGACTTCGAACTTATTCTTGATATCTGGGATCAATGAACTATTATGTCATACCTATCCCATATTTTATTAAGGTCTTATAAATAGCTAGGCGTGATTGTAATGTGTATGTGGCAATTGGGAAATACTTTCCAAATTGCAATCATCTAGCTTGAGCATGATGCAACCATTTTACTTAATTTTGAGATCCATATGTACCTATAAATTTTATCATTGCAAAATTTACATCAGTCACATGAGTACTCATGCGAACAAGCATCTTTGCTACACCAACCTTCACCATTCGGTTGGCTTGTTACACGCAGATGCCCAAAGATGTACAAAGCTCAAGTCATTTGACCAAGCTTTTGACCAAGCTTTTGATTTTCTTTTCTGCTAAAACATAATTCTGTCCTAGATATGCAATTGGTGTGGAAATCTTCTAAGATGACCAATCAAGCTGACCATGTTAAATCTTGGCCGGAACGAAGAAGGGTCTTGGAAAAACAAATGTTGGAACAACTCTCTAATCCAATGTATAAGAGAAGAATTCACATGATTTTTGATCTAGCAAAAATTAAAAAGATCCAATGCGTACAAGGAACAATTCAAGTCAGTAAGTAAAGGAATAAATATCTCAATTCTAGTGCGATTATCGAGGTTCACAATAAAGAGTCTTGAAAAGGCATTCATCTTAATAATGCTCAAAAGATGTATCACAGGCTCAAGTTAGTAGACTAATTCTTTGATTTTCTTTTCTGTAAAAATATATCAATTCAGTTCTAAATATGCAATTGGAGTGGAAATCTTCTGAGATGACCAATCAAACTGACCATGTTAAATTTTGGCCAGCACAAAGAAAGGTCTTGATAAAACAGACAGAGACAACGACGTCCAAATCTAATGAAATATATGAATTGTGGTACTCTTTGGAGAAGTCAATGCCGACTGTGACCTGTGTTCGTCTTTATTTTTGCCACGTGTCCCACAATAGAACTTTTCCTTTCTCCTTTTTTATTTTTCCACAAACTCTAAAAGAATTATTCAAAAACATTTTTTTAATAACCTTAGAAGCTTCAACATTGCTAAATTTAAGTAGGAAATATGTAGGTAATATTTTTTTTCTAGCCACATTTTTTACCAAAATGATTTAATTGAAAGTGATGATACATACCAAGACATGTCCTCGGTGTCTAACTTTTCCTTTTCTCTTTTTGACTTTCTACAACCACTAAGAAAACTTATTCAAAAAATCTTTCGAAGAAAAATGATATCAGAGAGCTTCATCATTGCTAATCTTAAGTAGGAAAAAAAGATTAATAATTAAACTTTCTAGGCTTCTAGCCACATTTTCACCAAAATGATTCAATTGAAAGTAATTACATATACTAAGACAAAAGGACAGGGCACAAATTTCAAACTAAAACATTTGGATTACAGCTAAACTACATCCAACTAACATAATTATAAGCATTTAATGAATAATTACAATAATTTCCTGTAATTATTAGCATCTGACACTTACGAGTCATATTGCAGTGTTTGTCATTGGAAATTGATGTTCAAAGCAAAAGAAAGAGGGAGGAAAACTTGTTCGTTATAGTTATTTATTGTTTATGGGTTTATTCTCAATGTCTAGGATCAATAAACTATTATGTCATATCTATTCCAAATTTATTTAGCTCCTGTAATTAGCTAGGCATGATTGTACTGTGTACGCACCAATTGGGAAATACTTTCCCAATCTCGAGCATGGTGCAGCAATTTTACCTCATTTTGAGATCCATATTATAATTATTGTACATTTTATCATTGCAGAATTTACATCAGTCACATGAGTACTCTTGCAAACAAGCATCTTTGTTGCGTCAGCCTTTACCATTCAATCAGCTTGTTACATGCAGATGCTCAAAAGATGTGTCACGGGTTCAAGTCAGCTGACCAAGTCCTAAACGTGCAATTCGTGTGGAAATCTTCTTAAATGACCAATCAAACTGACCATGTTACGTCTTGGCAGGAGCAAAGAAGGCTCCTAGAAAAAAAGGGGAGAGAGACAACGGCTTCCAAATCTAATGAATTATATGAATTGTGGTGCTCTTTGGAGAAGTCAATGACGATTTTGACTTGTTGTGGTCTTTATTTTATACATGTCCCACTATCGAGCTTTTCTTTTGCTTTCTTTTACTTTTTCCACAAACTCAAAGAAAATTTGAAAAACATGTTTTTGAATAATTTTAGAAGCTTCCATATTGCTATGCTTGAGTTGAAAAAGGGTAAATAATAATTTTTTCCAGCCATGTTTTTACCAAAATGATTCAATTAAAAGTTATTAAATATATTAAGAGATTTTTTTTTTTGGTAAGGTAAGGTAATAATATAAAGACCAACAAAGTGTACAAAACGAGTGAAACATGACACCAACAGGCACTCGATTAGACAACATGTCATAGGAGTGACCGGGTACCACGATCACAAGTTGAGAAGAAAAAACATGTACAATCACATGGTTACAAGAGGACCTAAGGCCCCAAACGGTCCTAAGGATGAGCCAATGGAAGCTCTATATCGAACTTTTCTTCTATGTTTGACTTTCTACAAACTCTACAAAAACACATTCAAAAACTCTTTCAAAGAAAAATGGCATTAGAAAGCTTCACCATTGCTATTAATAAATCGGAAAAAGATTAAATAATTAAACTTTCTAAGCTTCTTGCCACATTTTCACCAAAATGATTCAATTGAAAGTAATTACATATACTAAGACAAAAAGATATTGCACACATTTCAAATTAAAACATTAGAATTCTAAAAAAATTGTATTAATGTTAATTTTAAAATTATAAGTGACCGAGCCAATCGATACAGGAGAAAAAAAGAGGATTGGCAGGTGGTGTTTGCACCCCAAAATCACAAAAGCTGGACATACAAAGTTTATTTTCTCATGGATTGTGGGATCGTTGCACACGTGTGTGCTGCTCTTGAGGTTTTGAACCTGGATATTCTATCTTTTCTGGTTGATTTGGTTTCAATAAAAAAAAAAAAAACCTTTTGGATAGTTTTTGAGCTCAAAAACTTAAGAAAACAAACTCACATACTGAAACACTGAATTTTTACAAATCTTCCAAAACCAATTAAACATGTACCCTTCATGTTATAAATGACCCAAAAGATGAGAACACGTTTAGTCTCCAGTTGGTTGAACTTGGTTCGAAAAAAGCTAGAAATAAGTTACATGAAAACGGGTACAACTACATGTCAAATGTAGTAACAAGCTCCGCAATATTTCCATAGCTAAATTATGGTTAGTTCGGTGTAGAAATCTGCACCGAACCAACTAAAAACCAAGTCTTCTTCTGCTTTTCTCGGTCAAAGAATTTGGCTCTGAAAAGTAATTTACTTTGGACTTTTCGCTTGTCCCACTACCAGAATGGCCTTAATGCCTCAAATGCGGGTCAAAGATTACCTGTGTGGTTCAGTTGTCCTGGACAATCCGATTCCAACTCCGAAAGCTAAGTTCACATTTCTCAGTACCTTTCAAACATTGTCCTGATGAGGCTGTCCAGGACAAAAAAAGGAATCTTCAAAGTCCTCCAATTTGAAAATGACTTGAGAGCCTTTCTGGAAGGAGACACTTTGTTGGGAACATGAGAAAACATCTCCAAACCTCATCATGTTAATATCCTGTGTTTTCTTTTTCGATTAATTTCTTTCCCCAACTTTCCAATCCCCTCTGGAGACACCGATATTTGCAGCCATTCACACATTGGGAAACGTGGTGGAGATCAAGGCCAGTAAAAAAACGTTTCCTCGCAAAATTAAAAGCTTTTAACGAATTATAAACATACAACGCTAAGAAACTAAACTTTGGCCCTAAATGAGATTTAACACAAATTAATTTCTTAAATACCTAAACAACGCTGAGCTAAGGTTAATATTCAGAATTTAAAGAAAGAGCATATTCATGTTGAATCAGAAGCACAAGTGCTCGAGCTAATCAATACTAAACAAAAAGATTGGCAATGAAGCATGAAATTTGTTGGCAAAAAGCAAAGACGTGGAACGAATAATTTATCTCACGTAGAAGAAGAAGAATTCATACAATGTTGGTCTAGGGAAAATTAAAAAGATCCAACGCGTATTGAGAATTATTATAGTTGGTAAGGAAAGAGAATAATATATCTATACTAATGTACTTAACGGGTCCGCAATAAAGCTTTTTAATATTGATATATTTTGGGAATGCTCCAAGTCTTTCTCATAAGAAAACAATGACAAACTTAAGTCCCCAACAATGGGAAAAATACACCCGACTGCTAATATTGATGTCCTCTATATCAAGCTTTGATATTGCAGTCCTCAAGGAAGCATCCTCAGAGATACTAGGAAGTAACAGAGCTGCAACAAATTTTTGCATTTTATGCGTCCAGTACATGAACATTCTTCCATGTTGAATCACACTTCTCCATCGGTTTAGGTCCATTCACATAACAAACATGAAATTCTATGTCGAGCTCGGATTTACAAATTCTTTTCCTATATATGAAGTTACACCAGCAAAAAGAAAAGGAGAAAAAAAGTTCCTAGATAATAAGGCTGAATAGATATGCACACATGAACCCCATTAATAATGTCCTTCCTTGTGGATGCACGCAAATGGAGGAATCATTGCCATTAAGAAGTCGAAGGTGATCAACATGGGAAAAGTCGAACAATTCATCAACGAGATTGCCATTCTCTCATAGATCAACCATAGGAATGTCATTAAGTTACTAGGGTGTTACTTGGAAATAGAGTCATAGCTTTTGGTGTATGAATTCATACTAAATGAGACTCTTTTCTAGTATTTACATAACAATCTAGTATCATGGGACATGGGCCTTTGATTTGCTAGTGAAGTAGCAGGAGCCTTGTCCTATCTACATTCTTCAGTATCCATCTCAATCAATCATTGGGATGTCAAATCTACTAATATTCTCTTGGATGATAAGCACCACGCAAAAGGGGCTGACTTTGGCACTTCCAAGTCGATTTTGGCCGATCAAACTCAAGTGATCACAAGAGTCCAAGGGACATTTGGCTATTTAGATCTTGAGTATTTTCAATTAGATCAGTTCTAAACGAGAGCAATGTGTATTGCTTGAGTGTGGCCCTTGTTGAACTCTTGAGAAGGCAAGAGCTAATCGCATTTCTTGGAGAGGACAATGAGAGAAACCTCACAAGTTATTTTCTCCTCTCGATGAACAACAACCACCTGTTCGACACCGTGGACACTCAAGTTTGGAGCAAGGTGAGAAAGAAGGGATTGTCACCTTTGCTAACCTTGCAAGAAGGTGCTTGAAGTTACATGGAAGATGCAATGTACAATGAAAGAAGTGGCAATTGAACTAGAGAGAATTAGAATGCTAGAAAATCCTGCCATCAAGCATGGACATACTCAAGAGAAAAGTGCATAGTACAGGGAGAAGGACATCATAAATGTCTTAACTTGTGTACAGCACTCACTTTAGTGTTATAACTTTTTGCCAACTTACTTAAGTATCAAAATTAGAGAAAAATGATCACTTAAGTGCCAATAGCGAGAAATTTGGACCAACATTAACACATGACTTTTAATGAAAAAATTGGTCCATGTGGTATTTCCACGTATACATCTCCTCCTCTCTCTCCATGTCATTTTTTCTCTTTTGTTCTTTCCTTTTCAGTTGGCACTGAAAAAATCTCTTTTAAAAAATTTTGGCATTGAAAAAATTGTTTTCTAAAATATTTGACACTTAAATGATCCGGTGAAAAGTTGGCTAAACGACATTGTTCAGCACCCACTTTTTCTGAAAAGCCATGTTGGCGAAAAATATTAATAAAAGAAGGCCACATCAAATTTCCAGCCAAAGAGATTGGAGTCGGCATTAAATCAATCGTTTTTCAAAAAATTTGGCACTTAAATGAGCCACCGAAAAGTTATGATACTAAAGTGAGCGTCAGACACAAGTTACAACACTTCTTATGTTCTTCTTCCAAGTAGTGTACATTTGAAATCTGACGTGTACACACTATCGAACTTGCAACTGCTCATATATATATATATATATATATTTCCCAAATGCACCTCTCACTTCAACTGAAATTCATGTCCTCTAGATCAGTATCACTAGTGAAATCCATTAGTTGAAATTAGCAAAATCTTATAACCAGAATGTCTAAACTTAGAACTAAATTGTTGCAAGTGCCCCTACTCGCAACTGCTCTCGCTCGCGTAGCCACTCCCGCTCCCACTCCTGTAGCCACTCCCGTTCTTGTAACCCCTCCCGCACAAGTGCCCGCCCCTACTACTAGGGCTGCGATCGTTGCTTCACCTGCCACCGCCCCCTGCCCTACAGTAGCTGCCTAGCTTTCCAAAGTTGCCTAGGTGGCATCCCAGGCCACTTGGGAGCCAATAGGGTTGTTGCTGTCTGGTTGGAACACCGATCAAGATACGCCCATTGTTGTGCGACAACTCCTCCAATAGAAATAGCTGAGAGAAGGCTACTCCTTGTTGCTGCTGCTGCCGTTGAGCATATGTTCCTCGAACTTGCAGGTCGATTTGTCATGGTATTCTGTTATTCAACCAAATCGTCGTGGAAATGACGTGAGATCAAGACCTTAGGACATATGCCACCTTGGAACAGTGCATTGCATCTGTCCCAATGACAGTATGCTACCCATATCGGATTATGGTATGGTCCATATATAAACACATGAGATTGGACCGATCACCATCACAGGCTGTGTAATAATCTTCTGCGAAGACATGTATTCTCTTGAATGTATTCATTGATAAATCTAGGGACGAGGTGGAGTGAGGGGAGATGAGATGGGCGAATAAACCCTAATGGAAAAGAGGGCACCACGAGGGGAGATGAGATGCGCAAGAAACCCTAACGGAAAAAGAGGTCGCTGCGAGGGGGAGAAACCTGGGGAAGAATAGAATACGAGATAGAAAATGGGCCAACCTTAAGGCCCACTTGGATTAATGCAAATTGGCCCACGAACATTTTTTCTTTTAAAAATCCACCCCCGGCCCACTTAAGGTTCTAACCCAGTCATGCACAGCCCACCGTGCAAGCCATCCCAAAGCCCATCTTCCATTTTTTATATATATATTTTTTTCTATTGTGGGATTTTTTCCTCTTTAATTTTGTTAGTGTATATTAATAGGCACACTACGCAAAGTAAACTCCCAAAGGTGTCGGCCAAATGAAGGGACCACTCCCGGATGCCGCTGCTGAGCTAGCTGGAGGGGATTGGGCCCATGGGAAGAGCCGGACAGTGACGGCAGTGGCATTGAGATGGAGGTGGAGGTGGTGGAGATGGTGGTGGTGGTGGTGGAGGAGGGGGAGTTTGGTGGAGAGAGGGAGGCGAGGCGTTGCCTAACGAGCGACATAGACGGGGCGGGCTTTGAGTTGGAAGTCCGTGTGAATTAATGAAATTTTTTCTGGTGAGGGGTTTTGCGAAGTTTTAAGCTGGAGCCCACTTCTCATTGGATCAATTTGGGATGTGATCCCTGCAGTTCAAACTGCTCTTTTTCTTTCATTGTTAGCGATAATGTGTGTGTATATATATATGATAAGTAAGTCAAATAAAATTGCTAATTTCACGTGAGATTTGATAACTTCAACAAAAATGAGTAACTCGACGGCAAAGGAAGAGTAAATTGTTAAACTAGTAGATGATTTTAAAACGACATAATAATAATTTCTGAATATTGATTCAAATAATAGTAAGTAATCTAATAGTAATTTGTACTTATCATTAGTACCTAGATAAAGTGAGTACCTAAAAAATGGTTGTTAGCAAACCTATATGTTTCAATAACTATGGCAAAAGAAATTCACCAGTTAGTTTTTAGTGTACCTTGTTGTCATTTTTAAAATCAAAGGAGGAATAAGAGATTTATTTTATAAGAAACTTTTCTTTTCACGACGCTCTTATGGTTCTAACTTTGGGATATGTTAAGGTCATCCTTTCAGCTTGTATGACTGAAAATAAATTATCTTTTCAAAGGGAGAAAAGAGGTAATTTTGTGGTTGAACCGTCTTATGTCTAGTTGGATCAAACTCAATTTTGATGGGACCTCTAAAAGAAATCGACTTCGGTTGTTCATAATAATTAAGCAATTGGTTTGTGGGGATCGCATAAACTGTGTATGTGTGCTCTCCACTTGCGGTAGAACTTTGGGAGTATTAATTTGAGTCTCAAAATGGCCATCTCATTGGGATTGTAGAGGTGGACTCTCAAGAGGTCATTGTCCTTTCCCAAACTGGAAAAATGTTAGAATATTTCCGACATGTCAAATCATACATACTTTTAGGGAAACAAACTTATGTGCAAGTTGATTAACATATTGGGTACTTCAAACTTGTTATGTAAATAACGCTCTAATATTAGATAGACCACTGAAAAATTTACTTAATTTGTTAGTTTTATCAACAGAGTAATAGCGTAACTTCGATCTTTACCACATTTTCTTACCCAAAAAAAAAAAATAGTTTTGTATACAAACAAGTAACTTCAACAAAAATGGATAAGCTATTTGAGACGGCAGTTTGAAATTGATAAAATAGAGATTCGTTTATCAGCTCAAATAGAAAATTAGCAATCTAAAACCAATTGGTAATTTCATTAAAAAAAATCTTTTGGGTCTCTCCTTTGATAATTACTCCATGGTGGGACGAAATTCAATTGAAAATTGGAAATGCTACAAGACCATCCACCATCGCCAAAAGCATGTTGAAATATCTCAAGTGCTTCCATTGAGCAATTATCATTTGCGGCCGATACACAAGAGTACACAACAACATGATTTACAAGAGATCCGCCGATTTCTCCTACCTACAGCTAGTAAACAAATTTTGGGGTGCACCTACCAACTCAGCCATCAAGCAAAGCAAACCTTACGAGAAGAAGAAATGGCGATGCCTGCACACAACAAAATAACGCACTTCAATATTTTCCAAGAATTACTAGAGCCATTCTTTTGGATCTATGCAAGCATCGAGTAGCTTCCACTCCTCACTTGCTTCCTCTGGTTTTTGCACAGAAAAAAGGAGACATCCGGATTTGAGTTGATAGGTTTAAGAAAGTTTATTCTAGGACCAAAATATATTTGCATAGACCCATTAGAAAACTACATGGTCACATTCCCACCGAGCAGTTAATGGAAGAGAAACAAGGACCCTTCTGTCTTCAGTCCAAATGTTGTGCCCCGATCATAAACGTACAATTTCGGAAAGGGAACATATTTATGAGGATTAGAGGGGAAAAACAGGAAATCTTCTAATACAACGACGTGCTGTCTCGTTGAGTATGGGTCGGAGCCTTGACTCACTCCTTGTACAGTTGTATGGTTGATAATCTTCTATAATACTTACTTTTACCAAAAAAAAAAAAAAAAAAAAAAAACAGGAAATCTTCTAATTATGCTCCGAGGAGCAAAGGTGTGATACCCCACCTCCTAAGCATTTGAGATAGATGGCTATTGGTTAGGAAAAGTTCTATGGCCATAAGATAAATGATTTCCTCGAGTACTTCCTAGTTCCTATAGAAAGTCAACGGTGGCCTAAATAATCAGTTTCAAAAACTCCATTTCAGCCAGAAAAGGTCACCAGACAATAGCAAAAGTTCCAATTGGTTTATGATGGAGAAGTTAGAGACTAGATACACAAAGGAACAACACATTGCCACTGCTACCAATACAATGCTATGCATATCACAACGATCTCCCACAAAGATTGCACCTATAGCAACTGAGCAATAATGATCTACAAATGCAGAAAGCTCCAATAATCTCATGTCCTCTAGATTAGATTGCATATCACTTTGCTACATATCACATCTATGGATGGAGAAGTGAGAAACATAAAAACCCAACCACTTTGACAACAACAATTGTACCATCATTTAAGAAACAAACATGAATAAGCCTTGTGCAGATAAAAGCTATCAAGAAGCATTGAATAACCCCCAAAAAATGTAAAAGGGAAACTATTGGCAATTTAGCTAGTCACTACAATAATTGGAACTTCAATCTCACATATTGGTGAAGCTCAAAATCCTCAAGAAATGACATCTAGTCATTAAGGAACAAATTAACATGCAAATGTCTTTCTTTTCTTTATGCAATTTTTTGGGCCATTCCAGCATTGATCCTAGAAGGTCCATAAAGACTAAAGTAAAAGTTATATCATGCATGCAGAAAGGCTTAATTGTCAATCTTCAGACCATCATTCCACACTCTGACTAGGTAAATTAGTGGATGAGGACTTCCAGCAAGTTCAACAATGTGTCATACAAAGATAGTCAGAAATGAAGTCAATCTATTTCCGAAGAAGTGGATTTCAAATTTCATACAATCCCTAATGCCCCTTGCCTATTAATACATTCACCAGTTAAATAATAACTATCTAAGCAGAAAGCCAGCACTAAACACAAATGTCCTTCAACTGAAATTAGCAAATCCTTTCAGTTGGGTACAACCGGAATGTCATAATCCAACACAAAAGCAGGCAATCTAATGCAGTTTTAGCCCAGGAGAACCCAAGTGAGTGAAACTCACCCTCTCCCGCGTGCAGGGCCATGCCGATGGCCCACAGCCCCTGCTCTCCGGCGTGTACACCTCCGCCCGCGGCCACGCCTAGCTGGCGCTATGTGAGCTTCTCCCTCCGGCGCCCTTGCCGTGTGGGCTGCTGTCAAGGAGCCCTCGGCCCCTCCTGCCAAAGCCTCCGCCTCCAGAGTTAATGCTGGTCGTTCTGTGACGTGAGTCCGGAACGCCGAGGTCACGATATACAGTTCGTCGTGGTAGAACAAATCCCTCCCCAAAAGATAGTGCTGATCCTTCTCCAAAACAAAGTGCTGATCACGAGGTATGAATACATGTTCGTGCAAGGAACTACCTCACTAAACTAAACTAAACCAAACCAAGAATACCTCAGTGAAGAAGGAGGTTACTCCCAGCTGCTGGATAAAACACATCCCTCCAACTTGCACGACTATGCGATTATTCAGCCCGATCATCTTGGAAATCCTGCAAACGTTATGTCGGCATGTACCCAAACCCTCATAAAATGCGGCAATGGCAGCTCCGCCAACGATGGTGTTCTCCTCGTATCGGACTACCGAATCGTCCCTCAAAAGGCGACGGATGAGGTGCCGCCGACCATAGTCAAAGTACCCGTAATACTGACCCACGAAAACATTTGCGCTCATGGCTGCATCCATCATAGGAAATGAAATCTAGGGGAAGAAGAGGGCGGAAAGAGGGAGAGAAGAGATCGGAGAGAAACCCTGAGGGCAGAAGAGGCGGAGCGAGGGCAAGATCTAGAGATGGAAAGAAACCTTGAGGTTACCTTTGATTGTCAGAATTTGAATTGCGATAAGATAGGAGAATGTAGGATTAAAAAGTCTTCAAATATCCCTCGGATTGTTACAAATCCTTTCCCATATTTGATGTGAACCAAGATAGGATTTAAATCTTTTCAAATTTCACCTGCTCAACTTTTGTAGAGAAATATATAATAAATAAATAAATAAATAAACTATTGCGCCTGAACATTTTTAAAAATAAATAAAATTCTGGCAGATGAACATTTAAAAAAAAAAAAAAGAGCCCCTGGCCCTCTTAAAGTTCTAATCCACTCTTCCCCAACCAACCGCGCAAGCCATCCCAAAGCCCATTTTCTAATTTTTTTTATTTTCTCTCCGATTTTTCTCTTTTGTGGGGTTTTTTCTCTCTTTAATTTTGTTAGTGTATGTTAATAGACAAAAGGGAAGTGACGGATGTGATGAATTTGATGCAGCATCAATGAAAAAAGGGGTGGTGAAGGGATATTTCCATGAGCTATCATTTTTTTGGTCACTTGTCACTAATTAAACCTTATGAAGTTTCCTTTCAATGTCAAATAGTGGGGGAGGGTTCAACTACTAATTCTAGAGGACGTAAGCCTGAATACGAGGAACATGGAATGGCATGGAATAAAGAGATGGTAGAGATGGATTCTGCTTAGGGGGATGGAGGCAAGATGATGACTACCGAATTACAAGTGCAATTCAAGATTGCGATGGCTAAGAGATGAACTTTAGGATGTATCAAGTGAACTATTCTAAAACACACAAAATGAGACTTCAAAAGATGCCGACAGGCATGCGTGGATTGTGTCATCCCTTCTTTGATTCTTCTTACTTTGGACAACGCCACGCAAAGGGAGTAAATGGGGCAACGCAAAGGGGGTCACGCATGAAATAGTGACAGTGGCCTACGAGCCATGCGACCGACCAAAGTGGCACATGCCAGCTTCCGCCCTTTTCTTCGTGTCCACGAATGGAGGAGCGACGGAGCTGTTTAAGTTTTATAGCATAACCTGGAGTTATATGGAACGACCGTTGTCCCTACAAGTACTCTTCAATGTTTTTGTCCTCCCCCTAGCCTTGCGATGGCCATCTTTTATGAATCCCCACAACGTCTCTTTTTGGAACAGGACAATCGGAGCCGATTGTAACCCCGTTTTTGGCTCCACTTTGACACCCATCGGACCATCAACTTTTGTGCATCATTTCGGATTCTTGTGGCGACTACACATTTTTTTGAGCTTTGAACTGCCTAGTGTTCTATTAGGAGGAGGAGGAATTTTCAAATAACTTATGGTTGAAGGTTACACCCACATTCACCACCGACAGAGAAAACCTGTTCGGCAAATGAAAGCCATCAAAGCAAATATATAAAAGTGCACAAAAACTACTGCAAGTGCAACACTTGAAAGAGCCCTAATGTCAAAGAGTAGAGCATAAATTTACAAATATCTAGGGAATTGAGGATTTTGGTCTCAAGACTATTCTATCATCTTTTTGCGAAATTTCGAGATGATACTTCCCTACGTCCATGCTAACTTTTTAATTCAATAAAGGACTCATCTACCTAATTTCATGTCATTTTAAACATCCTATAGAAGTGATTCTACCAAAATTAGCCAATTGCGCTGGAGCTTCACTGATGTAGGAAAACTACATACTGTTATGAAGGGAAGGATGATAAGGTAATCAATCACTCAATTATTTCACAAAACCTTGGTTTATCACAAATGACGCACCAAAACCATAAAATATCTCCAAAACTAGAGTAACTGAATCTATCAATTCAATATTAGTTCTAATTCTAGCATTATCTACAAAATTACAATCTATACTTGCCACGGTATCTAGAAGACCAATAATCGACCAATAATCACAACTACATGACTTGCCTTTGGGTTTGTCATGAAACCTGACAATTGTCCTTGATAACAAAATTTCTAAAGTATTTCTATGAACTAGACGACCACAGGTAATTTATTCTTAGTCTAGAATTTTTGCTCTTGAATTCCTTATCATAAGCAAGCGGTGTTAATCCTAGCCTCAACAATTAAGTATTTCAACCACTTCAAGGAGTTGACTTGAGACAATATCATTACAAAATTAAAACTCTTGCTTACAAATGCTCCAGAAGGGATATTTACTATTTGATACACCAAAATGCTGCTTCCTAGGAAGGACAAAGACTATAAGAAACATATGCAATTAACGGATAAATTCACTAGACTTTATGCATTTCTTACTTCTTACCAGTTATAGTTGCTGAAGTTGAACCTCCACAAGCAATAAAGATGAGATGCTCATTAGCAAATGCCTCGACCACTGTAGGAAGTTTTTGAAGAATGGCGTAACTGACCATGTCCACCATGACCCCAGGAGAACACCTTTCCATCATCTTATACAATGTACCATGAACTTACATCAGAATCGGAAAAAAAAATGCAAAAAATTATTCCCATAAAGAAATTCTTGCTTCTCGTTCCCTACCGTGAGTCTGGGACGCCGAGGTCACGATAAGCATCTCGTCGTTGGCCAACTCCTTCTCCGAAAGAAAGTGCTGATCATGAGTTATGAATACATTATTAAACTAAACAATATATTCGTGCAAGTAACTAAACCAACTAGCTCATTAAACTAAACCAATTAAGTATACCTTAGAAAAGGAGGTTGCTCTTGCTGCTGGGAACAATATACTCCTGCAACTTGCACGACGCCATTATTCAGCCCGATCATCCTAGAAATCCTACAAATGTTATGTCAACATCGACTAGGGGTGTGCAATAGACCCAGGACCAGCCCAGATTGCCCGGAACCGGACCAGACTGGACCAGAACCGATGGTTCTTAAGGGGACCGGTCCGGTTCTTGGTTCCAATAAATTGGAACCGGTGGGTATTGGTCCGGTTCCCGATTCCATGGGTGGATCCGCCCGCCTGCCTGCCCACCCGGACCAGACCAGTATTGTAATAATATATTAATTTTTATTATAAAAAAATTAAAATTCAAAAGTCCCATATTTTGAATTAGTTCCGCATTTTTTTGTCTGTTCTTGTGTGCATGGAACTTTTCTTTCTCTTTACTTTTGAGTTCGTTTTTACCTTGGTCGCTATGTTGATTTGAGGGGCTTGTCTAGAAAGGAAAATTGAACAAGTTGGAGAGGTGGGTTCGAAGGATGAGATCATAAAGAATATAAATAATGATAGTTTTCTTGATGTGTAGATTTTACTTAAGTGGGGATGATCGACATGCTTGTAATTTGTGAGCAAAACTGATTTGAAAATTTAAACTCCCTGCTTCCTACTTCATTTAAATTCATTTATTTGAGCATATAGCATATTGCATCCATCAAAATCTTATCATAGTAATTTGAGCAAAGCCAATTGCCATAACACCACGAGAGACCGAGAGGCGGAGAAAATTCGAGAGGCAATGAAGTCATAGTAGGGGAAATAGAAGAAAACCATCACAATCACAAAGACATTTCGACTAATGTAGTCTTTTTGTTGACTCTTAAATTTCCGAAATATAATTGTGTTTGAGTCATTCTTCTATACTTGAATTTGCATCTTCTAAGCCTCTATCACCGCCCGCTTAGAATAAACAAGCGTGCTTAAAAGGGGATTGAAATTGAGATACTGATACAAGTTCTTCCCTTTTGAATCAGATAGATTCATATTTGAAAGAGGTGAAGGATTCCTCGAAAAGTTAAGGATTAGTAATCCCTTTTAGAAATCGAATGGATTCGGTCTTATACATACGCGCACGCTTAGAATAAACAAGCGTGCTTAAAAATGGCGATTCGGCATAGTTTTTAGCCATTAGGCGCGATCGCTTGTGAGACTGGTTCCATGGATCCACCCGGGAATTGAACTGGACTGGACCGGTGGGCCGGTTTCTGGGTTGATCCTCGAAACCAACGGTTCCTGGATCCAACTTTTTAGAACTGGTTCTTAGTGGACGGTTCTCGGTTCTAGGGTGGAAACAACCCACCCGGACCATGTACACTCCTAGCATCAACCCAAACCATCGTAAAATGCGGCAATGGCAACTATGCCAACAACAGTGTTCGCCTCGGACTATCGAATCGTTGCTAAAAAACGCTTTATTTGCTTTATTTGCGGCCCACCATAGTAAAAAACAAGAAAATTGTGTAATACTGGCCCACGGGGAAAAAAAAACCTATCGGCTTCATCCATTATGAGAAATCAAGGGGAAGAAGAGGGCGGAGCGAGGAGGAAGAAGAGATCAGAGAGAAGAGGCGGAGCGACCGAAGATCCTAAGGGACGGAGAGAAAGCCTAAGGATGGAGAGAAATTCTAAGGCCGAATTTGGTCGTACGGATTTGAATTGAAATATAATAGAATAAGATAGAATTAAAAGTCTTCTCAATGTCCTCTGAATTATAAAATATCCTATCACGGGTTTGATATAATTTAAATAAAATATTCTTAAAAATCTTTAAAGATCTTTCAAATATCTCTCTAATCATCCTTGTACCTCCTTCCCTGTTCATGCTTTCACCTGTTTCGCTTACCACCGAAGGAAGAGATCTTAATGCATTTTTAATCCCAGACACCACCCCCAACTTTTTTTTTGTTTCAAAGTAAATCCCAACTTTTATTTGAGTTCCAAATATATCCCTACTCAATTTATAATTGACAATAATATCAATTATTAAATTTCGAATATTATCTTTTTTATTTTAATTTTTTATTCATATTTTTTTATTAAATTTTGAATTTCTTATTTATTAAAATTTTATTTGTTCTATTGGTATTTGAATTCTATTTATTTATGGTGCTATCCACGTGTATAAGAGAATTTTGGATTTATTTACTTGATTTTCATTAAATAAAAGCAAGACTTCTATAACAATCCACACTAAATTTATAAGGATTAGTTGATTGTATTTCTTTTGGTGACAGTATATATTTTATGGGATCGATGAGGATATATTTTAACATTGTCGATTGACAGATAATGCAATCCCACTATTGAGAGGTGGAGTTACACTCAAATAGACATGGCGCTCGCCGAAGGCAAAAGTTCGTTGAACCGGGGATATTCCACGTCGTGTGACAAGGATTGCTTGCAAAGTTTGCTTTTAAGTCTGCATTGCTACCCTAGCAAAGTTTCTAGGACCGAAACTCTCGGTCTGATTTTCGGTTTTTGTTTTTATAATTTTTTTTAAGGGAGGGTGACCACAATTCCAAACAAAACGCGAAAAGAAAAACAAAACATAAACCACCGACTCTCTCGCATCTAAGATAGATTCTAGGGTTTTCATCTGTCTGCATGGCTGAAGAACAGGACCAGAAGGGAGAGATGACGACGACGAACGATCGAGAGAAGATGGATCTGGCAACGGCGGAGGCCAAGCGGTTCATGGAGGACTACTACAGGACGTTCAATGCGAACCGGGCGGACTTGGTTAACCTGTACCGGGACGACTCGGAGATGGACTGCCAAAAGATCCCAGGCAAGGAGGCTATCCTCGCCAAACTCATCTCCCTTCAGCGGTTCCGGTTCCAGATCGACAAAATCGACTGCCTGCCTGACGGCCTCAAGGGCGGTGGTGCGCTCGTCATGGTCACTGGCTACATCTGGTTAGACGGCAGGCAGGATGCCTTCCCTTTCGGCGAGGTCTCTCTTGGTTTGGATGAGATGGCATTTTTGTTTGTTGATTGAATATCACCTCAGGTGATCCCTTCATTATCAGAGTATCTATTCATCAGAAGATTTACAGTGGAACCGAATTGAGTTGCTCTGATCAAGTTTAAAAAATGAAGAGATGTCTAAAGAAATTCATTTTTTTTTAAAGTCTTTATTTGTTGTGAATTCTTTGCAATTTCCTCTGTCAAATCGGAATCGTACTCCTCAATCAATCAATCGTATTGCGTATTGCATTTTCAGTAACATCTCGAGTTTGTCTAACACTGCTGTGATTCTGCTCCTCAGACGTTTCTGTTGGTTCCAACACCACGAGGAAGCTTTCATATATGCACCAGATCTGGACGACCTATACTTGGAGACTGGAGCCAAATTTTAAACACCTATTATGGTGTCTTGGTCCGATGCCAGATGAGTTATTGCTGCAAGATCAGGATCGGGATCGATATTTAGGAGTCAACAAGCCTGAGGACGCATAGGGACTGTCCAAGATGAACCGTTTTCTTTAGGCTTTACGGAGGATGGGAGGAGTTTCAGTCTGTGTTATTTTCAATGTCCGATTGTCTATATCTTCTGGTAAGATAGAACCGTGGATGTCTAAGTGGAGTGTGGATGTAAGTGGAGTTCTTGTTCGAATTGGGTCTGCCTATGTCAGATTGCTTTTTATATTTCTGTTCCCCTCTCCCTTGATAGGGAGAAGGTAAAAAGAAGAAGAATTGCCCTGTTTTCCTTATATGAAGCTTGCAGTTTTACTTAGACCCTTAGACCATTATTGTTGATCGTGTGTGTTGATTTAGCCCATCATGATCTTCGTGAAGGGCACCAACTTTGAAATCGAAACCGAAATTGAAGTGGAGCTGAAGAGACGGTTAGTTTCCTCTTCCCGCTTTTGGTGGTTTTGTTGCCGGAGCCTTTCAATTCGGTTCCTAGCTTTGTATCTAGTGGTTTAGGCGTCCGATTATGGCTTCAGGATTGATCTCTAGCGTGCGTGCGGCTTTATGCGTGTGTTTCAGTTCCGCGTAATTGAACCCACCGTTAGGGTTTATTTCGATTACCTTGCGTTCGCTTGCTTTTGTGCTGTCTGAAGTTGTGTGTTTTGGTTTATATTCGGTTTGGCCAGTGGGACCATGTAGTTCGTGCGCGTCGATTAGTCCTGCTCTTTTTTCGAATTCTTTTGGCTCCGTGTCAAGATTTGGTTGAGTAAAAATCTTGGTCTTGGTTGATTTCTTCACCGGGTATTGTTAAATTCCCAAGTTGAATGAGACTGTTGGAGTCGCAAAAATTTTGTGTTACTGGGGCGTACTGCTTGGATTTTGGTGGATTTTGCCAAAGTAAGTGGGGGGGTTTTGTCATCGTCCTAATTGCTGTTGAACTTTATGTGTTTAGTTAGGGTTGGCATTTAACTATTTGAAAGATGGTTTCATCATCTGACTAGACGTCGTGGGCTTCTTCAGTTGTGAAAATTCAATTGCTGACCAAGGGGGGATGTGTATGCACATTCATTTTAGCAACTTACTTATTCTAGCCTTGATATTGACAATAAGAAGCACCACCTAGGTACTAGTTGAATATTTCGGAGCTTGGGGTTGGAGGAAGTGCGAACATCTTTTCTCCGAGCCCCTTTCCTTGTTCTGCAGAATTGCAGCATTTCGCCAGTGTTGCTGTTGTGGAATCTAAATACTAGTTTCTTCACTGGTTTGATGATGTGTGGCTGACCATTGTCAAAGGACGTGTAGCGCCCGCCCACGAAGAAACTTGCCCTAGTGACTTCATTCATTATTCGAAATCTTGGGGGGAAGAAGAGGCGGAGCGAGGAGGAGAAGGGATCGGAGAGAACCCTAAGGATAGAAGAGGCAGAGATGGCGAGAAACCCTAACGCTGCATTTGGTAGTCCGAATTTAAATTAGGATAGATGATAGGATAAGGTAGGATTAGAAATCTTTCAAATATTTTTCAAATTGTAAAAAATCATTTTTCATATTTGGTGTGATTCAAGATAGGATTTAAAGTTTTGAAAATTTCAGCTGCTCAACTTTTTTAGAGAAATAAATAAATAAATAAATAAATAACAGTTATCGTGCACAAACATATTTTTTTTTAGAAAATCCTAGCTCCTGAACATTTTTTAAAAACAAGAATCAGCCCCTGGCCCGCTTAAAGTTCTAACCCACTCTTCCCCAGCCAACCGCGCAAGCCATCCCGAAGTCCATTTTCCACTTTTTTTTTTTTTTTTTTTTTTTGTTTTTGTTTTCCCTCTTCGATTTTTCTCTTTTGTGGGTTTTATTTTTCTTCTTTAATTTTGACGGAAGTGACGGGTGTGATGAATTTGATACGGCATCAATGAAATGAAAAAAGGGGTGGGGAAGGGATATTTCCATAAGTCTTGATTTTTTCTTGTCACTTATCGCTAATTAAACCTTATGAAGTTTCCTTTTAATGTTGAATAGTGGGGGAGAGCTTAACTACTAATTCTAGAGGACGTAAGCCCAAATACGAGGAACATGGAATGGCATGGAATAAAGGGAAGGTAGTAATGGATCCCGCTATGGAGGCAAGATAATGACTACTGAATTAGGGGCGCAAGTCGAGATTGGATAAGAGATCAACTTTAGGATGTATCAAGTGAACTACTCTAAAGCACACGAGAAAACGAGTGTTCAAAAGATGCCAATAGGCATGCGTGGATTGTGTCATCCCTTCTTTGATTTTTCTTACTTTGGACAACGCCGTGCGAAGGGAGTAAATGAAGCACACGTGAGAAATGTGAACCATAAAAGAGAATGTGCCTTGCCCATTATTAGGCTTAGTAAATAAGGAAATGTCCGAGCGCATGATTTTTGTTTTTACCCCCCGAGAAAAGGGGCAACGCAAGGGCGGTCATGCATGAAACAGTGACGGAGGATAACCTGGAGTTATATGGAACGACTGTTGTCCCTACAAGTACTCTTCAATGTTTTGTTCTTCTACACCCCTCCTTGCAATGGCCATCTTTTATGAATCCCCGCAATGTCTCTTGTTGGAACGGGACAATCGACTAGGTTTCCAGCAAAGCCGATTGTAACCCCGCGGTTGGTTCCTCTGAGACGCCCATCGAACCATCAACTATTGTGCATCGTTCCGGATTCTTGCAGCGATTGCACACTTTTATGAGATTCGAACTGGATAGTGTTCTATTAGGAGGAGGAGCAGGAGGAGGAAGTTTCAAATAACGTATGGTTGAAGGTTATGCCCACATTCACCACTGACAAATAAAACCTTTTCGACAAATGAAAGCCATCAAAGTGAAAGCAATATAAATATGTAAGTGCACAAAAACTACTGCAAGTGCAACCCTTGAAAGAACCCCAATGCCAGAGAGTAGAGCATAAATTTACAAATGTCTAGGGAATTGAGGATTTTGGTCCCAAGATTATTCTATCATTTTTTTTTTTTATTTCGAGACAATACTTCCCTTTGTTAGTGCTAACTTTTTAACTCGATCAAGGACTCATCTACCTGATTTAATGTCATTTTAAACATACTACATAAGTGATCCTACCAAAATTGGCCAATCGCAATAGAGCTTTATTGATGTAGGAAAACTTCATAATGCTATGAAGAAAAGGATGATTAGGTACTCAATCATCTCAATTATTTCATAAAAACCTAGGTTTATCACAAATGACGCACTAGAATTGTAAAATATCTCCAAAGTTAGAGTAATTGAATCTACCAATTCAATATTAGTTCTAATTCTAGGATTATCTACAAAATTACGATTTGTACTTGCTACTATATCTAAAAGACCAATAATCGATCAATAATCACAACTACCTAACCTGCCCTCGGGTTTGCCATGAAACTTGACAACTGTCCTCTATAACAAAATTTCCAAAGTATTTCTAAATACTCTAAACTAGATGACCACAGGTAACCTATTCTTAGTTTGGGACTTTTGCCCTTGAATTCCTTATCGTAAGCAAGTGATGTTCATCCTAGCCTCAACAAATAAGTATTTAACCACTTCAAGAAGTTGACTTGAGACAATGTCATTACAAAATTTAAACCATTGCTCACAAATGCTCCAGAAGGGATATGTACTACTTGATACACCAAAATGCTACTTCCCATGAAGGACAAAGACTTTAAGAAACATATGTAGTTAACAGATAAATTCACTAAACTTTATGCATTTCTCACTTCTTACCGGTTATAGCTACTGAAGTTGAACCTCCACAAGCAATAAAGACGACATGCTCGTTAGCTAATGCCTCGACCATTGTAGGAACTTTCTAACTCTAGATAGAAGAATTGTCCAACTAACCATGTCCACCAGGACCCCAGGAGAACACCTTTCCCTGATCTTATAAATGTACCATAAAACATCCATCGGAATCAGAGAGAAAAGGCAAAGACTTATTTCCATAAAGAAATTCTTCAGCTGGCTACCAGTTAGAGCGAGAGAATGATATCCACCACCGACTATCTGCATGATATGTTCAAGGCTTGGGATGGGTTTTGATTCCAAGCCACCAACTTTGTTACCCCTTCCAAGTTCATAATTTTTTTTTGGATTTGAAATGTAAGTATCATTTATAAGATGACGTACAAGAGCTTAGGAGCAAATGATGAGGAAGGACAAGATCAACTAAATCATAACAAAGTGCGTAAAAATCAATCCCTTCTAGATGCCGAAACTTAATAGTTCATATGGAAGGTAGAAGAAAATAAAACAATCATTGAAAAATTATTTGCAAAAAAAAAAAAATCAAAAATAATGATGAGCAAGGAAGAAACTCATTTATCCATCTTTGATAGCGTTTCCCTTGTAAAATAGAACTTCTTACGAGAAAAACATGAAAATCCATCTACTTATTGTGATAGAAAATGAGTAGAACATTTTGGGATGAAAGTAACCTCGCTAAAACTATTAGAATGGCCACTTATCTTACAAAATTAAATCCTTGCAAAAATTTTAGAAATTTGTCTCTTCTGTTGCAGAATCCCCCAAATAAAGAACAATAAAGGCCTAGTGTGTGTGCCACTAGTCGCAATATGGCAAATCCACCCATCCCAGGACCGCTCCACCAATCTCGGCAAGAGCTCTCTATGATACACAGAATGCCCAAGTGCTGCACACTTATCAAAATGCCAAGGACGCTCAAGTCCATCAAAACCGGCATTCCAATCAAATTGACAAGAACAACAGTGATAGCCACAAATATTTCACTCCCAATCCCTTCAAGAGAGAGAAGGGACCACAATACCAAGTGGAGGCCCGACCAAGCAAATCCAACGCGACTGAGTGAAGACCCCCAAGAGCAATGCATCGAATGCCGTCCAGGTTAGGATTCGAAGTCAGCACGAGGACCGGGTCCTCATGACCGAGGCCTAGGCATCCACCGTCCCCCTTTCCCCATATTCACTGCTTACCATTGACGACCAATGAAGAATGAAACAGTTCGCATGATATGCCAACCTCAATGGCAGCATTTGAGGCTGGCAATGAGTCCGTGCAGCTAGAGCCATGGAGTCTGTCACACCCCGAATCCTATAGGGATGGAGGCGACATGGCAAACCTTTTCACCCAAAGGATGCAGCCTCTAACCACAAAAGGTCCAGCTCCCAAAAGTCTCCATAAAAGTACTCTTGCTCTACTAGCTGCTAAGAAAAGAACTTGGAAAGATTGGGAAAGAAGGGTAAGCAACCATAAGCTTAGTGAGTAGTACATATCTTCTAAGCAGATCGAGCAAGCATTATATATGGATTCAAAGCAATATCAAAACTTTATAACTCAAACCTAATGTATAAAATATATAATGAATCATATGGGAGTCGCTTCTTATTATCGAAGCTTTATACTCATGTGAAAAACTCATTTAAATCACCATCATCATACAAGAATCAATGGTCAAGTTCATTGAATAATCTCCATTCAAAAATCACACGTCAATGGTCCATCCATTGACCAATCTATTGCTCAATCTTTTACCATGGTCACAACACAATGCCTTGTGATAAGGTGACCAAGATTCCCCCTTGGCAAGATCTCCACCTATAATGTCGGTGGCTCGGCCCAAAAGGATATCCTAAACCCGGTATCCATACCAACATGTCCCTCAATGGGCTCACAGCAATAATGAGCAAAATAACCATCCTCCAATATTATTCAGTTCAGAAATCAATATCATAAACCAAGTAAATGCCTTTTTGCAACATTGTCATCCACTATTTCTCATTCATTTCTCAAGTTATTTACATACTTTTTCTATAAATCATTTACAAAGCAATTACAAATATATTTTGCCTTCCAATACTTTGCATAATATGCTTTCCAAACCTTTATAAACAATCACAAAGTAGTCCATGCCCGATCCAACTTTTATGCAATAATAATATCATTTCATAATTCCATACCATATATAAGCCATAAAATTTTCTCACATGAATTTTACAAATTCTAAGAAGATATAGTACCACTCACCTCGTTACCTATGACCCAATAAAACAGTACTTGTATCGTCAAACTCACAGTCCTAACAAATAATTGAGAAATAAGTTAAAATCCGATAAAACTCTACCTCAACTATGAGACAACTAAATTACGTCTTAACACTAATAAAATGACCCCTATGAGCTAACAAATCTCATATCGAAAGTGATTAATCAAAGCCATTTATAAAGCGAGACTTGAGTGCGAAACTTGATTACGCCAAAACTTTTTCATTCGAACTCCGATCCAAGCAACTTTACAGTCAAAATGAAGATAATTCCAAGCACTAGAAGCATTAGTTGGACAACCCAATTTTTAGCCGAAACTGACAAAATCAAACCTCAAGGTGACCGTGCGCGTACTGTTCACTATGCGTGAAAAAGTTCGAAATTTCATTTCGGACAAATTAAAAGCTCAAATCTAATTCCATAAAATCCTATGGGTCCATGACGTCCTAAACTATCATTTTTATAAATTTTCATGGCTCAACAACTCAAAAATCGGACTTCATCGCTTAATAATTCCAATATTCCGAATTTGAGCCCTAAATCGGAAAAATGCTTTGATTGGAGGAACAAGGGGCACATGTACTCACTGGGCATTGCGCGAAGTTATCGAGTCAGCTTTGCAAGGCTCCCACAGTGCGCACATGTGAAACCCCTCTTCTTCTTTCCCCCTCTTCCCTTTTCTCTTTTTTTCTTTCTTTCTCTCGACTGGTTTTGCTTCTATAAGTGGGAGTGAACCCCACATTCTCTCTCTTCTCCTTTTTGACTTTTCAACTCTCATTTTCTTTTCTTTTCTTTTCTTTATTTTTTAAGCCCAAGTGGGGTCCACCAATCAACAAAATAGCTCAAATATTACAAAGCCTGCTGGGGACAGGAGAGAGCACAGGAAGGAGGGAGGGCGAGGACAACGACCGGAGCTGGACACATTTGGACTTCCTTGATGCTGCTGCCGAGCTGGCTGGAGGTGCCACGGCACCATGAGAAGAGCTGGATAGTGGTGGCGGTGGCATCACCATTGGTGGTGTCGAGGTGGAGGTGGAGGTGGAGGTGGTGGTGGTGGAGGAGGAGAAATATCCATCCTATTTTGTTGTCGAGATATCAAGTCCACAAATATCCTCTTGGATGAGAAATATTGAGCAAAACTAACAGATTTTGGTACTTCCAAGTTTGTTTCCCTTGATCAAACTCATGTAACCACAATGATCCAGGGGACTTTCAGCTACCTAGATCCCAAGTATTTCCAATCAAGTCAATTCCCAGACGAAAGCAATGTCTAATGTTTTTGAGTTGTCCTTGTTAAACTCTTATAGGACAAAAGCCAGTCTCGTCGATAAGGGAACAAGAAGGAAGAAGCCTCACAACTTATTTCATAATTTCAGTGGAGGTGAATCGCTCATTCAACATTGTCGATGCTCAAGTTTTGAAAGAAGGTAAGAAGGAAGAGATTGCATCAATTACCAACCTTGCGAAAAGATGCTTGAACTTGAATGGGAGAATAGGCCTATAGTGAAAGAAGTAGCAATGGAGTTGGAGGGGATAAGGAAGCTCCAATATCCTTTGGGTACTAAGCAAAATCAAGAGGACCGTGAGGCAACTAAATCTTATGCCGTTGCTTTTAATTCTAGCAAGTCAAACATCGACGTGGACATCACTATATTTTTGGATGTGCAGCCACTTTTTCCTAGTGCAATGGGCTGAAGATCTACTCTGCCTCTCATTCTTAGGAGTCATGTTGCTGCGTTTGTCATGGAAATCGGTCTTCGGAGCAAAAGAAAGAGAAAAGAGAGAAGGGAGGAAAACTTGTTAGTTTACTAATAGAAGGATTTTGGTTATTTATTTATTGCTTATTGGTAATAAACTCTTTCTTGATGTTGGGATCAAATAATTGTGAAATCATATCAATCCTCGAATTTGCTAGGCATTATCTTAGCATGTATCTGCCAATTTTGCAATCATCTAGCTTGAACAGGATGCAGTGATTTTAGTTCGTCTTGAGATTCTTGAGTACTTGCCATCAATTCGATTGTTGCAAAACTTACATCAGTCCTACGGTGCACCAGCCTTCGCGATTCAATTAGATTGTTACTAGCCAGGAAAAAAAAAAAAAAAACAAGAAAGACAGTTTCCCTTCCGGAAAGAAGGCGAACTTGCATCCGCCTTCCCCACCCGGCTCCTCACCGCTGATCACACTAAATTGCTGATGGCATAGAGTGATTGTTACCGGCTGCCGATGATTCAGCTGCTTAGATCCTCACTAAGTGATGTATCAAACTCACCACCCCAACTACATATATCAGCACCAAAGAACCCCACTAGTGGCAGAATTGTCTCTCCCGATCCTAGCAAACCTTTCTTATCAATTTTCCATAGCAAAACAAAAACAGTAAAAATCAATCGCGCTTGGACCAACTCGTATATAAGAGATATTTACCCCTCTTTTTAGGCAACGAAGATGTTGGGTGCCCTTTCTTCATATTTCCATTTATTTTGTCACGATAGTAATGTTTGATTAAATGCCCTTAAGGAACGTAAGTCCCATTGTTTATCGAAACAAAATTCTTTATGGATCATAAATTAGTTTTAAGTCTTCATCATTAAATTATAAATTGAGCACAAAATCATGGACTTTTAACTACGGATTTTTTCGTAGTTCAAACTGTCCGGGGTACTGCTTTTCGACAACAAAAGATCGCCTTAGATGCACTACTTGGGTTGTATAATTTTTGTATTTTCGTCTCAAACTTCACAATTACTAATTTCTTTGAGTAAGAACTTTTCTATTCAGATGATAGTATTTTCACGCGTGCATTAAACCTGTTCAATGAAAAACATCAATAATTGTGATTTTTCAATATTTTATCTACTTTTCTATTCAATTGGTCATAGATGCTATGTTTATTTAATAATCACCTCCAAAACTACAAGTGACAAAGAGGGATCATGGCCAATATCGGCTTCTCTTTTTTTTATTTTTTTTTGGACTTTGGCATATATTTTTTTCTCTGTGAATCCTTTATTCTTTTATAAGTTTGGAACATTTTTTTATGATGGAGAGTTTCGTAAATGGTCGCATAGCTAGTATACTTATCTGTAACCCACATCTTCTTCCCAAAAAGTTTAGTATCCAATTAATCGGGCTTGTCTTGCAGCCAGGGCCCCCTAAAGCCCACACCCATTCGCCTGGAATTGAAACAACAGAGAAAGGGACGTGGCCCACGAACAGGCATATCAGGAATCGAAATCTCAAATTCAGATACGAATTGTCGATCGGAATTTTGTGATCAAAAAATTGTATTGTTTCACTCGTTAAAAATCCCGGAATTTGTATTGATTAGCTGCGCGTTCTACTAGGTCCAAATGCACGCTACTCCATTCCCTGTACTTGTTCCCATTGTTGTGATATCTTTCATGTTGGATTTTTCACGAGACCATCTGCACGTTGCATCTTCATTTCCAATTCATAAACTCTTAATATATCAAACGTTGAAAGTGTTTGTGTTAACTTGGAAGTTATGGTACAGTGATCATAAGAACAAAAGGGTTCTGTAGCCAAGCATCCACTAGAAAATATTATATTTGAATTATAGTTACTTAGCACCACCCAAGACCTTAGAGATAAGCTCATTAACATAGTTTATTCCACATGTCAAGGTTCCATAATTCTTCTCACATGAGGTAGCAGTACCCCCAAGCACAAGTTTGTCAGAGCCTCAATCATGGCATAGCGACAATATCCGATCCAAGTGGACATGAGGCCATTGACCTAGCCAAGTCTAGCGATGGCACACCGACTTGAACCTTGTGGGCCAAGGAAAGTCATCTTCGGTGTAATAGCTAGAATAGAACCGATGGTCTTTCTATTCGATCACCGTTGGAGACTTTTATGTCTGTTAAAATTATGTCTCGAGTTTGAGCCCGTGTACAATACCCGATAGACACGCACAAATATTTTAACAAGAAGGAAGCACGTTCATGGAGCATTTAATGAACAACGGCGTGTGATCGGATCCGAATATCTCTATTCGGATGAATATTTGCTGCACATGCACAGCACACGTCAAAGATAAAAGCCATCAACGCATTTGTTGACTTTTGACACACCTTGCTCCTTTTGCCTTATGAAGAAGTTGAACGCCCAAAGCTTCAACAATATTAAATGCAAGTCTTGACTTTTTCCCTTCCTTGTCTTCTGCACACACATGGACTTGGACGTCCAACTTTCTTCCTTTCTTTAATGCATGCACATGGTGCATGCATGCCCATAAAAGAGGGAGGGCGCAGCAAGCTTTCTTCAGACTTTGTCTCCGCCCTTTATAATTATTATCCTAGGAGGGAGGGGAAGGCAGGAGCTACGCCCAGCATTTCTTCTTCGCATGGCAGCCTTTGACAATTGTGGAGTCCATATTTGTCCTGCTCTCTTCCCATGCTCCTATAGAAGAAGACCGTCGGAGGCCGAGGAAGGAGAGAGAGAGAGAAGCCGAGCGGTGAGAGCTCCAGAAAGAGAGAAACGTGAGCTCAGAAAGATTTGTGCGTGAGTTCATTGAGTTGTTTTATTAAACACTGTGGGTATTGGGTATACACTAGGGCTGGAAAGCACTCGAGCGTGTAAGCGTGTGTAATCCTGTAATTCTCCGATTTATAGTGGATTATTTTATTGGCTCTCCCCATGGACGTAGGTTCCGAAATTCGGACCGAACCACGTAAATTCTCGGTGTCCTTATTTTATTTGTTCCTCGTTTTATTTCTTCGTTAATTTCTACCGCTCCCGACATAATTGCAAATCGACGATCCGCTTCCGTTGCGCCGCCGTTTTCAACAATGTCAATGGCCCGTTCTGATTAATGTTCTCATGTGATAATGTTATTGAAGACCACAGGCGCCGCAATCAACGAGTCATTCATTGGATCCCACCATGCCGGTCTTCCCAGGTATGTTTATGTGCAAATTGGTTTCGTACAGATGGGACTTGATATGCTGAAGCTTTGACATTTCTATGATTAATGATATCTTATCATGTGGACGTGATTCTAGCAACATTTTCAGATTTGCAGCCATTTGCATCGGAACCGCGGCGAAGGTAGCTCTAAAGGCATTGCCCCCCTCCCTCCTTTCCCGGGGCAAGAATATATAGCTATGCATGAACAGGCCCGGGATTGCTTCCAAATGCATCGATTTACCGACAAAAACAGATGTATTGGAGTGTGCTTCATATTTCTCATCAACATGATAGCATGGGGGTCCCACTCTTTCTCTTATAATTGAAGGATGTAATAGAAAGGTATAATGTGCTAATTATAATAGAATTCTATAGACATAACCCTTGTTTAAGGAGAACAAAGATAAAACCTTGTGCCTCTCTTTCTTGCTTTAGCTCTCTATTTTCTTCAAGATCATGCGCCGAATCCTAACAATGTGTATAGTTTTGCGTGGTCCTTGTTGAACTCTTAATGAGACACGTGTTAGGAACATGCAATAGAAATCCAATACCTTCACTTGGAGAAATTGCCAAGAGAGAGCTCAAGTTTAAGCTCATTAACATATTCGGTCGAACTCACATTCACTTAAAAGCTTAAACCAATGAGTTATGGACTAATTAAAATATATTAACTATTCAACATTGAACCAAGCCTCTGATATGTGACTTCTCTAACACAAATCACACATATATCCCAACAATCTTCCCTTTACGTGTGAGCTCTAGTGTTAGATTTACTTCCTTTTAATTCGGGTATCCTTCTATATGAACTCATCTCAACTTAAATTTCCAACACCTAACTTCATCCTTAGTCTTTTTTCGGGATTGAACCATTTTGAACCGAACCATAAGCTCTAGTGTTTGATTTACTAATTAGTCATCGACTCTGATATCATTTGTTGAGAGCACGCAATTGAAACTCGATACCTTCATCTGTGAAAAAAGGTTAAGAGAAAGCCCAAGTTCGAGCTCATCAACATATTCAATTAGATCCATATTTACTCGAAAGCTTAAACCTATAAGTTACAATCCAACTAAAATATATTAACTGCTCAATATCACAACAACTCTCTGATGTGCAATTCCTCTAATACAACTCACACATATATATCTTAACAACACAACCCAATCTCTTTGCTGAAGAAAGGACAAGGGAAGAAACCTCGTGGCCTACACAAGAAGTTAGGGGAACTTGCTGTTTTTGACCAGCCAACAAGATGGAATTTTGTATCCCATTCATTTATCACGAGTGTTGCAGCTCATCGTAAGGAATACTTTAAGTTGCACTTGTACTCTTATGGAACAAGCGTCGTGCTCGAATCAAACTATGGCCAGTTCGATTTGCTAGTTAGTTTAACTTTTTCAGCGTCAAAAAGAGCAGCGGTTTGATTTCAGTTTCATAAACATGATGGACTCAACTTTATTAAAGTAATCAAGCTGGAGCATATCTCAAATTATGAAGAGGTGCATGATCGAAAAATACATCTGAGAGTACGGCACATGAAAAATTCTTCCCTTCTTCCACTTCAATAACAATATTGAGGGACTCAGCCTCTATCCCCTTTCTCCATAGGTTTAGGCGAAACATGAAAATCATATCGAACTCACTCGGTGTTTCAAATTCTCTTCCTATGTATGAAGTTGAACCAGCGAAAAAGAAAATCCTAGATACTACCGCTGATTAGATATTCACATGCGATGCCCCCTTGATATTGTCCTTCCTTTGGGGAAGACTACTCATAATCACGATACACAACTTTTTTGACTGAACATTTTTTGGATATTGGCCTAAAAAATTTCTTCGGACCTAATTGTTTTTTTAAAAAAAATCGGCTCTATAGTCTCTCTCTCTCCCCTCATTGGTACCATAAATAGTTTTTTTGTATTTATTTGTACTGAAAAATAAAAAATAAACCAGTGCCAACAGTTGAGCATACTTTTCACAGCATGCTCCAGAGCATTAGCGAATTAATAAGACTAGTTTAAAGCAAGAATTACTTTTAGTTTTATTCAATTCAAGTGCATGATTCACGAACATCTTTTTTCCTTTTTGGGGCGGGCCAGAATAGCATTCCCAAGTGCTTAGATTGATTGCCTGAGCATGAAAAGCATTGGACTAAGAATAATAAAAATAAATTCCACTTCATAATGGAAGAGACCGTGGCGCACGCGCATCGCACTAAGAATGAAACAAGTTTAAAGGAAACCACTTTGGCTTTAGTAAAGTGATTTTTGGTGTCACCTTTGTAGATAGAAAAGATGTCCAACCCATTTCATTCGTCAAGGGAAAAAAAAGAAACGTCTTGGTCGTCGTCGTCGTCATATGAATTTATCGGATGACTTCCCATTTAAAAAGACTTTCTTGTTGTGGAAAATGGTTTCCTTTTTCGACAAAGGAAAAGAAAAAGAAGTAGGAATAGGAGGGCGGGGTCATCAAAAAGTCTAAGTCCACTCGCGATACGTCATTTCATTTCATCTTGATAATTCTCTAAGTCTTTCTCGTGAGAAAAATGAGGGCAAAGTTATGGCCCCAACAATTGGAAAAGTCGCACTTGGCTGCTTAAAATTGGAGTCTGTACTATTCTCGAGGAAGCATCCTCAGAGATACTAGGAAGTAACAGGGCTGTGTAATGAAACAATGCGTACGGTAAATGAAATTTCAATCCCTTCTCTCACGGAAATAACACTGCTGAGTGTCTCTGTCAATATCCCTTTCCTCCGTAGTGTTAGGTCCATGCGCGTACGAAACGAAACGTGAGGATCACGTCGAACTTGATGTTTCAACTATCATGCCCAATTTGAAGAATCAGAAGAGATTCATGAAATAAAAAATAGGCGTAATTGTATGAAAATTTCAACTTTCAATGAGGAGGTATACCTATAATATATACATAGAGGAATAGTATTCCAACTGTTGAGTAACGAGAATAATCAAATCAAAGCACATGTATTATTAGTAGAGTGAATCTCCAATTCAATGCACTAATATGCTTTGCCACGATGCACCTTTGCCCATCTCTTAAGTGAAATGGAGTCTTCTTGAATAGAAATTTTTGATTGTAGAGGGATTCTCAAACATGCTCGATAGACATTAATTATTTTTACATGGTCTTCTCTTCCACAATGATCAATGCAACAATCGAGTAACACCCAATGCATGTCTGTCCATCAAACCCCAATCAACTTACTTCATCAACTTTGATTCTCCCTAAACAAAAGGTAAGCATAAATTCCTCCACTACATATTATCCTTAATATGCATTTTCGAAAATTTCCCATCAAATTTGTTGATTTTTGCATTTCCTTCTTTTGTTGCCATCAATCTGCTTCAACTTAGCCTAACCTAGCAATTGAAAAGATTAATAAATAGAACAAGGAAATCAATTGGATACCATATTTACGTGGTTTAGTCAGTGCACTTTCACATGTGCATTAAATCTGTTTACTGTGAAATATCAGTAACCGTGATTTTTTTTAATATTTTATCTACTTTTCAATTCAGTTGATTATAGATGATATGTTTATCTAATAATCTCTTCCAAAACTACAAGCAAGAAAGAGAGATCATGAGCAACAATGATTTCTCTTGTTTCTATAGTTCTTTAAAAAAAAAAACTCTAGTATTTGTTTTTTTTTCTATGTGAATTTTTTATTTTTTGTAAGTTTGGAAATTTTTCTAAACTGAAAAGTTTGATTATGGTAGGAAAGATAATCATTCTATTTCTTTATTTTTCTATTTTTTTTTCTTAGGAGTAGGTTTGAAACATTAATATATTTGGTAGTGCAATTTCATTTTTTTTATTTTCGGGACAAATTTTTAGCCTTGAAATAAGAAGTAGAAATTTTGTATATTTCTATTTCTAAAACAAAAATGAGAAACAAAAACTTTTCTTGTTGCTTTCCCTCACTATTATCCAACCATTCACTCATTGCCGCCCATCACTTGCCAACCGCCACCTCCTACCATTGTCCACTTGTCATTTGCCATCCTCTACCGTTGCCATCAGCCACCATCCATCACTGGCCACCCGGGATAGAGAAATTTTGTATTTGGTATCAAATACATATTTTTGCTTAAAAACTCGTCTAGGGAATAGGAAATTTTTTTAAAAATTTCTGGCTAGAAATAGGGCCCAAGAATAGAATGGTTATTATTAGTGTCATTAATGGTCACATAGCTCGTAGTTCACTCCTCGGAAACCCAAATCTTTATCCACCTAATTGGGTCTCTCTTGTAGCTGGGCCCACCTTTAGCCCACATCCATTCTCCTGGACTAGAAACGACAAAGAAAATAAATTAGCAAAACGTGACCCACCAAGATATGTAATTAGGGATCGAAATCTTAAAATGAAATATGAATTGTCGATCAAAATCTCGTGAATTGAATTGGGATCTTTTCACTTGATAAAATCCCCGGAAATGGCATTGATTTGCTGGGCGTCCTACTAGTCCCAAAGTCATCCATTGGTTCCCACCATATTGGTCTTTCCAAGTTTGTTTACGTGCAAATTGGTCTTCATCGATGACTTCTTTTTCTGCATGCATTGCAAACATTGTTGAAGATATAATTGGAGATTATAATTGATCTTGACTGTGGAATTGATACTAATTGATAGGGAATTATGATTCTCTGTATATTATTTCCTTTTCTTCTTTTCATTCTTACATTATAAATAGATCCTTGTAATTGTACACTTATCAATTGAATATACATAATACATTTTCCCAATCCTCCTCCTTCTCTGTCATGGCATCAGAGCCTTCATTCTTAACCTAGCTTCCGCAAATTCTAGAATTGCCTTCGTTTTTTTTTTTTCTGAAGAGTTGTTGCAGTTCTTCATCCTGCAAAATAGATCAGCAAAATGATTAGGAATTCAATTTTGTCATGACAAACGATACCCAGAAATCCTCAACTGGGGAAACTCCCCAAGAACAACCCACACTGCTGTTGGAAATTGCTCCAACTAGTCAAGAGCCAAGGCCTCTTATTTCGGGACAGACACCATGGTCAGCTTATGCTTCGGGCCATTCTGCTTCGGGCCAAATAGTTAGGCCCATCCAATGGCCTCCTGCAGTCCACTGGTATCCTGTCCAAGCCTAGTGGGGCACTGGATCAAGATAGCCGTGGGCCCAATATCCACAAGGAGGAGAAGCCCATTCAGGCCTCGAAGATCAACCCATTTCGGGCCTTGGAGGACAGCCCACCTTAGGCCTCGAAAGCGAGCCCATCTCGTCATTGGGAGAGAGCAACCCGAATGATGCCTTGGGTCAGCCAAGTCCTGGTCACAGACCCAGATTCGAATTCATTCTGGGTCAGGGAACGAATCCCTACCCGACTCATTCGCCGCCCGGGTTTCTGCCGTATTTGCTTCCCATCAGCGGCGGCCGTCCCGAAATCGGCGATCCCCTCTACACCTCGCCGGCCGACGGACCGGAACTTCACCTCATCAACCTGTAGCTAACTGGACAAGACAACTATAGTACGTGGGCTCGAGATCTTCGGCGGGCACTCGTCACCAAGGACAGGACGGTTTCCTTGACGGAATCGTCCCTTTTCCGACCGATGAACGAAGTCAGAGGCATTGGAGGAGGTGCAATCAGTTAGTGTGTACTTGGATCGGCAATTGCCTCCCCCCCGATGTTGTGGTTGGGCTCCCACCGACGGAAGATGCGAAGAAATTCTGGGACAGCATCCGTGAGATGTATGGGCGGCTCGACAGGGTGAAACTCTTCACAATCTCGCAAGCCCTAACAGAAATGAAGCAAGGGAACCTCACGGTTACAACTTGCTTCAACCGCCTTTTTGCCCTGTGGAATGAACTCGAAGCAGCCGAAGAGCACCTACAAGGACCCGAGAGCACCCTAAATCAGTACAAAGAAATTAAAGAACGAGAGAAGGCTACAAGATTTTTACTTGTATTAAATGAATCCTTCTCTGGTTTTCGATCTTAGATTCTCGCAATGGACCTTCCGCCGCCACTCGGTCGGGTTTTTCAATTGGCTATTCAAGAGGAAAATCAACGACTTACCACCGGTGAACAAACTCAAGGAGGAGAAAGGATGAGCCTCGCCGTGTTTCCCCCTGGTATCGGCTCCAGCAAAAGCACTGTCGGAGGAGGTGGCAGAACCATCGTTGAAGGGAACCCAAAAATGGGTCCTGTTGCTGCTGCGGCAAGAAGGAAAAATGAAGAAAACCCTAGGGTTTTCCACACTGATGGCTGGGATCGTTGCATGTCATTGAATGGTCCAGATCAGAAGATGGAGTTGGATGGTCCAGATCAATGGACTGTGATGAACGGCTCAGATCGGTGCGCATGGATGGACGGCTCCAGATTGTCGCGCGCATGGATGGACGGTCCTGGATCACCTATCTACTCGATTGGATCTAAGGGCTCATATCAGGCCACGTCAACGCCTATTTATAAAGGATCCTACGAATCTCGTGGTGCCACGTCATCAAGAAAGGTAGATGGGCAAAATCGTAAATCCAAAAATAAATATTGTGAGTATTGCAAACGCTCTCATCATACCATTGATACCTGTTGGAAATTACATGGGAAACCTAGAGATAAAATTAAAAAGGAAAAAGAATCTTCAGTTTATCAGGTTTCCACACAACGGATTGATGGGGCACATCAGATAATTACTCAGGATCAATATCGACATATTGTTCAAATTATGAGTCAGCTCAAAACTGAAGATGAAGGTGCAGGATTTTCAGGTACTTTTCTTAACAAGGAAAATTCTTTTTCGGTTGATGCATGGATAATCGATACAGGGGCTAGTGACCACATAATATGCAATAAGCATCTATTTTCTCATGAGGATAGAGAAACAAAAACTCCCATATCAGTACGTCTTCCAAATAGAAATGTCATTACAGTTACCAAGATTGGAACTGTTCATCTTGGCCCAGACTTTGTCCTCAAGAATGTCTTATACATTCCTGACTTTGAATTCAATCTACTATCTGTTTCTAAAGTCTGCGCAGATAATTCCTGCCGTGCAATATTCAATTCCGATAATTGCTTCTTTCAAGACCAATCGACTGGCAAACTGATGGGCTTGGGTAGTGTTGCACAAGGATTATATTTCTAGATTGATTCTCCGGGAGATTTATATTCCTTAAATAAAGGCATTTCTTGTAATGCTATCAATAGGAATAAAAATCTCATTTTCCATCAGAGATCAGGTCATAGTGCACGATTTCCACATCCTAAATGTCCAATATGTCATTTAGCAAAGCAATCACGGGCACCATTTCCTATAAGTACGTCTCGGGCTGATAAATCTTTCTCATTACTCCATATGGATATTTGGGGTCCTTATCATACCCCTCATCGCGATGGCTCCCGTTTTTTCCTTACAATTGTTGATGATTATTCACGAGCGACTTGGGTATACCTCATGCAATCGAAAAGCCAAACCTTCACTCACTTATCGAATTTCATTCTTTTAGTCAAAAATCAATTCGATAAATTTGTCCAGCGCATTCGTACTGATAATGGGCGTGAATTCTTTACTTATGATTGTATCAAATTCCTATCTTCACAAGGAATAATTCATGAAAGTTCTTGTACTTACACTTCACAACAAAAAGGAATTGTTGAGCGTAAGCATAGACATCTTTTAGAAGTAGCTCGTGCATTAAAATATCAAGCCTTTATTCCTAAAGCTTTTTGGGGAGATTGTGTGGTCACAGCATCCTATCTGATTAATCGCATGCCGACTAGAACCCTTGGTGGAAAAACACCTTTCGAAATGCTGTACAACAAAAAACCAGAAAAATGATCATCTTGGAGTTTTTGGTTGTTTGTGCTATACAAAAAATATAGGCCCCATGGAGAAAATGGCCCCTCATGCCACTCAATGTGTTTTCATGGGATATCCTTCACTTCAGAAAGGATACAGGGTTATGAAAATTTCTACAGGATGCTTCTTTGTAAGTAGAGATGTCATATTTCACGAGGATACATTTCCATTCAAAAATATGATCTTTTCTGCGACTTAATCATCGGAAGGCCGTCGACCTTTTCTATGTGAAGAAGACTTATTAATGGCGTCGCAGTACTTATTTGTTGCTTTGGAGCAAACCATATCAATTCCACAAGAATCATATATTTCCCCAACATCATCAGAAGTTGAGCCTCCAAGATCACCTCAAACATTATCTGAGGAGATTTCGACAACTACAGGTTCACCTGAACATATTCCTTCAGTACCTAACGATATCATAGCTGCACAACCTCAGCGTTCTGGACAACAAACCCGGCCACCTACATGGACTAAAGACTATCTTTGCTCAACATTGAGTTCCTCAGGTACAAAATATCTTGTCTCCTCATATGTTTCTTTTAATCGGCTATCACTAGAGCACATGTGTTGCATTAGCCGTCTTTCAAAAGAACAGGAACCATCTTCTTTTCAAGAAGCATCAAGCGATCCTCGATGGCAACGTGCCATGGACTCGGAACTTCATGCACTAATGGAGAACCATACTTGGGACATTGTCCCATTACCTCTAAACCGGAAACCAATTGGATGTAAATGGGTGTATAAAATCAAGTTCAAGGCAGATGGTTCTGTTGAACGTTATAAAGCTCGACTGGTGGCGAAGGGATTTACTCAAAAGGAAGGTTTCGATTACCATGAAACTTTCTCTCCTGTTGCAAAAGAAGTCACTGTCCGATCCTTCTTATCCATTGCTGCAGTTCGAAACTGGAAGCTACATAAAATGGATGTCCACAACGCTTTCCTCCATGGTGATCTAGATGAAGAAATTTATATGGAACTTCCACAAGGATTATGCAGACAGGGGGAGTCTCGGGTATGTTGTCTGCGCAAATCCTTATACGGACCGAAACAGGCATCTAGACAGTAGTATGCCAAATTCACTGTTGCACTAACTAATGCGGGATTTCAGCATTCCAAGCATGACTATGCTTTATTTACATGGAATTCAGGTAACTCATCAATTTATCTGTTAATATATGTTGATGATATACTTGTGATGGGAAATAATGAGTCTCATGTTGCAAAGTTCAAAAAATACTTGCACTCTACATTTCACATCAAGGATTTGGGACTGCCCAAATATTTTCTCGATATTGAGATCACTCGTTCTAATAAAGGTATTAGTCTTAGCCAAAGGAAATTTATCCTTGAAATCATTGCAGAAGCGGGATTGTCAGGTAGTAAACCTGCTGTTATACCGATTGAGCAGAATAGCAAGTTGACTACTCATGAATATGATATGAATTATGCCTCATCCATTGGGGACCCATTACTCAAGGATCCATCAGGATATCAGCGACTTGTTGGGAAATTGATATACCTTACCATGACAAGACCTGATATATGTTATGCAGTTCAAATACTCAGTCAATTCATGCATAATCCAAAACAATCCCACATGAATGCAGCTCTTAAAGTTGTGAAGTACCTCAAGGAGTGTCCAGGTCTTGGAATATTCCTGTCTCGTGACTGCAATATGAAGATGATAGCTTTTTGCGATACAGATTATGCCACTAGGAGATCCATCACTAGTTTCTGCATTAAACTGGGAGATTCACTGATCTCATAGAAGACGAAGAAACAGTCAACTATATCACTGTCATTAGCCGAATCAAAATATCGAGCCATGGCAAAAACTACCTGCGAAATAATTTGGATACGAGGATTACTTTCAGATCTCGGATTACAGGTTAATGGACCGATTGAGTTGTTTTGTGACAATGATGCTGCACTCAAACTAGTGGCGAATCCGGTTTTCCATGAAAGGACAAAGTATATAGAGGTCGATTGCCATTTCACTCGAGACAAGATCATAGAGGGAGTTCTCGTAACAAAGGGAATTGGAACTATTGACCAACTAGCTGATATCTTCACTAAGCCACTATGTCAGAGACAACATGCATACTTTTTAAGCAAGCTAGGTGTCCTTGACATATACAGGCCACCAGCTTGAGGGGGAGTGTTGAAGATAAAATTGGAGATTATAATTGATCTTGACTGTGGAATTGATTCTAATTGATAGGGAATTATGATTCTCTATATATTATTTCCTTTTCTTCTTTTCATTCTTACATTATAAATAGATCCTTGTAATTGTACACTTATCAATTGAATATACATAATACATTTTCCCAATCCTCCTCCTTCTCTGTCAAACATCACTTTTTAGTTTTTTACGCCAGCTTCTGCTCACATTTCATTTTTCATTAGCAATGATATGGCTGAAATCGCAGATTACAAGTTCTGAAAACACTGAAAAAATGGAGATTTTGAGAGGGCACTATCAACATAATAAAAGGACTAAAGATCGAGGATATGTACTGCGATGAATGTCCAACCCTTTCCATCGCATCCTTATCGGCAAAAATCCCAGAAGCAAAGGAGATCCCACTGTCCAAGCAATTACATTTCTTCTTGTCTCGATGGAAAACGTTCTCGTTATGAGGTCAGGAACGAACAGAAAAGTTACCTATAAAAATTTCACTTTCGATCATCAAGGTAATAGTGATTTCAGCATATTGAAAAGAAAAGAAAATACTTCCCATTAATAGAGCTTGAGTACACGATCAATCATGTCATGCGATACGTTGTCTTAGCACTACTCTATCTATTTTGTATATGCAATTGCTTTGTGGTGATAATAAAGAATTCAAACTAGTAATAGAGTAGTAACAGTATGAAGATCATTAATAAGAAGCAACCAAGTCTTTAATTTTCTTTTATGCTAAACAATGACCGAGTCCTAAAATTTACTCGTAATGTGGAAATCTTCTAAAATGACCAAATCAAACTGATCATAAATGTATTGTAGTGCTCTTTGGAGGAGTCAAGTCAACGAGGACTTGACATCCTCAGGCTTTGATATCCTATGATCTGGCAAGTCTTATTATGTGGACTTGGATGTGCAGTCATTCACTTACATCTTGGGGATATTCACCAAAGTGCCTTTTATTGATGGCTTCAGCAAGAAAAGCAAAACAATGACTGACTACACAATGCATATCACACGCGAGAACAATAAAATTGACTTCTACTTCAATAATGGAAGAGACTGCGACACTCGCACGTCACACTCCGATTAAAGATGTTAAAATGAAACCCCTTTTGCTTTAATAAAAGTGAGTCTTGTTTTCACGTTTTTGGATTGAAAAAAGATACCATTCACATTTCATTTGTCAAGAACAAAAATCTTGGTTAACGTAGTACAAGTTGTCGGATGATTTTTCCATTCACAAAGAGATTAATGTTGTGGAAAATGGCTTTCTTTAAATAAAAAAAGGACAAAAACAAGTTATTTCATCTTACCAAAAAAAAAGTTATTTCATTTTTTTATATTATGATTTGATTTTTGTGTTCGTCTTGACTGAGTAATAATTATTAAATGAAGACAACTCTCCTTTCATGTGTTAAAAATTATCGAGTACAACCTTTCCCGCTAGCTCAATTCTAATGTATTCAGCGGGATCTACAACAAAGAATCCCAAAAGGTCATCCATTTTGATAATAACCCTAGTCAATTTTGTCACACCCTGACACTCGAACACGTGACAATCGCTATTCTCTTTCGGTCAAAAGTGTGCGACGTCTCAGGACATGTCGCCAACCATTCATTTTATCTTTCAATTATGCACATGTGGAAACAAATATTTTAAACCCTGGTCAAACAATAATAACAGGGATAGCTGGAAAGACAAACATTTTAAAAGCAACATCATCTAGATTAGCCCTAAGAAACAGTTACATGTACAACCCTATAGGTGGATTCTGTCTCAACGACCAATTAAAGAGACATAAGGACAAAGGGATCAATTTACTTCGAGCCCGTTTGGTTCAGTATTCCCAAGGGGTTTTCATCCCCCAAAGCCCCTTGAGAAAATGCAAACCTGTTTGGTTCAGTTTTGGGGGGGACTTTGGGGAAATGCAATTGCATCTCCAAGTATCCTTAAAGTCCTTTAACTCAATGCACCTCCAGAGGTGCATTTGTAACTTGCATTTTCGAAATGCATCTTTCTCGCATGGTCGTTGGAGCAGACAACCACCGGCCACCCTCTGGCGGCTAGATCTGGCTGTTGGTCAGGTGACCTCAGGTGGCGGTCACCTGGGTTTGCGACCCAGGCTGCCGCCGCACGACGGCCTAAGGTGGTGACCTTAAGTGATCGCGCGCCTGGGTTGTGCGACCCAAGTGTCGCCTAAGGTCGCTGCCTCAGGTGGTCGTGCGACCCAGGCGCACCTAAGGTTGCCACCTCAGGCGGTCGCTTGGGTTGTGAACCCAGGCGACGACCGTCGCTTGGGTCACACGACCTTAGGTGAGGTGGCCTGAGGTCAAGCCATTGCTTGGGTCACTGAACCCAGGCGACCGCTACCTAAGGTCGTGTGCCCTTAGGCAAGCCTTTCAGCGGCCAGATCTGGCCACTAGAAAATGGATTTAAAAAAAAAATTAATAAAAAATTTCACAAAAGTCCCTTAACAAAATGTAGTATCATCAAACGGCATTTAAGCCAAAATTATTTCACAATGCAAAATTTACCAAACGGTATATGCATTTTGGAAAACCCTTTTAGCCTAAAGGTATTTGCATTTCCCCAAGCGCATTTCCCCAAGCGCATTTCCCCAAAGCCGAACCAAATGCACCCTTCATCCCTTATCCTTAAGGGTCAAGGTTTGTCAGTCCAAAAAGTCTGCAGCTAGGCACATCCATTAAGGACCTGAAAATAGTTAAACCACAACTAGTGAGATAAAATCTCAGTAGGTTAAAGTGCTAAGTCTCAGTTAAGGTACCAATTCATCTTAGGGGTACCTAATAGGCACATTTCTCATAACAAGTAGTAGTTAAATCAATTCACAGGCACCATTCAACAATAAGTAGCTAAATAGTTTCACAAGCAAAAATTGTTATAGCCATCAACATTCAGGGTGATTCATAGACAATCCTACCTCGCAGCTAGACATTTCTTGCACAATACTAGTCACTACCATATATAATACATATAAATTATCACATAATCATAACACTACACATATAATATCTCATGCACATAATAGTCAGGTGTGTTCCAATCATACACCTCCCCGTGTAAGCACGCATAAGGCCTCTACCTTCCCCAATAAGTGCGCCTTAAGGTTCTGTCTTTTCCTCATCCAAATGCACATTAGGGCACAATCTTCCCTCCCCACGTAAACACGCCTCAGGGCTTTACCTCTTCTCCACGTAAATACGCATCAGGGCACGCCCTTAACCTCGCATTCGTATGCTTTAAAGCTTAATTATACACCTCCCCGGGTAAACACGTAGCAGGGCTCTATTCTTTTTCTCACATAACCACGCATCAGGGCACAACTATCTCAACCTCCTCTCATAAATATGCCTCAAGACTCTGCCTTTTCCCAATGCAAATGCGCATCAGGGCACAACCTCCCCTCCTGCGTAAAGAAGTCTCAGGGCTCTACCTCTTCCCTGCGTAAATATGCATCGGGCACGCCCTCCACCTTGCATTCATACGCCTCAAGGCTTAAGTGGTCATGTGAGCACACTATCACATAAATTCACATAATTCTTAAGGCACTCGCACCACGGTCCACATGGAACATATATAAAATTTCACACATAGTGCAATCAATGTTTCACATAATATCCATCAATTATCACATTGCAATAATCTGATAGTTAATAATTCCCGTAAATCAAATTTCACCATAATTAATTTATGCACAAAAAATTATCCTAATTAATTATTATCACTAAAATAAAATAATTAATTGCAATTAATTATCACCAATAATAATTTTGTATTATTAAAAATAATAAAAGCAAATACCACAAAAAACTCTAAACTATGCCACTTGTGACAATTTCACCGTAAACTGTTTTTGTGCCACAAAAAACCTCAAACTATGTCACTTGTGACAATTTTACCTTGAACTATTTTTGTCACAAAAAAATTCCAGATTATACCACTTAGGACAAATTTACCCAAAATTTTTTTGTTGAAGGGTATTTTCGTCTTTTTCCATTTTCTTTTTTTTCTCCTTCTTCCCTCTACCATGGCCGACAGAGGGAAGCCGGCGATGGCTGCCCTCATTAGATTTGGCGAGGGCGGCCCTCACACAACCCAGGCGAGGGCTACCCTTGCTGGATTTTGCGAGCTCAACCCTTGCCTGGGTTAGGCGAGGCTTAGGCAGCCCTCGTCGGTGTAGCCAGATCCGGTGAGGGTGGGCGAGAGCAACCCTTGCCCGACTTCGACGCCGGTGAGGGCGGCCATCGCCGGCTTCCCTCTACCATGGTCAATAGAGGGAAGGAAGGAAAAAGAAAAAAAAAAAGAAAAAGAAAAAAAGGAAATGGAAAAGGACGAAAGTTCCCTTTAGCAAAAAAAAAAAAAGTTTGGTGTAAATTTGTCCTAATTGGCATAGTTTGAGGTTTTTTTGTAGCACAAAAAAAAAAGTTTAAGGTAAAATTGTCACAAATGGCATAGTTTGAGGTTTTTGATGGCGCAAAAAAAAAGTTTAAGGTAAAATTGTCACAAGTGGCATAGTATGGGGTTTTTTTTATGGTATTTGCCTAAATAATAAAATAATATTTAATTATTTTCGAAATAAATATATATAAATGATTAATTTAAATCAAATTAATCATATAATTACCATAAATTATGATTAAGTTATAGTTAATTACCACTAATTAATATTTACAAAAATAAATTGTCATTTACTTAAATTAACCATAAATAACCACCTCATCTCGATTATTCCTAAACTAAACTAACACTACTCAAGATTAATACACTAATCAAGGGATTAGTGCCATAACCCACATCAACAATAGTAATTTATTATCATTAAAAATAACAAAATAATATTTAATTATTTTCGAAATAATTAAATATAAATAATAAATTTAAATCAAATTAATCATGTAATTACCATAAATTATGATTAAGATATAGTTAATTACCAATAATTAAAGAGTTCCTCATTATGAGGTCAGGGGCGAATAGAAAAAGTTACTTATTAATAATTTCCTTTCAATCATCAAGGTAAAATTGATCTCAACATATTGAAGAGAAAAGAAATTACTTTCTGCCAATAGAGCTTGAGTATACGACCATTTATGTCATGCGATACGTCCTCTTAGCATTACTCCATCTATTTTGTATATGTGATTGCTCTGTGGTAATATTTGAGAATTCACACCAGTAATAGACTAATAACAATATGAAGATCATTAATAAGAAGCAACCAAGTCTTTAATTTTCTTTTATGCAAAACAATGACCAAGTCCTAAAATTTACTAGTAATGTGGCTCTAAAATGGCCAAATCAAACTGATCATGAATGTATTGTGGTGCTCTTTGGAGGAGTCAAGTCAACGAGGACTCGACATCCTCAGTCTTTGATAGACCTATGATATTGCAAGTCTTATTATGTGGACTTGGATGTGCAGCCATTCACGTGATTCCAAAGCACCTTTTATGAAGAATGACTGACTACACGATGCATACCACACCCAAGAACGATAAAAATGACTTCTACTTCAATAATGGAAGAGATTGCGACTCTTGAACATCGCACTTTAATTAAAGACGAACCAATTTTACTTTAATAAAAGTGAGTCTTGCTTTCACGTTTTTGGACTGAAAAGATGCCATCGGCATTCTCTACCTTTCAAAGAAAATGGAAAGGACGAAAATGCCCTTTAGCAAAAAAAATTTGTGGTAAATATGTCCTAAGTGGCATAATTTGGGGTTTTTTATGGCACAAAAAAAATTTCAACATAAAATTGTTACAAATGGCATATTTTGAGGTTTTTGATGGCACACAAAAAAGTTTAAGGTAAAATTATTACAAATGGCATAATTTGGGCTTTTTAGTGGCGCAAAAAAAAAGTTCAAAGTAACATTGTCATGAGTGGCATAGTGTTGGGTTTTTATGGTATTTGCCTAAATAATAAAATAATATTTAATTATTTTCGAAATAAATATATATAAATGATTAATTTAAATCAAATTAATCATATAATTACCATAAATTATGATTAAGCTATAATTAATTACCACTAATAAATATTAACCAAAATAAATCATCATTTACTTAAATTAACCATAACTAACCACCTCATCTCGATTATTCCTAAACTAAACTAACACTACTCGAGATTAATACACTAATCAAGGGATTAGCACCATAACCCATATCACCAATAATAATTTATTATTATTAAAAATAACAAATAATATTTACTTATTTTCGAAATAATTAAATTTAAATAATTAATTTAAATCAAATTAATCATATAATTATCATAAATTATGATTAAGCTATAGTTAATTACCACTAATTAAAGACTTCCTCATTATGAGGTCAGAAGTGAATAGAAAAAGTTACTTATTTATAATTTCCTTTCATTCATCAAGGTAAAATTGATCTCAGCATATTGAAGAGAAAAGAAATTACTTTCTGCCAATAGAGCTTGAGTATATGACCATTTATGTCATGCGATACATCCTCTTAACATTGCTCCATCTATTTTGTATATGCGATTGCTTTGTGGTAATATTTGAGAATTCAAACTAGTAATAGACTAATAACAATATGAAGATCATTAATAAGAAGCAACCAAGTCTTTAATTTTCTTTTATGCTAAACAATGACCAAGTCCTAAAATTTACTAGTAATGTGGCTCTAAAATGGCCAAATCAAACTAATCATGAATGTATTGTGGTGCTCTTTGGAGGAGTCAAGTCGATGAGGGCTTGACATCCTCAGCCTTTGATAGACCTATGATATGGCAAGTCTTATTATGTGGACTTGGACGTGCAGCCATTCACGTGATTCCAAAACGCCTTCTATAAAGAATGACTGACTACACGATGCATGCCACACGCGAGAACGATAAAAAAGACTTCTGCTTCAATAATGGAAGAGATTGCGACTCTCGCACATCTCACTCTGATTAAGAGTGCATTTGTTTCACGGAATACTTAATGATATAGGAAAATGATTTCCAAAAAAGCATTTTCCTAAGAAATAGTCAGTTTTTCCTTATTTGGTGTTATATAATCGAAAATGCTTTTCGTTGTTTGGATATTAATGGAAAATGATTTTAGTCTAATGACTTTATCTTAGCTTAAAAAAAATCAATTTTTTTAATATTTATTTTTTATTTCGAATTTTTAATTGTAAATTAAATATTATTTTTTTCTTTTTCTTTTTGTTTTTCTTTTACCTTCTTCTTCTCCCCCATATCGGTCTACTTCCTCTGCCTATTGCTCTGCTACCTCATGAGCCATCTCCGTCTGCTTCCTTTGCCGCCGGTTCCTCTCAGTCGACTCACACGGGGCGAGCTCGAGCCTCGCCACCAAAGGCCATTGCCTGATCTAGCGAGGCTTGAGGCTCACCACGAGGGGTTACGAGCTCGCCGGCCTCGGCCGAGGTCGTGGCCTTTGGCGGCAAGGGTCGAGCCTCACCAGCTTGCCACCAGAGGCCGCAAGCTCATCCAATCTGGTGAGGCTCACCACTGGAGGTCGTGTTCTCACCCGATCTGGGGAGGCTTGCCACCATAGGTCACGAGCTCGCCTAATCTGTCGAGGCTCGATGCTCGCCAGCCTTAGGCGAGCTCGAGCCTCACCATTGAGGTCGCGAGCTTGTCGGCTGCAGTGGCAACTAGCGAAGGGCTAAGAAGAAGAAAAGAAAAAAAAAAAAAAAAAAAAGGAAGGAAAAGAACGAAAAAAAGAAAAAAATTAAAATAAATTTGATTTTAAGAAAAAAAAAAAAAAAATTGATTTTTTTGAAAAAATAAATTTGAATGTTTTAAAAATACAAATTTACTATAGCAATCATTTCATTAACCAATATATTTGAAAAAAAATTTCCGATTCTTTCAAAGGAAAAATCATTTTCTTGAATTTAAGTTTTGACAAAAAAAATTTCGTTTATTAGAAAATTTTTTTTCGTTGACTCATTTTTCTAAATAAGCCAAACATTGAAAAATGAGAAAAACGCTTTTATAAAAGGTATTGTTCACCAAACAAACACATCCTAAGTCCATGGTCAATTCTAACATGAGCTCTCATTTGATAACGGTGTTGAAGACCATTGATTTTATAAGTCATTGTTGGTTTGCACCATGCTGATATTTCCAAGTTTGTTCACGTACAAATTGGTTTCTATATAGATGGGAAATAAATCAACCCGTTTTCCACTGGTTTTGCGCAAAATTCTTGCCTAGACACAAGTCTCTATGGACTCGATTCATCATAATCAGTAATTATGTGGGCACCACGTGATAGTCACACTTGACCAATGGCTGTGATTGCGTATTATATGGGTGACGGGCACCATGCGCCTTTGAAGAAGTCCAATCTCAATGGTCAAAACAAGAGTTCTTCTGCTTATCTCAGTGAAAAGTTTGACTCTAAAAAGCCATTTGCTTTGGACTTCTCTTTAATCCCACAACTACGATGGCCATTTACTTTGGACTTTTCTTTAATCCCACAACTGCTATGGCCTTAATGCCTCAATTGCTGATCACAAATCACCTTTGTGATTCAATTGCCTTGAACTTTCCAATTTTTCTAACTCGTCCCACAACTGCGATGGCCTTAATGCCTCAATTGCCGATCATAGATCACCTGTGCGGTTCATTTGCCTTAAACTTTCCAATTTTTCTAACTCCGAAAGCTAAGTTTTTGAAAATTCCCATTTCTCGGTACCTTCAAGCCTTGTCCTAATGTGCTTGTCTAGAACAAAAAACGAATCTTCAAAGTCCTTCAATCTAAAAAACTTGGAGCCTTTCTGGAAGTACACACTTTAAAGGGAGCAAAAGAAAATTTCTTCAAATCTCATCATGTTAATTTCTTGAGTTTTTTTATTTGAAAAATCTTGAAAGTATCAAGAAATTCCCAAAAGACTAACTAAATTATGGAGACGCGAATCCTACACTAAGTAAGATTGGATTACAATTGCCCAACATTTCACTTCCTCTAGAAACATGGATGGGAATGATTAGCAATAATTTCCTGTAATTTACCCAATGTGCAACCATTCACTCATCGTGAAACACGGTGAAATTTGAGGCCTAAACGAGGTTAAATTCAAAAATCAATTTAATAAATGATGTAAACAGTGCTAAACTAAGACTAATATTCAAAATTTATAGAAAGAATGCGTTCATGTTTAATTAGGGACTGTAAATGACCAATTATATCTAATTAGGTGTTGATAGAATTTGTGTTAGCTCGGGAGTTCAGAATGGTGATTATAAGAACATAGAGGATTGATTAGCCAATCGACTAATGTTTATTCATCCACTATTAAATATTAGGTTCGAGCTACAACTACTCAATATCATGTAAAATCTTCAAGATGGGTTTATCAACATAGCTCCACTAACGTGTCAATAGTTTATAATTCTCTTCACATAATGTAGTGGTGCCCATAATGACAAGTTTGTTAGAGGTTCTGATTACGACATGGCAAGAACTTGTGATCTTGTGGATGATAGGTGAGCACGAGGCCATCAACCCAGCCAAGTTTACTAGTGGGCCACTAGTAAGAAGCTTGTGGACCAACGAAAGTCATCTTCAGCGGAATTAAAAGCTAAGGAGCAGTGGTCTCTCTATTCTATTACTTATGGAGACCAAGTCTATGGCCTGTTCTAACATAAGTTCTTGGTAAACAACGAACTTGAAGACCAGAGGGGCCATTATTAACATGTCATCCATTGGTTCCCTCCATGCCGGTCTTCCCAAGTTTGTTTACCTTCAAATTGGTTTCCACATCTAAGGACATAAGTTAGCCTGCTTTCCACGGGCTTTGGGTGAATTTTTTCTTAGACTCGGGTCGACATGGACCCGATCCATGATAGTGCTAACCATGCAGACCCCATCTTTGACTCACACTTGATCGACAGCTATGATTGCATATCGGGTCCACGAACTGGGATCCACGCAATAGTTTCACCAGGTTTTAGTTTACATGTATGGGTTGGGAAACGCACGTTTGGTCCATGTATTACCAAGTACCAAGTATGAACAATTTCATAATTAAGTCACCATCCTAATTTGAATTTGCCTAGCTTAATGAAGCTAGTTGGAGCATCTCATAAATGCGAGGCTCATTTATTTTAGATAGACTTCCTTCTTTGTCACTTATGTTATGGCTCTTCACCCTAATGTTTTCAACAAAATAATATATTTACATGGTGAGGAGCTAAGTGCTTGATAACTCGTTTTTTGTACGTGAACATTGCTTTTTATAAGGACTGGTCTTCAGGTTTCAATTTTCGTTCATGCCATTAGAATTGATATGGCTAAAGTTGCAGGTTACAAGTTTTAGAAGCCCTGAAAAATGGAGATTTTGAAAGGACAAAATCAAGGAAACATAATTAAAGGACTGGAAAATCCAACGAGAAAAAAAATTGTTGCAATTCTAATCGCACAAAATTTTCATTTCAAATGATGGGCAGGTGCATGATCAAAGTTTCCATAAAAGGGGTCGTGGGAAGAGAGATGAAACCATAAATCAAGGCCAAACCACACCTGGCAGTTGCACTGAATCTTGCGGAAACATCGTCATTCCCTTCCCCTATGGAATAGGAGCCGGATGTTTCTTGATGTTAGTACGAGATATTATATGCCAGTAATCTAAGTAAGGTCGAGGCTACTAAAAAACATCTAACTAACAATATTATAAGCTTAAAAGAAAAACCAAATTATAGAGGCACAATACTGATAAACTTGCTCTAAAGGAGGTTTAACTTTGATTAATATGCATAATTTAAAGAAGGACCGTATTGATGTTAAATCAGAAATTGCAAGTGACCGAGCTAATTGATACTAAACTGAAAGATCAGCAATGAAATGTGAATATATGTGGCAATAAGCAAAGACGTGGCACAAATTTTTAATGTAGTGCGGAAGTGGAAGGATTCAAACAATTTTGGTCGAGGAAAATTTGAAAAAGACCCGACGCGTTTGGCGTACAGAACAATAAAAAGATGATTGACAAAATTATCTCCCCATCAATGAGAAAAGTCGCATTTGGCTGCTTAAATCGGTGTCCTTTACTTGTCAACCTTTGATATTTCTTTCATCAAGGAAACATCTCAAGGCAGATGCCAGGAATTGACAGAGCTGGAAATTATGCGTACAGAACAAGAAAATTTTTCCCTTCTTTAACGAAAAATAACAATTATGCGTACAGAACGTGAAAATTCTTCCCTTCTTTAACGAAATAAAACAATTATGCCTACAGAACGTGAAAAATTTTCCCTTCTTCCCTTATTTAAGGGACTCAGCTCCTGTCACCTTTCTCCATTGGTTTAGATCCATGCACCTACAAAGTAGTGAAAATCATGTCAAACTTGGTGTTTCAAATTCTTTTGCTTCTGGTTTCAGTCACGGTACAAGCAGCAGGAGCCGCACCAAGACTCACAAGGCCTAAATGTGCCGAAACATGTAGGAACGTCACCGTTCCCTTCCCCTTCGATTAGAAGCTTGAAAATCCTTTGGGCATTCAGCAAAATCATGAGAACCGTGGGGCAACTGAATCTTATGCTGCTGCTTTTAACTCTAGCAAGTCAAACATTGATATGTATGTCATTACAATTTCAGATGTGCAGCCACTCTTACCTAGGGAGACGTGGTGAAGATCTGTTTTGCCTCTTACATTTACGATCATGTTGTTGTGTTTGTCATGGAAATCGGTATTCAGAGCAAAAGAAAGAAGAGAGGAAAACTTATTTGTTTACTAATAGGAGGACTTCGTTAGTTATTTATTGTTTAGGATCAATGAACTGTTATGTCATTACCTATCCCATAATTATTAAGGTCTTGTAATTAGCTAGGCATGATCGTAATGTGTATGTGCCAGTTGGGAAATACTTTCCAAACATCAATCGTCCAGCTCATGCATGATGCGGCCATTTTACTTCAGTTTGAGATCCATATATACTTGTTGTCAATTTTATCATTGCAGAAATTACATCAATAGAACGATGAACTCCAATTAATGATCAGGGCTACCAAAGGCAAGGACTTGGTGACAAGGCTTTTCAAAGTAACTTTTTTAACAACCATATACTGTATTTGGATGGAACGTAACTATAGACGTTTTCAAAACAAGTCAAATGATGTCCCCATCATTGTGGCTAAAATTCATAAACTTGTTAGAGAGCGAGCATCATATTACAAAAATATTAAACTTTCCCAGACAAATGTAATTTTGGCTACTATATGAAGACTCATTCACTCCATTTTCTCACATTCTTAGTTATCTATGTAATGTTGGGGAATGCCCCTAAACTCGTGTATGTCATCTATAAATGACATTTGCATTTCAAACCAATAAAAAATAAAAAATACATCAAGCACATGAGTACTCATGCGAACAAGCATCTTTGTTGCATCGGCCTTCACCATTTAGTCAGCTTGTTACATGCAGATGCTCAAGAGACGTATCACGGTCTCAAGTCAGCTGACCAAGTCCTAAATGTGCAATTCGTGTGGAAATCTTTTAAAATGACCAATCAAACTTAGCATGTTACATCTTGGCAGGCACAAAGAAGGCTCCCAGATAAAAAGGGGATAGCGACAACGACTTCCGAATCAAATGAAATATATGAACTGTCGTGCTCTTTGGAGAAGTCAGTGACGACTTTGACTTGGGGTCGTCTTTGTCGAGCTTTTCTTTTGCTCTTTTTTATTTTTCCACAAACTCTAAAAGAAAATTTGAAAAACATTTTTTTTGAATAATTTTAGAAGCTTCAATATTGCCATGCTTGACTAGAAAAATTGTAAATAATAACTTTTTATAGCCACATTTTTACCAAAATGATTCAATTGAAAGTTATTAAATATATCAAGAGATACGTCCTCCATATCCAACTTTTCTTTCCTCTTTTTGACTTTCTACAAACTCTAAGATAACACCTTTAAAAAATCTTTCAAAGAAAAATGACATTAGAGAGCTCTACCATTGCTATTCTTAAGTCAGGAAAAAGATTAATTAATTACACCTTCTAGGCTTCTTGCCCCATTTTCACCAAAATGATTCAATTGAAAGTAATCACTTAAACTAAGAAAAAAACACACTGCACACATTTGAAACTAAAACATTAGAATTTAAAAACAAAAACCATATTGATGTTAAATCTGAAATTAGAAGTGACCGAGCCAATTTATACGATGAAAACAAGGGATTTGGCATGTGGTGTTTGCACCCCAAAATCACAAAAGCTGGACATGCACAGATATTTTCAAATGGACAGTGGAAACGTTGCACACGTGTGCTGCTCCGGGGTTTGAACCGGGACATTCTATCTTTTTTTGGCTGATTTGGTTTCAATCATAGAATTAAATTTGACGACGGAGTTTGATCTCAAAAGAACTTAAGAAACCAAACTCACCAACTGAAACATTGAATTCTTGCAAACCTTCCAAATCCCATTAAACATGTACCCTTCACATTATATATGACCAAAAAGATGAGAACACGTTTAGTCTCCAGTCTCCAGTTGGTTGAACTTGGTTTGCAAAAAGCTTGAACTAAGTTATATGAAAACGGGTACAACTGCATTTTGAATGTAAAAACAAGCTCCGCGATATTTCCGTAGCTATATTATGGTTAGCTCTATGTAGAAATCTGCACGGAACCAAGTAAAAACCAAGTCTTCTTCTGCTTTTCTCGATCAAAGAATTTGGCTCTGAAAAGTAATTTATTTTGGACTTTCCGCTAATCCCACTACTGCAATGGCCTTAATGCCCTCAAGTGCGGGTCAAAGATCACCTGCGTGGTTCAGCTGTCATGGACCATCCAATTTTTCCAATTCCGAAAGCTGTGTTCACATTTCTCAGTACCTTTCAAGCGTTGTCCTGATGTGGCTGTCCAAGACAAAAAAAAAAAGAGTCTTTAAAGTCCCCCTATCTGAAAATGACTTGAGAGCCCTTCTGAAAGGACACACTCCAATGGGGAGTAAAAGAAAACATCGCCAAACCTCATCATATTAATATCTCGTGTTTTCTTTTTCGAATAATTTCCTTCCCAAACAACGCTAAGCAGAGATTAATATTCATAATTTTTTTTTAACCCGCCTGTGAGATGCTGCATTGGGTTCGGCTCTTAGAGGCTTCACTGTGAGGTCTCAAGGTCGAAACACGGAGCTGCTATCGCGATTGACGTGGGAGGCCATGGCGGTGGAATGCTATGCTAGTTCCCCCAAGTATTGATGCTTGGTCTGAGGTGTGTCGGTGCACACTCTACGGGCCGTGGGCTGGTTAAGACACAAGTCTAATCAGGCTCGGCAGATCTTGGGTCACAAAAAAAAAATTCATAATTTTAAGAAAGAGAGTATTCAAGTTGAATCAGAAACAGCAAGTGTTCGAGGTAATCAATACTGAACAGTAACTTAAATTGATGTCCTCATCCCTTCAAGCTTTGATATTCCTATCCTAAAGGAAGCATCCCCGGGGATGCTAGGAAGTAACAAAGCTGGAAAAATTATCCGTATGATACATGAAAAATCAGGGACCCAGCCCATATTCCCTTTCTCCACGGATTTAAAGTCCATCCACGTGCCAAACGTGAAAATCATGTCCTTCGTTGTGGGGGAGACTCCTCATGATCACAGTGTGCCACTTTTTGTGACTCATCATTCTTTAGTTATTGGCCAAAAACTTTCTTTGGGTAAAAATATTAAGCAAGGCCTAATATATATATTTTAAAAAAGGGCTAGAATTACAAAAAAAAAGCCTTAAACTTATTGTAATTATACTGATTCAATCATAAACTTTTTTTACTAATTCAATCTTAAATCTTTTGTAATTATACCAATTCAATCCATCTAACCAATTCTAATGAGTCGACACTGATATGAATGCCAGTCGGCAGCCACTATCTAACTGGCCACTAACATGGACAATTTTTAGTAATATTTTTTTTTTCAATTTTTTATTTTTATTTTGATTTTGATTTTTCCTTTTCCTTTTCTTTTTCTTTTTTCTTTCTTTTTTTTTTTTTTTACCTTCTTCCTTCTTTTGCTTCTTCTCTTACAATGGCCGGCAAGGCTCACTAGCCATTGGGTGAGGACCGCGAAGCCCTCATTGGTTGCTGGTGAGGATCCCAACTCATTTGGCCTTGCCAAGTACAAGCAAGATCACATTCGCCCATAGCTGGAAAGGCGATGGCGAGGCTAGCCTAGCTCAGATCTAGGCAAAGCCACCTTGCCGACAGCCTCCAGAATTTGGGCAAGGGCCGCAACCCTCACCACGGTTGACGGTCAACAAGGGCTTCAAAGCCCTTGCTCACTGGCCATGTTGGGTGAAAAAGCAAAAGAAGGAAGAAAAGCAAAAAGAAAAAGAAAATTTAATAAAAATTTTGAAAAATAATATTATTAAAAATTATTTATATCAACGTTAGTTGGATAGCCAATGCCAGTCGGTGTCCATGTAAGTGCCGACCAACCGAAATTGGCCGAATGGATTGAATTGGTACAATTGCAAAATATTTAGAATTGAATTGGCAAAAAAAAAAATGACTGAATTATTACAATTACAATATATTTATGATTTTTTTAATAATTTTTCCATAAAAATGGATTACGACACTCAAACACTGCACCGCGATTAAAGAAATTAGAAAGAAATCACTTTTGCTTTAGTGAAAGTGTCTTTCTTTCGCTTTTCTAGATTGAAAAGATGCCAACATCAATTCCATTAGTCAAAAACGACTAGTCCTGGCTGTCGTTGGAAGAATTGGTCCGATGATTATGCCATTCAAAAGAGATTCTTGTTGTGGAAAGCGGTTTTCTTTTACCAAAACGAGAGAAAAGTTAAAAAATGAGAGCGGGTCATAACCGTGTCCTCAAACTCCTCCAATCTGAAAATGATTTAGAACCTTTCTGAAAGGACACTTAAGTGGGAAAAAAAAAAATCTTCAAATCTCTTCATGTTAAATCCAAAATATCGGAAAATTACCGAAAGATTGGCTAAATTATGGAGACACAGATCCTATACTTGAGTAAGATTGGATTACAATTGCTCAGCATGTCACTTCCCATGGAAACGCGGACAGGGATGATCAGGAATAATTTCCTGTCTAGGAGAATTTTGGTTAGTTATTTGTTGCTTATTGGTAATGAACTTATTCTTGGTGTTTGGGATTAATGAACTGTTAAGTCATGACAATCCCGAGTTTATTCTAGTCCTGTAATTAGCTAGGCATTATCTTACCGTGTATGCGCCAATTTGGAAATACTATGCAAATTGCTATCATCTAGCTTGAGCATGATGCCATGATTTCAGTTCATCTAGAGAACTTTGAATACTTGCCCTCAATTCGATTGTTGGAAAACTTCCATCAGTCATGCAGTGCACCGGCTTTTGCGATTCGATTAGATTTGTACTTGCTGGGAAGAAAAAAAATAAGAAAGCTGTTTCCCTTCCCTAAAAGAAGGCGAACTTGCATCCGCCTTCCCTGCCCGGTTCTTCCCTGAAGGTCACACTGAATTGTTGATGGCATAGAGGGATTGTTGCCGGCTGGCGATGCTCCGGCTGCTTAGCTCCTCACTGGGTGATGTATCAACATCAAAGAACCCCACTAGTTGCAGAATTATCTCTCCCCATCCCAGCCAACCTTTCTTGTCGATTTTCAATAGCAAAAACAAAAACAGTAGAAAATCAATCGCACATGGACCAACTCATATATAAGAGATATTTACTCCTCATTTTAAGCATCGAAGATGTTGGGTGCTCTGTTTTCATATTTCCATTGAGTTTGTCACGATAGTAGTGTTTGATTAAATGCCCTTAAAGAACGCAAGTCAAGTTGTTTTTAGAATAAAATTCTTAGGGATCATAAATTAGTTTTATGTCTTCATTATCGAATTATAAATTGAGCACAAAATCGTGGAATTTAAACTATAGATTTTTACATAGTTCGAACTATCTTGGACATTACTTTTTGACAACATAAGATCGCCTTAGATACGCTCATCAGGTTGTCTAATTATTGTATATTTGTCTTGAACTTCACATTTACCAAATCATTTAAGTAGGAACTTTTCTCTTCGGATGGTTGTATTTTTACATGTGCATTAGATGTATTCGATGAGAAGCATCAATAACTGTGAAAAAGTTTCCTTTTGTTGTCAACACAAAGTATGTCATCTATGACGTTCTAAATCTTCAACCTATTTTGGATTGTATGAATGAATATTTCATCAATGCAATATTAGTTAAGTGTCATTTTGAACTGATCACTCATGAAATACTAATTAAAAGAGAAAAACTACCAAGAATTTGAGTGTGCATACGATTAGACAATTCAACCATGGATGACAATTCGACCATAAGGATTAATGAGGGTTGAATAATCGGTCCCTCACTAGCTTGAGTTTGCGCAAAGGTGAATTAATATTATTTTAATCACGGGTCAAATACGTGTAACTTCTAATAACCGCTTGTTAGTTTGAGATTACTAAAGTTATGATTGATTAACTAAGTCGTGAATTTGATCCAAATTCGTTTATTGAACTTTCTGGCGATTTTGCTTCATCAATTTCCAAATTTTTGGTTCGCTTGGGAACATCGGAAAAAGAATGAACGGGTCAAAAATTTAAACCCGACACGTGCCGGTTCTTCATTTCCGGCAAGGACGATTTAGGAAGAAAGTGTGCCAAATGTTACAAAAGACCAAAATGCCCTTGGCATTTAAGAGAAAGGAACAAATATTTTTGGGGACTGGATGAGTGATGGTCTGTAGCCATCCTTTCCCTCTCTCTCCTCTCTTCTCTCTTCTCTCTCTCTCTCTCTCTCTCTCTCTGCGCTCGGCCTCTCCCTCACGCCGCACGTTCTTCTTCATTTCTCTTCTTCTTCTTCGCCTTCATCGTCCGACGATCGCTGCTGTTGCTGTTGCCTTGCTTCCGTTACGATCAAGCCGGCTACACCGGCCATCCACCGCAGCTCAGCCGCTCCGTCAGCCAGCCGCCAGACCCCCAGCGTGTCGCTACCCGACCACCCGAGCCAAACCAACCCCTGTTTTTCTCTCCTCCTCTATCGTTCTCTGTTCTGTCTCGCCGGAGCTCAACCAGCCACAAGCCACCTCAGCTCCCTTGCCAACTCGCCGGGGGCCACCGCGTGCTGCCCGACCACTCGCGAGCCTGCCCGGAGCCACTTGAACTTAGTGCACCCTTTTGCTCTCTATCGGTTCTGTGTTGGCAGAGTCGGGCAGCGCCTCACCGCCAGCCATCTTTGCTGTTGGCCGCCATCCCTCCGCCCTTTGTCCAGGCAGCCAGACCACCCGCCAGTCGCTTGAACCCCGCCCGGCTAAGCTGCTCACTCTCTCTCTGTTTTTTTCTCTTTGACCCTCGCCGAACCAGAACCCAGCCATTCGGCCCGGTTGCTGGAGTTGCTGACCGCCCGTCTGGAGCTGCCAGACCGCCGCTGACCACGCCCGGCCACCCTAGCCACCTGGAGCCGTTGCCGCTGTCTCCCTCTTCTTCGATTCTCCTTGGCCGAACGTCCCTTGGTCGAGACCTGTTTTTGTGCTGCCTTGCCTCAATTCGCTGGAGGTACCCACGCGTTCCTCTCGCCATTATGTTGCGCTCGTGTTGTCAGAATCTTTGTCTGGTGAGTTAATGCCATAATCTTTCGATTAGTTCATCAAACTTATTTTAAGGATAGTTAGATTAAATTAACATAGATTAGGAGGTTAATTAAAATTAATTAGGGTTAGTGATTGGTTAATTTAACTAACCTTGGTTAGTTAATGATTAATTTAGCTAACCATGTTTAGTTGGGTTAATTTAATTAACCATGATTAGTATGTGTGGTTAGTTGTTAACTATAGTTATGTTAGTTAATTTTCTACTAATCTTGTTTAGTTTTAATTAAATGTGGTTAACTAGAATAAGTGCTGATTAATTATATGGGCGGTTGGTTCCCAATTTGGTCTGGTCCTAGCCGAGAACTGAGAACTAGACTAGGATGACTGGTTTCCAATTTTTCGGACCGTGGATCAGAACAACTGGTCCTAAAATCGAGGACTAACTAGACTGACTGGACCAACAGGTCCAATCACAATAAACCAAATCACTTGTTATCATTACATTGAAAAAAAAAGATTTATATCCATGTGGGCTTCCAAAAATATACATCATCTAGTTAAAACATGTGTTGTTAGAGAAGCAAAAAAAAGAAAAAAATAGAACCTCAAATTTAGGTTGTGCATGGTCTGAGTGGGCAGTTTTCACCCCAGAACCGAGAATCGTCCACTAAGGACCAGTTCTGAGAAATTGGATCCGAGATATCTTGTTGGTTCCAAGATAGGCCCGGGTGTATCCTAGGTAGTTAAAGAGCTTGAATAAATTATGACTGCAGTACATATATATTCTTCCCTTCTTCCACTGAAATAACAATATTAAGGGACTCAGCTCCACTCACCTTGCTCCATAGGTTTAGGTCCATGCACATACAAACCATGAAAATCATATCAAACTCGGTGTTTCAAATTCTTTTGCTTCTGGTTTCCCTCACGGTACGAGCATCAGGAGCCGCAACAGGACTTGCAAAGCCTCGATGTGCTGAAAAGTGCGGAAACGTCACCATTCCCTTCCCCTTCGGAATAGAAAGAGGGTGTTTCTTGGATGACTGGTATGAGATTGTCTGCCAGCAAAACCCCACGGTTCCCATACTACATAAGTTTGGATTGAGAGTTCTCAATATTTCTCTCTTCAATGCTTTCTCAGACGGGAGTGGCACAATAAATGTCAGTCTTCCACTAAATTTCGCAAATGAAAGCTGCCAGGGCATTGAACATGGTGACCCAGTGAATTTAGAAGGAAGTAGCTTTGTCTTCTCCCAGAGATGGAACGTCTTTACATCAGTCGGTTGTGACACCAACGCAACAGTGACTAGTAAAGAGTCAGCTGGTATGGCCTTTACATCGACCGGTTGCTGGTCGAAATGTGCTGGAACTAACACAAACTTTAGCTGGCATGGTGATTGCTCCGGGGTGGATGGATGCTGCCAGACTACGCTCCCCTTAAATCTTCAGGCCTTTGAGGTGGATATCAAAGGTGGACAACAGGGGTGCAAGTACGCTTTCTTGGCAGACAGATCATGGTTCTCAAACCTTAAAGGCTTATATGATTTGAGATTGAATGATGCGGTTCCAGTGGTGTTGGAATGGGCGATCCGTAACGATACCAACTATTCCCTTCAGCTTATCCAAAACTCATCGAATTCTCAATTCCATTGTCACTTGAGTGACTCGCCATACATTCAGTGCCATTGCTTCGATGGCTATGCTGGTAACCCTTATATTTTGGGAGGATGCCAAGGTAACATATATTTCATGTTATCACATTCCGTATTAAAGGGCACCATACGGCGAAGGGGCTTGTTCATTCCCGGATATTTTGCATTCTCATTGTTTAATGATCCCATACATGCTTTTCTGCCTTCTTTTTTGGTTTTTTTGCCCAAGGTTATACGAAGTCAATGCACTTTCAAACAAAATTGAACGGGAAAGTCCTATCTTCACAAGCATAGTATTTGCCATTGAATGAACAATTTATGAGGAAATCCCACCAATTGCTCTCGCTAATTTCGCTTAAGGAGCTAATAGGTTTTTACCATCTGTCATCAGATATTAACGAATGCGAAAATTCAACTATATGCCACCGGAGGGGCGGGACTTGTGTGAACAAAGAGGGCGGCTATGACTGTGTCGATGGTAGAAAGACAGCTAAATTCATTCTTGTTGGTAAGTAGATCTTTTAACCTAGAACGTTAGACCACTTCATGCTCTTAGCATTGCTAGAAAAACCAAGCATTGCATAAATTATGTTCAGAAAAGGTATAGAAATAAGTTTTATCTTATCCTTGGTTCTAAGTTGATTGTCCATTCGCTTGATGAATGATATCGATAAGTTTCAATCAATATTATCTATCAGAACAACTTCAACAATTTCTTTGTGCACTTATATTTTACAAATAAGAAAACACTTGTACATTTCAAGGTTCCTACTTATTCTCGTCATATTTGAATTAGAATTATGACAATCATAATCAAATGAATGCGGGTAGGAACTTTCATCCATGGTTTGCTAAATTCATTGTAAGAAAGATCAATTTTACAAAGCAAATGCATGCATAGAAATTCCACCGGACAAGACTTGAAATGGAGACAAGTTAATTTTTCATGGTTGTTAACATAAATCCACATGAAAGGAGACTCAGGTTCATCATTCTAATACGTATCCCTTTGAATCAGATTCTCTGAAATTCTTGAAGATAAGTGCCACTATAGATTCTTGACAAGCAGAGTATTTTTTCTCAATTTTACCCCCATAAACTTTTTCAATGCAGGGGTTGGGGCAGGCCTTGGGGCACTACTTTTGTGTCTTTTCTTATGGTGGTCGTGCAAATACATCAAGAAGAGAAAAGAAATCAAGCTCAAAGAGAAATACTTTAAACGCAATGGTGGTCTTTTGTTGGAAAGTGAGCTATCTTCACCAGAAGGCAACGTCGAGAGAAGCAAATTGTTCAACTCCAAGGATTTAGAGAAGGCCACTGACAATTTCAATGAGGATAGGATCCTCGGGCAAGGTGGGCAGGGTACCGTTTATAAGGGAATGTTAACAGATGGAAAAATAGTTGCAATTAAGAAATCAAAAGTGATAGATGAGGGAAAAGTGGAGCAGTTCATAAATGAAATCCTCATTCTCTCCCAAATTAACCATAGGAATGTGGTTAAGTTATTGGGGTGTTGCTTGGAAACAGAAGTCCCACTTTTAGTATATGAGTTCATACCAAATGGGACTCTATACCAATACATTCATGACCCAAATGAAGAGTTTCATGTATCATGGGACACACGTCTACGAATTGCAACTGAAATCTCGGGAGCTTTGTTTTACTTGCATTCAGCAGCCTCCATTCCCATTTATCATCGAGACATCAAGTCTACCAATATCCTCTTGGATGAGAAATATCGAGCAAAAGTGGCAGATTTTGGAACTTCCAAGTCCGTTTCTCTTGATCAAACTCATGTAACCACATTGGTGCAAGGGACTTTTGGCTACCTAGATCCCGAGTATTTCCAATCCAGTCAATTCACAGACAAAAGCGATGTGTACAGTTTTGGAGTTGTCCTTGTTGAGCTCTTAACAAACCAAAAGCCAATCTCCTCACTAAGGGACCAAGAAGGAAGAAGCCTTGCATCCTATTTCATAATATCGATGGAGGAGAATCGCTTGTTCGACATTATTGATGCTCAAGTTTTGAAAGAAGGAAAGAAGGAAGAGATCGCATTAGTTGCTAACCTTGCTAAAAGGTGCTTATACTTGAATGGGAGGAACCGACCAGCAATGAAGGAAGTGGCAATGGAGTTGGAGAGGATAAGGAAGCTCCAAAATCCTTCGGGCATTCAGCAAAATCAACAGGACCGTGAGGCAACTGAATCTTATGCTGTTGCTTTTCCATCTAGCAGGTCAAACATTGATATGGATGTCATTGCTTTGTTGGATGTGCAGCCACTCTTACCTAGTGAGACGTGGTGAAAATCTGTTTTGCATCTTACCCTTATGAGTCATATTGTAGTGTTTGTCATGGAAATGGATGTTTAGAGCAAAAGGAAGAAGGAAGGAAAACTTGTTCATTTACTAATACGAGAACTTTGTTAGTTGCTTATTATGGATTTATATCTGATGTTTGGGATCAATAAATTATTATGTCATATCTATCCCAAATTTATTTAGGTTTTATAATTAGCTAGGCATGATCGTACCGTTTATGCACCGATTGGGAAATACTTTCCAAATTGCAATCATCTAGCTCGAGCATGATGCGACCATTTTACTTCATTTTGTAAATTTTATCATTGCAGAATTTACACGAGTACTCATGCAAACAAGCATCTTTCTTGCATACGTCTTCACCATTCAGTCGGCTTGTTACATGCAGATGCTCAAAAGAAGTGTCACAGGCTCAAGTCAACTGACCAAGTCCTAAACGTGCAATTCGTGGGGAAATCTTCTTAAATGACCAATCAAACTGACCATGTTACATCTTGGCAAGCACAAAGAAGGCTCCTAGAAAAAAAGGGGAGAGACAACGACTTCTAAATCTAATGAAATATATGAATTGTGGTGCTCTTTGGAGAAGTCAATGATGACTTTGACTTGTGGTCCTCTTTATTTTTTATACATGTCCCACTATCGAGCTTTTCTTTTCTCTCTTTAAATTTTCCACAAACTTTGAAAGAAAAATAGAAAACATTTTTTCGACTAATTTTAAAAGCTTCAACATTGCTATGCTTTTGTTGAAAAGGGTAAATAATAGCTTTTTCTAGGCACATTTTTACCAAAATGATTCAATCGAAAGTTATCAAATATATCAAGAGATATGTCCTCGATATTGAACTTTTCTTTTCTCTTTTTGACTTTCAACAAACTCTAAGAAAACGCATTCAAAAAATTGTTCAAAGAAAAATGACATTAGAAAGTTTCAACATTGCTATTCTTAAGTCAGGAAAAAAGATTAAATAATTACACTTTCTAGGCTTCTCGCCTCAATTTTACTAAAATGATTCAATTGAAAGCAATTACATAAACTAAGACAAAAGGACATTGTATACATTTCAAACTAAAACATTAGAATCTTTTTTAAAAAACCGTATTAATGTTAAATCTAAAATTATAATTGACCGAGGCAATTGATCTGAGAAAAAAAAAAGTATTTCCATGTGGTGTTTGCACCCCCAAATCGCAAAAGCTGGACATGCACAGATATTTTCATATGGATCGTGGGATCGTTGTAGAGACATGCACAGATAATTTCAAAAGCTGGACGATGGTTTTTGAACTCAAGAACTTAGGAAACCAAACTCACCAACTGCAAGACTGAATTCTTACAAATCTTCCAAAACCCATGAAAACGAGTACAACTGCATATTAAATGTAATAACAAGCTCTACAATATTTCCGTAGCTAAATTATGGCTAGCTCGACGTAGACATCTGCACGGAACCAACTAAAAGCCGAGTCTTCTTCTGGTTTTCTAGGTCAAAGAATTTGGCTCTGAAAAGTAATTTACTTTGGACTTTCCGCTAATCCCACCACGGCAATGGCCTTAATGCCCTCAAGTGCGGGTCAAAGATCACTTGCGTGGTTCAGTTGTCTTGGACTATCCGACTTTTCCAACTTCGAAAGCTGAATTGACATTTCTCAGTACCTTTCGAGCATTGTCCTGATGAGGCTGTCCAGGACAAAAACTGAGCCTTTAAAGTCCTCCAATCTGAAAATGACTTGACAGCCTTTCTGAAAGGAGACACTTCACTGGGGACAAAAGAAAACATCTCCAAACCTCATCATGTTAATATCTCGTGTTTTCCTTTTCACTTAATTTCCCTCCACAACATTCCAATCTTCTCTGGAGACACTGATATGTGCATCAGTTGCTAACCTTGCGAAAAAGGTGGTTATACTTGAATGGGAGGAAGCGACCTATAATGAAAGAAGTGGCAATGGAGTTGGAGGGGATAAGGAAGCTCCAAAATCCTTCGGGCATTCAGCAAAATCATATATATATATGTAAGTGCACATAAACTACTGCAAGTGCAACCCTTGAAAGAACCCCAATGCTAGAGAGTAGAGCATAAATTAACAAATGTCTAGGGAATTGAGGGTTTTGGTCCCAAGACTATTCTATCATTTTTTTTTTTGAAATTTTGAGACAATACTCCCCTTTGTTAGTACTAACTTTTTAACTCGATCAAGGACTCATCTACCTGATTTAATGTCATTTTAAACATACTACAGAAGTGATCCTACCAAAATTGGCCAATTGCACTAGGAAAACTGCATAATGCTATGAAGAAAAGGATGATAAGGTACTCAATCGTCTCAATTATTTCATAAAAACCTAGGTTTATCACAAATGACGCACTAGAACTATAAAATATCTCCAAAACTAGAGTAACTAAATCTACTAATTCAATATTAGTTCTAATTCTAGCATTATCTACAAAATTACGATATGTACTTGCTACTATATCAATAAGACCAATAATTGATCAATAATCATAACTACCTCACCTGCTCTCGAGTTTGCCATGAAACCTGACAACCGTCCTTGATAACAAAATTTCCAAAGTATTTCTATATACTCTGAACCAGATGACCACAGGTAACCTATTCTTAGTCTAGAACTTTTGCCTTTGAATTTCTTATCATAAGCAAGTGATGTTCATCCTAGCCTCAACAAATAAGCATTCAACCACTTCAAGTAGTTGACCTGAGACAATATCATTACCAAATTTAAACCTTTGCTCACAAATGCTCCGGAAGGGATATTTACTATTTGATACACCAAAATGCTGCTTCCCATGAAGAACAAAGACTATAAGAAACATATGCAGTTAACAGATAAATTCACTAAACTTTATGCATTTCTTACTTCTTACTAGTTATAGCTACTGAAGTTGAACCTCCACAAGCAATAAAGATGACATGCTCATTAGCTAATGCCTCGACCATTGTAGGAACTTTTTGACTCTGGATAGAAGAAATGTCCAACTAACCATGTCCACTAGGACCACAGGAGAACACCTTTCCCTCATCTTATAAATGTACCATAAACATCCATCAGAATCATAGAGAAAAAAGGCAGACTTATTTCCATAAAGAAATTCTTTAGCTGTCTACTAGTTAGAGCAAGAGAATGATATCCACCACCGCCTATCTACATGATATGTTCAAGGCTTGGGATGGGTTTTGGTTCCCAGCCACCAACTTTGTTACCCCTTCCAAGTTCATAATTTGAGTGAGCTAAAAAACTCAACTAAATCATAACAAAGTGCTTAAAAGTCAATCCCTTCTAAGATGCCAAAGCTTAATAGTTCATATGGAAGGCAGAAGAAAATAAAACAATCATTGGAAAATTATTTGCAAAAAAATAAAATAAAAAATAATGATGAGCAAGGCAGAAACTCATTTATCCATCTTTGATAGTGTTTCCCCTGTAAAATTGAACTTCTTACGAGAGAAACATGAAAATCCATATGCTTATTGTGATAGAAAATGAGTAGAACATTATGGGATGCAAGTAACCTCGCTGAAACTATTAGAATGGCCACTTATCTTACAAAATTAAATCCTTGCAAAAATTTTAGAAATTTGTCTCTTCCGTTGTAGAATCCCCCAAATAAAGAACAATAAAGGCCCAATGTGGGTGCCACTAGTCGCAATATGGCAAATCTTCCCATCCTAGGACCCCTCCACCAATCTTGGCAAGAGCTCTCTATGATACACAGAATGCCCGAGCATTGCACATTTCACATAAGAATGCTAAGGACGCTCAAGTCCATCAAAACCAGCATTCCAATCAAATTGACAAGAACAACAACGATAGCCACAAATATTTCAATTCTAATCACTTCAGGAGAGGGAAAAGCGACCGCACTACTAAGTGAAGCCCGACCAAGCGAATCCGGTGCGACTGAGTGAAGACTCCCGAGAGCAATGCACCGAACACTGTCCAAGTTAGGATTCAAAGTCGGCACGAGGACCAGGTCCTCATGACCGAGGCCTAGGCATTTGCCATCGCCCTTTCCCCATATTCATAGCTTACTATCGACGACCAATGGAGAATGAAACAATCTGCATGATATGCTGACCTCAATGGCGACATTGGAGGCTAGCGATGAGTTCATGCAGCCAGAGCCATAGAGTCTACTAGGGACAAGAGAGAGCAAAAGAAGGAGAGAGGGCGAGGATGGCGGTTAGAGCTGGATACATTTGGACCTCCTTGATGCTGCTGCCGAGCTAGCCGGAGGCGCCACGGCCCCATGAGAAGAGCTAGACAGTGGTGGTGGTGGTGTCACCATCGGGGCATCAGGGTGGAGGTGGAGATGGTGGTGGTGGTGGAGGAGGAGAAATATCCATCATATTTTGTTGTCGATATATCAAGTCCACAAATATCCTCTTGGATGAGAAATATCAAGCAAAAGTGATGGATTTTGGTACTTCCAAGTTTGTTACCCTCAATCAAACTCATGTAACCACAATGATGCAGAGACTTTTTTTTTTTTTCTTAGTAAAGGTAAGTATTATATATATGAGATTTCTAAACACAAATATACAGGGGGTGAGACTCAGCACCACACCACACTCATCAGGACAACAAGTCATAGGAATTGGGGTACACAAAATAGCAAAGAACTACAATAAAAACAGAAACAGGGCAGCTTACTGCCCTTAGCTAATAAAAAATTTTAGGGTCTATACCTCAACTACGCTGCAATCTCCTATTTCTTGAGTTGTCAACCACCGAGTTAAAAGAGAGAGCTTTATCTTTGACCACCTTAGTAAAATGTAGTTTCATAGAAGGAACACAAAGGTTTGAGGACCGAAAGGTGATGTCGTTCCTAGTCTTCCAAATTACATAGCAAAAAGCACCGAAGGAGAACTTTGCGATGTTAACATAGAAATCATTTCCTAAGAGGGTATTTTTGATCCATCGAAAATTATCCACCCATGAACGGTTGCTCTAGGGAAGATTATATTTTGCAGCCCAAAAGGAAGCAAGGGAGTTAAGCACATGACATTCAAAAAACAAGTGATCAATATAGTCTAGCCTTGAGTTGCAAAACACACAATGAACCATAGGGAGTTTATTAATAGACATAAGAAAAACCTAGATAGGGAGTCGGTTCCGATAGATAAGCCAAAGGAGGAATTGGTATCGAGGGGCCAATGCCTTACTCCATATAAAAGAAGCCCATGGGACCAGTGTCTCTTTTCTCCAAATGACTGACCATGTAGATGCAGTAGAGAAGAGGCTCGAGGGATGCTTGAGCCAAGTGAAAGAATCCCTCATAAAAGAATCCCACAAGGAAGTGAAAGCTGCCATAAAAGTATGTCATGTAACACAGTCTGACCATCCTGTGAGAAAAGGTCTGTTACTTTAGCATGCCTAGTTGGAGCCGACTGGTAATATAGGCATTGTCAAAGATCAAATTTAGGGGGCCTATGTCAAGCCAAGGATCAAACCATAAAGAGGCCGTCTGTCCATCACCAATCCTCCATTTGAAAAAGTTTATGATTTTCCCCTGCAAAGCGAGTAATTTCCTCCAGGCCCGCAAGCATAATGTTGGAGGGGGGGGGGGAGGTATTCTAGAAGTACTTTTCTCTGAGGTGGATGGCATGTATCCACTTGCACTATAGGAAATTCCTTGTCAAAGAACATGATCCAAATATGTTTGATCATGGCAGCCTTATTGCTATCTTAGATTCTTCTAACCCTAAGTCTCCCTTCTTTTTTTGGAAAACAAATATCATCCCAGGAGACTTTTGCCCCTCGGGTCCAAAGCCGGGTCATTTCCATAAAAATTGCCTATAGATTTGTTCTATTCTGTCAACTACAAATGATGGCAGCCAAAAGATAGACGCCCAATAAACTTGTATAGCATATAACACCGATTTGATAAGTTGCAATCCACCCGCAAAGGATAAAAACCGGTGAGTCCAAAATTGAACTCTAGTGGTGAGTATGCATACCAGGGCATTACAGTCCGCTTTGGTTAAACGAGATGTGATGATTGGAGCACCAAGATAGCGAACTGGAAAGGATCCCCTCCTGAAGTTCAGGATTTGTAACAGTTGGGTTTGGGTATTCTCTGACCCACTTGAGAGGAAAACTTCACTCTTGTTGTTATTTGGGAGTAGGCCACTACATTGGAAGAATGTTTATACCTTCTTTCGTATAGGAAACCGAAGCCAAGTTGCCTTTACTGAAAATGAAAACATTATTAGCAAAAAATAGATGTGAGAGGCGAGGGGTCTTGCATCTCCAATAATACCGATATTCAAGCCGGCTTGCTTGAGTTTCCAGAATCCCGGTCAGCACTTCCATGGCTAGACTGAATAAATAAGGGGATACTGGATCACCTTGTCTGAGACCTCGGCCATTGTTGAAGAAGCCATGAAGTTCTCCATTCAATGAGATAGAAAATTTTGGGGTGTGGACACGTACCATAATAAGGAGTATGAACTATGCTAGGAACCCAAAAGCTGTCATAGTTACCTCCAGAAAATCCAAGTCAAGTGTGTCATAAGCTTTCCTAAAGTCAACCTTAATAGCACACTTGGGAGAATAAGTGTCTAAGTGGAAGCCACTGAATAGTTCTTGGGCCAACAGAACATTGTTCGAGATGCGCCTACCTTTAACAAAAGCTGTTTAGGTCGGACTTATGATAGAGGGAAGAACTGCAAAGATTCTGTTGGATAAGATTTTTGTGATGCATATATATATAGTGTTGCAGCACGCAATAGGCCAGAAGTCATTTACCGAAGATGCATTCGATACTTTTGGGACCAGCGCAAGGATAGTACAGTTTAATTCTCGTAGAAGACGCCCCGAATTGAAGAAATCTAGGACAACCTCTATTACTGAGGGACCAACTATCTCCCAATTTTTCTTGAAAAATTATGAGTTATACCCATCAGGACCGAAGGCTTTATTCCCCGCCAAGGAGAATATAGCCGCCCTGATATATGAAGGAAGAATAAGCTCAGAAAGGAATCTAACCTGATCATCATCAATGGTGCATTTGAGAACATTCTTGATCTCACTGGAAGAGGGTTGTACAGGTGTGCTCACCTGCCCAAAAGATCTTGAAAATAAGATACAAAAATCCGCTAGACTTCTTCAGTATCAATGACCATATTTCCCACATTATCCTGAACTGAGAGGATCCGGTTGCGTAACTAATGTTGCTTGACAGAGTGAGGAAGAAGCTAGTGTTTTGGTCACCCTCCTTTAGCCATCGAATCCTAGATTTCTGTTTGAAGAAGGATTCCTCAAAGGAGTGAAATTTGTAGAAGTCACGAGCTTGGGCCGATTCGGTCTCCGCAAGAGAAACATTCTACGGGTCCCAAAAAAGCGCTTCTTGGGTGTCAAAAAGTAACCTCTTGGCATTTGCAGCTTGCATAAAAATATCAACATACACTTCTTTATTCAAATGCTTAAGTTTGTTTTTCAGCAGTTTAAGCCTAATGCATAACTTATACATAGGAGTACCTGTAAGAGGGGTATCCCACACCTAGGAGACCATAGCATTAAAGTCCAGATGAGTCATCCAGAAATTAAAAAAATTGAATGGCCTTTTCTAAGGGTGCGCGGCCAAAACTCTAACCAACATCGGGGAGTGGTCTGATATATCCGGGGGTAGAAAAATGGCTTCTAAATACGAGTAGTCCATGGTCCATTTGCTGTTGACCAGTACTCGATCAATTTTCCTTTGCTTGCGGTGAACTCCCAAAGAAGCGGACCATGTGAAGCGCATCCCAACATAATTGATATCATCTAGGCCTGCTTGACAGATACATTACTTGAACTCATCAAAAGAGGGCAGCCAAGTCTCCTGGTTGCCTAGGCGATCTAAGGAGTCTTGTATTGCATTGAAATCACCCGCTACCAACCAGGGTTCGTTCGAGAGGTAGGAACTCAATCGGATAATATCATTCCATAGAGGCCTTCTAGCAACAAAAGTGTGCTCACCATACACCGCTGTAAGGTACAAGGTAAGTTCAGTATGCAATACCTTCAAGGTGCCATGAATAACTTGGCTAGTTACATGGAGGCCTTGAAAATCGACCAAAATAGGGTTCCAGCCAACCCAAATATAGCCCCTTACCGAGTGTTCATAATTTCCAATCCATTGCCATCCTGAGCATAAGCTGGATGAAATGGATCCAAAAAGGTGGGGCAAAACCTTGGTCTCCAGCAAACCAAGACAGCAGATTTTATTTTCCTGCACAAAATACCTAACTTCAGCTTGCTTCACCGGGTCAACAAGACCCCGAATGTTCCAAAAAGCTATGTTCATTCAAAAAACAAAAGAGTAGCAACCTACTTACGCTTCCCAATTCGCCGTTTGCTGGCCGACTCCTTCTGGGAGGACTTGTGTTTGGACACCGAGCTTTTTCGAGGATCAAGAGGCTGGAGACCCCGCTGGATGGGGGGGGACTCAGTATTTACAGCAAGAGGAAGGACCACATGGAGGGCTGAAGAAGGACCAGCCCTTTGTGGCGCCTTAGCATCAACCAAGGAGCTGTCCTCCTCCTGCGTTTCAACCTCAGGGGAGCTAGATGATCTAGTTATATCATCCAAATCATCCTCTGATGGAAACAAGTCATGGCCCACTTCCTGTCTGACCTGGTCATTGCTGTTCAGATTTAGAATGGCTAAGTCAAAGGAGGTGATGTTCTTTTCCTTCCCTTTTTTGCAAGAAGAGGTTGACCCGAGCCCCCCTCCTGCTTCTACACCACTGCTTCTGGTTTTTTTCGAGCTGCACACTTGTTGCCCCTCTAGATTTGCCACTGATCTGGGCGTTGCTGCTGGAGAACAGGAGGGCCTGCAGTAGTACTAGCTAATCCCGCTAGAGGTAGGGAGGCGGAAAGGGGGCTGCTGTATGTCTGGAGACTTCCAAGCTGTTGGACAGGGGGGCAGAAGGAGGGGACTGTTGATGAAGGGCCTGGAGTTGCTGGTAAGGAAGTTGGTGCAGCTGAAAGTCGGAGTCCTACAGTTGCTGGAGGAAGAGGCACGGATAGGGAGGCTGCTGCAGGAGAAGAAGCCGAGTAGTTGATGGACAAAGGGACGGGGATGGATGCTGCTGTCTCATTTTCCATTGTGCTAGGGATGACCGGCACTTTAGGAGAGTTGGATACGGGACCAGCAACTAGCTCCGAGTTGCCTGAAGAGACGTCCGGGGGATTGCAACGGTGCCCAAACATACCACATAACCTGCAACTAATCGGTCTCCACTCATACTCAACCAACACCTTCCTGGTTGCTCTTTTGAACCACACCAACACTTCATCTTGATCTGAGGCAGATAATTCAACACAGACTCATGCATAGGATAGCATTTTCACTGCTCTGTATTTTGGTCGACATAGAGGGGGTTTCCAATCACACTTGCAATGCCACTGATTCCCTGAGAGGACCACAATGCAAAAGGGATGTTTCTCAACCTAATCCACACTGGAACTTTTGAATGGCTGTCTTTCTTTAACTCCAAGGTTACTGGAGGATCAATGGCACTCTAGCAACAGTGATAGGGCCATTGTCAATGAGCTTTCTTCTAAACTCAGCATCGGGGATTCTAAAGAAAAAGAATCCTTGATCATCAGCTTTGACGTCTATCAACTTAGAGCCCCAAGCATTTTTTAAGGCAGCTTCCACCAATTTAAAAGGTAGCTTCTTGCCTATAAGATAACCCACCATACATTCAATCCACATAGGGTCTGTAGCATCAACAACCTCATCATCAAACGCAGCAACCAAGTCATTTCCTACATGAGTTGACTCAAAATAACTCAAGGTGTAACCCTCAAAGCAGTCCGAGTTACATTGGCCCACATTTGAGGAGGTAAGGACTCCTGACCATTCTGGTTTGAAGCAGAACGCAACGGTTGGGTATGCTGAACATTGGCCCGAGGGGGAAGCACCGGATGTTCAACTTGTTCTGTAGATATAGGTTGTTTTCCCGCCTGTATTGAAGCCTCACAGACTTGTACATTTCCCCCAGGTGTAGCAGCAGGAGCTGCCACAGTTGTCCCTGCCCTGCTCAACCCTGAGCGGCCACAGGAAACTGAACGAAACGGAGGAGGCCGGCTAGGCTCCTACGGCGGCGATTTTCCGCCTCAATGGGGTTTGGGTTACGAGACAATGGGATCTCCATTACACAAGAACGCAGCTCAACAACAACAATCCAGCAAGCAGGTCGACATTTGGAGAAAAAGCCCTAAAACCCAGATCTGTCCAACAGAGGAATCTGAGCACACCTGGAGCAAATGGCTTGGAGGGGATGAAGGCCAGATGGAGGGGAGAAGAACCCCCGAAAATGGCCGCGAATGAGCCCCTGAGCCGACCGGGTAGAGCGCTAGAGTGACCGAGCAAGCAGAGCCGCAGGCAGGGGATTTGGGAGAGAGCATGAACAGTGCACCGAAGTTGGAAATCGTAGCATTATGATGCAGGGGAATTTTGGATACGTGGATCCGTATTTTCAATCAAGTCAACTCACAGACAAAAGCGATGTCTAATGTTTTGGAGTTGTCCTTGTTAAACTCTTAAATAAGTTGAATGAGAAATACTCGAAGAAACTTAAATCTTAAACATCCTATAGAAGAGAATTGTGCTGGAGCTTCACTATGAAGAGAAGGATGATAAGGTAATCAATCACTCAATTATTTCATAAAACCTAGGTTTATCACAAATGATGCACCAAAACCATAAAATATCTCCAAAACTGGAATGTCATAATCCAACACAAAAGCAGGCGATCTAATGCAGTTTTAGCCCAGGAGAACCCAAGTGAGTGAAACTCACCCTCTCCCGCGTACAGGGCGAACCCAAGTGAGTGAAACTCACCCTCTCCCGCGTACAGGGCCCTGCCGACGGTCCACAACCCCCGCTCTCTGGCGTGGACGCCTCTGCCCGCGGCCTCGCCCAGCTGGCGCCACGTGAGCTTCTCCCTCTGGCGCCCCTGCCGTGTGGGCTGCTGCCAAGGAGCCCTCGGCTCCTCCTGCCAAAGCCTCCGCCTCCAGGCTTAATGCCGGTCGTTGTGTGACGTGAGTCCGGAATGCCGAGGTCACGATATACAGTTCGTCGTAGGCCAAATCCTTCTCCAAAAGAAAGTGCTGATCACGAGGTATGAATACATGTTCGTGCAAGGAACTAGCTCACTGAACCAAACCAAACCAAGTATACCTCAGTGAAGAAGGAGTTTACTCCCTGCTGCTGGATAAAACACATCCCTCCAACTTGCACGACTATTCGATTATTCAGCCCAATCATCTTGGAAATCCTGCAAACGTTATGTCGGCATGTACCCAAACCCTCGTAAAATGCGGCAATGGCAGCTCTGCCAACGATAGTGTTCTCCTCGTATCGGACTACCGAATCGTCTCTCAAAAGGCGACGAATGAGGTGCGGGCGACCATGGTCAAAGTACGCGTAATACTGACCCACGAAAACATTTGCGCTCATGGCTGCATCCATCATGAGAAATGAAATCTTGGGGAAGAAGAGGGCGGAGCGAGGGAGAGAAGAGATCGGAGAGAAACCCTAAGGGAAGAAGAGGCGGAGCGAAGGGAAGATCTAGAGATGGAAAGAAACCTTGAGGTTGCATTTGATCGTCAAAATTTGAATTACGATAAGATAGAAGAATGAATGATTAAAAACTCTTCAAATATCCTTAGGATTGTAAAAAATCCTTTCCCATATTTGATGTGAACCAAGATAGGATTTAAATCTTTTCAAATTTTACCTGCTCAACTTTTGTAGAGAAATATATAATAAATAAATAAATAAATAAATTATTGCGCATGAACATATTTTTAAAAAAGAATTTCTGGCCCATGAACATTTAGAAAAAGAAAGAAAGAGCCCCTGGCCCTCTTAAAGTTCTAATCCACTCTTCCCCAACCAACCGCGCAAGCCATCTCAAAGCCCTTTTTTTTTTCTTTTCTCTCTTCGATTTTTCTCTTTTGTGGTTTTTTGTCTTTTTAATTTTGTTAGTGTATGTTAATAGACAAAAGGGAAGTGACGGGTGTGATGAATTTGATGCAGCATCAATGAGAAAAGGGGTGGTGAAGGGATATTTCCATGACCTATGATTTTTTTGGTCACTTGTCGCTAATTAAACCTTATGAAGTTTCCTCTCAATGTCAAATAGTGGGGGAGAGCTCAACTACTAATTCTAGAGGACGTAAACCTAAATATGAGGAACATGGAATGGCATGGAATAAAGGGATGGTAGAGATGGATCCCGCTTAGGGGATGGAGGCGAGATGATGACTACCGAATTACAAGTGCAATTTGAGATTGCGACGGGTAAGAGATGAACTTTAGGATGTATCGAGTGAACTATTCTAAATCACACAAAAATGAGACTTCGAAAGATGCCGACAGGCATGCGTGGATTGTGTCATCCCTTCTTTGATTCTTCTTACTTTGGACAACGCCATGCGAAGGGAATAAATGAAGCATACGGGAGAACTATGAACCATAAAAGAGAAGGTTCCTTTCCCGTTATTAGGCTTAGTAACCTGGAGTTATATGAAACAACCGTTATCCCTACAAGTACTCTTCAATGTTTTTGTCCTCCCCCTAGCCCTGCGATGGCCATCTTTTATGAATCCCTGCAACGTCTCTTTTTGAAACAGGACAATCGGAGCTGATTGTAACCCCGTTTTTGGCTCCACTTTGACACCCATTGGACCTGCATCATTTCAGATTCTTGCGACGACTACACATTTTTCCGAGCTTCAAACTGCCTAGTGTTCTATGGTTGAAGGTTACGCCCACATTCACCACCGATAGAAAAAACCTGTTCGGCGAATGAAAGCCATTAAAGCAAAAGCTATATATATATAAGTGCACACTCTGACCATAATTCCACACTTCGACCAATATATATAAGTGCACAAAAACTACTGCAAGTGCAACACTTGAAAGAGCCCTAATGTCAGAGAGTAGAGCATAAATTTACAAATATCTAGGGAATTGAGGATTTTGATCTCAAGACTATTCTATCATATTTTGCGAAATTTCGAGATGATACTTCCCTACGTCCATGCTAACTTTTTAATTCAATAAAGGACTCATCGACCTGATTTCATGTCATTTTAAACATCCTATAAAGGTGATTCTACCAAAATTAGTCAATTGTGCTGGAGCTTATGTAGGAAAACTACGTACTGCTATGAAGAGAAGGATGATAAGGTAATGAATCACTCAATTATTTCATAAAACCTAGGTTTATCACAAATGATGAACTAAAACCATAAAATATCTCCAAAACTAGAGTAACTAAATCTATCAATTCAATATTAGTTCTAATACTAGTATTATCTACAAAATTACAATCTATACTTGCCACGGTATCTAGAAGATCAATAATCGATCAATAATCACAACTACCTGACCTGCCTTTGGGTTTGTCATGAAACCTAACAACTATCCTTGACAACAAAAATTTCTAAAGTATTTCTAAGAACTAGACGAGCACAGGTAATCTATTCTTAGTCTAGAATTTTCGCTCCTGAATTTCTTATCATAAGCAAGCGATGTTAATCCTAGCCTCAATAATTAAGTATTTCAACCACTTCAAGGAGTTGGCTTGAGACAATATCATTACAAAATTAAAACTCTTGCTTACAAATGCTCCAGAAGGGATATTTACTATTTGATACACCAAAATGATGCTTCCTATGAAGGACAAAGACTATAAGAAACATGTGCAATTAACGGATAAATTTACTAGACTTTATGCATTTCTTACTTCTTACCAGTTATAGTTGCTGAAGTTGAACCTCCACAAGCAATAAAGATGAGATGCTCATTAGCAAATGCCTCGACCGCTGTAGGAAGTTTCTGACTCCGGATAGAAGAATGGCGCAATTGACCATGTCCACCATGACCCCAGGAGAACACCTTTCCATCATCTTATACAATATATTCCTGCAATGCCATTATTCAGCCCGATTATCCTGGAAATCCTGCAAATGTTATGTTGGCATCGACCCAAACCATCGTAAAATGCGGCAATGGCAGCTATGCCAACGACAGTGTTCCCCTCGGATTATCGAATCGTTGCTCAAAAAACACTTTATCAGCGGCCCACCATAGTAAAAAAAATAAAATTGTCTAATACTGGCTCACGGGGGAAAAAAAACTATCGGCTTCATCCATTATGAGAAATCAAGGGGAAGAAGAGGGCGGAGCGAGGAGGAGGAAGATATCGGAGAGAAGAGGCGGAGCGACCAAAGATCCTAAGGGACGGAGAGAAATCCATCGGATTTGAATTAGGATATGATAGAATAAGATACAATTAGAAGTCTTCTCAATATCTATGAATTATAAAATATCCTATCATGGGTTTGGTATAATTTAAATAGGATATTCTTAAAAATCTTTAAAGATCTTCCAAATATCTCTCTAATCATCCTTGTACCTCATTCCCTCTTCATGCTTTCACTTGTTTAGCTTACCACCGGAGGGAGAGATCCTAACTCATTTTTAATCCCAGACACCCCCCAAACTTTTTTTTTTGTTTCAAAATAAACCCCAACTTTTATTTGAGTTCGAAATATATCCCTACTCAATTTATAATTGACAATAATATCAATTATATTAAATTTCGAATATTATCTTTTTTATTTTTATTTTTTATTCATATTATTTTTTATTACATTTTCAATTTCTTATTTGTTAAATTTTATTTGTTCTATTCGTATTTGAATTCTGTTTATTTATGGTGCTATCCACGTGTATAATATAATTTTGGATTTATTTACTTGATTTTCATTAAATAAAAGCAAGACTTCTATAACAATCCACACTAAATTTATAAGGGTTAGTCGATTTTATTTCTTTTGGTGATGGTATATATTTTATGGAATTGATGAGGATATATTTTAACATTGTCGATGGACAGATAATGCACTCCCGGCAATGAGACGTGGGGTTATAGACATGACGCTCGCCGAAGGGAGAAGTTCATCGAACCAGGGATATTCCACGTCGTGTGACAAGGATTGCTTGCAAAGTTTGCTTTAAATCTGCATTGCTACCCTAGCGAAGTTTCTAGGACCGAAACTCTCGGTCTGATTTTCGGTTTTTGTTTTTATAATTTTTTTTTAAGGGAGGGTGACCACGATTCCAAATAAAACGCAAAAAGAAAAACAAAACATAAACCAGACTCTCTCGCCTCTAAGATAGATTCTAGGGTTTTCGTCTGCATGGCTGAAGAACAGGACCAGAAGCGAAAGAAGACGACGACGATCGATCGAGAGAAGATGGATCTGGCAACGGCGGAGGCCAAGCGGTTCATGGAGGACTACTACAGGACGTTCGATGCGAACCGGGCGGACTTGGTGAACCTGTACCGGGACGACTCGGCGATGGACTTCGACTACCAGAAGATCCAGGGCAAGGAGGCTATCCTCGCCAAACTCAACTCCCTTCGGCGGTTCCGGTTCCAGATCGACAAAATTGACTGCCTGCCCGACGCCCTCGAGGGCGGTGGTGCGCTCGTCATGGTCACTGGCTACATCTGGTTAGACGGCAGGCAGGATGCCTTCCCTTTCGGCGAGGTCTCTCATGGTTTGGATGAGATTGCATTTTTGTTTGTTGATTGAATATCATCTCGGCTGATCCCTTCATTTTCAGAGTATCTATACTTACAGTGGAACCGAATTGAGTTGCTCCGATCAAGTTTAAAAAATGAAGAGATGCCTAAAGAAATTTATATATTTTTTAAGTCATTATTTCTTGTGAATTCTTTGCAATTTCCTCTGTCAAATCAGAATCGTACTCCTCAATCATAATGCATTTTCAGTAACATCTCAAGTTTGTCTAACACTCTGCTGTGATTCTGCTCCTCAGACGTTTCTGTTGGTTCCTACACTACGAGGAAGCTTTCATATATTGCTCCAGATTTGGACGACCTATTATTGGAGACTGGAGCCAAAATTTAAGCAGCTATTAAAGTCTCCTGGTCCGGTGCCAGATGAGTTATTGCTGCAAGATCAGGATCAGGATCGATATTTAGGAGTCAACAAGCCTGAGGACGCATCGGGACCGTCCCAGACGAACCGTTTTCTCTAGGCTTTACGGAGGACGGGAGGAGTTTCAGTCTGTGTTATTTTCGATGTCCTGTTTCAAATAGATTGTCTATATCTTCTGGTAAGATAGAACCGTGGATGTCTAAGTGGAGTGTGGATGTAAGTGGAGTTCATGTTCGAATTGGGTTTGCTTTTTATATTTCTGTTCCCGGTAGAAAAGAAGAAGAATTGCCCTGTTTTCCTTATCTCTGTCTGAAGCTTGCAGTTTTACTTAGACCCTTAGACCATAGACCATTATTGTTGATCGTGTGTGTTGATTTAGCCTATCAAGATCTTCGTGAAGGGCACCAACTTTGAAATCGAAATCGAAGTGGAGCCTGAAGAGACGGTTAGTTTCTTCTTCCCGCTTTTGGTGGCAACAATTTGTTGCCGGAGCCTTTCAATTCGGTTCCTAGCTTTGTATCTAGTGGTTTAGGCGTCCGATTATGGCTTCGGGATTGATCTCTAGTGTGCGCGTGTGCTTCAGTTCCGCGTAATTGAACCCACCGTTAGGGTTTATTTCGATTGCCTTGCCTTGGCTTGCTTTTGTGCTGTCTGAAGTTGTGTGTTTTGGTTTATATTCGGTTTGGCCAGTGGGACCATGTAGCTTGTGCGCGTCGATTAGTCCTGCTCTTTTTTTGAATTCTTTTGGCTCCGTGTCAAAGTTCGGTTGAGTAAAAATCTTGGTCTTGGTTGATTTCTTTACCGGGTATTGTTAAATTCCAAAGTCGAATGAGACTGTTGGAGTCGCAAAAATTTTGTGTTACTGGGGCGTATTGCTTGGATGTTGGTGGATTTTGCCAAAGTAAGTGGAGGGGTTTTCGTCATCGTCCTAATTGCTGTTGAACTTTATGTGTTTGGTTAGGGTTGGCATTTAACTATTTGAAATATGGTTTCATCATCTGACTAGACGTCGTGGGCTTCTTCAGTTGTGAAAATTCAAATGCTGACCAAGGAGTGATGTGTATGCACATTCGTTTTAGCAAACTTATTCTAGCCTTGATATTGATAATAAGAAGCACCACCTAGGTACTAGTTGAATATTTCGGAGCTTGGGCTTGGAGGAAGTGCGAACATCTTTTCTCCGAGCCCCTTTCCTTGTGCTGCAGAATTGCAGCATTTCACCAGTGTTGCTGTTGTGGAATGTAAATACTAGTTTCTTCACTGGTTTGATGATGTGCGGCAGACCATTGTCAATGGACGTGTAGTGCCCGCCCGCGAAGAAACTTGCCCTAGTGACTTCATTCATTATCAGAAATCCGGGGGGTGGGAAGGAAGAGGCGGAGCGAGGGGGCGAAGGGATCAAAGAGAACCCTAATGATAGAAGAGGCGGAGTGAGAGGAAGATCTAAGAGATGGCGAGAAACCCTAATGCCGTGTTTGGTAGTCCAAATTTAAATTAAGATAGAGAATTGGATAAAGTAGGATTAGAAATCCTTCAAATATCTTTCAAATTGTAAAAAATGCTTTCTCATATTTGCTGTGATTCAAGATAGGATTTAAATTTTTGAAAATTTCACCTACTCAACTTTTTAGAGAAATAAAGAATAAATAAATAAATAAATAACAGTTATCGTGCACAAACATATTTTTTAAGAAAATCCTGGCTCCTGAACATTTTTTAAAAACAAGAACCAGCCCCTGGCCCACTTAAAGTTCTAACCCACTCTTCCCCAGCCAACCGCGCGAGCCATCCCGAAGTCCATTTTCCACTTTTTCTATTTTTTTGTTTTGTTTTTGTTTTCCCTCTTCGATTTTTCTCTTTTGTGGGTTTTATTTTTCTTCTTTAATTTTGTTAGTGTATGTTAATAGACAAAAGGGAAGTGACGGTGTGATTAATTTGATACAGCATCAATGAAAAAAGGGGTGAGGAAGGGATATTTCCATAAGTTTATAACTTTTTCTCGTCACTTATCGCTAGTTAAACCTTATGAAGTTTCCTTTTAATGTCGAATAGTGGGGGAGAGCTTAACTACTAATTCCAGAGGACGTAAGCCCAAATACGAGGAATGTGTAATGGCATGCAACAAAGGGAAGGTAGAGATGGATCCTGCTACGGAGGCAGTCACGCATGAAATAGTGACATTGGCCTACAAGCTGTGCGATCGACCAAAGTGGCGGTGGTGGTCCGAAGGGTGTAGAGAGAGAGAGAGAGAGAGAGAGAGAGAGAGAGAGAGAGAGAGAGAGAGAGAGAGAGAGAGAGCATGCTATATTCCGCCCTTTTCTTTGTATCCACGAGCGGAGGAACGACCGAGATGTTTGAGTTTTGTAGCGTAACCTGGAGTTATATGGGACGATTGTTGTCCTTACAAGTACCCTTCAATGTTTCGTTCTCCACCCCTCCTTGCAATGGCCATCTTTTATGAATCCCCGCTACGTCTCTTGTTGGAATGGGACAATCACCACTGACAATTAGGAGGAGGAGCAGGAGGAGGAAGTCTCAAATAACGTATGTTTGAAGGTTATGCCCACATTCACCACTGACAAATAAAACCTTTTCGACGAATGAAAGCCACCAAAGCAAAAGCTATATATATGTAAATGGACATAAACTACTGCAACTGCAACCCTTGAAAGAACCCCAATGCTAGAAAGTAGAGCATAAATTAACAAATGTCTAGGGAATTGAGGATTTTGGTCCCAAGACTATTCTATCATTTTTTTTTTTGAAATTTTGAGACAATACTCCCCTTTGTTAGTGCTAACTTCTTAACTCGATCAAGGACTCGTCTACCTGATTTAACGTCATTTTAAACATAATACAGAAGTGATCCTACCAAAATTGGCCAATTGCACTAGGAAAACTACATAATGCTATGAAGAAAAGGATGATAAGGTACTCAATCATCTCAATTATTTCATAAAAACCTAGGTTTATCACAAATGACGCACTAGAACTATAAAATATCTCCAAAACTAGAGTAATTGAATCTACCAATTCAATATTAGTTCTAATTCTAGCATTATCTACAAAATTACAATATGTACTTGCTACTATATCAAGAAGACCAATAATCGATCAATAATCACAACTACCTAACCTGCTCTCAGGTTTTCCCTAAAACCTGACAACCATCCTTGATAACGAAATTTCCAAAGTATTTCTATATACTCTGAACCAGATGACCACAGGTAACCTATTCTTAGTCTAGAACTTTTGCCCTTGAATTCCTTATCATAATCAGGTGATGTTCATCCTAGCCTCAACAAATAAGCATTCAACCACTTCAAGAAGTTGACTTGAGACAATATCATTACAAAATTTAAACCATTGCTCACAAATGCTCCGGAAGGGATATTTACTATTTGATACACCAAAATGTTGCTTCACATGAAGGACAAAGACTATAAGACACATATGCAGTTAATAGATAAATTCACTAAACTTTATGCATTTCTTACTTCTTACCGGTTATAGCTACTGAAGTTGAACCTCCACAAGCAATAAAGACGACATGCTCGTTAGCTAATGCCTTGACCATTGTAGGAACTTTCTCACTCTGGATAAAAGAAATGTCCAACTAACCATGTCCACCAGGACCCCAGGAGAACACCTTTCCCTCATTTTATAAATGTACCATAAACATCCATCAGAATCATAGAGAAAAAAGGCAGACTTATTTCCATAAAGAAATTCTTCAGCTGTCTACCAGTTAGAGCAAGAGAATAATATCCACCACCGCCTATCTACATGATATGTTCAAGGCTTGGGATGGGTTTTGGCTCCCAGCCACCAACTTTGTTACCCCTTCCAAGTTCATAATTTGAGTGAGATAAAAAAAACTCAACTAAATCATAACAAAGTGCTTAAGAGTCAATCCCTTCTAAGATGACGAAACTTAATAGTTCATATGGAAGGCAGAAGAAAATAAAACAATCATTGGAAAATTATTTGCAAAAAAAAAAAAAAATCAGAAATAATGATGAGCAAGGCAGAAACTCATTTATCCATCTTTGATAGCGTTTCCCCTGTAAAATTGAACTTCTTACTAGAAAAACATGAAAATCCATCTACTTATTGTGATAGAAAATGAGTAGAACATTTTGGGATGCAAGTAACCCCGCTGAAACTATTAGAATGGCCACTTATCTTACAAAATTAAATCCCTGCAAAAATTTTAGAAATTTGTCTCTTCTGTTGCAGAATCCCCCAAATAAAGAACAATAAAGGCCCAATGTGGGTGCCACTATTCGCAATATGGCAAATCTTCCCATCCTAGGACCCCTCCACCAATCTCGGCAAGAGCTCTCTATGATACACAGAATGCCCGAGCGCTGCACACTTCACATAAGAATGCCAAGGACGCTCAAGTCCATCAAAACTGGCATTCCAATCAAATTGACAAGAACAACAACAATAGCCACAAAGATTTCACTCCCAATCACTTCAAGAGAGAGAAGGGACCGCACTACCAAGTGAAGGCCCAACCAAGCGAATCCAGCGCGACTGAGTGAAGATCCCCGAGAGCAATGCACCGAACACCATCCAGGTTAGGATTCAAAGTCAGCACAAGGACCAGGTCCTCATGACCGAGGCCTAGGCATCTGCCGTCGCCCTTTCCCTATATTCACAGCTTACTATCGACGACCAACGGAGAATGAAACAGTCCACATAATATGCCGACCTCAATGGCAGCATTGGAGGCTGGTGATGAGTCCGTGCAGCCAGAGCCATGAAGTCTGCTGGGGATAGGAGAGAGCAAAGGAATGAGAGAGGGTGAGGACGGCAACTGGAGCTAGATACATTTGGACCTCCTTGATGCTGCTGCCGAGCTGGCCGGAGGCGCCATGGCCCTATGAGAAGAGCTGGACAGTGGTGGCGGTGGCTTCACCGTTGGCGGCATCGAGGTGGAGGTGGAGGTGGTGGTGGTGGAGAAGGAGAAATATCCATCCTATTTTGTTGTCGAGATATCAAGTCCACAAATATTCTCTTGGATGAGAAATATTGAGCAAAAGTGACAGATTTTGGTACTTCCAAGTTTGTTTCCCTCAATCTCACTTATGTAACCACAATGATGCAGGGGACTTTTGGCTATGTAGATCCCAAGTTTTTCCAATCAAGTCAATTCACAGACAAAAGCGAAGTCTAATGTTTTAGAGTTGTCCTTGTTAAACTCTTAACAGGACAAAAGCCAATCTTGTCGATAAGGGAACAAGAAAGAAGAAGCCTCACAACTTATTTCATGATTTCAGTGGAGGTGAATTGCTCATTTGACATTGTTGATGCTCAAGTTTTGAAAGAAGGTAAGATTAAAGACATTGCATCAGTTACTAACCTTGCAAAAAAGATACTTGAACTTGAATGGGAGAATAGGCCTATAGTGAAAGAAGTAGCAATGGAGTTGGAGGGGATAAAGAAGCTCCAATATCCTTTGGGTACTAAGCAAAATCAAGAGGATCGTGAGGCAACTAAATCTTATGCCGTTGCTTTTAATTCTAGCAAGTCAAACATCGACGTGGACATCACTATATTTTCGGATGTGCAGCCACTTTTTCCTAGTGCAATGGGCTGAAGATCTACTCTGCCTCTCATTCGTAGGAGTCATGTTGCTGCATTTGTCATGGAAATCGGTCTTCAGAGCAAAAGAAAGAGAAGAGAGATGGGAGGAAAACTTGTTAGTTTACTTATAGAAGGATTTTGGTTTTTTTTTTTTTTTTTTTGGTAATGGTAAGTTATATTGACTTTTCAAACCAACAAACTGTACAAAAGAAATGGAGATCGATACCAGACTTCACTCAACGGGACGACATGTCACTGGAGTTAGGGCAGTACCAATTCCAACAAAGTAGGAAAAAACAAATAAGAAGCTATAAAGAAACTAGGTGGCCACTTCCGAAGCAAATGGTGGGCCTACACATGGGATCTCTCCAAAAATTTGAGGGTAGATCCCCCAACATCGCTGCAACCTTCTGTTTCTTGGGGAGTCTTCGACAGACTTGAAGGATAGAGCTTTGTCTTTGATCGCCTTAGCTAAGTGTTGCTTCATTGCCGAGATGAAGAACTTTTTACCCCTGAAGAGACAGTCATTTCTTGTCTTCCAAATAACATAACAAAGGGTCCCAAAAGAAAATTTCAAGATATCCTGAAAGAAACCAACCCCCGAGAACGTGTTGATGGCCCATCGACAGTTGTCCAACCAAGTGCTATTCCTCCAAGAGATGTTGCACTTAGCCGCCCAAAAAGATGCCAAGGCATTGGAAGAAGGGCACTCAAAAAATAGGTGGTCTATAGAATCAGGTCTAGTTCTACAAAATACACAAAGGGGAGAGGAAATTCTACCATAAGACAAGAGGAGCACCTGTGTAGGGAGTCAATTGCGCTAAATAAGCCACAATAGAAATTGATGTCTAGGGGCTATGGCTTTGTCCCATACAAAGTCTGACCAAAGAGCCGAGCCTGCTTTTCGTCTAGTGGCTTCTTGAATAGAAATTTTTTATTGTAGAGGGATTCCCGTACATGCTCGATAGACATTAATTATTTTTACATGGTCTTCTCTTCCACAATGATCAATGCAACAATCGAGTAACACCCAATGCATGTCTGTCCACCAAACCCCAATCAGCTTACTTCATCGACTTTGGTTCTCCCTAAACAAAGGTAAGCATAAATTCCTCCGTTACATATTATCCTTAATATGCATTTTTGAAAATCAAAGTCCTTCCCATCAAATTTGTTGATTTTCGCATTTCCTTCTTCTATCACCATCAATATGCTTCAACTTAGCCTAACCTAGCAATCGAAAAGATTAATAAATAGAACAAGGAAATTAATTGGATACGATATTTATGTGGTTTAGTCAGTGCACTTTCACATGTACATTAAATTTGTTCACTATGAAACATCAATAACTATGATTTTTTAAAATATTTTATCTACTTTTCAATTCAGTTGAATATAGATGATATGTTTATCTAATAATCACTTCCAAAACTACAAGCAAGAAAGAGGGATCATGAGCAACAATGATTTCTCTTGTTTCTATAGTTTTTTTTTTTTAAACTCTAGTATTTGTTTTTTTTCTATGTGAATCTTTTATTTTTCGTAAGTCTAGAAATTTTTCTAAACTGAAAAGTTTAATTACGGCAGGAAAGATAATCATTCTATTTCTCTATTTTTCTTTTTCTTTTTTCTCGGGAATAGGTTTGAAACATTAATCTATTTGGTAGTGCAATTTCATTGTTTATTTTCGGGACAAATTTTTAGCCTTGAAATAAGAAGTAGAAATTTTCCATATTTCTATTTCTAAAACAAAAATGAGAAATAAAAACTCTTTTTGTTGCTTGCCCTCACTATTATCCAACCGTTCACTCATCACCGCCCGTTGCCTGCCAACTGCCGCCTCCTACCATTGTCCACTTGTCACCTGCCATCCTCTACCGTTTGCCATCAGCCATCATCCATCACTGGCCACCCAGGATAGAGAAATTTTGTATCGGTATCAAATATGTATTTTTGCTTAAAAACTCATATAGGCAATAGGAAATTTTTTAAAAAATTTATGGCTAGAAATAGGGCCCGAGAATAGAATGGTTATTATTAGTGTCATTAATGGTCACATAGCTCGTAGTTCACTTCTTGGAAACCCAAATCTTTATCCACCTAATTGGGCCTCTCTTGTAGCTGGGCCCACCTTAAGCCTACATCCATTCTCCTGGACTAGAAACAACAAAGAAAATAAATTAGCAAAATGTGACCCACTAAGAGATGTAATCAGAGATCGAAATCTTAAAATGAAATATGAATTGTCGATCAGAATCTTGTGACTTGAGATTTGGATCTTTTCACTCGATAAAATCCCCAGAAATGGCATTGATTTGCTAGGCGTCCTATTAGTCCCAAAGTCATCCACTGGTTCCCAACATACCAGTCTTTCCAAGTTTGTTTACGTGCAAATTGGTCTTCATCGATGACTCCTTTTTCTGCATGCATTGCAAACATCACTTTTTAGTTTTTTTACGCCAGCTTCTGCTCACATTTCATTTTTCATTAGCAATGGTATGGCTGAAATCGCAGATTACAAGTTCTGAAAACACTGAAAAATGGAGATTTTGAGAGGGCAGTATCAACATAATAAAAGGACTAAAGATCGAGGATATGTACTGCGATGAATGTCCAACCCTTTCCATCGCATCCTTATCGGCAAAAATCCCAGAAGCAAAGGAGATCCCACTGTCCAAGCAATTACATTCTTCTTGTCTCGATGGAAGACTTTCTCGTTATGAGGTCAGGAACGAACAGAAAAGTTACCTATAAAAAATTCACTTTCGATCATCAAGGTAATAGTGATTTCATCATATTGAAAAGAAAAAATACTTCCCATTTATAGAGCTTGAGTACACGATCAATCATGTCATGCGATACATCATCTTAGCACTACTCCATCTATTTTGTATATGCAATTGCTTTGCAGTGATAATAAAGAATTCAAACTAGTAATAGAGTAGTAACAGTATGAAGATCATTAATAAGAAGCATCCAAGTCTTTAATTTTCTTTTCTGCTAAACAATGACAGAGTCCTAAAATTTACTCGTAATGTGGAAATCTTCTAAAATGACCAAATCAAACTGATCATGAATGTATTGTGGTGCTCTTTGGAGGAGTCAAGTCAACGAGGACTTGACATCCTCGGGCTTTGATATCCTATGATCTGGCAAGTCTTATTATGTGGACTTGGATGTGCAGTCATTCACTTACATCTTGGGGGATATTCCAAAGTGCCTTTTATTGATGGCTTCAGCAAGAAAAGCAAAACAATGACTGACTACACGATGCACATGAGAACAATAAAATGACATCTACTTCAATAATGAAAGAGATTGCGACACTCGCACATCACACTCCAATTAAAGATGTTAAAATGAAACCCCTTTTTCTTTAATAAAAGCAAGTCTTGTTTCCACGTTTTTGGATTGAAAAAAGATGCCATTCACATTTCATTAGTCAAGAACAAAAATCTTGGTTATCGTAGTACAAGTTGTCGGATGATTTTTCCATTCACAAAGAGATTAATGTTGTGGAAAACGGCTTTCTTTTATAAAAAAAAAAAAGGACAAAAACAAGTTATTTCATCTTACAAAAAAAAAAAAACAAGTTATTTCCTTCTTTTATATTATGATTTGGTTTTTGTGTTCATCTTGACTGAGTAATAATTATTAAATGAAGACAACTCTCCTTTCATGTGTTAAAAATTATCGAGTACAATCTTTCTCCCTAGCTCAATTCTAATGTATTCAACGGGATCTACAACAAAGAATCCCAAAAGGTCATCCATTTTGATAATAACCCAAGTCAATCTTGTCACGCCTCGACACTCAAGCATGCGACAATCCCAATTTTCTTTCGGTCAAAAGAGTGCGACGTCTTAGGACACGTCACCAACCATTCATTTTATCTTTCAATTATGCACATGCAGAAACAAATATTTTAAACCCCGGTCAAACAATAACAACAGGGATAGTTGGAAAGACAAACATTTTAAAAGCAACATCATCCAGATTAACCCTAAGAAATAGTTACATGTACAATCCTATAGGTGGGTACTGTCTCAACGACCAATTAAAGAGATATAAGGACAAAGGGATCAATCTACTTCATCTCTTATCCTTAGGGGTCAAGCTTTGTCAATCCAAAAAGTCTATAGCTAGGCATATCCATTAAGGATCTGAAAATAATTAAACCACAACCAGTGAGATAAAATTTCAATAGGTTAAAGCACTAAGCCTTAGTTAGGGTACCAATTCGTCTCAGGGGTACCTAACAGGCACATTTCTCATAACAAGTAGCAGTTAAATCGATTCACAGGCACCATTCAACAACCAGCAGCTAAATAGTTTCATAGGCAAAAATCATTATAGCCATCAACATTCAAAGCGATTCATAGACAATCCTACCTCGCAGCTGGACATTTCTTGTACAATACTAGTCACTCATGCCATATATAATACATATAAATTATCACATAATCATAACACTACACATATATTATCTCATGCACATAACAGTCAGGCGTGTTCCAATCATACACCTCCCCGTGTAAGCATGCATAAGGGCTATACTTTTTTCCCGTGTAAACACGCATCAAGACACATCCACCTCTACCTTCCCGCGTAAGTATGCCTCAAGGTTCCGTCTTTTCCTCGTGCAAATGCACATCAGGGCATAATCTCTCCTCCCCGTGTAAACACACCTCAGGGCTTTACCTCTTCTCCACATAAATACGCATTAGGGCACACCCTTAACCTTGCACCCGTACGCTTTAAGGCTTAATTATACACCTCCCCGCGTAAACACGCATCAAGGCTTTACCCTTTTCTCCACGTAACCACGCATCAGGGCACAACTACCTCAACTTCCCCTCGTAAATATGCCTCAGAACTTTGCCTTTTCCCAATGTAAATGTGCATCAGGGCACAATCTCCCCTCCTTGTGTAAACAGGGCTCAGGGCTCTACCTCTTCCCCGAGTAAATATGCATCAGGGCATACCCTCCACCTCGCATCCGTACGCCTCAGGGCTTAAGTGGTCATGCGAGCACATAATTACATAAGTTCACATAATTCTTAAGGCACTCGCACCACAATCCACATGGAACATATATAAAATTTCACACATAGTGCAATCAATGTCTCATGTAATATCCATCAATTATCACATTGCAATAGTCCGACAGTTAATAATTCCCATAAATCAAATTTCACCATAATTAATTTATGAACAAAAAATTATCCTAATTAATTATTATCACTAAAATAATTAATCACAATTAATTATCACAAATAATATTTTTTATTATTAAAAATAATAAGGGCAAATACCACAAAAAAACCCTAAACTATGCCACTTGTAACAATTTTACCTTGAACTTTATTTAGTACTGCTAAAAATCCCAAACTATGCCACTTGTGACAATTTTACCCTAAACTTTTTTGTGCCACTAAAAACCTCATACTATGTCACTTGTGACAATTTTACCTTGAACTTTTTTTTGTGTCACAAAAAAACCCCAAACTATACCACTTACGATAAATTTACCTAAACTTTTTTTGCTGAAGGACATTTTCATTTTTTTCCATTTTCCATTTTCTTTTTTTTTCTCCTTCTTCCTTCTGCCATGGCCGACGGAGGGAAGCCGACTATGGTGGCCCTCGCTCGACCCAAGCGAGGCCTACCCTTGCTGGATTTGGCGAGGGCAACCCTAGCCTGGGTCAGGCAAGGTTTAGGCGGTCCTTGTCGGCGTTGGGTGAGGGTCGCCCAAGCCAGATCCGGCGAGGGTCATCCAAGCCAGATCCGGCGAGGGTGGGCGAGGGCAACCCTTGATCGACTTCGATGCCGGCGAGGGCAGCCATGGCCGACTTCCCTCTGCCATGGTCGGTAGAAGGAAGGAGAAAAAGAAAAAAAAAAGAAAAAGAAAAAAGAAAATGGAAAAGGACGAAAGTGCCCTTTAGCAAAAAAAAAAAAAGTTTGGTATAAATTTGTCCTAAGTGGCATAATTTGGGGTTTTTTTGTGGCATGAAAAAAAAGTTCAAGGTAAAATTGTCACAAATGGCATAGTTTGAGGTTTTTGATGGCACAAGAAAAAGTTTAAGGTAAAATTGTCACAAGTGACATAGTGCAGGGTTTTTTTTATGGTATTTGCCTAAATAATAAAATAATATTTAATTATTTTCGAAATAATTAAATATAAATTATTAATTTAAATCAAATTAATCATATAATTACCATAAATTATGATTAAGTTATAGTTAATTACCACTAATTAATATTTACAAAAATAAATCGTCATTTACTTAAATTAACCATAACTAACCACCTCATCTCAATTATTCCTAAACTAAACTAACACTACTCGAGATTAATACACTAATTAAGGGATTAGCGCCACAACCCACATCACCAATAATAATTTTTTATTATTAAAAATAACAAAATAATATTTAACTATTTTCGAAATAATTAATTTAAATCAAATTAATCATATAATTACCATAAATTATTATTAAGCTATAGTTAATTACCACTAATTAAAGACTTCCTCATTATGAGGTCAGGAGCGAATAGAAAAAGTTACTTATTAATAATTTCCTTTCAATCATTAAGGTAAAATTGATCTCAACATATTGAAGAGAAAAGAAATTACTTTATGCCAATAGAGCTTGAGTATACGACCATTTATGTCATGCGATACGTCCTCTTAGCATTGCTCCATCTATTTTGTATATGTGATTGCTTTGTGGTAATATTTGAGAATTCAAACTAGTAATAGACTAATAACAATATGAAGATCATTAATAAGAAGCAACCAAGTCTTTAATTTTCTTTTATGCTAAACAATGACCGAGTCCTAAAATTTACTAGTAATGTGGCTCTAAAATGGCCAAATCAAATTGATCATGAATGTATCGTGGTGCTCTTTGGAGGAGTCAAGTCAACGAGGACTCGACATCCTCAGCCTTTGATAGACCTATGATATGGCAAGTCTTATTATGTGGACTTGGATGTGCAGCCATTCACATGATTCCAAAGCGTCTTTTATAAAGAATGACTGACTACACGATGCATGCCACACGCGAGAACAATAAAAAAGACTTCTGCTTCAATAATGGAAGAGATTGCGACTCTTGCACATCACACTCTGATTAAGAGTGCGTTTGTTTCACGGAATACTTAATGATATAGGAAAATGATTTCTAGAAAAGCATTTTCTATAAAAACAGTTAGTTTTTCCTTATTTGGTGTTATATAATCGAAAATGCTTTCCGTTGTTTGGATATTAATGGAAAATGATTTTAGTCTAATGACTTTATCTTAGCTTAAAAAAAATCAAATTTTTAGTATTTATTTTTTATTTCGAATTTTTAATTGTAAATTAAATATTATCTTTTTCTTTTCTTTTTCTTTTTCTTTTACCTTCTTATTCTCCCCCGTATCGGTCTGCTTCCTCTGCCTATTCCTCTGCCGCCTCACGAGCCATCTTCGTCTGCTTCCTTTGCCATCAGTTCTTCTTAGCCAGCTCGCACAAGGCAAGCTCGAGCCTCACCACCAAAGGACATTGCCTGATCTAGCGAGGCTTGAGGCTCACCGCAAGGGGTTGCAAGCTCGCCGGCCTCGGCTGAGGTCATGGCCTCTGGCAGCAAGGCTCGAGCCGCACCAGCTCACTGCCAAAGGCCGCGAGCTCACCCAATCTGGCAAGGCTCGCCGTTGGAGGTCGCGATCTCACCCAATCTAGGGAGGCTTGCCATCGGAGGTCACGAGCTCCCCTAATCTGTTGAGGCTCGATGCTCACCAGCCTTGGGCGAGCTCGAGCCTCATCGCTGGAGGTCGCGAGCTCGTCAGCCGCAGTGGTGGCCAGCAAAGGGCTGAGAAGAAGAAAAGAAAAGAAAAAAAAAAAGGTAAAGAACGAAAAAATTAAAAAAATATTATTTTAAGAAAAAATAAAAAAATCGATTTTTTTGAAAAAAAAATAAATTCGAATGTTTTAAAAATACAAATTTACAATAGCAATCATTTCATTAACCAATATTTTTGAAAAACATTTTCCGATTCTTTCAAAGGAAAAATCGTTTTCTTGAATTTAAGTTTTGACAAAAAAAAATTTGTTGATTAGAAAAACATTTTTCATTGACTCATTTTTCTAAATAAACCAAACATTGAAAAATGAGAAAAATGCTTTTGTAAAAGGTATTTTTCACCAAACAAACACATCCTAAGTCCATGGTCAATTCTAATATAAGCTCTCATTTGATAACGGTGTTGAAGACCATTGATTTTACAAGTCATCATTAGTTCGCACCATGCTAATATTTCCAAGTTTGTTCACGTACAAATTGGTTTCTATATAGATGGGAAATGAATTAACCCATTTTCCACTGGTTTTGCGCAAAATTCTTGCCTAGATACAAGTCTCTATGGACTTGATCCATCATAATCAGTAATTATGTGGGCACCACGTGATAGTCACACTTGACCAATGGCTGTGATTGCGTATTATATGGGAGACGGGCACCATGTGCCTTTGAAGAAGTCCAATCTCAACGGTCAAAACAAGAGTTCTTCTGCTTATCTCAGTGAAAAATTTGACTCTAAAAAGCCATTTGCTTTGGACTTCTCTTTAATCCCACAACTGCGATGGCCATTTACTTTGGACTTTTCTTTAATCCCACAACTGCTATGGCCTTAATGCCTCAACTGCCGATCATAAATCACCTTTGCGATTCAATTGCCTTGAACTTTCCAATTTTTCTAACTCATCCCACAATTGCGATGGCCTTAATGCCTCAACTGCCGATCACAGATCACCCGTGCGGTTCATTTGCCTTGCACTTTCCAATTTTTCTAACTCCGAAAGCTAATTTTTTGAAAATCCCCATTTTTCAGTACCTTCAAGCCTTGTCCTAATGTGCTTATCTAGAACAAAAAACGAATCTTCAAAGTCCTTCAATCTAAAAATGACTTGGAGCCTTTCTGGAAGTACACACTTTAATTGGAGCAAAAGAAAATTTCTTCAAATCTCATCATGTTAATTTCTTGAGTTTTTTTATTTGAAAAATCTTGAAAGTATCGAGAAATTCCCAAAAGACTAACTAAATTATGGAGACGCGAATCCTACACTAAGTGAGATTGGATTACAATCGCTCAACATTTCACTTCCTCTAGAAACATGGATGGGAATGATTAGCAATAATTTCCTGTAATTTATCCAATGTGCAACCATTCACTCATCGTGAAACACAGTGAAGTTCGAGGCCTAAACGAGGTTAAATTCAAAAATCAATTTAATAAATGACCTAAACAGTGCTAAACTAAGACTAATATTCAGAATTTATAGAAAGAATGCATCCATGTTTAATTAGGGACTGTAAATGACCAATTATATCTAATTAGGTGTTGAAAGAATTTGCGTTAGCTCGGGAGTTAAGAATGGTGATTATAAGAACATAGAGGATTGATTAGCCAAGCAACTAATGTTTATTCATCCACTATTAAATATTAGGTTTGAGCTACAACTACTCAATATCATGCGAAATCTTCAAGATGGGTTTATCAACATAGCTCCACTGATGTGTCAATAGTTTATAATTCTCTTCACATAATGTAGTGGTGCCCATAATGACAAGTTTGTTAGAGGTTCTGATTACGACATAGCAAGAACTTGTGATCTTGTGGATGATAGGTGAGCACGAGGCCATCAACCCAGCCAAGTTTACTAGTGGGCCACTAGTAAGAAGCTTGTGGGCCAACGAAAGTCATCTTCAGCGGAATTAAAAGCTAAGGAGCAGTAGTCTCTCTATTCTATTATTTATGGAGACCAAGTCTATGGCCTGTTCTAACATAAGTTCTTTGTCAACAACGAACTTGAAGACCAGAGGGGCCATTATCAACATGTCATCCATTGGTTCCCTCCATGCCGGTCTTCCCAAGTTTGTTTACCTACAAATCGGTTTCCACATCTAAGGACATAAGTTAGCCTGCTTTCCACAGGCTTTGGGTGAATTTTTTCTCAGATTTGGGTCTACATGGACCCGATCCATGATAGAGATAACCATGCGGACCCCATTTGCGACTCACATTTGATCGACAACTATGATTGCATATCGGGTCCACGAATTGGGATCCATGCAATAGTTTCACCAGGTTTTAGTTTACGTGTGTGGGTTGGGAAACGCACGTTTGGTCCATGTATTACCAAGTTGGGAAACGCACGTTTGGTCCATGTATTACCAAGTACCAGGTATGAACAATTTCATAATTAAGTCACCATACTACTTTGAATTTGCCTAGCTTAATGAAGCTAGTTGGAGTATCTCATAAATGCGAGGCTCATTTATTTTAGATAGACTTCCTTCTTTGCCACTTATGTTATGGCTCTTCACCCTAATGTTTTCAACAAAATAATATATTTACATGGTGAGCAGCTAAGTGCTTGATAACTCGTTTTTCTGTGTGTGAACATTGCTTTTTATAAGGACTACTCTTCAAGTTTCAATTTTCGTTCATGCCATTAGAATTGATATGGCTAAAGTTGCAGGTTACAAGTTTTAGAAGCATTGAAAAATGGAGATTTTGAAAGGACAAAATCAAGGAAACATAATTAAAGGACTGGAAATTGAGAACATGTATTGTGATTATCTTAATTCACTCGAAGAAAACAGAATCCAACGAGAAAAAAAATTGTTACGATTCTGATCGCACAAAATTTTCATTTCAAATGATGGGCAGGCGCATGATCAAACTTTCCATGAAAGGGGTCGTGGGAAGAGAGATGAAACCATAAATCAAAGTTTCCTCGTGCATGATGCGGCCATTTTACTTCATTTTGAGATCCATATATACTTGTTGTCAATTTTATCATTGCAGAAATTACATCAATAGAACGATGAACTCCAATTAATGATCAGGGCTACCAAAGGCAAGGACTTGGTGGTAAGGCTTTTCAAAGTAACTTTTTTAACAACCATATACCGCATTTGGATGGAATGTAACTATAGACGTTTCTAAAACAAGTCAAATGATGTCCCCATCATTGTGGCTAAAATTTGTAAACATGTTAGAGAGCGAGCATCATATTACAAAATTATTAAACTTTCCCAAACAAATGTAATTTTGGCTACTATATGGAGACTCATTCACTCCATTTTCTCACATTCTTAGTTATCTATGTAATGCTTGGGAATGCCCCTAAGCTCCTGTATGTCATCTTATAAATGATATTTACATTTCAAACCAATAAAAAATAAAAAAAAAATATATCAAGCACATGAGTACTCATGAGAACAAGCATCTTTGTTGCATCGGCCTTCACCATTTAGTCAGCTTGTTACATGCAGATGCTCAAGAGACGTATCATGGGCAAAGTCAGCTGACCAAGTCCTAAATGTGCAATTCGTGTGGAAATCTTCTAAAATGACCAATCAAACTGAGCATGTTACGTCTTGGCAGGCACAAAGAAGGCTCCTAGATAAAAAGGGGATAGAGACAACGACTTCCGAATCGAATGAAATATATGAACTGTCGTGCTCTTTGGAGAAGTCAGTGACGACTTTGACTTGGGGTCGTCTTTGTCGAGCTTTTCTTTTGCTCTTTTTTATTTTTCCACAAACTCTAAAAGAAAATTTGAAAAACATTTTTTTTTTGAATAATTTTAGAAGCTTCAATATTGCCATGCTTGACTAGAAAAATGTAAATAATAACCTTCTTATCCACATTTTTACCAAAATGATTCGATTGAAAGTTATTAAGTATATCAAGAGATACATCCTCCATATCCAACTTTTCTTTCCTCTTTTTGACTTTCTACAACTCTAAGATAACACCTTCAAAAAATCTTTCAAAGAAAAATGACATTAGAGAGCTTCACCATTGCTATTCTTTAGTCAGGAAAAAGATTAATTAATTAAACTTTCTAGACTTCTTGCCACATTTTCACCAAAATGATTGAATTGAAAGTAATTACTTATACTAAGACAAAAACACATTGCACACATTTGAAACTAAAACATTAGAATTTTAAAACAAAAACCGTATTGATTTTAAATCTGAAATTATAAGTGACCGAGCCAATTTATGCGATAGAAAATAGGGATTGGCATGTGGTGTTTGCACCCCCAAATCACAAAAGCTGGACATGCACAAATATTTTCATATGGATAGTGGAATCGTTGCACACGTGTGCTGCTCTGGGGTTTGAACCGGGATATTCTATCTTTTTTGGTTGATTTGGTTTCAACCATAAAATTAAACTTGACCATGGTGTTTGAACTCGAAAGAACGTAAGAAACCAAACTCACCAACTGAAACACTGAATTCTTGCAAATCTTCCAAATCCCATTAAACATGTACCCTTCACATTATAAATGACCAAAAAGATGAGAACACATTTAGTCTCCAGTTGGTTGAACTTGGTTTCCAAAAAGCTTGAACTAAGTTATATGAAAACGGATACAACTGCATATCGAATGCAATAACAAGCTCCACGATATTTCCGTAGCTAAATTATGGTTAGCTCTATGTAGAAATCTGCACGGAACCAAGTAAAAACCAAGTCTTCTTCTGCTTTTCTCGGTCAATGAATTTGGCTCTGAAAAGTAATTTATTTTGGACTTTCCGCTAATCCCACTACTGCAATGGCCTTAATGCCCTCAAGTGCGGGTCAAAGATCACCTGCGTGGTTCAGTTGTCTTGGACCATCCAATTTTTCCAACTCCGAAAGCTGTGTTCACATTTCTCAGTACCTTTCAAGCGATGTCCTAATGTGGCTGTTCAAGACAAAAAAAAAAGAGTCTTTAAAGTCCCCCGATCTGAAAATGACTTGAGAGCCCCTCTGAAAGGACAACACTCCAATGGGGAGCAAAAGAAAACATCGTCAAACCTCATCATGTTAATATCTCGTGTTTTCTTTTTCGAATAATTTCCTTCCCAAACAACGCTGAGCAGAGATTAATATTCATAATTTTAAGAAAGAGAGTATTCATTTTGAATCAGAAACAGCAAGTGTTCGAGGTAATCAATACTGAACAGGAACTTAAATTGATGTCCTCATCCCTTCAAGCTTTGATATTCCTATCCTCAAGGAAGCATCCCCGGGGATGCTAGGAAGTAACAAAGCTGGAAAAATTATCCGTACGATACATGAAAAATCAGGGACCCAGCCCATATTCCCTTTCTCCATGGATTTGAAGTCCATCCACGTACCAAACGTGAAAATCATGTCCTTCGTTGTGGGGGAGACTCCTCATGGTCACAATGTGCCACTTTTTGTGACTCATCATTCTTTAGATATTGGCCAAAGAATTTCTTTGGGTAAAAATATTAAGCAAGGCCTAATATATATTTATATATATATTTATTTTTTTTTGAAAAGGGGTAGAATTACAAAAAAAAAGAGGCTTAAACTTGTTGTAATTATGCTGATTTAATCATAAACTTTTTTTTATCAATTCAATCATAAATCTTTTGCAATTATACCAATTCAATTCATCTGACCAATTTTAACAAGCCGGCACCGACATGGACATCGGTCGATAGCCACTATCTAATTGGCCACTAACATGGACAATTTTTAGTAATATTTTTTTCAATTTTTTATTTTGATTATGATTTTTCCTTTTCTATTTCTTTTTCTTTTTCCTTTTTTTTGTTACCTTCTTCCTTCTTTTGCTTCTTCTCTTACAATGGCCGGCAAGGCTCACTAGCCATTGGGTGAGGGCCGTGAAGCCCTCATTGGTTGCTAGTGAGGATCCGAACTCATCTGGCCTTGCCAAGCACGAGCAAGATCACATTCGCCTGTAGCCGAAAAGGCGATGGCGAGGCTAGCCTAGCTCAAATCTAGGCAAAGCCGCCTTGCCGATAGCCCCCAGAATTTGGGCGAGGGCTACAACCCTCACCATGGTCGACGAGGGCTTTGTGGCCCTTGCTCACCGGCCATGTTGGGTGAAAAAGCAAAAGAAGGAAGAAAAGCAAAAAGAAAAAGAAAATTTAATAAAAATTTTGAAAAATAATATTATTAAAAATTATTTATATCAACGTTAGTTGGATGGCCAATGCCAGTCGATGTCCATGTAAGTGCCGACCAACCGAAATTGGCTGAATGGATTGAATTGGTGCAATTGCAAAATGTTTAGGATTGAATTGGCAAAAAATAAAAAATGACTGAGTTGTTACAACTACAATATGTTTATGATTTTTTTATAATTTTCCCATAAAAATAAGCTCTCTAATTTCTTTGTCCCCTCATCATTGAAAATAAAAATTAAAACAATACCAGTAGTTCGGAATAATTTACATAGTATGATCCAAAGCATTAGTAAATTAATTAGAGTATTTTGAAGCAAAAATCATTTTTAGTTTTCTTGAATCCATGTGCATGGGACGCAATCTCTTCCATCATGGAAGCAGAAAACATGCCACATGATTCACGTACATCTACTACTTTCTTCTGCGGGGCCAACAATATTCCCAAGTGCTGTTATTGATGGCCTGCGCAAATAAAGCATTGGGCTTGTTACCCGATGTACCGCACTGGACCACAATGGAAGTGACTTTTGCTTCAACAATGAGAGAGAATACGACACTCGAACATTGCACTGCGATTAAAGAAATTAGAAAGAAATCACTTTTGCTTTAATGAAAGTGTCTTTCTTTCGCTTTTCTAGATTGAAAAGATGCCAACACCCATTCCATTAGTCAAAAACGACAAGTCCTGGCTGTCGTTGGAAGAATTGGTCCGATGATATGCCATTCAAAAGAGATTCTTGTTGTGGAAAGCGGTTTTCTTTTTCCAAAAGGAGAGAAAAGTTGGAACATGAGAGCGGGTCATCATAAGTTGGTTCATTAGGGATAACGATTTGATTTCTGTGTTCATCTTGATAGAGCAATAATTATTAAACTGAAATTCTTACCAAAAAAGAAATTATTAAATAGCTATAACTCTGCTTTCAAATGTTAAAAATTATCGAGTAGAATTTTTTTTCTTGGCTAATTTTGGTGTGAATGGGATCTACCCAAAAGTTCCTAAAAAGTTATCCATCTTGATAATATTCTTAGTGTTTCTCATGAAAAAAAATGATGACTAAATTATCTACCAAATAATTGAAAAAGTCACGCTTGGCTGCTTAAATTAGTGTACTCTGCCTATCAAGCTTTGACATTTCTGTGCTCAAGGAAAGGTTGACAAGAAGTCCAAAATCTTGTATATGGAATACAATCAGGTTCTAAATTCAGCTGATTCAATTAAGTCCCAAACATTCTTCAAAAGTGCAATTAAATCTTTTCGATGAACAATATCTAAAATTGTCTCATATTACTCAAAAAGTGTTTATAAATGTACTTCTCAACGTAATTTTAGGATCTAATTACATTTTTCAATAAAGGTAGATGACTTAATTTAATCAATTGAAAAGTTTATAACTCGATTACATTGTTTGCTTAAGGTTTTAGGATTGATCAAAACAATTAAAAAGTTTAGAATTGAATTGCATCCATATAAGTTGGACATTTAGAACTTGTAATGCAATTTTTTCCCTAAAGGCAACATCTCAGAGATATTAGGAAGTAATAGGTGGAATTAAATTATGCGTACAGTACATGAAATTATTCCCTTATTCCACTTAAATAGCAATATTAAGGGACTCCGCCCATACCTGCTTTCTCCACAAATTTGGGTCCATGCACTAACGAAACTTGAAAATCATGTCGATCTTAGTGCTTCAAATTCTTCTGCTTCTGATTGCCCGCACGTTACAAGCATCAGGTGCTACACCTAGACTTGCGAAGCCTAACTGTTCCGAAACCTGTGGGGACGTCACTATTCCCTTCCCCTTCGGAATAGGAGCCGGGTGTTTCTTGAATGACTGGTACCAGATCGTCTGCCAACAAAACAACATGGTTTCCACTCTAAAGAAGATTGGATTGCGAGTTCTCAACATTTCACTCCTCAGTGTAGACGTATGTGTTATGATTAACGTATAGAGACAAGCTCGTCAATACCAATCGAGACTTTAGAGATAAGCTCGTCAACATATAGTCCACCCTACTGGTCAAAGAGTCCATAATTATGTTCGCATGAGGTAGCGGTACCCGCGAGCAAAAGTTTGTCAGGGCCTCGATCATGGCGTAGCGATAACTTTTGATCTTGTGGACTATAGGTGGACACGAGACCACTGACGTGGCCAAGTTTAGTGATGGCCCACCAACTTGAAGTTTGTGGGCCAAGGGAAGTCATCTTCCGCGCGATGGCTAGAAGAGGACCGATGGTCTCTGTATTCCATCACTGTTGGAGACTTTAAGTCAATGGCCCGTTCTGGTAGATATTACCAGGCGACAACATTATTGAAGACCCCCGGGGCCACCATCATTAAGTCATCCATTGGATCCCCCCTGCGGGTCTTCCCAGGTTTGCTTCCGTGCAAAATGGTTCCGTATAGATGGGACTTGACATGCACAAGCTTCGATATTTCTGTGACCAAGCAAGTCTTATTATGTGGACCTGGACGTAGCAGCGTTTTTGGATTCGCAGCCATTCGCATGGTGAACCACAGCGAAGCAGCTCCCACAAGAATTTCTAGTACATGCACGGCCCATGAGTACTCCTAAACAAGTCAATTAGAAATAAAAATATTAAGATTATTCCATATCGGTTATGAAAAGAACTTATAATCAACTTATAAGTACAATATAAAATCTCACCTTTTGAGACGAGAGAGGCCCAAAATCATTCAACACTAAAATCAAAACCAGATTACCAATATGAGAGCAAGTCATCAAAAGTTAGTTCATTTGATTGAGCACAATTTTTTCTTTCAGTTTTAATGTGTTTAATGGGACCTACGACAAAAGTTCCTAAAGAGTCGTCTATCTTGATATGCTCCCAGTGTTTCACATGAATAAAATGATGACTAAATTATCTACTAAACAATTGGAAAAGGCAAGCTTGGCTGCTTAAATTAGTGTTCTCTACCTATCAAGCTTTGATATTTCTGTGCTCAAGGAAAGGTGGACAAGAAGTCCAAAATCTTGTATATGAAATACGATCTAGTCCTAAATTCAATACCGACAAAAAAAAAAGTCCTAAATTCAATTAAGTCCCAAACATTCCTTAAAAGTGCAATAAATCTTTTCGATGAACAATATCTAAAATCGTCTCATGCCACTCAAAAAGTGTTTATAAATTACATGTTTCCACATAATTTTATGATTTAATTGCATTTTTCAATAAATATAGATAACTTGATTTAATCAATTGAAAATTTTAGGATTTGATTGCATTGTTTGCTAAAGATTTCGAACTTAATCGAAATAATTGAAAATTTTAAAATTGAATTGCATTCATGTGAGATTGAGGACATTTTTTTTTTTTTTGATAAAGGTAAGTATTTTATAGCTATCGACCAGGATTTACAAAAGAAGTGCAACTCGGCATCAAACACGTACTCAACAGGACTACAGGCCACTAGAGTAAGTGGAGGCTAGGTTCATTGAAAGAAACAGGCAAAAGAGGCTACACATATAGCCATGCAAGAAGAAAATAACTAAGAGAGAACAACCCCGGCCTTCTCACGTGTCATGGACAAAAAATACAAGGGTCGATCCCCCAGCTGCGTTGCATTCTCTTGTTCCTTGGGGAATCAACCACGGATTTAAAAGAAAAAGCTTTTTCCTTTACTGCCTTGATCAGGTAATGCTTCATGGATTGCAAACATGAGTTGGTAGTTCGGAAATTCAAGTCATTCTTGGATTTCCAAATGACATAATAGAGAGCACCAAAAGAAAACCTGACGATGTCAAAATAGAAACCTTTATCCGACGATCTGAACATCCAGCGAAGGGTATCTATCTAGGGTAGGCTCCTCCAAGAAAAATTACACTTTGCAGCCCAAAAATTAGAAAGGGATAGGGAGACGTGGCACTCAAAGAAGAGATGATCTATAGAATCAGGAGTGAGGTTGCAAAAAACACACAGCATTGAAGGTAATCTACCAGAAGACATAAGGAGAGCCTGAGTAGGAAGCCGATTCCTAGAGATTAGCCACAGGAGGAATTGGTGTCTGGAAACAACAGCATTATTCCATATGCTTGAAGCCCAAGAGACCCAAGCAGCTTTCATACGAGTGATAGACCATGCTGAAGCTAGAGAGAACTTACCCAAAGGATGATGGGGCCAAGTAAAAGAATCCTCACCTTGATTGAAAGCGGGGATTGTAACTTGCCAAAGATGTAGTTCCTGAAGTAACGACAGCCCATACAAGGAGTAGAGATCAGCAACCTTAGCATCTCTTGTGAGTCCTGATTGGTAGATGTAAGAGTCATCAAAAAACTGGTTGAGCGAGCCCATGTCTATCCACGGGTCAAACCACAAGGAGGTAGTCATGCCATCTCCTATCCTCCATTTGAAACAGTCTTTAAACTCTCCCCTTAGTGAGAGAATTTTTTTTACAAGCCCATGAACAACAAGTCGGTGTTGTGGCATTCCAAAAGTTCTTACTTTTGAGGTGGGTAGAGTGTATCCACTTACACCACAATGATTCTTTATCAATGAATAGAGTCTAAATATGCTTTAACATAGCAGCTTTGTTACTGTCCCGAATTCTTCAAATTCCTAGTCCCCCTTCTTGTTTAGGGAGGCAAACATCAGCCCACGAGACTTTTGCACCACCCGGGTCGAGTCTCGATCCTTTCCAAAGGAATTGCTGACAGATTTGTTCGATCCTGTCTACTATGGAAGATGGTAGCCAGAATATAGACGCCCAGTAAACTTGAATAGCGTGTAGAACAGACCTTATAAGTTGAAGCCAACCCGCAAAGAAGAGGAACCGATGTGTCCAGGATTGAACTCTAGCAGTCAGAAGACTTACAGGGCATGGCAATCCACTTTGCTCAACCTTGAAGTAATGATAGGAACTCCCAAATATTTGACTAGTAAGGATCCTGATCAGAAGTTTAGCAAGTTCAAAATCTGGACCCTTATGTCATCCAAGACACCTGAAATGAAAACTTCACAATTGCTAGCATTTGGAGTTAAGCCACTCCATCGAGAAAAGAATTGAGCCCTTCTTTCATACATGAGATCAAGGCTAAATTTGCTTCACTGAAGATGAATACATCTTCCGCAAAAAATAAGTGGGAGAGAGAGGATTTCTTGCATATCCAGAAGTAACGATATTCTTGGCGATGAGATTGAGATTCCAAGAGGCCTGTTAACACTTCTATCGCCAAGGTAAAAAGGTAGGGTGAAACTAGATCACCTTGCCGTAGCCCCCTACCACTCGAGAAAAAACCATGGAGTTCTCCATTCATAAATATTGAAAATATAGGGGTGCGTACACATACCATGAGAAGCCGAATGAAGTGGCATGGAAATCTAAAAACTTTTAGGGTTGTCTCTAGGAAGTCCCAGTCCAGGGTGTCATAAGCTTTGTGAAAGTCGACTTTAATGGCACACTTGGGAGAGTGATTGTCCAAGTGAAAGCTACTAAAGAGTTCCTGGGTAAGGAGGATGTTGTCATTTATCCTTCTACCTCTAACAAAAGCCGTTTGAGCCGGGCTTATGATATCGGGAAGTATCACAGTAATTCTGTTGGACAGGATCTTGGTGATGCATTTATAAATAGTATTGAAATAGGCAATAGGGCGAAAATCAGTAACCGAAGAAGCATTTGATACTTTGGGCACCAGGGTCAAGATAGTACAATTAATCTCCCTTAATATATGCCCAGTATTAAAGAAGTCAATAATCATCTCTATAACAAAGGGTCCTACTATCGTGAGATTGCAGACATTTAGGACTTGTAATGCAATTTTTTCCCTAAAGGAAGAGATACTCGGAAGTAACAGGTGGAATTAAATTTTGCATACAGTACATGAAACTATTCCCTTTTTCCACTTGAATAGCAATATTAAGGGACTCCGCCCATACCTGCTTTCTCCACAAATTTGGGTCCATGCACTTACGAAACTTGAAAATCATGTCGATCTCAGTGTTCCAAATTCTTCTGCTTCTGATTGCCCGCACGTTACAAGCATCAGGTGCTGCACCTAGACTTGCGAAGCCTAATTGTTCCGAAACCTGTGGAGACGTCACTATTCCCTTCCCCTTCGGAATAGGAGCCGGGTGTTTCTTGAATGACCGGTACCAAATCGTCTGCCAACAAAACAACATGGTTCCCACTCTAAAGAAGATTGGATTGCGAGTTCTCAACATTTCACTCCCCAGTGTAGACGTATGTGGCATGATTCACGTGTAGAGACAAGCTTGTCAACACCACTCGAGACTTTAGAGATAAGCTCGTTAACATATAGTTCACCCTACTAGTCAAAGAGTCCATAATTCTGTTCACATGAGGTAGCAGTACCCGCGAGCAAAAGTTTGTCAGGGCATCGATCACGGCGTAGCGATAACTTTTGATCTTTTGGACTATAGGTGGACACGAGACCACTGACGTAGCCAAGTTTAGTGATGGCCCACCAACTTGAAGTTTGTGGGCCAAGGGAAGTCATCTTCCGCGCGATGGCTAGAAAAGGACCGATGGTCTCTGTATTCCATCACTGTTGGAGACTTTAAGTCAATGGCCCGTTCTGGTAGATATTCCCAGGCGACAACATTATTGAAGACCCCCGGGCCCACCATCATCAAGTCATCCATTGGATCCCCCCTGCGGGTCTTCCCAGGTTTGCTTCCGTGCAAAATGGTTCCGTATAGATGGGACTTGACATGCACAAGCTTTGATATTTCTGTGACCGAGCAAGTCTTATTATGTGGACCTGGACGCAGCAGCGTTTTTGGATTCGCAGCCATTCACATGGTGAACCACAGCGAAGCAGCTCCCACAAGAATTTCTAGTACATGCACGGCCCATGAGTACTCCTAAACAAGTCAATTAGAAATAAAAATATTAAGATTATTCCATATCAATTATGAAAAGAACTGATAATCAACTTATAAGTATAATATAAAGTCCCACCTTTTGAGATGAGAGAGGTCCAAAATCACCCAGAACTAACATCAAAACCAGATTACCAACATAAATGCAAGGTCATCAAAAGTTAGTTCATTTGATCGAGTACAATTTTTTCTTTTAGTTTTATAATGGGACCTACGACAAAAGTTCCTAAAGAGTCATCTATCTTGATAATGCTCCCAATGTTTCACATGAATAAAATGATGACTAAATTATCTACCAAACAATTGGAAAAGGCAAGCTTGGCTGCTTAAATTAGTGTTCTTTACCTATCAAGCTTTGACATTCCTGTGCTCAAGGAAAGGTGGACAAGAAGTCCAAAATCTTGTATATAAAAGACGATCAAGTCCTAAATTCAATTAAGTCCCAAACATTCCTCGAAAGTGCAATAAATCTTTTCGATGAACAATATCTAAAATTGTCTCATGCCATTCAAAAAGTGTTTATAAATTGCACATTTCCACATAATTTTAGGATTTAATTGCATTTTTCAATAAATGTAGATAACTTGATTTAATCAATTGAAAAGTTTAGGACTCGATTGCATTATTTGCTAAAGATTTAGAACTTGATCAAAATAATTGAAAATTTTAAAATTAAATTGCATTCACGTGAGATTGCAGACATTTAGGACTTGTAGTGCAATTTTTTCCCTAAAGGAAGAGATATTCGGAAGTAACAGGTGGAATTAAATCATATGTACATTACATGGAGTTATGGGTTGTTGTGTTTTTAACCTAGGCCCGATGTGTGAGGGGAAGATTGTTGAAGATGTCTCATATCCATTGTGGAAGGGGTAGCCTCATCTCTTGAGCTAACTTAACTTTTAGAGTGAGAAAAGTCCAATACCACCTAACACAACGTGACAACCGAGTGACACCAAATGCATGTTTACTTTGGTTCTCCCTGAACAAGGGTAAGCACAGATTCCTCTAGTGCTATTATCCTTAATATGCATTTTCGAAAATCGAAGTCCTTCCCATCAAATTTGTCGATTTTCACATTTTCTTCTTCTGCAGCCATCAATTTGCTTCAACTTAGTGTACCCTATCATTTATACCAATTTTTATGAAAAAAAGTGATCGAAAAGTTCAATGGATAGAACAAGAGAATTAATTGGACACCATATATACATGGTTTAGTTGGTGTAACCAACTCCAATGGGAGAGCAATGCAAGGTTCCACGATAATTAAGTCACAATCCTACTTTGAACTTGCCTTGGTCAATGAAGCTAGTTGGAGCATCTCATAAACGCGAGACTCATCTATTCTATCTTCCTTGTTTGCGACTTATGTTCTGGCTCTTTTCCCTAATGTTTTCAAAAGAAAAATATATTTACAGGGTGAGCAATTAAGTACTTGATAACTCGTTTTTCTATATACGAACATTGCTTTTCATAAGGACTACTCTTCAAGTTTCACTTTTCGTTCATGCCATTAGAATTGATATGGCTGAAGTTGCAAGTTATAAGTTTGGAGACATTTGAGAAATGGAGATTTTGAAAGGGTAAAATCAAGGAAACATAATTAAAGGACTGGAAATTGAGAAAACACATCGTGATTATCTTAATTCACTTAAAAAAGCAGGATCTAACAAGAAAAAAACTTGTTACCATTCTAATCGCACAAAATGTTCACTTCAAATAATGGGCAGGTGCATGATCAAAGTTTCCATGAAAGGGGTCGTGGGAAGAGAGATGAAACCATAAACCAAGGCCAAACCACACTTGGCAATTGCCCTGAATCTTGCGTAAACATTGTCATTCACTTCCCCTTTGGAAAAGAAGCCGGATGTTTCTTGGATGTTAGTATGAAATATCATATGCCAGCAATCCAAGTAAGGTCGAGGCTACTAACCTACATCTAACTAACAATATTATAAGCTTTAAAAAGAAGCCGGATGTTTCTTGGATGTTAGTATGAAATATCATATGCCAGCAATCTAAGTAAGGTCGAGGCTACTAACCTACATCTAACTAACAATATTATAAGCTTTAAAAAAAAAATTTATAGACGCTTCGAGTATTTCTCATTAAAAAGATGATTGACAAAATTATCTCCCCAACAATGAGAAAAGTTGCATTTGGCTGCTTAAATCGGTATCCTTTATTTGTCAACCTTTGATATTTCTATCATCAAGGAAACATCTCAAGGCAGATGCCAGGAATTGACAAGCTGGGAATTATGCGTACAGAACAAGAAAATTCTTCCCTTCTTTAACGAAAAATAACAATTATGCGTACAGAACGTGAAAATTCTTCCCTTATTTAAGGGACTCAGCTCCTGTTACCTTTCTCCATTGGTTTAGATCCATGCATTTACAAAACATGAAAATCATGTCAAACTCGGTGTTTCAAATTCTTTTGCTTCTGGTTTCGATCACAGTACAAGCAGCAGGAGCCGCACCAAGACTCGCAAGGCCTAACTGTACTGAAAAATGCGGGAACGTCACCATTCCCTTCCCCTTTGGATTGGGAGACGGGTGTTTCTTGGATGACTGGTATGAGATTGTCTGCCAGGAAAACCATACGGTTCCCGTTCCCATACTAAATAAGATTGGCTTGAGAGTTCTCAATATTTCACTCCCCACTTCTCGTCCAGATGGGGATGGCGTGATAAAGGTCAGTTTTCCAGTATTTTACTCAAATGCAAGCTGCCAGGGCAGTGGACTTGGTAAGCCAGTGAGCTTAGAAGGAAGTAACTTTGTCTTCTCCCAGACATGGAACTCCTTTATATCGGTCGGTTGTGACACCAAGACAACAGTGATTAGTAATGAATCAGCTGCTATACTCTTTGCATCGGCTGGTTGCCAGTCGAAATGTGATGGAACCAATACCAACATTAGCAGGTCTAGTGCTTGCTCCGGGAGAGACGGATGCTGCAAGACTACGCTCCCCTTTAATCTTCAAGCCTTTAGTGTGGCTATCGAAGAAGAAGGTGGACAACAGGGGTGCAAGTATGCTTTCCTGGCAGAGAAATCCTGGTTCTCGCAGTCGGACACTACAGGCTTATATGATTTGAGAGTGAATGATACGGTCCCAGTGGTGTTACAATGGGGGATCCAAAACAATACCGACTATTCAGTTGCACTTCGCAATGAAGCGAATAGCACTGATGTTGTCTCGTGTTACACGAATAGCCAGCCATGGGAGTGCTGGTGTGAAGGAGGTTATGGTGGTAACCCTTATATTATTGGAGGATGCCAAGGTAACATATACTTCATCCTACCACATTCCGTTTCTAAGGGAACCATGCAGCGAAGTGGTTTGTTTCATTTCCAGATTTTTTGCATTCGTTTAATGATCCCATACATGCTTTTCTACCTTCTTTTTTCGTTTTTCTGCCCAGAATTATTCAGAGTAAATGCACTTTCAAACAAAATTGAATGGGACAGTCCTATCTTTACAAGCATAAAATTTAGCCATTGAATTAACAATTCATGTCTGACCAAAAAAAAAAAATTAACAATTTATGAGGAAATGCGACTGACTACTCTCGCTAATTTCACTAAAGGATATGGTAATTCGCTGCTAATATATTTTTACCATTTGTCATCAGATATTGACGAATGTGAAGATTCAAATAGATGCCCCGGGGTGGGCCAGACCTGTGTGAACAAACGAGGCAGCCATGAGTGTGTTGATAGTAGAAAGACAGCCAAAGTCATTCTCATTGGTAAGTAGATTTTTAAACCTAGAACTTTAGAACCCTTCATGCTCTTAGCATTGTTAGAAAACGCACAGCATAGCATAGATTATGTTCAGAAAAGGTACAAAAATTAGTTTTACCTTAGCCTTGGTTCTAACATGATTGTCCATTCGCTTGGTGAACGATATAGATAAGTTTCAATCAATAGTATCTATCAAAATAACCTCAAAAGTTTCTTTGTGCACTAATACTTGTATTTGATAAATAAGAAGACACTTGAAACTTTTCAAGGTTCCTACTTAGTCTCGTCATATTTGAATTTGAATTATTATAATCATAATTAAGATGAATGCTGGTAGGAACTTTTTCACTTTCATCTATGGTTTGCTAAATTCCTTGTAAGAAAAATAATTTGTACAGTGCAAATGCATGTATAGAAATTTCATCGGACGGAACTTGAAATGGAGACAAGTAATAACGTAAATCCACAGGAAATGAGACTCAGGTTCATCACTCTTATATGTATCGCTTTGAATCAGATGCTCTGAAATTCTTGACGGTAAGCCATTATAAATTCTTGATAAACAGGGTACAATTTTTCACACTTTTGCCCCATAAATTTTTGCAATGCAGGGGTTGGGGCAGGCGTTGCGGCACTACTTTTGTGTCTTCTCTTATGGAGGTTGTACAAATACATCAAGAAGCGAAAATAAATCAAGCTCAAAGAGAAGTACTTCAAACGCAACGGTGGTCTTTTGTTGGAAAGTGAGCTATCTTCACCACAAGGCAATGTTGAGAAAAGCAAATTGTTCAACTCCAAGGATTTAGAGAAGGCCACTGACAATTTCAACGAGGATAGGATCCTTGGGCAAGGTGGGCAGGGTATCGTTTACAAGGGAATGTTAATGGATGGAAAAATAGTTGCAATTAAGAAAGCAAAAGTTATAGATGAGGGAAAAGTCGAGCAGTTCATAAATGAAATCCTCATTCTCTCACAAATCAACCATAGAAATGTGGTTAAGTTATTGGGATGTTGCTTGGAAACAGAAGTCCCGCTTTTAGTATATGAGTTCATACCAAACGGGACTCTATACCAATACCTTCATGACCCAAACAAAGAGTTTCATGTATCGTGGGACACACGTCTACGAATTGCAACTGAAATCTCAGGAGCCTTATTTTACTTGCATTCAGCAGCCTCCATTCCCATTTATCATTGAGACATCAAGTCCACCAATATACTCTTGGATGAGAAATACCGGGCAAAAGTGGCAGATTTTGGTACTTCCAAGTCCGTTTCCCTCGATCAAACTCATGTAACCACATTAGTGCAAGGGACTTTCGGCTACCTAGATCCTGAGTATTTCCAATCAAGTCAATTCACAGACAAAAGCGATGTGTACAGCTTTGGAGTTGTCCTTGTTGAACTCTTAACAGGCCAAAAGCCAATCTCGTCGCTGAGGGAACAAGAAGGAAGAAGCCTCGCAGCCTATTTCATAATTTCGATGGAGCAAAATCGCTTATTCGACATTATGGATGCTCTAGTTTTGAAAGAAGGTAAGAAGGAAGAGATTGTATCAATTGCTAACCTTGCGAAAAGGTGCTTACACTTGAATGGGAGGAACCGACCTACAATGAAAGAAGTGGCAATGGAGTTGGAGGGGATAAGAAAGCTTCAAAATCCCTCAGGCATTCAGCAAAATCAACAGGACCATGAGGCAACTGAATCTCATGCTGCTGCTTTTCCATCTAGCAAGTCAAACATCGATATGGATGTCATTACCTTTTTGGATGTGCAGCCACTCTTGCCTAGTGAGACGTGGTGAAGATCTATTTGGCCTCTTACACCGACAAGTCATATTGATGTGTTTGTCAGGGAAATCGGTTTCCAGAGAAAAAAGAAAGAAAGGAGGAAAACTTGTTTGCTCACTAATAGGAGAACTTCGTTAGTTATTTTTTGTTTATGAACTTATTCTCGATGTCTGGGATCAATGAGTTGTTATGTCATACCTATCCCATATTTATTAAGGTCTTGTAATTAGCTAGGCGTGATTGTAATGTGTATGTGGCAATTTGGAAATACTTCCAAATTGCAATCATCTAGCTCGAGCATGATGCAGCCATTTTGCTTAATTTTGAGATTCATATATACTTGTAAATTTTATCACTGCAGAATTTATATAAGTCACGCGAGTATTCATGCAAACAATCATCTTTGCTACACCAGCCTTCACCATTCAATTGGCTTGTTACACGCATATGCTCAAAAGATGTATCACGAGCTCAAGTCATTTGACCAAGTCTTTGATTTTCTTTTCTGCCAAAACATAATTCAGTCTCAAATAGGCAATTGGTGTATCAAATTGACCATGTTAAATCTTGGCCAGAGCGAAGAAGGCTCTTGGAAAAACATATATGGAATAACTATTTAATCCAATGTGTAAGAGAAGAATTCACATGGATTTTTGATCTAGCAAAAATCAAAAACATCCAATGCGTACAAAGAACAATTCAAGTCAATAAGCAAAAGGAATAAGTGTCTCAATTCTAATGCGATTAAAGAGGTTCATGATAAAAGGTCTTGAAAAGGCATTCATCTCCATAATGCTTAAAAGATGTATCACGGGCTCAAGTCAGCATGCCAAGTCTTTGATTTTCTTTTCTGCTAAAACATATCAATTCAGTACTAAATATGCAATTGGTGTGGAAATCTTCTGAGATCCAATCAAACTGACCATGTTAAATCTTGGCCAGCACAAAGAAAGGCCTAGGTAAAACAGTAGACAGAGGCAACGACGTCCAAATCTAATGAAATATATGAATTGTGATGCCCTTTGCACAAGTCAATGACGACTTTGACTTGTGTTCGTATTTATTTTTGCCACGTGTCCCACTATCGAACTTTTCTTTTCTCTTTTTTATTTTTCCACAAACTTTAAAAGAATTATGCAAAAACATTTTTTTAATAACCTTAGAAGCTTCAACATTGCTAAACTTAAGTAGGAAAAATGTAGGTGATAACATTTTCTAGACACGTTTTTACGAAAATGATTTAATTGAAAGTGATTATACATACTAAGATGTGTCCTCGGTATCTAGCTTTCTTTTCTCTTTTTGACTTTGTACAAACACTAAGAAAACATATTTGAAAATTCTTTCAAAGAAAAATGAAATCAGAGAGCTTCATCATTGCTAACGTTAAGTTGGAAAAAAAGATTAATAATTAAACTTTCTAGGCTACTAGCCACATTTTCACCAAAATGATTCAATCAAAAGTAATTATATATACCAAGACAAAAGGACAGGGCACAAATTTCAAACTAAAACATTTGGATCACAGCTAAACTACATCCAACTAACATAATTATAACCATTTAACGAATATTTACAATAATTTCCTGTAATTATTAGCATCTGACACTTATGAGTCATAGTGCTGTGTTTGTCATGGAAATCGATGTTTAGAGCAATGGAAAGAAGGGAGGAAAACTTGTTCGTTTGGTAATAGGAGGACTTCGTTAGTTATTTATTATTTATGGATTCATTCTCGACGTCTAGGATCGATAAATTATTATGTCATACCTATCCCAAATTTATTTAGATCCTGTAATTAGCTAGGCATGATTGTATTGTGTACACGCCGATTAGGAAATACTTTCCAAATTGCAATCATCTAGCTCGAGCATGATGCAGCAATTTTACCTCATTTTGAGATCCATATTGTAATTGTTGTAAATTTTATCATTGCAGAATTTACATCAATCACACAAGTGCTCTTGCGAACAAGCATCTTTGTTGCGTTAGCCTTCACCATTCAGTCAGCTTGTTACACACATGCTCAAAAGATGTGTCACGGGCTCAAGTCAGCTGACCAAGTCCTAAACGTGCAATTCGTGTGGAAATCTTCTTAAATGACCAATCAAACTGACCATGTTACGTCTTGGCCGGTGCAAAGAAGGCTCCTAGAAAAAAAGGGGAGAGAGACAACGGCTTCCAAATCTAATGAATTATATGAATTGTGGTGCTCTTTGGAGAACTCAATGACGATTTGGACTTGTGGTGGTCTTTATTTTTATACATGTCCCACTATCGAGCTTTTCTTTTGCTTTCTTTTATTTTTTCCACAAACTCTAAAAGAAAAACATGTTTTTGAATAATTTTAGAAGCTTCCATATTGCTATGCTTGAGTTGAAAAAGGGTAAATAATAATTTTTTCCAGCCATACTTTTACCAAAATGATTCAATTAAAATTTATTAAATATATTAAGAGATACGTCCTTCGTATCGAACTTTTCTTCTCTTTTTGACTTTCTACAAACTCTAGGAAAACACATTCAAAAACTCTTTCAAAGAAAAATGGCATTAGAAAGCTTCACCATTGCTATTCTTAAGTGGGAAAAAGATTAAATAATTAAAATTTCTAAGCTTCTTGCCACATTTTCACCAAAATGATTCAATTGAAAGTAATTACATTCATTAAGACAAAAGGACATTGCACACATTTCAAATTAAAACATTAGAATTCTAAAAAAATTGTATTAATGTTAAATCTAAAATTATAAGTGATCGAGCCAATCGATACGGGAGAAAAAAAAGGATTGGCAGGTGGTGTTTGCACCCGCAAATCACAAAAGCTGGACATACACAGTTATTTTCTCATGGATCGTGGGATCGTTGCACACGTGTGTGCGGCTCTGAGATTTTGAACCTGGATATTCTATCTTTTCTGGTTGATTCGATTTCAATAACAAAAAAAGAAAAACTTGACGACGGTTTTTGAGCTAAGAACTTAAGAAAACAAACTCACTAACTGAAACACTGAATTCTTACGAATCTTCCAAAACCCATTAAACATGTACCCTTCATGTTATAAATGACCCAAAAGATGAGAACATGTTTAGTCTCCAATTGGTTGAACTTGGTTCGGAAAAAGCTTGAACTAAGTTACGTGAAAATGGGTACAACTACATGTCGAATGTAGTAATAAGCTCCGCAATATTTCCATAGCTAAATTATGGTTAGTTCGGTGTAGAAATCTGCACCGAACCAAGTAAAAACCAATTCTTCTTCTGCTTTTCTCGGTCAAAGAATTTGGCTCTGAAAAGTAATTTACTTCGGACTTTTCGCTAATCCCACTACCACAATGGCTTTAATGCCTCAAATGCGGGTCCAAGATCATCTGTGCGGTTCATTTGTACTGGACAATCCGATTCCAACTCCGAAAGCTAAGTTCACATTTCTCAGTACCTTTCAAGTGTTGTCCTGATGAGGTTGTCCCGGACAAAAAACGAGTCTTCAAAGTCCCCCAATTTGAAAATGACTTGAGAGCCTTTTTGGAAGGAGATACTTTGTTGGGGAACAAGAGAAAACATCTCCAAACCTCATCATGTTAATATCCTGTGTTTTCTTTTTCGATTAATTTCCTTCCCCAACATTTCAATCCCCTCTGGAGACACCGATATTTGCAGCCATTCGCACATTGAGCAATGTGGCGGAGATCAAGGCCAGTAATTAACGTTTAGCTCGCAAAATTAAAAGCTTTTAACGAATTATAAACATACAACGACTAAGAAACTAAACTTTGGCCCTAAATGAGATTTAACACAAATTAATTTCTTAAATACCTAGACAACGCTGAGCTAAGATTAATATTCAGAATTTAAAGAAAGAGCATATTCATGTTGAATCAGAAGCAGAAGTGCTCGAGCTAATCAATACTAAACAAAAAGATTGGCAATGAAGCATGAAATTTGTTGGCAAAAAGCAAAGACGTGGAACGAATAATTTATATCACGTAGAAGAAGAAGAATTCATACAATGTTGGTCTAGGAAAAATTAAAAAGATCCAACGCGTATAGAGAATAATTATAGTTGGTAAGGAAAGAGAATAATATATCTATACTAATGTACTTAACGGGTCCACAATAAAGCTTTTTAATATTGATATATTTTGGGAATGCTCCAAGTCTTTCTCAAAAGAAAACAATGACAAACTTAAGTCCCCAACAATGGGAAAAATACACTCGACTGCTAATATTGATGTCCTCTATATCAAGCTTTGATATTTCAGTCCTCAAGGAAGCATCCTCAGAGATACTAGGAAGTAACAGAGCTGCAACAAATTTGTGCATTTTATGTGTCCAGTACATGAACATTCTTCCCATCTTCCATGTTGAATTACACTTCTCCATCGGTTTAGGTCCATTCACATAACAAACATGAATCTATGTCGAGCTTGGATTTACAAATTCTTTTCCTATATATGAAGTTACACCAGCAAAAAGAAAAGGAGAAAAAAAAGCTCCTAGATAATAAGGCTGAATAGATATGCACACACGAACCCCATTGATAATGTCCTTTCTTGTGGATGCTCGCAGATGGAGGAATCATTGCCATTAAGAAGTAAGAGGTGATCAACATGGGAAAAGTCGAATAGTTCATCAACGAGATTGCCATTCTCTCATAGATCAACCATAGGAACGTCATTAAGTTACTAGGGTGTTGCTTGGAAATAGAGTCATAGCTTTTGGTGTACGAATTCATATTGAATGAGGCTCTTTTCTAGTATTTACATAACAATCTAGTATTGTGGGACATGCGCCTTTGAATTGCTAGTGAAGTAGCAAGAGCCTTGTCCTATCTACATTTTTCAGTATCCATCTCAATCAATCATTGGGATGTCAAATCTACTAATATTCTCTTGCATAATAAGTACCACGCAAAAGAGGCTGACTTTGGCACTTCCAATTAGATTTTGGCCGATCAAACTCAAGTGATCACAAGAGTCCAAGGGACATTTGGCTAATTAGATCCTGAGTATTTTCAATTAGATCAGTTCTAAATAAGAGCAATGTGTATTGCTTGAGTGTGGTCCTTGTTGAACTCTTGAGAAGGCAAGAGCCAATCACATTTCTTGGAGAGGACAATGAGAGAAACCTCAAAAGCTAGTTTCTCCTCTCGATGAACAAGAACCACCTGTTCAACTCTGTGGACACTCAAGTTTGGAGCAAGGTGAGAAAGAAGGGATTGTCACCTTTGCTAACCTTGCAAGAAGGTGCTTGAAGTTACATGGAAGATGCAATCTACAATGAAAGAAGTGGCAATTGAACTAGAGTGAATTAGAATGCTGGAAAATCCTGCCATCAAGCATGGACATACTCAAGAGAAAAGTGAGTAGTATAGGGAGAAGGACACTATAAATGTCTTAACTTGTGTATGGTTCTCACTTTAGTATTATAACTTTTTACTGAATTATTTAAGTATCAAAATTAGAGAAAAATGATCACTTAAGTGTCATGCCCCGACCCTCGAGCACGCGGCAACCCCTGTTCTGTTGTGGTCATTTGATTTGCGACTCCCCAGGATCCGTCGCCGACCGTTATTTTTATCTTTTAATTAAACGTATGCGAAAGCGAAACACAATACTCCAGTCAATTACAAAAACAGGGATAGCAGGAAAACCCAACAAGAACACATCAAAAATATCGCTTTATTAACTAACTGATTAACCCTTTGAAGTTTACAAGTACAAGCCCTTACCACGGGCATCTTCCTATTGAGCCAATGAAACTAACAGGCTAGGGTTAATCTACTCCCTTCAAAGACAGCCACGAACTGAAACAAGCGTCAATTCTCCATCCTACGACCCTGAAAAATGTTAACCACGACGGGTTGAGATAAACTCAGCAAGTTAAAGTCCTAAGCCCTAGTTAGGAACTTCGCTCGCCTCGGGAGTTTAACATACAACCTAATACAGCAATCAGTGCAATACCACCTCAGAGAAATAACCACAAAAGACAGTTTAATACATAGGTGCAATCACAGGCGACCCTACCTGGCATTGGCACACGCGACCTGCAGAAATTGTCATTTAATCCATCACGACATTAAGAGCATGCGAATAATCAGAGCATCTCACACAACTTTCTCGTGCCTCACATCCACACATATGCTCCGATTATTACGACCACTAGGGCCACAGCACAACCTTATGGTTGGCGGTCTACCAGTCAAAGACCAGGCATCGTCCTCCCCCATGAGGCACGGCGACGTCATGGGCTCTCTCCCATCGACAGCATTCCCTATGGAGCATGGGGCCCGCTCACTGCCGCAGCCCCACAACTAACCACTGTCAGGCAACCGACTGAAGTCAAGACGACCAAAAGGCCACGACACAACCCCAAGGGTTGGCGGTCTACCGGCAGCGCCGGGCTCTCCTCTTGATGTGACCATGCAACACATCATCAAACAATCCATTCTTTTCTTTGCTCTATCATGAATGCAACATCACCCATGCTCATGCGACATGCCATTTCTGATAACCCATGACATGCGATCTCACTCGACAACTCCAAAATCCAATTTCCAATCAGCATTCGATCACGCATTTCATCAATATTCACAAGTATAATTAACAATCGGCACTTCAATAAATCATAACAACCAAGAACACATCAAAATAAGCCAAAAATTAGCTTCGCATGAACAGTCTTTGTGAACAATGTCAAGTGAACGAATCATGAACGGTAACTATGAACAAGAACTAATCCGGAATTAATACAATAATATTAAACTTAACCATGGTTACTAAATTTAACCTAACTAGGGTTAATTAACTCAACCATGATTAATAATTAACCATAGTTACTTTAGAAACTAACCCTAGTTACTTTAATTAATTAACCTTAGTTACTTTAATACTAACTATGGTCAATTAACTAACCCTAGTCAGAATTAATTAACCAGAATAATTATCCAATCAACCTTAATTAATCACAAATACACTAATACACTAATTAACCCCTAAGCAAGATTAACCCCTAAATAAGGATTAGGAAATTAACTTACTTGGATCGGAAATCCGGCGACACCGGCGTGTAGAGGGGGATGAGGGCTACGAGGGGTAAGCTCGGGGACGACAACGGACAACAAACGGTGGCCGAAACAAGCCAAAACAGCCCCGGATTACTGTTCACACGGAATGGAGTTTCTGGGCGAAAATGGCCGAAACGGGCAACTAATGGCGACCAGGGGTGGTCAATAGTGTGCGGCTGGCTCCCTGACTTCCGTGGCTACACTTTGGGTGGTGGTGGCGGCTCCGGCAACACCGGCAAGGCTGGATTCCGGCGGAAAAACAAAAACACAGCAAGAAAAGGAAGAAAAAGGAAGAGAGAAAAGAGAGAGGAAAGGGGTGGCGGTCCGGTGATGGTTGGGCGGCTCCTTGACGATGGCAAGGCCGCAAGGACAGCAGCTAATGGTGGCTGGTTCGGGGGAAACACAACAGCATAGCTGCTGTTTGGGGGACACAGCAGCACAGCTGCTGTTTTTGGAGGAAAACCAGAAAAGAACTCAAGAGGGAAAGGAGAAAGACAAAAGGCAAAAGTGGGGTGGCTGGTGGTGGACGTGAGGAAGAGATTAGGGGGGAAGAAAAGTCAATAAAGGGGAGGGAGAAAGAAAGCAACGTGCAGAAGAAGAAGGGAGAAGAAAGCAACAAGCCAAGCAAGAAGCCAAGTCAAACTTCCCTTCATCAACTTGTCCCAAAATATCCCATTCCTTAACTTTTCTTCTCTTTGTCCTCCAACAACAAATACATCTTCTAGAAAGGGCAATTTGGTAATTCCTCAAAGTATAGTATACCTTACTATACGCGTACACGGGCCAAGAATTTATATAGGCTAGAAGAAAATCGGTTCGGGCTCAAATCAAAGGGAAACGAGCTTGAAAAATCTAATGGGCTCAAAGGCTTGAAGTTGGGCTTCCTTGGGCCCACTTGGCTAGCTTGGGCCCACTTGGCTAGCTTGGGCCCACGTGGTCGACTCCTCAAAGGCGCAAGGCCCATTGGGCCTCCAATCGGTCCAATTCCTCTTGGTTCCAATTTTTCGGCCCATTAATCCCTTTTTCTGAAAATTCCCGGGCTTACCAAAATTCGGGATGTTACATAAGGGCCAACAGCAAGAAATTTGGACCAACATTAACACATGACTTTTTTAATGAAAAAATTGGTCAATGTGGTATTTCCACGTATACATCTCCTCCTCTTGGTCCATGTCATTTTTTCTCTTTTTTTCTATTTTGTTCTTTCCTTTTTAGTTGGCACTGAAAAAATCGCTTTTAAAAAATTTTGGCATTGAAAAAATGTTTTCTAAAAAATTTGACACTTAAATGATCCGGTGAAAAGTGGGCGCTGAACAATGTTGTTTAGCCAACTTGTTCAACGCCCACTTTTTCCGACAAGCCATGTTGGCCAAAAATATTAATATAAGAAGGCCACATCAAATTTCCAGCCAAAGAGATCGGAGTCAGCATTAAATCGATCGTTTTTCAAAAAATTTGTCACTTAAGTGAGCCACCAAAAAGTTATGGTACTAAAGTGAACGTCGTACACAAGTTACGACATTTCTGATGTTCTTCTCCCAAATAGTATACATTTGAAATCTGACGTGTACACACTATCGAACTTACAACCACTCATATATATAAATTTATTTCCCGAATGCATCTCTCACATCAACTGAAATTCATGTCCTCTAGATCAGTATCACTAGTGAAATCCATGAGTTGAAATTAGCAAAATCTTACAACCAGAATGTCTAAACTTACAACTAAATTGTTGCAAACGCCCCTACCCGCAACTACTCCCGCTCCCGCTCCTGTAGCCACTCCCGTTCTTGTAACCCCTCCCGCACAAGTGCCCGCCCCTACTACTAGGGCTGCGATCGTTGCTTCACCTGCCACCGCCCCCTGCCCTACAGTAGCCAGAGCTTTCCAAAGTTGTCTAGGTGGCATCCCAGGCCAGTTGGGAGCCAATAAAGTTGTTGCTGTCTGGTTCGAACACCGACCGAGATACGCCCATTGTTGTGCGACTACTCCTCCAATAGAAATAGCTGAGAGAATGCTGCTCCTTGTTGCTACGGCTGTTGTTGAGCATATGTTCCTCCAACTTGCAGGTCGATTTGCCATGGTATTCTGTTATTCAACCAGATTGTCGTGGAAATGACGTGAATGGATTGACTAAGACCTTAGGATAGATGTCACCTTGGAACAGTGCATTGCATCTGTCCCAATGACAATATGCTATCCATATCGGACTATGGTATGGTCCATAAATAAACGCATGAGATTGGGCCAGTCACCATCAAAGGTAGTGTAATAATGTTCTGTGAAGACATGTATTCTCTTGAATGTATTCATTGATAAATCTAGGGATGAAAAGGCTGAGTGAGAGGAGATGAGATGGGCGAATAAACCCTAACGGAAAAGAGGGCACCACGAGGGGAGATGAGATGCGCAAGAAACCCTAACGGAAAAAGAGGTCATCGCGAGGGGGAGAAACCTACGGAAGAATATAATACGAGGTAGAGAACTGGGCCAACCTTAAGGCCCACTTGGATAAATGCAAACTGGCCCACGAACATTTTTTCTTTTAAAAATCCACCCCGGCCCACTTAAGGTTCTAACCCACTCATCCACAGCCCACCGTGCAAACCATTCCAAAGCCCATCTTCCATTTTTTATGTATATTTTTTTCTATCTTTGACTTTTCTATTTTGTGGGGTTTTTTCCTCTCTAATTTTGTTAGTGTATATTAATAGGCACGCTACGCAAAGTAAACTCCCAAAGGTGTCGGCCAAATGTAGGGACTACTCCTGGATGCCACTGCTGAGCTAGCCGGAGGCGCTGGGGCCCCATGAGAAGAGCTGGACAGCGGCGGCGGCGTTGAGGTGGAGTTTGGTGGAGCAAGGGAGGTGAGGCGTTGCCTAACGAGCGACATAGACGGGGCGGGCTTTGAGTTGGAAGTCCGTGTGAGTTAATGAAATTTTTTCTGGTGAGGGGTTTTGCGAGGTTTTAAGCTGGAGCCCACTTCTCATTGGATCAATTAGGGATGTGATCCATGCAGTTCAAAGTGCTCTTTTTCTTTCATTGTTAGCGATAATGTGTGTGTATAAATATGATAAGTAAGTCAAATAAAATTGCTAATTTCACGTGAGATTTGATAACTTCAACAAAAATGAGTAATTCGACAGTGAAGGAAGAGTAAATTGTTAAACTAGTAGATGATTTTAAAATGACATAATAATAATTTCTGAATATTAATTCAAATAATAGTAAGTAATCTAATAGTAATTTGTACTTATCATTAGTACCTAGATAAAGTGAGTACCTAAAAAATGGTTGTTAGCAAACCTATATGTTTCAATAACTATGGCAAAAGAAATTCACAAGTTAGTTTTTAGTGTACGTTGTTGTCATTTTTAAATCAAAGGAGGAATAAGAGATTTATTTATAAGAAACTTTTCTTTTCATGACGCTCTTATGGTTCTAACTTTGGAATATGTTAAGGTCATCCTTTCAGCTTGTATGACTGAAAATAAATTATCTTTTCAAAGGGAGAAATGAGGTAATTTTGTGGTTGAACCGTTTTATGTCTAGTTGGATCAAACTCAATTTTGATGGGACCTCTAAAAGAAATCGACTTCAGTTGCTCGTAATAATTAAGCAATTGGCTTGTGGGGATCGCATAAACTGTGCGTGTGTGCTCTCCACTCACGGTAGAACTTTGGGGGTATTAATTTGAGTCTCAAAATGGCCATCTCATTGGGATTGTAGAGGTGGACTCTCAAGAGGTCATTGTCCTTTCCCAAACCGGAATAATGTTAGAATATTTCCGACATATCATATCATACATACTTTTAGGGAAACAAACTTATGTGCAAGTTGATTAACATATTGGGTACTTCAAACTTGTTATGTAAATAACACTCTAATATTAGATAGACCACCGAAAGATTTACTTAATTTGTTAGTTTTATCAACAGAGTAATAGTGTAACTTTGATCTTTACCACATTTTCTTACCCAAAAAAAAAATATAGTTTTGTATACAAACAAGTAACTTACTTCGATCTTTACCACATTTTCTTACCCAAAAAAAAAGTAGTTTTGTATACAAACAAGTAACTTCAACAAAAATAGATAAGCTATTTGAGACGGCAGTTTGAAATTGATAAAATAGAGATTCGTTTATTGGCTCAAATAGAAAATTAGCAATCTAAAACCAATTGGTAATTTCATTAAAAAAAAAATCTATTGGGTCTCTCCTTTGATAATTACTCCATGGTGGGACGAAATTCAATTGAAAATTGGAAATGCTACAAGACCATCCACCATCGCCAAGAGCATGTTGAAATATCTCAAGTGCTTCCATTGCGCAAATTATCATTTGCGGTCGATACACGAGTACACAACAACATGATTTACAAGAGATCCGCCGATTTCTCCGACCTATAGCTAGTAAACAAATTCTGGGGTGCACCTACCAACTCAGCCATCAAGCAACGCAAACCTTACGAGAAGAAGAAATGGCGATGACTGCACACAACAAAATAACGCGCTTCAATCTTTTCCAAGAATTACTAGAGCCATTCTTATGGATCTATGCAAGCATCGAGTAGCTTCCACTCCTCACTTGCTTCCTCTGGTTTCTGCACAGAAAAAAGAGATCCGGATTTGAGTTGATAGGTTTAAGAGAGTTTATTCTAGGTCCAAAATATATTTGCGCAGACCCATTAGAAAACTACATGGTCACATTCCGACCAAGCAGTTAATGGAAGAGAAACAAGGATGCTCTCAATTCGCCCTTCTGTCTTCAGTCCAAATGTTGTGCCCCGATCATAAACGTACAATTTCGGAAAGGGAACATATTTATGAGGATTAGAGGGGAAAAACATAAAATCTTCTAATTATGCTCCAAGGAGCAAAGGTGTGATACCCCACCTCCTAAGCATTTGAGATAGATGGCTATTGGCTAGGAAAAGTTATATGGCCATAAGATAAATGATTTCCTCGAGTACTTCCTAGTTCCTATAGAAAGTCAACGGTGGCCTAAATAATCAGTTTCAAAAAACTCCATTTCAGCCAGAAAAGGTCACCGGACAATAGCAGAAGTTCCAATTGGTCTATGATGGAGAAGTTAGTGACTAAATAAATAGAGGAACAACACATTGCCACTGCTACTAATATAATGCCATGCCTATCGCAATGATCTCTCACAGAGATTGCATCTATAGCAATTAAGATCTAGAAATGCAAAAAGCTCCAATAATCTTTCATGTCCTCTAAATTAGACTGCATTTCACTCTGCTACATGCCACATCTATTGACAGAGAAGTGAGAACCATGAAAACCCAACCACTTTGACCACCACAGGTGTACCATCATTTAAGAAACAAACATGAATAAGTCTTGTGCAGATAAAAACTATCAAGAAGCGTTGAATAACCCCAAAAAATCGTAAAAAGGGCAATATTGGCAATTTAGCTAGCCATTACAACAATTGGAACTTCAATCTCACAACTTACATCTACTGCCTACACATATTGGTGAACTCTTAAAATCCTCAAGAAGTGACATCTTGTTATTAAGGAACAAATTAACATGCGAATGTCTCTCTTTTCCTTTTGCAATTTTTTGGGCCATTCCAACCAGGTTGATCTTAGAAGATCCATAAAGGCTAAAGCAAATGTTATGGCATGCATGCAGAAAGACTTAATTGTCAATCTTCATACCAGAATTCCGCACTCTGACCAGGTAAATTAGTGGAATGAGGACATCCGGCAAGTTCAACAAAGTGTCATAGACCGAAGATACTCATATTGAAATTATCACCGCCTATCTCTCGTGACTTTTCGTGTCTTTGGTCGAAACCGATGAAAGTCGTTTTGACGCACATACTAAAGTGTCTTTATTACTATGTATTTAGACATGTCCTTTCATATATCTAAGGTATGTCAAGAGTCATGTTTTAAGCCTATACATAAGTGAGTCTTGTAATTAGTTTCATAAATGGCGACTGAAAAGACATTTCAGCAAGAATAGTACTGTATTCATCTCCTTCCTTGAGAGCATCTCTTGTGAGAGTATTATCAGAGTTGTGCGACTTTGATATTCTATAATTGGTATCAGAGCGAGGTTATCTAGGACCGAGAGCACGGTTGTCAAGGACCGTGAGTCAAGTCTTCCGGAGCATAGTTCGTGAAGACGGTGGTCAAGGACCATTGTTCGTGAGCAGGCGGTCAAGGACCGAAATACGTCGAAGTTCTGCCGATGTACAATCAAGGACTGTGATCGATTGGTCGGGGATCGAGGTTTCTTGGAGTAGTGCCGGGCATTATTTCAAGTCAGATGGCGGATCTTTCAAGTTCGACGAATGGCATTGAGAAGCTCAACAACTCCAACTATAATAACTGGAGCGTCAGGATGCAGTTTTATTTGCTGGGTCAGGATTTGTGGGATATTGTTGGCGGTAGCAACACCACGGCACCTAGAGACGATGATGAATAGAGGAGATGGAAGATCAAAGCGGGTAAGGCACTTTATGCTCTTGCTGTAACTGTCGAAGATGATTTATTGCCGCACATTAAGAGCACACAGACTCCTAGAGAGGCGTGGGATAACTTGGCAGCGTTATTCGCAAGGTCGAATGATGCCAAGCTACAAAGGCTGAAGAATGAGTTGCTGTCGATGTCACAACAAAATATGACGGTAAGTCAGTATTTCTCCAAAGTTAAGTCTATTTGTGACGAAATTTCAAGGTTGGATCCTGCTAATGCCATCTCAGAAACAAGAATGAGAAGAATTATTATTCACGGGTTAAAGCCGGAGTATAACGGTATTATTACGACTACTCGTGGATGGGCAACCCAACCAACGTTGACCGATTTGGAGAATATTTTGGCTAACCAAGAGACTTTAGATAGTCAAATGTCTAAGGTTTCGATTAAGGAAGAAGAAAGTGCCCTCTTCAGTGATAAAAGAGGGTTCAAGGGCCAAAAGCGAATTGGTGCTGACAATACTCGTGGATGGCAAAAGCAACCAGCTCGTGAACGATGGCAGAAGCGTCCAGGAGAGTCAAGCCTTCGACTAGGGGGAGCCGGACGACGCGATGGCAAAAGACGTAGTGGACGATGTTACGTCTGCGGCAAGGAGGGCCACTTTGCCAGAGATTGTCGAGCGAAGAAAGTTGAAGGAAATGTTGCAGCATCATCGAAGAGGAATGATTTCGATGAAGAAAGGAATGGGATTTCCAAACATCTGTTGCAATAGTGGCGTCAGACGAGTTTGCTGCCTCTTCCGCAATCAAGTTAAACGATGCGATGGCATTAATCTCTGTAAGTGAAAAGTCAATTAATTATGACTACGACTGGATTGTTGATTCAGGGTGTTCGAGTCATATGACCGGAGATCAAGGCAAGCTGTTGAACATGAGTAATTATAGTGGAGGATGTGTTGTTATTACTGCAGACGGCTCGAGGTTGCCGATTACTCATATCGGCGAGACGATAATAACTCCTTGGTTTAATTCACAACAAGTTGAATTGAAAAGTGTGTATCATGTGCCGGGAATGAAGAAGAATTTATTGTCTATGTCCCAGCTCACAGACTCGGGTAATTATGTGGTGTTCGGTCCACGAGATGTTAAGGTGTACCGAAGTTTGAAGCCCACTGGTCGACCAATCATGGAGGGACGTCGGCTGGAGTCCGTTTACGTGATGTCTACTCAAACGGCATATGTAAACAAAACCCGAAGGAATGATACACTTGATTTATGGCATGCGCGGCTTGGGCATGTAAGTTATCACAAGTTGAAGGTGATGATGCAAAAGAACATGCTGAGGGGTCTTCCCCAATTGGAAGTGCAAGAAAATGTGGTTTGTGCCGGGTGCCAGTATGGGAAGGCACATCAACTTCCGTATGAGGAATCGTCGTTCAAATCTCGGATGCCTCTCGAGCTCGTTCACTCGAACGTCTTTGGTCCAGTGAAGTAGCAATCTGTTAGCGGATTCAAATATATGATCACTTTCATCGACGACTTCTCCAGGTACGTGTGGGTTGATTTCATGAAGGAAAAATCTGAGGCATTTATCAAATTTAAGGTGTTTAAGGAGAATGTTGAAAGTGAAGTAGGTAGAAAAATTCGTTGCCTACGCACTGATAACGGGGGAGAATACACTTCCTACGAGTTTACAAAGTACTTGCAAAAGTACAAGGTACGTCGACAGTATACTTGTCCGTATACGCCACAACAGAACGGTGTTGCCGAAAGAAAGAATCGGCATTTAGCTGAGACATGTAGGAGCATGTTACACGCAAAGAATGTTCCACCGAGGTTTTGGGTTGAATGTATGAAGACGGCGGCTCATGTAACTAACAGGCTACCACAAGTAAGGCTTGGTTTTATGTCACCGTATGAGAAGCTATGGAAACGCAAGCCTGTGGTAAGTCACTTTAAAGTTTTCGGATGTGTATGTTATGCATTTGTGCCTGATCATCTTCGCAGCAAATTTGACAAGAAGGCAGTTCGTTGCATATTTGTGGGATATGATGATCAACGAAAGGGATGGAAGTGTTGTGACCCTACAATAGGGAGGTGCTATACTTCAAGGAATGTGGTGTTCGACGAAATGTCATCTTGGTGGTCACATCAAGCTGTCGAATTGCCAAATTCACAACATTTTGACGAAGAGGTCGAAGAAAGGCTGAAAGAATTCGATGAGAATCAACTTGTTGAAAAAAGATGTCGAAGCACAATCACCAGGATCGACAAGTTCATCTGGTGAGCCTCCAAGGTCGATAGAAGAACTTCGACCAAGTCAGGTCGAAGAACTTGAAGAGGAGGAGCCTCAACTTCGAAGATCGACAAGGCAAAGGAAGCCAAACCCCAAGTATGCCAATGCAGCATTGACTGAAGATGTTGGCGTGGTCGAGCCTTTAACATATGAAGAAGCCTTGAAGGGTACAGAATGGAGGAAGGCCATGGAAGAAGAAATCCTCGCACTAAAGAAGAATGAGACATGGGACTTGGTACCAAAACCTAAAGAGGTACGTCCTATTTCTTGTAAATGGGTTTATAAACTTAAAACTCGACCAGACGGGTCGATTGAGAGGTATAAAGTACGTCTAGTTGCTCGAGGTTTTTCACAAAAATATGGGGTTGATTATGAAGAAACCTTTAGCCCAGTGGCAAAGGTTACCACAATTCGAGTTCTATTAGCACTTGTAGCAAGCAAGTCGTGGAATGTGTGGCAGATGGATGTGAGGAATGCTTTCCTGCATGGAGAACTCGAGCGAGAGGTATACATGGAGCAACCATATGGCTTCAAGAGCAAAATTCATCCAGAACATGTCTGCAAACTAAAGAAAGCTTTATATGGCTTGAAGCAAGCCCCAAGAGCGTGGTATGGAAAGATTGCAGAATTTTTGTTGAAGAACGATTATAATGTAGCTCCATCAGACTCGAGCCTATTCGTGAAGGCAAAAGATGGAAAGGTTGCAGCTGTGCTGGTTTATGTGGATGATCTCATCATTACCGGAGATGATGAAGATGAGATATGTCGAATTAAAGCCAACCTCTCTGTGCGGTTCCAGATGAAGGAGCTTGAGAACTGAAACACTTTTGGGGCTCGAGATTGATAGGACAAAGGAAGGATTATTCCTATGTCAACAAAAGTATGCACGAGATCTCTTGAAAAAATTCGGAATGCTTGATTGCAAACCTGTATCTACTCCATTGGATGGGAACGCAAAGCTATGTGTTGAAGAAGGTCAAGAGCTTGAAGATTCAACTATGTATAGGCAACTGGTAGGTAGTCTAATTTACCTTACCATAACTCGGCCTGACATCGCTTTTGCAGTGGGAGTAGTGAGTCGATTCATGGAGAAGCCAAGAAAGCCTCACTTGGATGCAGCCAAGCGTATCCTAAGGTATGTAAAGAAAACTTTTGATTTTGGGCTTTTGTATAAAAAGGAATCATCAAGTGAGTTGGTCGGTCATTGCGATGCCAACTATGCTGGAGATCAACACACACGGCGATCAACTACCGGATATTCATTTAATCTTGGATCAGCAGTGGTATCCTGGTGTAGTAAAAGACAACCGACTGTGTCTTTATCTACGACAGAAACTGAATATAGAGCAGCAGCAATGGCGGCTCAAGAGAGCACGTGGCTAGTGCAGCTATTGGATGATCTTCATCAGTCAATAGATTATTCGACAATATTGTATTGTGATAATCTATCCACTATAAGCTTAGCAGAGAATCTAGTTTTCCATGCTAGGACTAAGCATGTGGAAGTCCACTATCACTTTCTGCGAGAGAAAGTGTTGAAGGGCGAGATCAAGATGAAGTACATCAAGACAGGTGATCAAGTTGCTGATATCTTCACCAAAGGTCTTGGAGCTGCAAAGTTTGAAGAGTTCCGAGCTCAGCTTGGTATGGTCACGAGAACTATCCTTAGAGAGAGTAGCCGGTGAGGGGGAGTATTGAAATTATCACCGCCTATCTCTCGTGACTTTTCGTGTCTTTGGTCGAAACCGATGAAAGTCGTTTCGACGCACATACTAAAGTATCTTTATTACTATGTATTTAGACATGTCCTTTCATATATCTAAGGTATGTCAAGAGTCATGTTTTAAGCCTATATATAAGTGAGTCTTGTAATCAGTTTCATAAATGGCGACTGAAAAGACATTTCAGCAAGAATAGTACTGTATTCATCTCCTTCCTTGAGAGCATCTCTTGTGAGAGTATTATCAGAGTTGTGCGACTTTGATATTCTATAACTCAGAAATGAAGTCCTCATATTTCCAAAGAAGTGGATATTCAAATTTCCTACAATCCCTAGTGCGGGCCTGCTAATATATTCACCAATTAAATAATAGCTATTTATCCAGAAAGCCAGCACTAAACACAAATGTCCATCAGCTGAAATTAGCAAAAGCTTTCAGCTGGCTACAACTGTACAACTGGAATGTCACAATCTCTAACACAAAAGCAGGCAAATTAAACCAGTTTTAGCCCAGAAGAAGTACAAACTCACCCTCTCCCGCGTGCACCGCCCTGCCCGCAGCCACTGTGCCTGCACCCGGCTGGCGCCACCTTAGCTTCTCCTTCTGCCGCCTTGGCTTCCCACTCTGCCGCCCCTGCCGTGTGGGCTACTGCCAAGGAGCCCTCGGCTCCTCCTGCCAACGCCTCCGGCTCCAGGGTTAATGCTTGTCGTTCACGAGTCCGGAACGCCGAGGTCACAATACGCAGTTCGCGGTCGGCCAACTCCTCCAAAAGAAAGTGCTGATCACGAGGTAGGAATACATTATAAAACTAAACAATATATTCGTGCAAGTAACTAAACCAACCAGCTCACTAAACTAAACCGATTAAGTATACCTCAGAGAAGAGGTTATTCCCTGCTGCCGGGAACAATATATTCCTGCAATGCCATTATACAGCCCGATCATCCTGGAAATCCTGCAAATGTTATGTCAGCATCGACACAAACCCTCATAAAATGCGGCAATGGCAGCTATGCCAGCGACGGTGTTCTCCTCATATCGGACTATAGAATCCTTCCTCAAAAAACTCATTATCTGCGGCTGACCATGGTCAAAGAATGTGTAATACTGGCCCACAAAAAAAAAAAAAAAAACTATTGCCTTCATCCATTATGAAAAATCTAGGGGAAGAAGAAGGCGGAGCGAGGGGAAGAAGAGATCGGAGAAAAACTCCAAGGGAAGTAGAGGTGGAGCGAGGGGAAGATACTAAGGGATGGAGAGAAAAAGTCCAAGGACGAAGAGAAAACAAAATCCTAAACTTGAGATTGCTTTCGATTGTTCGGATTTGAATTGGGATATGATAAGATCAAGTGCGATTAGAAATCCTCTCAATATCCTCCGAATTATAAAAAATCCTGTCATGTGTTTAGTGTAATTTGGAAAGGATATTTTTCAAAATTTTTAAAAATCTTCTAAATATCTCTTTGATCATCGTTGTGCCTCCTGCCCTTTTCATGCTTTCACTGTTTCACTAACCACCGGAGGAAGCTCCTCTCTCTCATAGCCCGGTGAGCGAAATCGACTCATGTGAGGGATATTGCGAGAGATCTTAACTCATGTTTAATCCCAAACTGCCCTAAATTTTTTTAATTAAAAATAAATCCCAATTTTTATTTGAGTTCGAAATATATCCCTGCTCAATTTACAATTTATAATAATATCAATTATATTAAATTTCGAATATTATCTCTCTCTTTTTGAATTTTTTATTCATATTATATTTTCAATTTCTTATTTGTTAAAAATTTATTTGTTCTATTTGTATTTGAATTCTATTTATTTATGGTGCTATCCACATGTACAGCAAAGATTAGAGAATTCTGGATTGATTTACTTGATATTCATTAAATAAAAGCAAGACTTGTACAACCATCCCCATTAAATTTATAGGGATTGATTTTATTTCTTTTGGTGACGGAATATATTTTATGAGATTGATGAGAATATATTTTGACATTGTTGGTTGACAAATAATGCAATCCCTGCTAACAAGACGCAGGTTACACTCAAACAAACATGGCCCTCACCTCAGGCGGAAGTTAACTGGATATTCCACGTCGTGACGAGGATTGTTAGCAAAGTTTGCTTTAAGTCTGCATTGCTACCCTAGCAAAGTTTCTAGGACCAAATCTTTTGGTCGGATTTTTTTGGTTTTTTTTTAATAATTTTTTTAAGGGAGTGCGACCACGATTCCAAATAAAAAGCGAAAAGAAAAACAAAAAATAAACCACAGACTCTCTCGCCTCAAGGATAGATTCTAGGGTTTTCGTCTGCATGGCTGAAGCACAGGACCAGAAGGGCGAGATTACAACGACGATCGATCGATCGAGAGAAGATGGATCCGGCAATGTTGGAGGCCAAGCGGTTCATGGAGGACTACCACAGGACGTTCGATGCGAACCGGGTGGACTTGGTGAACCTGTACCGAGACAAGTCGGCAATGACCTTCGACGGCCAGAAGATCCAGGGCAAGGAGGCTATCCTCGCCAAACTCACCTCCCTTCAGCGGTGCCAGCTCCGAATTGACAACATTGACTGCATGCCCGACGGCCTCAAGGGCAGTGGTGCACTCGTCATGGTCACTGGCTACATGCCAGACGGCAGGCAGGATGCCTTCCCTTTCAGCGAGGTCTTTCTCATGGTTTGGATGAGATGGCATTTTTTTTAGTTGATTAAATATCACCTCAGGCGATCCCGAGTATCTATTCATCAGATGATCTATAGCAGAACCTAATTGGAGTTGCTCCGATCAAGTTTAAAAAATTTACCTTTTTTTTTTTTCAAGTCATTCTTTCTTGTGAATTCTTTGCAATTTCCTCTCAAATTGGACCCGTACTCCTCAATCAATCAATCATATTGTGATTCTGCTCCTCAGACGATTCTGTTGGTTCCTACACCACAAGGAAGCTTTTATATATTGCTCCAAATTTGGACGACCTATTATTGGAGACTAAAGCCAATTGACCACCTAATAGTATGGTCTATTGGTCCGGTGCCAGCTGACTTATTGTTGCCAGCTCAGGATCAGGATCTATGATATATTGGATTCAACAAGCCTGAGACCGCATCAGGACTGTCCAAGACGAACCTTTTTTTCTAGGCTTCATGGAGGACGTGAGGAGTTTCAGTCTGTGTTATTTTCAATGTCCTGTTTCAAACAGATTGTCTATATCTTCTGTAAGATAGAACCGTGGATGTCTAAGTGGAGTTCATGTTCGAATTGGGTCTGCCTATGTCAGATTGCTATTTATATTTCGGTTCCCCTCTCCCTTGTGGTCGAAAAGAAGAATTGCATATTGTCTATACCTAGGTACTAGTTGAATATTTTGGAGCTTGGGCTTGTAGGAAGAGCGAACATTTTTTCTCCGAGCCCCTTTCCTTGTGCTGCAAATTGCAGCATTTCACCAGTGTTGCTGTTGTGGAATCTAAACGCTAGTTTCTGCACTGGTTTGGTGGCACTTAGATATTGCTGTGTAAAACAGAAATAGCTTAACCAATTGAGCTTTTGGAAATCCTGAAAAATTTGTCGTGCTTCACTGTTTGCGCAACAAGGTGGGAAACTGAGTTCGATGGGCTAATAACTCCTTTGAGTGTAACATTTTGGGCATCGTGATTAATGTTTTGGCCAAAGATATAACCGCTGCAACATGAGGATGAAAAGACTGACTTTGAGATGACCACATTGTAGCTAAGCCAGACGACAACTGTGGACCTTTTTTTCTTTGGTCATTAAAAACATTGTATTCATTACTAAGTAGAAAATGCACCATAAGATAAGACCAAAGAGAGTGAGGGGGTTTAGTCAGCCAATCCAGGCCGAGAGAGTTGGTTCCGTGCGCATTTGCCATTCAATCCGTGGTTTGATTTGCTTCTTGGGAGTAATAAGTGATGGACACACCATTTATTCGGTCCATAAGTGTTTTGCATTCTAGCATCACAGACTGACCGGCCCAGGAATTTCGGTCTGGCCCATCACTGAGTTCACTTTGGTCAAATTGTCCGACGCCAGCAGCACTTGCACTTTTGTACTTGTGCTCACTGTTCCTAACGCACACAAGCTCCCCTTCCACAACTGCCAGTCCTTCCTGCACCGTAAGGGTTTCCATGATGAGGGTGGGAACGTGGAATTTCTTGGCGAAACCACCAACAAGCAAGCCCTTGGGAGTCGTTACACACAGCGACGACGGCATCCACCCTCGATTCGCTGCAACAAGACCTGTCGACATTCAATTTCCAACAGCCCACATGTGGCAGCGTCTAGTAATCGGGTGAGTCTTCGCATCCTTTCGGCCTCAGGTCATTGTTGATCTTCCTTATGGAACTCGTCCGCTCACCGGTGCAACTCGTCATGATTCATCAGCTTCTCCGTTATAGACGCCACCGTCTTCCGACTTCTGCAGCTTGTGCTGATGCGGATCTGCCGGTGCCGGTGCCGGCGGCAAGGCCTCTGCCTGAGCTGCCACCACAACTATCGGCGGTGAATCCTACGTGTTGCTTTTCTTCAGCTGCCACGTCGCGGGCCTCCCCTGGTTCTCCATGATTGCCTTCCAAACAGAGTCCAGCGAGTCATCTGCTTCTTCGGGTTTCGTTGACCCACCTTCTCTTCCCTGGCCGTTTTCCTGGTAATCGCGCCGGATTTTCCCAGGAGAGCCTCGTCGTTGGAATTTTCTGTGATGGGTCCACGTTCTTGTTGACAGAAGCCACTGGCGCCATGGGCTTGATCACTTCTTCTTGCTGTTCTTGATTTTGAGTAAAGGTGACAATTTTTCCATTCTTGATCTTGACGGTGGGACTCTTTGGCGGCTTCATGCGAAGAAGTGACCTCAAAGACTGCTGCTTCATCTTCATATGAATCCAAATTTCTGATTCAGACTCTTTTCTGTGTGCAGGAGAGCCTTTCTCACAGGTTGATGATCTGGCTTTGGTGGTGGAAGGTGGATGAAGCAACATTGGCGACGATAATGAAGTTGAGGAGGGAATGAATGCAAGGTGGGGAGAGAAAGGCCTTGATGGAGCTCCAAAAGCAGGGGATAGTGGAGATGAGGAATGTTAGAAGTGTATGGGATCACTGCAATCTTGAACAGGATGAGGCAGGACCCAATTCCTATACAGATTAGTGCTATCTTGATAGACCAGATTGTGGTCTCAAATGTTGAAGCCTGTGACCATATTCTGCGTGGATCATCCATTATTTTAGTCCTAATAACAATAAATCTTGATTCTATTGAAACAGTGGTTTTCTCAAAAAAATTCAAACCCAAACTTAGAAAAGAGAATTGGGAATCTTAGAGATTCTTGATGTAAAATGATAAAGGAGGGAGATTCAAGAGATTCTGATGAACGCCAGAAAGCCATTGAATTGCTCTTGGTTGTCCTATCCATTTTTTAGATCTTATTCCCACCTTGTTTTATTGCTCTTTCTCGTGGTATTCCGGGGTGCTATACCTCGGAAGGTATGAAGCCAAGGAAGTAATCTGCTCGCCACCAGCTCTGATTTTAGCAATGAGAAAAGGAAATGCCCTGAAATAGCTTTTAAAACTGCCTTTTTCCCTCGGAAATTCATCAACTCTAAAAATTACAGGTTGACTCAACAAACCCAGCTAGGAAGACAAGTAGGGGTGAGTATGGTCTGGGTTGGGTTGGTCTAGCACCTAACTTAGGGACCAATCTGCACAGTATTGGTTTCTAATTTTTGGGACTAAAGATCAACCTTGTTGAGCTTGGGACCAAAGACCGAACCAATCCTATAGGCTCTATTTAATTCCAGGGTTGACTCGAGGCCAATTAATTTACTTGGCGACAAATGAGGCCACTGAAGAGAGGTAAGCAACGCGAGCATCAAGTGGTGAGTGTCGATTGTCTGCAATGAGTACGGTGAGTGTTGAGCGGCGAGCAGGACGAGGTTACTCAAAATGAAGTTGTTACTTTCAATTTTACTTGGCAAATTAAAGGGGATAAAAAAGAAAGAAAAGGACAGGAGTATTGGAGGTGGAGGAGAAGAACGCCATTTAACGCTATTTAAGTTAGGGTTTTCTTTTTAAAATAAAAAATATATAACATATGATATATCTAAAATATGTTATATATAATATATAATATATATAGTTAGGGTTGGTCCAGGTTAAACCAATTCTAAACTTTTAAGGCGAGGATCAACCCGCACGCGATCGATCCAAGGATCCTAAGACCAAGGACCGACTTAGTCACCCTGAGAACTAGACCAATATCGGTAGAGTTGGGCTGATCCAGGGCTAGTCTAAGGTTGACCCTCGACTGTAAGAGAGAATTCCTAAGACACCATGCACAGATGAAATGTCTTTAATAGATGAAACAGACATATCACTGTAAACCTTAATGACAACCTCTGCAAGCAAGTTCAAAATTCTTGGGCAGAGAGGAAAAGGGATAAGAAACCTCCAAAACAATATAAGAGGACATTGCTCACAAAAGCAAAGGAAAGCAAGAAGAAGCAAATGGGGCTTCGCAAACACCAACCCTTCTCAAGCACTGCATAGAGACAAAAACTAGAAGAAAGAACATGAACTAACGCGGCATGCAAAGGCAAGCAAAAACCTATCATCAACTATATATGCCCCTATCAGCAACTATATATTTCACAAAATGAAAGGACTATTTACATTTCAAATGGAAGAAAGCAAGGTACATGACGCAATCTGTAATCGCAGGTCTTATGTCAAGGTCCAAGGGAGCTACTTTAGCTCTGAGATTCCATGGCAATGGTACATCCGCAATTAGAAGGTCCTAGAATAGAATGCGACACATATATTGTTCCAATCATCTCCACATCTCTTAGAATCACATACTAGTTATCTGGCACAAAATACTTATGCTACTCTAGATGGTGGTAAATGGAGAGGGAAGAATAAAACTTAAGACAGTCATCTAAGTATGCTTCAAGGATCAAAAGTGCTCACCTCCTAAGCATTTGAGATAGATGGCTATGGGCTAGGAAAAGTTTTATGGCCATAAGATAAACGATTTCCTCGAGTACTTCCTAGTTCCTATAGAAAGTCAATGGTGGCCTAAATAATCAGTTTTTAAAAACTCTATTTCAGTCGGACAAGGTCATTATACAAGAGCAAAAGTTCCAATTGGTCTATGATGGAGAAGTTAGAGACTAGATACACAGAGGAACAACACATTGCCACTGTTACCAATACAATGCTATGCATATCACAACGATCTCCCACAAAGATTGCACCTATAGCAACTGAGCAATAATGATCTACAAATGCAGAAAGCTCCAATAATCTCATGTCCTCTAGATTATATTGCATATCACTCTGCTACATATCACATGTATGGATAGAGAAGTGAGAAACATAAAAACCCAACCACTTTGACCGCAACAATTGTACCATCGTTTAAGAAACAAACATGAATAAGCCTTGTGCAGATAAAAGCTATCAAGAAGCATTGAATAACCCACAAAAAATGTAAAAGGGGCAATATTGGCAATTTAGCTAGCCACTACAATAATTGGAACTTCAATCTCACAACTTACATCTACTGTCTAAACATATTGGTGAACGCTCAAAATCCTCAAGAAATGACATCTAGTCATTAAGGAACAAATTAACATGCAAATGTCTTTCTTTTCTTTATGCAATTTTTTGGGCCATTCCAGCATTGATCCTAGAAGGTCCATAAAGACTAAAGCAAAAGTCATGGCATGCATGCAGAAAGGCTCAATTGTCAATCTTCAGACCAGCATTCCACATTCCACACTCTGACTAGGTAAATTAGTGGATGAGGACTTCCAGCAAGTTCAACAATGTGTCATACAAAGATAGTAAGAAATGAAGTCAATCTATTTCCGAAGAAGTGGATTTCAAATTTCATACAATCCCTAATGCCCCTTGCCTGTTAATACATTCACCAGTTAAATAATAACTATCTAAGCAGAAAGCCAGAACTAAACACAAATGTCCTTCAATTGAAATTAGCAAATCCTTTTAGTCGGGTACAACCGGAATGTCATAATCCAACACAAAAGCAGGCAATCTAATGCAGTTTTAGCCCAGGAGAACCCAAGTCAGTGAAACTCACCCTCTCCCGCGTGCAGGGCCATGCCAATGGCCCACAGCCCCCGCTCTCCAACGTGGCCACCTCCGCCCGCGGCCGCACCCAGCTGGCACCACGTGAGCTTCTCCCTTTGGCGCCCCTGCCGTGTGGGCTGCTGCCAAGGAGCCCTCGGCTCCTCCTGCCAAAGCCTCCGCCTCCAGGGTTAATGCTGGTCGTTCTGTGACGTGAGTCCGGAACGCCGAGGTCACGATATACAGTTCGTCGTAGTAGAACAAATCCCTCTCCAAAAGATAGTGCTGATCCTTCTCCAAAAGAAAGTGCTGATCACGAGGTATGAATACATGTTCGTGCAAGGAACTACCTCACTAAACTAAACTAAACCAAACCAAGTATACCTCAGTGAAGAAGGAGGCTACTCCCAGCTGCTGGATAAAACACATCCCTCCAACTTGCACGACTATGCGATTATTCAGCCCGATCATCTTGGAAATCCTGCAAACGTTATGTCGGCATGTACCCAAACCCTCATAAAATGCGGCAATGGCAGCTCCGCCAACGATAGTGTTCTCCTCGTATCGGACTACCGAATCGTCCCTCAAAAGGCGACGGATGAGGTGCGTCCGACCATAGTCAAAGTACGCGTAATACTGACCCACGAAAACATTTGCGCTCATGGCTGCATCCATCATGAGAAATGAAATCTAGGGGAAGAAGAGGGCGGAGCGAGGGAGAGGAGATCGGAGAGAAACCCTGAGGGAAGAAGAGGCGGAGCGAGGGGAAGATCTAGAGATGGAAAGAAACCTTGAGGTTGCGTTTGATCGTCAGAATTTGAATTGCGATAAGATAAGAGAATGTAGGATTAAAAAGTCTTCAAATATCCTTCGGATTGTAAAAAATCATTTCCCATATTTGATGTGAACCAAGACAGGATTTAAATCTTTTCAAATTTCACCTGCTCAACTTTTGTAGAGAAATATATAATAAATAAATTATTGCGCATGAACATATTTTTAAAAAAAAAATTCTGGCCCATGAACATTTAAAAAAAATAAAATTGAGCCCCTGACCCTCTTAAAGTTCTAATCCACTCTTCCCAACCAACCGCGCAAGCCATCCCAAAGCCCATTTTCTATTTTTTTTATCTTTTTTATTTTTTTTCTTTTCTCTCTTCGATTTTTCTCTTTTGTGGGTTTTTTTTTTGTCTCTTTAATTTTGTTAGTGTATGTTAATAGACAAAAGGGAAGTGACGGGTGTGATGAATTTGATGCAGCATCAATGAAAAAAGGGGTGGTGAAGGGATATTTCCATGAGCTATGTTTTTTTTGGTCACTTGTCATTAATTAAACCTTATGAAGTTTCCTCTCAATGTCAAATAGTGGGGGAGGGCTCAACTACTAATTCTAGAGGACATAAGCCTGAATACGAGGAACATGGAATGGCATGGAATAAAGGGATGGTAGAGATGGATCCCGCTCATGGGGGTGGAGGCAAGATGATGACTACTGAATTACAAGTGCAATTTGAGATTGCGACGGCCAAGAGATGAGCTTTAGGATGTATCAAGTGAACTATTCTAAAACACACAAAAACGAGACTTCGAAAGATGCCAACAGGCATGCGTGGATTGTGTCATCCCTTCTTTGATTCTTCTTACTTCGGACAACGCCATGTGAAGGGAGTAAATGAAGCATACGGGAGAACTATGAACCATAAAAGAGAAGGTTCCTTTCCCGTTATTAGGCTTAGTAATTAAGGAAAGGTCCGAACGCATGATTATTTTTTCATCCCCGAGAAAAGGGGCAACGCAAAGGGGGTCACGCATGAAACAGTGATGGAGCTTTACTGATGTAGGAAAACTACATATTGCTATGAAGAGAAGGATGATAAGGTAATCAATCACTCAATTATTTCATAAAACCTAGGTTTATCACAAATGATGCACCAAAACCATAAAATATCTCCAAAACTAGAGTAACTGAATCTATTAGTTCAATATTAGTTCTAATTCTAGCATTATCTACAAAATTACAATCTATACTTGCCACAGTATCTAGAAGACCATGTTGACACCTAAATTTTGACTATGTACTAAGATTAATTTGCATAGAAAATTAGGGTTCAATTTGACCCCAACAAAAAATATTTTTTGCATTACCTGAGTACTATTATTATTTACATTTACTAAGTTTTATTTTCCTATTTATTTTCCCTTATTTTCAAAAAAAAAAAAAAGAGGCCCGTAGAGGGGTTGGGCTTTCGCGCCCAGCCCTCTTCTTCCTCCTCTCTTCTTATCCACGCGGGCCTGGGCCTGTCTTCCTTATTCTTTTCTTCCGCTTGGGTCAGGGCCCATTCGGTCCCCCTCACCTTCACGGCCCGGCCCTCTCCATTTTCTTCTTCTTCTTCCCTTCTTCTGCTGCTGCACGCGAGGAACAGAGGAGCAGAGCGGAGGACGGAGGATAAGGTAGCCGGCAACGGATGGGGACGTCTCGCAGGCGCCATCAATGCCGCCGAACGAAGCAGCACAATATTCGGCGGGAAACCCGAACGGATGGGACTCGTGTTCAATGCAAAGCAAGTGGCGCGGTAAAACGGGGCACGCTAGTCAGCTCACCGTCGATCAGTAGTCAAGCCCTCAGTCGACCAGGTCCTCCTCGGCCTATAAATAGAGGCGAGCGAAAGGAGCTCAGAGGAGGGCAGAGACAAGCAGAAATCCGAGAGAGAAAAATCAGAGAAGAGAGAGCTGTGAGAGAGAAAAAATCGAGAGAGACCCGAGAGAGTAGAAGGTAGAGAGCTCCTAAGCCTCCGGCGCGCACCGGCAGCCTCCCTTATCGAGCCGACATGTGGGGTTAGCTCTGTATTTCATTTTCTGCTTTCGTTTGTTCGAGTTCGGGGTCGGCTCCCGAGGATCTCGGTTCTGGGATGCGCGAGGCAGACGAAGGCAGCTCGGTTTCCGAGCTTGTCTGCTGTTCGACGCCACGAACCGCGTAGGGAGACCTTCGCCGACCTCCTACTGAACTGCTGCGTGTGTCGCCGTCGTCGGTTTCGCCTTTTGTCCGAGCAAGCTGCCCTGTCCAAGTCACGCACGCCGTTTGCCCATGTAAAAATTTTCTTTGCTCCACCTTTTTCGGCCAGATCTGAGCCGACGGTGCCCAGCCGTCCCTCGTCGAGGTGGATCTGCAATGTGGGGATTTCTGGGTGCCGGCCGGTTGTTCGGCTCGACGTGCATCCCCCCTCCCCCTTTTTTATTTTTTTGGCTGCCTTCGGCCTTCGCTCAGGAGGGAGTCCTCCTGGTCAACTCCTGCTCACAGTGGCCGCCGCCCTGACACGACCGGGCGGTCTCGAACCGACCATCCGATCCACGATACCTGAGACTACGCCAAGGTGAGCCCTCGGCGGAGTGGAGGGGGCGACGCTTGAAGTCGCCGTCTCGGTCGTGGCAGGGGAGCCTCGGCGAAGGAGGAAGAAACCGGGTCAGCCACGGGTTTGCACGACCCGGTTTGCTTTGTTTCGGGCTAGGGTTCTGGTCTAATGGGCCATACTTGGCTTTGGCGGGCTAGGTTTGGAAAAATCGGATGGGCTTAGCTTTGTTTTGGGCTGAGTGTTTTATTAAAAAATATTGGGTTGGGTCCATGTTTCGGGCTGATGGTGGACGATCCAGGTCGAGCCCGACCCGGGAATCCGACCCGGCTCCTTTTAATATTATAATAATATTTTAAAAAATATTTTTCAGAAATTCAAAAAAATAAAAAAAAAATTTCCGAAAAATAGTTTATAATTTCTAAAAAAATATCAGAAAATCCACAATGCGTGGAAAATCCTTCAAAAAAGCAAAAAAAAAAAAAAAAAAAAACAAATCTGAGAGTTTAAACAAGATTAGGTATCGGAAGGACATTAGTGATTAACTAGTGTAATCAAGTCCTCGATCCTAATTTCTCTGGTTGCGCAGGAGTAAAGTATTTTTCTCGATATTTTATTTGAGTTTCTAATCGACCCACCTCAAACTGATTAGTAGCGACTCCTTTTAAAATGAATTGAATGGCAGGTTAAAAACTTAAATCTTAAGTCGTGAATTGGTGGGCTTGGGAGAGCCCGGGCTAAACCTTGATGAAAGGCGTTCAGCTGAGCCATTAGCCTCCCGAGACGTGAGTGGGAGGTCACGATAGCTTGGCGACTCCGTTGGGGACTCAATTTTTTTTTGTGGACTTAGGCCATTTTATCTTGTTTAATTGTTTTCCTAACTTGGGTATTTTTTTTGTGCAAGGATACTAATTTTGTTGAAATAATTTTTCCTGTATAAATTATTGTGCATGCTTTAAATGTTTTAGCACTACACTGTGACACACACAACCCTGCCGCCGGACCTGGGCCACCATAGGATATTTTAGACTGGTGTTAAGAAAGATACTGCCTTGAACGAGAGACTGCGATGTAGAGGCCGCCTTTCTTTTCCCCGAAATTTTAAGTAGAGCCGAGGTTTGAGAGAATTTGGCACGAACGCGAGACTGCGTCGGTCATATTACCTCTTAACCTCATTATACCTTTCTAGTTAGAAATCGAACCACACATATCATCCACATGTCTATTTGTTTATTGTGATATTTGAGAGTGAAGTAATTTCTTAACCCTTTTTATTTAGTTATTTATTTATGTTTCTGGACCCATGGCAACTCAGGTCGGTCGCTTAGGTCGCTTATTTCATATGCGATGGGTAGGCACGATATCCAGTTCATTCCTGCTCCAAAGGAAGAGCTCCTCCATTGGTGGGACCAGTTAGACCAACTTGCTCAGAAACATGTTGAAGCAAGAATCGGCCACCTCCTCCCACTGCTCTAGATTAGTATCCATTCCTGCGTCATGCAAGCGATCCCACATTTTTGGTGTCCCGAGACGTCCACTTTCATATTCAGAAAACTTGAGTTGATCCCAACCCTAGAGGAATATAGCCTTGCCATTGGAATGCCTCTTGGAAATGAGCTCGTTAAGCCACCAACAAACATTGACCCCGTGATTTGGCTAGCGCGGTTTTTAAGAGTCATAACTCCAACAGTAAGAGGAGTAGTTCAGGCTAATAGGGATGCTTGCCCGTTATCCTTTTTGGCCGATTATTTTAAAAAGCAACCCATGGCCCAAAAATGCAAAATATTTCTCTTAGCCTTCTTTGGGTTCGTTATTTTTCCGCACTGAAAAAATGTCATCGATCCTTCTATGGCCTGGGTAGTCAATCAAGTCAACTTTGGGCTAAATTTTGTAGGCATGGTTCTGGCAGAAACCTTTTTGTCCCTTAATTGATTCAAAGAAAATACGGAAAAAATCATGAGGGCTGACCCAGAAATTTTACAAATGTGGTTCTTCTCTCATATTAGGGGATTTGGGCACCTCATGCAGATTTTAGAAATCAATGATTTTAGGCATCCATTACAAAGATTTCAAATTCTAGAAAAATACTCCCCTAATAAGAAATACTCTTGCTGGATTAAGCTCTTAAAGAACCCCTTTCCAGAGGCATTCCTATGGCAGACTAAGTGGTTCAGGGAGGGAGAAGCTTGCTTTGCACTAGAATTTCACGGCCCAATCCCGTTGCTTGGTCTCTCGGGGACCACTTCGTATTACCCATATAGAGTGGCTCGCCAATACAGGGCCCTCCAAGAAATCCCGCCTCCACTCAAGCCTGGCTTATTTTGGGTCCTCTTTACTCGCAAAGGCTATGATTACATGAATGAGATTCACATCATCAAGGATGCATGGAGCAAATGCCATCCTAAAAACATTATTGTGCCTAGAAGACTACAAAGACTGGAGAAAGCTCATCATGCCTCTACATTCTACATTCTCACCCATCGAATCTCCGACAACTTGCGACCAATAATCTCGGATGTGATGAATAAGCTAGCACAACAAGAGCGGATTGAGTCTCTTGAGAAGAGTTTGGAAATGAGCAGGACAAGTATTTCGAAGCTAGTTCGAGAGAACAAATGGCTTCGAGCTTCCCATCGCATATAGAATAAGAGGCCTCGTACTTTAAATATGAGTGTGGATGTTTAGGAGTGTGCTATTTGTTAGCTTTTGCACTTATTTTTCTGCCTAAAGAATCCTTTTTGTAATACTGTGTGGATAAATAAAAATGACTTGACCCTTGCCATGGGCCAATATTATGTCTACTTCCCTCACTCACATTTCTCTCATTTATGTGCGCGACAGGTTATAATGGCTGAAGAGAATGTACCAAGCAGTATCACGATGATGGAGAACGAAATGAAACAAGTTTTTAATGTGCTCCAGTAGCTCTCAAAGCAGATGGATTCCGTCCAAAGCAAACTCACTCCTGCTCCACCTACAATCGAAGTATTATTGCCCCAATCATCTGCTATGGATGGCCAAGGTGCAGATATTGAAGATGACATGCCTCCATTAGAGGATGAATCGCCTCTAGTCATGATGGAAAAAGTCAAGCCAACAAACGCACCAACAACAGAGCACGATAAGCGTTTCGCAAAGCTAGAGGAAAAGCTCCGGTTGCTGCAAGTGTCGCAAAGTTCACCTCCACTGGATCTATCCGTTACGCCAAGGTTAATGTGTCAAAAAAGTTCAAGATGCCGGAATTCGAGAAATATGACGGCACCTCCTGCCCAAAGACTCACCTGCACATGTACCACATATGGATGACATAATATGTCAGCAACGAACCTCTCATGATCCAATCGTTCCAAGCGAGCCTAATTGGGCCCGCCCTAAACTGGTACATCAAAAAGAGCGTGAACCTCATCGAGACTTGGAGTGAAGTGGCTGACGCATTCATCAAGCAATACAAATTCAATCTCGACATCACCCTCTCTCGTGAAGATCTGGAATGCATCGAGAAGAAGAAAACAGAGTCATTCAAAGAATATGCAGCAAGATGGAGGAACCTGGCGGGGCAAATCACGCCGAAGCCCACTGACAATGAGTTGATGAAACTCTTCTTCAAGACTCTTCCTCATGAATTCCGAGCACAAATAGCCGGCTCGACCGCGGACACCTTCAGCCAACTCATCCCCGTAGGAGAACGGATCGAAATCGGACTGAGGGATGGTTGGTTTACAGAGCCCACTACTATCACTAATAAAAGGTTCAGCATGAAGAAAGATAAAGACCCTTCTATAGACATCAATGCAGCCTATATTGCCGTCACAAGTCATCCCCCGATGGTACAGATAGGCGAAGGACAACAGCAGGCTACCGGTCGTCAACCTTACCAGCGCTACAACAACAAGAGACAATTCACCTCTCTTCCCGAGTCCCCATCGCAAGTATTGGCAATCCTCCGAAAGAAGAACCTACTTTTGGCCGAGCCTAAGCGACCCAACGCCGAAAGTTTCGCCAACTATGACCCATCCAAGAAATGTGATTATCACATGGGTGAAATAGGGCACTCGATTGATGAATGCTCCACCTTGAAACATCGAATCTAGAACCTACCAGACACTAAAGCCTTCTCATTTCAAGCTGCCAAACCAAATGTCTAGAACAATCCACTCCCTGATCATACGGAAAAAGTAAATGCTGTATTCGATTTTGACGTCGGCCAAACTAGGAATGTTAAAGTACACACTACTAAGGTTTATCAAGGGCTGGTAAGAGCCGGGTATTATTCAAGCAACAAAGTGCTATCCTTAGCAACAATGAAAGAAAGGGTGTAAAAAATGGCGGAGGCCAGAATGATTGTTTACGCCAACCACACTGGTATAGTCTCTACTATCTCATAGGTCATCCTCGATTAGGACGAAGAGCTTGCTGCACTAAGCATGAGGACAGATGAGATGGATTCCACCTCATCAGAAGACATCCTTGGTAGAAAAGAGGCCACAGCCCAAACGTCGGCGGCGGAATAGCACATAGTTATTGAAATTCCCCAACCTTACAATTATGATGGTGACAATGCAATCCTTTGGTCCTACAATCTTGGTGTCGGCTTAGTCACGAGGTCTGAACGGACCTATGCCCAGGCCAACACACAACCTACCAAACCTGTCACCAATGAAGAAGCCAAAGAGTTATTGGCCGTGATCAAAATTAGTGAGTATAACGTGGTGGATCAGTTGTGGAAACTACCAGCTCAAATCCCTATATTAGAGTTGCTCCAGACGTTTGTCAAGCACCAGAAATCCCTGATGAAAGTGTTAAGTGAAGTACATGTCCCCGAAACAATCGAGCATGACAAACTTGAGGAATTTGTCGGGGCCATCATTTTGAAAGACCAAGTGGCATTTTCTAATGACGAAATCCCGGAGGAGGGTAGTGGACACACGAAGGGTCTCTATATATCAGTTAAGTGCGATGATTCCCACGTCGCTCGAGTATTGATCGACAATGGGTCTGCCCTCAATATATGTCCACTAGCAATGCTACAGCGCCTTAAAATAGATGCATCCCAGATCCAAACCTCCAAGACATCCGTTTAGGCCTTTGACGGGACAAGGAAGTAGACAATGGGAGAAATAAACCTCAATGTCCAAATAGGTCCAACTGTATTAAAAATCTTGTTTCAAGTAATGAATATCCCCACTGCATTCAACTTCCTTCTTGGTCGCCCGTGGATCCATGTTGCTGGAGCAGAACCCTCAAGCCTCCACCAAAGCGTGAAGTTCGTGGTTGAAGGAAAACTGGTCACAATCTACGGAGAGGAAGAGCATCGCATCTATCATGAGACAGTCATCCCCTATATTGAGCTTGATTGCAAAAAAGAATCTAGCTATCAGTCATTCGAACTCATGTCCAATATACACGAGTCTCGAGGAATTCCATCTCGTGTCCCTAAAATATCAGGTGCTGCACTCATGGTAGGAAAGATCATGGTCGGATATGGCTTTATCCCTGGCCAAGGACTTGGTAGGGAGGGACAAGGCATCCGGCAACCTATTGAAGCAATAAAGAGACCCTGCACCATTGGTCTAGGATACTGCAAAGGAAAAGAACAACACCCAAAGGGAAAGAAGGCTAGTCTTGTACTCCCGTGTCTCAAAGAGACTTTCCCAGGTCCTGCTAAGATGATGCATGAAGAGGAAGGAATAATTAGCACTGTGAGACAATCCCATCATGAATACTTTGACCCACTTAATGTTGGCCAAGGGGATGTCATGTAGCAAGTACTCGTAGAAAAGAAGGATATAACGACCATACTCGTAGACCTTTTTGTAGGTGTCATTGAAGGAGAACCATTAGAGGTGGCGGACGATAACTTTTCGTTCGGACCGCTTCAGCGCCAGATTGATGAATTGCATAATACGGTACACCACATGACAGAAACTTTTGCTCAAGCCGCTCAAGCATTCCTCTTTTATCACAATCAGGGGCCGATAATGGGAATGAATGAAGAAAACCCAACTGACGTAATATGGCAGGGGGCTCATTTGCCTTTATCCCTAGGGAATGTACGGCCATATTCGCCACTTCCTAAATCAATGACTGTGATTTTCCCTGTCCTCCTGAAACATGGACTGATTAGTAGGGAGCCAGAGCGCCTTACCCCTAAGTATTTTCTGGACCACAATCCATCCAAATTATGTGACTATCATTCGGGAGAACTAGGGCACTCACTAGATGATTGCATAGTTCTCAAAGGCAAGGTTCAAGATCTCTTGGATGTTGGGGCATTCACATTTCACTCACCGTGGCTATGTAATGGTCGAGACGACCTCCTGGTAGCACTTAGCATCCGTGCCATGTTCCCTGAACATACTGAGAAGACACAGGGGGAAGGTGCAGTAATGGACACCTTGGGTCAACCAAGTAGCAAATTTGACTATTATGTTAACTACTCGACCCCCGATATCTCTATAACAACTATCAGGACATCGTTCCCGATGAGTGGGGGAGCATGGAGGATTTGACAATCACAAAGCAGGGAGCATCTGGAGATGTGACGGATGACTAGTTCGAAGACTTCTTCATAAGCGCTATCAACGATGGACCATCGGAAGGGATGGGTGTAGGCCCGCCTGAGTAGAACCTCTTTCAATTCCCCTTATATAATCCCCTATGCGGGAGCCTTTCCTGTTTTCCTTTACTAGCTTGTTTCTTTTTGTTTTTTTGGATGTCATTCCCACTAGAGGAATTGAGTTTTGAAAACCTACCTTTGTAAATCCATCTAGTGCTTGATCAATAAAACTTTTAAGGGTATGAGGAAGTACACCAAACTGGCCCGTTGATGATATCCAGCCATATGAATGAAAGAAGAAATCTGAGGCTCGGGCTTCCTCAAACCTATCCGCTTTGAGTTTTCAAAAAAAAATCATTTTAAAAATAGATAAAACAGAATAACATCCATGCCTATGGCACTGTTTGTCCCTCTAATTTGTCTACTTCCTGCCACAGATGTGATCTTGCAGTATGCAAGGGTATGGGAATGGTCCAAACCAACATTATAACCAGCAATGACAGCAATTCTGATGAGTCAAATGACGATTCTGAGGAAATCCAATAGAGCTGGGAATGACATGAAGAAACAAAACCCCCCACCACCGAGGATACCATCACCATCAATTTGAGCAACACAGAAGATCCAAGAGAAGTGAAGATTGGTGCTAACCTTCCTGAAGAAGAAGCTGCACGCCTAACTATCCTCTTAAAAGAATATCAAGACATATTCGCATGGTCCTATGCCGACATGCCGGGCCTCAATCCAATGATCGTGGAGCATAGCCTACCAACCAACTCTAACATCGCCCCCAAGAAGCAAAGGTTGAGAAGAACCAAGCCAGAGTTGTCAAAAAAGATCGAAGAGGAGGTAATGAAACTCTTCGGGTGTGCGTCGACTATCGTGACTTGAACAAAGCCAGCCCGAAAGACGATTTCCCATTACCACACATAGATATTCTTGTGGATAGTATGGCAGGCTTCGAATTATTCTCTTTCATGGATGGATTCTCAAGATACAACCAGATAAGGATGAAAGGAGAGGACAAAGAGAAAACAACATTCATCACCCCGTGGGGGACATTTCACTATAAGGTCATGCCTTTTGGCCTAAAAAATGCCGGTGCAACCTATCAACGCGCCATGGTTGCTCTTTTCCACGATATGATGCACAAAGAAATCGAGGTATACGTCGATGACATGATTGCCAAGACCAGACAAAGGGAGGACCATGTGAGAGCCTTAGAAAAATTGTTCGATCGACTTCGCCAGTATAAGCTGCGTCTAAACCCAGCAAAATGCGTGTTCGGGGCAACCTCTGGGAAGTTGCTCGGGTTTATTGTAAGCCAGAAGGGGATAGAAGTGGACCCGTCAAAAACCGAGGCAATTTTTGAATTACAGCCCCCATCGACTGTGAAAGAAATCTGAAGCCTTTTAGGGAGATTGAATTACATTGTGCGATTCATATCCCAACTCTCTGAAGCTGCAAGACCCTTCTTTAAGCTTCTCAGAAAGGACGCACGAATCGAATGGGATGATGATTGTTGATTGGCATTCGATAAACTAAAACAATATTTAATGGACCCTCAAATTCTAGTTCCTCCAATCCCAAGCCACCCATTAATCCTATACCTCACCATTAATAGCGAATCCTTAGGCGCTATGCTAGCGCAGAAAGGACCAGACGACAGGAAGGAACGAGCCATTTACTACTTGAGTAAAAAATTCACCACATCGGAGCAGAACTATTCCGAATCCGAAAGAACCTGCGCTGCATTGGTATGGGTGCTGCATAGACTCCGGCAATATACCTTACATCATCGAATGTTTCTCATGACCGAAAATGACCCAATTAGGTATCTGCTCAATCGGCTAGCCTTGGTAGGAAAGTTGGCCAAATGGCAGATCCTAATTTTAGAATTTGACATCCAAACAACGTCGCAAAAATCAATCAAAGGGCGAGTGATCGCCGATATGTTAGCTGAATGCCCGGGGGGAATGTATGAAGACAATCCCCTAGATGATCACATCACGTCAGTGGAGGAAAACACGTGGACTATGTTCTTTGACGGGGCTGTAAACTTGTCTGGTTCTGGTATCGGAGCAGTCCTAATATCTCTAGAAGGACAACATTATCCCGTAGCTGCAAAGTTGGTCTTTTCTTGCACCAACAATATAGCTGAGTACGAAGCATGTATCCTCGGCCTACAAGCGGCTATCGAGATGGGAGTGACAAAACTAAAGGTGTTCGGTGACTCTTGCACTAATTATCCTTCAAACTATGGGTAAATGGAGAACAAGAGACGCCAAGCTTGTACCATATCACGACTACCTCGAGGAATTGATAGCATAATTCAAAATAGTCTCGTTCGAATACCTATCCAGGTCTCATAACCAGTTCGCCGACGCATTAGCGACATTATCATCTATGTTACAAGTGACTGACGAGTTAGAGGTAGAACCACTGAAGATTGAAATCCTGGTAAAAAAGGCCCACTGCATGGCCATGATTGAAGAGCCCAACGGAAAACCTTGGTACTATGATATCATGAGATACCTCCACGAGCATGAATTCCCTGAATGAAGTACCCTCACCGATCGAAAGTACATAAGGAAAACGGCTTCAAAATTTTTCATCAGCGGTGAACATTTGTACAAAAGGTCTTATGATTCAATCCTATTGAGGTGTGTAGGTGCAATTGAAGCCATGCGAATAATACAAGAAGTACATGAGGGAGCCTGCGGCCCACACATGAATAGGTACATGCTAGCCAAGAAGATAATGAGGTTAGGTTACTATTGGCTCCCCCTAGAAAGTGACTGCTCTCAGCACGTGCGAAGCTGTCACCACTGCCAAATTCACGGTGACAGGATAAATGTCCCTCCAGCTGAGTTACACCAGCTAGCAGAACCATGGCCATTTTCAATGTGGGGGATCGACATGATCGATCCAATCAATCCCAAGGCATCAAATGGACACCGATTCATCTTGGTTGCAATTGATTACTTCTCAAAATGGATCGAAGCGGCATCATATACAAACGTCATCGCACGAAGTGTGGCAAAGTTTATCAAGCGTGATATAATTACCCGTTATGGTATACCTGAAGCCATCGTCACTGACAACGGATCTAATTTGAACAACAAATTAGTCGACCAACTATTTAGCAAGTTCAAGATCTGACACCTAAACTCGTCCCCCTACCGCCGACAAATGAATGGGGTTGTGGAAGCGGCCAACAAGAACATCAAGAAAATCCTAGCCAAGACGGCCAAAAATTACCGCAACTGGCATGATAGGCTACCCTTCGTACTGATGGCATATCGAACATCGATTCGAACGTCTACTGGTGCAACCCCTTTTTCTCTAGTTTACGGCATGGAGGCGATTTTGCCCGTAGAAGTGGAAATCCCCTCCCTACACGTCCTTTCTTAGGCAAGTTTGATGGAAGCAGAGTGGATGCAACAAAGGCTCGAGCAACTGAACATGATTGATGAGAAACGACTGAAGGCTCTTTTTCATGGTCAGTGTTATCAACGGAGGGTAGCTTGGTCATTCAATCAAAAGGTTCGGCATAGGTGCTTCGAGGTAAATGATTTGGTCTTGAGGAAGACATTACCAATCTTTCCAGAGCCTGGAGGCAAGTTCGCCCCGAGTTACAAGGGTCCATACGTAATAAAGAAGGTGCTCCCCGGAGGAGCCTTGATCCTGACTAAAATGGACGGCCGTGAGTTCTCTAAACCAGTCAATTGTGATGCTGTAAAAAAGTACTATCCTTGAGAGTTCCCCCATATTCTGTCAGGAGGGGCTTAAATGTTCAATACTTAGCATTGCTAAACATTTCCCTGATGAATGAAAATGCCAATGCACGTCTCATATGAATGATAGTTTCTACATGATCGTTTCACCTCAAAATAGAGAGTTATTCAGCAAAGAAAGTTTAAAATGAAAAGAGGGAAGGAGGGTGCATTAGACTTACTTCGTATCTCAAGATTACCTCCTCTTGATTTAGCACAACAAAGTGGGCTTTTGAAACTGGCGCATGAGAACCCAAAGATCTAGACTTGTTAGATTTGAGAACACCTCTTTCAAGAAAACATAGGTGGGCAAGAACAAAAGACAGGACGTAATAGGTATATACACACGATCAAACTTGGAGCCTACAAATCGTAGTAGCTTAAGGAAAGCTTCCTAAAACATTTCTTTCACGTTGCTCATGGCCCCCCGTCTCTCAAGTTATTTTCGAGGTAGAGCATTGTAATAGGTGGGACGTTCAACTTTGGCAAATCGGGAAGCACGGAAAATGAACTCCTTCACTTCCTCCTTTGAATTGACTACTATCAACAAGGAGAAAATCCAGATAGTTGAGACAAATTCTAACCAACTGTTCCAAATGATGAATTTCGTTCCAAACACATGCTTTGCGAAGAAGTGATTACTGACAGAAAATTGGAGGTTTTGATTGTCCATCTTAGATTCCATAGAAGCCTGAGGTACATGACTTTGCCCAATGCTGCTAATGTCCAACAATGAGAAAGGAAAAATTTCCATAGAAGGAAGGTGTTGAAGATGGATCAACCATCATCGGCCATTCGTCTAGGGCCATAGGCAAAGAGGTCCAACCAAAATGAAGTGCCAAATTGTGGCAGGACCATGGCAATCATCAACATTCATAATATGCCAAGAAGTCATCAAATACCAACTTTGCAGAAGGGTAACTTGGTATCGTTCCCAATACCTCGCTCTAGCTTCATTCTTAATACACTTTCCCTATTTTGACAGGAAGCATCGGCATTCAAAAAAAAAAAAACTAACTTGATAGGTCAATTCTAGACAGCCAATACTGGTCAAGCAAGCACTTGGAGACAACCCATGCTGAATTCACCTGACTTGGTGTAAAAAGACAGGTCATTTTAGCGGCCTGGTCCTTTAAATAAAAAAAATGCGCTCCATGGACACCGCCGGTGTCTTTAGTCGAGTGGTATCCAGGAATGGAGTGCCTAGGTCCGAACGGGGGTTCGAATCCCTGAAGCGGCAATAGCCGCATGTGAAAAAAAAAAAAAAAGAGAAAAAAATAATAATAACATTTTTTTTTTTTTTTTTGCATACCGCGATTGAAAATTCAGGATCTCATGCTCCCTTTAAGCCTCAAGACCCCAGGTGCATCCAATCATTTGCAAAATTGACAAAGGGTAATGTTGTATCGTTTCCGATTTTTTAACTCTGGAAAATTCATACACTAACACATTCCCTCTCATTCTTTGTAGGTCATCTGTCCATCAAATGTGTGGACGACAAATGCAAACTGGCAAAGGGTCCATCTGTCCACCGAATCTACGAACAACAGAGCAGGAAGAGATATGTCAAACTCTAATATTGGATCAACGCTCCCAAATGAAACGGCATCCAATTTATCACCAAAATGGATGACAAGAATCTTTCAGGCCTTAATTCGCATTTGCTTTTGGCTCTACTTAGCAATTGATTTCTACACTTTCTCCTATGTAGGGTCAAAAACAAATGTGCCTGTCCAATCAAAGATGGGACTTTCAATCATGACTAATCATTCATGCGTCATTCCCCTTTGAGGAGAGGCAATCCATGAACACTCATTTTTTAATAATCCCCCTATGTTCAAACATGTCTGCAGAGACAATTTTGCATCTCATGCTCTTAGAAAGTTCATTCTAAGGCTGCAAACTCCTTCGTGCTTACAGCAATCCATGCCTTTTCAAAATGATTTTTTGCATGATGATTTGTGTCTATCTAAGTCATCGATTCCACTAAGGATTATCAAATTAAGTAGTTCAACGAATGATGTGGGATCAATTGAGCATGCTAAATGAGGTACATCAGGATGATGAAAGGCAAACCATATCCTACACACAGTCTTTTGATTAAACACTTGTGAGGTGAGCGTAGGAAATTCTATGTCCGCACGGTAAAGAGTTCTCTCGCGAATGGTACAATAACCAAAATAATGAGGGGCATTTCATTTCTCTACCCTAAACACTACAGGTTATCCATTGCTTAACCCCTTTGAGCCCTATGCCATTGTGAAGTTTCTTTCATATTACCCCTGTCAAGAACCACCCCACATTGGGGCAGATTGGAGGAAGGGACGACATCACAAGGTGAGAAAATGGATAGAAATTTTCTTGCTTGAACTTGCATCAATCTTTGGGTGTTTTTATTCCATATGAACACTCATGATAATTTAAGTGTCATAGAATGACGAAGAGCATATTTGGTCAATACATTTGTATCCATTGTACAACCCCATTGAGTTTGTAATTTCATTTCAACTCCCCACATTAGGGCAAAGAGAAGGTCACCATTGTTTAAGTAGTATGAGCCGAAGCAGCCGACTGCAAATGAAGACCCAAGAATCTAGAACAGTCCTGAAACACTACAGGTTATCCATTGCTTAACCCCTTTGAGCCCTATGCCATTGTGAAGTTTCTTTCATATTACCCCTGTCAAGAACCACCCCACATTGGGGCAGATTGGAGGAAGGGACGACATCACAAGGTGAGAAAATGGATAGAAATTTTCTTGCTTGAACTTGCATCAATCTTTGGGTGTTTTTATTCCATATGAACACTCATGATAATTTAAGTGTCATAGAATGACGAAGAGCATATTTGGTCAATACATTTGTATCCATTGTACAACCCCATTGAGTTTGTAATTTCATTTCAACTCCCCACATTAGGGCAAAGAGAAGGTCACCATTGTTTAAGTAGTATGAGCCGAAGCAGCCGACTGCAAATGAAGACCCAAGAATCTAGAACAGTCCTGAAACAAAAAAAAAAATGAATGAAAACTAGGGGCATGAAAAAGCAATATGCCTAGTAAAAGCAAGGCCAATGCCCCCAAAGAGAAATTATGCTCGAGCAAAAGAGTCTCTACAAAGACGAACTCCATGGATGAGGAAGAAGACTGGTGACAATATTAGGATGATCATCATCTCTTGTACACATTTTTGAGCATATAAATCCATTTGTTTCTCAACCCATGAACCAAATTGTGTCCCTTTGTAAAAGTCTCTTCTGACTAGGGCAATTGAATTAACATGGAATTCATATGTTTATAAGCATCGCTTGAAGAAGTACGAGCAAGATCTTTTCTATCTTTTTGCAGGGTTCTTGACTTGTAAACCCAAAGACGATTGTGCAACATTTCTATAAGCCTTGACCTTCACGTTCCCCTTTGCTAAGCCTTGGCCAAGTCTACATTATAGTCCTAACAAAGACGTCTCAGATTGGTAAAGTCGTACCATTTGCGAGAATATTCAAATCCCTGTTGCCATAATGATAGTGAAAGAGTGAGATTCCTATGATCCCGCATTCATGGTCGGGACAAAATAGCCCTTTCAATGAGAGTGAGTGGAAAGCCCTTTCAGACTGAAGGCCCCTCATTTGACATGTTCAAGACATTCTCATTCTGAGTATGAATTGTCTTTCTGAAAAATTTTCCACAGTGGGACTTTGGTGATGAAAACTGACAAAAAAATTGTCATGCATGAACCCCATTTGAATTGAAAAAATTACAGTATGCACAGATCATTTGCACATATTGCATATTTGTCTAACAGGAGACATACTTTTAGAGCAGAGATATCATTAGGCCTGCAACTTACCAGGAGGTGGGAGACCTTCAGGAGTATTTGAGGCGCGTCCTCGATATTCCCAACTTTCCAGGAGGTGGGAGACCTTCAGGAATATCTCAGGTGCGTCCTCGATATTCCAACTAATCAAGAGATAGGAGACCTTTCCAAGCATATAAAGCGATTGGAGAATGGTCCGAGTCCTAGAAAGGCAATCCCCTGTCAAGGCGACCGAAGAATGGTTCGAGTCCTAGACAAACAACTCATTGCTTCTACAGGCGACCGGAGAATGGTCCGAGTCCTAGAAAGGCAATCCTCCGTCAAGGCAACCGAAGAATGGTTCGGGTTCTAGACAAACAACTCATTGCTTCTACAGGCGACCGGAGAATGGTCCGAGTCCTGGAAAAGCAATCCCCCATCAAGGCGACCGAAGAATAGTTCGGGTCCTAGACAAACAACTCATTGCTTCTACAGGCGACCGGAGAATGGTCCGAGTCCTGGAAAGACAATCCCCCGTCAAGGCGACTGAAGAATGGTTCAAGTTCTAGACAAACAACTCTTGCTTCTACAGGCGATCGGAGAATGGTCCGAGTCCTGGAAAGGCAATCTCCCATCAAGGCGACCGAAGAATGGTTCGGGTCCTAAACAAACAACTCATTGCTTCTACAGGCGATTGGAGAATGGTTCGAGTCTTGGAAAGGCAATCCCCCATCAAGGCGACCGAAGAAAGGTTCGGGTCCTAGACAAACAACTTATTGCTTTTACAGGCGATCGAAGAATGGTTCGGGTCCTGGAAAAGCAATTTCCCCATATCATCAATCACAGGTATGTTTTCTATATCAACATCAGATAAGGAAAGATCCTGATACTTGCCAAAAACTCGGGGTTCACACCCCATATCACTCTTTCCTGATAAGTAACTGCATGTATTTTTCTTATCCATTTTTATATGTATCATGCATTATTGCCATTTTTTGCTTTGGACACTTGGTCCCAGATTAGCTATCATCTATTGCATATGCATGGATAAAATTTAGTATCAGTTCGTCTTTGAAGGCAACCTCTGTGAACTCACCTTCAAAGAGGGGCAGCTGTTGACACCTAAATTTTGACTATGTACTAAGATTAACTTGCATCGAAAATTAAGGTTCAATTTGACCCCAACAAAAAAGATTTTTTCATTACCTGAGTACTATTATTATTTACATTTACTAAGTTTTATTTTCCTATTTATTTTCCCTTATTTTCAAAAAAAAAAAAAAGAGGCCCGTAGAGGGGTTGGGGCGCGCCCAGCCCTCTTCTTTCCTCCTTTCTTCTTATCCACGCAGGCCTGGGCCTGTCTTCCTTATTCTTTTCTTCTGCTTGGGTCAGGGCCCATTCGGTCACCCTCACCTTCACGGCCCGGCCCTCTCCATTTTCTTCTCCTTCTTCCCTTCTTCTTCTGCTGCACGCGAGAAACAGAGGAGCAGAGAGGAGGACGGAGGATAAGGTAGCCGGCGATGGATGGGGACGTCTCGCAGGCGCCATCAATGCCGCCGAACGAAGTTGCATGATATTCGGCGGGAAACCCGAACGGATGGGACTCGTCTTCAATGCAAAGCAAGTGGCGCGGTAAAACGGGGCACGCCGGTCAGCTCACCATCGATCGCCAGTCAAGCCCTCGGTCGACCGGGTCCTCCTCGGCCTATAAATAGAGGCGAGCGAAAGGAGCTCAGGGGAGGGCAGAGACAAGCAGAAATCCGAGAGAGAAAAATCAAAGAAGAGAGAGCTGTGAGAGAGAAAAAATCGAGAGAGACCCGAGAGAGTAGAAGGTAGAGAGCGCCTAAGCCTCCGGCAGGCAACGACAGCCTCCCTTATCGAGCCGACAGGTGGGGTTTGCTCTGTATTTCATTTTCTGCTTTCGTTTGTTCGAGTTCGGGGTCGGCTCCCAAGGATCTCGGTTCGGGGATGCGCGAGGCAGACGAAGGCAGCTCGATTTCCGAGCTTGTCTGCTGTCCGACGCCACAAACCGCGTAGGGAGACGTTCGCCGACCTCCTACTGAACTGCTGCGTGTGTCGCCGTCGTCGGTTTCGCCTTTTGTCTGAGCAAGCTGCCCTGTCCAAGTCATGCACGCCATTTGCCCATGTAAAAATTTTCTTTGCTCCACCTCTTTCGGTCGGATCTGAGCCGACGGTGCCCAGCTGTCCCTCGTCGAGGTGGATCTGCGATGTGGGGATTTTTGGGCGCCGGCCGGTTGTTCGGCTCGACGTGCATCCCCCTCTCCCCCTTTGTTTTTTTTCTTGGCTGCCTTCGGCCTTCGCTCAGGAGGGAGTCCTCCTGGTCAACTCCTGCTCACGGTGGCCGCCGCCGTAACAAGACCGGGCGGTCTCAAACCGACCATCCGATCCACGATCCCTGAGACTACGCCAAGGTGAGCCCTCGGCGGAGGAGAGGGGGCGACGCTTGAAGTCGCCGTCTCGGTCGCCGCAGGGGAGCCGCGGTGAAGGAGGAAGAAACCAGGTCAGCCACGGGTTTGCCTGACCCGGTTTGCTTTGTTTCTATGCTAGGGTTCTGGTCTAATGGGCCATACTTGGCTTTGGCGGGCTGGGTTTTGAAAAATCGAATGGGCTTAGCTTTGTTTTGGGCTCAGAGTGTTTTATTAAAAAATATTGGGCTGGGTCCAAGTTTCGGGCTGATGGTGGACGATCCGTGTCGAGCCCAACCCGGGAATCCGACCCGGCTCCTTTTAATATTATAATAATATTTTAAAAAATATTTTTCAGAAATTCAAAAAAATAAAAAAAAAAATTTCCGAAAAATAGTTTATAATTTCTAAAAAAAAATCAGAAAATCCAAAAATATCAGAAAATTAAAAAATATATATATTTTACATTTCACATTTTCTAAAAAAAAAAAACCAAAAAATTCAGAAATATTTTCAAAGAAACCAGAAAAACCCAAAAATATTTTATATTTTCTAAAAAAAATAAAAAAATGTTTGTTTCAATGATGCATGGAAAATCCTTGATAAAGGCAAAAAAAAAAATACCAAACTTGAGGGTTTAAACAAGATTAGGTACCGGAAGGACATTAGTGATTAACTAGTGTAATCAAGTCCTCGATCCTAGTTTCTCTGATTGCGCAGAGTAAAGTATTTCTCCCGATATTTTATTTGGGTTTCTAATCGATTCACCTCAAACCGATTAGTGGCGACTCCTTTTTAAATGAATTGAATGGCAGATTAAAAACTTAAACCTTAAGTCGTGAATTGGTGGGTTTGGGAGAGCCTGAGCTAAACCCTGATGAAAGACGTTCAGTCGAGCCATTAGCCTCCCGAGACACGAGTGGGAGGTCGCGACAAACCAATAATCACAACTACCTAACCTGCCTTTGGGTTTGTCATGAAACCTGACAGCTGTCCTTGATAACAAAATTTCTAAAGTATTTCTAAGAACTAGATGACCACAGGTAATCTATTCTTAGTCTAGAATTTTCGCTCCTGAATTCCTTATCATAAGCAAACGATGTTAATCCTAGCCTCAACAAGTAAGTATTTCAATCGCTTCAAGGAGTTGAATTGAGAAAATATCATTACAAAATTAAAACTCTTGCTTACAAATGCTCCATAAGGGATATTTACTATTTGATATACCAAAATGCTGCTTCCTAGGAAGGACAAAGACTATAAGAAACATATGCAATTAACGGATAAATTCACTAGACTTTATGCATTTCTTACTTCTTACCAGTAATAGTTGCTGAAGTTGAACCTCCACAAGCAATAAAGATTAGATGCTCATTAGCAAATGCCTCGACCAATGTAGGAAGTTTCTAACTCTGGATAGAAGAATGGCGCAACTGACCATGTCCACCATGACCCTAGGAGAACACCTTTCCATCATCTTATACAATGTACCACGAACTTACATCAAAATCCGGAAAAAAAAAAAGAAGGCAAAAACTTATTCCCATAAAGAAATTCTTGCTTCTCGTTCCCTGCCGTGAGTCCGGAACGCCGAGGTCACGATAAGCAGCTCGTCATTGGCCAACTCCTTCTCCAAAAGAAAGTGCTGATCATGAGTTATGAATACATTATTAAACTAAACAATATATTCGTGCAAGTAACTAAGCCAACTAGCTCATTAAACTAAACCAATTAAGTATACCTCAGAGAAGGAGGTTACTCCTGCTACCGGGAGCAATATACTCCTGCAACTTGCGCGACGCCATTATTCAGCTTGATCATCTTGGAAATCCTGCAAATGTTATGTCAGCATCGACTAGGGGTGTGCAATAGATTCGCGACCAGCCTAGACTGCCCAAAACCGGACCAGACTGGATCGGAACCGTTGGTTCCTATGGGGACCGGTCTGATTCCTGGTTCCAATTTATTGAAATCGGTGCGTACTGGTCCAGTTCCCTGTTCCATGGGCGGATCTGCTCGCCCACCCACCCGGATTAGACCGGTATTATAATAATATATTAATTTTTATTATAAAAAAATTAAAATTCTAAAGCCCCATATTTTGAATTAGTTTCGCATTTTTTTGTTTTTTCTTGTGTGCATGGAACTTTTCTTTCTCTTTCCTTTTGAGTTCATTTTTACCTTGGCCGCTATGTTGATTTGAGGGGCTTGTCCAAAAAGGAAAAATGAACAAGTTGGAGAGGTGCGTTCGAAGGATGAGATCATAAAGAATAGAAAGAATGGGAGTTTTATGATGTGCAGATTTTACTCAAGTGGGGATGATCAATATGCTTGTAATTTGTGAGCAAAACTGATTTGAAAATTTAAACTACCTGCTTCCTACTTTAATTAAACTCATTTATCCGAGCATATAGCATATTGCATCTATCAAAATCTTATCATAGTAATATGAACGAAGCCAATTGCCATCACACCACGAGAGACCGAGAGGCGGAGAAAATTTGAGAGGCAATGAAGTCTTAGTAGTGGAGATAGAAGAAGACCATCACCATCACAAAGACATTCCAACTAATGCAATCTTTTTGTCAACTCTTAAATTTCCGAAATATAATTGTGTTTGAGTCATTCTTTTATACTTGAATTTGCATCTTCTAAGCCTCTATCATCGCACACTTAGAATAAACAAGTGCACTTAAAAAGGGCGGTTCAGCATAGTTTCTAGCTATTGGGCGCAATCGCTCGTGAAATCCACCCGAGAATTGGATTGGACCGTACCGACAAGCTGGTTCCCCGGTGGATCCTTGGAACCAACGGTTCCTGGATCTAACTTTCTGGAACTGGTTCTTAGTGGCTGGTTCCTGGTTCTAGGGTGGAAACTGCCCACTCAGACCATGTACACCCCTAGCATCGACCCAAACCATCGTAAAATGCAGCAATGGCAACTATGCCAACAATAGTGTTCCCCTCGGACTATCGAATCGTTGCTCAAAAAACACTTTATCTGCGGCCCACCATAGTAAAAAACAAGAAAATTGTTTTATGGGGAAAAAAAAAACTATCGACTTTATCCATTATGAGAAATCAAGGGGAAGAAGAGGGCAGAGTGAGGAGGAAGAAGAGATCGGAGAGAAGAGGCGGAGCGACCGAAGATTCTAAGGACGGAGAGAAAGCCTAAGGACGGAGAGAAATCCCAAAGTTGAATTTGGTCGATCGGATTTGAATTGAGATATGATAGGATAAGATAAAATTAGAAATCTTCTCAATATCCTCTGAATTATAAAATATCCTATCACAGGTTTGATATAATTTAAATAGGATATTCTTAAAAATCTTTAAAGATCTTCCAAATATCTCTCTAATCACCCTTGTACCTCCTTCCCTCTTCATGCTTTCACCTGTTTCACTTACCACCGGAGGAAGAGATCCTAACTCATTTTTGATCCCAGACACCCCCCAAACTTTTTTTTTTTTGTTTCAAAATAAACCCCAACTTTTATTTGAGTTCAAAATATATCCCTACTCAATTTAAAATTTACAATAATATCAATTATATTAAATTTGGAATATTAAAATTTTTATTTTTATTTTTATTCATATTATTTTTATTACATTTTCAATTTCTTATTTGTTAAAATTTTATTTGTTCTATTCGTATTTGAATTCTATTTATTTATGGTGCTATCCACGTGTATAAGAGAATTTTGGATTTATTTACTTGATTTTCATTAAATAAAAGCAAGACTTCTATAACGATCCACACTAAATTTATAAGGATTAGAAAATTGTATTTCTTTTGGTGACGGTATATATTTTATGGGATTGATGAGGATATATTTTAACATTGTCGATTGACAGATAATGTAGTCCCGCTAATGAGACGTGGGGTTACACTCAAATAGACACGGCGCTCGCCGAAGGCAAAAGTTCGTCGAACCGGGGATATTCCACGTCGTGTGACAAGGATTGCTTGCAAAGTTTGCTTTAAGTCTGCATTGCAACCCTAGCAAAGTTTCTAGGACCGAAACTCTCGGTCTGATTTTCAATTTTTTTTTTATAATTTTTTTTAAGGGAGGGTGACCACAATTCCAAATAAAACGCAAAAGGAAAAACAAAACATAAACCATGGCATAAGTACAGCAAGAGTGCCAAAACTTGGCACGGAGAGACACTTAAGTGCCAAAAGTTACAAAAGGTACACTTAAGTGCCACTTTTCAAAAAAAATGAATCACTTCAATGTCAAGTTGTTGAAACCCTACCGAAAATCCTACGTGGCAATTTTTTATTAATTTTCTTGTCTACGTGGCTCGCTGGAAACTGAATCGGCAAAAAATCAGCCAAAACGACGTTGTTTTGGCGACGTGGATTTTAAAAATAAATAATTAAATAATATTAAATATTTAAAAATATATATTATTATAATCGATTTTATTTAAAAAAAAAAAGAACAACGAGAGGGATCGGCGAGGGCTGCACAGCCCTTGTCGATCCCTCTCTTCTTCTTTTTTTTTAATAAAATCGATTTTAATTTTTTAAAAATCTAAAGTGGACAAATTTTTTTTAAATTGCCACGTCGATTTTTATTTTAAAAAAAAGCCCCGTCAGCAAATGAAGTCGCCAGAAAATGGACACGTGGCAATTTGGCCGGAATTTTTCGCCGTTGGCACTTAACTGATCCATTTTGCTCCGATTTTGACACTTAAGTGTACATTTTGTAACTTTTAGCCGTGCCCCTCTGTGCCCTCCGTGCCAAGTTTTGGCACTCCAGAGGTCTGTACCTCCATAAACCACAGACTCTCTCGCCTCTAAGATAGATTCTAGGGTTTTCGTCTGCATGGCTGAAGCACAGGACCAGAAGGGAAAGATGACGACGACGATCGATCGAGAGAAGATGGATCTGGCAACGGCGGAGGCCAAGCGGTTCATGGAGGACTACTACAGGACGTTTGATGCGAACCAGGCGGACTTGGTTAACCTGTACCGGGACAACTCGACGATGGACTTCGACAGCCAAAAGTTCCCAGGCAAGGAGGCTAACCTCGCCAAACTCATCTCCCTTCAGTGGTGCCGGTTCTGGTTCCAGATCGACAAAATCGACTGCCTGCCTGACAGCCTCGAGGGCAGCGGTGCGCTCGTCATGGTCACCGGCTACATCTGGTTAGAAGGCAGGCAGGATGCCTTCCCTTTCGGCGAGGTCTCTCTCATGGTTTAGATGAGATGGCATTTTCGTTTGTTGATTGAATATCACCTCATTTTCAGAGTATCTATTCATCAGAAGAAGCGGAACCGAATTGAGTTGCTCCAATCAAGTTTAAAAAATGAATAGATGCCTAAAGAAATTTATCTTTTTTTTTTAAGTCATTATTTCTTGTGAATTCTTTGCAATTTCCTCTGTCAAATCGGAATCGTACTCCTCAATCAATCAGTCGTATTGCGTATTGCATTTTCAGTAACATCTCAAGTTTGTCTAACCCTCTCCTGTGATTCTGCTCCTCAGACGTTTCTGTTGGTTCCAACACTACGAGGAAGCTTTCATATATTGCTCCAGATTTGGACGACCTATTATTGGAGACTGGAGACAAAATCAAAATTTAAAAAACAGCTATTATCGTCTCCTGGTCCAGTGCCAGATGAGTTATTGCTGCAAGATCAGAATCAGGATCGATATTTAGGAGTGAACAAGCCTGAGGACGCATCGGGACTGTCCAAGACGACCCGTTTTCTCTAGGCTTTACCGAGGACGGGAGGAGTTTCAGTCTGTGTTATTTTCAAAGTCCTGTTTCAAACAGATTGTCCATATCTTCTGGTAAGATAGAACCGTGAATGTCTAAGTGGAGTGTGGATGTAAGTGGAGTTCATGTTCGAATTGGGTCTGCCTATGTCAGATTGCTTTTTATATTTCTGTTCCCCTCTCCCTTGATAGGGAGAAGGTAAAAAAGAAGAATTGCCCTGTTTTCCTTATCTCTGTCTGAAGCTTGCAGTTTTACTTAGACCCTTAGACCATTATTGTTGATCGTGTGCGTTGATTTAGCCAATCAAGATCTTCGTGAAGGGCAGCAACTTTGAAGAAATCAAAGTGGAGCCCGAAGAGACGGTTAGTTTATTCTTCCCGCTTTTGGTCGTTTTGTTGCCGGAGCCTTTCAATTCGGTTCCTAGCTTTGTATCTAGTGGTTTAGGCGTCCGATTATGGCTTTGGGATTGATCTCTATTGTGCGTGCGGCTTTGTGCGTGTGCTTCAGTTCCGCATAATTGAACCCACCGTTAGGAATTATTTCGACTGCCTTGCCTTGGCCTTCTTTTGTGCTGTCTGAAGTTGTATGTTTTGGTTTATGTTCAGTTTGGCCAGTGGGACCATGCAACTCATGCGCGTCGATTAGTCCTGCTCTTTTTTCGAATTCTTTTGGCTCCGTGTCAAAGTTTGGTTGAGTAAAAATCTTGGTCTTGGTTGATTTCTATACCGGGTAATGTTAAATTCCCAAGTCGAATGAGACTGTTGGAGTCGCAAAATTTTTGTGTTACTGGGGCGTATTGCTTGGATGTTGGTGGATTTTGCCAAAGTAAGTGGGGGGTTTTCGTCATCGTCCTAATTGCTGTTGAACTTAATGTGTTTGGTTAGGATTGACATTTAACTATTTGAAATATGGTTTCATCATCTGACTAGACGTCGTGGGCTTCTTCAGTTGTGAAAATTCAAATGCTGACGAAGGGGTGATGTGTATGCACATTCATTTTGGTAACTTACTTATTCTAGCCTTGATATTGACAATAAGAAGCACCATCTAGGTATCAGTTGAATATTTCGGAGCTTGGGCTTGGAGGAAGTGCGAACATCTTTTCTCCGAGCCCCTTTACTTGTGCTGCAGAATTGCAGCATTTCACCAGTGTTGCTGTTGTGGAATCTAAATACTAGTTTCTGCACTGGTTTGATGATGTGCGGCTGACCATTGTCAAAGGACGTGTAGTGCCCGCCCGCGAAGAAACTTGCCCTAGTGACTTCATTAATTATCAGAAATCTAGGGGGGGAAGAAGAGGTGGAGCCAGGGGGAGAAGGGATCGGAGAGAACCCTAAGGGAAGAAGAGGCAGTGTGAGAGGAAGATTTAAGAGATGGCAAGAAACCCTAACTCCACATTTGGTAGTCCGAATTTAAATTAGGATCGAGGATAAGATGAGATAAGATTAGAAATCCTTCAAATATCTTTCAAATTGTAAAAATCCTCTCTCATATTTGGTGTGATTCAAGATAGAATTTAAATTTTTGAAAATTTCACCGGCTCAACTTTTTTAGAGAAATAAAGAATAAATAAATAAATAACAGTTATCGTGCACGAACATATTTTTTAAGAAAATCCTGGCTCCTAAACATTTTTTAAAAACAAAAATCAGCCCCTGGCCCACTTAAAGTTCTAACCAACTCTTCCCCAGCCAACCGCGCAAGCCATCCCGAAGTCCATTTTCCACTTTTTCTATTTTTTGTTTTTGTTTTCCCTCTTCGATTTTTCCCTTTTCTGGGTTTTATTTTTCTTCTTTAATTTTGTTAGTGTATGTTAATAAACAAAAGGGAAGTGATGGGTGTGATGAATTTGATACAGCATCAATGAAAAAAGGGGTGGGGAAGGGATATTTCCATAAGTTATGACTTTTTCTCATCACTTCTCGCTAGTTAAACCTTATGAAGTTTCCTTTTAATGTCGAATAGTGGGGGAGAGCTTAACTACTAATTCCAGAGGACGTAAGCCCAAATATGAGGAACATGAAATGGCATGGAATAAAGGGAAGGTAGAGATGGATCCCGCTATGGAGGCGAGATGATGACCACTGAATTATGGGCGCAATTCGAGATTGGGTAAAAGATAAACTTTAGGATGTATCAAGTGAACTACTCTAAAGCACACCAGAAAATGAGTCTTCGAAAGATGCCAATGGGCATGCATGGATTGCGTCATGCCTTCTTTGATTCTTCCTACTTTGGACAACGCCGTGCGAAGGGAGTAAATGAAGCACACATGAGAAATGTGAACCATAAAGAGAAGGTGCCTTTCCCATTATTAGGCTTAGTAAAAAAGGAAATGTCCGAGCGCATGATTGTTTTTTTCACCCCCCGAGAAAAGGGGCAACGCAAAGGCGGTCACGCATGAAATAGTGACGGAGGATAACCTGGAGTTATATGGAACGACTGTTGTCCCTACAAGTACTCTTCAATGTTTTGTTCTCCACCCCTCCTTGCGATGGCCATCTTTTATGAATCCCCACAACGTCTCTTGTTGGAATGGGACAATCACCACTGACAATTAGCAAGAGGAGCAGGAGGAGGAAGTTTTGAATAACGTATGGTTGAAGGTTATGCCCACATTCACCACTGACAAATAAAACCTTTTCGACGAATGAAAGCCATTGAAGCAAAAGCAATATATATATGTAAGTGCACAAAAACTACTGCAAGTGCAACCCTTGAAAGAACCCCAATGCCAGAGAGTAGAGCATAAATTAACAAATGTCTAGGGAATTGAGGATATTGGTCCCAAGACTATTCTATCATTTTTTTTTTTTTGAAATTTCGAGACAATACTTCCCTTTGTTAGTGTTAACTTTTTAACTTGATCAAGGACTCATCTACCTAATTTAATGTCATTTTAAATATATTACAGAAGTGATCCTACCAAAATTGGCCAATCGCACTAGAGCTTTATTGATGTAGGAAAACTACATAATGCTATGAAGAAAAGGATCATAAGGTACTCAATCATCTCAATTATTTCATAAAAACCCAGGTTTATCACAAATGACGCACTAGAACTGTAAAATATCTCCAAAACTAGAGTAACTGAATCTACCAATTCAATATTAGTTCTAATTCTAGCATTATCTACAAAATTACGATTTGTACTTGCTACTATATCTAAAAGACCAATAATCGATCAATAATCACAACTACCTAACCTACCCTCGGGTTTGCCATGAAACCCGACAACTGTCCTTGATAACAAAATTTCCAAAGTATTTCTAAATACTCTAAACCAGATGACCATAGGTAACCTATTCTTAGTTTGGAACTTTTGCCCTTGAATTCCTTATCGTAAGCAAGTGATGTTCATCCTAGCCTCAACAAATAAGTATTTAACCACTTCAAGAAGTTGACTTGAGACAATATCATTACAAAATTTAAACCATTGCTCACAAATGCTCCGGAAGGGATATGTACTATTTGATACACCAAAATGCTGCTTCCCATGAAGGAAAAGACTATAAGAAACATATGCAGTTAACAGATAAATTCACTAAACTTTATGCATTTCTTACTTCTTACCAGTTATAGCTACTGAAGTTGAACATCCACAAGCAATAAAGACGACATGCTCGTTTGCTAATGCCTCGACCATTGTAGGAACTTTCTGACTCTAGATAGAAGAATTGTCCAACTAACCATGTCCACCAGGACCCCAAGAGAACACCTTTCCCTCATCTTATAAATGTACCATAAACATCCATCAGAATCAGAGAGAAAAAAGGCAAAGACTTATTTCCATAAAGAAATTCTTCAGCTGTCTACCAGTTAGAGAAAGAGAATGACATCCACCATTGCCTATCTGCATGATATGTTCAAGGCTTGGGATGGGTTTTGGTTCCCAGCCACCAACTTTGTTACCCCTTCCAAGTTCATAATTTTATTTTTTTGGATTTGAAATGTAAGTATCATTTATAAGATGACGTACAAGAGCTTAGGAGCAAATGATGAGGAAGGACAAGATCAACTAAATCATAACAAAGTGCGTAATCAATCTCTTCTAAGATGCCGAAACTTAATAGTTCATATGGAAGGCAGAAGAAAATAAAACAATCATTGAAAAATTATTTGCAAAAAAAAAAAATCAAAAAGAATGATGAGCAAGGCAGAAACTCATTTATCCATCTTTGATAGCGTTTCCCCTACATAATTGAACTTCTTACGAGAAAAACATGAAAATCCATCTACTTATTGTAATAGAAAATGAGTAGAACATTTTGGGATGCAAGTAACCTCGCTGAAACTATTAGAATGGCCACTTATCTTACAAAATTAAATCCCTGCAAAAATTTTAGAAATTTGTCTCTTCCGTTGCAGAATCCCCCAAATAAAGAGCAATAAAGGCCTAGTGTGTGTGCCACTAGTTGCAATATGGCAAATCCACCCATCCCAGGACCCCTCCACCAATCTCGGCAAGAGCTCTCTATGATACACAAAATGCCCAAGTGCTGCACACTTACACATCAGAATGCCAAGGACGCTCAAGTCCATCAGAACCGGCATTCCAATCAAATTGACAAGAACAACAATGATAGCCACAAATATTTCACTCCCAATCTCTTCAAGAGAGAGAAGGGACCGCACTACCAAGTGGAGGCCCGACCAAGCGAATCCAGCGTGACTGAGTGAAGACCCCTGAGAGCAATGCATCGAATGCTGTCTAGGTTAGGATTCAAAGTCGGCACGAGGACCGGGTCCTCGTGACCGAGGCCTAGCCATCCGCCGTCCCCCTTTCCCGATATTCACAGCTTACCATTGACGACCAATGAAGAATGAAATAGTCCGCATGATATGCCAACCTTAATGGCAGCATCTAAGGCTGGCGATGAGTCTGTGCAGCCAAAGCCATGGTGTCTGTCACACCCCGAATCCTACAAGGATGGAGGTGATACGGCCACCCTTTTCACCCAAAGGACGCAGCCTCTAACCACAAAAGGTCTAGCTCCCAAAAGTCTCCACAAAAGTGCTCTCACTCTACTAGCTATTAACCAAAGAACCTGGAAAGATTGGAAAAGAGGGGTGAGCAACCATAAGCTTAGTGAGTAGTACATATCTTCTAAGCAGATCGAGCAAGCACTATGCATAGATTCAAAGCAATATCAGAACTTTATAACTCAAACCCAATGTATAAAATATATAATGAATTATATGGGAGTCGCTTCTTATTATCGAAGCTTTATCCTTATGTGAAAAACTCATTTAAATCACCATCACCATACAAGAATCAATGGTCAAGTCCATTGGATAATCTTCATTCAAAAATCATACGTCAATGGTCCATCCATTGACCAATCTATTGCTCAATCTTTTACCATGGTCACGATACAACGCTTTGTAACAAGATAATCAAGATTCCCCCCTGGCAAGGTCTCCACCTATAATGCCGGTGGCTCGGCCCAAAAGGATATCCTAAACCCGGTATGCATACCAACATGTCCCTCAATGGGCTCATAGCAATAATGAGCAAAATAATCATCCTCCAATACTATTCAATTCAGAAATCAATATCATAAACCAAGCAAATGCCTTTTTGCAACATTGTCATCCACCATTTCTTATTCATTTCTCAAGTCATTTACATACTTTTCCATAAACCATTTGCAAAGCAATTACAAATATATTTTGCCTTCCAATATTTTGCATAATATGCTTTCCAAACCTTTATAAACAATCAAAAAGTAGTCCATGCTCGATCCAACTTTTATGCAATAATAATGTCATTTCATAATCTCATACCATATATAAGCCATAAAATTTTCTCACATGAATTTTATATATTCAAAGAAGATATAGTACCACTTACCTCGTTACCTACGACCCAATAAAACGGTACTTGTATCGTTAAACTCGCAGTCCTAACAAAGAATAAGTTAAAATCCGATAAAACTTTACCTCAACTATGAGACAACTAAATTATGCCTTAATACTAATAAAATGACCCCTATGAGCTAATAAATCACCTATTGAAAGTGATTAATCAAAGCCGTTTATAAAGCGAGACTTGAGTGCAAAACTTGATTACGCCAAAACTTTCTCATCCGAACTCCGATCCAAGCAATTTTGCAGTCAAAATGAAGATAATTCCAAGCACTTGAAGACTCATTAGTTGGACAACCCAATTTTTAGCCAAAACCGACAAAATCAAACCTCAAGGTGACTGCGCGCGTACTGTTCACTATGCGCGGAAAAGTTCGAAATTTCGTTTCGGACAAATTACAAGCTCAAATCCAATTCCGTAAAATCCTACGGGTCCATGACGTCTTAAACGATCATTCTTATAAATTTTCACTGCTCAAAAATCGGACTTCATCGCTCAATAATTCCAATATTCCAAATTTGAGCCTTAAACGGGAAAAATGCTTTGATTGGAGGAACAAGGGGCACATGTACTCACCAGGCATTGTGTGAAGTTATTGAGTCGGCTTTGCGAGGCTCCCACGGTGCGCATGTGTGAAACCCCTCTTCTTCTTTCCCTTTCTACTTCTTTCGCTCTCTTCCCTTTTCTCTTTTTTTCTTTCTTTCTCCCAACTGGTTTCGCTTCTGTAAGTGGGAGTGAACCCCACATTCTCTCTGCTTCTCCTTTTTGACTTTTCAACTCTCGTTTTCTTTTCTTTTCTTTCTTTTTTAAACCCAAGTGGGGTCCACCAGTCAACAAAATAGCTCGAATATTACAAAGTCTGCTGGGGACAGGAGAGAGCAAAGGAAGGAGGGAGGGCGAGGACGACGACCGGAGCTGGACACATTTGGACTTCCTTGATGTTGCTGCTGAGCTAGCTGGAGGTGCCACGGCACCATGAGAAGAGCTGGATAGTGGTGGCAGTGGCATCACCATTGATGGTGTCGGGGTGGAGGTGGAGGTGGTGGTGGTGGAGGAGGAGAAATATCCATCCTATTTTGTTGTCAAGATATCAAGTCCACAAATATCCTCTTGGATGAGAAATATCGAGCAAAACTGATAGATTTTGGTACTTCCAAGTTTGTTTCCCTTGATCAAACTCATGTAACCACAATGATCCAGGGGACTTTCGGCTACCTAGATCCCAAGTATTTCCAATCAAGCCAATTCACAGACAAAAGCAATGTCTAATGTTTTGGAGTTGTCCTTGTTAAACTCTTATAGGACAAAAGCCAGTCTTGTCGATAAGGGAACCAGAAGGAAGAAGCCTCACAACTTATTTCATAATTTCAATGGAGGTGAATTGCTCATTCGACATTGTCGATGCTCAAGTTTTGAAAGAAAGTAAGAAGGAAGAGATTGCATCAGTTACTAACCTTGCGAAATGATGCTTGAACTTGAATGGGAGAACAGGCCTATAGTGAAAGAAGTAGCAATGGAGTTGGAGGGGATAAGATAGCTCCAATATCCTTTGTGTACTAAGCAAAATAAAGAGGACTGTGAGGTAACTAAATCTTATGCCGCTGCTTTTAATTCTAGCAAGACAAACATTGACGTGGACGTCACTATATTTTCGGATGTGCAGCCACTTTTTCCTAGTGCAATGGGCTGAAGATCTACTCTGCCTCTCATTCTTAGGAGTCATGTTGCTGCGTTTGTCATGGAAATCGGTCTTCGGAGCAAAAGAAACAGAAAAGAGAGAAGGAAGGAAAAATTGTTAGTTTACTGATAGAAGGATTTTGGTTATTTATTTATTGCTTATTGGTAATAAACTCTTTCTTGATGTTGGGATCAAATAATTGTGAAATCATATCAATCCTCGAATTTGCTAGGCATTATCTTAGCATGTATCTGCCAATTTTGCAATCATCTAGCTTGAACAGGATGCAGTGATTTTAGTTCGTCTTGAGATTCTTGAATACTTGCCATCAATTCGATTGTTGCAAAACTTACATCAGTCCCACGGTGCACCAGCCTTCGCGATTCAATTAGATTGTTACTAGCCAGGGAAAAAAAACAAAACAAAACAAGAAAGACAGTTTCCCTTCCGGAAAGAAGGCGAACTTGCATCCGCCTTCCCCGCCCGGCTCCTCACTGCTGATCACACTAAATTGTTGATGGCATAGAGCAATTGTTACCGGCTGCCAATGATTCAGCTGCTTAGACCCTCACTACGTGATGTATCAAACTCACCACCCCAACTACATATATCAACACCAAAGAATCCCACTAGTGGCAGAATTGTCTCTCCCGATCCTAGCAAACCTTTCTTATCAATTTTCAATAGCAAAACAAAAACAGTAAAAATCAATCGCGCTTGGACCAACTCGTATATAAGAGATATTTATCCCTCTTTTTAGGCAACGAAGATGTTGGGTGCCCTTTCTTCATATTTCCATTTATTTTGTCACGATAGTAATGTTTGATTAAATGCCCTTAAGGAACGTAAGTCCCATTGTTTATCGAAATAAAATTCTTTATGGATCATAAATTAGTTTTAAGTCTTCATCATTGAATTATAAATTGAGCACAAAATCATGGAATTTTAACTACGGATTTTTTCGTAGTTCAAACTGTCCCGGGTACTACTTTTCGACAACAAAAGATCGCCTTAGATGCACTACTTGGGTTGTATAATTTTTGTATTTTCGTCTCAAACTTCACAATTACTAATTTCTTTGAGTAAGAACTTTTCTATTCAGATGATAGTATTTTCACACGTTCATTAAACCTGTTCAATGAAAAACATCAAAAATTGTGATTTTTAAATATTTTATCTACTTTTCTATTCAATTGGTCATAGATACTATGGTTATTTAATAATCACCTCCAAAACTACAAGTGACAAAGAGGGATCATGGCCAATATCGGCTTCTCTTTTTTTTATTTTTTTTTGGACTTTGGCATATATTTTTTTTCTCTGTGAATCCTTTATTCTTTTATAAGTTTGGAACATTTTTTTATGATGGAAAGTTTCGTAAATGGTCGCATGGCTAGTATACTTATCTGTAACCCACATCTTCTTCCCAAAAAGTTTAGTATCCAATTAATCGGGCCTGTCTTGCAGCCAGGGCCCCCTAAAGCCCACACCCATTCGCCTGGAATTGAAACAACAAAGAAAAGGACGTGGCCCACGAACAGGCATATCAGGAATCGAAATCTCAAATTCAGATACAAATTGTCGATCGGAATTTTGTGATCAAAAAATTGTATTGTTTCACTCGTTAAAAATCCCGGAATTGGTATTGATTAGCTGCGCGTTCTACTAGGTCCAAATGGCACGCTACTCCATTCCCTGTACTTGTACCCATTGTTGTGATATCTTTCATGTTGGATTTTTCATGAGACCATCTGCAAGTTGCATCTTCATTTCCAATTCATAAACTCTTAATATATCAAATGTTGAAAGTGTTTGTGTTAACTTGGAAGTTATGGTACAGTGATCATAAGAACAAAAGGGTTCTGTAGCCAAGCATCCACTAGAAAATATTATATTTGAATTATAGTTACTTAGCACCACCCAAGACCCTAGAGTTAAGCTCATTAACATAGTTTATTCGACATGTCAAGGTTCCATAATTCTGCTCACATGAGATAGCAGTACCCCCAAGCACAAGTTCGTCAGAGCCTCAATCATGGCATAGCGACAATATCCGATCCAAGTGGACATGAGGCCATTGACCTAGCCAAGTCTAGCGATGGCACACCGACTTGAACCTTGTGGGCCAAGGAAAGTCATCTTCGGTGTAATAGCTAGAATAGAACCGATGGCCTTTCTATTCTATCACCGTTGGAGACTTTTATGTCAATGGCCCGTCTGATAAATGTTCTCATGTGATAATGTTATTGAAGACCACAAGTGCCGCAATCAACGAGTCATCCATTGGATCCCTTCATGCCGATCTTCCCAGGTATGTTTACGTGCAAATTGGTTTCGTATAGATGGGACTTGATATGCTGAAGCTTTGACATTTCTATGATTAATGATATCTTATCATGTGGACCTGGATCTAGCAACATTTTCAGATTTGCAGCCATTCGCATTGGGAACTGCGGCGAAGGTAGCTCTAAAGGCATTGCTATACATGAACAGGCCGGGATTGCTTCCAAACGCATCAATTTACCAACAAAAACAGATGTATTGGAGTGTGGTTCATACTTCTCATCAACATGATAGCATGAGGGTCCCACTCTCTCTTGTAATTGAAGGATGTAATAGAAATGCATAATGTGCTAATTATAATAGAATTCTATAGACGTAACCCTTGTTTAAGGAGAACAAAGATAAAACCCCATGCCTCTCTTTCTTGCTTTAGCTCTCTATTTTCTTTGAGATCATGCGCCGAATCCTAACAATGTGTATAGTTTTGCGTGGTCCTTGTTGAACTCTTAATGAGACACGTGTTAGGAACATGCAATAGAAATCCAATACCTTCACTTGGAGAAATTGCCAAGAGAGAGCTCAAGTTTAAGCTCATTAACATATTCGGTCGAACTCACATTCACTTAAAAGCTTAAACCAATGAATTATGGACTAATTAAAATATATTAACTATTCAACATTGAACCAATTCTCTAATATGTGATTTCTCTAACACAAATCACACATACATCCCAACAATCTTCCTCTCACGTATGAGCTCTAGTATTAGATTTACTTCCTTTTAATTCAGGTATCCTCCTATATGAACTCATCTCAACTTAAATTTCCAATGCCTAACTTCATCCTTAGTCTTTTTTGGGGATCGAACCATTTCGAACCAAACCATAAGCTCTAGTGTTTGATTTACTAATTAGTCATCGGCTCTGATATCATGTATTGGGAGCACGCAATTGAAACCTGATACCCTCATCTGTGAAAAAAGGCTAAGAGAGAGCCCAAGTTCGAGCTCATCAACATTTTCAATTAGATCCACATTTACTCGACAGCTTGAACCTATAAGTTATGATCCAACTAGAATATATTAACTGCTCAATATCACAACAATTCTCTGATGTGTGACTCCTCTAATACAACTCACACGTATATATCTTAACAACACAACCCAATCTCTTTGCTGAAGAAAGGACAAGGGAAGAAACCTCGTGGCCTACACAAGAAGTTAGGGGAACTTGCTGTTTTTGACCAGTCAACAAGATGGAATTTTGTTTCCCATTCATTTATCACGAGAGTGTTGCAGCTCATCGTAAGGAATACTTTAAGTTGCACTTGTACTCTTAAGGAACAAGCGTCGTGCTCGAATCAAACTATGGCCAGTTCGATTTGCTAGTTAGTTTAACTTTTTCAGCGTCAAAAAGAGCAGCGCTTTGATTTCAGTTTCATAAACATGATGGAGTCAACTTTATTAAAGTAATCAAGCTGGAGCATATCTCAAATTATGAAGAGGTGCATGATCGAAAAATACATCTGAGAGTACGGCACATGAAAAATTCTTCCCTTCTTCCACTTCAATAACAATATTGAGGGACTCAGCCTCTATCCCCTTTCTCCATAGGTTTAGGCGAAAATCATATCGAATTCACTCGGTGTTTCAAATTCTCTTCCTATGTATGAAGTTGAACCAACGAAAAAGAAAATCCTAGATACTACCGCTGATTAGTTATTCACATGCGATGCCCCCTTGACACTGTCCTTCCTTTGGGGAAGACTACTCATAATCACGATACACAACTTTTTTGGCTGAACATTTTTTGGATATTGGTCTAAAAAATTTCTTCAGACCTAATTGTTTTATAAAAAAAAAAAATCTGCTCTATAGTCTCTCTCTCCCCTCGTTGGTACCATAAATAGTTTGTTGTATTTTTTTTTACTGAAAAATAAAAAAATAAACCAGTGCCAAGAGTTGAGCATACTTTTCACAGCATGATCCAGAGCATAAGCGAATTAATAAGACTAGTTTAAAGCAAGAATTACTTTTAGTTTTATTCAATTCAAGTGCATGATTCACGAACATCTTTTTTTCCTTTTTGGGGCAGGCCAGAATAGCATTCCCAAGTGCTTTGATTGATTGCCTGAGCATGAAAAGCATTGGACTAAGAATAATAAAAATAAATTCCACTTCAATAATGGAAGAGACCGTGGCACACGCGCATCGCACTACGAATGAAACAAATTTTTGGTGTCACCTTTGTAGATAGAAAAGATGCCCAGCCTATTTCATTCGTCAAGGGAAAAAAAAGGAAACGTCTTGGTCGTCGTCGTATGAATTTATCGGATGATTTCCCATTTAAAAAGACATTCTTGTTGTGGAAAATGGTTTCCTTTTTTCGACAAAGGAGAAGGAAAAGAAGTAGGAATAGGAGGGCGGGGTAATCAAAAAGTCTTAAGTCCACTCGCGGTACGTCATTTCATTTCATCTTGATAATTCTCCGAGTCTTTTTCGTGAGAAAGATGAGGACAAATTTATGGCCCCAACAATTGGAAAAGTCGCACTTGGCTGCTTAAAAATTGGAGTCGTCTACTTTCCTCAAGGAAGCATCCTCAGAGATACTAGGAAGTAACAGGGCTGTGTAATGAAACAATGCGTACGGTAAATGAAATTTCAATCCCTTCTTTCACGGAAATAACACTGCTAAGTGTCTCTGTCAATATCTCTTTCCTCCGTAGTGTTAGGTCCATGCGCATACGAAACGAAACGTGAGGATCATGTCGAACTTGATGTTTCAACTATCAAGCCCAATTTGAAGAATTAGAAGAGATTCAGAGCTGAAAAAAAAATTGAAATAAAAAATAGGCGTAATTGTATGAAAATTGCGCCTTTCAATGAGGAGGTATACCTATAATATAAACACAAAGGAATAGTATTCCAACCATTGAGTAACGAGGATAATCAAATCAAAGCACATGCATTATTAGCAGAGTATCTCCAATTCAATTCACTAATATGCTCTGCCACGATGCACTTTTGCCCATCTCTTAAGTGAAATGGAGTCTTCTTGAATAGAAATTTTTTATTGTAAAGGGATTCCCGTACATGCTCAATAGACATTAATTATTTTTACATGGTCTTCTCTTCCACAATGATCAATGCAACAATCGAGTAACACCCCAATGCATGTCTGTCCATCAAACCCCAACCAGCTTACTTCATCGACTTTTATCAACATAATAAAAGGACTAAAGATCGAGGATATGTACTGCGATGAATGTCCAACCCTTTCCACGGAAAAAATCCCAGAAGCAAAGGAGATCCCACTGTCCAAGCAATTACATTCTTCTTGTCTCGATGGAAGACTTTCTCGTTATGAGGTCAGGAACGAACAGAAAAGTTATCTATAAAAAATTCACTTTCGATCATCAAGGTAATAGTGATTTCAGCATATTGAAAAGAAAAAAATACTTCCCATTAATAGAGCTTGAGTACACGATCAATCATGTCATGCGATACGTCATCTTAGCACAACTCCATCTATTTTGTATATGCGATTGCTTTGTGGTGATAATAAATAATTCAAACTAGTAATAGAGTAGTAACGGTATGAAGATCATTAATAAGAAGCAACCAAGTCTTTAATTTTCTTTTATGCTAAACAATGACCGAGTCCTAAAATTTACTCGTAATGTGGAAATTTTCTAAAATGACCAAATCAAACTTATCATGAATGTATTGTGGTGCTCTTTGGAGGACTCAAGTCAACGAGGACTTGACATCCTCGGGCTTTGATATCCTATGATCTGGCAAGTCTTATTATGTGGGCTTGGATGTGCAGCCATTCACTTACATCTTGGGGGATATTCCAAAGTGCCTTTTATTGATGGCTTCAGCAAGAAAAGCAAAACAATGACTGTCTACACGACGTACCACACGCGACAACAATAAAAATGACTTCTACTTCAATAATGGAAGAGATTGCGACACTCGCACATCGCACTCCAATTAAAGATGTTAAAATGAAACCCCTTTTGCTTTAATAAAAGTGAGTCTTGTTTTCACGTTTTTGGATTGAAAAAAGATGCCATTCCCATTTCATTCGTCAAGAACAAAAATCTTGGTTATCGTAGTACAAGTTGTCGGATGATTTTTCCATTCACAAAGAGATTAATGTTGTGTAAAATGGCTTTCTTTAAAAAAAAGGGGGGGGGGTTCAAAAACAAGTTATTTCATTTTTTTATATTATGATTTGATTTTTGTGTTCGTCTTGATTGAGTAATAATTATTAAATGAAGACAACTCTCCTTCCATGTGTTAAAAATTATCGAGTACAATCTTTCTCCCTAGCTCAATTATAATATATTCAATGGGATCTACAACAAAGAATCCCAAAAGGTCATCCATTTTGATAATAACCCAAGTCAATCTTATCACGCCTCGACACTCGAACACACGACAACCCCTATTCTCTTTCGGTTGAAAGAGTGCAACGTCTCAAGATACGTTGCTAACCATTCATTTTATCTTTCAATTATGCACATACAGAAACAAATATTTTAAACCTCGGTCAAACAATAACGACAGGGATAGTTGGAAAGACAAACATTTTAAAAGCAACATCATCCAGATTAATCGTAAGGAATAGTTATATGTACAACCCTATAGGTGGGTACTGTCTCAACGACCAATTAAAGAGATATAAGGACAAAGAGATCAATCTGCTTCATCCCTTATCCTTAGGGGTCAAGGTTTGTCAGTCCAAAAGTCTACAGCTAGGCACATCCATTAAGGACCTAAAAATAGTTAAACCACAACCAGTAAGTTAAAGCGTTAAGCCTCAGTTAGGGTACCAATTCACCTCAGGGACACTTAACAGGCACATTTCTCATAACAAGTAGCAGTTAAATTGATTCACAGGCACCTTTCAACAACCAGCAGCTAAATAGTTTCACAGGCAAAAATCATTATAGCCATCAACATATAGGGTGATTCATAGACAATCCTACCTCATGGCTAGACATTTCTTGCACAATACTAGTCACACATGCCATATATAATACATATAAATTATCACATAATCAGAACATTGCACAAATAATATTCCATGCACATAACAGTCAAGCGTGTTCCAATTATACATCTCCCCGTGTAAGCACGCATAAGGGCTCTACCTTTTCCTCGTGTAAACACACATCATGGCACATCCACCTCTACCTTCTTGTGTAAGTATGCCTCAAGATTCTGCCTTTCCCTATGCAAATGCACATCAGAGCACAATCTCCCCTCCCCGTGTAAACACGCCTCAGGGCTTTACCCCTTCTCCGCGTAAATACGCATAAAGGCATGCCCTTAACCTCGCATCTATACGCTTTAAGGCTTAATTATACACCTCCCTGTGTAAACACGCATCAGGGCTTTACCATTTTCCTCGCATAACCACACATCAGGGCACAACTACCTCAACCTCCCCGTGTAAATATGCCTAAGGACTCTGCCTTTTCCCAACGCAAATGTGCATCAAGGTACAATCTCCCCTCCTTGCTTAAATAGGCCTCATGGCTCTACTTCTTCCTCGCATAAATATGCATCAGGGCATGCCCTCCACCTCACGTCCAAACGCCTTAGGGTTTAAGTGGTCATGCAAGCATGCAATCACATAAATTCACATAATTCTTAAGGCACTCACACCATAGTCCACATGGAACATATATAAAATTTCACACATAGTGCAATCAATGTTTTACATAATATCCATCAATTATCACATTACAATAATCCAACAGTTAATAATTCTCGTAAATCAAATTTCACCACAATTAATTTACGCACGAAAAATTATCCTAATTAATTATTTCACTAAAATAATTAATCGCAATTAATTATCACCAATAATATTTTTTATTATTAAAAATAATAAGGGCAAATACCACAAAAAACCCTAAACTATGCCACTTGTGACAATTTTATATTGAACTTTTTTTTGTGCTACTAAAATCTCCAAATTATGCTACTTGTGACAATTTTACCTTAAACTTTTTTCGTGCCACTAAAAACCTCAAACTATGTCACTTGTGACAATTTTACCCTGAACTTTTTTTGTGCCACAAAAAAACCTCAAACTATACCACTTATGACAAATTTACCCCAAACTTTTTCTACTGAAGGGCATTTTCGTCTTTTTCCATTTTCCATTTTCTTTTGTTTTCTCCTTCCCTCTACCGGCCATGGCAGAGGGAGGCTGGCGATGGCCACCCTCGCCTGGGTCAGGCGATGCTCGGGCGACCCTTGTTAGCGTTGGGCAAGGGTCGTCCAAGCCAGATACAGCGAGGGTGGGCAAGGGCAGCCCTTGCCCGACTTCAATGCCAGCGAGGGCTACCATGACCAGCTTCCCTCTACCGACCACAGTAGAGGGAAGGAAGGAGAAAGAAATAAAAAAGAAAATGGAAAAGGACGAAAATGCCCTTTAGCAAAAAAAAGTTTGGGGTAAATTTGTCCTAAGTAGCATAATTTGGGGTTTTTTGTGGCAAAAAAAAAAGTTCAAGGTAAAGTTGTCACAAATGTCTAGTTTGGGGTTTTTGATGGCATAAAAAAAATTATAAAGTAAAAAATTGTCATAAGTGACATAATTTGGGGTTTTTAGTAGCACATAAAAAGTTCAAAGAAAAAAATTGTCACAAGTGGCATAGTGTAAGGTTTTTTTTTATGGTATTTGCCTAAATAATAAAATAATATTTAATTATTTTCGAAATAATTAAATATAAATGATTAATTTAAATCAAATTAATCATATAATTACCATAAATTATGATTAAGCTATAGTTAATTGCCACTAATTAAGATTAACCAAAATAAATCGTCATTTACTTAAATTAACCATAACTAACCACCTCATCTCGATTGTTCCTAAACTAAACTAACCCTACTCGAGATTAATACACTAATCAAGGGATTAGCGTCATAACCCATATCACCAATAATGATTTATTATTATTAAAAATAACAAAATAATATTTAATTATTTTTGAAATAATTAATTTAAATCAACTTAATCATATAATTACCATAAATTATGATTAATCTATAGTTAATTACCACTAATTAAAGACTTCCTCATTATGAGATCAAGAGCGAAGAGAAAAAGTTACCTATTAATAATTTCCTTTCAATCATCAAGGTAAAATTGATCTCAGCATATTGAAGAGAAAAGAAATTACTTTCTGCCAATAGAGCTTGAGTATATGATCATTTATGTCATGCAATACGTCCTCTTAGCATTGCTCCATCTATTTTGTATATGCGATTGCTTTGTGGTAATATTTAAGAATTCAAACTAGTAATAGACTAATAACAATATGAAGATCATTAATAAGAAGCAACCAAGTCTTTAATTCTCTTTTATGCTAAACAATGACCGAGTCCTAAAATTTACTAGTAATGTGGCTCTAAAATGGCCAAATCAAATTGATCATGAATGTATTGTGGTGCTCTTCGAAGGAGTCAGTCAACGAGGACTCGACATCCTCAGCCTTTGATAGACCTATGATCTGGCAAGTCTTATTATGTGGACTTGGATGTGCAATCATTCACATGATTCCAAAGTGCCTTTTATAAAAAATGACTGACTACATGATGCATACCACACATGAGAACGATAAAAAATGACTTCTGCTTCAATAATGGAAGAGATTGCGACTCTTGCACATCAAAGAGCAGTCAAGTCAACGAGGACTTGACATCCTCAACCTTTGATAGACCTATGATCTGACAAGTCTTATTATGTGGACTTGGATGTGCAATCATTCACGTGATTCCAAAGCGCCTTTTATAAAGAATGACTTACTACGCAATGCATACCACACGCGAGAACGATAAAAATGACTTCTACTTCAATAATGGAAGAGATTGCGACTCTCGCACATCAACGAGTAGTCAAGTCAACAAGGACTTGACATCCTCAGCCTTTGATAGACCTATGATCTGGCAAGTCTTATTGTGTGGACTTGGATGTGCAGCCATTTACGTGATTCCAAAGTGCCTTTTATAAAGAATGACTGACTACACGATGCATACCACACGTGAGAACGATAAAAATGACTTTCGCTTCAATAATGGAAGAGATTGCAACTCTCGCACATCAAAGAGCAGTCAAGTCAACAAGGACTCGACATCCTCAGCCTTTGATAGACCTATGATCTGGCAAGTCTTATTATGTGGACTTGGATGTGCAGCCATTCACGTGATTCCAAAGTGCCTTTTATAAAAAATGACTAACTACACGATGCATACCACACACGAGAATGGTAAAAATGACTTCTACTTCAATAATGGAAGAGATTGTGACTCTTGCACAATGCACTCCGATTAAAGACGAACCACTTTTACTTTAATAAAAGTGAGTCTTGCTTTCACATTTTTGGATTGAAAGATGCCATCGGCGTTCTCTACCTTTCAAAGATATATATTTCTATCCTAAAGGAAGCATCCTCACAGATACTAGGAAGTAACAGAGCTGGAATAAAATTATGCGTTCAGTATCTTCCACTTCAATAACACCATTGAGGGACTCGCGCACATTCCCTTTCTCCATTGGTTGATGTCCATGCACATACCAAATATGAAAATTATGTCGTTCTTGGTGTTTCAAATTATTTTGCTTCTTGTTTCCCTCAAGGTAGGAGCATCAGGAGTTGGAACTCGACTTGCAATGCCTAAGTGTGCTGAAAAATGTGGGAATGTCAACATTCCATTCCCCTTTGGAGTAGGAGCCGGGTGTTTCATGAATAAGTGGTACGGGATCGACTGCCAGCAAAGCCACACATGTGGTTCAATTGCCTTGAATTTTCCAAATTTTCTAACTCCGAAAGCTAAGTTTTTGAAAATCCCCATTTCTCAGTACCTTCAAGCCTTGTCCTGATGTGCTTGTCTAGAACAAAAAACGAATCTTCAAAGTCCTCCAATCTGGAAATGATTTGGAGCCTTTTTGGAAGTAGACACTTTAATGGGAACAAAAGAAAATTTCTTCAAATCTCATCATGTTAATTTCCTGATTTTTTTTTAATTTGAAAAATCCCTAAAATATTTGAAAATTCCCAAAAGACTGATTAAATTATGAAGACGAGAATCCTACGCTAAGTGAGATTGGATTACAATTGCTCAACATTTCACTTCCCCTGGAAACATGGATGAGAATGATTAGCAATAATTTCCTGTAATTTATCTAGTGTGCAGCCATTCACTCATCATGAAACACGTGAAGTTCGAGGCATCTAAATGAGGATAAACACAAAAATGGATTTAATAAATAACCTAAACAGTGCTAAACTAAGACTTATATTTAGACTCTACGGAAAGATCTTGTTCTTGCTTAATCAAGAACTGCAAATGACTAATAATATTTAATACTAAGCAAAAAGATTGGCAATGAAATAAGAAATTTTGTGACAATAGCAAGAATTTGTGATCTTGTGGATGATAATTGAGCACGTGAACATCGACCCAGCCAAGTTTACTAGTGGGCCACTACTAAGAACCTTGTGGGCTAAGGAAAGTCATCTTTAGCGGAATTAATAGCGAAGGAGCGATGTTCTCCCTATTCTATCACTTATGGAGACCAAGTCTATGGCCTATTCTAATATATATTCTCCGTCAACGACGGTCTTGAAGACCAAAGGGGGGCCCTTATCAACATGTCATCCATTGGCTCCCTCCATGCCTGTCTTCCCAAGTTTGTTTGCGTACAAATCGGTTTCCACATTTAAGGAGATAAGTTAACCTGCTTTCCACAGGTTTTGAGCGAATTTTTGCTCATATTCGAGTCTACATGGACCTGATCCATCATAGTGCCAACCATGCGGGCCCCATCTGCAAGTCACACTTGATCGACAGCTATGATTGCATATTGAGTCCATGAGCTGGGATCCACATGATAGTTTCTCCAGGTTATTGGTTTACGTGTATGGGTCAGTCGACGCACATTTCGTCCATGTATTAACAAGTACCAGGTATGAACAATTTCATAATTAAGTCACCATCCTACATTGAATTTGTCTTGGTCAATGAAGCTAGTAGGAGCATCTCATAAACGCAAGGCTCATTTATTTTAGATAGACTTCCTTATTTGTGACTTATGTTCCGGCTCTTCTCCCTAGTGTTTTCAAAAGCAAAATATATTTATAAAATGAACAGTTAAGTCTTTTTGATGACTTGTCTTTCTATATGCAAACATTGCTTTTTATACCAACTGTTTTTCAAGTTTCACTTTTCGTTCATGCCATTAGAATTGATATGGCTGAAGTTGCAAGTTACAAGTTTCAAAGACGCTGAGAAATGGAGATTTTGAAAGGGAAAAATCAAGGAAACATAATTAGAGGACTGGAAATTGAGAAAACATATTGTGATTATTTTAATTCACTTGAAGAAAGCAGGATCCAAAGAGAAAAAAAACTTGTTACAATTCTAATCGCACGAAATGTTCACTTCAACTAATGGGCAGGTGCATGATCGGAGTTTCCATAACAGGGGTCGTGGGAACGGAGATGAAACCATAACCAAGGCCAAACCACACCTGGCAATTGCACTGAATCTTGCATAAACATTGTCATTCCCTTCCTCTTTGGAAAAGGAGACGGATGTTTCTTGGATGTTAGTACGAGATATTACATGCCAGCAATCTAAGTAAGGTCGAGGCTACTAAACTACATCTAACTAACAATATTATAAGGTATAGGCGCACAATACTGATAAACTAGCTCTCGATGAGGTTTAACTTTGATTAATTTCTAAAATAACCTAAACAATGCTAAAGTAAGACTAATATGCACAATTTAAAGAAGGACCGTATTGATGTTAAATCAGAAGTGCAAGTGACCGAGCTAATTGATGCTAAACAGAAAGATTGGCAATAAAATGTGAATATATGTGGCACAAATTTTTAATGTAATGCGGAAGTGGAAGGATTCAAACGACTGTGGTCGAGGAAAAATTGAAAAGGGCCCGACGTGTACGAGGAACAAATTTAACCGGGTGAGGAAAGGAGTACATATCTCAATTCTAACGTGCTTAACGGGATCCGAAACAAGAATCCTGAAATGTTTTCCATCTTGGCAACGCTCCAAGTATTTCTCATTAAAAGACAAAATTATCTCCCCAACAATGAGAAAAGTCGCGTTTGACTGCTTAAATCGGTGTCCTCTACTGGTCAACCTTTGCTAATTCTATCATCGAGGAAACATCTCAGGCCGATTCTAGAAAGTGACGGAGCTGGAGATCATGGGAACGGAACATGAAAATTCTTCCCTTCTTTAACGAAAATAACAATATTAAAGGACTCAGTTTGTGACGTCCTAAAATTTTCCGAACTATTTTGAACTTTAATTATGAATGTTTTGTCAATTTGCAATTAATTGAGTCTTGCTCTGAGTTGATCACTGATAAAATACTAACCGAAGAGAAAAGGCTACTGAAGACTCGTGTACACGCATGAGTTCTGAAAGCCGCCTATTAATTTGAGACCCACTAAAGTTGCGATTGATCAATTCAGTTGTGATTTATAATCCAAATTTGAATATTGGACTTTTCAGACGTCAGGATTAAATTATTATACGTTCGCCTCATTATTTCCCAAAATTTTCAGATACTCGAAAACGTTATACGTAGGACCGCCGAACCGAAAATTAAACCCAAGATTCCGTCATTTTTCCTTCCCTCTTCTCTTTCTCTCTCCCACGTGCGCGCGTCCCTTCCTTCTCTCTCTCCCCCTCTTCCCTCTCGACCCTTTCCCCTGCTTTTCTCCTTTCTGCCGCCTGCCCCCTTGCTGTCCTTTTCTCCCTTTCTCTTTGGTTTTACTCTCTCTCTCTCTCTCTCTCTCTCTCCGGCTGCGATCGGTTGCTGCTGCCTTCTGCTTCTTCTTCTTTTTCTTCTTCAGCTGCTGGTTTCCCTGGGTCAACGAAGCTGCTGCTGCTGCTGCTGCTGCTGCTGCTGCGCTTTCGTGCTGCAAACCGCCACCACAGCAGCTCCGTCACCCCGCCAGCTCACCATCGGCCCGCCGGTCTCGCCGCCCGGCCAACCACCACCCCGAACCGCCGCTGTTCTGCTCCCCCTCCTTCGTTCTCTCTGCCGAACTGCTGTTGCTGCTGTTTCTGTTTTGCCGCCCCTATCGACGGCAACCACCACCACCTTAGCTGCCTCTCGCCAAGCCGGAGTTGTCCACCACCGTGCCGTCAGCTGTGAGGAGCCGTGCCGAAGCCAGCCTCTCCTTTCTTCCTCCTCCTCCTCCGCTCACCGTAGCTGTTGCTGCGTTCCTTCCGTGCTTGACCAGACGCCGCCGCGGTTCCTTGCTGCTGTGTTACGTCCGTTCGTCAGAGAACTCACCAACCAAGACCGTCGGTCCATCCGCTGGCCAGCTCAGCCGCTGCTGTCGCCATCCCTCTCTCGGGTTTCGGCCAAAACCACGACCAGCGGCCTCGCTGCCTTTCGCAGCCACCAGATCTGGTCGCCAGAGCCCTCGCCTGGTCACCGGAGCTACTGGCTGCCGTCCGGAGTCACCGGACCGCCTACCAGCCAGCCCGTGCCGCCTCAGCCCAGGTTTCCTCTATTTCTCGGCTCCTCGTCGCGCGGACAGCTGCCCTTGGCCGAGATCCAGTCCTGTGCCGCCTCACCTTGACGTGTCAGAGGTTCCTAGGCATTCCCCTCATCGTTGCAGTCGCGCTCGTGTTGCCGGAATCGCAAACTGGTGAGTTATTTTCCTAATACCTTAATTAGGAGATAATATCGTATTAGGAGTAGTTTAATTAGTGTTAAGTGTGATTAGTGATTAATGTTGATTAGTTGTGCTTGATTGTATATTATTTGCCATTAGTGAGATTATGATAAGTTAATGGTGGCTTGAGTATGCTTGTTGCTAATTAAATTGAATTATGGTTAATTAACGTTATTTTATTATACTAATTCTATTTTTGGTTAATTAATTTGGTTAAGGAAGGATTAGTAGGAATTATTTATGATTAATTTTTTTGGAGAAATAATTAATTCATTTTATGGAAATTAGTTATTTAGGGAAATATTATATTTTGTGGAAATTAATTAATTATTTATAATATTAATTAATTTCGAATTATGGGATATTTTGGATACTTAAATTATTTAGGAGAAATAATTGATTATGATCACTCGGGGAGAATCGATTAAATTGAGCAATATTTATTTAGTTATTGCTTATTGAGGAAATGTTGGTAGTTATTTATAATGGTATTATTTGAACTTTAAATATTCATGTGATACTTTATGGAAGTCAATTAATTTTGTTAAATAAGTATTTATGGAAATGATAAATAGTTATGACTATTGTGTGTGAGAGCCTGTTAATTGTCGGGACAATTAACTTCCTGGTTATTAAGATGGATTATGAGAATTATTGGAGCTTATAATTATTTTGTTGTAGTCAATTATTTATGGAAATAATTGGCTATAATTAAATAATGGAGGTAAGCGATCGTTTATTGAAGTATGTTTATCTTGAGGATTATGTTGACTTATGTGATTGCATGCTGAAGTAATCACCTGCGATTACTTAACTGTACTTTCTCTACGTGTGAAAGTTGCAGTGTGTTGATAGGTGAGCACAACCATGTTGATATTGATTAAATGAGGAAAAGTGAAATTTACTTGAGTGGTTGAGGTGCTTACATGATCACCTAATGAGGAGTGGCTGTGATGAATACCCCAATGTGAGGAAGGGCGTGTCTTGTGTGGCCGTGACCAAACCCTCGTATGATTACGGGCGTGCCTTGAGTGACCATGATGAATACCCTCGTGTGAGGACGGGCGTGCCTTGTGTGGCCGTGACCAAACCCCTGTATGATTATGGGTGTGCCCTAAGTGGCCGTGATGATAAGCCTGTATGATTACGAGTGTGACATGTGTGGCCATGACCAAACCCTCGTATAATTACGGGCTGTCTTGAGTGGCCGTGATGATCTTCCCATCTGAGACGGGCTTGCCTTGAGAGGCCTTGATAAATACTTGGTTTTACCAAAATACCGTCAGCACAAGTGTGGGCAAGGACCAAGGGGTCTTAATAATCGGAACGTGCATAGATGCAGGAGTGCATGAGTAATAATTACTGTGTGATGTAGATGATTGAATACATTTACTGCATAATGGTTGCTTGGCTTGATGCGTGTTTTCGCGGGGGAGATGAACGATTGGAACACGTCTAACTACTATGCACATGGAATGTTATATGTGTGGTGCTATAATTACATGTGTATTTGTTTGCCTTTATATGGCCTGTGTGACTAATATCGTGTAGGGTATGTGCAGCCGTGCAGTAAGATTACCTGTAATTAGATTTGATTGAGGTTTCATTGCACGTTATAGACAAAGCAAAGTGGTGGTCGCTTGACTTTTGATTGGTCATCGTTGATAGGTTGCATGATAAGGTTGTACCCGAAGCAAACAAGTTTCCTAACTGAGATTTAGGATAACAACTTACCTAGATTTTGTTTAATTGGTTATTGTATAATCATTTTCAGGTCCCTGATGCATGCACTTGGCTATTGACTTTTGGGAATGATTGGACCTCGAACCCTAAGGATAAGGGAGGAAGTAGATTGACCCATTCTGCCCTTATATGTGTATATATTTTGATGGCCATTGGATTAGCACCTAATGATAGGACCTGGATGAAACGAGGTCGTTGTGAATTGTCTATTTTCTGACTATTCCAATTGTTGATGTTTGACCAGGGTTTAATATTCATTTCTGCATGCGCATATTTCTAAGATAAAAAGAATAGTCGGCAACGCGTCCTACGATGTCAAATTCAAATGACTACAAGTGTAAAGGGGATCGTCGCGTGCTCGAGGGTCAGGGGCATTACACAGCTCCTGTCACTGTTCTCCATAGGTTTAGGTCCATGCACATACAAACCGTGAAAATCATGTCAAACTCGGTGTTTCAAGTTCTTTTGCTTCTGGTTTCCCTCAATTTACAAGCATCAGGAGCTGCACCAGGACTTCCAATGCCTAACTGCAATGATAAGTGCGGGGAAGTCACGATTCCGTACCCCTTCGGAATAGGAACAGGGTGTTTCTTGGATGAATGGTATGAGATCGTCTGCCTGCAAGACAACGCGGTTCCCATACTAAAGAAGATTCAATTGAGAGTTCTCAACATTTCACTCGCCAATTTTACTTCAGAGGGGGATGGCATGATAAAGGTCAGTCTTCCAGTAATTTACTTAAATGCAAGCTGCCAGGACAATGGAATTATTAAGCCGTTGAGCTTAGTAGGAAGTAAATTTGTCTTCTCCCAGAGATGGAACGTCTTTACATCGGTCGGTTGTGACACCGAGGCAACAGTGACTAGTAAAAAATCAGATGTAGTCTTTACATCAACCGGCTGCCAGTCGAAATGTGCTGGAAACAACCCCAACATTCGCCGGTATAGTAATTGCTCCGGGACTGACGGATGCTGCCAGACTACACTCCCCTTAAATCTTCAGAAGTATTGTGTGGATTTCAAAGGTGGACAAAAAGGGGACGAGTATGCTTTTCCGTCAGAGAGATCATGGCTCTGGAAGTCGGACGTTCCAGGTTTATATGAATTGAGATTGAATGATTCGGTTCCAGTGGTGTTACAATGGGGGATCAGAAACGATACCAACTATTCACGCACGCTTCGCAAAAGCTCGAATATCTCATGTTACACGAGTAGCTTGCCATATGTAGAGTGCTGGTGCGAAATGGGGTATGGTGGTAACCCTTATATTATTGGAGGATGTCAAGGTAACATTCCGTTTTAGGGGCACCATACAGCGAAGTGGTTTGTTCATTCCCAGATTTTTGCATTCATTTAATGATCCCATGCATGCTTTTCTGCCTTCCTTTTTCCGTTTTCTGCCCAAGGTTATACAAAGTGAATGCGCTTTCAAACAAAATTTAATGGGACAGTCCTATCTTTACAAGCATAAGATTAAGCCATTGAATTAACATTTTATGAGGAAATGCGACTGATTACTCTTGCCAATTACACTCAAGGAGACGGTAATTCGCTGCTAATATATTTTTACCATTTGTCATCAGATATTGACGAATGTAAAAATCCATCTACGTGCCCCAGGATAGGCTCGACCTGTGTGAACAAACCGGGCAGTTATTACTGTGTTGAAGGTAGAAAGACAGCTAATTTCATTCTTATTGGTAAGTAGATCTTTTTAACTTAGAACGTTAGACCACTTTATGCTCTTAGCATTATTGTTAATAAACACAGCATAGCATAAATTATGTTCAGAAAAGAGTTACCTTACCCTTGGTTCGAATTTGATTGTCCATTCGCTTGTCGAATGATATAGAAAAGTTTCAATCAATATTATCTATCAAAACAACTTCAAAAATTTCTTTGCGCACTAATACTTATATTTTACAAATAAGAAAACACTTGGACTTTTCAAGGTTTCTACTTATTCTCGTCAGAATTGAATTTGGATTATTACAGTCCTAATCAACATGAATGCTGGTAGGAACTTTTCCACTTTCATCTATAGTTCGCCAAATTCCTCGTAAGAAAGATCAATTGTACAGTGCAAATGCATGCATAGAAATTTCACTGGACGGAACTTGAAATGGAGTCAAGTTAATTTTATATGGTTGTTAACAAAAATCCATTTGACAGTGGATTCAGGTGAATCACTCTTATATGTATTCCTTTGAATCAGATTCTCCTAAATTCTTGATGATAAGTTGCTTCATAGATTCTTGACAAAAGGGTACATTGTTCTCAATTTATCCCCATAAACTTTTGCAATGCAGGGGTTGGGGCAGGCCTTGGAGCACTGCTTTTGTGTCTTTGCTTATGGGCGTTGTACAAATACATCATGAAGAGAAAAGAAATCAAACTCAAAGAGAAGCACTTCAAACGCAATGGTGGTCTTTTGTTGGAAGGTGAGCTATCTTCATCCCAAGACAATGTTGAGAAAAGCAAATTGTTCAACTCCAAGGATTTAGAGAAGGCCACTGACAATTTCAGCGAGGATAGGATCATCGGGCAAGGTGGGCAGGGTACTATTTATAAGGGAATGTTAACAAATGGAAAAATAGTTGCCATTAAGAAATCAAAAGTAATAGATGAGGGAAAAGTCGAGCAGTTTATAAATGAAATCTTCATTCTCTCACAAATCAACCATAGAAACGTGGTTAAGTTATTGGGGTGTTGCTTGGAGACGGAAGTCCCACTTTTAGTATATGAGTTCATACCAAATGGGACTCTATACCAATACTTGCACAACCCAAATGAGGAGTTTCATGTATCATGGGACACACGGCTACGAATTGCAACTGAAGTCGCAGGAGCCTTATTTTACTTGCATTCAGCAGCCTCCATTCCCATTTATCATCGAGACATCAAGTCCACCAATATCCTCTTAGATGAGAAATATCAAGCAAAAGTGGCAGATTTTGGTACTTCCAGGTCCGTTTCCCTCGATCAAACTCATGTAACCACATTGGTGCAAGGGACTTTTGGCTACCTTGATCCCGAGTATTTCCAATCAAGTCAATTCACAGACAAAAGCGATGTGTATAGCTTTGGAGTTGTCCTTGTTGAACTCTTAACAGGCCAAAAGCCAATCTCATCTCTAAGGGAAAAAGAAGGAAGAAGCCTCGCAACTTATTTCATAATTTCAATGGAGCACAATTGCTTGTTTGACATTGTGGATTCTCAAGTTTTGAAAGAAGGTAGAAAGGAAGAGATTGCATTAGTTGCTAACCTTGCCAAAAGGTGCTTACACTTGAATGGGAGGAACCGACCAACAATGAAAGAAGTGGCAATGGAGTTGGAGGGGATAAGGAAGGTCCAAAATCCTTCAAGCATTCAACAAAATCAAGAGGACCATGAGGCAACTAAATCTTATGCTGCTGCTTTTCCATCTAGCAAGTCAAGCATTGATATGGATGTCATTACATTTTCGGATGTCCAGCCACTCTTGCCTAGTGGGACATGGTGAAGACCCGTGTTGCCTCTTACATTTACGAGTCATATTGCTGTGTTTGTCATGGAAATCGGTGTTCAGAGCAAAAGAAAGATGGGAGGAAAACTTGTTTGCTTATTGATAGGATGACTTCGAACTTATTCTTGATATCTGGGATCAATGAACTATTATGTCATACCTATCCCATATTTTATTAAGGTCTTATAAATAGCTAGGCGTGATTGTAATGTGTATGTGGCAATTGGAAAATACTTTCCAAATTGCAATCATCTAGCTTGAGCATGATGCAACCATTTTACTTAATTTTGAGATCCATATGTACCTGTAAATTTTATCATTGCAAAATTTACATCAGTCACATGAGTACTCATGCGAACAAGCATCTTTGCTACACCAACCTTCACCATTCGGTTGGCTTGTTACACGCAGATGATCAAAGATGTACAAAGCTCAAGTCATTTGACCAAGCTTTTGACCAAGCTTTTGATTTTCTTTTCTGCTAAAACATAATTCTGTCCTAGATATGCAATTGGTGTGGAAATCTTCTAAGATGACCAATGAAGCTGACCATGTTAAATCTTGGCCGGAACGAAGAAGGGTCTTGGAAAAACAAATGTTGGAACAACTCTCTAATCCAATGTATAAGAGAAGAATTCACATGATTTTTGATCTAGCAAAAATTAAAAAGATCCAATGCGTACAAGGAACAATTCAAGTCAGTAAGTAAAGGAATAAATATCTCAATTCTAGTGCGATTATCGAGGTTCACAATAAAGAGTCTTGAAAAGGCATTCATCTTAATAATGCTCAAAAGATGTATCACAGGCTCAAGTTAGTAGACTAATTCTTTGATTTTCTTTTCTGTAAAAATATATCAATTCAGTTCTAAATAGGCAATTGGAGTGGAAATCTTCTGAGATGACCAATCAAACTGACCATGTTAAATTTTGGCCAGCACAAAGAAAGGTCTTGATAAAACAGACAGAGACAACGACGTCCAAATCTAATGAAATATATGAATTGTGGTACTCTTTGGAGAAGTCAATGCCGACTGTGACCTGTGTTCGTCTTTATTTTTGCCACGTGTCCCACAATAGAACTTTTCCTTTTTTATTTTTCCACAAACTCTAAAAGAATTATTCAAAAACATTTTTTTAATAACCTTAGAAGCTTCAACATTGCTAAATTTAAGTAGGAAATATGTAGGTAATATTTTTTTCTAGCCACATTTTTTACCAAAATGATTTAATTGAAAGTGATGATACATACCAAGACATGTCCTCGGTGTCTAACTTTTCCTTTTCTCTTTTTGACTTTCTACAACCACTAAGAAAACTTATTCAAAAAATCTTTCGAAGAAAAATGATATCAGAGAGCTTCATCATTGCTAATCTTAAGTAGGAAAAAAAGATTAATAATTAAACTTTCTAGGCTTCTAGCCACATTTTCACCAAAATGATTCAATTGAAAGTAATTACATATACTAAGACAAAAGGACAAGGCACAAATTTCAAACTAAAACATTTGGATTACAGCTAAACTACATCCAACTAACATAATTATAAGCATTTAATGAATAATTACAATAATTTCCTGTAATTATTAGCATCTGACACTTACGAGTCATATTACAGTGTTTGTCATTGGAAATTGATGTTCAAAGCAAAAGAAAGAGGGAGGAAAACTTGTTCGTTATAGTTATTTATTGTTTATGGGTTTATTCTCAATGTCTAGGATCAATAAACTATTATGTCATATCTATTCCAAATTTATTTAGCTCCTGTAATTAGCTAGGCATGATTGTACTGTGTACGCACCAATTGGGAAATACTTTACCAATCTCGAGCATGATGCAGCAATTTTACCTCATTTTGAGATCCATATTATAATTATTGTACATTTTATCATTGCAGAATTTACATCAGTCACATGAGTACTCTTGCAAACAAGCATCGTTGTTGCGTCAGCCTTTACCATTCAATCAGCTTGTTACATGCAGATGCTCAAAAGATGTGTCACGGGTTCAAGTCAGCTGACCAAGTCCTAAACGTGCAATTCGTGTGGAAATCTTCTTAAATGACCAATCAAACTGACCATGTTACGTCTTGGCAGGAGCAAAGAAGGCTCCTAGAAAAAAAGGGGAGAGAGACAACGGCTTCCAAATCTAATGAATTATATGAATTGTGGTGCTCTTTGGAGAAGTCAATGACGATTTTGACTTGTGGTGGTCTTTATTTTATACATGTCCCACTATCGAGCTTTTCTTTTGCTTTCTTTTACTTTTTCCACAAACTCAAAGAAAATTTGAAAAACATGTTTTTGAATAATTTTAGAAGCTTCCATATTGCTATGCTTGAGTTGAAAAAGGGTAAATAATAATTTTTTCCAGCCATGTTTTTACCAAAATGATTCAATTAAAAGTTATTAAATATATTAAGAGATACGTCCTTCATATCGAACTTTTCTTCTATTTTTGACTTTCTACAAACTCTACAAAAACACATTCAAAAACTCTTTCAAAGAAAAATGGCATTAGAAAGCTTCACCATTGCTATTAATAAGTTGGAAAAAGATTAAATAATTAAACTTTCTAAGCTTCTTGCCACATCTTCACCAAAATGATTCAATTGAAAGTAATTACATATACTAAGACAAAAAGATATTGCACACATTTCAAATTAAAACATTAGAATTCTAAAAAAATTGTATTAATGTTAATTTTAAAATTATAAGTGACCGAGCCAATCGATACGGGAGAAAAAAAAGGATTGGCAGGTGGTGTTTGCACCCCAAAATCACAAAAGCTGGACATACAAAGTTTATTTTCTCATGGATTGTGGGATCGTTGCACACGTGTGTGCTGCTCTTGAGGTTTTGAACCTGGATATTCTATCTTTTCTGGTTGATTTGGTTTCAATAAAAAAAAGAAAAAACCTTTTGGATGGTTTTTGAGCTCAAAAACTTAAGAAAACAAACTCACATACTGAAACACTGAATTTTTACAAATCTTCCAAAACCCATTAAACATGTACCCTTCATGTTATAAATGACCTAAAAGATCAGAACACGTTTAGTCTCTAGTTGGTTGAACTTGGTTCGAAAAAAGCTAGAAATAAGTTACATGAAAACGGGTACAACTACATGTCAAATGTAGTAACAAGCTCCGCAATATTTCCGTAGCTAAATTATGGTTAGTTCGGTGTAGAAATCTGCACCGAACCAACTAAAAACCAAGTCTTCTTCTGCTTTTCTCGGTCAAAGAATTTGGCTCTGAAAAGTAATTTACTTTGGACTTTTCGCTTGTCCCACTACCAGAATGGCCTTAATGCCTCAAATGCGGGTCAAAGATTACCTGTGTGGTTCAGTTGTCCTGGACAATCGGATTCCAACTCCGAAAGCTAAGTTCTCAGTACCTTTCAAACATTGTCCTGATGAGGCTGTCCAGGACAAAAAAAGGAATCTTCAAAGTCCTCCAATTTGAAAATGACTTGAGAGCCTTTCTGGAAGGAGACACTTTGTTGGGAACATGAGAAAACATCTCCAAACCTCATCATGTTAATATCCTGTGTTTTCTTTTTCGATTAATTTCTTTCCCCAACTTTCCAATCCCCTCTGGAGACACCGATATTTGCAGCCATTCACACATTGGGAAACGTGGTGGAGATCAAGGCCAGTAAAAAACGTTTCTTCGCAAAATTAAAAGCTTTTAACGAATTATAAACATACAACGCTAATAAACTAAACTTTGGCCCTAAATGAGATTTAACACAAATTAATTTCTTAAATACCTAAACAACGCTGAGCTAAGGTTAATATTCAGAATTTAAAGAAAGAGCATATTCATGTTGAATCAGAAGCAGAAGTGCTCGAGCTAATCAATACTAAACAAAAAGATTGGCAATGAAGCATGAAATTTGTTGGCAAAAAGCAAAGACGTGGAACGAATAATTTATCTCACGTAGAAGAAGAAGAATTCATACAATGTTGGTCTAGGAAAAATTAAAAAGATCCAACGCGTATAGAGAATTATTATAGTTGGTAAGGAAAGAGAATAATATATCTATACTAATGTACTTAACGGGTCTGCAATAAAGCTTTTTAATATTGATATATTTTGGGAATGCTCCAAGTCTTTCTCATAAGAAAACAATGACAAACTTAAGTCCCCAACAATGGGAAAAACACTCTCGACTGCTAATATTGATGTCCTCTATATCAAGCTTTGATATTTCAGTCCCCAAGGAAGCATCCTCAGAGATACTAGGAAGTAACAGAGCTGCAACAAATTTATGCATTTTATGCGTCCAGTACATGAACATTCTTCCCATCTTCCATGTTGAATTACACTTCTCCATCGGTTTAGGTCCATTCACATAACAAACATGAAATTCTATGTCGAGCTCGGATTTACAAATTCTTTCCCTATATATGAAGTTACACCAGCAAAAAGAAAAAGAGAAAAAAGTTCCTAGATAATAAGGCTGAATAGATATGCACACACAAACCCCATTGATAATGTCCTTCCTTGTGGATGCACGCAGATGGAGGAATCATTGCCATTAAGAAGTCGGAGGTGATCAACATGGGAAAAGTCGAATAGTTCATCAACAAGATTGCCATTCTCCCATAGATCAACCATAGGAACGTCATTAAGTTACTAGGGTGTTGCTTGGAAATAGAGTCATAGCTTTTGGTGTACGAATTCATACTAAATGAGACTATTTTCTAGTATTTACATAACAATCCAGTATTGTGGGACATGTGCCTTTGAATTGCTAGTGAAGTAGCAGGAGCCTGTCCTATCTACATTCTTCAGTATCCATCTCAATCAATCATTGGGATGTCAAATCTACTAATATTCTCTTGGATGATAAGTACCATGCAAAAGGGGCTGACTTTGGCACTTCCAAGTCGATTTTGGCCAATCAAACTCAAGTAATCACAAGAGTCCAAGGGACATTTGGCTATATAGATCCTAAGTATTTTCAATCAGATCAGTTCTAAATAAGAGCAATGTGTATTGCTTGAGTGTGGTCCTTGTTGAACTCTTGAGAAGGCAAGAACCAATCACATTTCTTGGAGAGGACAATGAGAGAAACCTCACAAGCTATTTTCTCCTCTTGATGAACAAGAACCACCTATTCGACACTGTGGACACTCAAGTTTGGAGCAAGGTGAGAAAGAAGGGATTGTCACCTTTGCTAACCTTGCAAGAAGGTGCTTGAAGTTACATGGAAGATGCAATCTACAATGAAAGAAGTGGCAATTGAACTAGAGCAAATTAGAATGCTAGAAAATCCTGCCATCAGGCATGGACATACTCAAGAGAAAAGTGCATAGTACAAGGAGAAGGACACCATAAATGTCTTAACATGTGTACGGCTCTCACTTTAGTGTTATAACTTTTTGCCAACTTACTTAAGTATCAAAATTAGAGAAAAATGATCATTTAAGTGCCAACAGCGAGAAATTTTGACCAACATTAACACGACTTTTTTAATGAAAAAATTGGTCCATGTGGTGTTTCCACGTATACATCTCCCCCTCTCCCTCCATGTCATTTTTTCTCTCTTTTTCTATTTTGTTCTTTCCTTTTCAGTTGGCACTGAAAAAATCGCTTTTAAAAAATTTTGGCATTGAAAAAATTGTTTTCTAAAATATTTGACACTTAAATGATCCGGTGAAAAGTTGGCTAAACGAATTTATTCAGCAACGACTTTTTCCGACAAGCCATGTTAGCAAAAAATTTTAATAAAAGAAGGCCACATCAAATTTGCAGCCAAAGAGATTGGAGTCGGCATTAAATCAATCGTTTTTCAAAAAAATTGGCACTTAATTGAGCCACCGAAAAGTTATGATACTAAAGTGAGCGCCGTACACAAGTTACGACACTTCTGATGTTCTTCTCCCAAGTAGTATACATTTGAAATCTGACGTGTACACACTATCGAACTTGCAACCATTCATATATATATATATATATTTCCCAAATGCATCTCTCACTTCAATTGAAATTCATGTCCTCTAGATCAGTATCACTAGTGAAATCCATTAGTTGAAATTAGCAAAATCTTACAACCAGAATGTCTAAACTTACAACTAAATTGTTGCAAGTGCCCCTACTCGCAACTACTCTCGCTCCCATAGCCACTCCCGCAGCCGCTCCCGCTCCCACTCCTGTAGCCACTCCCGTTCTTGTAACCCCTCCCGCACAAGTGCCCACCCCTACTACTAGGGCTGCGATTGTTGCTTCACTTGCCACCGCCCCCTGCCCTACAGTAGCCGCCTAGCTTTCCAAAGTTGCCTCGGTGGCATCCCAGGCCACTTGGGAGCCAATAGGGTTGTTGCTGTCTGGTTGGAACACCGATCAAGATACGCCCATTGTTGTGCGACAACTCCTCCAATAGAAATAGCTGAGAGAAGGTGACTCCTTGTTGCTGCTGCTACCGTTGAGCATATGTTCCTCCAACTTGTAGGTCGATTTGTCATGGTATTCTGTTATTCAACCAGATCGTCGTCGAAATGACGTGAATGCATTGACCAAGACCTTAGGACATATGCCACCTTGGAACAGTGCATTGCGTCTGTCCCAATGACAGTATGCTACTCATATCGGATTATGGTATGGTCCATAAATAAACGCATGAGATTGGACCGATCACCATCAAAGGCTGTGTAATAATCTTCCGCGAAGACATGTATTCTCTTGAATGTATTCATTGATAAATCTAGGGACGAGGCGGAGTGAGGGGAGATGAGATGAGCGAATAAACCCTAATGGAAAAGAGGGCACCACGAGGGGAGATGAGATGCTCAAGAAACCCTAACAGAAAAAGAGGTCGCTGCGAGGGGGAGAAACCTGGGGAAGAATAGAATACGAGATAGAAAACTGGGTGTTGACACCCTAATTTTTGTTTACATGTTTTAGTTGCTTATTTATTTTGCTTATATTTATAAAAAATTGAAATTTCGAAAATCAAAAAAAAAAAGAGAGGGGAAATTCGGTTGGCTGGGCTGACCAGCCTAGCCTTGCCCTTTTGCTCCCATTTTATCTTAGCCTAGCCCATATCCCTCCATTTTTTTTTACACATCCGGCCCATCACCTCCCCCTTGGATTCTCTCTTCCTCTTCCCTCCGCACGGCAACGGCAACCTGCAGAAGAGATAAAAAAATGGGAAGCAAGTGGCAGCAGCAGGTCGGCAGAAGGCAGCAGCAGCAGGTCGGCAACGCAAAAAAAAAAAAAAAAAAACAGAAAAAAGACCAGAAGAAAAAGAGGAAAAAGGAGAGACGAGAGGGGACGGAGAGAGAGGAGAGAAGAGAGAGCCCAGGGGAGCGGCAGCACGCAGCAAGGGACGCTCGACGACACGGACAGAGGGGGTTTTCTTCGGGCGACAGCTTCTTGCCACCGCCGGGGGCCGCTCCGCGGTAATTTTTCGACGTCGTTTCTTGGTCCCGACATTCTCCAACTCCTCTTCGACCTGCTGGTGATCGGCATCTTCTCCGACGGCGGCGACGATTTCCAGACCTGAGAAGAGAGAGACCGCCAGCAGAGTGACCGGAGCAGCGAGGGAGGCGGATCTGCAAAAGGGGTAAGATCCGCAGAAGAGGAAAAAAAACTGAGAAAAATCGGAAGAGAGAAAGAGCCGTCGGTCGAGCGCCGTCGTCAGTCAAGCAACGCGGGACCGGGCTCCATCACCACATTGATCCGGCACCAACGCCGTTCAACCGCCAACGACGAGGCTTGCTGGTGGCTCGCGCTGCTCGCATCGTCGGCCGCGCCCAAGACCGCCGCCCATGCTATCCCACGACGACCCAGTTGCGGATCTCGGCTGAGCCCCACGCCGTCCGTGCTGCCGATCGTCGCCACCCCCATCCGAAGAACTGCAGCAGGAGGAGAAGACACGGAAACGCAACAAGAGGCCGAGCGAGCAGAATGTTGAACCAGATCTGAGAAAGATGAAGACGACGCGAGGTAGACGGAGCCGACGAAGACGGGACCTTCGATGACCGACGCCGCCGCGCTCAACCACCGACGACAAGACTGGCGGTAGCGGCTCCGCTCCCGTCGTCTCCCTCGTCCGAAGCCGTGCCGACGCACGCCTCTCGCCACGACCGACGCAGCCCGCAACCATCTTTCTGGGTGGCCGTTCGCCGTCTTGTCGCCCGCCATCGGTCTCACGCCGGTTGCCGTCGATCGCCGTGGCCGAGCCGGATACGCTCGCCCGCCGCGAAGTAGCAAGAACGGAGCAAATCAAGAGGCGCAAGCGACAACTCCGATCCGGTCAAGATCCGGGTCGGGTAAGGTACAAGCGGGTAGGGTTTATCTGTTGGGTTAGTAGAAGTGGACTGGGCCGGGTTTATGTTTAATTTGCTATGTGGGCTTGTTTTTATTTGGGTCTCGGTTAAATTGTAGGTTGGGCTAATTTCGAATGGGCCTAAGATATGTTTGGGCTGAAATTTTGAGAACTAGAAATGGGCTTTTCTTCTTTAATTTTGCTAATGGGCCATTTTAAATATGTCGACCGGGCCGTTCGCCGGCCCCGGTCAATGCTCCGGCCAGGACCATTAGGTGCAGGCCGGTCTAGTAGGGCGGGTCACCCGACCCGGTCCGAATCACTTTTTTTTTAAAAAAAAAAAACAAAGCAAAACAAAAATCCAAAAATTTCAGAAAATCAAAAAATATTAAAAAAATAAAAAAATCTTAAAAAAAAAAGTAAAAATTAAAAAATCGAAAAATCATCAAAAATAAAAAAATTTTGTTTTAATTTCAGAATTTTTTTTTTTCTTTTCTTTGAATATTCAAAAATTCCAAAAAAATTAAAAAGGGATTAGAAAATTCCAAAAACAGTAATAAATGTTTTTCTTAAATTTTCAGGAAATCAGTAAAATAAAAAGTCTTGAAATCTTGTTTTCTATAATTTCGAAATTTTTGAAAAAAAAAAAAATAAAATAAAAAATTAAAAAAGCATAAAAATTCAAAAAAACTTAGAAAAATCAGAAAAAATTGTAAAAATTCAGAAAACCCTTGGAAAAAAAAATCAAAAATTGAATAAGCCTTTAGAGTTCGCAATAGGGCTTCTCTCCTGTGCCTTGTTTTGTCACTATTTTTGGATGTTATTTCCTTACTGTAGAACGGTTAGAATAAACCTTAGTTCTCTCGAATGTGTTCTCATGACTTTGATTAATACACAATCGAGTTAGGTATCGAAAGGGCGTTAGTCGTATGACTAGCGTAATCAAGTCCCTGACCCTAGATTATTTGGTTGCGTAGAAAGTGAGGCCCGCTCCCATACCTCGCTTGGTTTCTAGCCGACCCCAATAGGCTAGTGGCGACTCCTTGTTAGAAGACTTTCACGATATCCCAACGTCGCGCGGGGTATGGGTTTAGGAGGGTCTGAGTTAATGATGGCCCGCCGGCCCGAAATTAACAATACCCCTAAACCTATTTCTATTTTCAGAAATTTTAGGTCGCGACACTGGGCCAACCTTAAGGCCCAGTTGGATTAATGCAAACTAGCCCACGAACATTTTTTCTTTTAAAAATCCACCCCCGGCCCACTTAAGGTTCTAACCCAGTCATGCACAACCCATCGTGCAAGCCATCTCAAAGCCCATCTTCCATTTTTTATATATATTTTTTTCTATTGTGGGATTTTTTCCTCTTTAATTTTGTTAGTGTATATTAATAGGCACACTACGCAAAGTAAACTCCCAAAGGTGTCGGCCAAATGAAGGGACCACTCCCGGATGCCTCTGCTAAGCTAGCCAGAGGGGTCGGGGCCCATGGGAAGAGCCGGACAGTGACGGCAGTGGCATTGAGGTGGAGGTGGAGGTGGTGGAGATGGTGGTGGTGGTGGTGGAGGAGGGGGAGTTTGGTGGAGAGAGGGAGGCGAGGCATTGTCTAACGAGTGACATAGACGGGGCGGGCTTTGAGTTGGAAATCCGTGTGAGTTAATGAAATTTTTTCTGGTGAGGGGTTTTGCGAAGTTTTAAGCTGGAGCCCACTTCTCATTGGATCAATTTGGGATGTGATCCATGCAATTCAAAGTGCTCTTTCTCTTTCATTGTTAGCGATAATGTGTGTGTGTATATATGATAAGTAAGTCAAATAAAATTGCTAATTTCACGTGAGATTTGATAACTTCAACAAAAATGAGTAACTTGATGGCAAAGGAAGAGTAAATTGTTAAACTAGTAGATGATTTTAAAACGACATAATAATAAATTCTGAATATTGATTCAAATAATAGTAAGTAATCTAATAGTAATTTGTACTTATCATTAGTACCTAGATAAAGTGAGTACCTAATGTTGACACCTAAATTTTGACTATATACTAAGATTAAATTGTCTAGAAAATTAGGGACTAATTTGGCCCTAACAAAAAGGATTTTTGCACCACCTAAATACTAATATCATTTGCATATGTTAAGTTTATTTTCTATCTTTATTTTACCCTATTTTCAGGTTTATTCTTATTATTATTTAAAAAAGAAAAAAGAAAAAAAGAGAGGCCCATAAAGAAGCTGGGCTTTCGCGCCCAGCCCTCTTCTACCTTCTTTCTCCATGGCACGGGCCTTGGGCCCATTCTCCTTTTGATCTTCCGCCTGGATCAGGGCCCATTCGACCCCCTCACCTTCACGGCCCGGCCTCTCCATCTTCTTCTTCTTCTTCTTCCCTGCTTCTTCTGCTGCACGCGAGAAACAGAGGAGCAGAGCGGAGGACGGAAGCTAGGGTAGCCGAAGACGGATGGGGACGTCTCGCATGCGCCATCAATGCCATCGCGCGAGATCCGGCGCAAAACCTGGGCGGAGGGGACGTCTTGGCGCGGACTTCTTCAATGCCGAGATGGCCCCAGCGGAGGTCATGCCGAGGTCACTCCGGTTCGGCCGAGGGAGAGCCCGGCTGATGCGCCGAGGACCGCCGGTCGGAGCACCTCCGTCGACCGGGCTCCTTGCCTATAAATAGAGGGGTTGAGCGAAGGAGAAGAGACAGCAACACGGAAGCAAAAAAAGGAAGAAAGAGAGATCTGAGAGAGAAGTGAGATCTGAGAGGGGAGGAGAAGCAGGAGCTCGGAAGGCTTCCTTGGAGAGACATCCAGGAGGCCGGTTCCCAGCAACCGCTGATCCGAGAGAGAGAGAGAGAGAAATCGGAGGCAGGCGGGGCGGAGGCAGATCTGCCGAGAGAAGCAGAGATCTGTGAGAGCAGAGGGAGAGAGACCGTCGGTTTCCCGTGCCTGAGTCACGGCCGACGGCTCGCTGCCTTCCCCAGATCGAGTCCCGACGCCACCATCGCTCAACCACCCCCCGACGCCGTTTGTTCACCAGCTCCCGTCGTCGGCCGCGCCCAAAACTGTCGTCGTTTTGTCCCACGACGACTCAGCTGCTGATCTCAGTCCAACCTCCCCAACCTCTCGTCTTGACCAGCCGTCGCCTCTGCTTCAGCTGGCCACCGCCCTTGCTGCCGCCAGCCGTCGCCCCTGCTGCCTCTTGCCGCCTCGTCATCGCGTCAGCTGGTCTTGCGACAACCGCCGTCGCTCGCCGTGGCCGGGTGGGGAAGCGCTTGGCCGTCTCCCATCGGCGCCGCGGAGAATCTGCAGGGAGGGGGCGGAGCAGTCGGTCATGACCGGGTCGGACCCGTCGACCCGGTCGACCCGCTAGAGTTTGGTTTTGTGGTCTATGGGCTGAAGTGGATTAGGCTTGTTGGGCCCTTTTGATAACTTGGGCCGGACTTGATTTTTTTGGGCTTGACTGTTTTTCTTTTATTTGCAGGTAATTCCCTTGGGCCAAGCGAATTTGGCCCATTAACCGTATTCGGCCCAGCCGAGGGGCCCAACGCTCGGGAGCCCGAACTGGTCCAGACCCGGGCCGGACCAGGAGACCCGACCCGGGTCCGGTTTGTTTATATTATTATAATAATAATATTTTCGAAAATAAAAATAAAAATAAAAAATAAAAAAAAATTTTTTTCCAGAAAATCCAAAAAATAGTTTATAATTTCCCAAAAATCAGAAAATCCGAATAATATGTTTTATTTTCCAAAAAATCAGAAAAATCCAGAATTAATTTTTAATTTCCAAAAAGACCAAAAAATCCAAAAATGTTTCATATTTTCCAAAAAAAGCCAAGAAAATCCAGAAATATTTTATGTTTTCAAAAAAATCAGAAAAAGCCAAAAAAAGGTTTGTTTCAGCAATGTATGGAAAAATCCTTGAAAAATGCAAAAATATCAAACCTGAGGGTTTAAACAAGATTAGGTATCGGAAGGGCATTAGTGATTAACTAGTGTAATCAAGTCCCCGATCCTAGTTTCTTTGGTTGCGCAGGAGTAAAATATTTCTCTCGATATTTTACTTGGGTTTTTAATCGACCTACCGCAAACTGATTAGTGGCGACTCCTTTTTAAATGAAATTGAATTGCAGGTTAAAAATTCAAACCTTAAGTTGTGAATTGATGGGCTTGGGAGAGCCCTGGCTAAAAGCCCTGATAAAAGGCGTTCAGCCGCGCCATTAGCCTCCGAACGCGAAAAGGAGGTCGCGACACCTAAAAAATGGTGGTTAGCAAACCTATATGTTTCAATAACTATGGCAAAAGAAATTCACCAGTTAGGTTTTAGTGTACCTTGTTGTCATTTTTAAAATCAAAGGAGGAATAAGAGATTTATTTTATAAGAAACTTTTGTTTTCACAACGCTCTTATGGTTCTAACTTTGGGATATGTTAAGGTCACCTTTCAGCTTGTATGACTGAAAATAAATTATCTTTTCAAAGGGAGAAAAGAGGTAATTTTATGGTTGAACCGTTTTATGTCTAGTTGGATCAAACTCAATTTTGATGGGACCTCTAAAAGAAATTGACTTCGGTTGTTCGTAATAATTAAGCAATTGGCTTGTGGGGATCGCATAAACTGTGCATGTGTGCTCTCCACTTGCGGTAGAACTTTGGGGGTATTAATTTGAGTCTCAAAATGGCCATCTCATTGGGATTGTAGAGGTGGACTCTCAAGAGGTCATTGTCCTTTCCCAAACTGGAAAAATGTTAGAATATTTCCGACATGTCAAATCATACATACTTTTAGGAAAACAAACTTATGTGCAAGTTGATTAACGTATTGGGTACTTCAAACCTGTTATGTAAATAACACTCTAATATTAGATAGACCACCGAAAAATTTACTTAATTTGTTAGTTTTATCAACAGAGTAATAGTGTAACTTTGATCTTTACCACATTTTCTTACCCAAAAAAAATATATAGTTTTGTATACAAACAAGTAACTTCAACAAAAATGGATAAGCTATTTGAGACAGCAGTTTGAAATTGATAAAATAGAGATTCGTTTATCAGCTCAAATAGAAAATTAGCAATCTAAAACCAATTGGTAATTTCATTAAAAAAAAATCTATTGGGTCTCTCCTTTGATAATTACTCCATGGTGGGACGAAATTCAATTGAAAATTGGAAATGCTACAAGACCATCCACCATCGCCAAGGGCATGTTGAAATATCTCAAGTGCTTCCATTGAGCAATTATCATTTGCGGCCGATACACAAGAGTACACAACAACATGATTTACAAGAGATCCGCCGATTTCTCCTACCTACAGCTAGTAAACAAATTCTGGGGTGCACCTACCAACTCAGCCATCAAGCAAAGCAAACCTTACGAGAAGAAGAAATGGCGATGCCTGCACACAACAAAATAACGCACTTCAATATTTTCCAAGAATTACTAGAGCCATTCTTTTGGATCTATGCAAGCATCGAGTAGCTTCCACTCCTCACTTGCTTCCTCTGGTTTTTGCACAGAAAAAAGGAGACATCCGGATTTGAGTTGATAGGTTTAAGAAAGTTTATTCTACGACCAAAATTTATTTGCATAGACCCATTAGAAAACTACATGGTCACATTCCCACCGAGCAGTTAATGGAAGAGAAACAAGGACCCTTCTGTCTTCAGTCCAAATGTTGTGTCCCGATCATAAACGTACAATTTCGGAAAGGGAACATATTTATGAGGATTAGAGGGGAAAAACAGGAAATCTTCTAATTATGCTCCGAGGAGCAAAGGTGTGATACCCCACCTCCTAAGCATTTGAGATAGATGGCTATTGGTTAGGAAAAGTTCTATGGCCATAAGATAAATGATTTCCTCGAGTACTTCCTAGTTCCTATAGAAAGTCAACGGTGGCCTAAATAATCAGTTTCAAAAAACTCCATTTCAGCCAGAAAAGGTCACCAGACAATAGCAAAAGTTCCAATTGGTCTATGATGGAGAAGTTAGAGACTAGATACACAAAGGAACAACACATTGCCACTGCTGCCAATACAATGCTATGCATATCACAACGATCTCCCACAAAGATTGCACCTATAGCAACTGAGCAATAATGATCTACAAATGCAGAAAGCTCCAATAATCTCATGTCCTCTAGATTAGAGTGCATATCACTCTGCTACATATCACATCTATGGATAGAGAAGTGAGAAACATAAAAACCCAACCACTTTGACCGCAACAATTGTACCATCATTTAAGAAACAAACATGAATAAGCCTTGTGCAGATAAAAGCTATCAAGAAGCATTGAATAACCCCCAACAAATGTAAAAGGGGCACTATTGGCAATTTAGCTAGTCACTACAATAATTGGAACTTCAATCTCACATATTGGGGAAGCTCAAAATCCTCAAGAAATGACATCTAGTCAATAAGGAACAAATTAACATGCAAATGTCTTTCTTTTCTTTATGCAATTTTTTGGGCCATTCCAACATTGATCCTAGAAGGTCTATCACGCCCCGAATCCCGAGCACGCGACAACCCCTTACCATGGTCAATTGAAAGCGACGTCCCAGGACTCGTTGACGACCATTCATTTTAATCTTTTGTTATGCGCAAGCGGAAGACGAACCATCCCCAGTCCAACAATCAATCAGGGATAGAGGGATGAATAACAAGAACAACCATCACTACTCATTTACACAATTTACTGGATTAACCAACGGAGGATTGTCTTTTGAATTACAAGTCCGACAAAATGGGCCGATCCATCCTCTAAGCCAGGCCAAAAATAAACTAGGCTAATCCAGCTATACAGAATGAACCCTCGAGTTCAACACCACGGTCACTCGGACCCATCGGACTCGACTCCGTCAGGTCGATCACTGGAGAAACGGGGGGCAAGATTCTCCACAACGGGTGCACCATTCTAAAGACCTGAAAAATGTTAACTACGACGGGTTGAGATAAAATCTCACCGAGTTCTTCCCCTAAGCCCCGGTTAGTACGCCAACTCAACCCGGGGTATCTCTCTATAACCACCCCTCACTCGACCCGACCACAAACACACAACAATCAACAATCAAACCACAGACAGATTCAACCAACAATCAGAGGTCGGTTCGCATGCAACCTTACCCGGTATGCCATACCCTGCACGTTAAATCTCATTCAATGCAAGCAATGCAACCAACAATCGAATAGTCGGTTCGCATGCAACCTTACCCGGTATGCCATACCTTGCACGTTAAATCTCATTCAATGCAAGCAATGCAACCAACAATCGAATAGTCGGTTCGCATGCAACCTTACCCGGTATGCCATACCCTGCACATTATAAGTCAGCACAATATACGTAATGCACATAGCCGTTAGATGATGCAGTTCATCAATCACATGCGAGTCGCGTCACAAGCGATCTCACATGGCCATTGCCACCCCTACACGTTATCAATTCATGTGTGCGTGCCATAAATAATATGATCACCTCATGCATAATCGGAACCAATGATGCCATGTTTTCTCATGCACTCTCGCATTCACACGTGTTTCGATTATTATTGCCCCACAGGGCTACAACTTGGCCGAGGTGCAACGGCGCTACGACACCCTTCCTCCGCAGAGGCGCAACTGTGCCCTTCCGTGCTATTGCTATGGCGTTATGACGCCCTTCCTCCGCAAAGGTGCAACCATGCCCTTCCGTGCAGGCTGAGGCGCTATGGCGCTACGGCACCCTTCCTTCGCAGAGGCGCAACCGTGCCCTTCCATACCCTTTGAGGCGCCACAGCGCTACGACGCCCTTCCTCCGCAGAGGCGCAACCGTGCCCTTGTGTGCCCTCCCTTTCCATAATCTCCGATAAATCGAGTTCAACTTAGTGATCACGCAAGCATTCCATCACAATCCACTTATTATCTTTGAGCATTAGCCAATGCACACATGTTTGCATATAAAACCTCAAATCATTTCTCACAAAAGCGGTCCATTTCTGATGTCCCTCGGACAAACCATTTTCCCCACCTTTCTCATAAAAGCGGTCCATTTCCAGTGTCCCTTGGACAAATCACTTTCTTTCTCATAAAGGCGGTCCATTTCCGGTGTCCCTCGGACAAACCATTTTTCCCTTTTTGTGAAATTCACGCGATTCATGCGAATGTTCATGCCACGACACATCAATTTCACTTCATATGATAAGGACATATGAAATTATGCACAATTTCACTTCCGGATGAATAGTGCCCTGAACAGTAATTCATGAACAGTAATTTTCGAAATTCAATTAATAATAAATTAAATTCAGAAATTAAACAAAACATTGATTAAACACAAATTAATCAATCCATTAAGCTAAGCAAGCTTAATTATCACATAATCCACAAATAAGCACAATTAAGCATAATCAAGCATAATTAAGCAAGATTAAGCTAAGATAATCTTAATCACCTATCTAACCACCTATCTTAGGGCTAATACAACTTAATTAACCCTCCTAAATCAGTATTAACACTAATTAACCCAACCTTAAGCAAGTTTAGGCACTAAATAGGGATTAGGGGCTAAACTCACCCGTTAAGCGGGCCGGCGACACCGGTGCGGCGGCGGCGACGAACCCGACACCCGGGGACTTCTCCCACAACACTCCAAGGCAGTCCCGAGACGGAAATCACAGCAAAAGCTTCTGCTCAAGCCCCCAACTTCAGAAAACAGCATTGTAGGAGGAGGACAGGGGTTGACCGGAGTTGAACGGCAAGCGGCGGGCTAGCGATCAATGGCACCTGGGGGTCGAGGGGGAACCACTTGTGGCTGGTATGGGCGGAGATTGGGTCGGAAAGGGAGGAAAATGGCCGAAACAGCAAAACAGAACAGCAGCAGGCGGTTAGAAAATGGTCCGGCCGGCGGTGGCTTTCGGCCGGGATACGGGTCGACCGGCAGCTCGTTCCGGTGATCGGCTGACGCTATTTGAACGGAATTTCTCTTCTGAACATAACAGCGGGTGGCACGAGACGAGATTCCAACGGAAAGGCAATGAACAACTCAGATTTCGGTGAAAGGCCAAACTGAAAAACAAAGGAATGAAGGAAAACCATGAGAGAGAGGTGTTGCGATTTTGGAGAAGATGAAGAGGAGAGAGAGAGTGAAATGAAGGCTGAAGGATAAGCCTTATCCAAGCCATCAAGGCTTGCCCCACTTGCCAAATAATGACCTCATCTTATCTCTCTTCCTTTTTGACTTTTCTTCAAAATATCCAAGGGCATTTTGGTCATTTCCACCTTGCACATTTCCCAATCTGTCCTTGGGTTGAAAATGGAGGAGCGGGCCTAGGAAAAAGGCTGGAAAATAAATAGAAATGGGTTCGAGAATTTATTGGGCTCGAAACGGCTCAAGGTTAGACAACGGCTCGGAAGGGTAAATGGTCGGTTTGGCCCAACGGGCTCACTTGCTTGCCTCGGGCCTTCCATGGCGGCTGTCCCACCTTGGGCGTGAGGCCCACACTGTTCTTGCCCGGACCACGTCCTCGTAGGCTCGTTCTCTTGGCCCAAAAATCCCTTTTCCAAATACTCGGCTCAATCGGCAGTGTCGACTGTCTAAGAAGTATCGTCCAAAAGTCCTTCTCGAACATTCTCGAAAATTCGAAGTCCAATCTTGGATTCTCATGCCTTGTCAATTTCGCCCAATGCCATTTTGGTACTACTCAGACTGACAGGAGACTTTGAGGATTCACGCGTAACCGACTCGTACCAATTCACATTTAAGGCTCCTCGACACATGGACGTCCTTGACTACATGAAATTGCGAAGAATCGATTCTTATTTCAAAGTACACGATTACCAAGGATCGACATCGGGCCATTTGCGGGTTCGATAATAGTAGACGGAATCACCCGTCGTCCCATTATGTTCTGCCCACGAATCGACTTCTAGTCGTCCCTGAAATCAACCTGCATGACTACAGGATCGTCCTTACGCAAGTCTCACGGTCGAGTCGTTTTTCCCAGGTCAGGTTCTTTAATTGCACGAGCCTTTCCCCTTAAGGTTAGTATCTCAGGAGTGATCAGTTCCGAGTGAGATCAACCAACAATGCATTGACGAAATTAACGCTCGTTCCTCCCTAAAAGGACTCAAATTTCAGGATGTTACAAGGTCCATAAAGACTAAAGTAAAAGTTATATCATACATGCAGAAAGGCTTAATTGTCAATCTTCAGACCATCATTCCACACTCTGAATAGGTAAATTAGTGGATGAGGACTTCCAGCATGTTCAACAATGTGTCATACAAAGATAGTCAGAAATGAAGTCAATCTATTTCCAAAGAAGTGGATTTCAAATTTCATACAATCCCTAATGCCCCTTGCCTGTTAATACATTCACCAGTTAAATAATAACTATCTAAGCAGAAAGCCAGCACTAAACACAAATGTCCTTCAACTGAAATTAGCAAATCCTTTCAGTCGGGTACAATCGGAATGTCATAATCCAACACAAAAGCAGGCAATCTAATGCAGTTTTAGCCCGGGAGAACCCAAGTGAGTGAAACTCACCCTCTCCCGCGTGTAGGGCCATGCCGATGGCCCACAGCCCCCGCTCTCCGGCGTGGACACCTCCGCCCGCGGCCGCGCCCAGCTGGCGCCATGTGAGCTTCTCCCTCCGGCGTCCCTGCCGTGTGGGCTGCTGTCAAGGAGCCCTCGGCCCCTCCTGCCAAAGCCTCCGCCTCCAGGGTTAATGCTGGTCGTTCTGTGACGTGAGTCCGGAACGCCGAGGTCACGATATACAGTTCGTCGTGGTAGAACAAATCCCTCTCCAAAAGATAGTGCTGATCCTTCTCCAAAACAAAGTGCTGATCACGAGGTATGAATACATTTTCGTGCAAGGAACTACCTCACTAAACTAAACTAAACCAAACCAAGTATACCTCAGTGAAGAAGGAGGTTACTCCCAGCTGCTGGATAAAACACATCCCTCCAACTTGCACGACTATGCGATTATTCAGCCCGATCATCTTGGAAATCCTGCAAACGTTATGTCGGCATGTACCCAAACCCTCATAAAATGCGGCAATGGCAGCTCCGCCAACGATAGTGTTCTCCTCGTATCGGACTACCGAATCGTCCCTCAAAAGGCAACGGATGAGGTGCCGCCGACCATAGTCAAAGTACCCGTAATACTGACCCACGAAAACATTTGCGCTCATGGCTGCATCCATCATAAGAAATGAAATCTAGGGGAAGAAGAGGGCGGAAAGAGGGAGAGAAGAGATCGGAGAGAAACCCTGAGGGCAGAAGAGGCGGAGCGAGGGCAAGATCTAGAGATGGAAAGAAACCTTGAGGTTACCTTTGATCATCAGAATTTGAATTGCGATAAGATAGGAGAATGTAGGATTAAAAAGTCTTCAAATATCCTTCGGATTGTTACAAATCCTTTCCCATATTTGATGTGAACCAAGATAGGATTTAAATCTTTTCAAATTTCACCTGCTCAACTTTTGTAGAGAAATATATAATAAATAAATGAATAAATAAACTATTGCGCATGAACATATTTAAAAATAAATAAAATTCCGGCACATGAACATTTACAAAAAAAAAATGAGCCCCTGGCCCTCTTAAAGTTCTAATCCACTCTTCCCCAACCAACCGCGCAAGCCATCCCAAAGCCCATTTTCTAATTTTTTTTATTTTCTCTCTTCGATTTTTCTCTTTTGTGGGTTTTTTTCTCTCTTTAATTTTGTTAGTGTATGTTAATAGACAAAAGGGAAGTGACGGGTTTGATGAATTTGTTGCAGCATCAATGAAAAAAGGGGTGGTGAAGGGATATTTCCATGAGCTATCACTTTTTTGGTCACTTGTCACTAATTGAACCTTATGAAGTTTCCTTTCAATGTTAAATAGTGGGGGAGGGTTCAACTACTAATTCTAGAGGACGTAAGCCTGAATACGAGGAACATGGAATGGCATGGAATAAAGAGATGGTAGAGATGGATCCTGCTTAGGAGGATGGAGGCAAGATGATGACTACCGAATTACAAGTGCAATTCAAGATTGCAATGGCTAAGAGATGAACTTTAGGATGTATCAAGTGAACTATTCTGAAACACACAAAAATGAGACTTCAAAAGATGCCGACAGGCATGCGTGGATTATGTCATCCCTTCTTTGATTCTTCTTACTTTGGACAACGCCATGCAAAGGGAGTAAATGGGACAATGCAAAGGGGGGTCACGCATGAAACAATGACAGTGGCCTACGAGCCATGCAACCGACCAAAGTGGCACATGCCAGCTTCCGCCCTTTTCTTCGTGTCCACGAATGGAGGAGCGACGGAGCTATTTAAGTTTGATAGCATAACCTGGAGTTATATGGAATGACCGTTGTCCCTACAAGTACTCTTCAGTGTTTTTGTCCTCCCCCTAGCCCTGCGATGGCCATCTTTTATGAATCCCCGCAACGTCTCTTTTTGGAACAGGACAATCGGAGCCGATTGTAACCCCGTTTTTGGCTCCACTTTGACACCCATCGTACCATCAACTTTTGTGCATCATTTCGGATTCTTGTGGCGACTACACATTTTTTTGAGCTTTGAACTGCCTAGTGTTCTATTAGGAGGAGGAGGAATTTTCAAATAACTTATGGTTGAAGGTTACACCCACATTCACCACCGACAGAAAAAACTTGTTCGGCAGATGAAAGCCATCAAAGCAAATATATAAAAGTGCACAAAAACTACTGCAAGTGCAACACTTGAAAGAGCCCCAATGTCAGAGAGTAGAGCATAAATTTACAAATATATAGAGAATTGAGGATTTTGGTCTCAAGACTATTCTATCATCTTTTTGTGAAATTTTGAGATGATACTTCCCTACGTCAATGCTAACTTTTTAATTCAATAAAGGACTCATCTACCTAATTTCATGTCATTTTAAACATCCTATAGAAGTGATTCTACCAAAATTAGCCAATTGCGTTGGAGCTTCACTGATGTAGGAAAACTACATACTGTTATGAAGAGAAGGATGATAAGGTAATCAATCACTCAATTATTTCACAAAACCTAGGTTTATCACAAATGACGCACCAAAACCATAAAATATCTCCAAAACTAGAGTAACTGAATCTATCAATTCAATATTAGTTCTAATTCTAGCATTATCTACAAAATTACAATCTATACTTGCCACGGTATCTAGAAGACCAATAATCGACCAATAATCACAACTACATGACTTGCCTTTGGGTTTGTCATGAAACCTGACAATTGTCCTTGATAACAAAATTTCTAAAGTATTTCTAAGAACTAGACGACCATAGGTAATTTATTCTTAGTCTAGAATTTTTGCTCTTGAATTCCTTATCATAAGCAAGCGGTGTTAATCCTAGCCTCAACAATTAAGTATTTCAACCACTTCAAGGAGTTGACTTGAGACAATATCATTACAAAATTAAAACTCTTGCTTACAAATGCTCAGAAGGGATATTTACTATTTGATACACCAAAATGCTGCTTCCTAGAAAGGACAAAGACTATAAGAAACATATGCAATTAACGGATAAATTCACTAGACTTTATGCATTTCTTACTTCTTACCAGTTATAGTTGCTGAAGTTGAACCTCCACAAGCAATAAAGATGAGATGCTCATTAGCAAATGCCTCGATCACTGTAGGAAGTTTATGAAGAATGGCGCAACTAACCATGTCCACCATGACCCCAGGAGAACACCTTTCCATCATCTTATACAATGTACCATGAACTTACATCAAAATCGGAAAAAAAAAATGCAAAAAATTATTCCCATAAAGAAATTCTTGCTTCTCGTTCCCTGCCGTGAGTCCGGGACGCCGAGGTCACGATAAGCATCTCGTCGTTGGCCAACTCCTTCTCCGAAAGAAAGTGCTGATCATGAGTTATGAATACATTATTAAACTAAACAATATATTCGCGCAAGTAACTAAACCAACTAGCTCATTAAACTAAACCAATTAAGTATACCTCAGAAAAGGAGGTTGCTCTTGCCGCTGGGAACAATATACTCCTGCAACTTGCATGACGCCATTATTCAGCCCGATCATCCTAGAAATCCTACAAATGTTATGTCAACATCGACTAGGGGTGTGCAACAGACCCAAGACCAGCCTAGACTACCCGGAACCGGACCAGACCGGATCGGAACCGGTGGTTCTTAAGGGGACTGGTCCGGTTCTTGGTTCCAATAAATTGGAACCGGTGGGTACTGGTCCAGTTCCCGGTTCCATGGGTGGATCCGCCCGCCCGCCTGCCCACCTGGACTAGACCAGTATTGTAATAATATATTAATTTTTATTATAAAAAAAATTAAAATTCTAAAGTCCCATAATTTGAATTATTTCCGCATTTTTTTGTCTGTTCTTGTGTGCATGGAACTTTTCTTTCTCTTTACTTTTGAGTTCGTTTTTACCTTGGTCGCTATGTTGATTTGAGGGGCTTGTCTAGAAAGGAAAATTGAACAAGTTGGAGAGGTGGGTTCGAAGGATGAGATCATAAAGAATAGAAATAATGAGAGTTTTCTTGATGTGTAGATTTTACTCAAGTGGGGATGATCGACATGCTTGTAATTTGTGAGCAAAACTAATTTGAAAATTTAAACTCCCTGCTTCCTACTTCATTTAAACTCATTTATTCGAGCATATAGCATATTGCATCCATCAAAATCTTATCATAGTAATTTGAGCAAAGCCAATTGCCATAACACCACGAGAGACCAAGAGGCGGAGAAAATTCGAGAGGCAATGAAGTCATAGTAGGGGAGATAGAAGAAAACCATCACAATCACAAAGACATTTCGACTAATGTAGTCTTTTTGTTGACTCTTAAATTTCCGAAATATAATTATGTTTGAGTCATTCTTCTATACTTGAATTTGCATCTTCTAAGCCTCTATCACCGCCCACTTAGAATAAACAAGCGTGCTTAAAAGGGGATTGAAATTGAGATATGCGATACAAGTTCTTCCCTTTTGAATCAGATAGATTCATATCTGAAAGAGGTGAAGGATTCCTCGAAAAGTTAAGGATTAGTAATCCCTTTTAGAAATTGAATGGATTCGGCCTTATACATACGCGCACGCTTAGAATAAACAAGTGTGCTTAAAAATGGCAATTCGGCACAGTTTTTAGCCATTAGGCGCGATCGCTTGTGAGACCGGTTTCATGGATCCATCCGGAAATTGAACTGGACCGGACCGGTGGGCCGGTTTCCGAGTTGATCCTCGAAACCAACGGTTCCTGGATCCAACTTTTCAGAACTGGTTCTTAGTGGGCGGTTCTCGGTTCTAGGGTGGAAACAACCCACCCGGACCATGTACACTCCTAGCATCAACCCAAACCATCGTAAAATGCGGCAATGGCAACTATGCCAACAACAGTGTTCCCCTTGGACTATCGAATCGTTGCTAAAAAACGCTTTATTTGCGGTCCACCATAGTAAAAAACAAGAAAATTGTGTAATACTGGCCCACGGGGAAAAAAAAAACCTATCGGCTTCATCCATTATGAGAAATCAAGGGGAAGAAGAGGGCGGAGCGAGGAGGAAGAAGAGATCGGAGAGAAGAGGCGGAGCGACCGAAGATCCTAAGGGACGGAGAGAAAGCCTAAGGATGGAGAGAAATTCTAAGGCCGAATTTGGTTGTACGAATTTGAATTGAAATATAATAGAATAAGATAGAATTAAAAGTCTTCTCAATATCCTCTGAATTATAAAATATCCTATCACGGGTTTGATATAATTTAAATAAAATATTCTTAAAAATCTTTAAAGATCTTCCAAATATCTCTCTAATCATCCTTGTACCTCATTCCCTGTTCATGCGTTCACTTGTTTTGCTTACCACCGAAGGAAGAGATCTTAATGCATTTTTAATCCCAGACACCACCCCCAACTTTTTTTTTGTTTCAAAGTAAATCCCAACTTTTATTTGAGTTCGAAATATATCCCTACTCAATTTATAATTGACAATAATATCAATTATTAAATTTTGAATATTATCTTTTTTATTTTAATTTTTTATTCATATTTTTTTATTAAATTTTCAATTTCTTATTTATTAAAATTTTATTTGTTCTATTGGTATTTGAATTCTATTTATTTATGGTGCTATCCACGTGTATAAGAGAATTTTGGATTTATTTACTTGATTTTCATTAAATAAAAGCAAGACTTCTATAACAATCCACACTAAATTTATAAGGATTAGTCGATTGTATTTCTTTTGGTGACGGTATATATTTTATGGGATCGATGAGGATATATTTTAACATTGTCGATTGACAGATAATGCAATCCCACTAATGAGAGGTGGAGTTACACTCAAATAGACATGGCGCTCACCGAAGGCAAAAGTTCGTTGAACTGGGGATATTCCACGTCGTGTGACAAGGATTGCTTGTAAAGTTTGCTTTTAAGTCTGCATTGCTACCCTAGCAAAGTTTCAAGGACCGAAACTCTCGGTCTGATTTTCGGTTTTTGTTTTTATAATTTTTTTTTAAGGGAGGGTGACCACAATTCCAAACAAAACGCGAAAAGAAAAACAAAACATAAACCACCGACTCTCTCGCCTCTAAGATAGATTCTAGGGTTTTCGTCTGTCTGCATGGCTGAAGAACAGGACCAGAAGGGAGAGATGACGACGACGAACGATCGAGAGAAGATGGATCTGGCAACGGCGGAGGCCAAGCGGTTCATGGAGGACTACTACAGGACGTTCAATGCGAACCGGGCGGACTTGGTTAACCTGTACCGGGACGACTCGGAGATGGACTTCGACGGCCAAAAGATCCCAGGCAAGGAGGCTATCCTCGCCAAATTCATCTCCCTTCGGCGGTTCCGGTTCCAGATCGACAAAATCGACTGCCTGCCCGACGGCTTCAAGGGCGGTGGTGCGCTCGTCATGGTCACTGGCTACATCTGGTTAGACGGCAGGCAGGATGCCTTCCCTTTCGGCGAGGTCTCTCTTGGTTTGGATGAGATGGCATTTTTGTTTGTTGATTGAATATCACCTTAGGTGATCCCTTCATTATCAGAGTATCTATTCATCAGAAGATTTACAGTGGAACCGAATTGAGTTGCTCCGATCAAGTTTAAAAAATGAAGAGATGCCTAAAGAAATTCATTTTTTTTAAAGTCTTTATTTGTTGTGAATTCTTTGCAATTTCCTCTGTCAAATCGGAATCGTACTCCTCAATCAATCAATCGTATTGCGTATTGCATTTTCAGTAACATCTCAAGTTTGTCTAACACTGCTGTGATTCTGCTCCTCAGACGTTTCTGTTGGTTCCAACACTACGATGAAGCTTTCATATATTGCACCAGATCTGGACGACCTATACTTGGAGACTGGAGCCAAATTTTAAACACCTATTATGGTGTCTTGGTCCGATGCCAGATGAGTTATTGCAGCAAGATCAGGATCAGGATCGATATTTAGGAGTCAACAAGCCTGAGGACGCATAGGGACTGTCCAAGACGAACCGTTTTCTCTAGGCTTTACGGAGGATGGGAGGAGTTTCAGTCTGTATTATTTTCAATGTCCGATTGTCTATAACTTCTGGTAAGATAGAACCGTGGATGTCTAAGTGGAGTGTGGATGTAAGTGGAGTTCTTGTTCGAATTGGGTCTGCCTATGTCAGATTGCTTTTTATATTTCTGTTCCCCTCTCCCTTGATAGGGAGAAGGTAAAAAAGAAGAAGAATTGCCCTGTTTTCCTTATATGAAGCTTGCAGTTTTACTTAGACCCTTGACCATTATTGTTGATCGTGTGTGTTGATTTAGCCCATCATGATCTTCGTGAAGGGCACCAACTTTGAAATCGAAACCGAAATTGAAGTGGAGATGAAGAGACGGTTAGTTTCTTCTTCCCGCTTTTGGTGGTTTTGTTGCCGGAGCCTTTCAATTCGGTTCCTAGCTTTGTATCTAGTGGTTTAGGCGTCCGATTATGGCTTCAGGATTGATCTCTAGCGTGCGTGCGGCTTTATGCGTGTGTTTCAGTTCCGCGTAATTGAACCCACCGTTAGGGTTTATTTCGATTACCTTGCGTTCACTTGCTTTTGTGCTGTCTGAAGTTGTGTGTTTTGGTTTATATTCGGTTTGGCCAGTGGGACCATGTAGTTCGTGCGCGTCGATTAGTCCTGCTCTTTTTTCGAATTCTTTTGGCTCCGTGTCAAGGTTTGGTTGAGTAAAAATCTTGGTCTTGGTTGATTTCTTCACCGGGTATTGTTAAATTCCCAAGTTGAATGAGACTGTTGGAGTCGCAAAAATTTTGTGTTACTGGGGCGTATTGCTTGGATTTTGGTGGATTTTGCCAAAGTAAGTGGGGGGTTTTCGTCATCGTCCTAATTGCTGTTGAACTTTATGTGTTTAGTTAGGGTTGGCATTTAACTATTTGAAAGATGGTTTCATCATCTGACTAGACGTCGTGGGCTTCTTCAGTTGTGAAAATTCAAATGCTGACCAAGGGGGGATGTGTATGCACATTCGTTTTAGCAAACTTATTCTAGCCTTGATATTGACAATAAGAAGCACCACCTAGGTACTAGTTGAATATTTCGGAGCTTGGGCTTGGAGGAAGTGCGAACATCTTTTCTCCGAGCCCCTTTCCTTGTTCTGCAGAATTGCATCATTTTCACCAGTGTTGCTGTTGTGGAATGTAAATACTAGTTTCTTCACTGGTTTGATGATGTGTGGCTGACCATTGTCAAAGGACGTGTAGCGCCCGCCCGCGAAGAAACTTGCCCTAGTGACTTCATTCATTATTCGAAATCTAGGGGGGAAGAAGAGGCGGAGCGAGGGGGAGAAGGGATCGGAGAGAACCCTAAGGATAGAAGAGGCAGAGCTGAGAGGAAGATCTAAGAGATAGCGAGAAACCCTAACGCCGCGTTTGGTAGTCCGAATTTAAATTAGGATAGATAATAGGATAAGGTAGGATTAGAAATCTTTCAAATATCTTTCAAATTGTGATAAATCATTTTTCATATTTGATGTGATTCAAGATAGAATTTAAATTTTTGAAAATTTCAGCTGCTCAACTTTTTTAGAGAAATAAATAAATAACAGTTATCGTGCACGAACATATTTTTTTTTAGAAAATCCTGGCTCTTGAACATTTTTTAAAAACAAGAATCAGCCCCTGGCCCACTTAAAGTTCTAACCCACTCTTCCCCAGCCAACCGCGCAAGCCATCCCGAAGTCCATTTTCCACTTTTTCTATTTTTTTTTTGTCTTTGTTTTCCCTCTTCGATTTTTCTCTTTTGTGGGTTTTATTTTTCTTCTTTAATTTGACGGAAGTGACGGGTGTGATGAATTTGATACGGCATCAATGAAATGAAAAAAGGGGTGGGGAAGGGATATTTCCATAAGTCTTGATTTTTTCTTGTCACTTATCGCTAGTTAAACCTTATGAAGTTTCCTTTTAATGTTGAATAGTGGGGGAGAGCTTAACTACTAATTCCAGAGGACGTAAGCCCAAATACGAGGAACATGGAATGGCATGGAATAAAGGGAAGGTAGAAATGGATCCCGCTATGGAGGCAAGATGATGACTACTGAATTAGGGGCGCAATTCGAGATTGGATAAGAGATAAACTTTAGGATGTATCAAGTGAACTACTCTAAAGCACACGAGAAAACGAGTGTTCAAAAGATGCCAACGGGCATGCATGGATTGTGTCATCCCTTCTTTGATTTTTCTTATTTGGACAACGCGGTGGGAAGGGAGTAAATGAAGCACACGTGAGAAATGTGAACCATAAAAGAGAAAGTGCCTTGCCCATTATTAGGCTTAGTAAATAAGGAAATGTCCGAGCGCATGATTGTTGTTTTTACCCCTCGAGAAAAGGGGCAATGCAAGGGCGGTCACGCATGAAACAGTGACGGAAGATAACCTGGAGTTATATGGAACGACTGTTATCCCTACAAGTACTCTTCAATGTTTTGTTCTGCACCCCTCCTTGCAATGGCCATCTTTTATGAATCCCCGCAATGTCTCTTGTTGGAATGGGACAATCGACTAGGTTTCCAGCAAAGCCGATTGTAACCCCGCTGTTGGTTCCTCTGAGACGCCCATCGAACCATCAACTTTTGTGCATGATTCTGGATTCTTGCAGCGATTGCACACTTTTCCGAGATTCGAACTGGATAGTGTTCTATTAGGAGGAGGAGCAGGAGGAGGAAGTTTCAAATAACGTATGGTTGAAGGTTATGCCCACATTCACCACTGACAAATAAAACCTTTTCAACAAATGAAAGCCATCAAAGTGAAAGCAATATAAATATGTAAGTGCACAAAAACTACTGCAAGTGCAACCCTTGAAAAAACCCCAATGCCAGAAAGTAGAGCATAAATTTACAAATGTCTAGGGAATTGAGGATTTTGGTCCCAAGACAATTCTATCATTTTTCTTTTGAAATTTCGAGACAATACTTCCCTTTGTTAGTGCTAACTTTTTAACTCGATCAAGGACTCATCTACCTGATTTAATGTCATTTTAAACATACTACATAAGTGATCCTACCAAAATTGGCCAATTGCACTAGAGCTTTATTGATGTAGGAAAACTACATAATGCTATGAAGAAAAGGATGATTAGGTACTCAATCATCTCAATTATTTCATAAAAACCTAGGTTTATCACAAATGATGCACTAGAATTGTAAAATATCTCCAAAGCTAGAGTAATTGAATCTACCAATTCAATATTAGTTCTAAGTCTAGGATTATCTACAAAATTACGATTTGTACTTGCTACTAATATCTAAAAGACCAATAATCGATCAATAATCACAACTACCTAACCTGCCCTCGGGTTTGCCATGAAACTTGACAACTGTCCTCTATAACAAAATTTCCAAAGTATCTCTAAATACTCTAAACTAGATGACCACAGGTAACCTATTCTTAGTTTGGAACTTTCGCCCTTGAATTCCTTATCGTAAGCAAGTGATGTTCATCCTAGCCTCAACAAATAAGTATTTAACCACTTCAAGAAGTTGACTGGAGACAATATCATTACAAAATTTAAACCATTGCTCACAAATGCTCCAGAAGGGATATGTACTATTTGATACACCAAAATGCTGCTTCCCATGAAGGACAAAAACTTTAAGAAACATATGTAGTTAACAGATAAATTCACTAAACTTTATGAATTTCTTACTTCTTACCGATTATAGCTACTGAAGTTGAACCTCCACAAGCAATAAAGACGACATGCTCCTTAGCTAATGCCTCGACCATTGTAGGAACTTTCTAACTCTGGATAGAAGAATTGTCCGACTAACCATGTCCACCAGGACCCCAAGAGAACACCTTTCCCTCATCTTATAAATGTACCATAAAACATCCATCGGAATCAGAGAGAAAAAAGGCAAAGACTTATTTCCATAAAGAAATTCTTCAGCTGTCTACTAGTTAGAGCGAGAGAATGATATCTACCACCACCTATTTGCATGATATGTTCAAGGCTTGGGATGGGTTTTGGTTCCCAGCCACCAACTTTGTTACCCCTTCCAAGTTCATAATTTTTTTTTGGATTTGAAATGTAAGTATCATTTATAAGATGATGTACAAGAGCGTAGGAGGAAATGAAGAGGAAGGACAAGATCAACTAAATCATAACAATGTGCGTAAAAATCAATCCCTTCTAGATGCCGAAACTTAATAGTTCATATGGAAGGTAGAAGAAAATAAAACAATCATTGAAAAATTATTTGCAAAAAAAAAAATCAAAAATAATGATGAGCAAGGCAGAAACTCATTTATCCATCTTTGATAGCGTTTCCCTTGTAAAATAGAACTTCTTACGAGAAAAACATGAAAATCCATCTACTTATTGTGATAGAAAATGAGTAGATCATTTTGGGATGAAAGTAACGTCGCTGAAACTATTAGAATGGCCACTTATCTTACAAAATTAAATCCCTACAAAAACTTTAGAAATTTGTCTCTTCCGTTGCAGAATCCCCCAAATAAAGAACAATAAAGGCCCAGTGTGTGTGCCACTAGTCGCAATATGGCAAATCCACCCATCCCTGGACCGCTCCACCAATCTCGGCAAGAGCTCTCTATGATACACAGAATGCCCAAGTGCTGCACACTTATCAGAATGCCAAGGACGCTCAAGTCCATCAGAATCAGCATTCCAATCAAATTGACAAGAACAACAATGATAGCCACAAATATTTCACTCCCAATCCCTTCAAGAGGGAGAAGGGACCACACTACCAAGTGGAGGCCCGACCAAGCAAATCCAGTGCGACTGAGTGAAGACCCCCAAGAGCAATGCACCGAATGCCGTCCAGGTTAGGATTCGAAGTCAGCACGACGATCGGGTCCTTGTGACCGAGGCCTAGGCATCCGCCGTCCCCCTTTCCGCATATTCACAGCTTACCATTGACGACCAATGAAGAATGAAACAGTTCGCATGATATACCAACCTCAATGGCAGCATCTGAGGTTGGCAATGAGTCCGTGCAGCCAGAGCCATGGAGTCTGTCACACCTCGAATCCTACAGGGATGGAGGTGACACAGCAACCCTTTTCACCCAAAGGACGCAGCCTCTAACCACAAAAGGTCCAGCTCCCAAAAGTCTCCATAAAAGCACTCTCGCTCTACTAGCTGCTAACAAAAGAACTTGGAAAGATTGGGAAAGAAGGGTGAGCAACCATAAGCTTAGTGAGTAGTACATATCTTCTAAGTAGATCGAGCAAGCATTATACATGGATTCAAAGCAATATCAAAACTTTATAACTCAAACCCAATGTATAAAATATATAATGAATCATATGGGAGTCGCTTCTTATTATCGAAGCTTTATATTCATGTGAAAAACTCATTTAAATCACCATCACCATACAAGAATCAATGGTCAAGTTCATTGAATAATCTCCATTCAAAAATCACACGTCAATGGTCCATCCATTGACCAATCTATTGCTTAATCTTTTACCATGGTCACGACACAACACCTTGTGACAAGATAACCAAGATTCCCCCTTGGTAAGGTCTCCACCTATAATGCCGGTGGCTCAGCCCAAAAGGATATCCTAAACCCGGTATGCATACCAACATGTCCCTCAATGGGCTCACAATAATAATGAGCAAAATAACCATCCTTCAATATTATTCAATTCAGAGATCAATATCATAAACCAAGTAAATGCCTTTTTGCAACATTGTCATCCACTATTTCTCATTCATTTCTCAAGTCATTTACATACTTTTCCATAAATCATTTGCAAAGCAATTATAAATATATTTTGCCTTCCAATACTTTGCATAATATGCTTTCCAAACCTTTATAAACAATCACAAAGTAGTCCATGCCCGATCCAACTTTTATGCAATAATAATGTCATTTCATAATTCCATACCATATATAAGCCATAAAATTTTCTCACATGAATTTTACAAATTCCAAGAAGATATAGTACCACTCACCTCGTTACTTATGACCCAATAAAACAGTACTTGTATCGTCAAACTCGCAGTCCTAACAAATAATTGAGAAATAAGTTAAAATCTGATAAAACTCTACCTCACCTATGAGACAACTAAATTACGCCTTAACACTAATAAAATGACCCTTATGAGCTAACAAGTCTCCTATCGAAAGTGATTAATCAAAGCCGTTTATAAAGTAAGATTTAAGTGCGAAACTTGATTACGCCAAAAATTTTTCATTCGAACTCCGATCCAAGCAATTTTGTAGTCAAAATGAAGATAATTCCAAGCACTAGAAGACTCATTAGTTGGACAACCCAATTTTTAGCCGAAACCGACAAAATCAAACCTCAAGGTGACCGTGCACGTACTGTTCACTATGCGCAAAAAAGTTCGAAATTTCATTTCGGACAAACTAAAAGCTCAAATCTAATTCCATAAAATCCTATGGGTCCATGACGTCCTAAACTATCATTTTTATAAATTTTCACGGCTCAACAACTAAAAAATCGGACTTCACCGCTCAATAATTCCAATATTCCGAATTTGAGTCATAAACTAGAAAAATGCTTTGATTGGAGGAACAAGGGGCGCATGTACTCACCGGGCATTGCTTGAGGTTATCGAGTCAGCTTTGCGAGGCTCCCATAGTGCGCACGTGTGAAACCCCTCTTCTTCTTTCCCTCTCTTCCCTTTTCTCTTTTTCCCTTTCTTTCTCTCGACTGGTTTCACTTCTGTAAGTGGGAGTGAACCCCACATTCTCTCTCCTTCTCCTTTTTGACTTTTCAACTCTCATTTTCTTTTCTTTTCTTTTCTTTATTTTTTAAACCCAAGCGGGGTCCACCAATCAACAAAATAGCTCGAATATTACAAAGCCTGCTGGGGACAGGAGACAGCACAAGAAGGAGGGAGGGCGAGGACAGCGACCGGAGCTAGACACATTTGGACTTCCTTGATGCTATTGTCGAGTTGGCTAGAGGTGCCACGGCACCATGAGAAGAGCTGGACAGTGGTGGCGGTGGCATCACCATTGGTGGTGTCGGGGTGGAGGTGGTGGTGGTGGAGGAGGAGAAATATCCATCCTATTTTGTTGTCGAGATATCAAGTCCACAAATATCCTCTTGGATGAGAAATATTGAGCAAAACTGATAGATTTTGGTACTTCCAAGTTTGTTTCCCTTGATCAAACTCATGTAACCACAATGATCCAGGGGACTTTCGGCTACCTAGATCCCAAGTATTTCCAATCAAGTCAATTCACAGAAAAAAGCAATGTCTAATGTTTTTGAGTTGTCCTTGTTAAACTCTTATAGGACAAAAGCCAGTCTCGTCGATAAGGGAACAAGAAGGAAGAAGCCTCACAACTTATTTCATAATTTCAGTGGAGGTGAATCGCTCATTCAACATTGTCGATGCTCAAGTTTTGAAAGAAGATAAGAAGGAAGAGATTGCATCAGTTACTAACCTTGCGAAAAGATGCTTGAACTTGAATGGGAGAATAGGCCTATAGTGAAAGAAGTAGCAATGGAGTTGGAGGGGATAAGGAAGCTCCAATATCCTTTGGGTACTAAGCAAAATCAAGAGGACCGTGAGGCAACCAAATCTTATGCCGCTGCTTTTAATTCTAGCAAGTCAAACATCGACGTGGACATCACTATATTTTTGGATGTGCAGCCACTTTTTCCTAGTGCAATGGGCTGAAGATCTACTCTGCCTCTCATTCTTAGGAGTCATGTTGCTGCGTTTGTCATGGAAATCAGTCTTCGGAGTAAAAGAAAGAGAAAAGAGAGAAGGACATCACTATATTTTTGGATGTGCAACCACTTTTTCCTAGTGCAATGGGCTGAAGATCTACTCTGCCTCTCATTCTTAGGAGTCATGTTGCTGCATTTGTCATGGAAATCGGTCTTTGGAGCAAAAGAAAGAGAAAAGAGAGAAGGGAGGAAAACTTGTTAGTTTACTAATAGAAGGATTTTGGTTATTTATTTATTTCTTATTGGTAATAAACTCTTTCTTGATGTTGGGATCAAATAATTGTGAAATCATATCAATCCTCGAATTTGCTAGGCATTATCTTAGCATGTATTTGCCAATTTTGCAATCATCTAGCTTGAACAGGATGCAGTGATTTTAGTTCGTCTTCAGATTCTTGAATATTTGCCATCAATTCGATTGTTGCAAAACTTACATCAGTCCCACGGTGCACCAGCCTTCGCGATTCAATTAGATTGTTACTAGCCAGGGAAAAAAAAAACAAAACAAAACAAAACAAGAAAGACAGTTTCCCTTCCGGAAAGAAGGCGAACTTGCATCCGCCTTCCCCGCCCGGCTCCTCACTGCTGATCACCCTAAATTGCTGATGGCATAGAGCGATTGTTACCGGCTGCCGATGATTCAGCTGCTTAGATCCTCACTACGTGATGTATCAAACTCACCACCCCAACTACATATATCAACACCAAAGAACCCCACTAGTGGCAGAATTGTCTCTCCCGATCCTAGCAAACCTTTCTTATCAATTTTCAATAGCAAAACAAAAACAGTAAAAATCAATCGCGCTTGGACCAACTCGTATATAAGAGATATTTACCCCTCTTTTTAGGCAACGAAGATGTTGGGTGCCCTTTCTTCATATTTCCATTTATTTTGTCACGATAGTAATGTTTGATTAAATGTCCTTAAGGAACGTAAGTCCCATTGTTTATCGAAACAAAATTCTTTATGGATCATAAATTAGTTTTAAGTCTTCATCATTGAATTATAAATTGAGTACAAAATCATGGACTTTTAACAACGGATTTTTTCGTAGTTCAAACTGTCCCGGATACTGCTTTTCGACAACAAAAAAAGATTGCCTTAGATGCACTACTTGGGTTGTATAATTTTTGTATTTTCGTCTCAAACTTCACAATTACTAATTTCTTTGAGTAAGAACTTTTCTATTCAGATGATAGTATTTTCACGCGTGCATTAAACCTGTTCAATGAAAAACATCAATAATTGTGATTTTTCAATATTTTATCTAATTTTCTATTCAATTGGTCATAGATGCTATGTTTATTTAATAGTCACCTCCAAAACTACAAGTGACAAAGAGGGATCATGGCCAATATCGGCTTCTCTTTTTTTGATTTTTTTTTGGACTTTGGCATATATTTTTTTCTCTGTGAATCCTTTATTCGTTTATAAGTTTGGAACATTTTTTTATGATGGAGAGTTTCGTAAATGGTCGCATAGCTAGTATACTTATCTGTAACCACATCTTCTTCCCAAAAAGTTTAGTATCCAATTAATCGGGCCTGTCTTGCAGCCAGGGCCCCCTAAAGCCCACACCCATTCGCCTGGAATTGAAACAACAAAGAAAAGGACGTGGCCCACGAACAGGCATATCAGGAATCGAAATCTCAAATTCAGATACAAATTGTCGATCGGAATTTTGTGATCAAAAAATTGTATTGTTTCACTCGTTAAAAATCCCGGAATTGGTATTGATTAGCTACGCGTTCTACTAGGTCCAAATGGCACGCTACTCCATTCCCTATACTTGTACCCATTGTTGTGATATCTTTCATGTTGGATTTTTCATGAGACCATCTGCAAGTTGCATCTTCATTTCCAATTCATAAACTCTTAATATATCAAATGTTGAAAGTGTTTGTGTTAACTTGGAAGTTATGGTACAGTGATCATAAGAACAAAAGGGTTATGTAGCCAAGCATCCACTAGAAAATATTATATTTGAATTATAGTTACTTAGCACCACCCAAGACCCTAGAGATAAGCTCATTAACATAGTTTATTCGACATGTCAAGGTTCCCTAATTCTGCTCACATGAGATAGCAGTACCCCCAAGCACAAGTTCGTCAGAGCCTCAATCATGGCATAGCGATAATATCTGATCCAAGTGGACATGAGGCCATTGACCTAGCCAAGTCTAGCGATGGCACACCGACTTGAACCTTGTGGGCCAAGGAAAGTCATCTTCGGTGTAATAGCTAGAATAGAACCGATGGTCTTTCTATTCTATCACCGTTGGAGACTTTTATGTCAATGGCCCGTCTGATAAATGTTCTCATGTGATAATGTTATTGAAGACCACAAGTGCCGCAATCAACGAGTCATCCATTGGATCCCTTCATGCCGGTCTTCCCAGGTATGTTTACGTGCAAATTGGTTTCGTATAGATGGGACTTGATATGCTGAAGCTTTGACATTTCTATGATTAATGATATCTTATCATGTGGACCTGGATCTAGCAACATTTTCAGATTTGCAGCCATTCGCATCGGGAACTGCGGCGAAGGTAGCTCTAAAGGCATTGCTATACATGAACAGGCCCGGGATTGCTTCCAAACGCATCAATTTACCAACAAAAACAGATGTATTGGAGTGTGGTTCATACTTCTCATCAACATGATAGCATGAGGGTCCCACTCTCTCTTGTAATTGAAGGATGTAATAGAAATGCATAATGTGCTAATTATAATAGAATTCTATAGACGTAACCCTTGTTTAAGGAGAACAAAGATAAAACCCTGTGCCTCTCTTTCTTGCTTTAGCTCTCTATTTTCTTTGAGATCATGCGCCGAATCCTAACAATGTGTATAGTTTTGCGTGGTCCTTGTTGAACTCTTAACGAGACACGTGTTAGGAACATGCAATAGAAATCCAATACCTTTACTTGGAGAAATTGCCAAGAGAGAGCTCAAGTTTAAGCTCATTAACATATTCGGTCGAACTCACATTCACTTAAAAGCTTAAACCAATGAGTTATGGACTAATTAAAATATATTAACTATTCAACATTGAACCAATTCTCTGATATATGACTTCTCTAACACAAATCACACATACATCCCAATAATCTTCCTCTCACGTATGAGCTCTAGTATTAGATTTACTTCCTTTTAATTCAGGTATCCTCCTATATGAACTAATCTCAACTTAAATTTCCAATGCCTAACTTCATCCTTAGTCTTTTTTTGGGATCGAACCATTTCGAACCAAACCATAAGCTCTAGTGTTTGATTTACTAATTAGTCATCGGCTCTGATATCATTTGTTGGGAGGACGCAATTGAAACCCGATACCTTCATCTGTGAAAAAAGGCTAAGAGAGAGCCCAAGTTCGAGCTCATCAACATTTTCAATTAAATCCACATTTACTTAACAGCTTGAACCTATAAGTTATGATCCAACTAGAATATATTAACTGCTCAATATCACAACAATTCTCTGATGTGCGACTCCTCTAATACAACTAACATGTATATATCTTAACATTACAACCCAATCTCTTTGCTGAAGAAAGGACAAGGGAAGAAACCTCGTGGCCTACACAAGAAGTTAGGGCAACTTGCTGTTTTTGACCAGTCAACAAGATGGAATTTTGTTTCCCATTCATTTATCACGAGAGTGTTGCAGCTCATTGTAAGGAATACTTTAAGTTGCACTTGTACTCTTATGGAACAAGCGTCGTGCTCGAATCAAACTATGGCCAGTTCGATTTGCTAGTTAGTTTAACTTTTTCAGCGTCAAAAAGAGCAGCGCTTTGATTTCAGTTTCATAAACATGATGGACTCAACTTTATTAAAGTAATCAAGCTGGAGCATATCTCAAATTATGAAGAGGTGCATGATCGAAAAATACATCTGAGAGTACGGCACATGAAAAATTCTTCCCTTCTTCCACTTCAATAACAATATTGAGGGACTCAGCCTCTATCCCCTTTCTCCATAGGTTTAGGCGAAACATCATATCGAACTCACTCGGTGTTTCAAATTCTCTTCCTATGTATGAAGTTGAACCAACGAAAAAGAAAATCCTAGATACTACCGCTGATTAGTTATTCACATGCGATGCCCCCTTGACACTGTCCTTCCTTTGGGAAAGACTACTCATAATCACGATACACAACTTTTTTGGCTGAACATTTTTTGGATATTGGTCTAAAAAATTTCTTCAGACCTAATTGTTTTATAAAAAAAAAAAAATCTGCTCTATAGCCTCTCTCTCCCCTCGTTGGTACCATAAATAGTTTGTTGTATTTATTTTTACTGAAAAATAAAAAAATAAACCAGTGCCAAGAGTTGAGCATACTTTTCACAGCATGATCCAGAGCATAAGCGAATTAATAAGACTAGTTTAAAGCAAGAATTACTTTTAGTTTTATTCAATTCAAGTGCATGATTCACGAACATCTTTTTTCCTTTTTGGGGCGGGCCAGAATAGCATTCCCAAGTGCTTTGATTGATTGCCTGAGCATGAAAAGCATTGGACTAAGAATAATAAAAATAAATTCCACTTCAATAATGGAAGAGACCGTGGCACACGCGCATCGCACTACGAATGAAACAAATTTTTGGTGTCACCTTTGTAGATAGAAAAGATGCCCAGCCTATTTCATTCGTCAAGGGAAAAAAAAGGAAACGTCTTGGTCGTCGTCGTATGAATTTATCGGATGATTTCCCATTTAAAAAGACATTCTTGTTGTGGAAAATGTTTTCCTTTTTTCGACAAAGGAGAAGAAAAAGAAGTAGGAATAGGAGGGCGGGGTAATCAAAAAGTCTTAAGTCCACTCGCGGCACGTCATTTCATTTCATCTTGATAATTCTCCAAGTCTTTTTCGTGAGAAAGATGAGGACAAATTTATGGCCCCAACAATTAGAAAAGTCGCACTTGGCTGCTTAAAAATTGGAGTCGTCTACTATCCTCAAGGAAGCATCCTCAGAGATACTAGGAAGTAACAGGGCTGTGTAATGAAACAATGCGTACGGTAAATGAAATTTCAATCCCTTCTTTCACGGAAATAACACTGCTAAGTGTCTCTGTCAATATCTCTTTCCTCCGTAGTGTTAGGTCCATGCGCATACGAAACGAAACGTGAGGATCATGTCGAACTTGATTTTTCAACTATCAAGCCCAATTTGAAGAATTAGAAGAGATTCAGAGCTGAAAAAAAAATTGAAACTAAAAATAGGCGTAATTGTATGAAAATTGCGCCTTTCAATGAGGAGGTATACCTATAATATAAACACAAAGGAATAGTATTCCAACCGTTGAGTAACGAGGATAATCAAATCAAAGCACATGCAATATTAGCAGAGTGTATCTCCAATTCAATTCACTAATATGCTCTGCCACGATGCACTTTTGCCCATCTCTTAAGTGAAATGGAGTCTCCTTGAATAGAAATTTTTGATTGTAAAGGGATTCCCGTACATGCTCAATAGACATTAATTATTTTTACATGGTCTTCTCTTCCACAATGATCAATGCAACAATCGAGTAACACCCCAATGCATGTCTGTCCATCAAACCCCAACCAGCTTACTTCATCGACTTTTATCAACATAATAAAAGGACTAAAGATCGAGGATATGTACTGCGATGAATGTCCAACCCTTTCCACGGCAAAAATCCCAGAAGCAAAGGAGATCCCACTGTCCAAGCAATTACATTCTTCTTGTCTCGATGGAAGACTTTCTCGTTATGAGGTTAGGAACGAACAGAAAAGTTATCTATAAAAAATTCACTTTCGATCATCAAGGTAATAGTGATTTCAGCATATTGAAAAGAAAAAAATACTTCCCATTAATAGAGCTTGAGTACACGATCAATCATGTCATGCGATACGTCATCTTAGCACAACTCCATCTATTTTGTATATGCGATTGCTTTGTGGTGATAATAAATAATTCAAACTAGTAATAGAGTAGTAACAGTATGAAGATCATTAATAAGAAGCAACCAAGTCTTTAATTTTCTTTTATGCTAAACAATGACCGAGTCCTAAAATTTACTCGTAATGTGGAAATCTTCTAAGATGACCAAATCAAACTTATCATGAATGTATTGTGGTGCTCTTTGGAGGACTCAAGTCAACGAGGACTTGACATCCTCGGGCTTTGATATCCTATGATCTGGCAAGTCTTATTATGTGGACTTGGATGTGCAGCCATTCACTTACATCTTGGGGGATATTCCAAAGTGCCTTTTATTGATGGCTTCAGCAAGAAAAGCAAAACAATGACTGTCTACACGACATACCACACGCGACAACAATAAAAATGACTTCTACTTCAATAATGGAAGAGATTGCGACACTCGCACATCGCACTCCAATTAAAGATGTTAAAATGAAACCCCTTTTGCTTTAATAAAAGCGAGTCTTGTTTTCACGTTTTTGGATTGAAAAAGATGCCATTCCCATTTCATTCGTCAAGAACAAAAATCTTGGTTATCGTAGTACAAGTTGTCGGATGATTTTTCCATTCACAAAGAGATTAATGTTGTGTAAAATGGCTTTCTTTAAAAAAAAAAAAAAAAAAAAAAAAAGGGGGGTTAAAAACAAGTTATTTCATTTTTTTATATTATGATTTGATTTTTGTGTTCGTCTTGACTGAGTAATAATTATTAAATAATGAAGACAACTCTCCTTCCATGTGTTAAAAATTATCGAGTACAATCTTTCTCCCTAGCTCAATTATAACATATTCAATGGGATCTACAACAAAGAATCCCAAAAGGTCATCCATTTTGATAATAACCCAAGTCAATCTTATCACGCCCCGACATTCGAGCACTCGACAACCCCTATTCTCTTTCGGTTGAAAAAGTGCGACGTCTCAGGATACGTTGCCAACCATTCATTTTATCTTTCAATTATGTACATACAGAAACAAATATTTTAAACCTCGGTCAAACAATAACGACAGGGATAGTTGGAAAGACAAACATTTTAAAAGAAACATCATCCAAATTAATCCTAAGGAATAGTTATATGTACAACCCTATAGGTGGGTACTGTCTCAACGACCAATTAAAGAGATATAAGGACAAAGAGATCAATCTGCTTCATCCCTTATCCTTAGGGGTCAAGGTTTGTCAGTCCAAAAAGTCTACAGCTAGGCACATCCATTAAGGACCTAAAAATAGTTAAACCACAACCAGTAAGTTAAAGCGTTAAGCCTCAGTTAGGGTACCAATTCACCTCAGGGACACTTAACAAGCACATTTCTCATAACAAGTAGCAGTTAAATTGATTCACAGGCACCCTTCAACAACCAGCAGCTAAATAGTTTCACAGGCAAAAATCATTATAGCCATCAACATATAGGGTGATTCATAGACAATCCTACCTCATGGCTAGACATTTCTTGCACAATACTAGTCACACGTGCCATATATAATACATATAAATTATCACATAATCAGAACACTGCACAAATAATATTCCATGCACATAACAGTCAAGCATGTTCCAATTATACATCTATCCGTGTAAACACGCATAAGGGCTCTACTTTTTCCTCGTGTAAACACGCATCATGGCACATCCACCTCTACCTTCTTGTGTAAGTACGCCTCAAGATTCTGCCTTTTCCCTATGCAAATGCACATCAAGGCACAATCTCCCCTCCCCATGTAAACACGCCTCAGGGCTTTACCCCTTCTCCGCGTAAATACGCATCAAGGCATGCCCTTAACCTCACATCTATACGCTTTAAGGCTTAATTATACACCTCCCTGTGTAAATACGCATCAGGGCTTTACCATTTTCCTCGCATAACCACACATCAGGGCACAACTCCCTCAACCTCCCCGTATAAATATGCCTAAGGACTCTGCCTTTTCCCAATGCAAATGTGCATCAAGGTACAATCTCCCCTCCTTGCTTAAATAGGCCTCATGGCTCTACTTCTTCCTCGCATAAATATGCATCAGGGCATGCCTTCCACCTCACGTCCAAACGCCTTAGGGTTTAAGTGGTCATGCAAGTATGCAATCACATAAATTCACATAATTCTTAAGGCACTCACACCATAGTCCACATGGAACATATATAAAATTTCACACATAGTGCAATCAATGTCTTACATAATATCCATCAATTATCACATTGCAATAATCCAACAGTTAATAATTCTCGTAAATCAAATTTCACCACAATTAATTTACGCACGAAAAATTATCCTAATTAATTATTTCACTAAAATAATTAATCGCAATTAATTATCACCAATAATATTTTTTATTATTAAAAATAATAAGGGCAAATACCACAAAAAAACCCTAAATTATGCCACTTGTGATAATTTTATATTAAACTTTTTTTTGTGCTACTAAAATCTCCAAATTATGCTACTTGTGACAATTTTACCTTAAACTTTTTTTGTGCCACTAAAAACCTCAAACTATGTCACTTGTGACAATTTTACCCTGAACTTTTTTTGTGCCACAAAAAAACCTCAAACTATACCACTTAGGACAAATTTACCCCAAACTTTTTTTTACTGAAGGGCATTTTCGTCTTTTTCCATTTTCCATTTTCTTTTGTTTTCTCCGTCTTCCCTCTGCCGGCCATGGCAGAGGGAGGCCGGCGATGGCCACCCTCGCCTGGGTCAGGCGAGGCTCAGGCGACCCTTGTTAGTGTTGGGCAAGGGTCGTCCAAGCCAGATACAGCGAGGGTGGGCAAGGGTAGCCCTTGCCCGACTTCAATGCCAGCGAAGGCTGCCATGACCAGCTTCCCTCTACCAATCACAGTAGAGGGAAGGAAGGAGAAAGAAATAAAAAAGAAAAAGAAAAAAAGAAAATGGAAAAGGACGAAAATGCCCTTTAGCAAAAAAAAAAGTTTGGGGTAAATTTGTCCTAAGTAGCATAATTTGGGATTTTTTGTGGCAAAAAAAAGAAAGTTCAAGGTAAAGTTGTCACAAATGTCTAGTTTGGGGTTTTTGATGGCATAAAAAAAATTATAAAGTAAAATTGTCACAAGTGACATAATTTGGGGTTTTTAGTAGCACATAAAAAGTTCAAAGTAAAATTTGTCACAAGTGGCATAGTGTAAGGTTTTTTTTTTATGGTATTTGCCTAAATAATAAAATAATATTTAATTATTTTCGAAATAATTAAATATAAATGATTAATTTAAATCAAATTAATCATATAATTACCATAAATTATGATTAAGCTATAGTTAATTGCCACTAATTAAGATTAACCAAAATAAATCGTCATTTACTTAAATTAACCATAACTAACCACCTCATCTCGATTGTTCCTAAACTAAACTAACCCTACTCGAGATTAATACACTAATCAAGGGATTAGCGTCAAAACCCATATCACCAATAATGATTTATTATTATTAAAAATAACAAAATAATATTTAATTATTTTCGAAATAATTAATTTAAATCAACTTAATCATATAATTACCATAAATTATGATTAATCTATAGTTAATTACCACTAATTAAAGACTTCCTCATTATGAGGTCAAGAGCGAATAGAAAAAGTTACCTATTAATAATTTCCTTTCAATCATCAAGGTAAAATTGATCTCAGCATATTGAAGAGAAAAGAAATTACTTTCTGCCAATAGAGCTTGAGTATACGATCATTTATGTCTTGCAATACGTCCTCTTAGCATTGCTCCATCTATTTTGTATATGCGATTGCTTTGTGGTAATATTTAAGAATTCAAACTAGTAATAGACTAATAACAATATGAAGATCATTACCCTTACCAAAAAAATATTAAGATCATTAATAAGAAGCAACCAAGTCTTTAATTCTCTTTTATGCTAAACAATGACCGAGTCCTAAAATTTACTAGTAATGTGGCTCTAAAATGGCCAAATCAAACTGATCATGAATGTATTGTGGTGCTCTTCGGAGGAGTCAATCAACGAGGACTCGACATCCTCAGCCTTTGATAGACCTATGATCTGGCAAGTCTTATTATGTGGACTTGGATGTGCAATCATTCACATGATTCCAAAGCGCCTTTTATAAAGAATGACTGACTACATGATGCATACCACACATGAGAACGATAAAATGACTTCTACTTCAATAATGGAAGAGATTGCGACTCTTGCACATCAAAGAGTAGTCAAGTCAACGAGGACTTGACATCCTCAACCTTTGATAGACCTATGATCTGACAAGTCTTATTATGTGGACTTGGATGTGCAATCATTCACGTGATTCCAAAGCGCCTTTTATAAAGAATGACTTACTACACAATGCATACCACAAGCGAGAACGATAAAAATGACTTCTACTTCAATAATGGAAGAGATTGCGACTCTCGCACATCAACGAGTAGTCAAGTCAACAAGGACTTGACATCCTCAGCCTTTGATAGACCTATGATCTGGCAAGTCTTATTGTGTGGACTTGGATGTGCAGCCATTTACGTGATTCCAAAGTGCCTTTTATAAAGAATGACTGACTACACGATGCATACCACACGCAAGAACGATAAAAATGACTTCCGCTTCAATAATGGAAGAGATTGCAACTCTCGCACATCAAAGAGTAGTCAAGTCAACAAGGACTCGACATCCTCAGCCTTTGATAGACCTATGATCTGGCAAGTCTTATTATGTGGACTTGGATGTGCAGCCATTCACGTGATTCCAAAGTGCCTTTTATAAAAAATGACTAACTACACGATGCATACCACACACGAGAATGGTAAGAATGACTTCTACTTCAATAATGGAAGAGATTGTGACTCTTGCACAATGCACTCTGATTAAAGACGAACCACTTTTACTTTAATAAAAGTGAGTCTTGCTTTCACATTTTTGGATTGAAAGATGCCATCGGCGTTCTCTACCTTTCAAAGATATATATTTCTATCCTAAAGGAAGCATCCTCATAGATACTAGGAAGTAACAGAGCTGGAATAAAATTATGCGTTCAGTATCTTCCACTTCAATAACACCATTGAGGGACTCGCCCACATTCCCTTTCTCCATTGGTTGATGTCCATGCACATACCAAATATGAAAATCATGTCGTTCTTGGCGTTTCAAATTATTTTGCTTCTTGTTTCCCTCAAGGTAGGAGCATCAGGAGTTGTAACTCGACTTGCAATGCCTAAGTGTGCTGAAAAATGTGGGAATGTCAACATTCCATTCTCCTTTGGAGTAGGAGCCGGGTGTTTCATGAATAAGTGGTACGGGATCGACTGCCAGCAAAGCCACACGTGTGGTTCAATTGCCTTGAATTTTCCAAATTTTCTAACTCCGAAAGCTAAGTTTTTGAAAATCCCCATTTCTCAGTACCTTCAAGCCTTGTCCTGATATGCTTGTCTAGAACAAAAAACGAATCTTCAAAGTCCTCTAATCTGGAAATGACTTGGAGCCTTTTTGGAAGTAGACACTTTAATGGGAACAAAAGAAAATTTCTTCAAATCTCATCATGTTAATTTCCTGAGTTTTTTTTATTTGAAAAATCCCTAAAATATTTGAAAATTCCCAAAAGACTGATTAAATTATGAAGACGAGAATCCTACGCTAAGTGAGATTGGATTACAATTGCTCAACATTTCACTTCCCCTGGAAACATGGATGAGAATGATTAGCAATAATTTCCTGTAATTTATCTAGTGTGCAGCCATTCACTCATCATGAAACACGTGAAGTTCGAGGCATCTAAATGAGGATAAACACAAAAATGGATTTAATAAATAACCTAAACAGTGCTAAACTAAGACTTATATTCAGACTCTACGGAAAGATCTTGTTCTTGCTTAATCAAGAACTGCAAATGACTAATAATATTTAATACTAAGCAAAAAGATTGGCAATGAAATATGAAATTTTGTGACAATAGCAAGAATTTGTGATCTTGTGGATGATAATTGAGCACGAGAACATCGACCCAGCCAAGTTTACTAGTGGGCCACTACTAAGAACCTTGTGGGCTAAGGAAAGTCATCTTTAGCGGAATTAATAGCGAAGGAGCGATGTTCTCCCTATTCTATCACTTATGGAGACCAAGTCTATGGCCTATTCTAATATATATTCTCCGTCAACGACGGTCTTGAAGACCAAAGGGGGGCCCTTATCAACATGTCATCCATTGGCTCCCTCCATGCCTGTCTTCCCAAGTTTGTTTGCGTACAAATCGGTTTCCACATTTAAGGAGATAAGTTAACCTGCTTTCCACAGGTTTTGAGCGAATTTTTGCTCATATTCGAGTCTACATGGACCTGATCCATCATAGTGCCAACCATGCGGGCCCCATCTGCAAGTCACACTTGATCGACAGCTATGATTGCATATTGAGTCCATGAGCTGGGATCCACATGATAGTTTCTCCAGGTTATTGGTTTACGTGTATGGGTCAGTCGACGCACATTTCGTCCATGTATTAACAAGTACCAGGTATGAACAATTTCATAATTAAGTCACCATCCTACATTGAATTTGTCTTGGTCAATGAAGCTAGTAGGAGCATCTCATAAACGCAAGGCTCATTTATTTTAGATAGACTTCCTTATTTGTGACTTATGTTCCGGCTCTTCTCCCTAGTGTTTTCAAAAGCAAAATATATTTATAAAATGAACAGTTAAGTGCCTGATGACTTGTCTTTCTATATGCAAACATTGCTTTTTATACCAACTGTTTTTCAAGTTTCACTTTTCGTTCATGCCATTAGAATTGATATGGTGAAGTTGCAAGTTACAAGTTTCAAAGACGCGAGAAATGGAGATTTTGAAAGGGCAAAATCAAGGAAACATAATTAGAGGACTGGAAATTGAGAAAACATATTGTGATTATTTTAATTCACTTGAAGAAAGCAGGATCCAAAGAGAAAAAAAAACTTGTTACAATTCTAATCGCACGAAATGTTCACTTCAACTAATGGGCAGGTGCATGATCGGAGTTTCCATAACAGGGGTCGTGGGAACGGAGATGAAACCATAAACCAAGGCCAAACCACACCTGGCAATTGCACTGAATCTTGCATAAACATTGTCATTCCCTTCCTCTTTGGAAAAGGAGACGGATGTTTCTTGGATGTTAGTAAGAGATATTACATGCCAGCAATCTAAGTAAGGTCGAGGCTACTAAACTACATCTAACTAACAATATTATAAGGTATAGGCGCATGATACTGATAAACTAGCTCTCGACGAGGTTTAACTTTGATTAATTTCTAAAATAACCTAAACAATGCTAAAGTAAGACTAATATGCACAATTTAAAAAAGGACCGTATTGATGTTAAATCAGAAGTGCAAGTGACCGAGCTAATTGATGTTAAACAGAAAGATTGGCAATAAAATGTGAATATATGTGGCACAAATTTTTAATGTAATGCGGAAGTGGAAGGATTCAAACGACTGTGGTCGAGGAAAAATTGAAAAGGACCCGACGTGTACAAGGAACAAATTTAACCGGGTGAGGAAAGGAGTACATATCTCAATTCTAACGTGCTTAACAGGATCCGAAACAAGAATCCTGAAATGTTTTCCATCTTGGCAACGCTCCAAGTATTTCTCATTAAAAGACAAAATTATCTCCCCAACAATGAGAAAAGTCGCGTTTGACTGCTTAAATCGGTGTCCTCTACTGGTCAACCTTTGCTAATTCTATCATCGAGGAAACATCTCAGGCCGATTCTAGAAAGTGACGGAGCTGGAGATCATGGGTACGGAACATGAAAATTCTTCCCTTCTTTAACGAAAATAACAATATTAAAGACTCATCTTGTGACGTCCTAAAATTTTCCAAACTATTTTGAGCTTTAATTACGAATATTTTGCCAATTCGCGGTTAGTTGAGTCTCGTTCTGAGTTGATCATTGATGAGATACTAATCCAAGGAAAAAGATTACTTAGGACTCGTGTGTACGCATGAGTTCTAAAAACCGTCTGTTAGCTTGAGACCTACTAAATTTGCAATTGATCAATTTGATCGTGATTTTTAATCCAAATTTGGATATCGAACGTCGGGATTAAATTATTAAATGTTGATCTCATTATTTCTCAAAATTTTCGGATACTAAAAACGTTATACGTAGGACCGCCGAACCGAAAATTAAACCCGAACTCCGTCATTTTTCCTTCCCTCTTCCCTTTCTCTCTCCCACGTGCGCGCGTCCCTTCCTTCTCTCTCTCCCCCTCTTCCCTCACGTCCCTTTCCCCTGCTTCTCTCGTTTCTGCCGCCTGCCTTGCTGTCCTTTTCTCCCTTTCTCTTTGGTTTGACTCTCTCTCTCTCTCTCTCTCTCTCTCTCTCTCTCCGGCTGCGATCGACTGCTGCTGCCTTCTGCTTCTTCTTCTTTTTCTTCTTCAGCTGCTGGTTTCCCTGGGTCGACGAAGCTGCTGCTGCTGCGCTTTCGTCCTGCAAACAGCCACCACAGCAGCTCCGTCACCCCGCCAGCTCACCGTCGGCCCGCCGGTCTCGCCGCCCGGCCGACCACCACCCCGAACCGCCGCTGTTCTGCTCCCCCTCCTTCGTTCTCTCTGCCGAACTGCTGTTGCTGCTGTTTCTGTTTTGCCGCCCCTATCGACGGCAACCACCACCACCTTAGCTGCCTCTCGCCGACCCGGAGTTGTCCACTGCCGTGCCGTCAGCTGCATGGAGCCGCGCCGAAGCCCGCCGCTCCTTTCTTCCTCCTCCTCCGCTCACCGTAGCTGTTGCTGCGTTCCTTCTGTGCTTGACCAGACGCCGCCGCGGTTCCTTGCCGCTGTGTTACGTCCGTTCGTCGGAGAACTCTTCGACCAAGAGCGTCAGTCCATCCGCCGGCCAGCTCAGCCGCTGCCGTCGCCGTCCCTCTCTCGGGTTTTGGCCAAAACCGCGACCAGCGGCCTCGCTGCCTTTCACAGCCACCAGATCTGGTCGCCGGAGCCCTCGCCCGGTCGCCGGAGCTACTGGCCGCCGTCCGGAGTCGCCGGACCGCCTACCAGCCAGCCCGTGCCGCCTCAGCCCAGGTTTACTCTGTTTCTCGGCTCCTCGTCGCGCGGACAGCCGCCCTTGGCCGAGATCCGGTCCTGTGCCACCTCGCCGTGACGTGTCAGAGGTTCCCGGGCGTTCCCCTCGTCGCTGCCGTCGCGCTCGTGTCGCCGGAATTGCAAACCGGTGAGTTATTTTCCTAATCCCTTAATTAGGAGATAATATCGTATTAGGAGTAGTTTAATTAGTGTTAAGTGTGATTAGTGATTAATGTTGATTAGTTGTGCTTGATTGTATATTATTTGCCGTTAGTGAGATTATGATAAGTTAATGGTGGCTTGAGTATGCTTGTTGCTAATTAAATTGAATTATGGTTAATTAGCATTATTTTATTATACTAATTCTATTTTTGGTTAACTAATTTGGTTAAGGAAGGATTAGTAGGAATTATTTATGATTATTTTTTTTGGAGAAATAATTAATTATAATTATATCATTTTATGGAAATTAGTTATTTAGGGAAATATTATATTTTGTGGAAATTAATTAATTATTTATAATATTAATTAATTTCGAATTATGGGATATTTTGGATAATTAAATTATTTAGGAGAAATAATTGATTATGATCACTTGGGGAGAATCAATTAAATTGAGCAATATTTATTTAGTTATTGCTTATTGAGGAAATGTTGGTAGTTATTTATAATGGTATTATTTGGACTTTAAATATTCATGTGATACTTTATGGAAGTCAATTAATTTTGTTAAATAAGTATTTATGGAAATGATAAATAGTTATGACTATTGTGTGTGAGAGCCCGTTAATTGTTGGGACAATTAACTTCCTGGTTATTAAGATGGATTATGAGAATTATTGTAGCTTATAATTATTTTGTTGTGGTCAATTATTTATGGGAATAATTGGCTATAATTAAATAATGGAGGTAAGCGATTGTTTATTGAAGTACGTATATCTTGAGGATTATGTTGACTTGTGTGATTGCATGCTAAAGTAATCACCCACGATTACTTAACTGTACTTTCTCTACGTGTGAAAGTTGCAATGTGTTGATAGGTGAGCACAACCATATTGATATTGATTAAATGAGGAAAAGTGAAATTTACTTGAGTGGTTGAGGTGCTTACATGATCACCTAATGAGGAGTGGTCGTGATGAACACCCCAATGTGAGGATGGGCATGTCCTGTGTGGCCGTGACCAAACCCTCGTATGATTACAGGCGTGCCTTGAGTGACCATGATGAATACCCTCATGTGAGGACGGACGTGCCTTGTGTGGCCATGACCAAACCCCTATATGATTACGGGTGTGCCCTGAGTGGCCGTGATGATTCCCCTATATGATTACGAGTGTGACCTGTGTGGCCATGACCAAACCCTCGTATAATTACAGGCTGTCTTGAGTGGCCATGATGATCTTCCCATCTAAGACGGGCTTGCCTTGAGAGGCCTTGATAAATACTTGGTTTTATCGAAAGACTGTCAGCACAAGTGTGGGCAAGGACCAAGGGGTCTTAATAATCGGAGCATGCATAGATGTAGGAGTGCATGAGTAATAATTACTGTGCGATCTAGATGATTGAATACATTTACTACATAATGGTTGCTTGGCTTGATGTGTGTTTACGCGGGGGAGATGTACGATTGGAACACGTCTAACTACTATGCACATGGAATGTTATATGTGTGGTGCTCTAATTACATGTGTATTTGTTTGCCTTTATATGGCCTGTGTGACTAATATCGTGTAGGGTATGTGCAGCCGCAAAGTAAGATTACCTGTAATTAGATTTGATTGAGGTTTCATTGCATGTTATAGACAAAGCAAAGTGGTGGTCACTTGGCTTTTGATTGGCCATCATTGATAGGTTGCATGATAAGGCTGTACTTGAAGCAAACGAGTTTCCTAACTGAGGTTTAGGATAACAACTTACTGAGATTTTGTTTCATTGGTTATTGTATAATCATTTTCAGGTCCCTGATGCATGCACTTGGCTATTGACTTTTGGGAATGACTAGACCTTGAACCCTAAGGATATGGGAGGAAGTAGATTGACCCATTCTACCCTTATATATGTATATATTTTGATGGCCATTGGATTAGCGCCTAATGATAGGACCTGGATGAAACGAGGTCGTTGTGAATTGTCTATTTTCTGACTATTCCTATTGTTACCGGCGTTTAATATTCGTTTCCGCATGCGCATATTTCTAAGATAAAAAGAATAGTCGGCAACGCGTCCTGGGATGTCGGATTCAAATGACCGCAAGTGCAAAGGGGATCGTCGCGTGCTCGAGGGTCGGGGGCATTACACAGCTCCAATCACTGTTCTCCATAGTTTTAGGTCCATGCACATACAAACCGTGAAAATCATGTCAAACTCGGTGTTTCTAGTTCTTTTGCTTCTGGTTTCCCTCAATTTACAAGCATCAGGAGCTGCACCAGGACTTCCAATGCCTAACTGCAATGATAAGTGCGGGGAAGTCACCATTCCATACCCCTTCGGAATAGGAACAGGGTGTTTCTTGGATGAATGGTATGAGATCGTCTGCCTGCAAGACAACGCGGTTCCCATACTAAAGAAGATTCAATTGAGAGTTCTCAGCATTTCACTCGCCAATTTTACTTCAGAGGGGGATGGCATATAAAGGTCAGTCTTCCAGTAATTTACTTAAATGCAAGCTGCCAGGACAATGGAATTATTAAGCCGTTGAGCTTAGAAGGAAGTAAATTTGTCTTCTCCCAGAGATGGAACGTCTTTACATCGGTCGGTTGTGACACCGAGGCAACAGTGATTAGTAAAAAATCAGATGGTGTAGCCTTTACATCAACCGGCTGCCAGTCGAAATGTGCTGAAACCAACACCACCATTCGCCGGTATAGTGCTTGCTCCGGGAGTGACGGATGCTGCCAGACTACGCTCCCCTTATATCTTCAGGCCTATTGTGTGGATTTCAAAGGTGGACAAAAACGGTACGAGTATGCTTTTCCGGCACAGAGATCATGGCTCTCGAAGTCGGACGTTCCAGGTTTATATGATTTGAGATTGAATGATTCGGTTCCAGTGGTGTTACAATGGGGGATCAGAAACGATACCAACTATTCACTCACGCTTTACAAAAGCTCGATGGATTCTGATGTTTTCTCATGTTACACGAATAGCTTGCCATATGTGGAGTGCTGGTGCAAAATGGGCTATGGTGGTAACCCTTATATTATGGGAGGATGTCAAGGTAACATATATTTCATGCCATCACATTCCGTTTTAGGGGCACCATACATCGAAGTGGTTTGTTCATTCCCAGATTTTTGCATTCGTTTAATGATCCCATGCATGCTTTTCTGCCCAAGGTTATACAAAGTGTGCACTTTCAAACAAAATTTAATGGGACAGTCCTATCTTTCAAGCATAATATTAAGCCATTAAATTAACATTTTATGAGGAAATGCGACTGATTACTCTTGCTAATTACACTCAAGGAGATGGTAATTCGCTGCTAATATATTTTTACCATTTGTCATCAGATATTGACGAATGTAAAGATCCATCTACGTGCCCCAGGATAGGCTCGACCTGTGTGAACAAACCGGGCAGTTATTACCGTGTTGAAGGTAGAAAGACAGCTAATTTCATTCTTATTGGTAAGTAGAACTTTTTAACTTAGACCACTTTATGCTCTTAGCATTATTGTTAATAAACACAGCATAGCATAAATTATGTTCAGAAAAGATATACAAATAAGTGTTACCTTACCCTTGGTTCTAATTTGATTGTCCATTCGCTTGTCGAATGATATAGAAAAGTTTCAATCAATATTATCTATCAAAACAACTTCAAAAATTTCTTTGCGCACTAATACTTATATTTTACAAATAAGAAAACACTTGAACTTTTCAAGGTTTCTACTTATTCTCGTAAGAATTGAATTTGGATTATTACAGTCGTAATCAATATGAATGCTGGTAGGAACTTTTCCACTTTCATCTATAGTTCGCCAAATTCCTCGTAAGAAAGATCAATTGTACAGTGTAAATGCATGCATAGAAATTTCACTGGACGGAACTTGAAATGGAGACAAGTTAATTTTATAAGGTTGTTAACATAAATCCACTTGACAAGGGATTCAGGTGAATCTCTTATATGTATTCCTTTGAATCAGATTCTCCGAAATTCTTGATGATAAGTTGCTTCATAGATTCTTGACAAAAGGGTACATTTTTCTCACTTTATCCCCATAAACTTTTGCAATGCAGGGGTTGGGGCAGGCCTTGGAGCACTGCTTTTGTGTCTTTGCTTATGGGCATTGTACAAATACATCAAGAAGAGAAAAGAAATCAAACTCAAAGAGAAGCACTTCAAACGCAATGGTGGTCTTTTGTTGGAAGGTGAGCTATCTTCATCCCAAGACAATGTCGAGAAAAGCAAATTGTTCAACTCCAAGGATTTAGAGAAGGCCACTGACAATTTCAACGAGGATAGGATCATCGGGCAAGGTGGGCAAGGTACTATTTATAAGGGAATGTTAACAGATGGAAAAATAGTTGCCATTAAGAAATCAAAAGTGATAGACGAGGGAAAAGTCGAGCAGTTCATAAATGAAATCTTCATTCTCTCACAAATCAACCATAGAAACGTGGTTAAGTTATTGGGGTGTTGCTTGGAGACGGAAGTCCCGCTTTTAGTATATGAGTTCATACCAAATGGGACTCTATACCAATACTTGCACAACCCAAATGAAGAGCTTCGTGTATCATGGGACACACGGCTACGAATTGCAACTGAAGTCACAGGAGCCTTATTTTACTTGCATTCAGCAGCCTCCATTCCCATTTATCATCGAGACATCAAGTCCACCAATATCCTCTTGGATGAGAAATATCGAGCAAAAGTGGCAGATTTTGGTACTTCCAAGTCCGTTTCCCTCGATCAAACTCATGTAACCACATTGGTGCAAGGGACTTTTGGCTACCTTGATCCCGAGTATTTCCAATCAAGTCAATTCACAGATAAAAGCGATGTGTATAGCTTTGGAGTTGTCCTTGCTGAACTCTTAACAGGCCAAAAGCCAATCTCATCACTAAGGGAAAAAGAAGGAAGAAGCCTTGCAACTTATTTCATAATTTCGATGGAGCACAATCGCTTGTTTGACATTGTGGATGCTCAAGTTTTGAAAGAAGGTAAGAAGGAAGAGATTGCATCAATTGCTAACCTTTCCAAAAGGTGCTTAAACTTGAATGGGAGAAACCGACCAACAATGAAAGAAGTGGCAATGGAGTTGGAGGGGATAAGGAAGCTCCAAAATCCTTCGGGCATTCAACAAAATCAAGAGGACCATGAGGCAACTACATCTTATGCTGCTGCTTTTCCATCTAGCAAGTCAAACATCAATATGGATGTCATTACATTTTCGGATGTCCAGCCACTTTTGCCTAGTGGGACGTGGTGAAGACCTGTGTTGCCTCCTACATTTACGAGTCATTGTTGTGTTTGTCATGGAAATCGGTGTTCAGAGCAAAAGAAAGAAGGGAGGAAAACTTGTCCACTTACTAATAGGATGACTTCGAACTTATTCTTGATATCTGGGATCAATGAACTATTATGTCATACCTATCCCATATTTTATTAAGGTCTTGTAATTAGCTAGGCATGATTGTAATGTGTATGTGGCAATTAGGAAATACTTTCCAAATTGCAATCATCTAGCTCGAGCATGATGCAGCCATTTTACTTAATTTTGAGATCCATATGTACCTGTAAATTTTATCATTGCACAATTTACATCAGTCACACGAGTACTCATGCGAACAAGCATCTTTGCTACACCAGCCTTCGCCATTCGGTTGGCTGGTTACATGCAGATGCTCAAAGATGTACAAAGCTCAAGTCATTTGACCAAGCTTTTGATTTTCTTTTATGCTAAAACATAATTATGTCCTAAATATGCAAATCGGTGTGGAAATCTTCTAAGATGACCAATCAAATTGACCATGTTAAATCTTGGCCGGAACGAAGACGGGTCTTGGAAAAACAGATGTTGCAACAACTCTCTAATCCAATGTGTAAGAGAACAATTCACATGATTTTTGATCTAGCAAAAATTAAAACGATCCAATGTGTACAAGGACCAATTCAAGTCAATAAGTAAAGGAATAAATATCTCAATTCTAGTGCGATTATCGAGGTTCACAATAAAGAGTCTTGAAAAGGCATTCATCATAATAATGCTCAAAAGATGTATTATGAGCTCAAGTTAGTAGACTAATTCTTTGATTTTCTTTTCTGTAAAAACATATCTATTCAGTCCTAAATATGCAATTGGAATGGAAATCTTCTGAGATGACCCATCAAACTGACCATGTTAAATCTTGGCCAGTACAAACAAAGGTCTTGATAAAACAGACAGAGAACGAAGTCCAAATCTAATGAAATATATGAATTGAGGTACTCTTTGGAGAAGTCAATGACGACTTTGACCTGTGTTCGTCTTTATTTTTGCCACGTGTCCCACTATCGAACTTTTCCTTTCTCCGTTTTTATTTTTCCACAAACTCTAAAAGAATTATTCAAAAACATTATTTTAATAACCTTAGAAGCTTCAACATTGCTAAATTTAAGTATGAAATATGTAGGTAATAATTTTTTTCTAGCCACATTTTTTACCAAAATGATTTAATTGAAAGTGATTATACATACCAAGACATGTCCTCGGTATCTAGCTTTTCCTTTTCTCTTTTGACTTTCTACAACCACTAAGAAAACTTATTCAAAAAATATTTCGAAGAAAAATGATATCAGAGAGCTTCATCATTGCTAATCTTAAGTAGGAAAAAAAGATTAATAATTAAACTTTCTAGGCTTCTAGCCACATTTTCACCAAAATGATTCCATTAAAAGTAATTACATATACTAAGACAAAAGGACAGGGCACAAATTTCAAACTAAAACATTTGGATTATAGCTAAACTACATCCAACTAACATAATAATAAGCATTTAATGAATAATTACGATAATTTCCTGTAATTATTAGCATCTAACACTTACGAGTCATATTGCTGTGTTTGTCATGGAAATAGATGTTCAGAGCAAAAGAAAAGGGAGGAAAACTTGTTCGTTTGTCAATGGGATAGTTATTTATTGTCATATCTATTTCAAATTTATTTAGCTCCTGTAATTAGCTAGGCATGATTGTACTGTGTACGCGCTTTCCCAATTGCAATCATCTAGCTCGAGCATGATGCAGCAATTTTACCTCATTTTGAGATCCATATTATAATTGTTGTACATTTTATCATTGCAGAATTTGCATCAGTCACATGAGTACTCTTGTGAACATGCATCATTGTTGCATCAGCCTTCACTGTTCAATCAGCTTATTACACGCAGATGCTCAGAAGATGTGTCACGGGCTCAAGTCAGCTGATCAAGTCCTAAACGTGCAATTTGTGTAGAATCTTCTTAAATGACCAATCAAACTGAACCATGTTACGTATTGTCAGGCACAAAGAAGGCTCCTAGAAAAAAAGGGAGGGAGACAACGACTTCCAAATCTAACGAATTATATGAATTGCGGGGCTCTTTAGAGAATTCAATGACGATTTTGACTTGTGGTGGTCTTTATTTTTATACATGTCCCACTATCGAGCTTTTCTTTTGCTCTTTTTTTTTTCCCACAAACTCTAAAGGAAAAATTGAAAAACATGTTTTTGAATAATGTTAGAACCACATTGCTATGCTTGAGTTGAAAAAGGGTAAATAATAACTTTTTCCAGCCACATTTTAACCAAAATGATTCAATTAAAAATTATTAAATATATTAAGAGATACGTCCTCTATAATGAACTTTTCTTTCTCTTTTTGACTTTCTACAAACTCTAGGAAAACACATTCAAAAACTCTTTCAAAGAAAAATGGCATTAGAAAGCTTCACCATTGCTATTCTTAAGTGGGAAAAAGATTAAATAATTAAAATTTCTAAGCTTCTTGCCACATTTTCACCAAAATGATTCAATTGAAAGTAATTACATATACTAAGACAAAAGGACATTTTACACATTTCAAATTAAAACATTAGAATTCTAAAAAAAAAAATGTATTAATAGTAAATCTAAAATTATAAGTGACTGAGTCCATCGATACGAGAGAAAAAAAGGTTTGGCATGTGGCGTTTGCACCCCCAAATCACAAAAGCTGGACATACACAGATATTTTCTTATGGATCGTGGGATCGTTGCACACGTGTGTGCTTCTTTGAGGTTTGAACCTGGATATTTTATCTTTTCTGGTTGATTTAGTTTCAATAAAAAAAAAAAAAAAAAAAAAACATTGACGATGGTTTTAAAAACTCCATTTAAGCATTTGAGATAGATGGCCATTGGTTAGGAAAAGTTCTATGGCCATAAGATAAATGATTTCCTCGAGTACTTCCTAGTTCCCATAGAAAGTCAACGGTGGCCTAAATAATCAGTTTCCAAAAACTCCATTTCAGCTAGAAAAGGCCACCGGACAATAGCAAAAGTTCCAATTGGTCTGTGATAAAGAAGTTAGTGACTAAATAAACAGAGGAACAACACATTGCCACTGCTACTAATATAATGCCATGCATATCGCAATGATCTCTCACAAAGACCACATCTATAGCAATTATGATCTAGAAATGCAGAAAGCTCCAATAATCTCTCATGTCCTCTAAATTAGACTGCATTTCACTCTGCTACATGCCACATCTATTGACAGAGAAGTGAGAACCATGAAAACCCAACCACTTTGACCACCACAGGTGTACCATCATTTAAGAAACAAACATGAATAAGTCTTGTGCAGATAAAAGCTATCAAGAAGCATTGAATAACCCCAAAAAAATCGTAAAAAGGGCAATATTGACAATTTCCTAGCCATTGCAACAATTGGAACTTCAATCTCACAACTTACATCTACTGCCTACACATATTGGTGAACTCTTAAAATCCTCAAGAAGTGACATCTTGTTATTAAGGAACAAATTGACATGCGAATGTCTCTCTTTTCCTTTTGCAATTTTTTGGGCCATTCCAACCAGGTTGATCTTAGAAGATCTATAAAGGCTAAAGCAGATGTTATGGCATGCATGCAGAAAGACTTAATTGTCAATCTTCATACTAGAATTCCACACCCTGACCAGGTAAATTAGTGGAATGAGGACATCCGGCTAGTTTAACAATGGGCCATAGACCAAAGATACTCAGAAATGAAGTCCATATATTTCCGAAGAAGTGGATATTCAAATTTCCTACAATCCCTAATGCCCCTTGCCTGTTAATATATTCACCAATTAAATAATAGCTATTTATGCAGGAAGCCAGCACTAAACACAAATGTCCATCAACTGAAATTAGCAAAAGCTTTCAGCTGGCTACAACTGTACAACTGGAATGTCACAATCTATAACACAAAAGTAGGCAATTTAAACCAGTTTTAGCCCAGAAGAAGTACAATCTCACCCTCTCCCGCGTGCAGCACCCTGCCCGCCTGCTCTCCCGCGTGGACGCCCCCATCTGCAGCCGCTGTGCCTGCACCCGGCTGGCGCCACCTTAGCTTCTCCTTCTGCCACCTTGGCTTCCCACTCTGCCGCCCCTGCCGTGTTGGCTACTGCCAAGGAGCCCTTGGCTCCTCCTGCCAACGCCTCCGCCTCCAGGGTTAATGCTTGTCGTTCACGAGTCCGGAACGCCAAGGTCACAATACGCAGTTCGCGGTCGGCCAACTCCTTCTCCAAAAGAAAGTGCTGATCACGAGGTAAGAATACATTATCAAATTAAACAATATATTCGTGCAAGTAACTAAACCAACTAGCTCACTACACTAAACCAATTAAGTATATTACAGAGAAGAGGTCATTCCCGGCTGCCGGGAACAATATATTCCTGCAATGCCATTATTCAGCCCGATCATCCTGGAAATCCTGCAAATGTTATGTCAGCATCGATACAAACCCTCGTAAAATGCAGCAATGGCAGCTATGCCAGCGACGGTGTTCTCCTCATATCGGACTATAGAATCCTTCCTCAAAAAACTCATTATCTGCGGCTGACCATGGTCAAACAATGTGTAATACTGGCCCACAGAAAAAAAAAAAAAAAAAAACTATTGCCTTCATCCATTATGAAAAGTCTAGGGGAAGAAGAAGGCGGAGCGAGGGGAAGAAGAGATCAGAGAAAAACTCCAAGGAAAGTAAGAGGTGGAGCGAGGGGAAGATACTAAGGGATGGAGAGAAACCCTTAGCCTAAGGACGAAGAGAAAACAAAAACCTAAACTTGAGACTACCTTTGATTGTTCGGATTTGGATTGGGATATGATAAGATAAAGTGCGATTAAAAGCCTCTCAATATCCTCCAAATTGTAAAAAATCCTGTAATGTGTTTAGTGTAATTTGGAAAGGATATTTTTCAAAATTTTTAAAAATCTTCAAAATATCTCTCTGATCATCCTTGTGCCTCCTGCCCTTTTCATGCTTTCACTGTTTCACTAACCACCGGAGGAAGCTCCTCTCTCTCATAGCCCAGTGAGCGAAATCAACTCATGTGAGGGCTACTGCGAGAGATCTTAACTCATGTTTAATCCCAAACTGCCCTAATTTTTTTTTGTTTAAAAATAAATCTCAATTTTTATTTGAGTTCGAAATATATCCCTGCTCAATTTACAATTTATAATAATATCAATTATATTAAATTTCTAATATTATCTTTTTTATTTGAATTTTTTATTCATATTATATTTTATTATATTTTCAATTTCTTATTTGTTAAAAATTTATTTGTTCTATTAGTATTTGAATTCTATTTATTTATGGTGCTATCCACATGTACAGCAAAGATAAGAGAATTCTGGATTGATTTACTTGATATTCATTAAATAAAAGCAAGACTTGTACAACCATCCACATTAAATTTATAGGGATTAGTTGATTTTATTTCTTTTGGTGACGGTATATATTGTATGAGATTGATGAGAATATATTTTGACATTGTCGATTGACGAATAATGCAATCCTTGCTAACAAGACGTGGGTTACACTCAAACAAACGTGGCCCTCGCCGAAGGCAGAAGTTCGTCAAACTGTGGATAATCCACGTCGTGACAAGGATTGTTAGCAAAGTTTGTTTTAAGTCTGCATTGCTACCCTAGCAAAGTTTCTAGGACCAAATCTTTGGCCGGATTTTTTGGTTTTTTTTTTAATAATTTTTTTAAGGGAGTGTGACTACGATTGCAAATAAAAAGCGAAAAGAAAAACAAAAAATAAACCACAGATAAAAATAATGGTCGGCAACGCATCCTAGAACGTCGCATTCGAATGACCGAAAGAGAAAAAGGGAATCGTCATGTGCTCGATGGTCGGGGCATGACAACAAATGAGGCCACCGAAGAGAGGTGAGTAGCGCGAGCACTGAGTGGTGAGTGTCGATTGTCTAGCAATGAGTAGGGTGAGCATTGAGCGGCGAGCGGGATGAGGTTACTCAAGAGTGAAGTTGTTACTTTCAATTTTACTTGGCAAATTAAAGGGGATAAAAAAGAAAGAAAAGGACAAGAGTATTGGAGGTGGAGGAGGAGAACGCCATTTAACGCTATTTAAGTTAGGGTTTTCTTTTTTAAATAAAAAATATAATATATAATATATCTAAAATATGTTATATATAATATATAATATATATAGTTAGGGTTGGTTCGGGTTAAACCAATCATAAACTTTTAAGATTGAGGACCAACCCGCACGGTGCTGATCCAAGGATCCTATGACCGAGGACCGACTTATTCACCTTTGAGAACTAGACCAATATTAGTAGGATTGGGCTGATCCAGGGCTGGTCTAAGGTTGACCCTCGACTATAAGAGAGAGGTCCTAAGAAACCATGCACAGATGGAATGTCTTTAATAGATGAAATAGACATATCGCTGTAAACCTTAATGACAACCTTTGCAAGCAAGTTCAAAATTCTTGGGCAGAGAGGAAAAGAGATAAGAAACCTCCAAAACAATATAAGAGGACATTGCTCACAAAAGCAAAGGAAAGCAAGAAGGAGCAAATGGGGCTTCGCAAACACCAACCCTTTTCAAACACTGCATAGGGACAAAAACTAGAAGAAAGAACATGAACTAATGCAGCATGCAAAGGCAAGCAAGAACCTATCAGCAACTATATATGCCCCTATCAGCAACTATATATTTCACAAAATGAAAGGACTATTTACATTTCAAGTGGAAGAAAGCAAGGTACATGACACAATCTGTAATCTCAGTTCTTATGTCAAGGTCCAAGGGAGCTACTTTAGCTTTGAGATTCCATGGCAATGGTACAACCGCAATCAGAAGGTCCTAGAATAGAATGCAACACATATATTGTTCCAATCATCTCCACATCTCTTAGAATCGCATACTAGTTATCTGGCACAAAATACTTCTGCTACTCTAGATGGCGGTAAATGGAGAGGGAAGGATAAAACTTAAGACAATCATCTAATTATGCTTCAAGGAGCAAAAGTGCCCACCTCCTAAGCATTATGGCCATAAGATAAACGATTTCCTCGAGTACTTCCTAGTTCCTATAGAAAGTCAATGGTGGCCTAAATAATCAGTTTTGAAAAACTCTATTTCAGTCGGACAAGGTCATCAGACAAGAGCAAAAGTTCCAATTGGTCTATGATGGAGAAGTTAGAGACTAGATACACAGAGGAACAACACATTGCCACTGCTACCAATACAATGCTATGCATATCACAACGATCTCCCACAAAGATTGCACCTATAGCAACTGAGCAATAATGATCTACAAATGCAGAAAGCTCCAATAATCTCATGTCCTCTAGATTAGATTGCACATCACTCTGCTACATATCACATGTATGGATAGAGAAGTGAGAAACATAAAAACCCAACCACTTTGGCCGCAACAATTGTACCATCCTTTAAGAAACAAACATGAATAAGCCTTTGCAGATAAAAGCTATCAAGAAGCATTGAATAACCCCCAAAAAATGTAAAAGGGGCAATATTGGCAATTTAGCTAGCCACTACAATAATTGGAACTTCAATCTCACAACTTACATCTACTGTCTAAACATATTGGTGAACGCTCAAAATCCTCAAGAAATGACATGTAGTCATTGAGGAACAAAATAACATGCAAATGTCTTTCTTTTCTTTATGCAATTTTTTGGGCCATTCCAGCATTGATCCTAGAAGGTCCATAAAGACTAAAGCAAAAGTTATGGCATGCATGCAGAAAGGCTTAATTGTCAATCTTCAGACCAGCATTCCACATTCCACACTCTGACTAGGTAAATTAGTGGATGAAGACTTCTAGCAAGTTCAACAACGTGTCATACAAAGATAGTCAGAAATGAAGTCAATCTATTTCCGAAGAAGTGGATTTCAAATTTCATACAATCCCTAATGCCCCTTGCCTGTTAATACATTCACCAGTTAAATAACAACTATCTAAGCAGAAAGCCAGCACTAAACACAAATGTCCTTCAACTGAAATTAGCAAATCCTTTCAGTCGGGTACAACTGGAATGTCATAATCCAACACAAAAGCAGGCAATCTAATGCAGTTTTAGCCCAGGAGAACCCAAGTGAGTGAAACTCACCCTCTCCCGCGTGCAGGCCCTGCCGACGGCCCACAGCCCCCACTCTCCGGGGTGGACGCCTCCGCCCACGGCCGCGCCCAGCTGGTGCCACGTGAGCTTCTCCCTCCGGCACCCCTGCTGCGTGGGCTGCTGCCAAGGAGCCCTCGGCTCCTCCTGCCAACGCCTCTGCCTCCAGGGTTAATGCTGGTCGTTCCGTGACGTGAGTCTGGAACGCCGAGGTCACGATATACAGTTCGTCGTCGGCCAAATCCTTCTCCAAAAGAAAGTGCTGATCACGAGGTATGAATGCATGTTCGTCCAAGTAACTAGCTCAGTAAACTAAACAAAACCAAACCAAGTATACCTCGGTGAAGAAAGATGTTACTCCCTGCTGCTGGATAAAACACATCCCTCCAACTTGCACGACCATGCGATTATTCAGCTCGATCATTTGGAAATCCTGCAAACGTTATGTCGGCATGTACCCAAACCCTCATAAAATTCGGCAATGGCAGCTCCGCCAACGATAGTGTTCTCCTCGTATCGGACTACCGAATCGTCCCTCCAAAGGCCACGCATGAGGTGCGGCCAACCATGGTCAAAGTACGCGTAATACTCACCCACGAAAGCACCTTCCCTAGTGGCTTCATCCATTATGAGAAATGAAATCTAGGGGAAGAAGAGAGCGGAGCGAGGGAGAGAAGAGATCGGAGAGAAACCCTGAGGGAAGAAGAGAGCGGAGCGAGGGGAAGATCTAGAGACGGAAAGAAACCTTGAGGTTGCGTATGATCGTCAAAATTTGAATTGCAATAAGATAGGAGAATGTAGGATTAAAAAGTCTTCAAATATCCTTTGGATTGTGAAAAATCCTTTCCCATATTTGATGTGAACCAAGATAGGATTTAAATCTTTTCAAATTTCACCTGCTCAACTTTTGTAAAGAAATATATAATAAATAAATAAATAAACTATTGCGCATGAACATATTTAAAAAAAAAATTCTGGCCCATGAACATGTAAAAAAAAAAAGAGAGCCCCTAGCTCTCTTACAGTTCTAATCCACTCTTCCCCAACCAACCGCGCAAGCCATCCCAATGCCCATTTTCTATTTTTTCTTTTCTTTTCTTCTCTCTTTGAGTTTTCTCTTTTGTGGGTTTTTTTTTTATCTTTAATTTTGTTAGTGTATGTTAATAGACAAAAGGGAAGTGATGGGTGTAATGAATTTGATGCAGCATCAATGAAAAAAGGGGTGGTGAAGAGATATTTCCATGAGCTATGATTTTTTTTGGTCACTTGTCACCAATTAAACCTTATGAAGTTTCCTCCTAATGTCAAATAGTGGGGGAGGGCTCAACTACTAATTCTAGAGGACGTAAGCCTGAATACGAGGAACATGGAATGGCATGGAATAAAGGGATGGTAGAGATGGATCCCGCTCGGGGGATGGAGGCGAGATGATGACTGTCGAATTACAAGTGCAATTCGAGATTGCGATGGCTAAGAGATGAACTTTAGGATGTATCAAGTGAACTATTCTAAAAGACACAAAAACGAGACTTCAAAAGATGCTAACAGGCATGCGTGGATTGCGTCATCCCTTATTTGATTCTTCTTACTTTGGACAACGCCATGCGAAGGGAGTAAATGAAGCATACGGGAGAACAATGAACCATAAAAGAGAAGGTTCCTTTCCCGTTATTAGGCTTAGTAACCTGGAGTTATATGGAAGGACCGTTGCCCCTACAAGTACTCTTCAATGTTTTTGTCCTCCCCCTAGCCCTGCGATGGCCATCTTTTATGAATCCCCGCAATGTCTCTTTTTGGAATAGGACAATCGGAGCCAATTGTAACCCCGTTTTTGGCTCCACTTTGACACCCATCGGACCATCAACTTTTGTGCATCATTTCGGATTCTTGCGGTGACTACACATTTTTCCGAGCTTCAAACTGCCTAGTGTTCTATGGTTGAAGGTTACGCCCACATTCACCACCAACAAAAAAAACCTATTCGGCAAATGAAAGCCATTAAAGCAAAAGCTATATATATAAGTGCACACTCTGACCATAATTCCACACTTCGACCAATATATATAAGTGCACAAAAACTACTACAAGTGCAACACTTGAAAGAGCCCTAATGTTAGAGAGTAGAGCATAAATTTACAAATATCTAGGGAATTGAGGGTTTTGGTCTCAAGACTATTCTATCATCTTTTTGCGAAATTTCGAGATGATACTTCCCTATGTCTGTGCTAACTTTTTAATTCAATAAAGGACTCATCTACCTGATTTCATGTCATTTTAAACATCCTATAGAAGGGATTCTACCAAAATTAGCCAATTACGCTGGAGCTTCACTGATGTAGGAAACTACATACTGCTATGAAGAGAAGGATGATAAGGTAATCAATCATCTCAATTATTTCATAAAATCTAGGTTTATCACAAATGACGCACCAAAACAATAAAATATCTCCAAAACTAGAGTAACTAAATCTATCAATTCAATATTAGTTTTAATTCTAGCATTATCTACAAAATTACAATCTATACTTGCCACTGTATCTAGAAGACCAATAATCGACTAATAATCACAACTACTTGACCTGCCTTTGGGTTTGTCATGAACCTAACAACTGTCCTTGATAACAAAATTTCTAAAGTATTTCTAAGAATTAGACGAGCATAGGTAATCTATTCTTAGTCTAGAATTTTCGCTCCTAAATTTCTTATCATAAGCAAGCGATGTTAATCCTAGCCTCAACAATTAAGTATTTCAACCACTTCAAGGAGTTGACTTGAGACAATATCATTACAAAATTAAAACTCTTGCTTACAAATGCTCCATAAGGGCTATTTACAATTTGATACACCAAAATGCTGCTTCCTAAGAAGGACAAAGACTATAAGAAACATATGCAATTAACGGATAAATTCACTAGACTTTATGCATTTCTTACTTCTTACCAGTTATAGTTGCTGAAGTTGAACCTCCACAAGCAATAAAGATGAGATGCTCATTAGCAAATGACTCGACCACTGTAGGAAGTTTCTGACTCTAGATAGAAGAATGGCGCAATTGACCATGTCCACCATGACCCCAGGAGAACACCTTTCCATCATCTTATACAATGTACCATGAACTTACATCAAAATCGAAAAAAAAAAAAAAGCAAAAACTTATTCCCATAAAGAAATTCTTGCTTCTCGTTCCCTGCCATGAGTCCGAAACGCCGAGGTCATGATAAGCAGCTCGTTGTTGGCCAACTCCTTCTCCAAAAGAAAGTGCTGATCATGAGTTATGAATACATTATTAAACTAAACAATATATTCATGCAAGTAACTAGGGTGATTGGATCCAGGGTGGGTAGGGTCCAAACTTGGACCCTATACTAGACCTTGTTATAATCGATTCCTCTTTTTTGGACCATGTATCCTATCCTATTTTTATTGGACCCTGTTTTGGACCGGACCCTATTTTTCTAGTCCGGGAACAAGGTCAACCTTGTTTTCATTGGAACCTGTTTTGCAAACGTTCAATATTCTATACGGTTCAAATTTTATATTAATTAGCGAAAAAACAACAACGTAATTCTCCTAACTTTATAAGACAAAGCAAAAATCCTAAGAATGCATAAACATTAACAACAAATATGGGACTAATATTAGTCCTATTCCCACAAATACTTCTAATATGACCTAATGTGTTCACTATGTGTATGCGATGGAGCTCTTATTAAAAGGACATCTTTATTGAGTTGGACTGAGAATGCTTTCATTAGTGCTACAATAGTTAGTAGCATTTGTCCTGCGACTATAGTAATAGTTGAAAGTGGGACTACTAAAAAAGAAAATAATGCATGAGAACAGTTCTTTTTAACAATTCTTTCAAAACAATTCTCTGTTAACTTAATTCAGAGAGAATCTTTCTTTTTTTAGCATTTCTTCGAAGACAAAGAGACTCAAAAGCATTATACAGAGAGACAATTTTATTATTTTTTAACAGGGTAAAAACCGATTCCAAAACCGGTCTAGTTTTGGGTGGGTATTTGCTTGGACCCTGTTCCCGGACTGGTTTCAACTGGTTCCCAAAAACTGGAACCGATTCCTGGATCAGTTTAACAGGGAACTGGTTTCCGACCCTGTTTTTCAGGTGGTTCGGTCCGGGTTCTGGGTAAACCCGGTCCGGTTGCACACTTCTACAAGTAACTAAACCAACTAGCTCACTAAACTAAACCAATTAAGTATATCTCAAAGAAGGAGGTTACTCCAGCTGTCGGGAACAATATACTCCTACAACTTGCGCAACGCCATTATTCAGCCCAATCATCCTGGAAATCCTGCAAATGTTATGTCAGCATCAACTAAGGGTGTGCAATAGACCCGGGACCCGTTTAGAACCGGATCGGACCGGATTGAAATTGGTGGGTACTAGTCCGGTTCCCGGTTCCATGGGCAGATCCACCCATCTACCGGACCAGTATTATAATAATATATTAATTTTTATTATAAAAGAATTAAAATTCTAAAGCCCCATATTTTGAATTAGTTATGCATTTTTTTGTCTGTTCTTATGTGCATGGAACTTTTCTTTCTCTTTTCTTTTGAATACATTTTTACCTTGGTCACTATGTTGATTTGAGGGGCTTGTCCAGAAAGGAAAATTGAACAAGTTGGAGAGGTGGGTTCGAAGGATGAGATCATAAAGAATAGAAAGAACGGGAGTTTCCTTGATGTGCAGATTTTTACTCAAGTGGGATGGCCGACATGCTTGTAATTTGTGAGCAAAACTGATTTGAAAATTTAAACTACCTACTTCCTACTTCATTTAAACTCATTTATCCAAGCATATAGCATATTGCATCCATGAAAATCTTATCATAGTACTATGAGTGGAGCCAATTGCCATCACACCACGAGAGACCGAGAGGCGGAGAAAATTCGAGAGGCAATGGAGTCTTAGTAGGGGAGATAGAAGAAGACCATCACCATCACAAAGACATTCCGACTAATGCAGTCTTTGTGTTGACTCTTAAATTTCCGAAATATAATTTTGTTTGAGTCATTCTTTTATACTTGAATTTGCATCTTCTAAGCCTTTATCACCGCATGCTTAGAATAAACAAGCGTGCTTAAAAAGGGCAGTTCGGCACAATTTCTAGCCATTAGGCGCGATCGCTCGTGAGACTGGTTCCATGGGTCCACTCGGGAATTGGACTGGACCGGACCGATGGTCGATTCCCGGATCCAACTTTTCGGAACTGGTTCTTAGTGGGCGGTTCCCGGTTCTAGGGTGGAAACTGCCCACCCGTACCATGTATTTGAGTTCTTAGTGAACTTTTCACTTGTTTCGCTTACCACCAGAGGAAGAGATCCTAACTCATTTTTAATCCCAGACACAAACCATCCCCCCCCCCCAAACTTTTTTTTTGTTTCAAAATAAACACCAACTTTTATTTGAGTTCGAAATATATCCCTACTCAATTTATAATTGACAATAATATCGATTATATAAAATTTCGAATATTATCTTTTTAATTTTAATTTTTTATTCATATTATTTTTTATTACATTTTCAATTTCTTATTTATTAAAATTTTATTTGTTCTAATGGTATTTGAATTCTATTTATTTATGGTGCTATCCACGTGTATAAGAGAATTTTGGATTTATTTACTTGATTTTCATTAAATAAAAGCAAGACTTCTATAACAATCCACATTAAATTTATAAGGATTAGTCAATTGTATTTCTTTTGGTGATGGTATATGTTTTATGGGATCGATGAGGATATATTTTAACATTGTCGATTGACAGATAATGCAATCCCGCTAATGAGACATGGGGTTACACTCAAATAGACATGGCGCTCGCCGAAGACAGAAGTTCGTTGAACCGGGGATATTCCATGTCGTGTGAGAAGGATTGCTTGCAAAGTTTACTTTAAGTCTGCATTTCTACCCTAGCAAAGTTTCTAGGACCGAAACTCTCGGTCTGATTTTCGGTTTTTGTTTTTATAATTTTTTTTTAAGGGAGGGTGACCACAATTCCAAATAAAACGCTAAAAGAAAAACAAAACATAAACCACAGACTCTCTCGCCTCTAAGATAGATTCTAGGGTTTTCGTCTGCATGGCTGAAGAACAGGACCAGAAGGGAGAGATGACGAGGACGAACGATCGAGAGAAGATGGATCTGGCAACGGCGGAGGCCAAGCGGTTCATGGAGGACTACTACAGGACGTTCAATGCGAACTGGGCGGACTTGGTTAACCTGTACCGGGACGACTCGGAGATGGACTTTGACGGCCAAAAGATCCGAGGCAAGGAGGCTAACCTCGCCAAACTCATCTCCCTTCAGCGGTTCCGGTTCCAGTTCCAGATCGACAAAATCGACTGCCTGCCTGACGGCCTCGAGGGCGGCGGTGCGCTCGTCATGGTCACTGGCTACATCTGGTTAGACGGTAGGCAGGATGCCTTCCCTTTCGGGGAGGTCTCTCAGTTTGGATGAGATGGCATTTTTGTTTGTTGATTGAATATCACCTCGGGCAATCCTTCATTTTCAGAGTATCTATTCATCAGAAGATTTACAGTGGAACCGAATTGAGTTGCTCCGATCAAGTTTAAAAAATGAAGAGATGCCTAAAGAAATTCATTTTTTTTTTTAAAGTCATTATTTCTTGTGAATTCTTTGCAATTTCCTCTGTCAAATCGGAATCGTACTCCTCAATCAATCAATCGTATTGCGTATTGCATTTTCTGTAACATCTCAAGTTTGTCTAACACTCTGCTGTCTGTTGGTTCCACCACTACGAGGAAGCTTTTATATATTGCACCAGATCTGGACGACCTATACTTGGAGACTGGAGCCAATTTTTAAAACGCTATTATGGTGTCCTGGTCCGATGCCAGATGAGTTATGGCTGCAAGATCAGGATCAGGATCGATATTTAGGAGTCAACAAGCCTGAGGACGCATGGGGACTGTCCAAGATGAACCGTTTTTCTCTAGGCTTTACGGAGGATGGGAGGAGTTTCAGTCTGTGTTATTTTCAATGTCCAATTGTCTATATCTTCTGGTAAGATAGAACCGTGGATGTCTAAGTGGAGTGTGGATGTAAGTGGAGTTCATGTTCGAATTGGGTCTGCCTATGTCAGATTGCTTTTTATATTTCTGTTCCCCTCTCCCTTGATAGGGATAAGGTAAAAAAGAAGAAGAATTGCCCTGTTTTCCTTATCTCTGTCTGAAGCTTGCAGTTTTACTTAGACCCTTAGACCATTATTGTTGATCGTGTGTCTTGATTTAGCCCATCAAGATCTTCGTGAAGGGCACCGAGTTTGAAATCGAAATCGAAATCGAAATCAAAGTGGAGCCCGAAGAGACGGTTAGTTTCTTCTTCCCGCTTTTGGTGGTTTTGTTGCCGGAGCCTTTCAATTCGGTTCCTAGCTTTGTATCTGGTGGTTTAGGCGTCCGATTAGGGCTTCGGGATTGATCTCTAGTGTGCGCTCGGCTTTGTGCATGTGCTTCAGTTCCACGTAATTGAACCTACCGTTGGGTTTATTTTCGATTGCCTTGCCTTGCTTTTGTGCTGTCTGAAGGTTGTATGTTTTTGTTTATATTCGGTTTGGCCAGTGGGACCATGTAACTCGTGCGCGTCGATTAGTCCTGCTCTTTTTTCGAATTCTTATGGCTCCGTGTCAAAGTTTGGTTGAATAAAAATCTTGGTCATGGTTGATTTCTTTACCGGGTATTGTTAAATTCCCAAGTCGAATGAGACTGTTGGAGTCGCAAAAATTTTGTGTTACTGGGGCGTATTGCTTGGATGTTGGTCGATTTTGCCAAAGTAAGTGGAGGGGTTTCGTCATCGTCCTAATTGCTGTTGAACTTTATGTGTTTGGTTAGGGTTGACATTTAACTATTTGAAATATGGTTTCATCATTTGACTAGACAGCCGTGGGCTTCTTCAGTTGTGAAAATTCAAATGCTGACCAAGGAGTGATGTGTATGCACATTCGTTTTAGCAAACTTATTTTCTAGCCTTGATATTGATAATAAGAAGCACCACCTAGGTACTAGTTGAATATTTCGGAGCTTGGGGTTGGAGGAAGTGCGAACATCTTTTCTCCGAGCCCCTTTCCTTGTGCTGCAGAATTGCAGCATTTCACCAGTGTTGCTGTTGTGGAATCTAATACTAGTTTCTTCACTGGTTTGATGATGTGTGGCTGACCATTGCGCCGCCGAAGAAACTTGCCCTAGTTACTTCATTCATTATCAGAAATTTAGGGGGGAAGAAGAGGCGGAGCGAGGGGGACAAGGGATCGGAGAGAACCCTAAAGGAAGAAGAGGCAGAGCAAGAGGAAGATCTAAGAGATGGCGAGAAACCCTAACGCTGTGTTTGGTAGTCCAAATTTAAATTAGGATAGAGAATAGGATAAGGTAGGATTAGAAATCCTTAAAATATCTTTCAAATTGTAAAAAATCCTTTCTCATATTTGGTGTGATTCAAGATAGGATTTAAATTTTTCAAAATTTCACCTACTCAATTTTTTTAGAGGAATAAATAAATAAATAACAGTTATCGTGCACGAACATATTTTTTTTTAGAAAATCCTGGCTCCTGAACCTTTTTTAAAAACAAAAATTAGCCCCTGACCCACTTAAAGTTCTAACCCACTCTTCCCCAGCCAACCGCGCAAGCCATCTCGAAGTCCATTTTCTACTTTTTCTATTTTGTTTTTGTTTTCCCTCTTCGATTTTTCTCTTTTGTGGGTTTTATTTTTCTTCTCTAATTTTGTTAGTGTATGTTAATAGACAAAAGGGAAGTGACGGGTGTGATGAATTTGATACAGCATCAAGGGCTAGTGTGGGTGCCACTAGTCGCTATATGGCAAATCTTACCGTCCCAGGACCCCTCCACCAATCTCGGCAAGAGCTCTCTATGATACTCAGAATGCCCGAGCGCTGCACACTTCACATAAGAATGCCAAGGACGCTCAAGTCCATCAGAACCGGCATTCCAATCAAATTGACAAGAACAACAACTATAGCCACAAAGATTTCACTCCCAATCACTTCAAGAGGGAGAAGGGACTGCACTACCAAGTGAAGGCCCGACCAAGCGAATCCAGCGCGACTAAGTGAAGACCCCCAAGAGCAATGCATTGAACACTATCCAGGTTAGGATTCAAAGTCGGCATGAGGGCCAAGTCCTCATGACCGAGGCCTAGGCATTTGCCATTGCCCTTTCCCCATATTCACAGCTTACTATTGACAACCAATGGAGAATGAAATAGTCCACATGATATGCCGACCTCAATGGCAGCATTGGAGGTTGGTGATGAGTCCGTGCAGCCAGAGCCATGGAGTCTGCTGGGGACAAGAGAGAGCAAAGGAAGGAGAGAGGGCGAGGATGGCGACTGGAGCTAGATACATTTAGACCTCCTTGATGCTGCTGCCGAGCTGGTTGGAGGTGCCATGGCCCCATGAGAAGAGCTAGATAGTGGTGGCGGTGGCGTCACCATCGGCGGCATCGAGGTGGAGGTGGAGGTGGTGGTGGAGGAGGAGGAGAAATATCCATCCTATTTTGTTGTCGAGATATCAAGTCCACAAATATCCTCTTGGATTAGAAATATCGAGCAAAAGTGATAGATTTTGGTAGTTCCAAGTTTGTTTCCCTCGATCAAATTCATGTAACCACAATGATGCAGGGGACTTTCAGCTACCTAGATCCCAAGTATTTTCTATCAAGTCAATTCACATACAAAAACGATGTCCAATGTTTTGGAGTTGTCCTTGTTGAACTCTTAACAAGACAAAAGCAAATCTCAACAATAAGGGAACAAGAAGGAAGAAGTCTCACAACTTGTTTCATAATTTTAGTGGAGGAGAATCGCTCATTCGACATTGTTGATGCTCAAGTTTTGAAAGAAGGTAAGAAGGAAGAGATTGCATCAGTTAATAACCTTGCAAAAAGATGCTTGAACTTGAATGAGAGGAACAGGCCTACTGTGATAGAAGTAGCAATGGAGTTAGAGGGGATAAGGAAGCTCCAATATCCTTCGGCTACTCAGCAAAATCAAGAGGACTGCGAGGCAGCTAAATCTTATGATGCTGCTTTTAAATCTAGCAGGTCAAACATCAACATGGACGTCACTATATTTTCGGATGTGCAGCCACTTTTTCCTAGTACAATGTGGTGAAGATCTACTTTGCCTCCCATTCTTATTAGTCATGTTGTTGCTTTTGTCATGGAAATCGGTCTTCAAAGCAAAAGAAAGAGAAGAGAGAAGGGAGGAGAACTTGTTAGTTTATTGATAGAAGGATTTTGGTTGTTTATATATTGCTTATTGGTAATAAACATTTTCTTGATGTTGGGGATCAATTAACTATGAAATCATACCTATCCTTGAATTTGCTAGGCATTATTTTAGGAAAAAGAATAGCCCAAGTGTCAAAACTTGACACGAGAGAACACTTAAGAGCCAAAGGTTATGAAGTGTCATGTTTTTTGAAAATTGAATCATTTGAGTGCCAACTCCAGCGAATGCCACCGAAAATCTGACATGGTTTATTTTAATAATATAACTCATTTATGTGGCTTGTTGGAAGCTGAGTCAGCAAAAACTTAGTCAAAATGATGTCGTTTTTGTGCTGACATGGTATTTAAAAAATATATTAATTAAATAATATTAAATAACTTTAAAAATATATTATTATAAAATTGATTAATTAAAAAAAAAAAAGAGGAAGGGGAGGATCGAGTGAGGGCTATGCAATCACCGCCGCCATTGTCGCCACCCCACCATCGCCAGGAAGGGCCGGCGATGGTGGGGCGGTGGTGAGGACTACACAGCCCTCACCTGAACCCTTCCCTTCCTTCTTTTTTATTTTATTTTAAATTGCTATGTGGATATTTTAATTTGAAAAAAATTGCTCCGTCAGCTAATAAAATCACCGGAAATGGTACGTGACAGTTTGGCCAGATTTTTTCACTGTTAGCACATAACTAATCATTTTTGCTCCAATTTTGGCATTTAAACGTATATTTTCGAACTTTTAGCATTTAAGTGTCCTTGTGCCAAGTTTTGGCACTTTAGGGATCTGCACATCCATTATCTTAGCATGTATCTGCCAATTTTGCAATCATCTAGCTTGAACATGATGCAGTGATTTTAGTTCATCTTGAGATCCTTGAATACTTGCCGTCAATTCAGTTGTTGCAGAACTTACATCAGTCACACGCTGCACAACCCTTCACGATTCAATTAGATTATAACTAGTTGGGGAAAAGAAGAAGAAAGAAAGGCAGTTTCCCTTCCGGGAAAGGAAGGCGAACTTGCATCCGCCTTTCCCGCCCGGCTCTTCCCTGCAGATCACACTAAATTGCCGATGGCATAGAGCGATTGTTACCGGCTGCCGATGCTTCGGCCGCTTAGATCCTCACTACGTGATTTATCAAACTCACCACCCCAACTACATACATCAACACCAAAGAACCCCACTAATGGCAGAATTGTCGCTCCCGATCCTAGCACACCTTTCTTATCAATTTTCAATAGCAAAACAAAAACGGTAAAAATCAATTGCGCTTGGACCAACTCGTATATAAGAGATATTTACCCCTGTTTTTAAGCAACGAAGATGCTGGGTGCCCTTTTTTTTCATATTTCCATTTATTTTGTCACGATATTAATGTTTGATTAAATGCCCATAAGGAACGTACGTCCCGTTGTTTATCGAAACAAATTTCTTAGGGATCATAAATTAGTTTTAGGTCTTCATCATTGAATTATAAATTGAGCACATAATCATGGAATTTTAACGACGGATTTTTTTGTAGTTTGAACTGTCCTGGGCATTGCTTTTCTACAACACAAGATCGACATAGATGTGCTACTTGGGTTGCATAATTCTTGTATTTTCATTTCGAACTTCACACGTAACAATTTTTTTGAGTAAGAACTTTTCTATTCAGACGATTGTATTTTCACGCATGCATTAAACCTATTCAATAAAAAAACATCAATAATTGTGATTTTTCAATATTTTATCTACTTTTCTATTCAAATAATCACCTCCAAAACTACAAGTGACAAAGAGGGATCATGGCCAATATCGGCTTCTCTTTTTTTGATTTTTTTTTTTGGACTTTGGCATATATATTTTTCTCTGTGAATCCTTTATTCTCTTATAACTTTGGAACATTTTTTTATGATGGAAAGTTTCGTAAATGGTCGCATAGCTCGTAGTATACTTCTCTGTAACCTACATCTTCTTCCCAAAAAGTTTAGTATCCAATTAATCGGGCCTGTCTTGCAGCCAGGGGCCCCTAAAGCCCACACCCGTTCTCCTGGAATTGAAACAACAAAGAAAAGGACGTGGCCCACGAACAGGCATATCAGGAATCGAAATCTCAAATTCAGATACGAATTGTCGATCGGAAGCTCGTGATCGGAAATTTGTATTGTTTCACTCGATAAAAATCCCGGAATTGGTATTTATTTGCTGCGCGTTCTACTAGGTCCAAACGGCACGCTATTCCATTCCCTGTACTTGTACCCATTGTTGTGATATCTTTTATGTTGGATTTTTCACGAGGCCATCTGCAAGTTGCATCTTCATTTCCAATTCATAAACTCTTAATCTATCAAATGCTGAAAGTGTTTGTGTTAACTTGGAAGTTATGGAACAGTGATCATAAGAACGAAAGGATTATAGTTACTTAGCACAATTCGAGACCCTAGAGACAAGCTCATTAACATAGTCTGCTTGACATGTCAAGGTTCCATAATTATGCTCACATGAGATAGTAGTACCCCCAATCACAAGTTCGTTAGAGCCTCAATCATCACATAGCGATAACTTCTGATGCCAATGGACATGAGATTATTGACCTAGCCAAGTCTAGCGATAGCACACGGACTTGAACTTTGTGGGCCAAGGAAAGTCATCTTCGGTGTAATAGCTAGAAAAGCACCAATGGTCTTCCCATTCTATCACCGTTGGAGACTTTTAAGTCAATGGCCCGTTCTGATAAATGTTCTCATGTGATAACGTTATTGAAGACCACAAGCACCGCAATCAACGAGTCATCCATTGGATCCCACCATGCCGGTCTTCCCAGGTATGTTTACGTGCAAATTGGTTTCGTATAGATAGGACTTGATATGCTGGAGCTTTGACATTTCTATGATTAATGACATATTTTCATGTGGTCCTGGATCTAGCAACGTTTTCAGATTTGCAGCCATTCGTATCGGGAACCACGGCGAAGACAGCTCTAAAAGCATCCCCCCTCGGGGCAAGAATATATAGCTATACATGAACAGGCCTGGGATTGCTTCCAAACACGTCAATTTACCAACAAAAACAGATGTATTGGAGTGTGGTTCATACCTCTCATCAACATGATAGCATGAGGGTCCCGCTCTTTCTCTTGTAATTGAAGGATGTAATAGAGGGGTATAATGTGCTAATTATAATAGAATTCTATAGATGTAATCCTTGTTTAAGGTGAACAATGATAAAACCTTGTGCCCCTCTTTCTTGCTTTAGCTCTCTATTTTCTTTGAGATCATGCACTGAATCCTAACAATGTGTATAGTTTTGCGTGGTCCTTGTTGAACTCTTAATGGGACACGTGTTAGGAACACATAATAGAAATCCGATATCTTCACTTGGAAAAATTGCCAAGAGAGAGCCCAAGTTCAAGTTCATTAACATATTCGGTCGAACTCACCTTCACTTAAAAGCTTAAACCAATGTGTTATAAACAAATTAAAATATATTAGCTATTCAACATTGAACCAATTCTTTAATATGTGACTTCTCTAATACAAATCACACATATATCCCAACAATATTCCCCTCACGTATGAGCTCTAGTGTTAGATTTACTTCCTTTTAATTTGGGTATCCTTCTATATGAACTCATCTCAACTTAAATTTCCAACGCCTAACTTCATCCTTAGTCTTTTTTTTGGGATCGAACCATTTCGGACCAAACCATAAGCTCTAGTGTTTGATTTACTAATTAGTCACCGGCTCTGATATCATTTGTTGGGAGCACGCAATTAAAACTCGATACCTTCATTTGTGAAAAAAGGCTAAGAGAGAGCCCAAGTTCGAGCTCATCAATATGTTCAATTAGATCCACATCTACTCAAAAGCTCAAATCGATAAATTATAATCCAACTAGAATATATTAACTGTTCAATATCACAACAATTTTCTAATGTGTAATTTTTTTAATACAATTCACACGTATATCTTAATGACACAACCCAATCTCTTTGCTGAAGAAAGGACAAGGGAAGAAACCTCATGGCCTACACAAGAAGTTAGGGGAACTTGCTGTTTTTGAACAGCCAACAAGAAGGAATTTGGTTTCCCATTCATTTATCACGAGAGTGTTGCAGCTCATCGTAAGGAATACATTAAGTTGCACTTGTACTCTTATGGAACAAGCGTCGTGCTCGCATCAAACTTTGGCCAGTTCGATTTGCTAGTTAGTAACTTTTTCAGCGTCAAAAAGAGCTGCGCTTTGATTTCAGTTTCATAAACATGATGGACTCAACTTTAAAGTAATCAAGCTGGAGCATATCTCAAATTATGAAGAGGTGCATGATCAAAAAATACATCTGAGAGTACGGCACATGAAAAAATTCTTCCCTTCTTCCACTTCAATAACAATATTGAGGGACTCGGCCTCTATTGCCTTTCTCCATAGGTTTAGGCGAAACATGAAAATCATATCGAACTCACTGGTGTTTCAAATTCTCTTCCTATGTATGAAGTTGAACCCGCGAAAAAGAAAATCCTAGATACTACCGCTGATTAGATATTCACATGCGATGCCCCCCTTGATATTGTCCTCCTTTTGGGGAAGACTACTCATAATCAGGATACACAACTTTTTTGACTGAACATTTTTTTGGATATTGGTCTAAAAAATTTCTTTGGACCTAATTGTTTTTTAAAAAAAAATCAGCTCTATAGTCTCTCTCTCTCCCCTCGTTGGTACCATAAATATTTGTTGTATTTATTTTTACTGAAAAATAAAAAATAAACCAGTGCCAAGAGTTGAGCATACTTTTCACAGCATGATCCAGAGCATTAGCGAATTAATAAGACTAGTTTAAAGCAAGAATTACTTTTAGTTTTATTCAATTCAAGTGCATGATTCACGAACATCTTTTTTTCCTGTTTTGGGGCGGGCCAGAATAGCATTCCCAAGTGCTTTGATTGATTGCCTGAGCATGAAAAGCATTGGACTAAGAATAATAAAAATAAATTCCACTTCAATAATGGAAGAGACCGTGGCACACGCGCATCGCAATACGAATGAAACAAATTTTTGGTGTCACCTTTGTAGATAGAAAAGACGCCCAGCCCATTTCATTCGTCAAAGGAAAAAAAAAAAAAAAAAAGGAAACGTCTTGGTCGTCGTCTCGGATGATTTCCCATTTAAAAAGACATTCTTGTTGTGGAAAATGGTTTTCTTTTTCGACAAAGGAGAAGAAAAGGAAGTAGGAATAGGAGGGCGGGGTCATCAAAAAGTGTAAGTCCACTCGCGATACGTCATTTCATTTCATCTTGATAATTCTCCAAGTCTTCCTCGTGAGAAAGATGAGGACAGAGTTATGGCCCCAACAATGGGAAAAGTCGCATTTGGCTGCTTAAAATTGGAGTAGTCTACTATCCTCCAGGAAGCATCCTCAGAGATACTCGGAAGTAACAGGGCTGTGCAATGAAACAATGCGTACGGTAAATGAAATGTCAATCCCTTCTTTCACGGAAATAACACTGCTAAGTGTCTGTCAATATCCCGTTCCTCCCTAGTGTTAGGTCCATGCGCATACGAAACGAAACGTGAGGAACACGTCGAACTTGATGTTTCAACTATCATGCCCAATTTGAAGAATTAGAAGAGATTCAAAGCTGAAATAAAAAATTATAAATAAAAAATAGGCATAATTGTATGAAAATTGCACCTTTCAATGAGGAGGTATACCTATAATATATACATAGAGGAATAGTATTCCAACCATCGAGTAACGAGGATAATCAAATCAAAGCACATGCATTATTAGTAGAGTATCTCTAATTCAATGCACTAATATGCTCTGCCACGATGCATTTTGCCCATCTCTTAAGTGATATGGAGACTTCTAGAATAGAAATTTTTTATTGTAGAGGGATTCTCATACATGCTTGATAGAAATTAATTATTTTTACATGGTCTTCTCTTCCACAATGATCAATGCAACAATAGAGTAACACCTAATGCATGTTTGCCCATCAAACCCCAATCATCTTACTTCATTGACTTTGGTTCTCCCTAAACAAAGGTAAGCATAAATTCCTCCGGTACATATTATCCTTAATATGCATTTTCAAAAATCAAAGTCTTTCCCATCAAATTTGTCAATTTTCGCATTTCCTTCTTCTGTTGCCATCAATTTGCTTCAACTTAGCCTAACCTAGCAATCAAAAAGATTAATAAATAGAACAAGGAAATTAATTGGATACCATATTTACATGGTTTAGTCAGTGTAACCAATTCCACTAGGAGAGTAGCACCAGGTTTCACGATAGATGAAGGAGATACAATAGAAACTATAATCACACTCTAGTCGCAACCCCTCTTTAATGCTTCCCAAACCCAGTTATGCTAATAACTTATAGTGTTTAGCCCTTTCAATTTTTCACAAAACAATCTCTAACAATCTTGCAGAGAAAGACACAAATTCTCACCACAAAATTTTGTCATGGTTCCAAAACACTCACACCTTCTTCGGGATATAATTCACGGTGGGAACTGGACCGATCGGATCCACTGGACCGGATCGATCGAACCGACTAGACCGGACCGATTGGACCGATCGATAGTTTTTAAAAATATATATTTTTTAAAAAAAATTCTTAAGAATTAAAAGAAAATTATTTTTTTCAATTTCAAATTCCAAATACACCCCTCTCTGCAGTGCATGCCACGCCCCTTCAATTTCCATCTCAAATTCCCAATTTCCTATTCCTACAAGCCCTAAGTTTCCTAATCTCAACTTCGTTATCATAGGAAACTTTTGTGTGGCCTATCAATAAATCTTTTGTTAGATTTTTCCTTTTGAAAGTTTATATCTTGTAAAAGATTTGGCGATTGCAAAGTTACCGGTCCCACCGGACTGGACCAAACTGGTCGGTCGGTCTAGTTCCCGGTTCCAGGATTGATAGGTCCGGTCCACGGTCCCAAAATTTGAGAACCGGTCCTGCCGGTCCGGTTCCCGGTTCCACCTTAGAACCGGACCAGACCGGGAACCGATCACCCCTACTTAGCACCACCTAAGACCCTAGAGACAAGCTTGTTAACATAGTCTACTCGACATGTCAAGGTTCCATAATTATGCTCTCATGAGATAGCAGTACCCCAATCACAAGTTCGTTAGAGCCTCAATCATTGCATAGCGATAACTTCCGATCCCAGTGGACATGAGATCATTGACCTAGCCAAGTCTAGCGATAGCACACGGACTTGAACCTTGTGGGCCAAGGAAAGTCATCTTCGGTGTAATAGCTAGAAAAGGACCAATGGTCTTTCCATTCTATCACCGTTGGAGACTTTTAAGTCAATGGCCCGTTCTGATAGATGTTCTCGTGTGATAAACGAGTCATCCATTGGATCCCACCATGCCGGTCTTCCTAGGTATGTTTATGTGCAAATTGGTTTCGTATAGATAGGACTTGATATGCTGAAGCTTTGACATTTCTATGATTAATGACATATTTTCAAGAAGGAAGAAGCCTTGCAACCTGTTTCACAATTTCAATGGAGCAAAATCACTTGTTTGACAATGTGGATGCTCAAGTTTTGAAAGAAGGTAAGAAGGAAGAGATTGCATTAGTTGCTAACCTTGCGAAAAGGTGCTTATACTTGAATGGGAGGAACCGACCTACAATGATAGAAGTAACAATGGAGTTGGAGGGGATAAGGAAGCTTGAAAAATCCTTTGGGCATTCAGCAAAATCATGAGAACCGTGAGGCAACTGAATCTTATGTTGCTGCTTTTAACTCTAGCAAGTCAGACATTAATATGTATGTCATTTCATTTTTGGATGTGCAGCCACTCTTACCTAGTGAGACGTGGTGAAGATCTGTTTTGCCTCTTACACTTACGATCATATTGTTGTGTTTGTCATGGAAATCGGTATTCAAAGCAAAAGAAAAAAGAGAGGAAAACTTATTTGTTTATTAATAGGAGAACTTCGTTAGTTATTTATTGTTTAGGATCAATGAACTGTTATGTCATACCTATCCCATAATTATTAAGGTCTTATAATTAGCTAGGCATGATCATAATGTGTATGTGCCAGTTGGGAAATATTTTCCAAATAGCAATCGTCTAACTAATGCATGATGCGGCCATTTTACTTTATTTTGAGATCCATATATACTTCTTGTCAAATTTATCATTGCAGAAATTACATCAATAGAATGGTGAACTCCAATGAATGATCAGGGCTACCAAAGGCAATGACTTGATGGTAAGGCTTATCAAAGTAACTTTTTTAACAATCATACTGCATTTGGATGGAACGTAACTGTGTAATGTTGGGGAATGCCCTTAAGCTCCTGTACATCATCTTATAAATGATATTTACATTTCAAACCAATAAAAAATAAAAAATACATCAAGCACATGAGTGCTCATGTGAACAAGCATCTTTGTTGCATTGGCCTTCACCATTCAGTTAGGTTGTTACACGCAGATGCTCAAGAGACGTATCACGGGCTCATGTCAGCTGACCAAGTCCTAAATGTGCAATTCCCGTGGAAATGTTCTAAAATGACCAATCAAATTGAGCATGTTATGTCTTGGCAGACACAAAGAAGGCTCCTAGATAAAAAGGGGATGGAGACAACGACTTCCGAATCTAATGAAATATATGAACTGTGGTGCTCTTTGGAGAAGTCAGTGACGACTTTGACTTGGGGTCGTCTTTGTCGAGCTTTTCTTTTGCTCTTTTTTATTTTTCCACAAACTCTAAAAGAAAATTTGAAAATCATTTTTTTTTGAATAATTTTAGAAGCTTCAATATTGCCATGCTTGACAAGAAAAAATGTAAATAATAACTTTTTCTAGCCACATTTTTAACAAAATGATTCAATTGAAAGATATTAAATATATCAAGAGATACGTCCTCCATATCCAACATTTCTTTCCTCTTTTTGACTTTCTACAAACTCTAAGAGTGCATTTAGTAACATTTCTACTCCTGGGAACAGTTTTTTTTTAGAAATAGTTCTTTTCTATTTTTATTCCCCAAAACAATTTCTGGGTAAAATAGGGCATTTGGTAATTACAAAAATTTCTTATTCTCGGAATAGAAAAGGAATAAAAATGTGTTTGGAATCGACACAAAGTTTTTATTTCTTTTTTCCCGGACGACGACGGCGACCAGTGGGCAGCGACAGTGTCTAGCGTCTGGTGGGCAATGGGCGGTAACCGGTGACTGGCGGCAGTGGCAATGGCCGGCAACCAGTGGGCGGGGCGGCCAGCCACTGACGACCGTCGGCCACCGCCAAACGTCAATTGGCGGCCGACAGTCACTAGTAGTTGGCCACCTCGCTCGCCAGTGGCCGGCCGTCGCCACTGCCGTCAATTGTCGGTGACTGCCCATAGCCCGCCGGCCGCCAGATGCTGCCACAGCCCGCCGGTCGCCGCCACCGATTACCGTCGCCGGTCATTGGTCCCCTCTAGTCATGCTAGGTCGCCGGCCACTAGGCGAAGGCCAGTGACTGACGGTCAACTAGTGGTGAGCAAGTGGTGGCGGTTGGTGGCCGACCACCGACGAGCAAGTGGGGGCAGGCGACAACCAGTGACCTATGGTCGGCGAGTAGGGGCGATCAGTGATCGGCAGCGACTGGCGATCGCCGACGGCCAGCAGTGATGACCGGCGGCCGGCGGCAGGTGGCGATGGTGGCCGGCGGCAGGCGGTAGGCGGTGGGCAGTGGTGGGCAGGTGGTGGTGTGCTATAGGGGTGAGTAGTCTACAAGAAATTGTTTATAGAAATTATTCTCAGGAATAAGAAGCTAGTTTTTTTTTTACTTCTCATTTTTATTCCCAAAAACAACTTTCTATTCCCGAGAATAGAAAAATCAGTTTGCGTTAACAAACTGATTTCTATTCTTTTTCTATTCCAGGGAACAAAAGAACAAAAAAATAGAGAAACAGGAGTGTTACCAAACAGAGCCTAAGATAACACTTTCAAAAAATCTTTCAAAGAAAAATGACATTAGAGAGCTTCACCATTGCTATTCTTCAGGACAAAGATTAATTAATTAAACTTTCTAGGCTTCTTGCCACATTTCCACCAAACTGATTCAATTGAAAGTAATTACTTATACTAAGACAAAAACACATTGCACACATTTGAAACTAAAACATTAGAATTTAAAAACAAAAACCGTATTGATGTTAAATCTGAAATTAGAAGTGACCGAGCCAATTTATACGATAGAAAAAGGGGATTGGCATGTGGTGTTTGCACCCCCAAATCACAAAAGCTGGACATGCACAGATATTTTCATATATGGAATCGTTGCACACGTGTGCTGCTCTGGGGTTTGAACCGGGATATTCTATCTTTTTTGGTTGATTTGGTTTCAACCATAAAATTAAACTTGACCATGGTGTTTGAACTCAAAAGAACGTAAGAAACCAAACTCACCAATTAAAACACTGAATTCTTGCAAACCTTCCAAATCCCATTAAACATGTACCCTTCACATTATAAATGACCAAAAAGATGAGAACACATTTAGTCTCCAGTTGGTTGAACTTGGTTTCCAAAAAGCTTGAACTAAGTTATATGAAAACAGGTACAACTGCATATCGAATGCAATAACAAGCTCCACGATATTTCCGTAGCTAAATCATGGTTGGCTCTATGTAGAAATCTGCACGGAACCAAGTAAAAACCAAGTCTTCTTCTGCTTTTCTCGGTCAATGAATTTGGCTCTGAAAAGTAATTTATTTTGGACTTTCCGCTAATCCCACTACTGCAATGGCCTTAATGCTCTCAAGTGCGGGTCAAAGATCACCTGCGTGGTTCAGTTGTCTTCGACCATCCAATTTTTCCAACTCCGAAAGCTGTGTTCACAATTCTCGGTACCTTTCAAGCGTTGTCCTGATGTGGCTGTCCAAGACAAAAAAAAGTGTCTTTAAAGTCCCCCAATCTGAAAATGACTTGAGAGCCCCTCTGAAAGGACACACTCCAATGGGGAGCAAAAGAAAACATCGTCAAACCTCATCAAGTTAATATCTCGTGTTTTCTTTTTCGAATAATTTCCTTCCCAAACAATGTTGAGCAGAGATTAATATTCATAATTTTAAGAGAGTATTCATGTTGAATCAGAAACAGCAAGTGTTCGAGGTAATCAATACTGAACAGTAACTTAAATTGATGTCCTCATCCCTTCAAGCTTTGATATTCCTATCCTCAAGGAAGCATCCCCGGGGATGCTAGGAAGTAACAAAGCTGGAAAAATTATCCGTACGATACATGAAAAATCAGGGACCCAGCCCATATTCCCTTTCTCCATGGGTTTAAAGTCCATCCACGTACCAAACGTGAAAATCATGTCCTTCGTTGTGGGGGAGACTCCTCATGATCACAATGTGCCACTTTTTGTGACTCATCATTCTTTAGATATTGGCCAAAAAATTTCTTTGGGTAAAAACATTAAGCAAAGCCCAATAAATATATATATTTTTAAAAAGGGGTAGAATTACAAAAAAAAAAAAAAAAAAAAAAGCCTTAAACTTGTTGTAATTATGCTTATTCAATCATAAATTCTTTTTTACCAATTCAATCATAAATCTTTTGCAATTATATCAATTTAATACATCTGACCAATTTTAACCAGCTGGCACCGACATGGATGCCGATCGACAGCTACTATCTAACTGGCCACTAACATGGACAATTTTTAGTAATATTTTTTTCAATTTTTTATTTTGATTTTGATTTTTCCTTTCCTGTTTCTTTTTCTTTTTCCTTTTTTTTTTTACCTTATTCCTTCTTTTGCTTCTTCTCTTACAATGGCCGGCAAGGCTCACTAGCCATTGGGTGAGGACCGCAAAGACCTCATTGGTTGCTGGTGAGGATTCCAACTCATTTGGCCTTGCCAAGCATGAGCAAGACCACATTCGCCTGTAGTCGGAAAGGCGATGGCAAGGCTAGCCTAGCTCAAATCTAGGCGAAGCCGCCTTGCTGGCAGGCCCCAAACTTTGGGTGAGGGGCGTGACCCTCACCATGGTCGACAAGGGTTTTGTGGCCCTTGCTCACCGGCCATGTCGGGTGAAAAAGCAAAAGAAGGAAGAAAAGCAAAAAGAAAAAGAAAAAGAAAAGTTAATACAAAATTTGAAAAATAATATTATTAATTATTTATATCAGCATTAGTTGGATAGCTAACGCTAGTTAGTGTCCACGTAAGCGCCAACCGACCGAAATTGGCCAAATGGATTGAATTGGTACAACCGCAAAATATTTAGGATTGAATTGGCGAAAAAAAAAAAAAAAGATCGAATTATTCAACTACAATATGTTTATGATTTTTTTTATAATTTTTCCATAAAAATAAGTTCTCTAATTTCTTTGTCCCCTCATCATTGAAAATAATAAATAAAACAATGCCAATAGTTCGGAATAATTTACACAGTATGATCCAAAGCATTAGTCAATTAATTAGAGATTTTGAAGCAAAAATCATTTTTAGTTTTCTTGAATCCATGTGCATGGGACGCAATCTGTTCCATCATGGAAGCGGTAAACATGCCACATGATTCACGTACATCTTCTACTTTTTTTTATGGGGGGCCAACAATATTCCCAAGTGCTGTTATTGATGGCCTGCGCCAATAAAGCATTGGGCTTGTTACCCGATGTACCGCACTGGACCACAATGGAAGTGACTTTTGCTTCAACAATGAGAGAGATTACGACACTCGAACATTTCACTGCGATTAAAGAAATTAGAAAGAAATCACTTTTGCTTTAATGAAAGTGTCTTTCTTTCGCTTTTCTAGATTGAAAAGATGCCAACACCCATTCCATTAGGCAAAAACGACAAGTCCTGGCTGTCGTTGGAAGAATTGGTCCGATGATTAGGCCATTCAAAAGAGATTCTTGTTGTGGAAAGCGGTTTTCTTTTTCCAAAAGGAGAGAAAAGTTGGAACATGAGAGCGGATCATCATAAGTTGGTTCATTTGGGATAACGATTTGATTTCTGTGTTCATCTTGATAGAGCAATAATTATTAAACTGAAATTCTTACCAAAAAAGAAATTATTAAATAGCTATAACTCTGCTTTCAAATGTTAAAAATTATCGGGTGGAATTTTTTTTTTCTTGGCTAATTTCTGTGTGTTTAATGGGATCTACACAAAAGTTCCTAAAAAGTCATACATCTTGATAATGTTCTTACTGTTTCTCATGAAAAAAAAGTAATGACTATTATCTACCAAACAATTGTAAAAGTCACGCTTGGCTGCTTAAATTAGTGTACTCTGCCTATCAAGCTTTGACATTTCTGTGCTCAAGGAAAGGTTGACAAGAAGTCCAAAATCTTGTATATAGAATACAATCAAGTTCTAAATTCAGCTGATTCAATTAAGTCCCAAATATTTTTCAAAAGTGCAATTAAATCTTTCCAATGAACGATATCTAAATTTGTCTCATATTACTCAAAAAGTGTTTATAAATGTTCCAAATTCTTGTGCTTCTGATTGCCCGCACGTTACAAGTATCAGGTGCTGCACCTAGACTTGCGAAGCCTAACTGTTCCGAAACCTGCGGGGAGTCACTATTCCCATCCCCTTCGGAATAGGAGCCGGGTGTTTCTCGAATGACTGGTACTAGATCGTCTGCCAACAAAACAACATGGTTCCCACTCTCAAGAAGATTGGATTGCGAGTTCTCAACATTTCACTCCCCAGTGTAGACGTATGTGGCATGATTAACGTATAAAGACAAGCTCGTCAACACCACTCGAGACTTTAGAGATAAGCTCGTCAACATATAGTCCACAATTCTGTTCACATGAGGTAGCGGTACCCGCGAGCAAAAGTTTGTCAGGGCCTCGATCATGGCGTAGCGATAACTTTTGATCTTGTGGACTATAGGTGGACACGAGACCACTGACGTGGCCAAGTTTAGTGATGGCCCACCAACTTGAAGCTTCTGGGCCAAGGGAAGTCATCTTTCGCGCGATGGCTAAAAAAGGACCGATGGTCTCTGTATTCCATCACTGTTGGAGACTTTAAGTCAATGGCCCGTTCTGGTAGATATTCCCAGGCGACAACATTATTGAAGACCCCGGGGGCCACCATCATTAAGTCATCCATTGGATCCCCCCTGCGGGTCTTCCCGGGTTTGCTTCCGTGCAAAATGGTTCCGTATAGATGGGACTTGACATGCACAAGCTTCGATGTTTCTGTGACCGAGCAAGTCTTATTATGTGGACCTGGACGCAGCAGCGTTTTTGGATTCGCAGTCATTCGCATGGTGAACCACAGCGAAGCAGCTCCCCCAAGAATTTCTAGTACATGCACGGCCCATGAGTACTTCTAAACAAGTCGATTAGAAATAAAAATATTAGAATTATTTCATATCGATTATGAAAAGAACTGATAATCAACTTATAAGTATAATATAAAGTCCCGCCTTTTGAGATAAGAAAGGTCCAAAATCACCCAAAACTAACATCAAAACCAGATTACCAACATAAAAGCGAGGTCATCAAAAGTTAGTTCATTTGATCGAATACAATTTTTTCTTTCAGTTTTATAATGGGACCTAAGACAAAAGTTCCTAAAGAGTCATCTATCTTGATAATGCTCCTAGTGTTTCGCATGAATAAAATGATGACTAAATTATCTACCAAACAATTGGAAAAGGCAAGCTTGGCTGCTTAAATTAGTGTTCTCTACCTATCAAGCTTTGACATTCCTATGCTCAACGAAAGGTGGACAAGAAATCCAAAATCTTGTATATGAAATACGATCAAGTCCTAAATTCAATTAAGTCCCAAACATTCCTTAAAAGTGCAATAAATCTTTTCGATGAACAATATCTAAAATTGTCTCATGCCACTCAAAAAGTGTTTATAAATTGCACGTTTCCACATAATTTTAGGATTTTTATTGCATTTTTCAATAAATGTAGATAACTTGATTTAACCAATTGAAAAGTTTAGGACTTGATTGCATTGTTTGCCAAAGATTTAGAACTTGATCAAAATAATTGAAAATTTTAAAATTGAATTGCATTCATGTGAGATTGCGGACATTTAAGACTTGTAATGCAATTTTTTCCCTAAAGGAAGAGATATTCGGAAGTAACAAGTGGAATTAAATCATGCGTACATTACATGGACTTATGGGTTGTTGTGTCTCTAACCTAGGCCCGATGTGTGAGGGGAAGATTGTTGAAGATGTCTCATGTCCATTGTGGAAGGGGTAGCCTGATCTCTTGAGCTAACTTAACTTTTGGAGTGAGAAAAGCTCAAGACCACCCAACACAACGTGACAACTGAGTGACACCAAATGCATGTTTACTTTGGTTCTCCCTAAACAAGGGTAAGCACAGATTCCTCTAGTGCTATTATCCTTAATATGCATTTTCGAAAATCGAAGTACTTCCCATCAAATTTGTCGATTTTCACATTTTCTTCTTTTGTAGCCATCAATTTGCTTCAACTTAGTCTACCCTATCATTTATACCAATTTTTATGAAAAAAAGCAATTGAAAAGTTCAATGAATAGAACAAGAAAATTAATTAGACGCCATATATACATGGTTTAGTTGGTGTAACCAACTCCAATGGGAGAGCAATGCAAGGTTCCACGATAATTAAGTCACAATCCTACTTTGAACTTGCCTTGGTCAATGAAGCTAGTTGGAGCATCTCATAAACGCGAGACTCATCTATTCTATCTTCCTTGTTTGCGACTTATGTTATGGCTCTTTCCCTAATGTTTTCAAAATAAAAATATATTTACAGGGTGAGCAATTGAGTACTTGATAACTCGTTTTTATGTATACGAACATTGCTTTTCATAAGGACTACTCTTCAAGTTTCACTTTCGTTCATGCCATTAGAATTGATATGGCTGAAATTGCAAGTTATAAGTTTCAGAGACACTGAGAAATGGAGATTTTGAAAGGGTAAAATCAAGGAAACATAATTAAAGGACTGGAAATTGAGAAAACACGTTGTGATTATCTTAATTGACTTAAAAAAGCAGGATCCGACAAGAAAAAAACTTGTTACCATTCTAATCGCACAAAATGTTCACTTCATATAATGGGTAGGTGCATGATCAAAGTTTCCATGAAAGGGGTCGTGGGAAGAGAGATGAAACCATAAACCAAGGCCAAACCACACTTGGCAATTGCCCTGAATCTTGTGTAAACATTGTGATTCGCTTCCCCTTTGGAAAAGAAGCCGGATGTTTCTTGGATGTTAGTACGAAATATTATATGCCAGCAATCTAAGTAAGGTCGAGGCTACTAACCTACATCTAACTAACAATATTATAAGCTTTAATTTTTTTTTTTTATAGACGCATGATACTGATAAACTAGCTCTCAACGAGGTTTAATTTTGATTAATTTCTAAAATAACCTAAACAATGCTAAAGTAAGATTAATATACACAATTTAAAGAAGGACCGTATTGATGTTAAATAAGAAAGTGCAAGTGACCAAGCTAATTGATAATAAACAGAAAGATTGGCAATGAAATGTGAATATTTGTGGCAATAAGCAAAGATGTGGCACAAATTTTTAATGTAATGCGGAAATGGAAGGATTCAAACGATTGCGGTTGAGGAAAAATTGAAAAAGACCCGACGCGTACGAGGAACAACTTTAACCGGGTGAGGAAAGGAATAAATATCTCAATTCTAACGTGCTTAACGGGATCCACACAAAGAATCCTGAAAAGTTTTCCATCTTGGCAACCCTCCGAGTATTTCTCATTAAAAAGATGATTGACAAAATTATCTCCCCAACAATGAGAAAAGTCGCATTTGGCTGCTTAAATCGGTATCCTTTACTTGTCAACCTTTGATATTTCTATCATCAAGGAAACATCTCAAGCAGATGCCAGGAATTGACAAGCTGGAAATTATGCGTACAGAACAACAAAATTCTTCCCTTCTTTAACGAAAAATAACAATTATGCGTACAGAACGTGAAAATTTTTCCCTTGTTTAAGGGACTCAGCTCCTGTCACCTTTCTCCATTGGTTTAGATCCATGCACCTACAAAACATGAAAATCATGTCAAACTCGGTGTTTCAAATTCTTTTGCTTCTGGTTTTGATCACGGTACAAGTAGCAGGAACCGTACCAAGACTCACAAGGCCTAACTGTGCTGAAACATGCGGGAACATCACCATTCCCTTCCCCTTCGGATTAGGAGCTGGGTGTTTCTTGGATGACTGGTATGAGATTGTTTGCCAGCAAAACCATACGGTTCGCATACTAAATAAGATTGGATTGAGAGTTCTCAATATTTCGCTCCCCACTTTTAGTATTGATGGGGATGGCATGATAAAGGTCAGTTTTCCAGTAAATTACTCATTTGCAAGCTGCCAGGGCCATGGACTTAGGGAACCAGTGAGCCTAGAAGGAAGTAATTTTTTCTTCTCCCAGAAATGGAATGTCTTTACATCGGTCGGTTGTGATACCGTGGCAACAGCGACAAGTAAAGACTCAGCTGGTATGGTCTTTACATCAGCCGGTTGCAGGTCAAAATGTGCAGGAAACAATACCAACATTAGCTGGTCTAGTGCTTGCTCCGGGAAAAACGGATGCTGCCAGACTACGCTCCCCGTAAATCTCCAAGCCTTTAGTGTGGATATCAAAGAAGAAGGTGGACAACAGGGGTGCAAGTATGCTTTCCTGGCAGCGAGATCCTGGTTCTCGAAGTTGGACGCTACAGGCTTATATGGTTTGAGAGTGAATGATAAGGTCCCAGTGGTGTTACAATGGGGGATCAAAAACATTACCAACTTTTCACTTGCACTTCGCAATGAATCGAAAAGTTCTGATGTTGTCTCGTGTTACACGAGTGGGCAGCCATGGGAGTGCTGGTGCCGAGCAGGCTATGTTGGTAACCCTTATATTATTGGAGGATGCCAAGGTAACATACTTCATCCTATCATATTCTGTTTCTAAGGGCACCATATGGCGAAGTGGTTTGTTCGTTCCCAGATTTTTTGCATTCGTTTAATGATCCCATACATGCTTTTCTACCTTCTTTTTTATGTTTTTCTGCCCAGAATTATACAAAGTCAATGCACTTTCAAACAAGATTGAATGGGGCAGTCCTATCTTTACAAGTATAAAATTTAGCCATTGAATTAACATTTTATGTCTGACCAAAAAAAAAAATTAACAATTTATGAAGAAATGCGACTGACTACTCTCGCTAATTTCACTAAAGGAGATGGTAATTCGCTGCTAATATATTTTTACCATTTGTCATCAGATATTGACGAATGTGAAGATTCAAATATATGCCCCTCGATGGGCCAGACCTGTGTGAACAAGCGGGGTGGCTATGTGTGTGTTGATAGTAGAAAGTCAACCAAAGTCATTCTCCTTGGTAAGTAGATTTTTAAACCTAAAACTTTAGAACGCTTCATGTTCTTAGCATTGTTAGAAAAGGCACAGCATAGCATAGATTATGTTCAGAAAAGGTACAAAAATTAGTTTTACCTTAGCCTTGGTTCTAACATGATTGTCCATTCGCTTGGTGAACGATATAGATAAGATTCAATCAATAGTATCTATCAAAATAACCTCAAAAGTTTCTGTGTGCACTAATACTTGTATTTGATAAATAAGAAGACACTTGAAACTTTTCAAGGTTCCTACTTAGTCTCGTCTTATTTGAATTTGGATTATTATAATCATAATTAAGATGAATGCTGGTAGGAACTTTTTCACTCTCATCTATGGTTTGCTAAACTCCTTGTAAGAAAAATAATTTGTACAGTGCAAATGCATGTATAGAAATTTCATCGGACGGAACTTGAAATGGAGACAAGTAATAACGTAAATCCACAGGAAATGAGACTCAGGTTCATCACTCTTATATGTATCCCTTTGAATCAGATGCTCTGAAATTCTTGACGATAAGCCGTTATAAATTCTTGACAAACAGGGTACAATTTTTCACACTTTTGCCCCATAAACTTTTACAATGCAGGGGTTGGGGCAGGTGTTGCGGCACTACTTTTGTGTCTTTTCTTATGGGGGCTGTACAAATACATCAAGAAGCAAAAAGAAATCAAGCTCAAAGAGAAGTATTTTAAACGCAATGGTGGTCTTTTGTTAGAAAGTGAAGGCAATGTTGAGAAAAGCAAATTGTTCAACTCCAAGGATTTAGAGAAGGCCACTAACAATTTCAGCGAGGATAGGATCCTCGGGCAAGGTGGGCAGGGTACCGTTTACAAGGGAATGTTAACAAATGGAAAAATAGTTGCGATTAAGAAAGCAAAAATTATAGATGAGGGAAAAGTCGAGCAGTTCATAAATGAAATCCTCATTCTCTCACAAATCAACCATAGGAATGTGGTTAAGTTATTGGGATGTTGCTTGGAAATAGAAGTCCCGCTTTTAGTATATGAGTTCATACCAAACGGGACTCTATACCAATACCTTCATGACCCAAACAAAGAGTTTCATGTATCATGGGACACACGTCTACGAATTGCAACTGAAATCTCAGGAGCCTTGTTTTACTTGCATTCAGCAGCCTCCATTCCCATTTATCATCGAGACATCAAGTCCACCAATATACTCTTGGACGAGAAATACCGGGCAAAAGTGGCGGATTTTGGTACTTCCAAGTCCGTTTCCCTCGATCAAACTCATGTAACCACATTAGTGCAAGGGACTTTCGGCTACCTAGATCCTGAGTATTTCCAATCAGGTCAATTCACAGACAAAAGTGATGTGTACAGCTTTGGAGTTGTCCTTGTTGAACGCTTAACAGGCCAAAAGCCAATCTCATCGTTGAGGGAACAAGAAGGAAGAAGCCTCGCAGCCTATTTCATAATTTCGATGGAGGAAAATCGCTTATTCGACATTATGGATGCTCAAGTTTTGAAAGAAGGTAAGAAGGAAGAGATTGTATCAGTTGCTAACCTTGCAAAAAGGTGCTTCCACTTGAATAAGAGGAACCGACCTACAATGAAAGAAGTGGCAATGGAGTTGGAGGGGATAAGGAAGCTTCAAAATCCCTCGGGCATTCAGCAAAATCAACAGGACCATGAGGCAACTGAATCTTATGCTGCTGCTTTTAGATCTAGCAAGTCAAACATCGATATGGATATCATTACCTTTTCGGATGTGCAGCCACTCTTGCCTAGTGAGATGTGGTGAAGATCTGTTTCGCCTTTTACACTGACGAGTCATATTGTTGTGTTTGTCAAGGAAATCGATTTTCAGAGAAAAAGAAAGAAAGGAGGAAAACTTGTTCACTTACTAATAGGAGGACTTCGTTAGTTATTTTTTGTTTATGAACTTATTCTCAATGTCTGGGATCAATGAGTTGTTATGTCATACCTATCCCATATTTATTAAGGTCTTGTGATTAGCTAGGCATGATTGTAATGTGTATGTGGCAATTTGGAAATACTTCCAAATTGCAATCATCTAGCTCAAGCATGATGCAGCCATTTTACTTAATTTTGAGATTCATATATACTTGTAAATTTTATCACTGCAGAATTTATATAAGTCACACGAGTATTCATGCAAACAAGCATCTTTGCTACACCAGCCTTCACCATTCAATTGGCTTATTACACGCGGATGCTCAAAAGATGTATCACGAGCTCAAGTCATTTGACCAAGTCTTTGATTTTCTTTTCTGCCGAAACATAATTTAGTCCCAAATAGGCAATTGGTGCATCAAATTGACCATGTTAAATCTTGGCCAGAGCGAAGAAGGCTCTTGGAAAAACAGATGTGGAACAACTATTTAATCCAATGCGTAAGAGAAGAATTCACACGGATTTTTGATCTAGCAAAAATCAAAAACATCCAATGCGTACAAAGAACAATTCAAGTCAATAAATAAAAGGAATAAGTATCTCAATTCTAATGCGATTAAAGAGGTTCACAATAAAAGGTCTTGAAAAGGCATTCATCTCGATAATGCTTAAAAGATGTATCAAGAGCTCAAGTCAGCAGACCAAGTCTTTTTCTTTTTTTTTTGGTAAGGTAAGTAGTATAAACTTTCAACCAAATGAACTGTACATGAGATGAGACACGGCACCGACAATCACTCAACTGGACAACAAGTCACTGGAGTGAAAGGGTACCACGTTCACAAAAAAAAAAAAGCAAACAAGCTACAGGGGTGCAAAAACAAGAGAAGACAAAAAATTAGCCGATCACACCTGGAGTCTCTCTCAGCTCCTTATCAAAAATTCTGGGATCAAGTCCCCAACCACACTGAAGACGCCTGTTTCTGGGATTATCCTCCACAACCTTGTAGGAGAGGGATTTGTCCTTCACCGCCTTAATAAGATGTTGCTTCATTGAGGGGATATATAGGTTGCGGCCCCTAAAAATTATGTCATTCCTATTCTTCCAAATCACATAACAAAGAGCAGCAAATGATAACCGAGAGATCTCACGGTAGAATCCGTTACCGGACAGGCAGTTCATGGCCCAACAGAGGTTATCTCTCCATAAACTATTACGCCAAGGAATGTTACATTTTCTAGCCCAAAACATGGCAAGGGAGTTAGAAACTTGGCACTCAAAAAATAGGTGATCAACCGAATCAAGCTTGGAACTACACAAGGTGCAACTCGAAGTAGGAATTCTGCCATATGACATGAGGAATACCTGAGTCAGGAGACGATTCCTAACAGTCAGCCAGAGAAGGAATTGGCATCTTGGGACAATGGCCCTGTTCTATACAAAAGAAGACCATGGGACCATACTAGATTTCCGACGGATGGCAGCCCAAGCCGAAGCAACCGAGAATTTTCCGGTAGGGTCCATCACCCAATAAAATCTGTCTTGATCTTGAGATAGGGGGGACCGTTATTTGCCATGAGAGCAGTTCTTGCATTAGCGGTATCCCAGCTAGTGTAATAGATCCGCAACCTTGGCTTGCCTTTGTAGATCCAACTGGTATATGTAATTATCAGAAAAGACTGAGTTTAAGGGACCCATCTCAAGCCATGGATTGAACCATAGTGATGTAGACAATCCATTGCATATTTGCCATATGAAGAAATATTTAGTTTCATTCCTCAAAGCCAGTAGCTTCTTCCACGCCCACGAGCAGAAAGTCGGAGTGGATGTGACCCAGAAATTCTTCCTCTTGAAGTGTGTTGTATGAATCCTTTTACACCAAAGAGACTCCTTGTCAGTGAAGAGGATCCAAATGTGCTTAATCATTATTGCTTTGTTGCTATACTGAATCTTGCGGAGCCTAAGGCCGCCCTCTTGAGTAGGGAGACAAACATCTTCCCACGAGACCTTCACCCCACCTGAACCGAGAGTCGGTCCTTTCCATAGGAACTAGCGACATATCTGTTCAATCCTGTCCACTACTGATGACGGTAACCAGAAAATGGATGCCCAATATACTTGTATTGCATGTAGGACAGACTTGATAAGAAGTAATCTACCCGCAAAAGAAAGAAAGCGATGGGTCCAAGATTGAACTCTAGAAGTAAGTAAACATACCAGAGAATTGCAGTCTGCCTTGGTCAACCGCGAGGTAATTATAGGAACACCCAAGTAGCAGACCAAGAGAGATCCCAACCTGAAGCTTAGGGCAAGAGAAATCTGATCTCGAACTTCCGAGGTTCCTCCCGAAATGTAGATCTCACTCTTGTTGGCATTTGGGGTCAATCCACTCCACAAGGAGAAAGTATCAAGGCCTTCTTTCACGCAAGAGACAGAGACATAGCTCGCTTCACTGAAGATAAATACATCATCCGTGAAGAAAAGATGAGAGAGTTGGGTGACCTTACATCGCCAGTGATTGGTATTCAGGACGCCGAGTCTGAATGTTAAGAATTCCAATGAAAACTTCCATAGCTAGAGTGAATAAATAGAGAGATATAGGGTCTAGTCCTTGCCCAATATGGAAGAAGCCATGGAGTTCACCATGCAGACCAAGTCTTTGATTTTCTTTTCTGCTAAAAAATATCAATTCAGTACTAAATATGCAATTGGTGTGGAAATCTTCTGAGATCCAATCAAATTAACCATGTTAAATCTTGGCCAGCACAAAGAAAGGTCTAGGTAAAACAGTAGACAGAGGCAACTACGTCCAAATCTAATGAAATATATGAATTGTGGTGCTCTTTGGATAAGTCAATGACGACTTTGACTTGTGTTCGTATTTATTTTGCCACGTGTCCCACCATCGAACTTTTCTTTTCTCCTTTTTATTTTTCCACAAACTTTAAAAGAATTATGCCAAAACATTTTTTTAATAACCTTAGAAGCTTCAACATTGCTAAACTGAAGTAGGAAAAATGTAGGTGATAACATTTTCTAGACACGTTTTTATGAAAATGATTTAATTGAAAGTGATTATACATACTAAGACGTGTCCTCGGTATCTAGCTTTTCTTTTCTCTTTTCGACTATCTACAAACACTAAGAAAACATATTTGAAAATTCTTTCAAAGAAAAATGAAATCAGAGAGCTTCATCATTGCTAACGTTAAGTTGGAAAAAAAGATTAATAATTAAACTTTCTAGGCTTCTAGCCACATTTTCACCAAAATATTCAATTAAAAGTAATTATATATACCAAGACAAAAGGATAGGGCACAAATTTCAAACTAAAACATTTGGATTACAGCTAAACTACATCCAACTAACATAAATATAACCATTTAATAAATATTTACAATAATTTCCTGTAATTATTAGCATCTGACACTTAGGAGTCATATTGCTGTGTTTGTCATGGAAATCAATGTTTAGAGCAAAAGAAAGAAGGGAGGAAAACTTGTTCGTTTGGTAATAGGAGGACTTCGTTAGTTATTTATTATTTATGGATTCATTCTCGACGTCTAGGATCAATAAATTATTATGTCATACCTATCCCAAATTTATTTAGATCCTGTAATTAGCGCCAATTGGGAAATACTTTCCAAATTGCAATCATCTAGCTTGAGCATGATGCAGCAATTTTACCTCATTTTGAGATCCATATTGTAATTGTTGTAAATTTTATCATTGCAGAATTTATATCAGTCACACAAGTTCTCTTGCGAACAAGCATCTTTGTTGCGTCAGCCTTCACCATTCAGTTAGCTTGTTACATGCAGATGCTCAAAAGATGTGTCAAGGGCTCAAGTCAGCTGACCAAGTCCTAAACGTGCAATTCGTGTGGAAATCTTCTTAAATGACCAATCAAACTGACCATGTTACATCTTGGCAAGCGCAAAGCGAGAAAATATTGGCTGAGTAGAATAGTCCACGTAGGACCATGCAGCTCACCATTCAGCAATGGACACATGTCCATCTGGGCCCACAATCCAAATTTATTGTACTGCAGACCCTCTCTCTCCTCTTTCTTTGTCAATCCGGGCCCACAACAGCAGACCCTCTCTCCTCTTTCTCTCTATCCCCACCACTGTCTCTTCCGTTGTGGAGAAAAAAAAATCACTTTGTTCCATTGCAGCGTGTTCATGGTTCACGAGCAAAGGGACACTTTGCAGAGGAAAGAGAGAAAGAGCAGAGTGGAGGTTGCAAAGAGTGAGGGAAAAACACGACGGTGGGGCTTGGCGAGGTGACAACGAAGGTGGTGTCGGCGTTGGCGTTCACGAGCAAGGTGTGCTTCATGGAGAAGAGAGAGAGAGAGAGAGAGAGAGAGAGAGAGAGAGAGAGAGAGAGTGGAGCGGAGTGGAGGTCATGAAGAGTGAGGGAAAAATGCAACGGTTGGGCTCGAGGAAGCGATGGCAGAGGCAACCGGCAAAGGTGTGTTGGCGTCGTGGTTCACTAGCACAGAAGGCTTCGTGGAGGGGGGAGAGAGAGCAGAACAAAGCGATTTTTTTTCAACGAGGAAAGAGAAAGGAGAGGTTTGCTAGCATAGAGAGCCTCCCTCTCTCTAGCACAAAGAGGGTCTACTGCTGTGGGCCCGGATTGACAAAGAGAAAGAGGAGAGAGAGGGTCTGCAGTGCAGTAAATTCGGATTTTGGGCCGGATGGACACGTGTCCATCAGTGAATGATGAGCTATATGATCCTACGTGGAGTATTCCACTCAATCAATATTTTCTCGCGCAAAGAAGGCTCCTAGAAAAAAGGGAAGAACTGACCAAAAAAAAAAAAAGAAAAAAAGGGAGAGAGACAACGGCTTCCAAATCTAATGAATTATATGAATTGTGGTGCTCTTTGGAGAAGTCAAATGACGATTTTGACTTGTGGTGGTCTTTATTTTTATACATGTTCCACTATCGAGCTTTTCTTTTGCTTTCTTTTATTTTTTCCGCAAACTCTAAAAGAAAATTTGAAAAACATGTTTTTGAATAATTTTAGAAGCTTCCATATTGCTATGCTTGAGTTGAAAAAGGGTAAATAATAATTTTTTCCAGCCATATTTTTACCAAAATAATACAATTAAAAGTTATTAAATATATTAAGAGATACGTCCTTCGTATCGAACTTTTCTTCTCTTTTTGACTTTCTACAAACTCTAGGAAAACACATTCAAAAACTCTTTCAAAGAAAAATGGCATTAGAAAGCTTCACCATTGCTATTAATAAGTCGGAAAAAGATTAAATAATTAAACTTTCTAAGCTTCTTGCCACATTTTCACCAAAATGATTCGATTGAAAGTAATTACATATACTAAGACAAAAGGACATTGCACACATTTCAAATTAAAACATTAGAATTCTAAAAAAATTGTATTATTGTTAAATCTAAAATTATAAGTGACCGAGCCAATCGATACGGGAGAAAAAAAGGATTGGCACGTGGTGTTTGCACCCCTAAATCACAAAAGCTGGACATACACAGTTATTTTCTCATGGATCGTGGGATCGTTGCACACGTGTGTGCTGCTCTGAGGTTTTGAACCTGGATATTCTATCTTTTCTGGTTGATTTGGTTTCAATAAATAAATAAAAAAAACTGGACGACCGTTTTTGAGCTCAAGAACTTAAGAAAAAAAACTCACCAACTGAAACATTGAATTCTTACAAATCTTCCAAAACCCATTAAACATGTACTCTTCATGTTATAAATGATCCAAAAGATGATAACACATTTAGTCTCCAGTTGGTTGAACTTGGTTCAGAAAAAGCTTGAACTAAGTTACACGAAAACGGGTACAACTACTTGTCGAATGTAGTAACAAGCTCCGCAATATTTTCATAGCTAAATTATGGTTAGTACGGTGTAGAAATCTGCACCGAACCAAGTAAAAACCAAGTCTTCTTCTGCTTTTCTCGGTCAAAGAATTTGGCTCTGAAAAGTAATTTACTTCGGACTTTTCGCTAATCCCACTACCACAATGGCCTTAATGTCTCAAATGCGGGTCAAAGATCACCTGTGCGGTTCATTTGTACTGGACAATCCGATTCCAACTCCGAAAGCTAAGTTCACATTTCTCAGTACCTTTCAAGTGTTGTCCTGATGAGGTTGTCCAGGACAAAAAACGAGTCTTCAAAGTCCTCCAATTTGAAAATGACTTGAGAGCCTTTATGGAAGGAGACACTTTGTTGGGGAACAAGAGAAAACATCTCCAAACCTCATCATGTTAATATCCTGTGTTTTCTTTTTCGATTAATTTCCCCAACATTCCAATCCCCTCTGGAGACACCGATATTTGCAGCCATTCACACATTGGGAAACGTGGTGGAGATTAAGGCCAGTAAAAAACGTTTCCTCGCAAAATTAAAAGCTTTTAACGAATTATAAACATACAACGCTAAGAAACTAAACTTTGGCCCTAAATGAGATTTAACACAAATTAATTTCTTAAATACCTAAACAACGCTGAGCTAAGGTTAATATTCAGAATTTAAGGAAAGAGCATATTCATGTTGAATCAGAAGCAGAAGTGCTCGAGCTAATCAATACTAAACAAAAAGATTGGCAATGAAGCATGAAATTTGTTGGCAAAAAGCAAAGACGTGGAACGAATAATTTATCTCACGTTGAAGAAGAAGAATTCATACAATGTTGGTCTAGGAAAAATTAAAAAGATACAACGCGTATAGAGAATAATTATAGTTGGTAAGGAAAGAGAATAATATATCTATACTAATGTACTTAACGGGTCCGCAATAAAGCTTTTTAATAGTGATATATTTTGGGAATGCTCCAAGTCTTTCTCATAAGAAAGACAATGACAAACTTATATTCCCAACAATGGGAAAAATACACTCGGCTGCTTATATTGATGTCCTCTACCTATCAAGCTTTGATATTTCAGTCCTGAACGAAGTATCCTCAGAGATACTAGGAAGTAACGGAGCTGCAACAAATTTATGCATTTCATGCGTCCAGTACATGAACATTCTTCCTCTTCCATATTGAATTACACTTCTCCATCGGCTTAGGTCCATCCACATAACAAACATGAAAATCTATGTCGAGCTTGGAGTTTCAAATTCTTTTCCTATATATGAAGTTACACCAACAAAAAGAAAAAGAAAAAAAATTTTCCTACATAATAAAGCTGATTAGGTATGCACACACGAACCCCATTGATAATGTCCTTCCTTGTGGATGCTCGCAAATGGAGGAATCATTGCCATTAAGAAGTCAGAGCTGATCAATATGGGAAAAGTCGATCAATTTATCAACGAGATTGCCATTCTCTCGCAAATCAATCATAGGAACATCATTAAGCTACTATGGTGTTGCTTGGAAATAGAGTCACAGCTTTTGGTGTATGAATTCATATTGAATGAGACTCTTTTCTAGTATTTACATAACAATCTAGTATTGTGGGACACGTGCCTTCGAATTGCTAGTGAAGTATCAGGAGCCTTGTCCTATCTACATCCTTCAATATCCATCTCGATCAATCATTGAGACATCAAATCTACTAATATTCTCTTGCATGATAAGTACCGCACTTCCAAGTCAATTTTGGCCAATCAAACTCAAGTGACCACAAGAGTCCAAAAGACATTTGGCTACTTAGATCCTCGGTATTTTCAATCAGGTCAGTTCTAAATAAGAGCAATGTGTACTACTTGAGTGTGGTCCTTGTCGAACTCTTGAGAAGGCAAGAGCCAATCGCATTTCTTGGAGAGGACACTGAGAGAAACCTCACATGCTATTTTCTCCTCTCGATGAACGAGAACCACCCGTTCAACACTGTGGACACTCAAGTTTGGAGCAAGGTGAGAAAGAAGGGATTGTCATCTTTACTAACCCTGCGAGAAGGTGCTTGAAGTTACATGGGAAGATGCAACCTACAATGAAAGAAGTGGCAATTAAACTGGAGCAAATTAGAATGCTGGAAAATCCTACCATCAAGCATGGACATATTCAAGAGAAAAGTGAGTAGTACAGGGAGAATGATACTAGAAATGCCTTAACTTGTATACGGCTTTCACTTTAGTGCCACAACTTTTTGCCGGCTTACTTAAGTATCTAAATCGAAGAAAATGATCATTTAAGTACCAACAGCGAGGAACTTAGACCAAAATTAACACGTGGCTTTTTTAATAAAAATGTCACACCCCGACCCTCGAGCACACGACAATCCCCTTTTTTCATTGTGATCATTTCAATGCGACGTTCTAGGACGCGTCACCGACCATTATTTTTATCTATTAATTAAACACATGCGGAAGCAAATCGCAACCACTCAATCAATTACAAAAAACAGGAATAGTAGAAAAATCCAACAAGAAAACATTCAAAGTATCGATTTATTTATTTACTAATTAACTCTAGTAAGTTTACAATTACGAACCATTACCACGGGCATCTTCCTATCAAGCCAATGAAACCAACAAGGTTAGGATTAATCTACTTCCTTCAACCATAGCCACGAATTGCAACACGTGCCGATTCTTCATCCAACGGATTCGAAAATGGTTATATAATAACCAATGAGATAAAATCTCAATAAGTTATTATCCTAAATCTCAATTAGGAAATTCACTCTCCTCAGATGCAGCCTAATCATGCAACCTATTAACGATGGTTAATCAGAAGTTAAGTGACAACCGCTTTGCTCTATCTATAACGTACAACGAAACCTCAATCAAATCCAATCATAGGCAACCTTACCTCGCGGTTGCAAATACCCTGCACAATATTAGTCACACGGGCCATACAAAGGTAAACAAATACTCACATAATTAGAACACCGCACATATAACATTCCATGTGTATAATAGTCAAGCATGTTCTAATCATGCATCTCCCCATGTAAACACGCATCAAGACTATATCCTTTTTTCATGGCACCTAACATTCTATATGTTCAATACACGCATGAAGCTAAGCAACCATTATGCAGTAAATGTATTCAATTATCTAGAACGCACATTAATTATTAACTCCATACTCCGAGTATCCATACGTATCCAGATTACTGCATCCACTTACAGCCAAATCCGAAACCTATCGATAACGCTTTCCCCAAAATCCATCGAGTATCCAAAATCCATCAATCGCATTTTCTCGAAATCCATTGGATATTCAAAATCCAATGGTAACGCTTTCCCGAAATCCATCGGTCGCGTTTTTCATTTACGTGTTCATGCTAGCACATTAACCACTCATGCCAGTTTCATCTTTTATCATCAATCAATACAGGTGTGGTTGTACTTACATATCAAAATACTGCAACTTTCACACATAAAGAAAATACAGTTAAATAATCACCCATGATTACTTTAGCACACAATCACACTAGTCCACATAATTCTCAAGATATACGTACTTCAATAAACGATCACGTACCTCCATTATTTAATCATAGCCAATTATTCCCACAAATAATTGACTATAATGAAATAATATAAGCTCCCATGATTCTCATAATCCATTTTGATATTTAGAAAAATACTTTAGTTAATTATCCCAGTAAATAACTAACTCTCCCAAAATAATCGTAATTATTCACTCTCTTCATAAGTAATTACTCAACAATACATAATTTGCTCTCATAAAATATTCCATGAATATTTAAGTCCACATAATATTGTCATATATATATAGCTATTAACCTTTCATAAATAAGCAATAATCAAATAAGTATAAATATTGCTCAATTTAATCAATTCTCCACAAGTAATCATAATTAATTATTTCTCCAAAATAATTAATTATCCAAAAATAACCAACAATTCGAAATTAATAATATTACAAATAATTAATTAATTTGCACAAAATAATATAATATTTCCATAAATAAATAATTTCCATGAAAATAATATAATTATAATTATTTTTTTCAAAAATGATTAATCATAAAGAACTCATACTAATCATTCTTTAACCAAATTAATTAACCAAAAATAAAATTAGTAATATAAACTAGAGCTAATTAACCATAATCCAATTTAATTAACAAAAATCATCTTAAGCTACCATTAGCTTATAATAATCCCACTTAGGGCATATAACACACAATCAAGCATAATTAATCCCTATTAGTCACTAATCAAGCTTAACACTAATTAAACTATCCATAATACAAGATTATCTCCTAATTAAGGGATAAGGAAAACATCTCACTAGTCTACGATTCCAGCAACACAAATGCGACGGTGGCGACAAGGGGAACACCCGGGAACCTCCGACGCATCAAGGTGAGGCAGCACGGGACCGAATCTCGGCCGAGGGCGGCTGTCCGCACGATGAGAAGCCGAGAAACGGAGGAAACCAGCGGCTGAGGCGGCATGGGGCTGGCTGGTGGGCGGTCCAACAGCTCCGAACGGCGGCCAGCAGCTTCGGCGACCAGGCAGGGTGGCTCCGGCGACGGCAAACAGAACCGAGAGGGAGAGAGACGGTGCAACAGCTTGGCTTCGGCAGCTAGCTCAGCTGGCCGGTCGGCTGGCTTCCGGCGGTGACAGGGGCGGAGGCGACCGGCTTGGGCGACGGAGGTGGCTGGGGGGTGGCCGTCGACCAGATCCGGTGTGGAACGGGGGAAAATAAGGAGAACAGAGCAGGGAGGATGGGCAGTCGTCGGACGGTTCAAGGAAGTCCGGCGGAGGTGTAGGGGCAGCCGGACGTCGGGAGGGACCGGTCGTGGTCGGTTCCGGCATGCGGCTGGGCGGCGGGTCACAGCAGCAACAGCCAAAACAGAAAGAACGGATGAGGAAGAAGAAAGGAAAACGGAGTTGGCTGGCTTCGACGGAGGCTCGCAGCGGTGAACGGCCGTCCTCAGGCGGTCCGGCGCGTGGCTGACGGCTAGTCGAGCTGTTGAGGCAGCACGGGTGGAAGCGATCAGCAACAGCGACCAAATCAGAAGGGAAAGAAGGAGGAGGGAGCAACGGCAGCGGCTAGGGTGGCTCGGTTTCGAACGCGACCGGCGGGTGGACTGAGGCTTGCGGCGGCTGAGGGCTGGTGGTGACCGGCGGGTGACGGTGGCAGCAAAGAAAATGTAGCAGCAGCAGCCTGTTCAGCAAAGAAGGAAAACCAGAAGAAGAAGAGAGAAGGAAGAAGGAGAACGTACGTGCATGGGGGTGGGGGCCGCGCAGAAGAGAGAGAGAGAGAGAGAGAGAGAGAGAGAGAGAGAGAGTGTGTCAGATGGAGGGGATGGGGCAGATGGGAGTTGGCGTGCAAAAGGGAGAAAGGAAGGAAAGATAAGAGACGAAGAGAGGGAGAGAGAGAGAGAGGGGACAGGGGAGGGAGGGGACGGCTGAGGGGGGTGCGAAAAATCCTCCTCCCATCATCTCTCTCATTTTTCCTCTTCAAATTCAAACCAAAAATTGTCTCCTAGTCCATATATGGCTAGGGGCAATTTTGTCATTGTGCACTTTTCGGGCCTAAAATTCCCGAAATGCCCTTAGTCGAAAAATACGAAACGGAAAGCATCTAGTTTAATTATTCGACCCGACAATCCTTTTTCTTGACGTCCCCAAGAGAACCAGAATTTTTGGAAATTAATGAGGCCAAAATCCAATAATTTAATCCTGACGTTTGAAAAATCCGACAACTGAATTTGGATAAAAATCATAACTAAGTCAATCAATTGTAATTCTAGTGTGTCTCAGACTAATATGTGGCTTTTTAGAATCACGCATATTGAGAAGTTTTTAGTAGTTTCTCCCATTCAGTTAGTATCTTGTGAATGATCAATTCAAAGCGAGACCTAATTAACAGTATATTGACAAATTACGCATTCATAAAATGCAAAGTAAGTCTAAAAATTCAGGACGTCACAAAAAAAAAAAATCAGTCCACATGGTATTTCCACATAGACATCCTAATAGCTTGATTGAGAATTCCATTTTAGTTGAACTGGTTAGTTATGTTCACACCTAAATTTTGGCAATTTGTTTTAGCATTTATTAATTGCATTAAAAAATTAGAGATTAGTTTCTAATCCCTTAACAAAAAATTCTTTAAATTGCGTTGCATATACATATTAGGAGCATTTGCATCACTAGTTTTAAAGTTAATATGCAAAAAAAAATTAATTAAAATTAACTAGAAAAAAATAATAAAAAATAATAAAAAATAGTTAAAATCAAAAAAATTAATTAATAAAAAAATCGAAAAGAGGCCGGACTGGGTGGGCCCGCCCGGCCCCCTGCGGCCCTTTCCCTTTCCTCACACGGGCTCGGCCCACCTCCCTTTTTTTTTTCTTTTTTTCTTTTTTTTCTTCCTCGGCCTAGCCTGGCCCACTTGTTTTTTTTCTCTTTTTTCTTCCCTTCTTCTCTCTCGCGCAGAAGCAACCTGCAGGAAAACAGAAGATGATGATGATGAAGCAAGTGGCGGGTCAGAGCGCAGAAAAGAAGGAGGAGCAAAAGGCGGGTCAGAGCATAAGGACGAGAAGATGAGAAAGAGAAGGCAGCAAGTCAGAGCAGCAGCAAGTCAAAGCAGCAGGTTGCACCAGAGAGGGAAGCAGAGCAGAGGCAGCAGCACAAGCAGAAAAGTAGCAGTAGCAGCAAAGCAACGGCGGCAAGTCAGCAGAAGCAAAGCAGCAAAAAAAAAAAGACAGAGAAAAACCGAAGAAAAACCGAGTGCTCGAGAGAGAGAGACGGAGAGACAAAAAATAAACCGACGAAGAGGGAGCCAAGAGGCTGTTCGGAGGAAAGTAGATCTGAGAGGAATAAAAAAGAAAAAAACGCAGAACCGAGCGAAAAAAAAAAGAGAGCTCGGAGGACCCAGTGGCTGATTTCGGGGATCCGGGAGAGAGACCGGAGACAAGAGCTGAGGAGAAGCCAAAGGGAGAAGGCTGAGCCGAAAAAGACGAGAGAAAACCGAGAAAAAGAAAAGAAAAGAAGAAAGGGCATAAGGAGAAAACGGGAGAGAGGAGAGCTTGAGCGGAGGGACCGAAAGGGAGGGCGAACGGAGAGACGAGACAGAACCGGAGGAAGAAAGAAACCTCGAGGAGTAGTTTGCTATCGCCGGAAGCCCGTCCGCCGCAGCTCGTTCCCCGAACGAGGTAGGTCTCCTTGAACCTCGGTCGCTCTATTTTTCTGGAGAATATCGGGCCGGAGCTCGCGGCCGACCGGCTCGCACAAGCTCCGGCCCTCGTTGCCCTTGCATTTTGTTCCCATGTCCCTTGTATGCCATGTTCGAAGGCCCCAAGGTGTGTTCGAGGCTCGGTTGAGTCGGAAATCTTTGAACTCGGTAGTGCCCGTTAACTGTTTGATGAAATGCCTTATAGAAAACCGAAGGGGGTTCATACTTTTAGTCGAAAACCGATCTGTTTTCATGCTCTTTTATCTATAGAATCACTATGTATTCATTCATATTCGAGGTTCCATGATGATTTGTATGAAAAACCCATGTATTGTCGAATCGGTGAGGGTTTACAGCCACCGGAGTTTATGGCGGCGGTGGCCGATGTTGACGGGGATGAATGACTGATAAAAGGGTGGTGTCTTGGTAAGGAGAAAGGAACCATGGGGTTTTCAGTTGGAGTCAAAGGTATTTCGGATAAAAAAAAGAGAAGAAGAAAAGAAATAGAGGAAGAAGAAGAAACGCGGGTGAGGCACGTCGGGAGGTTGAAGACGCTGCATGGAGGAGGAAGAAAGCTGCAGCAGAAAAGATAAAACAAGAAAAAGACAAAAAAATATTAAAAAATTAAAACATTAAAAAATAATAAAATTATTAAAATTTCCTTTTTAGTCCAATCGGGTCGGATCCGGGTAGTCGGGCCAGGTTATCGGTGCGGATCGGGTTTACCGGTCCAAACCTGTTACCCAAATATTATATATAATATAAAAATCCAAAAAAAAAATCAAAAATTCGGAAAAGCATAAAAAACATAAAAAATATTTTAAAAAATCATAAAAAATTTCTGGAATTTCAGAAAATTCATGGAAAATTCAGAAACCTGAAAATTCATAAAAAAATTTCAAAAAAAATATTTTTTTAATTAAAAAATCAGAAAATATTGAAAATTCCAAAAAATTTCAAAAATTCCAAAAAGCTCTAAAATAATTCTTGGACCATTTTCTCTTAAAAAGTGTTGGAAAATCATCGGCATAAGATTGTGCTTAAAATTGGACAAGTCTCCACGGTTTCGCTCAGGGTTTTGACCATCGGATACAGTTGCCATTGATAGCACGCTTATGTTGCAATGGTTATGATTTCTCCCCTTAGTTTAATTGTGGTTGCCATTTATTTATCTTTTAATGCTAGGTGTTTATTTTCCCTTGCAATTCATTTAATGTTTTCTTTAATTGCTGATTGTTATTTTGATGATTGCGCACCTGCATGATCACCTCACATGTTAGTGGTTAAGTCTAAAATCAATTCAAACTGCCTGGCTAAAATCTTTTTGAAATGAACAAGATTAGGTACCGAAAGGGCACTAATTAGTTAATTAGTGTAATTAAATCCCCGACCCTAAAATCTCTGGTTGCGTCAAAAGTGAGGTCCACTCCCATGCCTCGCTTGGTTTCTAGCCGACCCCAATAGGCTAGTGGCGACTCATCATTTGAAGATTTTCATGAACACCTAATGTCACGCGGGGTAAGGGCTTGGGAGAGCCTATGTCTAATAAGGGTCTTGGACCCACCATTTGGACAATACCCCTAAACCTATTTATTTCGATATTCCTTTCCCCCATTCAGGACGGAAAAAGTAGGTCACGACAAGTTACTATATGTAAATCCATAGAATCAAATAACTTGCTTTTTCTCAAAATCGTCAATGGGCGAAGATAGCTGTTGTTGCAGCAAAAGGCCACCGTTGTTGAGGGTTCTTCTCTTTCAGCTTAATTCATCTTCAATTCTAGATGACTTTGTAAAACAGCTATGAGAAAAGAACCAAAAGCTACACTCTGACGCCGGAGCCCAGGCCTTTGAAATGCAAAATATTGAGGAGAGAGAAAAGTTAGGAGCAAAGGCTGGTTCTTAAGGATATGAATTGTGCATATAATTTTGGAAGCTGTAAAGATGCTGAAGAGCTCGAATTGGGTTGCTTCTTTGCTAAGAAGAACATGTGTACGCCTAGATATTGAATCTGAAATTGGGCCTCTCTTGCATCCATTCGCCTTCGATCCCCCAAGCACCAAACCAGAAACGACAAAGAAAAGGAATTGAAGTCTCATATGGAAATACAAATAAAGCCCGGGCAAACCATTGATTTGCTGTTCCTTTCCCAATTTTCGTTAAATCATAAATGTACTTGTCCTTCGTTGAGATAATCTCCATTTCCAATTCACAAACTCTTCAACTATTAGGCGTTGAAAAAATTTGTCACATAATGTAACAATGCCCATTATCAAAATTCATTAGAGGTTCAATCATGACTAGCGAGAACTTGTGATCTTGGGGATGATAGGCGAGCATGAGACCATCGATATAACCAAGCTTACTGACGAATGTTGACACAAAAATTTTAGTGACCTATTTAATCATTCATTAATTATATAAAAAAATTAGAAATTAATTTTTGACCCCTAGCAAAAATGATTTTCATCAAATTGCATGGCATGTAGGCATTAGGAGCTTTTTCATTGCTAGTACTAAAATTTAAAATAAAAAATTATAATTATAATTTTTGTAAATTATTATTTAGAAAAAAAAAAAAATAAAAGAAAGCAAGACCGGGCCGGGGGCAGGCCGGCCCGGCCTTCTTCCTTTTCTCTTCCTCTTTCCCGTTTGGGCCCGGCTCAGTTTTCCTTTCTTTCCCCCCTAAGATCGGCCCAGTCTTCTTTTCCTCTCTCCCTTCCGCTCTCTGCAGAAAAAGAAGAAAGGCAAGAACGCTGGTACAGTGCCAGGGAGTGGGTGGTCGGGTGCAGACCGACGACGACAGTTAGCGTCGCAGGCCAGGAGGTCATGCGCGCCGCCGGTAGCCATCAAAAGGAAAGAGGGGTAGAGAGGCAAAAGGGGTGGATTTTAGGAGAGGCTCGGATTTTGGAAGGCGAAGAGAGAGGGGGAGAGATCCGAGCGAGAGGGTCCGGGAGGGAGCGACTGAGTGAAAGCGGGGAGAGCTTCAGCCGACGACGCCTTGGCCGCGCGCGAGCTCCGCCGGCGACTCCTTCCGTTCGACATCCTCAAGTCGAACCGACGTGAGGGAGCGCGAGCGTGGAAAGCGATGAGACCAAAGAGAGCAAGCTTCAGCCAGGAGGGATCATCGACCAATTAGAGAGGGGATGAGCTGCACAGAGCTTGGCTGAAAAGGACAAAAAAAGAAGCGTCTTGGTCTTTCTCTTCTCTGGGCACGGTCGCCATTGAAGCCCCACTCAAAACCTCGGAGCCACAGCCGATCGACGTCGTCCGTCACCTCCAGGACATCGTCCGCCCGGGTCCGCCCGCTGCCTTTCGTCATCACCGTCCCTGACCTCGGTGGAGTCGACTGAAGCCAGACGCGAGTTTGGAGTCGCTATTGTCAACTTTCACCGCCGGCGATGCCCACGGCTTGAAGCCGCCAAGCCTGGGAGGCCCCCGCATTGACTGCTCGTTCCTTTTTTGTTTTTCCCTCGTCCCGCTTGATTTCAAAAGAGCAAAGCAAGCTCGATTGCTTTAGTCCTCACTCGCGCCGGACCCGAAAGAGTCGGTTTCTCTTGAGTTTGAACGTTGCTTGCTAATTTCTCTTGAGTTTGGGTGTGAGCTCGAGCTCCGGGGAGTACCCATATTCTCTCTCCAACTCGCTGCCCTCTACGTGTTCGAAGAAATGCCTGAACAGAGTTTGTCCAATTTAGTCTCAGATTATGGCTCGTTTAAGGGGCATTCGAATTTGTTCTGCTCAGTGCAAGATTGTTATTGATTATTGAGTGCGTTTTCAGTCAAAAATTTCGTTTCCATCGAGTCCGAATCTCTTAGAAACTTTCAGTTGCCGTTGCTTGGTGCTTCGATATTGTCCCTTGTGAAGACTCTTGGAGTTGTGATCGTAATGTTCGGAGACGTTGGTGGTTCAAGGTGTGGGCTGATGGTGGCATTTCCGTGAGTAAAGATGTTGTCGTGGTGACCGGCAACGATGGTCGGGCGTGGTGACCAATGGCGGGGGAAACCCGGTGAATGAATGGGTCTAGCCAACTGTGAAAGGTGGGGCTCTGATCTGGAATTTTGGGTTCTGGAGGCGCGGGGAAAAGATGACATTCTGTGGAACTAAATGGGCTTAATTGGCTTAATCGGGTTGGGCTCGGTTTGGTCTAGCGGGCTGGGTTCGGTCCTTGGTGATTTGGGCTTGTTTCATTTTTAGTATTTTGGGTTTTGACTTAGATGGGCTTGGACTAAGCTATGGATCATATTTAAAATGGGAGTTGGGAGTTTTAACTGAAGTGGGCTTGACTGATGAGCCCACTCGTTGTGTGACCCCATGTGGCCCAAACTTGGCAATTTTCATGTGACCAGACCTGCATGTTCGGCCCACATTGTTAGAGCCCATCCAGTTTTAATACGGACTCGAGCCAACAAAATTAGGCCCGAGTTTCTTAGGGGACCCAATATCTGGTCCACATTCGGGCGGGGCCTTTGGGCCCGGCCCAGGCCCCTATTTTTGGATTAAAAAATCATTTTTTTTAATAATACAAAAATTTTATTTTTATTTTTTTTAAATAATTAAAAAGTCCGACACAAGATTAGAATTCCTTTAAAAGCTTTAAAATAGTCTTTTTGGGTGATTTTCTCTTACAAATGAGAGCTTTTTGATTTAAAAATTGTGGTCAAAATCAAACAGGCCTCTAAGGCTTCACCATGAGTTCCAATTGCTCTTAGAGAAAGATATCATTAATTGATTGTTGTTTACCTTTAACTTGGTTAGGATTGACATTTATTTTATGTTAGATGTTTGTTTTCGCACTGCAATTTATTTAATACTTTTCTTGACTATCAATTATTTACTTAAATGATTGTGCATCTGTATAATTACCTCATAAGTTAGTGGATAGGTTTAAAATCAATCCAGACTATCTGATAAAAATCTTTTTGAAATAAACAAAATTATGTATCGAAAGAGCATTAATTGTTTAATTAGTATAATTAAGTCCAAAGTGAGGTACCTCCCATGCCTTATTCGATTTTTGGCCAACCCTAATAGGCTAATGGTGATTTCTTATTAAGAAAATTATAATGAACACCCAAATGTTGTATGAGGTTTGAATTTGGGAGAGCCCACATCTAATCATGGGTTGTGGGCCCGTCTTTAGGTGATACTTCTAAACCTATATATTCTCTTTTTCAAGGGGTAGGTTGCGCCAGCATGCCACTACCAACAAGCTTGTGAGCTAAGAAAAGTCAAAAGCCTAAGCAAGGGTCATCTCTCTAATCTATCACTTATGGAGGTCAAGTCTATGGCCTATTCTAACATAAGTTCTTTGTCAATAACTGTCTTGAAGACCACAAGAGCCATTATCAACAAGTCATCCGTTGGTTCCCTCCATGCCAATCTTCCCAAGTTTGTTTACGTACAAATCAATTTCCATGTAAAATGGGATTAGTTAACCTGGTGTTGACACCTAAATTTGACTAAACTTTTAGGAATAAATTGCATAAGAAAATCAGGGACCAATTTGGTCTTTTCCTAAAAAGATTTTTATTAAATAGCATAGCATGTAGGCATTAAGATTATTTGCGTTAATTAGTTTAACTAAGTTTTTTTATTTTATTTTGTATCTTGTATTTTTTATTATTAAAAAAAACACATGAGGGTCGAGCTTAACCATAGCCTCCCTTTTGTCCCTCATCCAGGCCGAGCCAATCCCCTTTAATTTTTCCTCGGCCCAGCCCTTCCCCTTACTCCTCCTTCCTTTGTCGTCCTCCCTCCCTCCTCTGATGTGAGAGGGGACAACCTATTGAAGGACAAAGTAGGGGAATGCTGACAAGGCGAGGTGGCTGAATTGATGACTTCAATGCACTGTAGAGCTTGAGGCCATAGGCCTGACCAAGGTAGAGCTAGACCTAGTGGAGCAGACAAGAAGAAGTGACACCAGTTTAACCAAGGGGCCGGTTGGCGCACGAAGGACCAGCGACCAAAATGCCTCTGTCAACCAAACCCTCTAGCCTATAAATGGGGCCTTTGTGAGCTCAAGGAAAGGGGGTCGGAAAGAGAGAAATCGATGGGAGGAAACAGGGCAAAAATGGGGGAAGGGTGAGGGAGATCGCTTTGGGAGTGTTAGAATAATTAAATATTAAATTATGAATTCATTTAAAAGTTTAAATTTTTAGAACAGTCGACAGGACAAAAATGGGGGAAGGGTGAGGAAGATCGATTTGAGAGTATTAGAATAATTAAACATTAAATTATGAATTCATTTAAAAGTTTAAATTTTTAGAATAGTCGACAGTAATCTTATAAATTTCACATTGTATCAGAGTTGGAGGTCTTAACTTTAAATTTTTCTAAGATCTAATTGTCTTCTCAATTAAATTTCCTCGCTTAGTACTAAGTAAAAGAAAAGATTAAGTGTGAGGGAGAGTGGTCTTACAAAATCTCACAAATTAGTTCTCACAAATTAATTATATTATGGATGTTAGCAATATTAGAATATTTAGGATATTTCCTCTTATTTCAGTATCTATTTTGATTATACTTCATCATACATATTTGATTTGATTTCCTCTATCTAAGCCTATAAATACACCCTCTATGTACTAGAGCGAGGGGGAGAAGGGATCGGAGAGAACCCTAAGGGAAGAAGAGGTAGAGCGAGAGGAAGATGTAAGAGATGGCGAGAAACCCTAACTCTGCATTTGGTAATCTGAATTTAAATTAGAATCAAGGATAGGATAAGGTAGGGTTATAGATCCTTCAAATATCTTACAAATTGTAAAAAAATCATTTCTCATATTTGGTGTGATTCAATATAGGATTTAAATTTTTGAAAATTTCACCTGCTCAACTTTTTTAGAGAGATAAAGAATTAATTAATTAATAACAGTTATCGTGCACGAACATATTTTTTTTGAAAATCCTGACTCGTGAACATTTTTTAAAAACAAAATTCAGCCCCTGGCCCACTTAAAGTTCTAACCCACTCTTCCCCAACCAACCGCGCAAGCCATCCCGAAGTCCATTTTCCACTTTTTCTTTTCCCTTTTTTTTGTTTTCCCTCTTCGATTTTTCTCTTTTGTGGGTTTTATTTTTCTTTTTAATTTTGTTAGTGTGTATGTTAATAGACAAAAGGGAAGTGACGGGCAGCATCAATGAAAAAAGGGGGTGGGGAAGGGATATTTCCATAAGTTAAACCTTATGAAGTATCCTTTTAATGTCGAATGGTGGAGGAGAGCTTAACTACTAATTCCAAAGGACCTAAACCCAAATACGAGGAACATAGAATGGCATGGAATAAAGGGAAGGTAGAGATGGATCCTGCTACGGAGGCGAGATGATGAACACCAAATTATGGGTGCAATCCGAGATTGGCTAAGAGATGGACTTTAGGATAAATTAAGTGAACTACTCTAAAGCACATGAGAAAATAAGTCTTCGAAAGATGCCAACGGGCATGCATGGATTGTGTCATGCCTTCTTTGATTCTTCCTACTTTGGACAACGCCGTGCAAAGGGAGTAAATGAATCATACGTGAGAAATGTAAACCATAAAAGAGAAGGTGCCTTATTAAGCTTAGTAAATAAGGAAATGTCCAAACGCATGATTTTTTTTCACCCCCCGATAAAAGGGCAACGCAAAGGCGGTCACGCATGAAACAGTGATGGAGGATAACCTGGAGTTATATGGAATGACTGTTGTCCCTACAAGTACTCTTCAATGTTTTGTTCTTCACCCCTCCTTGCGATGGCCATCTTTTATGAATCCCCGCGACGTCTCTTGTTGGAATGGGACAATCGACCAGGTTTCCAGCAAAGCCGATTTTAACCTCGTTGTTGGTTCCTTTGAGACGCCCATCGAACCATCAACTTTTGTGCATCATTCCCGATCCTTGCAGCGATTGCACACTTTTCCGAGATTCGAACTGGATAGTGTTCTATTAGGAGGAGGAGCAGGAGGATGAAGTTTCCAATAATGTATGGTTGAAGGTTATGCCCACATTCACCACCGACAAATAAAACCTTTTCGATGAATGAAAGCCATCGAAGCGAAAGCAATATATATAAAACTGCACAAAAACTACTACAAGTGCAACCCTTGAAAGAACCCCAATGCCAAAGAGTAGAGCATAAATTTACAAATGTCTAGGGAATTGAGGATTTTGGTCCCAAGATTATTCTATCATTTTTTTTGAAATTTCGAGACAATACTTCCCTTTGTTAGTGCTAACTTTTTAACTCAGATCAAGGACTCATCTACCTGATTTAATGTCATTTTAAACATACTACAGAAGTGATCCTACCAAAATTGGCCAATTGCACTAGAGTTTTATTGATGCAGGGAAACTACATAATGCTATGAAGAGAAGGACAATAAGGTACTCAATCATCCCAATTATTTCATAAAAACCAAGGTTTATCACAAATGACACACTAGAACTGTAAAATATCTCTAAAACTAGAGTATTGAATCTACCAATTCAATATTTGTTCTAATTCTAGCATGATCTACAAAATTACAATCTACACTTGCCACTATATCTATAAGACCAATAATCAACCAATAATCACAACTACCTAACTTGTCCTCGGGTTTGCCATGAAACCTGACAACCATCCTTGATAAAAAAATTTCCAAAGTATTTCTATATACTCTAAACTAGATGACCATAGGTAATCTATTCTTATTCAGGAACTTTCACCCTTGAATTCCTTATCGTAAGCATGTGATGTTCATCCTAGCCTCAACAAATAAGTATTCAACCACTTCAAGAAGTTGACTTGAGATAATATCATTGCAAAATTTAAACCATTGCTCACAAATGCTCCGGAAGGGATATTTACTATTTGATACACCAAAATGCTGCTTCCCATGAAGGACAAAGACTGTAAGAAACATATGCAGTTAACGGATAAATTCACTAAACTTTTTGCATTTCTTACTTCTTATCGGTTATAGCTACTGAAGTTGAACCTCCACAAGCAATAACGACGACATGCTCGTTAGCTAATGCCTCGACCATTGTAGGAACTTTCTGACTCTGGATAGAAGAATTGTCCAACTAACCATGTCCACCAAGACCCCAAGAGAACACATTTCCCTCATCTTATAGAGGTACCATAAACATCCATCAGAATTAGAGAGAAAAAAAGGCAAAGACTTATTTCCATAAAGAAATTCTTCAGCTGTCTACCAATTAGAACAAGAGAATGATATCCACCACCGCCTATCTGCATGATATGTTCAAGGCTTGGGATGGGTTTTGGTTCCCAACCACCAACTTTGTTACCCCTTCCAAGTTTATAATTTGAGTGAGCTAAAAACTCAACTAAATCATAACAAAGTGCTTAAAAATCAATTCCTTCTAAGATGCTGAAACTTAATAGTTCATATGGAAGGCAGAAGAAAATAAAACAATCACTGGAAAATTATTTGCAAAAAAAAAAAAAATCAGAAATAATGGTGAGCAAGGCAGAAACTCATTTATCCATCTTTGATTACATTTCCCTTGTAAAATTGAACTTCTTACAAGAAAAACATGAAAATCCATCTACTTATTGTGATAGAAAATAAGTAGAACATTTTGGGATGCAAGTAACCTCGCTAAAACTATTAGAATGGCCACTTATCTTACAAAATTTAATCCCTGAAATTTTTTTAGAAATTTGTCTCTTCCGTTGCAAAATCCCCCAAATAAAGAACAATAAAGGCCCAATGTGTGTGCCACTAGTTGCAATATGGCAAATCCACCCATCCCAGGACCCCTCCACCAATCTCGGTAAGAGCTCTCTATGATACACAAAATGCCCGAGCGTTGCACACTTCACATAAGAATGCCAAGGATGCTCAAGTCCATCAAAACCAGCATTCCAGTCAAATTGACAAGAACAACAATGATAGCCACAAAGATTTCACTCCCAATCACTTCAAGAAAGAGAAGGGACCGCACTACCAAGTGAAGGCTTGACCAAGCGAATCCAGCGTGACTAAGTGAAGACCCCCGAGAGCAATGCACCGAACACCATCCAAGTTAGGATTCAAAGTCGGCACAAGGACCAGGTCCTTATGACCGAGGCCTAGGCATCCACCATCGCCCTTTCCACATATTCACAACTTACTATCGACGACCAACGGAGAATGAAACAGTCCACATGATATGCCGACCTCAATGGAAACATTGGAGGCTAGTGATGAGTCCGTGTAGCCAGAGCCATAGAGTCTGTGGGGGACAGGAGAGAGCAAAGGAAGGAGAGAGGGCGAGGACGGCTATTGGAGCTGGATACATTTGGACCCCCTTGATGCTGCTGCCGAGCTGGCTGGAGGCGCCATGGCCCCATGAGAAAAGCTGGACAGTGGTGGCGGTGGCAGTGATGTCACCGTCGGTGGCATCAGGGTGGAGGAGGAGAAATATCCATCCTATTTTGTTGTCGAGATATCAAGTCCACAAATATCCTCTTGGATGAGAAATATTGAGCAAAAGTGACAGATTTTGGTAGTTCCAAGTTTGTTTCCCTTAATCAAACTCATGTAACCACAATGATGCAGGGGACTTTTGGCTACCTAGATCCCAAGTATTTCCAATCAAGTCAATTCACAGACAAAAGCGATGTCTAGTGTTTTGGAGTTGTCCTTGTTGAACTCTTAACAGGACAAAAGCCAATCTTGTCGATATGGGAACAAGAAGGACAAAGCCTCACAACTTGTTTCATAATTTTAGTAGAGGAGAATCGCTCATTCGACATTGTTGATGCTCAAGTTTTGAAAGAAGGTAAGAAGGAAGAGATTGCATCAGTTACTAACCTTGCGAAAAGATGCTTGAACTTGAATGGGAGGAATAGGCCTATAGTGATAGAAGTAGCAATGGAGTTGGAGGGGAAAAGGAAGCTCTAATGTCCTTCGTGTACTAAGAAAAATCAAGAAGACTGTGAGGCAGCTAAATCTTATGCCCCTGCTTTTAAATCTAGCAGGTCAAACATCAACACGGACGTCACTATATTTTCGGATGTGCAACCACTTTTTCCTAGTACAATGTGGTGAAGATCTACTCTGCCTCCCATTCCTATGAGTCATGTCGCTGCTTTTGTCATGGAAATCGGTCTTAAGAGCAAAAGAAAGAGAAGGGAGAAGGGAGGAAAACTTGTTAGTTTACTGATAGAAGGATTTTGGTTATTTATTTATTGCTTACGGGTAATAAACATTTTCTTGATGTTGGGGATCAATTAACTTTGAAATCATACCTATCCTCAAATTTGCTAGGCATTATCTTAGGAAAAAAAAAATAGCCCAAGTGCCAAAACTTGGCACGATGGGACACTTAAATACAAAAAGTTACAAAAGGTACACTTAAATGCCATTTTTTTAAAAATTTGGATTATGTAAGTGCCAACTCCAACAAAGGCCGCCAGAAATTTGACGTGTCTTATTTTAATAATATAACTTGCTTTTGTGGCTCGCTGGAAGCTAAGTCAGCAAAAACTCAGCCAAAATGATGTCATTTTTGTGCTGACATGGCATTTAAAAAATATATTAATTAAATAATATCAAAATAACTTAAAAATATATTATTATATAATTGATTTTTCTTTTTTTAAAAAGGAAGGGGAGGATCGAGCGAGTGCTATGAAGCTGCTGCTGTTGCCTCTGCCATTACCCTACCATCGCTAGGAAGGGCCGGCAACGGTGGGGCGATGGCAAGGGTTGCACAGCCCTCGCTTGAACCCTTCCCTTCCTTCAATTTTTTTTTAAATAAAATCAAATTTTAAATTTTTTTTCTGGTATGACTTGGACAATTTCTTTTTCTTTTTTTTTAAATTGTCACATGGATATTTTAATTTGAAAAAAATTGCTCCATCAGCAAATAAAATTGCCGAAAAATGACACGGTAGTTTGGCCGGATTTTTTTGCCGTTGGCACTTAACTGATCATTTTTGTTTCAATTTTGGCATTTAAGTGTACATTTCCGAACTTTTGGCACTTAAGTGCCCTCCATGCCAAGTTTTGGTACTCTAGGGATCCGCACATCCATTATCTTAGCATGTATGTGCCAATTTTGCAATCATATAGCTCAAACATGATGCAGTGATTTTAATTCGTCTTGAGATCCTCAAATACTTACCGTTAATTCAGTTGTTGCAAAACTTACATCAATCACACGTTGCACCATTCTTTATGATTCAATTAAATTATTACTAGCTAGGGCAAAAAAAAAAAAAGAAAGGCAGTTTCCCTTTTGGGAAAGGAAGGCGAACTTGCATATGCCTTTCCCACCCGACTCTTCCCTACATATCAAACTAAGGCTCTATTTGTTAACCATTCTATTTCTCTATTTTTCTATTCTTTTGTTCCCTAGAATAGAAAAAGAACATAAATGCATTTGGTAATGCCAACTGATTTTTCTATTGTCACGCCCCGACTCTCGAGCACGCGGCAACCCCTGTTCTCTTGCGGTCATTTGATTTGCGACTCCCCAGGATCCGTCGCCGATCGTTATTTTTATCTTTTAATTAAACACATGCGGAAGCGAATCACAATCCCCGGTCAATTACAAAAACAGGGATAGCAGGAAAACCTAATAAGAACACATCAAAAGTATCGCTTTATTAACTAACTGATTAACTCTAGGAAGTTTACACGTACAAGCCCTTACCACGGGCATCTTCCTATCGAGCCAGTGAAACTAGCGAGTCAGGGTTAATCTACTCCCTTCAAAGACGGCCATGAGCCGTAACACGCGTCGATCCTCCATCCTATGGACCTGAAAAATGTTAACCACGACGGGTTGAGATAAACTCAGCAAGTCAAAGTCCTAAGCCCCGGTTAGGAACTTCGCTCGCCTTGGGAGCAATCTAACCATGCAACCTAGTTTCGGCAAACAACACATACCACACCTCAAGCAGTATTATCGGACGACGGTTCAATAAGCGATTTGCAAACACAAGCGACCCTACCTCCGGCCTTGGCACACGCAACCCGCAAAACCGTCAATTCAATCATCACGACATTAAGAGCATACGAATAATCGAGCATCTCACGTAACTTTCTCAAGTCTCACACCCATACACATGCTCCGATTATTACGACCCTCTAGGCCACGGCACAACCTTATGGTTGGCGGTCAACGGTCGTAAATCGGGCATCGTCCTCCCCGTGAGGCACGGCGACGTCATGGGCTTTCCCCCACCGACGGCATTCCATAAGGAGCATGGGCCCGGCCTCAACTGCGACTCCGCATCTGCCACTGTCAGGCGACCCAATGGTCACGGCACAACCCCGAAGGATTGGCGGTCATCCGGCTCAACCGGGCTATCAACTTTAATCTGACCATGCAACACATCAGCAAACAGTTCATTCTTGTCTTTGCTTTTGCTTGGTCGTGAATGTAACATTGCTCATACGCTTATGTCCATGCGACATGCCATTTCAGATAATCCACACAATATGTCATGCGGTTTCACTCGACAATTCCAAAATTCAATTTCCAATCAACATTCAATCACGCACATTCCCTAACTCTTGGGAACAACCAACAATTCAAGTCATTTTCAATCAATCCCGACCAATCAACATCACGATACTCCAATACCCAACCACGTGTCTCAATATTTAATAATAAATAAATGCGTGTCCTCACGACTACAACAATCAACTATTCCCCAATAATACTCAATTATCCCAAAATAAGTATAAAATATAATTATATTCAAAGATACTCATTTAAGAAACATATAATACTATAGTTGATTTTTCCGATAAAATAATTCAAGTCCCACAAAATACTTATAATTATTTTTCAATCCCATAATTAATTATCCAACCCAAATAATTCCATTTAGTAAAACCCTTCTTTAATAAACCAATGTCATTTAATAAAATAGTATATAAATACTATTGACTTTGGAAAAATAGACCATAGTAATTTTCCCCAAAATTACTCAATTAAAACCATTTCCAATAAATAATCACAATTAATTATTTTCTCCAAAATAATTAATTTTCAGAAATGAATAGTAATAACAATATTACTATTAATAATTCGAAATTATAAATTAATTTAATTAATTAATAATTCCGAAAATAATAAATAATTATTATTATTTCAAAAATAATAATAATAATATTTATTAATACTAACCATGATTAACACTAAGCAAGCTTAATCAATAATATTAAAACACTAACAATCATCGTCCAAAACACTAATCGATAATTAAACTAATCAAACTACTCCTAAGCAAGATTAACCCCTAAATAAGGATTAGGAAATCGACTCACGGTTTAGCGATTCCGACGACACGAGCGCGACGGCGGCGACGAGGGGAACGCCCGGGAACTTCCGGCGCGTCGGGACGAGGCGGCCCGGGGCCGGATCTCGGCCGAGGGCGGCTGTCCACGCGGCGAGGGGCTGAGAAACGAAGGTACCGGCGGCTGTGGCGGCACGAGGCTAGCTGGTGGGCGGCCCGGCAGCTCCGGACGGCGGCCAGCAGCTCCGGCGACCAGGTGGGCGGCTCCGGCGAGGTTGGACAGAAGCTGGAGAGGGAAAAAGGGAGCGGTGCAGCAGGTTTCATGGGGCGGCAGCAAGCTGGGGGTGGCTCAGTGCGGCGGAGGAGGCTCGGGAGTGGTCCTCCGGCGGCTGTGGCGGTGACCGGCGGCGGCGTGCGGCGGCAAGGCTGCTGGCCGCTTCTCTGTGTCATGGCGAGGGGCCGAAAGGAGAGAGAGAGCATGGCGACGGCGTCGGTTGCCGGCAGGACAGCTCCGGACGGCTCCCAGCCGGCGGTCTCAGCGGCCGAAACGGCGGAGGGCGGCTGGACGGCGAGCTCGGCCATCCCGACCCCGCATCCGGCGAAGAAGGAGGGAAAGATGGAGGTGGCAGCTGGTTCGCGAGGTGGCGCGGCGGTTGGCAACTCGTCGGCGACTCCGGCGTTTGGCAAGGCGGCGGCGGCGGCGGCGGCATCGCGACCGAAGCGGAGCAAGACAGCGGCTCGGACGAGAGGAGGGGGAGGAGAGAAGAAGGCCGGGACAGGCCGGTTCGGCTCAAGGCGGGCGGACGGCGGCTCACGGCGACCGGGCGGAGAACGGGGCGGTGGAGGAGCTGCGGTGGCGGTCGGTTCTGGTGGCGGCAGCAAGAAAACACAAGCAACGGCGGCCACCAAGGACGTCGGCCAGCAAGGAAGAAGAAGAAGAAGAAGTTGCAGGGGGAAGGGGTGGGCGTCGAACGTGCATGGGGGGAAGGGGAGGAGGGAGAGAGAGAGAGAGAGAGAGAGAGAGAGAGAGAGAGAGAGAGAGAGAGAGAGAGAGAGAGAGAGAGACACGCCCACATGGGCTGTCAGACAAGTGGGAGAGAAAGAAGAAAGAGATAAGGGAGAAGACCGAGTCAACAAGGGGAAAGAGAGAAAGGATAAGGGTAAGTGGGGGTTATTGACGGGGGGAAGAAACGTGAAGGGAGGAGAGAGAAAAAGGGGAGAGAGAGAGAGCATGCGGAGGGGAAAAGGGGGGGAAAAGAAAGGAAAAAGAAAAAGAAAAAGAAAAGAGAACAAGACAAAATTCAAATAAGCTTCTAGAAAGGGCAATTTGGTCTTTTTGCCCTTGAAGCACAAATTTCCAAATATTTGGCTCCAAAACTTGGTCCGCTAAATCATTTTCCAATAATTCGGGCTTACCAATAAATCCGAGAATTAATGAGACAATGTCCAATATTTAGTCTCGACACCCTTAAAAATTCGATACCCGATACCGGGTTGAAATTCGCGGTTAACATCGATCAATCGCGACTTTAGTACGACCTAACTTTTGGGCGGCGTTTAGGGGCTCTTGCGCGTTTGACCCGTGGTTGATAGCTTTTCAATCCACGATCGTGCATTCGAATCAGGGTAATTCTCGGTTGTCATGTAATCACGAGAGGTTAATTGCTCACACTGAGTACATGGCCAAAAGGAAATCGGTTTAACGTCGTCTGCAATTAATATCGAAGTCGTGCGGAATCACCCGCAATCCGACCTCGTATTTTTGCCGACTCGATTTATTTCCGTTCGCTAATTGGCCTGCAAATGGTGTAGTATTATTCCTCTTTGATCCTTATGGTCGAGCGGCCTATCCCTGATTAAATTCACTAGTCGTACGCGTACCGATCTTTAATTGCCTTGCCGAACAGTTAGTTAACTCGTGAGGGGCCATCTCAGAGTAAACGTAACTAACAGTGCATTGATAAATTAACCATTTCATCTATCCCAAAATGGGTCGAAATTCAGGATGTTACATCTATTCCCGAGAATAGACTTGGAGTAGAAATGAGAAGTCGAAAAAAGTAGTTTCTTATTCTTGGGAACAATTTCTAGAAATTATTTCTTGGGGACTACTCACCGCTTCTAGTAAGCTGCTACTCGCCTACTGCTGCCCACCATCGATTGCCGGTCGCTTGCCGCTCGTTGCCGCCCGCCAGTCGCCGACTACCACCACCGATCGCTAGCTGCCAGCTGCCACCGCCGAACGCTGTTTACCGGTCGCCGCCGCCAGATGCCGATCTCCACCACCTGTTGCTGGCCGCCCCCACCCACTCGCCACCGGCCACCAGCCGACCGCCAATCATCGGCCTCTTGCCACCATCCTTCGCCCTGCGGCTGGCTACCGATGGGCGGTGGGGGTTGTCGATGGTGATCAGCGGCAATCGGCAATTGGCGGCAGCGGTCAGCAATTGGTGGCAATCAGTGATCGGCAGTGACTGGCGATTAGCGACAACCAACAGTGGTGGCGACAGGTAGGCAGGGGCAGCGATCAAAGATGGCAAGGTGGGGATGGCGATAGGGGGCAGCGGCTAGCGACTGGCGACCAACAGCCGCCAACACGTTGGCCGCCGAATGTCGGTTGGCAACAGTTGGTCGTTGGTTGTTGGCGGCCCCCGCCCACCGGTCGTCGGTCGCCGATCGCCGCCCCCGGTAGCTGTCCCCACCTCACTGCTATTGGTTGCCGCCCTTGCCCGCGGGTCTCTGCCGCTATCAAGAAAGAAAGAAATAAAAACTTTTTGTTGATTCCAAATGCATTTCTATTCCTTTTCTATTCCAAGAATAAGAAATTTTTGTAGTAACCAAACGCCCTATTTTACTCAGAAATTGTTCCACGGAATAGAAATAGAAAAGAACTATTTCTCAAAAGAAACTATTCTCAAGAGTAGAAATATTACCAAACGCACTCTAAATTGCCGATGGCATAGAGTGATTGTTACTGGCTACCGATGCTTCGGCCGCTTATGTGACGTCCTGAAATTCGAGCCCTGTTAGGGAGGAGTGAACGTGAATTTTGCCAATGCATTGTTGGTTGATTCCGCTCGGACCCAATCATTTCCGAGATACTGACCTTTTGGGAAAGGCTACTAAGGACAGAACTCGTGCGACTAAAGAACTCGACCTGGGAAAAATGACTCGACCGTGAGACTTGCGTAAGGACGATCCTGTAGTCATGCAGGCCGATTTTAGGGACGAATAGAAGTCGATTCGCGGACAGAAATAATGGGACGATGGGTGATTCCGTCTACTATTATCGAAACCGTGAACGACCCTATGTCGATCCTTGATAATCGTGTACTTTGAAATAAGAATCTATCTTTCGCAATTTCATGTCGTCAAGGACGTCCATGTGTCGAGAAGTCTTGAACGTGGTTTGGCACGAGTCGGTTACGCGTGAATCCTCGAAGCCACTTGTCAGTCTGAATTATACCAAAAAGGCATTTGGGCGAAATTGACAAGGCAGGAGAATCCAAGATTGGACTTTGAATTTTTGGGAACGTCCGGGACGGACTTTTGGACGATGCTTCCTTGATAGTCGATGGTGTCGGTTGAGCTGAATTTTTGGGAAAGGGATTTTCGAACTGAGGAAATGAGCCTACGAGGACGTGGGCCGGGCAAGATCAGTGTGGGCCTCACGCCCAAGGTGGGACAGCCGCTATGGAAGGCTCGAGGCAAGCAAGTGAGCCCATTGGGCCAAACCGACCCTTTACCCTCCCGAGCCTGTTGTCTAACCTTGAGCCAATTCAAGCCCAATAAATTTCCGAGCCCGTTCCTATTCATTTTCCGGCCCGTTTCCTAGGCCCGCCTTTCATTTTCAGCCCAAGGGAAGATTGGGAAATGTGCAAGGTGGAAATGACCAAAATGCCCTTGGATATTTTGAAGAAAAGTCAAAAAGGAAGAGAGAGAAGATGAGGTCATGTGCATGGGGAGTTGAAGCAGCCATTAAGGCCATTAATGAAGGGTTTTGATCAGCTCACTTCACTCTCTCTCTCCCCTCTTCAGCTCCACAAAATCGCAGCCCTTCTTCCCCTTCTTCCCTTGCCTTCCTGCAGTTTCTGCTTCTGACCTCTCATCGAATTTTGAGTTTTTCATGGTTTTCCCGTTGGAATCACATCTCGTGCCACTCGCCGTTGTGTTCGGAAGAGAATTTCCATTCAGATAGCATCTGCCGATCGCCGGAAAGAGCCTCCGACCATCCCGTATTCCGGACGAAAGCCGGCTGTTGCCGGACCGTCACTGTTCCGCCTGCAGCAGCTTTGTTCCGCCTTTTTCCCCCGTTTTTCTCCCTTTCCAGCCAAATCACCGCCCATACCAACCACAAGTGGTTCCCCCTCGACCCCCAGGTGCCGTTGATCGCTGGCCCGCCGCTCGCCGGAGCTCCGGGCAGCCCGTTTTCCTCCGGTCAGCTTCTTCCTCCTCCAGCAGTGCAGTTTTTGAGTGTTGCAGTGGAAAGCAGAGGCTGTTGCTGCTGTGTTGAGCCCGGGACTGCCTTGGATCGTTGTGAATGAGGTCCCCGGGTGTCGGGTTCGTCGCCGCCGCCGCGTTCGTGTCGCCGGCCCGCTTAACGGGTGAGTTTAGCCCCTAATCCCTATTTAGTGCCTAAACTTGCTTAGGGTTGGGTTAATTAGTGTTAATGCTGGTTTAGGAGGGTTAATTAAGTTGTATTAGCCCTAAGATAGGTGGTTAGATATGTGGTTAAGATTAGATTAGCTTAATCTTACTTAATTATGCTTGATTATGCTTAAATGTTGATTATGTGTGGTTTATGTGTTAATTAATCATGTTTAGCTTAATTGATTGATTAATTGTGTTTAATCAATGTTTTCTTTAATTTCTGAATTTAATTTATTATTAATTGAATTTCGGAAAATACTGTTCATTGATTACTGTTCACGGTACTGTTCATAGCACTGTTCATCCGGAAGTGAAATTGTGCATAATTTCATGTGTCTTGATTATATGAAGTGAAATTGATGTGTCGTGGCATGAACATTCGCATGAATCGTGTGAATTTCACAAAAAGGGAAAAATGGTTTGTCCGAGGGACACCGAAAATGGACCGCTTTTATGAGAAAGGTGGGAGAAATGGTTTGTCCGAGGGACACCGGATACGAACCGCTTTTGTGAGAAATGATTTGAGGTTTCATATGCAAGCATGTGTGCATTGGCTAATGCTCAAAGATAATAAATGGATTGTGATGGAATGCTTGCGTGATCACTAAGTTGAACCCGATTTATCGGAGATTATGGAAAGGGAGGGCACGGAAGGGCACGGTTGCGCCTTTGCGGAGGAAGAGCGCTGTAGCGCCTTGGAGGGTATGGAAGGGCACGGTTGCGCCTCTGTGGAGGAAAGGTGCCGTAGCGCCATAGCGCCTCGGCCTGCACGGAAGGGCACGGTTGCGCCTCTGCGGAGGAAGGGCGTCGTAGCGCCGTAGCAATAGCACGGAAGGGCACGGTTGCGCCTCTGCGGAGGAAGGGCGCCGTAGCGCCGTAGCAATAGCACGGAAGGGCACGGTTGCGCCTCTACGGAGGAAGGGCGCCGTAGCGCCGTTGCACCTCGGCCAAGTTGTAGCCCTGTGGGGCAGCAATAATCGGAACACATGTGGATGCGAGAGTGCATGAGAAAACATGGCATCATTGGTTCCGATTATGCATGAGGTGATCATATCATTTATGGCACGCACGCACGAATTGATAACGTGCAGGGGTGGCAATGGCCAGGTGAGATCGCTTGTGACGCGACTCACATGTGATTGATGAACTGCATCATCTAACGGCCATGTGCATTGCGTGTATTGTGCTGACTTATAACGTGCAGGGTATGGCATACCGGGTAAGGTTGCATGCGAACCGACTATTCGATTGTTGGTTGCATTGCTTGCATTGAATGAGATTTAACGTGCAGGGTATGGCATACCGGGTAAGGTTGCATGTGAATCGACCTCTGATTGTTGGTTGAACCTGTCTGTGGTTTGATTGCTGGGTGTTTGTGGTCGAGTTGAGTGAGGGGTGGTTCTGGAGAGATACCCCAGGTTGAGTTGGTGTACTAACCGGGGCTTAGGGGAAGAACTCGCTGAGATTTTATCTCAACCCGTCGTGGTTAACATTTTTCAGGCCCTTAGAATGGCGCACCCGCAGTGGAGAATCCTGCCCCCACTTCTCCAGTGATCGACCTGACGGAGTCGAGTCTGATGGGTCCGAGTGACCGCGGTGTTGAACCCGAAGGTTCACTTTGTATAGCTAGATTAGCCTAGCCTAGTTCCTTTTTGGTTTGGCTTAGAGGATGGATCGGCCCTCTTTTGTCGGGCTTGTATCGAGAAACGATCCTCCATTGGTTAATCTAGTAAACTGTATAAATGAGTAGTGATGGTTGTTCTTGGTGTTCATCCCTCTATCCCTGATTGATTACTTGATTGTTTGTTGGACTGGGGATGGTTCGTCTTCCGCTTGCGTATAACGAAAGATTAAAATGAATGGTCGTCGACGAGTCCTGGGACGTCGCTTTCAATTGACCATGGTAAGGGGTTGTCGCGTGCTCGGGGTTCGGGGCGTGACAGCTTAGATCATCACTACGTGATGTATCAAACTCACCACCCCAAGTACATATATCAACACCAAAGAACCCCACTAGTGGCAGAATTGTCTCTCCCAATCCTAGAAAACCTTTCTTACCAATTTTCAATAGCAAAACAAAAACGGTAAAAATCAATCGCGCTTGGACCAACTCACATATAAGAGATATTTACCCCTCTTTTTAGGCAACGAAGATGTCGGGTGCCCTTTCTTCATATTTCCATTTATTTTGTCACAATAGTAATGTTTGATTAAATGCCCTTTGTAACATCCTGAAATTCGAGCCTTTTGAGGGATGAATGAACGTTAATTTCGCCAATGCATTGTTAGTTGATCTCACTCGAAACTGATCACTCCTGAGATATTAACCTTGAAGGGAAAGGCTAATGAGAATAGAACTCGTGCAACTAAAGAACTTGACTTGGGAAAATGACTCGACCATGAGACTTGCGTAAGGACGATCCTGTAGATATGCAGGTTGATTCCAGGGACGAATAGAAGTCGATTTGCGGACAAAACATAATGGAATGACGGGTGATTTTGTGTACTGTTATCGAGCTCGCAAGTGACCCTATGTCGATCCTTGATAATCGTGTACCTTGAAATAAGAATCTATCATTTGCAATTTCATGTAGTCAAGGATGTCCGTGTGTTGAGAAGTCTTGAATGTGAATTAGCACGAGTTGGTTACGCGTGAATCCTCGAAGTCACCTGTTAGTCTGAGTACTACCAAAATGGCATTTGAACGAAATTGACATAGCATGAGAATCCAAAATTGAACTTTGAATTTTTTGGAACATTTGGGACGGACTTTTGGACAATGCTTTTTCAACAGTCGATAGTGCCAGTTTAGCCGAGTATTTGGAAAAGAGATTTTTGGACCGAGGAAACGAGCCAACGAGGATGATGCCTGGTCTACGACCAGTTGACCGCCAACCATAAGGTTGTGCCGTGGCTTAGAGGTCGTAATAATCGGAGCATATGTGTGGATGTGAGGCATGAGAAAGTTGTGTGAAATGCTCTAATTATTCGCATGCTCTTAATGTTGTGATGATCGCATCAATTATGGTACGCACGCATGAGTTGACAGTCGTTCAGGGTGTGGCAATGGCTAGGTGAGATCGTTTGTGGCATGACTCGCATGTGATTGATGAAGTGTATCATCTAATAGCTATGTGCCTTGCTTGCATTGTATGAGATTTGACGTGCAAGGTATGACAAACTGAGTAAGGTTGCATGCGAACCGACTGTATGTTTGTTGGTTTCCTCTATCTGCTGTTTGGTCTACTATTTGCTGGTTGTTTGTTGTTGGGTTGAGTGAAGGGTGGTCCTGGAGAAATACCCCGGGTTGAGTTGGCGTACTAACTGGGGTTTAGGGGGAGAACTCGCTGAGATTTTATCTCATTGGTTATTGTATAACCGCTTTCAGGTTCTTAGAATGGTGCACCCGTAGTGGAGAATCCTGCCCCCACTCCTCCAGTGATCAACCAACTGAAGACTAAGTCCGATAGATCCAAGTGACAGTGGTGATGAACCTGAAAGTTCTTCTGTATAGTTGGATTAGCCTAGTTGCCTTTTGGTTTGGCTTAGAGGATGGATCAGCCCTCTTTAGTCGGGCTTGTAAATTGAAAAATAATCCTCCATTAGTTAATTCAACAAAGATATATAAATGAGTAATTGATGTTGTTCTTGCTATTCATCCCTCTATCCCTATTTGATTGTTTGTTTGTCTGGGGATGGTTCGTCTTCCGCTTGTGCTTAACGAAAGATAAAATGAATGATTGTCAATGGGTTCTAGGACGTCGCTTTCAATTGACCATAGAAATAGGATTGCTGTGAGCTCGAGAGTCGTGGCGTGACAATCCCGTCGGTTTTGGTATTAGAGTAAGGTTGAGACGTAGAGTGATAAGGTGCGTGGGATTTCTGAGATTGTGAGATAGGGATGGCTTTTATTTTACGTGCCTATGATTGCTTTTGTGGTCTTGTGTTGTGGCGGGTTGCTTATAGTCTAGAGTGATGAGCAATTCTAAGCAGAGAGAGCTCCTAGGCGTAGGGTAGCATCTGGTTAGACTAGTGGTAGAGGTAGCACGCAAGCATATCCTAGGTTAGATGGGATCCTGCTGGCGCTAGAGATTTTATTAGGACAACAAGTTGAGTGCTTCTGTTGTAGTCCTTGTGGTTCCCCTAGTGAGAGAGAGGTTTGTGAGAAACCGATGCCTAGGTTGGTAGAGCAATTCCTAAGACTGAAGCCACCGAGGTTTAGTGGCATAGGCGACCCTGAAGCTACGCTCCTTTGGATAAGGGATTTCGAGAGGACTTTCATAGTGTTGAGGTTTTCAGAGGAAGACAGAGTGCTTTTAACAGCTTATCAGCTTCAAGGTAATGCTAGTACATGGTGGGAAACCACTCAAGGAAGAGTGTTCCCTGAAGGCACGACTCAGACTTGGGATGCTTTTCGTGAAACTTTCAATGGAAAGTACTTCTTGGACAGTTCGAGAGAGTCAACGAGGGCAGAGTTCCAACAATTTAGTCAAAATCCGATGTTAATGGATTAATATGAGACGAAGTTCTTTGAGTCGGCGCATATTGGGCCGAGGTTAGTGGAGGACCCTTGGATAGGGTGAGATGGTTCAAAGATGGCTTGAAACCAAAATTGAAAGCCCAGCTGGTGCATTTGAATGTAAAGAGTTTTGATGAGTTGTATGAGAGGACCCAGATGATAGAAAAGAATATGATCGAGAGGGCGATGTCATTTGGCTCGCGGTTCGTGCCTAATAAAGACAATCGTTGATTTGGAAAGGGACCGATGATGGGGAGAAAAAATCTCATCCCACCCAATAGAAAGTGGATTGTCATGGAAAGACAATTCAATTTAACCTAGTAGTGGGTGATAGTTTTGAGTTTGTGGGAAATCGAGGAGGACCCTCGATCCCTTTGAAATTCTTTGTTGAAAGTAACTCATTTATTGGATGAAGGTTGCTAAGGTTATTGGACAAATGAGGTTAATTGGTTAGTTAAATAATCAAGGATGGATCATTGCACTTATGCATCGCTTATCAGTAGCTCAACCAAGGGACGGTCATGGGCAAGTATCCATTACCAAGGATGGATGACTTGTTTGACCCATTTCAAGGAGTTTTGATATGTTCCAACATAAACTTAAAGACGGGCTATTAGTAGTTGGGAATTTAAAATGAGGATAAACTAAAGACGACATATCATGTGTGATTTGGTCACTACGAGATTATCGTACCGCCGTTTGGATTAACTAATGCGCCAGTTGCTTTTATGGATTTGATGGATTGAGTGATTAAGGCGTATTTGAAGCAAATTGTAATTTTGTTCGTAAGCGATATGTTGGAATATTTGTGGAATTTAGAGGAACGCAAATAGCACTTGAGGGTGGTGCTATAGGCCATTCGAGAGCATAAACAATATGCCAAGTTTAATACGTGCGAGTTTGGGTTTACTCATGTTGTTTTGTTGGTCGTGTGATTTTGGATGAAGGGAATTTCTATGGATCTGCTAAGATCAAGGCAGTCATGAATATATTAGGACTTATGACAGTGACAGAGGTTCAAAGTTTTCTAAGTCAGACAGGTTATTACAGACGATTCGTAGAAAGGTTTTCTACGATAGCTACGCCTTTGATGCAAAGGTTAATGAAGGACGTAAGAATTTGAATGGACGAATAAGTGAAATTTTTAAGAGCTTAAGTATAAGCTAATTACCTCATTAGTTTTGAGGATTTAGTCTAGTATTGGAGAATACAAGATTTACAGTGAGGTGTTGTATAAGGGATTTGACTGCGTGGTAAGGCAACAAGGAAGATTGGTTACTTACGCGTCACGACAATTGAGGTCATTGGATTTAATGGAAGTCAGATAAGTTTTATCTTGATGATTTGAGGAGTTGTAGATATGGGATCATAAGAGATGATCTATTCAATGGTGATAAGAATTACGATGGATGATTGATTGCTTGGAAGTCTTAGATTCGATTAAAATATGAATTTACTCAATGTAGATTATTTCAGGAGATATATAAGATAAGGATTTGAGGAATGGATTTTTGTTTTTGGTGGATTAAGAATTAATTATCCCTTGATGCTAGATGTATGAGCGATGAAATAGCATTATCAATGATTTCTTCTCGAGGTATCGGAAAGGATTTGAATAGGTATTCGAAAGCTTTCGGTGCAATAAATGACATTTGATTTGCACTAATTTTCAAGTGGTTGAGGTGAATTCTTGGTTTGGTTATTAAATGGACGTGAAAGGATCGTTGAAAGAAAAATCGGTGGTTTGTGGAATTCGGATAGCGGTTCAATGGAAATTTAGTGAATCAAATTTCAAGTGTCAATAAGTGACCCTGTGGAAACGAACTCATGGGTTGATGAGCTAGAGAAAGTCTTGCACTTTGAGGTGCTCAGACGAGGTTAAAATCGTGAAGCTTGGTATGAGACAGGCCAAAGCGGATAATACCTCTATGCAATGGTGCATATCTAAAAGGGATTTTGGCTAGTAGTGGTGCAGTTTGAATATGTCCATAACGATTGATCCGATGAGGGTGGGGAGTGGTCGCTGAGGCTAGAGTGCCTGAGCAAGGAGCGACTCCTAGCAAACTTCTAGGATGTCGAAATGGGCAGAAATGAACTGAACTACGCACTGTGCAAAAGGAGAGTGCTTGTGGGATAAGATTTTATCGGAATGGTACAACCAAAATATGATCAAGTTTGTGGAACTCCTGTCTATGGAACTAGGTCAGAGAATTGGGAATCGCTGGTTCAACAAAATTGGTTTAGTAGTTATTGAATGCAATTTAGATCATCATAGACAGACTAAAGACAGCTTAGAGTCATCAGAAGAGTTATGCAGATAAGCATCGTAGACTATTGGAGTTTAAGGAGGGAAGAATAATAACATCCTGAAATTCGAGCCCTTTGAGGGATGAATTAACGTTAATTTCGCCAATGCATTGTTGGTTGATCTCACTTGGAACCAATCACTCTTGATATACTGACCTTGAGAGGAAAAAATAATGAGGACAGAACTCGTGCGACTAAAGAACTTGAGCTGGGAAAACGACTCGACCGTGAGACTTGCATAAGGACGATCCTGTAAATATGCAGGCCGATTCTAAGGACGAATAGAAGTCGATTCACAAATAGAACATAATGGGATGACGGGTGATTCCATTTACTGTCATCGAGCCTGCGAGCGACCCTATGTCGATCATTGGTAATCATGTACTTTGAAATAAGAATCTATACTTCGCAATTTCATGTAGTCAAGGATGTCCATGTGTCAAGAAGTTTTAAACGTGAATTGGCACGAGTCAGTTATGCGTGAATCCTCGAAGTCGCCTGTTAGTCTGAGTACTACCAAAATGGCATTTGGACAAAATTGACATGGCATGAGAATCCAAGATTGGACTTCGAATTTTCAGGAACGTTTAGGATGTACTTTTGGACAATGCTTCTTCGACAGTTGATAGTGCTAGTTTAGCCGAGTATTTGGAAAGAGGATTTTTGGACCGAGGAAACGAGCCTAGGCAAGATCAGTGTGGGCCTCACGCCCAAGGTGGGATAGCCGCCATGGAAGGCCCGAGGCAAGCAAGTGAGCCCATTGGACCAAACCGACCATTTACCCTTCTAAGCCTATTGTCTAACCTTGAGTTGTTTCAAGCTCAACAAATTCCTGAGGCCGTTCCCATTCATTTTTTAGCCCGTTTCTTAGGCCCGCCCTTCATTTTCAGCTCAAGGGCAGATTGGGAAATGTGTAAGGTGGAAATGACCAAAATACCCTTGGATATTTGAAGAAAAGTCAAAAGAAGAGAGAGAAGATGATGTCATGTTTCTTGGGGACTTGAACCAAGCCATTAATGGCTTTAATGAGCTTATCCTTCAGCCTTCAAAACCGCACACACTTCTCTCCCTTGTTTCCCTTCCTTCCTTCTACTTTTCAGTCTGACCTCCCTTCGAAAAATCGAGTTGTTCATGCCCTTCCCGTGTGAATCATGTCCCCTGCCACCAGCCATCGTGCTTAGAAGAGAATTTCCATTCAGACAGCATTGGCCGATCACCAGATAGAGACACTGGCCACCTGTATGCCAATTGGAAGTTACTGCTCGTCAGATCACCTACTGTAGCGGCAGCTCTGCACAGTTTCTCCTTTTCAGCTGTTTTCGCCTCATTTCGACCCAACCACTGCCCATATTAGCCACCAGTAGTTCCCCCTCGACCCCTAGGTATCGCCGGTTGCCCCCCGCTGCTCACCAAAGCTCCGGTTAGCTCCGTTCAACCTCTTTCTCCTTCAAGCAGTGTTGTTTTCAGAATTTTAAAGGGAATCCAAGTTTGTTGTTGTTATCAACCCCGGGACTGCCTTGGATTGTCGTGGTAGAGGTCCCCGGGTGTCGGATTCGTCGCCGCCGCTGCATTCGTGTCGCCGGCCCGCTTAACGGGTGAGTTTAGCCCTTAATCCCTATTTAGTTCATAAACTTGCTTAGGGTTGGGTTAATTAGTGGTAATGTTGGTTTATGAAGTTTAATTAAGTTGTATTAGCCCTAAGATAGGTGGTTAGATAGATGGTTAAGATTAGATTAGTTTAATTTTGCTAATTGTGCGTAATTATTGCCTAATTATGTTTTATGTGATTATTGTGGTTTAGGTGATTAATTAAGCTTGTTTAGTTTAAATTGATTGATTGATTGTTTTAATTAATTTTTTGTTTAATTTCTAGATTAAATGTTTTAATTAATTGAATTTCGGAAAAATCACAGTTCATAATTATTGTTCACGATTACTGTTCACGACACTGTTCATGCAGAAGCTAATTTTGGCTTAATTTGATGTGTTCTTGATTGTTATGATTTATTGAAGTGCCGATTGTTAATTATATGCGTGAATAATGATGAAATGTATGATCAAAGACCGAGTGGAAGTGAAAGTGTTTGACTTTTTGAATTATTCCCAAGAATTAGGGAATGTACGTAATTATTAATTGGTTGAATTTGGAATTTTGGAATTGTCGAGTGATACCGCATGACATATTGCGTAGGTTTTCTGAAATGGCATGTTGCATGAGCATAAGCACATGAGCGATATTGCATTCATGACCAAGCAAAAGCAAAGACAAGAATGAATTGTTTGCTAATGTTTTGCATAGTTAGATTAAAGTTGATAACTCGGTTGAGTCGGATGACCACCAATCCTTCCGGGTTGTGCCATGACCATTGGGTTGCCTGACAGTGGTCAGATGTAGAGTCGTGATTGAGGCTGAGCCCATGCTCTTTAGGGAATGCCGTCAATGGGGGAAAGCCTGTGACGTCACCGTGCTTCGTGGGGGAGGACGATGCTTGGTCTATGACTAGTTGACTGCCAACTATAAGGTTGTGCCGTAGCCAAGAGGGTCGTAAGAATCGGAGCATATGTGTGGATGTGAGGCATGAGAAAGTTGTGTGAGATGCTTTGATTATTCGCATGCTCTTAATGTTGTGATGATCGCATGAATTATGGTATGCATGCATGAGTTGATAGTCGCGTAGGGTGTGGCAATGGCTAGGTGAGATCGCTTGTGGCACGACTTGCATGTGATTGATGAAGTGTATCATCTAATGGCCATGTTCCTTGCTTACATTGTATGAGATTTGACGTGTAGGGTATGGCAGACCGGGTAAGGTTGCATGCGAACCGACTGTATGTTTGTTGGTTGCCCGTGTCTATTGTTTGGTCTGCTATTTGCTGGTTGTTTGTTGTTGGGTTAAGTGAGGGGTAGTCCTGGAGAGATACCCCAGGTTGAGTTGGCGTACTAACCGGGGCTTAGGGGGAGAACTTGTTGAGATTTTATCTCATTGGTTATTGTATAACCACTTTCAGGTCCTTAGAATGGCGCACTCGTAGTGGAGAATCTTGCCTCCGCTCCTCCAGTGATCGACCCGACGAAGACCGAGTTCAATGGGTCCAAGTGACAGTGGTGATGAACCTAAGGGTTCTTCTTGTATAGTTGGATTAGCTTAGTTGTTTTTTGGTTTGGCTTAGAGGATGGATTGTGTGACGTCCTGAAATTCGAGCCCTCTGAGGGAGGACTGAACGTTAATTTCGCCAGTGCATTGTTGGTTGATCTCACTCGGAACTGATCACTCCTGAGATACTGACCTTGAGGGGAAAGGCTAATGAGGACAAAACTCGTGCGACTAAAGAACTTGACCTGGGAAAATGACTCGACCGTGAGACTTGCGTAAGGACGATCCTGTAGTCATGCAAGCCGATTTCAGGGACGACTAGAAGTCGATTCGCGGATAGAAATAATGGGACGACGGGTGATTCCGTCTACTGTTATCGAACCCGCGAATGGCCCTATGTCGATCCTTGATAATCGTGCACTTAGAAATAAAAATCGATCCTTCGCAATTTCATGTAGTCAAGGACGTCCATGTGTCGAGAAGTCTTGAACGTGAATTGGCACGAGTCGGTTACGCGCGAATCCTCGAAGCCGCCCGTCGCCCGAGTAGTACCAAAATGGCATTCGGGCGAAATTGACAAGGCATGAGAATCCAAGATTGGACTTCGAATTTTCGGGAACGTCCAAGACGGACTTTTGGACGATGCTTCCTCGACGATCGGCGACGCTTGTGTCGGTTGAACCGAGTTTTTGAGAAAAGGGATTTCGGACTGAGGAAACGAGGAAACGAGCCTACGAGGACGTGGGCCGAGCAAGAACAGTTTGGGCCTCACGCTCAAGGTGGGACAGCCGCCATGGAAGGCCCGAGGCAAGCAAGTGAGCCCGTTGGGCCAAACCGACCCTTTACCCTTCCTAGCCCATTGTCTAAACCTGAGCCAATTCGAGCCCAATAAATTCCCGAGCCCGTTCCTATTCATTTTCCAGCCTTTTTCCTAGGCCCGTCCTCCATTTTCAGCCCAAGGACAGATTGGGAAATGTGCAAGGTGGAAATGACCAAAATGCCCTTGGATATTTTGAAGAAAAGTCAAAAGGAAGAGAGAGAAGATGAGGTCATTGTTTGGCAAGTGGGGCAAGCCTTGATGGCTTGGATAAGGCTTATCCTTCAGCCTTCACTTCACTCTCTCTCTCCTTTTCATCTTCTCCAAAATCGCAGCCCCTCTCTCCCCTTCTTCCCTTGCCTTCCTGCAGTTTCGTTTCGACCTCTCACCGAAATTGGAGTTGTTCGTTGCCTTCCCGGTGGAATCTCGGGCCGTGCCACCTATCAAAATGTTCAGCACATAAATTAAGTACTGTTCACGGTGGCCGATCGCCGAACGGAGCTTCCGTCCGTCCCGTACGGCCGCCTGAAGTCGGTGGTCCTCCGACCGTCACTTTGTGCAGCGCCTCTGTGCAGCTTCGGTTTTCTTCCGTTTCTCTCCATTTTTGGCCTACCCAATGCCCACACCAGCCACACAAAACTCCCCCTCGACCCCAGGAGCCTCCAGTCATCGGCCACGAGCTCGCCGGAGCTCCGGCCAGCTTGTTTTTGCTCCGACCAGCAACCTCCTCCTCCTCTGCAAAGGTCTTTGTTTTGTGAAGTTCAGTGGGGAATCCGAATTTGTTGCTGCTGTGTTGAGCCCGGGACCGCCTTGGATCATCGTGAGAGAGGTCTCCGAGTTTCGGGTTCGTTGCCGCCGCCGCGCCCGTGTCGTCGGCCCGCTTAACGAGTGAGTTTAGCTCCTAATCCCTATTTAGTGCCTAAACTTGCTTAGGGTTGGGTTAATTAGTGTTAATGCTGGTTTAGGAGGGTTAATTAAGTGTATTAGCCCTAAGATAGGTGGTTAGATAGTTGATTAAGATTAGCTTAGCTTAATCTTGCTTAATTATGCTTGATTATGCTTAAATATTGCTTATGTGTGGTTTATGTGATAATTAAGCATGTTTAGCTTAATTGATTGATTAATTGTGTTTAATCAATGTTTTGTTTAATTTCTGAATTTAATTTATTATTAATTGAATTTCGGAAATTACTATTCACGGATTACTGTTCATTGATTACTATTCACGGATTACTGTTCATGATTACTGTTCACGGCACTGTTCATCCGGAAGTGAAATTGTGCATAATTTCATGTGCCTTGATCATATGAAGTGAATTGGATATAGCATTTCATAAGCATCCGCTTGAATCGTGTGATTTTCACAAAAGAAATAAAATGATTTGTCTGAGGGACACTGAAAATGGACCGCTTTTATGAGAAATGTGGGAAAAATGGTTTGTCCGAGGGACATTGGAAATGGATTGCTTTTATGAGAAAGGATTTGAGGTTTCATATGCGAGCAAGTGTGCATTGGCTAATGCTCAAAGATAATAAATCGGTTGTAATGGCATGCTTGCGTGATCACTAAGTTGAACCCGCCGCCCGGCCGAAGTTAGGGGTGATAGTCCGATTTATCGGAAACCCGGCGAGGGCACGGAAGGGCACGGTTGCGTCTCTGCGGAGGAAGGGCGTCGTAGCGCCGTGGCGCCTCAATTGTGAGCCGGATGCGGAGTCGCGGTAGAGGCCGGGCCCATGCTCCTTCGGGAATGCCGTCTTGGGCGAGGGTCCCTTGACGTCGCCGCGCCTCATGGGGGAGGGCGATGCCGGCTATGCCGGTAGACACCGGCGGGAGTTCGTTGTAGCCCGAGGGGCGTAATAATCGGAACACGTGTGGATGCAAGAGTGCATGAGAAATATGGTATCATTGGTTCCGATTATGCATGAGGTGATCACATCATGATTTATGGCATGCACGCATGATTTTATAACGTGCAGGGTGTGGCAATGGCCAGGTGAGATCGCTTGTGGTGCGACTCGCATGTGATTGATGAACTGCATCATCTAATGGTTATGTGTATTGCGTGTATTGTGCTGACTTATAACGTGCAGGGTATGGCATACCGGGTAAGGTTGCATGCGAACCGACTTTTGATTGTTGGTTGCATTGCTTGTATTGTATGAGGTTTTACGTGCGGGGTATGGCATACCGGGTAAGGTTGCATGCGAACCGACTAATTGTTTGTTGGTTGCCCCATGTCTCGTTGTTTGCTTGCGGGTTGCGGGTTGCGAGTTGCGAGTTGTTAGTTGTTTGTTGTTGGGTTGAGTGAGGGGTGGTTCGGAGAGATACCCCAGGTTGAGTTGGTGTACTAACCGGGGCTTAGGAGGAAGAACTCGCTGAGATTTTATCTCAACCCGTCGTGGTTAACATTTTTCAAGCCCCTAGAATGGCGCACCGCAGTGGAGAATCCAGCCCCGCTTCTCCGGTGATCGACCCGACGGAGTCGAGTCTAATGGGTCCGAGTGACCGTGGTGTTGAACCGGAGGGTTCATTACGTATAGCTGGATTAGCCTAGTTTCTTTTTGGCCTGGCTTAGAGGATGGATCGGCCCCTTTTGTCGGGCTTGTAATTCAAAAGACGATCCTCCGTTGGTTAATCCAGTAAATTGTGTAAATGAGTAGTGATGGTTGTTCTTGTTATTCATCCCTCTATCCCTGATTGATTGTTTGATTGATTGTTGGACTAGGGATGGTTCGTCTTCCACTTGCGCATAACAAAAGATTAAAATGAATGGTCGTCGACGAGTCCTGGGACGTCGCTTTCAATCGACCAAGAGAAGGGGTTGTCGCGTGCTCGGGGTTCGGGGCGTGACAGATTGGCCCCCTCTTGTCGGGCTTGTAAATTAGAAAATAATCCTCCGTTGGTTAATCCAATGAAGATGTATAAATGAGTTGTTGTTGTTCTTGTTGTTCATCTCTCTATCCCTATTTGATTGTTTGTTTGTTTGGGGATGATTCGTCTTCCACTTGCACTTAACAAAAGATAAAATGAATGGTCGTCGACAGGTCTTGGGACATCATTTCCAATTGACCATGGAAATGGGGTTGCCGCGAGCTCAAGAGTTGGGGCGTGACACCCTTAAGGAACGTAAGTCCCGTTGTTTATCAAAACAAAATTCTTTATGGATCATAAATTAGTTTTAAGTCTTCATCATTGAATTATAAATTGAGCACAAATTCATGGAATTTTAACTATGGATTTTCTTGTATTTCAAAATGTCTAGGCATTGCTTTTCGACAACATAAGATCGCCTTAGATGTGCTACTTAGGTTGTATAAATTTTGTATTTTCATCTGAAACTTCACAATTACCAATTTCTTTGAGTAAGAACTTTTCTATTTAGATGATAGTATTTTCACACGTGCATTAAACTTGCTCAATGAAAAACATCAATAATTGTGATTTTTCAATATTTTATCTACTTTTCTATTCAATTGGTCATAGATACTATGTTTATTTAATAATCACCTCCAAAACTACAAGTGACAAAGAGGGATCATGGCCAATATCGGCTTCTCTTTTTTTGATCTTTTTTGGACTTTGGCATATATTTTTTTCTCTGTGAATCCTTTATTCTTTTATAAGTTTGGAACAATTTTTTATGATGGAAAGTTTCGTAAATGGTCACATAGCTCGTAGTATACTTCTCTGTAACCCACATCTTCTTCCCAAAAAGTTTAGTATCAAATTAATCGGGCCTGTCTTGCAGCCAGGGCCCCCTAAAGCCCACACCCATTCGCCTGGAATTGAAACAACAAAGAAAAGGACGTGGCCCACGAACAGGCATATCAGGAATCGAAATCTCAAATTCAGATACGAATTGTCGATCAGAATCCCGTGATCAAAAAATTGTATTGTTTCACTCGATAAAAATCCCGGAATTGGTATTGATTAGCTGCGCTTTCTACTAGATCCAAATGGCACGCTACTCCATTCCCTGTAATTGTACCCATTGTTGTGATATCTTTTATGTTGGATTTTTCATGAGGCCATCTGCAAGTTGCATCTTCATTTCCAATTCATAAACTCTTAATATATCAAATGGTGAAAGTGTTGGTGTTAACTTGGAAGTTATGGCATTGTGATCATAGAGATACGGATCTCTAGAGTGCCAAAAGTTGGCACAAATGGACACTTAAGTACCAAAAGTTACAAAATGTACACTTAAATGTTAAAATCGGAGCAAAATAGATCAGTTAAGTGCCAACGGCGAAAAATTCCGGCCAAATTGCCATGTGTCCATTTTCCGACGACTTTATTTACTAACGGAGCATTTTTTAAAAAATAAAAAAATCCACATGGCAATTTTTTTTTTTTAAAAAAAATTGTCCACGTCAAATTTTTAAAAAATTAAAATCGATTTTATTAAAAAAAAGAGAGAGAGAAGGGGATCGGCGAGGGTTGTGCAGCCCTCGCCGCCGCCACCATCACCGCCCTACCCTCGCCGGGAAGGGTTGGCGACGATGGGTGAGGGTCAGTCGAGGTCGCCGAGCCCCAGCCAGCGGCCGACGACCCCGGCCAGCTTGCGGTGAGGGCTCGCAGCCCTCACCCAGCTGGACCAAGGGTCGCCGGCCGCCCAAACCACGCCGGATCTGGGTAGCCAACGGCCCTTGGCCCGGCTAGGCGAGGACCGACGACCCTCGTTGAATCTAGGGGAGGGTCACGACCTTCGCCCTAGATTTGGGCAAGGGCTTGCGGGCCCTCGTCGTAGGCCTGTCGAGGCTCGGTGACCCCGGCCGACCCTCGCCCACCCTCGCCGACCCTTCCCGGCGAGAGTGGGGCAGTGATAGCAGCCCTCGTCGATCCCCTTCTTTTTCTTTTTCTTTTTAAATAAAATCGATTTTATAATAATATATATTTTTAATTATTTAATTAATAAATTTTAAAATCCACGTCAGTCAAAAACAACGTCGTTTTGCGCTGATTTTCGTTGTTTCAATTTCTAGCGAGCCACATATGCAAAAAAATTAATAAAAAATGGTCACGTAGGATTTCCGGCAGGGTTCCAAGGACTTGGCACTTAAGTGATCTATTTTTTTTTTAAAAGTGGCACTTAAGTGCCATTTCGTGCCAAGTTTTGGTACTCCCGCTGTACTTATGCCGTGATCATAAGAACAAAAGGGTTGAGTAGCCAACATCCACTAGAAAATATTATATTTGAATTATAGTTACTTAGCACCACCCGAGATCCTAGAGAAAAGCTCATTAGCATGGTTTACTCGACGTGTCAAGGTTTCATAATTCTGCTCACATGAGATAGCAGTACCCCAAGCACAAGTTCGTCAGAGCCTCAATCATGGCATAGTGATAACATCTGATCTGAGTGGACATGAGACCATTGACCTAGCCAAGTCTAGCGATAGCACATGGACTTGAATCTTGTGGGCCAAGGAAAGTCATCTTCGGTGTCATAGCTCGAAAAGGACCAATGGTCTTTCCATTCTATTACCCTTGGAGACTTTTAAGTCAATGGCCCATTCTCATAAATGTTCTCATGTGATAATTTTATTGAAGACCACAAGCGTCGCAATCAACGAGTCATCCGTTGGATCCCACCATGCCGGTCTTCCATGTCTGCGTGCAAATTGGTTTCGTATAGATAGGACTTGATATGCTGAAGCTTTGACATTTCATGTGGCCCTGGATCTAGCAACATTTTCAGATTTGCAGCCATTCGCATGGGAAACCACGGCGAAGGCAGCTCTAAAAGCAATCCCCCCACCGGGGCAAGAATATCTAGCCATACATGAAAAGGCCCCTGATTGCTTCCAAATGCGTCAATTTACCGACAAAAATAGATGTATATTGGAGTATGGTTCATACTTCTCATCAATATGATAGCATGGGCGTCCTGCTCTTTCTATTGTAATTGAAGGATATAATAGAGAAGTATAATGTCCTAATTATAATAGAATTCTATAGACGTAAGCCTTGTTTAATGTGAACAATGATAAAACCTTGTGCCTCGAATTCTCTTTATTGCTTTCGCTCTCTATTTTCTCTAAGATCATGCACCGAATCCTAACAATTTGTACAATTTTGCATGGTCCTTGTTGAACTCTTAACGGGACATGTGTTAGGAACACACAATAGAAATCCAATACCTTCATTTGGAGAAATCATCAAGAGAGAGCCCAAGTTCAAACTCATCAACATATCTAGCCGAACTCACCTTCACTTAAAAACTTAAACTAATGAGTTATGGATTAATTAAAATATATTAACTATTCAACACTGAACCAATTCTTTAATATATGACTTCTCCAACACAAATCACACGTATATCCTAACAATCTTTCCTTCACATGTGAGCTCTAGTGTTAAATTTACTTCCCTTTAATTCAAGTATCCTTCTATATTAACTCATCTCAATTTAAATTTCCAATGTCTAACTTCATCCTTAGTCTTTTTTTGGGATCGAACCATTTCAAACCGAACCATAAACTCTAGTGTTTGATTTAGTAATTAGCCATCGGCTCTAATATCATTTATTGGGAGCACGCAATTGAAACTGGATACCTTCATTAATGAAAAAAGGCTAAGAGGGAGTCCAAGTTTGAGTCCATCAACATATTCAATTAAATTCACCTTTACTCAAAAGCTTAAATTTATGAGTTATGAGTTAACTAGAATATATTAATTGCTCAATATCACAATAATTCTTTGATGTGTGACTTCTTTAACACAACTCATACGTATCTTAACAACACAACCCAATCTCTTTGCTGAAGAAAGGACAAGGGAAGAAACCTCGTGGCCTACACAACAAGTTAGGGAACTTGCTGTTTTTGAGCAGCTAACGAGATGGAATTTTGATTCCCATTCATTTATCATGAGAGTGTTGCAGCTCATCGTTAGGAATACATTAAGTTGCACTTGTACTCTTATGGAACAAGCGTCCTGCTCGCATCAACCTTTGGCCAGTTCGATTTGCTATTTAGTTTAACTTTGTCAGCGTCAAAAAGAGCTGCGCTTTGATTTCAGTTTCATAAAATGATGGACTCAACTTTATTAAAGTAATCAAGCTGGAGCATTTCTCAAATTATGAAGAGGTGCATGATCGAAAAATACATCTGAGAGTACGGCAAATGAAAAATTCTTCCCTTCTTCCACTTCAATAACAATATTGAGGGACTCGGCCTCTATCCCCTTTCTCCATAGGTTTAGGCGAAACATGAAAATCATATCGAACTCACTCGGTCTTTCAATTTCTCTCCCTATGTATGAAGTTGAGTCAGTGAAAAAGAAAATCCTAGATACTACTGTTGATTAGATATTCACATGCTATGCCCCCTTTATATTGTCCTTCCTTTGGGGAAGACTACTCATAATCACGATACACAACTTTTTTGACTGAACATTTTTTGGATATTGGCCTAAAAAATTTCTTTGGACCTAATTGTTTTTTTCAAAAAAATCGGCTCTATAGTCTGTCTCTCTCCCCTCGTTGGTACCATAAATAGTTTGTTGTATTTATTTTTACTGAAAAATAAAAAAAAATAAACCAGTGCCAAGAGTTGAGCATACTTTTCACAACATGATCCAGAGCATTAGCGAATTAATAAGACTAGTTTAAAGCAAGAATTACTTTTAGTTTTATTCAATTCAAGTGCATGATTCACGAACATCTTTTTTCCTTTTTGGGGCGGGCCAGAATAGCATTCCCAAGTGCTTTGATTGATTGCCTGAGCATGAAAAGCATTGGACTAAGAATAATACAAATAAATTCCACTTCAATAATGGAAGAGACCGTGGCACACGCGCATCGCAATACGAATGAAACAAATTTTTGGTGTCACCTTTGTACATAGAAAAGATGCCCAGCCCATTTCATTCGTCAAGGGGAAAAAAAAAAGAAACGTCTTGGTCGTCGTCGTATGAATTTATCGGATGATTTCCCATTTAAAAAGACATTCTTGTTGTGGAAAATGGTTTTCTTTTTCGACAAAGGAGAAGAAAAAGAAGTAGGAATAGGAGGGCGGAGTCATCAAAAAGTCTAAGTCCAACTCGCGATACGTCATTTCATTTCATCTTGATAATTCTCCAAGTCTTTCTCGCGAGAAAGATGAGGACAAAGTTATGGCCCCAACAATGGGAAAAGTCGCACTTGGCTGCTTAAATTGGAGTCGTCTACTGTCCTCGAGGAAGCATCCTCAGAGATACTAGGAAGTAACAGCGCTCTGTAATGAAACAATGCGTACGGTAAATGAAATTTCAATCCCTTCTTTCACGGAAATAACACTGCTAAGTGTCTCTGTCAATATCCCTTTCCTCCGTAGTATTAGGTCCATGCGCGTACGAAACGAAACGTGAGGATCATGTCGAACATGATGTTTCAACTGTCAAGCCCAATTTGAAGAATTAGAAGAGATTCAAAGCTGAAATAAAAAATTGAAATAAAACGGCGTAATTGTATGAAAATTGCGCCTTTCAATGAGGAGGTATACCTATAATATATACATAGAGGAATAGTATTCCAACTATCGAGTAACGAAGATAATCAAATCAAAGCACATGCATTATTAGCAGAGTTTATCTCCAATTCAATTCATTAACATGCTTTGCCACGATGCACCTTTGCCCATCTCTTAAGTGAAATGGAGTCTTCTTGAATAGAAATTTTTTATTGTAGAGAGATTCTCGTACATGCTCAATAGACATTCATTATTTTTACATGGTCTTCTCTTCCACAATGATCAACGCAACAATCGAGTAACACCCAATGCATGTCTGTCCATCAAACCCCAATTAGCTTACACCATCGACTTTGGTTCTCCCTAAACAAAGGTAAGCATAAATTCCTCCGGTCCATATTATCCTTAATATGCATTTTCGAAAATCAAAGTCCTTCCCATCAAATTTGTCAATTTTCGCATTTCCTTCTTTTGTCGCCATCAATCTGCTTCAACTTAGCCAAACCTAGCAATCGAAAAGATTAATAACTAGAACAAGGAAATTAATTGGATACCATATTTACGTGGTTTAGTCAATGTAACCAATTCCACTAGGAGAGTAGCACTAGGTTCCACGATAGATGAAGGAGATACAATAGAAATTATAATCACACTCTAATCGCAACCCTCTTTAATGCTTCCCAAACCCAGTTATGCTAATAACTTATAGTGTTTAGCCCATTCAATTTTTCACAAAACAATCTCTAACAATCTTGCAGAGAAAGACACAAATTCTCACCACAAAATTTTGTCATGGCTCCAAAACACTCGCACTTTCTTCAGGATATAATTCATGAGCATGCTGCACGATTAATTGTTACGGCCAAAAGCTCCCCTCCTACTCACGAATGGCCAAAAACCAACATAATCCACCTCTTACTTTATAAATATTAATATAATCTCAACCATTTTCAAAATGAAATATCGTCCGTCATATGCAGCAATAGGCTTTAGCATATCTCAAATTATGAGCAGGTGCATGATCCAAAAAGACATATAGCGGCTTGCAGCGAGACCCGACGGTGCCACCGAGCACTAGAGGGTCGTGTGCTCCACCGAAGAGATGAGCTCCGGCGATTCCTTGGTATAAAAAAAAAAATAGCATTGGACTAAGAACAATAAAAGTTACTTCGGCTTCAATAATGGGAGAGACCGTGGCACACGGACATCTCACTACGATTAAACAAGTTAAGAGGAAACCACTTTTGCTTTAATAAAGTGATTTTTGGTTTCACCTTTGTAGATCGAAAGATGCCCGACCTATTTCATTGTCAAGGAAAAAAAAGCGTCCGGGTCATCGTAGTCAAAATTTATTGGATGATGTCGCCATTTAAAAAGACGTGGAAAATGGTTTTCTTTTTTGAAAAGAAGGAAAAAAAAAAGTATGAATAGGAGGGCGGGGTCATCAAAAGTCTAGTCCATTCTTGATAAATCATTTCAATTCATCTTGATAATTCTCCAAGTCCTTCTCATTAGAAAAGATGAGGACAAAGTTTTGGCCCCAACAATGGGAAAAGTCACGCTTGGCTGCTTAAATTGGCGTCGTCTACCTTTCAAGCTGAAATTTCTATCATCAAGGAAACATCCTCGGAGATACTAGGAAGCGACAGAGCTGTAATAAAACAATGCGTACAGTACATTAAATTTCAGTCCTTTCTGTTAGAGGTATGAGGTAACAGAAAGGACTGATGGTCTCTCTATTCTATCACTGTCGAAGACTTTAAGTCAATGGCCCGTTCTGATTCAGTAACGTTATCACCTGAGGACATTTATCGGAACGGGCCATTGACTTAAAGTCTTCGACAGTGATAGAATAGAGAGACCGTCAGTCCTTTTCTAGCCACTGAAGACCACAGGGGCCACTATCAACGAGTTATCCATGGGATCGCACCATGTCGGTGTTCCTAAGTTTGTTTACGTGCAAATTGGTTCCGTATAGATGGGACTTGAGGTGCTCAAGCTTGGACATTACTGCAATCGAACAAGTCTTATCATGCGAATCAGGATGTAGCAGCATTTTCAAATTTGCAGCCATCCACATCGTGAACCATGGCAAGGGCAGCCCTTTTTGGCATCATCCCTCAGAAGACTCTCTAGCTGTACATGAACTTGCCCATGATGACTTCCAAACGAGCCAATTAACTGACAAAAATTAGACGTGTGCTGGGGGTATTACTCATACTCCCCATCGACAGGGAACATGCCTGTGGTGACTTCCAAATGGGTCAATTTACCGATAAAAAAAAATGTGTGTTGGGGGAACTTGCTGTTTTTGACTAGTCAACGACACGGATTCTGTTTCCCGTTCATTCATCATGACAGTGCTGCAGCTCATCGTGTGGAATACATTAAAGTTGCACTTGTACTCTTATGGAACACGCTGTTAAAAACTCCAGTTTTGATGTTAACAAATCATTTTATACATATGTTCAAAAGGAATAGGCTACAAAATTGTGTATGTTTTTAATTCTGCCAACGGCAGAAGGAAAACATACAGTGTTTCTGAGTCTGACCATAACAGACGGAGGACTTGAAGAATCACAGATTCTGAGTCTGACCGTACTAGACGGAGGACTTGAAGAAACACAGATTCTGACTTTGACTGTACCACACGGAAATCTTAAGCAGACTTAGAACATGAGTCTGTCAGACTCAGAACGAAACCTCATAAACAGATCACCAACGGTCAAGTATTTCACTTACTTTATTTATATTGATTCTGTTGTATCAAACTGATTGGTAGGATCAATCAACGAATAACTTCCAAAGAAGAATGGAACACTTATGGAAACCCAGATTCTGATTGTATAGGCGAACAAAATTCAAGGGGATTCAATCTACCTCCACCTGTCAAAAAGACTTGCCTTATAAAGTCTGTCCAGGAAAAGGAAGACGAAACTCTCAAGGAAAGAGCCAACGGTCGAGTGTGGCTTGGAGAGTATATAAGGATAGGATGAGACCTAGGAGACTAGATAGGATAAATATATTTCAAGGTTGATTCAATTCTTCATTAGTTGTTTGAAAAAGTGTGTAATTGAGTGATCCTAGTGAATTACCAAGAAGAGTGACTATGTGAGACTTATCATCACCGAGTGCTAACACTCAAGAGTGTGTAATCACCTTTGATCATATAGTGAAATCCAGCATGTTGGCTGATCGCCTGGAGAGTGGACGTAGGCTTGTCTAAAGCCAAACCACTATAAATTGTGTTTGCAATCTTATCTACTCTCTCTATTTAATTTCAATTTAATTATTGCAAAAGCCTTATTTTAATTGTGCGTAAAATTCCTCTACACCTATTCACCCCCCTCTAGGTGTTACTACTAGTTTACAACAATTGGTATCAGAGCCTCGTGCTCAGTATCTTGAAGTATTTATTACTTCAAAGCTAAAGATCTTTCATGGCTAGTATTTTAGCACCAGCTCTGATTGAGAGACGAAGCATCACCAGACCACCTTACTTTGATGGGAAAGAGTATAATGTCTGGAAAAACAATATGAAAGCATTCCTAAGATATAAGGATCTGTTGGAATGGGACGTTGTTGAGAAATGAATCAATCCTAATGTTGCGTCAACATCAACTAGAAAAGAGAATGGCGAAATGCTTCAATCATCTGTCACTCTATCTCAAAAGGAGATAACAAAAAGAGAAGCTTTAGATGCAAAGGCTATCTATTCTCTTTATTGTGCTTTGTCTCCAAATGAATATAACCGAATCTCTTTTTGTGAAACAGCAAAAAAAGTGTGGGATAGGCTGCACGTTACTTATGAAGGGACTGATCGTGTAAAGGAGATCAAAGTCAATATTCTTCTCGAGCAATACGAATCATTCAAGATGAAGCCAAGAGAATCCATTGGAGACATGTTCAGCAGATTCACTGAAATAGTAAATGGACTTGCATATCAAAGACAACAAATCTCAGGACCCATGAAAGTGAATAAGCTTTTGAGAGGATTATTGAAGGAATGAAACAACGTCATAACTTCCATCCACGAAACATTGAGGATTTCGCCTTTATTTGTTGATGAACTTATTGGAACTTTGCAATTATATGAAGCAGAACGTATAAATGACGAAGACCCGGAAGGTAAGAAGTTAATTGATTTAAAATCTAATGCTGATTTTGATGAGGCAGATTATGAGGAAGATGAAAAAGATGACGATGAGGAGATGAAGCCGTTGATCCAAAAAATTGAACAAAAAAGAAGCAATTCGAAAGGGAAGAAGTCCACAAACGAACCCGATCGTCCTTTATTCAAGAAAAGGAAAGGAAAATTCCAAAAGAAGAATAAAGCTTTGAAAGCTGAAATGTGGAGTGACACTGAAGTTGAAGATAGTGAAGACAAATGTGACAATATCTATTTAATGGCACATTCAGACTCAGACTCAGACCAAGAGATTGAGGTTAGCTATTCTAATATTTCTACAGAAGTTTCAAATTATATAAATGAGCTTTGTTCTAATCTAAAATCTACTCTGAAAAGGATCTTCGAATTAAAAAAGGAAAATTACAAGTTGAGTCAATAGAACATTTCTTTGAAAGGAAAAGTGGATGATTTCAAAAAGGAATTTTTGAAAATAAAGGAAAATCGAGAGTTTCTATTAAATGAGAATGAATCTATTAAAAAGGAACTTTTGGAAACAAAGGAAAATCGAGATTCCTTGCAAAAGGAGAATGATTTTTTCAAAAAGGAATTCTTAAATATTACCACAAAATTTTCTAAAGGATCAAAAACCCTACAGCATATACTTTCCATTCAAATTCCTTATTATAATAAGTCTGGACTTGGTTTTTATAAGGAAAATGATTCCCTGATTGATTTTCCTAAAGTCAAGGAAAAAATAAGACAAAGACCTCCTCAACAAGCTTACAGAAATCATTTCAAAAACAATTTTGTAAGATCTATTGGTAGAAACAATCTCAAATGTTCTAACTGTGGAGAAAGAGAACATTTTGAAAACAAATGTCCTAAAGTCTGGAGACCTGTTCAGAATAAATGAATAGACAAAGCATATACCACTAACCTCAATGGACCCAAGAAAGTCTGGGTACCAAAGAAAACTTAAGTATGTGTTTTGATTGCAGGCAAATGAGAAAGAAAATTTGGAAATTCTCAATTTGTTTTGCGTGCATGTTTTAAATATTTTCATTATACTTGATATTCGATATATCATTTTTATGCCTCAATTGATTCAGAATTTATAATGACTATATTCTATAATTGATTATATTGAAGGAAGAATTGTGTGCTATATTTTTGGTAGATTCGTGAGTTGGAATTTGATACGTGTGATTGATTTGATATCTTGCTTAGAGATAATCATGATTATTTGATCAGATTTTATGCTCTCTTATTCTGATATATTTTTTCAAAACAAAAATTTGTCTTACGAGATATTATTCAAGATAGGAAAACATTATTGAGTTTTTATGAACATTTCCTATTTGTGCTCTAACGTGAAAAAAAGAATCCAAAGTCATGAATACCAAAAGCAAAAGAGATTGCTGCAGGAAATTTTACTAAAGAAAAATGATTGCAAATCTACGCAAATCATTGAGCAATCAGAAGAATATCTCAAGCGATGATTGACAATAATCTTTTCTAAATCAATGGTATATTTTAAATATATACCTTGGGTAAGGAAATAAAATATTCCATCTTTGTCATCCTTCCTTCCAAAATTATACACAAATTTTTATAATTCTGGATGATTTTTATGACTCACGTGTAATATATATTACAAAAATTCTCTTGTCGGATATTGCACATTTTTATTACTTGATTTGGCACATGATAAAAATATCTACTTTCATTTTGCGTATTGCATCAATAATATCTTTTTGAAATTTATGCTTAGGGAAATCCCTTTAATCTTGAAAGATATTATTGTATTTTGGGATTCACTTACTATAATCTTGGAAGATATTTTATATCAGGCAAGTTTGATCTGCAAATTGAAAGAAGGTATGTGCGTGATATTTTTCCTCGCAAAGATTATTATCTATTTTACAAGGATTTGCAGGTGGTAAAATATATTTCCATATGAGGTTGGGAAAACTTGATCCAAAATTATGGAGATTTTTTAAGGCTCAGAAATTCTATTTATTGCACAAAATTTTCAGAAATTATTGAACAGGCCACTAATGTGTCATATGTAAGGTTGAATAGCTTTGAATTGAAATTTTTTATATTGTCATATATGTTATTCAATTTATTTTGCAAGAAAGGGCATTATATATTACGTGAAATATTATAACAATGCATTTGTGCAGAAAGTTTGTTAAGTTTGTGCAGATTGAATTTGAGACGAGCTTGATTGAAGAAAATAAACTTCTACCTCAAACTTCAAAAGCAAATGAATGTTGCGAATGTTACTACTACAAAGGAAATAAAGGGACAACATTCTGTTCAACGTGCACAAGCTGCAATAAGTATTATCGCAAATATTGTCATGAGGACAGGGGGAGAAAGTGAATATAAAAAAGAAATGGAGAATCGTGATCATTTTGAAAAGGTAACAAATTGAGGGAGAGCATTGATTAATTATGGCAGATTTTTTGAATTGATCTTGATCCTGATTACTATGGAAAGAAAAGGTAAATTGTGTTCTACATAATTTGGTAAGTATATCATCCATTTTTTTCCTTGGCATATTGTTGTCGATATATATGAGCTATATTGAATATTCTTTATGTTCGTATCAACATGTTATCTTTAATGTTTGTATTTCATGCCTCATATATATTTAAAGATATTATGTGAATTTATTGTCCACGTGACACCCTTTTTCATTATTATCGTCTTTTTGATTGTGACAAAAAAGGGGAGTAAGACCTGGATTGGATGTTTTTGGACTGATGAACTTTGCGGTTTGTTACTTGTGCTCATAAACTGAATTATTGTTTGCTGCTTAATCTATTCTAGCTGATGCAATGTTAAACATAGAAGCATGAATTATCTGATGTGAGCATCATTACTCCTGTTATATTTGGAAGTATGCGCTGTCAACCATATTTTGCAGGGGATAACAAGCAAGAAAGCATAAAAAGTTTTGTCACCATCAAAAAGGGGGAGATTGTTGAAAACTCCAGTTTTGATGTTAACAAATCATTTTATACATATCTTCAGAAGGAATAGGCCACAAAGTTGTGTATGTTTTTAAGTCTGCCAGTGGCAGAAGGAAAACATACGATGTTTCTGAGTCTGACTGTAATAGACGGAGGACTTGAAGAATCATAGATTCTGAGTCTGACCGTACCAGACGGAGGACTTGAAGAAACACAGATTCTGAGTTTGACCGTACCAGACGGAAATCCTAAGTAGACTCAGAACTTGAGTCTGTCAGACTCAGAACGAAACCTTAGGAACAGATCACCAACGGTCAAGTATTTCACTTACTTTATTTATATTGATTCTGTTGTATCAAACTGATTGGCAGGATCAATCAACGAACAACTTCCAAAGAAGAATAGAACACTTATGGAAGCCCGGATTCTGATTGTATGGGTGAACAGAATCCAAGGGGATCCAATCTATATCCAATAGTCAAAAAGACTTGCCTTATAAAGTTTGTCCAGGAAAGGGAAGACGAAACTCTCAAGGAAAGAGCCAACGGTCGAGTGTAGCTTGGAGAGTATATAAGGATAGGATAAGACCTAGGAGACTAGATAGGATAAATATATTCCAAGGCTGATTCAATTCTTCATTAGTTGTTTGAAAAAGTGCGTAATTGAGTGATCCTAGTGAATTACCAAGAAGAGTTACTCTATGAGACTTATTATCACCGAGTGCTAACACTCAAGAATGTGTAATCACCTTTGATCATATAGTGAAATCCAGCATGTTGGCTGATCGCCTGGAGAGTGGACGTAGGCTTGTCTAAAGCCGAACCACTATAAATTGTATTTGCAATCTTCTCTACTCTCTCTACTTAATTTCAGTTTAATGATTGCAAAAGCCTTATTTTAATTGTGCGTAAAATTCCTCTACACCTATTCACCCCCCCTCTAGGTGTTAATACTAGTTTACAACACACGCGTCCTGCTTCTATCAACCTTTGGCCAGCTCAATTCGCTGGTTAGATTTTGGAGTCGAAAAGAGCTGCGATTTTAATTCAGTTTCAGAAACATGATGGAGTCAAACTTTATTAAATTAATCAGGCTTTAGCATATCTCAAATTATGAGCAGGTGCGTGATCCAAAAATACATTTGAGAGTACAGCAAATGAAAAAATTTTCCCTTTTTCCAATTAATCAACAGGATCAAGGGACTCGGCCCCTATCCCCTTTCTCCATAGGTTTAGGTCCGTGCACATACAAGAAGAGAAAGTCATATTGAACTTGCTTGGTGATTAGATACGAACGCTGGTTGGTAATTCACATGCGATGACCCATTGATAATGTCCTTCCTTTGGGGGAGACTACTCATGATCAAAATGCACAACTTTATGAGACTGAACAGTTTTTTGGATATTGAGAATCTCTTTCATTGTGGAAGCAAAAGACTTCCCACATGATTCACGTACATCTTTTTTCCTGTTTCGGGGGGCTAAAATAGCATTCCCAAGTGCTTTTATTGATTGCTTGAGCATGAAAAGCATTGGACTAAGAACAATAAAAGTTACTTCGGCTTCAATAATGGGAGAGACCGTGGCACACGCACATCTCACTACGATTAAACAAGTTAAGAGGAAACCACTTTTGCTTTATTAAAGTGATTTTTGGTTTCACCTTTGTAGATCGAAAGATGCCCGACCTATTTCATTGTCAAGGAAAAAAAAGTATCCGGGTCATCGTAGTCAAAATTTATTGGATGATGTCGCCATTTAAAAAGACAATGTGGAAAATGGTTTTCTTTTTCGAAAAGAAGGAAAAAAAAGAGTATGAATAGGAGGGCGGGGTCATCAAAAGTCTAGTCCATTCTTGATAAATCATTTCAATTCATCTTGATAATTCACCAAGTCCTTCTCATTAGAAAAGATGGGGACAAAGTTTTGGCCACAACAATGGGAAAAGTCACACTTGGCTGCTTAAATTGGCGTCGTCTACCTTTCAAGCTGATATTTCTATCATCAAGGAAACATCCTCGGAGATACTAGGAAGCGACAGAGCTGTAATGAAACAATGCGTACAGTACATTAAATTTCAGTCCCTTCTTTCACGTAAATAAAACTACTAAAGTCTCTGTCAATATCCTTTTTCTCCGTAGTGTTAGGTCCATGCGCATACGAAATGTGAAAATCGTGTCCAACTCGGTGATTCAACTATCAAGCCGAATTTACAGAAACAGAAGAGATCGAAAGTTAAAAAGAAAAAAACACACAATGCGAAATATCATTGTGTGAAAATCTCGCCTTTCAACGAGCATGTAAAACCTTTATTTTATACATAGAGGAATTATGGTATTCTAACTATTGAGCAATCAGGATAATAGAATCAAAACACATACTTATTAGCAAAGTCAATCTCCAATTGAATTCACTAATATGCTCAACCATGATATACCTTTGCCCGTCTTTTAAGGGAAGCAGAGTCATATTGACTAGACATTGTTGATCATAGAGGGCTTCTCGTACATGTTCGATAGGCATCCATTAGATTTGCATGGTCTTCTCTTCCACAATGCTCAGCATGTTGAGGATGTCTCATATTGGTTATGAAAGGGGTATGTGATCAGTTTATAAGTATGAGAGAAAGTCTCACCTCTTGAACTAGCTTTTGGGGTGAAAGAGACCCAAGACCACCTAACATTGATATCAGAACTAAAGTTGCTAACAAGTTTGAACCCAAAAGTCACACAGAAAGTTATGGGTTGTTGTGTCTCTAACCTAGGCTTGATGTGTGAGGGGGAGATTGTTGAAGACGTATCCATTGTGGAAGGGGTAGCCCCATCTCTTGAGCTAACTTAACTTTTGGAGTGAGAAAAGCCCAAGACCACCTAACACAACGTGACAACCAAGTGACACCAAATGCATGTTTACTTTGGTTCTCCCTGAACAAGGGTAAGCACAGATTCCTCTAGTGCTATTATCCTTAATATGCATTTTTGAAAATCGAAGTCCTTCCCATTAAATTTGTCGATTTTCACATTTTCTTCTTCTGTAGCCATCAATTTGCTTCAACTTAGTCTACCCTATCATTTATACCAATTTTTATGAAAAAAGTGATTGAAAAGTTCAATGAATAGAACAAGAAAATTAATTGGACACCATATATACATGGTTTAGTTGGTGTAACCAACTCCAATGGGAGAGCAATGCAAGGTTCCATGATAATTAAGTCACAATCCTACTTTGAACTTGCCTTGGTCAATGAAGCTAGTTGGAGCATCTCATAAACGCGAGACTCATCTATTCTATCTTCCTTGTTTGCGACTTTTGTTCTGGCTCTTTCTCTAATATTTTCAAAAGAAAAATATATTTACAGGGTGAGCAATTAAGTACTTGATAACTCGTTTTTCTGTATACGAACATTGCTTTTCATAAGGACTACTCTTCAAGTTTCACTTTTCGTTAATGCCATTAGAATTGATATGGCTGAAGTTGCAAGTTATAAGTTTCAGAGACATTGAGAAATGGATATTTTGAAAGGGTAAAATCAAGGAAACATAATTAAAGGACTGGAAATTGAGAAAACACATCGTGATTATCTTAATTCACTTAAAAAAGCAGGATTCGACAAGAAAAATACTTGTTACCATTCTAATCGCACAAAATGTTCACTTCAAATAATGGGCAGGTGCATGATCAAAGTTTCCATGTAAGGGGTCGTGGGAAGAGAGATGAAACCATAAACCAAGGCCAAACCACTTGGCAATTGCCCTGAATCTTGCGTAAACATTGTCATTCACTTCCCCTTTGGAAAAGAAGCCGGATGTTTCTTGGATGTTAGTACGAAATATTATATGCCAGCAATCTAAGTAAGGTCGAGGCTACTAACCTACATCTAACTAACAATATTATAAGCTTTAAAAAAAAAATTATAGACGAATGATACTGATAAACTAGCTCTCAACGAGGTTTAACTTTGATTAATTTCTAAAATAACCTAAGCAATGCTAAAGTAAGATTAATATGCACAATTTAAAGAAGGACCGTATTGATGTTAAATCAGAAAGTGCAAGTGACCAAACTAATTGATAATAAACAGAAAGATTGGCAATGAAATGTGAATATATGTGGCAATAAGCAAAGATGTGGCACAAATTTTTAATGTAATGTGGAAGCGGAAGGATTCAAACGATTGTGGTCGAGGAAATATTGAAAAAGACCCGACGCGTACGAGGAACAACTTTAACCGGGTGAGGAAAGGAATAAATATCTCAATTCTAACGTGCTTAACGGGACCTACGACAAAGAATCCTGAAAAGTTTTCCATCTTGGCAACGCTTCGAGTATTTCTCATAAAAAGATGATTGACAAAATTATCTCCCCAACAATGAGAAAAGTCGCATTTGGCTGCTTAAATCGGTATCCTTTACTTGTCAACCTTTGATATTTCTATCATCAAGGAAACATCTCAAGCAGATGCCAGGAATTGACAAGCTGGGAATTATGCGTACAGAACAAGAAAATTCTTCCCTTCTTTAACGAAAAATAACAATTATGCGTACAGAACGTGAAAATTCTTCCCTTATTTAAGGGACTCAGCTCCTGTTACCTTTCTCCATTGGTTTAGATCCATGCATTTACAAAACATGAAAATCATGTCAAACTCGGTGTTTCAAATTCTTTTGCTTCTGGTTTCGATCACGGTACAAGCAGCAGGAGCCGCACCAAGACTCGCAAGGCCTAACTGTAATGAAACATGCGGGAACGTTACCATTCCCTTCCCCTTCGGATTGGGAGCTGGGTGTTTCTTAGATGACTGGTATGAGATTGTCTGCCAGCAAAACCATACGGTTCCCGTTCCCATACTAAATAAGATTGGCTTGAGAGTTCTCAATATTTCACTCCCCACTTCTGATTGGGATGGCGTGATAAAGGTCAGTTTTCCAGTATTTAACTCAAGTGCAAGCTGCCAGGGCAGTGGACTTGGTAAGCCAGTGAGCTTAGAAGGAAGTAACTTTTTCTTCTCCCAGGCATGGAACTCCTTTACATCGGTCGGTTGTGACACCAAGGCAACGGTGATTAGTAATGAATCAGCTGCTATAGTCTTTACATCGACCGGTTGCCGGTCAAAATGTGATGGAACCAATACCAACATTAGCAGGTCTAGTGCTTGCTCCGGGAGAGACGGATGCTGCCAGACTACGCTCCCCTTTGATCTTCAAGCCTTTAGTGTGGATATCCAAGAAGGTGAACAACAGGGGTGCAAGTATGCTTTCCTGGCAGAGAGATCCTGGTTCTCGAAGTCGGACGCTACAGGCTTATATGATTTGAGAGTGAATGATAAGGTCCCAGTGGTGTTACAATGGGGGATCCAAAACAATACCGACCTTTCACTTGCACTTCGCAAAGAATCGAACAGGACTAATGTTGTCCAGTGTTACACGAGTAGGCAGCCATGGGAGTGCTGGTGCCAAGAAGGTTATGTTGGTAACCCTTATATTATTGGAGGATGCCAAGGTAACATACTTCATCCTATCATATTCCGTTTCTAAGGGCACCATGCGGCGAAGTGGTTTGTTCGTTCCCAGATTTTTTGCATTCGTTTAATGATCCTATACATGCTTTTCTACCTTCTTTTTTATGTTTTTCTGCCCAGAATTATACAAAGTGAATGCACTTTCAAACAAGATTGAATGGGGCAGTCCTATCTTTACAAGTATAAAATTTAGCCATTGAATTAACAATTTATGTCTGACCAAAAAAAAATTAACAATTTATGAGGAAATGCGACTGACTACTCTCGCTAATTTCACTAAAGGAGATGGTAATTCGCTGCTAATATATTTTTACCATTTGTCATCAGATATTGACGAATGTGAAGATTCGAATAAATGCCACGGGACTGGCTTGACTTGTGTGAACAAACTGGGCGGCTATGACTGTGTTGATGGTAGCAAGACAGTTAAGTTCATTCTTATTGGTAAGTAGACCTTTAAACCTAGAACTTTAGAACGCTTTATGCTCTTGATTTTTGTGAGAAAAAGAACAGCAAGCCTAAATTATGTTAAAAAAGGGCACGGAAATAAATCTTACCTTACTCTTCGTTATAAAAGGATTGTCCGCTCGTGTTGAGTCATTTATCCTTCTATTCTTTCACATGGGGAAAATTACCAAAACAATCTTAAACTTAGTGTAATTTTTCTAATTCAGTTATAAACCTTTTTTTAGCCAATTCAATCCTAAACATTTTACAATTGTGCTAATTCAATCCATTCGGCCAACTTTGGTCGATCAACGTTGACATGACGTAGACACCGGCCAGCGCTGGTGCCAACAACCGGCACTAACATGGTAATATTTTTTTGAATTCCTCTCTCTCTCTCTCTCACTCACTCACTCACTCACTCTCTCTCTCTCTCTCTCTCTCTCTCTCTCTCTCTCTCTCTCTCTCTCTCTCTCTCCCTCTCCCTCTCCCTCTCCCTCCTCCCTCCTCCCTCCTCCCTCCTCCCTCCTCCCTTTGGCCACCGGCCTCAAGGAAGCTTGGCCATGGCGAGGCCACCCGCTGGGCTAGCAAGGTTCGTTGTTGCCAAATCTGGCAAGGGTCGAGCTTTTCCGGCCATGAAGGCGAGGCCCAACATCACTAGAGGCCCACAATTGAAGGTCGCGACCTCACACGGCCTCTGGCCAATAGCTGGGCAAGCCTTGCTGACTGGCCATGGGTGAATCATTATCCACCTCCCCAAAAATCAATTGCAGCACCATGCTTCCCTCATCTGTCTCTACGCACCCATGGCTGGTGAGAGCAAGCCTCGCCTAACCACTAGCAACCCTTGCTAAAGGCCATGCGAGGTTGCACCCTTTAGTAAGGTCACAGCCTCTGGCGAGATTGGGCTTTGCCCTCATGGCCGACAAGGCTCGACCCTCGCCAGATCTAGTGATGGTGAGCCTTGCTAGCCCAGCGGCAATCTAGGCAAGGTCACCTAGTGGGTGGCAGGCTTCCTCAAGGCCAGCGAAGTCCCTCGACAGCCCTGCCTCTAGCTGGTCGCCGATGGCTAGAGGAAAGAGGGAGAGAGAGAGAGAGATTAATAAAAAAATTCAAAAAAAGTAAAATATTATTAAAATATTGCCACATTAGTGTCGGCCGGCCAAAGTTGGCCGGATAAATTGAATTGATACAATTGCAAAAGATTTAGGACTGAATTGGAAAAATTGAAATAGATTTAGAACTATTTTGGTAATTTATCCCTTCTACATGCCATGATTTGATTGAAGTGTCAAATTCGATTTCTAGGCTATGTTATTTGCATAGGATGATTATTTTTCCTTGGAAATAGACTTTTGTTTATCTATATGATGGACTTTTTTTGTGGTATCGATGGTGAGATAAGTTTAGTCAAAGTGATACTGAAATACGATACCATTTAAAATTAGTCATCATTTTAAGTCGATGGTTTACACGACATCTATTTGATTTATTACATTAAAATTTTGCTAAAAGCTTTCTTTAATACAACCTCATTTCATAATCCAACCCATTATATAGTTGGTGGCTTCCTACGATGGGAAGAAATTGCTACTTGGCCAATGGGAATAATATCCATGACTTAATGTGAGATTACTCTATCACATTAACAGCAGATGTGATAGAGTAACAGCAGATGCTTTTTCTGGCTCTATCCTCTGCTAAATTTCCGTACTGCAGTTCTCGGAGCGGTCGTTGGAGGATTAGCGCAAGTGTTGCTTCTCTCTCGGTGGTTATACAAAGTCATCAAGAAAAGAAGAGAAATGAAGCAAAAGGAGAAGTTCTTCAAGACGCAGTGGGGTCTCTTGTTGCAGCAACATCTATCGTCATCACCTGAAGGCAACATTGCGAGAAGCAAATTATTCCGTTTCAAGTGTTTAGAGAAGGCTACTGACTGTTTCAACAAGAATAGGATACTCGGCCAAGGTGGACAAGGTGTTGTTTACAAGGGAATGCTTGCTGATGGAAAAATAGTTGCCATTAAGAAATCAAAACTGATTGACAAGGAGAACATTCAAGAGTTCATCAATGAGGTCATCATTCTCTCGCAAATCGATCATAGGAATGTGGTTAAGCTAATGGGGTGCTGCTTGGAAACCGATATGCCACTTTTAGTATATGAGTTCATACCAAATGGGACTCTTTACAAGTATCTGCATGACTCAAATGAAGACCTTCTCGCATCATGGGACGCACGCTTACGAATAGCAACCGAAATCGCTGAAGCCTTATTCTACTTGCATTCGGCAGCTTCTATACCCATCTATCATCGTGACATCAAGTCCACCAATATTCTCTTGGATGAGAAACATCATGCTAAAGTCGCAGATTTTGGTATTTCCAAGTCTATATCCCTCGACCAAACTCATATAACCACGTTGGTGCGAGGGACTTTTGGATACTTGGATCCCGAGTACTTCAGAACAGGTCATTTCACAGACAAAAGCGATGTGTACAGCTTTGGAGCGGTCCTTGTTGAACTTTTAACAGGGCAAATGCCAATCTCTTTGCTTAGGGAAGATGAAGACAGGAGCCTTGCGAACTATTTTGTAATATCGATGGAGCAGAATTGTTTGTTGGATATTGTTGATGCTCGGGTTATGGAGGAAGGCAAGAAAAAAGAGATTGTGGCTGTTGCTGACCTCACAAGAAGGTGCTTGAGCTTGATTGGAAGGAACCGGCCAACGATGAAAGAAGTGGCTATGGCGTTGGAGGGAATAATGAAACTCCGGAGCTCTTCGAGCTTCCAACGAAATCAAGAAAAGATCGAGGCCGCTGAATCTCGTGACTCTCGTTTTGCATCTGGCATGTCTTTCGTGGACACAGGTGTAACTACATTTTCGGATGTGCAGCCATTAGCATATTGTGAATCATGGTGAAGGCAGCAATTTCTGGCATCATCTCCGCAACAATTTCTAGCTATACATGCAGAGGCCAATGACTCGAACATACAACCTGCATGAAAGTCTATCTTTACCCATCCCTCTTCAACCTTAACAAATAGGGGGGACTTGCCCTTCCACTAGCCAATTATAGACCGTTTGTTTTAGCTCTTTCCTTGTTGGTGGTGTTGTAAAAAAAAAAAAAAGAGTGTTTGAATAGTTCCCTTTTCAAATTTTCTCTGGTTCAGTATCAGGGTTTGACTTAAGTGTTATAATGCTGTTTATATGCCAATTAGAAAGAGCTTCGAAATCATCCCGCTAATATTCGAAGTGGCTTGTAGGATCTTGAGGATCCGTGAATAGTAGTAGTCTTTAATCAGTTACTGTGTGGATTACATTAGAGTTACGAATGCTCCCTGGGGAACAAACTTTCTAATTATTATCAACCTTTCGCTCATGTTGAATAAAGCTGTGATGCGATTTCACTTTCAGATAGACATGCGAAAGTTTAAGGTCCACCGGCTAAAAGAAAGGGAAAAATTCAGTACCGGTTGAATTTCCAAGTTGATCATAAATTTCCAATCTTGATGATAAAAAAAAATACTATAGATAACTTGCTTATTAGGTAAATCTGTAATAAATTACCAACTCTATCACAAAATTACCAACATTTCAATGAGACAGTGAATTACCTACCCCTTTGAAATTTTGCCAATGACGTAAATAAATGATTAGCACCACAAAAAGCCGATCTCATCATTGAGGGAAGAAGAAGGCAGAAGCCTTGCAACCTATTTCATAATTTAGGTGGAGAAGATATGCTTGTTTGACAATGTTGATGCTCAAGTATAATTGAGTCCACCGACGGTTTGAACGAGAACAGAATATTTGGCCAAGTCGGGCAAGGAACAGTATAGTACGGAAAGACGGCCATTTCTAAACCCTAACACATTCCTTCCAAGAAAAGACCAAATTGGTCTGCATTGATGACTCCTATTTCTTTATGCAAACATTGCTTTTTTATACTGACTGCTCCTTAAATTTCACTTTCATGGTCTTAGCATTGATATGGCTGAAGTTGCAGGTTACAAGTTCCAAAGACTCGGAAAAATGAAGATATTGAGAGGGCAAGAAATGATGCATCGTGATTATCTTAATTCACCCGAAGAAAATAGGAGTAAGTGAGGAAAGCTTGTTAGGACTTAGGATTATAATCACACCTGATGTTTATTGGCCAATCCCAAGAGCAAAGGAGATCTCGCTGTCCGAGCAATTACGTTTATTCTTATTAAGGAAAAAGTTCCTCATTCTGCGGTCCGGAAGGAATAGAAAAGTTATCAATTAAAAATTTATTTTTGATTATCAAGGTAAAAGTGATTTTAGACGAAAAAATATTTACTTTCTACTCCGTTCGTTTCATGGAAAATGACTTATAGGAAAACATTTTCTGGATCTTCCGAGGTTTATTTTATGGAAAATGAATTAGTTGGGGAAAACATTTTCTATCAAAGGAAAAAAGTCTTATAAAATAGGGAAAAATGTTTTCCACACATTCTTTCACCTCACTTTCTTTAACCAAACTTTTTTTATTTTTCTTTTTATTTTTTTATTTTTTCCTTTTTCTAAAAATCAATATATTAATTATTTTTTAATCTTTTTCTTTTTCTTTTTTTTCCTTTTCTCTTTTTTCATCTTCTTAATTTGACCGATTGCTAGCCACGGTGGCAGCCGTAGGCAAGCTAGAGCCTCGCCAAGCCACGCCATAGGCCGGCGAGGCTCCAACTCGCCAAATCTCGACTAGGTTGAGCCTTGCTTGCTCGGGCGAGGCCAAGCTCGCCTAACATCAACAAGCTCGGGCCTCGCCAAAATCCAGCAACCTGGGCAGGGCTTGAGCCTTGCCCGAGGTCGTTGAAGGTTAGCGAACCTCCAGTGACCTTGGGCGAGGCTCGAGCGCCGCCCGGTTCACCGAATCTGGCGAGGCCCAAGCTCACCGGACTAGCTTCAAGCGAGCTCAGGCCTCACTAGATCCGGCAACCTGGGTGGGGCTTGGCGAACCTTCGACGACCTTGGGCAAGGCTCGAGCCTCGCCCGAGGTTGCCAAAGGTTCGCTGAACTTCGATGACCTCGAGCAAGGCGCAGGCCCCACCTAGGTCATTTGATCTAGCGAGGCCCGAGCTCTCTGACATCGAGTGATCTCAAGCTCGCCTGATTAGGCGAGGCTCGACCTCGCCGGAATCAGGCAAGCTTGAGCCTTGTTGGCTGCAGGCGAGCCTATAGCAAGGCTCCAGCTTGCCTACAGCCGATCACCGGCCATCGCCGTGGCGGCAACCGGCCAAAGGGAGAAGGAGATGAAAAAAAATTAAAAATAGTTTTTTAAAAATAAAAATAATTACAAATCAATTTAAAAAATATAATAATAATAAATTATCAAAAAAAGAGTGTATGAAGGAAAAGAAAGGAAAATATTTTCCTAACCGAACAGCAGTACCTCATTTTCAAGTTTTAGATGAACACCGGAAAATAATTATTGGAAAATATTTTCCTGAAAAATGACTTTTTGGAAAATATTTTCCAAAGGCACTATATTTTTCACGAAACGAACGGAACCGTCAGCTAATATAGTTTGAATATACGATCCTTTACGTCGTATGATAGGTTCTCCTAGCACTGCTTCGTCTATTTTCTATTGGTGATTGCTTTGTGGCGATGGCTGAGAACTCAAACCACTATCAGACTACTAACAGTATAAAGATCAGAAATAAGAAGCGACCAAGTCTTTAATTTTCCTTTCTGTTTACCAATGACCGAGTCCTAAATCTGCTAGTAAATCGAAATCTTCTAAAATGACCAATCAAACTGACCATGTTACATCTTGGCCGGCACAAAGAACGCTCTTGGAAAAAGAGAAGGACAAAAATTTCAAAATCTAAGAAAATGTATGCATTGTTGTGCTCTTTGGAGAAGTCAAGTCAATGGGGGACTGTTGGAGACTAAGTCGATGGTCTGTCTTTATGGGTCATCCATTAATTCGCACCATGCTGGTCTTTCCAAATTTGTTTACGGACAAATTGCTTTCATACAGATGAAAAATTAAGTTAACCTGCTCTCCATAGGTTTTGGGCAGAATTATTGTTTGGATTCAGGTCTACATGGACCCCATCCATTGTAGTTATGAAGCATGTGGAACCCATCTGAGAGTCGCATTGCCCAATCGCCGTGATTGCATATTAGGTCGGATCAGGATCTAGGAAGATATCTCCAGGTTTTTGGTTTATGTGAACGGTTGGGCACCACCCGTTTGATTCATAGATTACCAAATACCAAGTAAACAATTTCATATTTAAGTCACCTCCAACATTGATTCACCTTGATCGATGAAGCTAGTCAGACCATTTCATAAACAAGAGAGTTGTCTAGTTAAGATAAACTTCCTCGTTATTAAAAAGAATGCAAAAGAAATTTATTTCGATCCTTGTTATGATCAGATCTGATATATTATTCTAAGTGAAACTACATATATGTCTCACTCTCTTCTAATATTTGGAAGACAAAATGTTTCAACAATGCAAAAGCAAAATTTTTAAAGACCTCTTTTAACTTTCATGAATATACAGAGTGAACAGACAAGTGCTTGACGAGGGGTCTTTTTGTATGCAAACATTGCTTTTTGTAGCCACTTCTACTCGCATTTTATATTTTGTTCATGGTTATGGCTGGAGATGTTAAAAGGGCAAAATCAAGTAACCATAATAAAAGGACCTGATTATCTTAATTCCCTCAGGAAAACAGGAGTTAATGAAGAAAATTGTTCCAATCCTAACCACGAAAATGTTTACTTCAAATTATGTGCGGGTGCATGATCGAAGTTTCCATTAGAAGGGTCACAGGAAGAGACGATGCCGATGTTCTACGGTGAATTTCCGACCTTTTCCTTCATTTTTTTTAACGGCACATCCCAGAAGCAAAGGAAACCTGGCTGTCCAGGCAATTATGTCTTATTTTGTCACAACAGAAGACTTCCTCATGATTATTGATTTCAGCACATTAAACAAAAAAAATTAATTTCCACTAATATGATTTGTATATACGTGCAGCAATAAGTCTTCCTAATCCTTCATCCATTTTGTATATGTGATTGCCTTGTGGTGATCACTGAGAATTCAAACGAATAGGAGAATAATAACAGTATAAAGATCATTAATAAGAAATCACAAAGTCTTCGATTTTTTTTCTGCTAAACAATGATTGAGTCCTTAATATGCTATTAGTGTGGAAATATTCTAAAATGACCAATCAAAGTGACCAAGTTACATCTTGGCCAGCAGACTCCTTGGAAGAGAGACGACTACTTCCTACTCTAATAAAATATATGTAGTGGTGGTGCTCTTTGGAGAAGTCAATGAGGCCTTGACATCCTCAAGCTTTGATGTATCTATCCTCTAGGAAGAATCCTGAGAGATACTAGGAAGTATAAGAGTGGGAATAAAGTAATGCGTGCTGTACATGAAAGTTCTTCACTTCTTCCACTTCAATAACTATATTACGGGACTCAGCCCTTGTGCCATTCTCCATAGTTTCAGGTCGATACACGTATCAAACCTGAAAATCATGTCTAACTCGGTGTTTCAAGTCCTCTTGCTTCTGGTTTCCCTCCAAGCACGGGGACGAGGAACTGCACTTGGACTTGCAAGGCCTAACTGTGCTGAAACATGCAGGAACGTCGCCATTCCCTTTCCCTTCGGAATAGGAGCTGGGTGTTTCTTGGATGACTGGCATGAGATCGTCTGCCAGCAAAACAACACAGTTCCCATTCTAAGTAAGATTGGATTGCGAGTCCTCAACATTTCACTCCCTGATGTCCGTGGATCCATGAACAGCATGATTAGTGTCAGTATTCCAGTAATTTACTCAAATGCAAGCTGCAGGCGCAATGGACTTGGTATGACAATGAGCTTCGAAGGAAGTCAATTTGTCTTCTCCTGGACATGGAACGTCTTTACATCTGTCGGTTGCTACACTCTGGCAACAATGAATAATACAGAATCAGCTGTTGGCGGTTGCAAGTCAAAATGTGCTGGAACCAACACCCACATTTTCAATTATTGTACTTGTTACATGACGGATAAATGCTGCCAGACTTCGCTCCCTTTAACCTGCAGGGTGTCACGACCTATTTTTTTCGTCTCGAGGGGGAAAAGTGTTGGAAACTCCTAGTTTTGATGTTAACAAATCATTTTATGTAAGTATTTATACATATCTCCAGAAGGAATAAGCCACAGGGTGGTGTATGTTTTTGAGTCTGCTAGTGGCAAAAGGAAAACATACGGTGTTTCTAAGTCTGACCATACCAGACGGAAGACTTGAAGAAACACAGATTCTGAGTCTGACCATACCAGATTGAAATCTTGAGCAGACTCAGAACGAAACTTCAGGAACTGATCACCAACGGTCAAGTATTTCACTTATCTTGTTTACATTGATTCTGTTATATTAATTTGATTGCAGGATCAATTAAAGAACAACTTCCAAAGAAGAATGGAGTACTTATGGAAGCCCAGATTTTGATTGTATGGGCGAGCAGAATCCAAGGGGATCTGATCTACTTCCAATAGTCAAAAAGACTTGCCTTATAAAGTCTATCCAGGAAAGGGAAGACTAAACTCTCAAGGGAAGAGCCAACGGTCGAGTGTGGCTTAAAGAGTATATAAGGATAGGATGAGACCTAGGAGATAGATAGGATAAACAAATTATAAAGTGCGATTCTGTTCTTCAGTTGTCTAAAGTGCGATTTTGAGAGGTCATAGTGAATTACCAGAAAGAGTGACTCAGTGAGATTCATCATCACCGGGTGCTAACACTCAAGAGTGTGTAATCACCTTTGATCTTATAGTGGAATCCAGCCAATTGGCTAATCGCCTGAAGAGTGGACGTAGGCTTGTCTAAAACCGAACCACTATAAACTGTGTTTGCATTCCTCTCTACTCTCTCTATTTAATTTCAGTTTATAGATTGCTAAGGTTTTGTTTGAATCGTGCGTAAAATTCCTTGACACATATTCACCCCCTCTCTAGGTGTTAATACTAGTTCTAACAATTGGTATCAGAGCTCGGTGCTCAGAGTTTTTGAAGTGTTTGTTACTTCAGAGTTAAAGATCCTCTATGGCTAGTATTCTTGCACCAGGACTGATCGAGGGACAGAGCAATACGCGACCACCCTACTTTGATAGCAAAAAGTACAATATATGGAAGAACAAGATGAAGGCCTTCCTTAGATCAAATGATCCACTAGAATAGGATGTAGTTGCTAGAGGAATTGATCCAAATGCTGAGACCAAAGGAACTTCAAAGAAAGATGATGGGAAAGCAATAGAAACATTAGCTACCACTTCTCCAGAAGAGCTGACCAAGAGATAAACTCTTGATGCTAAGGCCATCTACTCCCTTTACTGTGCTTTATCACCTAATGAATATAACCGAATATCTCCTTGTGATACAGCAAAGGAAATATGGGATAGACTGCACGTAACCTATGAAGGAACTGATTGTGTCAAGGAGACCAAAGTAAACATATTACTTGGTCAATACGAATCTTTTAAGATGAAGCATGGAGAATCCATAGGAGATATGTTCAGTCGTTTTACAAAAATTGTAAACGGATTGGCATATCAAGGACAGCCTGTTCCTAGACCAATGAAGGTCAACAAACTTCTGAGAGGACTGTCAAAAGAATGGAACAATGTGAAGACATCTATCAGAGAAACTCTGCGAATTTCACCTCTAACAGTTGATGAGCTCGTTGGTACTCTGCAGTCCTATGAGGCAGAACAAATGAATGAGGAAGTGGAATCCAGAGGTAAAAAATCCATTGCTCTTAAGTCTAACACTGATTCTGATGATACAGATTCTGAGGAAGAGCTGGACGATGAGGAACTTGCACTGCTGATCAAAAAGGTAAAGAAATTAAACGAAAAGGGGAAGTTCAACAACGAGGAAACAAAATGCATAACTGGACAACGGGCGATGACGAGGATGATTATGCCAAAGATGTAATTTTCTTTGAGTGTAAGAAAAAGGGACATATTAAACAGAATTGTCCCAAACTCAAAAAGAATAAAGGGAAATTCGAGAAGTACAAGAAGGCTCTCAAAGCTTAAACATGGAGTGACACAGAAGCTGAGGATAGTGAAGACGAATATGGAAACATTTGTCTTATGGCACAGTCAGACTCAAACTCTAAAACAGATTTAGGCTCAGACTCAAACAGAGAAATCAAGGTAAATCATTCTGATATTCCTACAGAAGTTTCAGATTATATAAATGAGCTTTGTTCTAATCTAAAATCTACTCTGAAAAGGATCTCCATATTAAAAACAGAAAATTACAAATTGAATCAACAAAACGTTTCTTTGAAAGGAAAAGTGGATGATTTCAAAGAGGAATTTTTGGAAATAAAGGAAAATCGAGATTTTCTCTTTAATGAAAATGAATCTCATAAAAGGAAATCTTGGAGACAAAAGAAAATAGAAATTCTTTACTAAATGAAAATGAGTCTCTCGAAAAGAAATTTTGAACATTACCACAAAATTTTCAAAAGGATCGAAAACCCTGCAGTATATACTTTCTATTCAGATTCCCTATTATGATAAGTCAGGACTTGGGTTTTATAAGGAAAGTGATTCGTCAATTGATTTTCCTAAAGTCAAGGAGAGAATTAGGAAGAGACCTCCTCGATAGGCCTATAGAAATCATTTCAAAAAGACTTTCACGAAACCTATTGGTCGGGATCATCTCAGATGCTCTAACTATGGAGAAAAAGAACATTTTGAAAACAAATGTCCTAAAGTCTGGAGACCTATTCAGAAGAAATGGGTAGACAAAGCATATACTAACACCAAAGGACCCAAGAAAATCTGGGTACCAAAAAGGAAGTGAATTTGCATGTTGTTTGCAGGTAAGTTTCAAGAGAAAGAAAAAATGGTATTTGGACAGTGGATGTTCAAGACACATGACTGGAGATTCAAGAATGTTTGTTGTTTTAGAAAAGGTTAAAGGAGGGACAATCTCTTTTGGAGGAAACACCAAGGGAAACATTATTGGATCAGGAATAGTCAAGATTGGAAGTTTAATCATCAACAATGTATCTCTGGTTAAAGGACTGAACTACAACCTTCTGAGTATCAGCCAGCTATGTGATGCTGGATTCAGAATTAACTTCAAGGAAAATTTATGTTCTAGAACTAGTAATGATTCTTCTTAGTCATTCACTGGACGAAGACATGGGAACATCTATCTTCTAGACATAAATGAAGACACTGCCAAATGTCTAATTTCAGTCCATGACGAGGCAAACATCTGGCATCGAAAACTTGGACATGTCAGCATGAATCAAATCTCCAAGCTACACAACAAAAAGCTTGTTCGTGGATTGCCCTCATTAACCTATAAGAAGACAGAGTTTTGTTCCGCATGCACTTTGGGAAAACAGGTTAGAAATTCTTTTAAATCTATGAAACAAGTTTCTACTAAATGTGTACTGCAGCTGCTTCATATGGATCTGTTTGGCCCAACTAGAACTCAAAGTATTGGAGGTAAGAAATACTATTTGGTAATTATAGATGACTACTCTCGTTTTACATGGGTGTTCTTTCTTGCGAATAAAAGTGAAACTTTTTCTTATTTTTCGTTATTTGCAAAAAGGGTTCAAAATGAGAAAGGTTATTCTATTTCCAACATTAAAACATATCATGGAGGAGAATTTGAAAATCAGAACTTTGTAGACTTTTGTAACGAAAATGGTATACAGCATACATTCTCCTCTCCCTACACTCCAGAACAAAATGGAGTTGTAGAAAGGAAGAACAGATCTTTGCAAGAAATGGCTAAAACTCTGCTTATTGAAAGTAAAGTGGCAACTCGTTTTTGGGCAGAAGCAGTTTCCACGTCTCGTCATATTATTAATAGAGTTTTTCTGAGACCAATTCTTGAGAAGACTCCTTATGAGATTTTCAAAGGAAGAAAACCAATTGTTTCCTACTTCAAGATTTTTGGTTGTAAATGTTTCATTCTTAAAAATGCTAACAATCTTCCAAGCAAGTTTGAGGAGAGATCAGATGAAGGTATATTTCTGGGTTATTCAGCGACCAGTAAAGCATATCGAGTGTTCAACAAGAACACTCAGAAAGTGGAAGAATCTATGAATGTGAAGTTCCTAGAGCAAGACCCTTCCAACAAGAGCAGAATAGAAATTGAAGATCCAGAAACAACTGCTGCTCCTGAGAACTCAACTCTCAACAAAGAAGCTGACTCATCTCAGAAAATCAACACTGAGGGAACTCATGAAAAAAGATTGACTCAGCTAGATACTACTCAGTTACCAGAAGATGCTGATGACAGCATGGTACAAGGTAAAAACTGGAAGCATAAGTCCAGCCACCCTCAAGAGCTTGTCATTGGAAATATCAGTGAAGGAATTCGAACCAGATCGAAGAATAAAAAGGAAACAAGTATTGTGGCACTAATCTCTGAGATTGAACCCAAAGGAATAGACGAGGCCCTTACAAATGAAAGCTGGATAGAAGCAATGCAAGAAGAACTTCAGCAGTTTAAAAGGAATGATGTATGGGAATTGGTTCCCAAACCCAAAGAAAGAACCATCATAGGTACCAAGTGGGTATTCAGAAATAAAGTGAATGAACTTGGTAAAGTAACCAGAAACAAAGCAAGACTTGTAGCCAAAGGCTACTCATAGTCAGAAGGAATAGACTATGATGAAACCTATGCACCAATAGCAAGATTGGAAGCTATCAGACTATTACTTGCCTATGCTTGCTATCAAAACTTCAAGTTATTTCAGATGGATGTAAAGAGCGCCTTTCTAAATGGGTTTATCAAAGAAGAAGTCTATGTGGAACAACCTCCGGATTCGAGGAACCAAGAAAGCCGATCATGTATATACATCGAAAAAGGCTCGTATGGATTGAAACAAGTGCCTCGAGCCTGGTATGAACGACTTAGTAAGTTCCTACTAGACAACAAATTCAAGAAAGGTAAGGTTGATACAACTTTATTTATCAAGAAGGAAGGTAAGGACATTCTTCTAGTACAATTATATGTAGATGATATTAACTTCGGTTCTTCTAATGAACGATTGTGCAAGAACTTTTCAAAGTCCATGCAGGAGTATTTTGAGATGAGCATGATGGGAGAACTTACATTCTTCCTAGGACTTCAAATCAACCAATCAAAACAAGGAACTTTCATCCATCAAGAAAAATATACCAAAGACTTGATCAAGAAGTTTGGAATGGAGAACTGCAAGAAGACTGAAACTCCGATATCAACGTCCATCAAACTTGATCAGGATGAATCAGGGAAGAAAGTTGACCAAAAGACTTATAGAAGCATGATTGGGTCTCTTCTCTATCTTACTGCATCTAGACCATATATTATATATAGTGTGTGTTTATGTGCTCGATTTCAAGCAGATCCTAGAGAATCTCATCTTACAGCAGTTAAGCGGATTATTAAGTACATGGCTACTTATCCATCTCTGGGTCTGTGGTATCCTAAAGGAACAAACTTTACTCTTCTTGGTTACTCAGATGCTGACTTAGCAGGATGTAAAGTAGACAGAAATAGCACATCTGGAACATGTCAATTACTAGGACATATGCTGGTGTCATGGTCTTCTAAAAAGCAAAACACCGTGGCTCTATCAACTGCAGAGGCAGAATACGTTGCCCTTGGAAGCTGCTGCTCTCAGATTTTATGGATGAAACAGCAATTACGGGATTATGGAAAGGAAGAGGCATGCACTGAAATAAGGTGTGACAATACAAGTGCAATAAATCTCACGAAAAACCCAATCCTACATTCCAGGGCAAAACATATTGAGATCAGGCATCATTTCATCAGAGATCACGTACAAAATAGGGATGTATTCGTGGAATATATTGATTCGAAAAATCAATTGGCAGACATCTTCACAAAACCGCTGGACAAAGGTACATTTGATTCAATATATAGTAGATTAAATATCATTAATCCTTTTGTATAAAATTCTTCAAGACAGGATATAGTCTGGAAGAAGCATTTGGACCAATCTTCTACATAGCTCCGAGAAGAAATTGATGGTATGTTTAAATTCTGGCGCTTAAATTTTTGTCTGATTAATCCTGGTAAGTTATTATTAGCAAAATAATTGATTTGAATAATTTTCTTACTTGCCTAAGTTATCTACATATATTATCCTTTTTAATAGTCTTCGAAAAACTGCTATTCTGAGCCAAAAGTCACGTCTTTTCATTTTCGAAGAGTCTATAAACCCCAAAAAAAAAGGCGAACTTTTCACGACACTCTTCACAAATCATCATTCAGAAACCCTAAAAGAACAATTTGTTCTCTCTAAAACAAACCAAACCCTCTCCGAACAATGGCTTCGAGATCCTCCATGTCCAGATCAAGGTCTGTGTCCCCATCTCCCAGAAGAAGATCCAACAGGATTGCTGGCAGAGGACAAAGGAATGTAGAGGGAGGACAGACGCATTTCGATCTGACGCAAACTTCTGACGATTCCCAAGGACAATCTCAAAATGCTTCGATTCAAAGGGATGCAACTGAAAATCTGGAGCCTCAAAGAAATTCTCCATCAGATTCTGAGCGAAGAAATGTCTCTAGTAGAGGTACGTCTGGTTTAATCCTGCCTAAACCAGAAAACCCTCATTTTGTTATGAGAATGTATCAACGCTTAATGCGAAATAATGCTACAGAGTAGATGAAACTTTATCTGTTGAGAGAAAAAGGGTATGCAAATGAACTTCGTCTGGTTCAGGCTGTGCAATCTACAGAACCACCTTCCAGACGAAGTGCACAGGGAAGTGAAGTGAGTAAGGAAAATGCCCTGGTAGAGAAGGAAGATGATGAACGACTCTATAGAAATTTTGAAATCAGAATGGGAGTTGCAGCAGTGGTTAGAAATACCACTGGGAAACTATTCCAGTCGAAAGAACATAAGAACTCCTATAATAGATTGCTGGAACGAGGAGTTATGCATCACCAGATCATGGACTTTGATTTCTTGGATGTTGCTGATGTGAACTTGCGAGAACATTTTGAAATGTTGCAGATGGACCAATTTTGCACTGACTCTGCTGTTGTTTACCCTCAACTAACAGCATACTTTTACTCAAATTTGACATTTTTGCCTCCAGATAAAATGCAGTTTAGTGTGTACGATAGGTTTTACGATGTGAGTACAGATGTTCTGGCTGACATAATGAAAGTTGAAAGGAGACCTTTCATGCCAATAGAAGTCACCTATGAGACTGTCTGTAAGTATCTTACAAAGTCTGTTAGGCCTACTATTACCTATCATTTCTTAACTTCAGCAAGAACTATTCTGCATAAAATCATCATAAGCTGCATTCGTCCTAAGGCTTCATAAAAAACTGATGTGTCAAGATTCGAGGCCAAACTAATGTGGGCAATTGAGAAGGGAGTTCTATTCTCACTTCCTCACACCGATCTTTTACACATGTATCAAACAATTTCAAAAGACAAAGGACAGTTGCCTTATGGAGCTTTGGTGATCAGAATCTTTGAATATCACAAGATTGATATACTGGGCGGACTCTGCACTACAGAACTTCCAACCATGGTTATCGATCTTAAAATGATAAATAAGATGAGGCTAAGGGATGTTGTAGAGACATGGAGAAGAAAAGAAAAGGAATTAGCAAAGGCATCAACCACATCAAAGCGAAAGGGAAAAGAGATGGCTGCTACAGAACCTAATTCCAAGAAGAGAAGACAACTGTTACTACATGATGAAGATGATGAAGAGGAGACGATTTCTAAAATTCTAGTGAAAATGGGTCAGACTTTACATAGAACGACAGGACCAGAACTGCCTCCACTAACAGTGACAGAAGAAACTATTCCTAGTGTAGCACCTCAAACTGATGAGCATGTGGAAATGTCAGAGCCAGAGGAAGTTGAGTCTGATAAAGAAGAAGGGGAAGAAATAGAAGAAGAAGAAATTCGAAGAAATGAGGGTGCTATTCCTGATGCTGAAGAGGATAGAAATATATTAGGACAGTAAGGACAGCCAGAAGCATCAACTCAGGGGGAGCATATGTTTCAGACTGGTGAGACAGATATCCCTACAACTTTATCTGATCGTGCTGATTCTCAGAAGATATTGGCTTTGCTTATGGAAATAAGAGATCGTCAAGTTGCTATGGAAAGCTCTCTCAACTCCAGACTAGAGACTCTCGAGCAAACAGTTCATCAATGTCTCAACAGAATCGAAGAGTCTGCCACGGATATGGAGGATTTCACCCTTGTTCGGACCCCCAAGAAAAAATCTTCTTAAAGAAATCATCTTCTAGTTTACATTATTTGAACCTATGTCAAGTTTTTTGTCAGATTTTCCTTATCTTTCAGGATAGACTTTTTGATTGTGACAAAAAGGGGGAGTAAGACCTGAAGACCTGGATTGGATGGATGATTTTGGATTTTGAACCTGCATTGGATGTTTTTGTTTGAATTTTTTGCTGAACTTTGCGGTTTGTTGCTTGTGCTCGTAAACTGAATTATTGTTTGCTGCTTAGTCTATTTTAGTTAATGCGTGAAGCATGAATTATATGATGTAAGCATGTGAGCATCACTACTCCCGTTATAGTTGGAAGTATGCGTTGTTAATCATATTTTGCAGGGGACAACAAACAAGAAGCATAAAAGTTTTGTCACCATCAAAAAGGGGGAGATTGTTGGAAACTCCTAGTTTTGATGTTAACAAATCATTTTATGTAAGTATTTATACATATCTCCAGAAGGAATAAGCCACAGGGTGGTATATGTTTTTGAGTCTACTAGTGGCAGAAGGAAAACATACGGTGTTTCTGAGTCTGACCGTACCAGATTGAAATCTTGAGCAGACTCAGAACTTGAGTCAGTCAGACTCATAACGAAACTTCAGGAACTGATCACCAACGATCAAGTATTTCACTTATCTTGTTTATATTGATTATGTTATATTAATTCGATTGCAGGATCAATTAAAGGACAACTTTCAAAGAAAAATGGAGTACTTATGGAAGCCCGGATTCTGATTGTATGGGCAAGCAGAATCCAAGGGGATCTGATCTACTTCCAACGGTCAAAAAGATTTGCCTTATAAAGTCTGTCTAGGAAAGGGAAGACTAAACTCTCAAGGGAAGAGCCAACGGTCGAGTGTGGCTTAAAGAGTATATAAGGATAGGATGAGACCTAGGAGATAGATAGGATAAACAAATTCTAAAGTGCGATTATGTTCTTCAGTTGTCTAAAGTGCGATTTTGAGAGGTCATAGTGAATTACCAGAAAGAGTGACTCAGTGAGATTCATCATCACCGGGTGTTAACACTCAAGAGTGTGTAATCACATTTTATCTTATAGTGGAATCCAGCCAATTGGCTGATCGCCTGAAGAGTGGATGTAGGCTTGTCTAAAGCCGAACCATTATAAACTGTTTTTGCATTCCTTTCTACTCTCTTTATTTAATTTCAGTTTATAGATTGCTAAGGTTTTGTTTGAATCGTGCGTAAAATTCCTTGACACCTATTCACCCCCCCTCTAGGTGTTAATACTAGTTCTAACAAAAAGAAATTTATAAATAAATAAGTTTAGAAGTATTGTCCAAAGGATGGGTCCGGGACCCTCATTAGACATAAGCTCTCTCAAGCCCATATCTCGCGTAATATTGGGTGTTCATGAAAATCTTCAAATGAGGAGTTGTCACTAACCTATTGGGGTCAGCTAGAAACCAAGCGAGGCATGGGAATGGACCTCATTTTCTACGCAACCAGAGATTATAGGGTCGAGAACTTGATTACACTAATTAACTAATTAGTGCCATTTTCAGTACCTAATCTTGTTCATTTCAAAAAGACTTTTGTTAGGCAGTTTGGATTGATTTTAGACTTAACCATTAACATATGAGGCGATCATGCGGGTGCGCAGTCATCAAAACAACAATCAGCAATTAAAAAAAAACATAAAATAAATTACAGGAGAAAATAAACATATAACATTAAGAGATAAATAGATGACAACCCTAATTAAACTAAGGGGAAACCATAATCATCGCATCATAAGCGTACAATCAAGGGCAATTGTATCTGAGGATAATTAAAATATTAAGGTGAAGCCGTGAAGGATTGATCAATTTTAAGCACAATCTTAGATCGATAATTTTCCGACACTTTTTAAAAGAAAATTGATCCAGAATTATTTTAGAGCCTTTTAGGGAACTCTAAAATGAACTTGGAATTTTTGGGATTTTTGAAATTTTTTTTTTTTTTTTTGGAATTTGCAATATTTTAATATTTTCGAATTTAAAAAAAATTGAAAATTTTTATAAATTTTCAGGTTTCTGAATTTTCCATGAATTCTCTGAAATTTCGGATGATTTTTTATGGTTTTTTAGTATTTTTTAATATTTTTTTGAATTTCTGAACTTTCAGATTTTTTTAATGATTTTCTGAATTTTTGATTTATTTGATTTATTTATTTTTTATAAATAAAAACAATTCGGACCGGGTCAAAAGATCCGGCCCTACTAAGCCGACCCGGACCCTATTGGTCCTTGTAGGTTAAATACGGGCCGACCCCAAAGCCCACTCCAAAAAAACAAAATTAAAAGCCCACAAAAATAATTTATAGAAACGCCCACTCCAAATTTTTTCTCGGCCCATCCATCTCAGCCCGCGACGAACCCAGCCCGGCATGCACAAGCCCAAGACGAAGCCCATCACTTTGTTTTTTTATGTTTTTTTGCCTATTCTGGCTTATTATTATTTTTTTTCTGTTTCTCTTTTTTTTTTTTTTTATGGTCTTCTTCCCTGCAGGCTTCTTCCCCCATGCACCCGCATGGATGCCCGACACTTCTCTCTCTGCAACTCTTCTTCCCGAAGCTACGTCCGCCCGAAGACCGCCGCTCTCTTTCGCCGACCTTCGGGAAGTCAGCATGTCGTCGCCTAGCGTCGGTCGTTCCGTCCGACCGACACCGAGCGCTGCCGGCGACCAGCTGACCGGCATTCCGAGAGCCGTCGGACGGACTCCGGCGAACTACGAAAAAAAAAAAACTTTCCGATCCGAACAGCACGGGGTAACACTCCGAAAAGCGAGGAAGACGCCGAAAATAGTGCGTGGTCACCGCATACCTCCTAGCGACGCAAATCTAAAGGCCGAACTCCGGTCAAGGGCTAGGGTCGGTTTTCTCGGTGGGGCATTTCGTCGAACGGTTAACAGGCACTGCCGGTGGGTGGCTGAGCTGCTCTCGGTCGCCGTCTCTCTCAGCCGGATTCGAGCTTCTTCCCCTCGGCCTTTTCCCTCGGACTTCCTCTTCTCTCCTCTCACTTTTCTCTTGGGTTTTTCTGTTCTCTCCCCTCTGCCCTTCTCTTTCTTTCGTCCCTCTCCCTCTCCGGTTTTTCTTTCCCCCTCTCCAGAGGTTGTTCTCCGTTTTTTTTTCCAGATCCCCCTTGGTCTCTCTCCTTTCTCCTTTTTCTTTACTGACTTGCTGCTCCTTTTTCTTTTTTCGTTTATCCCTTCTGGTGTTGCCGCCTGCCCTCCTTTCTACTGCTGCCGCCTGTCCTACCCTTTTTGCTGCTTTGACCTTTGCTGCTCTGACTTGCTGCCTTGCTCTTTCTGCTGCAGGACCCGCGCGTGGAGAGGAAAGGAGCAAGAAGAGAGCAGACGGGCCGGGCCGGGAAAGGAAGAAAAAAGGAAAGAAGAAGAATGGGGCAAGCCCGTGCGGGGGGAAAAAAGAAAAAGAAGGGGCCGGGCAGGCCCAGCCCTGGACCGGACCCACCTTCTTTTTTTTTTAATTTCGAATTTTTACAAAAAAATTAAAAAAAACTTAATTAATTTTTTTGACAAATTTTAAAACTAATGACACAAGTGCTCCTAATGTTTATATGCGATGTAATTTTAATGAAATTTTTTATTAGGGATTAAAATTTTAATCCATAATTTTCCAATGCAATTAATAAACACTTAAACAAATTACCAAAATTTAGGTGTCAATATAGGGCTTTAATGTGGATTTCAAAGAGGAAGTGGGACCTTAGGGATGCAAGTTGTCACACCTAGGGGTGTGCATGGTCCGGGTGGGCGGTTCCCACCCCGGAACCGGAAACCGCCCTCTCAGGACCGGTTCCAAATTTTTGGAACCGGGAACCGCCCACTAATTCTATGGATCCACTCGGGAACCGGACCGTCGGTCCAGTCCGGTTCCCGGGTGGATCCTCGGAACCGACCAAGAGATGAAGCGGAAGGGAGGGTCGGAGTTGGTTCCTCATTTTGGGAACCGAGGACCGAACCGACCCGATAGAGGGTGGATTCGGACCCCAAAACTCCGAACAAACACTCCAAAAACAGCCCCATTTAGAGATTAATATTAATCTCAACCCCAAGGCCGCTCTAGACACAAGGTTTGTTAATCTCCTTGGCTGGATTTTATATGCAATATCTCAAATGCTCTTTGAGTAATTCTTCAATGTGGGACATTTGGAAACTTGTTGGAGTAACTTACATGCAAGGGGCAATGAGAGAGAAGAGAAGGGAGAGGGAGTAGGAGGCTCAATCCCACATTGATTATTTAGGAGAGACAACAAGCCCTTGGTCTCTATAAATAGGAGAAAGAGAACCCTCAATTTTGTTGGTCATGTTCTATTGGCAAGGGAAGAATGAAGGTGATGAGGAAAGTTTGGACTATTATTTTGAATATTTTTAATATTATTACATTTTGAATATAAAAATCTTAATTTTGACTTAAGAAAAATCGATCCGGTCCGGGCGGGTGGATCCGCCTATGGAACCGGGAACCGGACCGGTACCCACCGGTTCCAATTTAATGGAACCGGGAACCGGACCGGTACCCTTAGGAACCACCGGTTCTAGTCCGGTCCGGTCCGGTTCCGGGCGGTCCGGGCGGTTCCCGGTTCTTTTGCACACCCCTAGTCACACCCCCAACCCTCAAGCATGCAACGATCCCTTTTCACTTATGGCCATTGGAATGCAACGTCTCAGAACGCATTGCTGACCATTGTTTTTATCTTAGAAATATGTGCATGTAGAAACAAATATAAAACCCCAGTCAAATATCAACAGTAGGAATAGTCAGAAAATAGACAATTCACAACGACCTCGTTTCATACTGGTCCTATTGTTAGGCGCACAAAATACATATATAAGGGCAAATGGGTCAATCTACTTCCTCCCTTATCCTTAGGGTTCGAGGTCCGATCAGTCCCAACAACCAACAGCCAAGCGCATTCATCAGGGACCTGAAAATGATTATATAATAACCAATGAGATATTATCCTAAGCCTCAGCTAGTAAATTCGCTCGTTTTGGGTGCAACCTAAACATGCAACCTATCAACGATGACCATTCAAAGGCTAAATGACCACCGCTTTGCTCTGTCTATAACGTGCAACGAGACCACAATCAAATTAATCGTAGGCAACTTTACCTCGCGGTTGCATATGCTCTGAACAATATTAGTCACACGGGCTACACAAAGGCAAACCAATATTCACATAATTAGAATACCGCATATATAGCATTCCAAGTATATATTAATCAAGCGTGTTCCAATCATGCACCTCCACGCATAAACACGCATCAAGACCCTATCATTTTTCCCAACATCTAACATTTCACATGTTCAATACACGCATGAAGCCAAGCAACCATTATGCACTATACGTATTCAATCACCTAAAACGCACAGTAATTATTAACTATATAATTCGAGTCTCCATACGTAACCAAATTACCGCTTCCACTTAGCGCCAATTCCAAAATCCATCAATAACGCTTTCCCCGAAATCCATCGAGTATCTGAAATCCCTCGGTCGCGTCTTCCGAAATCCATCAGGTATCTAAAATCTTTACATCGGTTGGTTGCAACACCCTGGCGAGTAGAGGTGTCAACGGGTCGGGTCGGGTCGGGTCTTAATGTTACCCGACCCGACCTGAACAATAAGGGTCATGCCATTTGACCCGACCTGACCCGACCCGAAATGCATAAAACATGAAGCAAAAAAAACGGGTCGGTTCGGGTCGGATTTTGGATTTTTTATTAAAAAATATTACAATATTTAATAAAAAATATTATAAAGGGAATTCGAAATACTTTTACGTGATGTCACGAGACCTCGTCCAACCCGTCCGTGAACTGTGACGCTGCAAGTCCTCGTCTAACCCGTCCGTGAACATCTCCACAGATAGATAATTTTTTAATAAAAAATTATGACATAGGGAATTCAAAATGTTCTTATATGATGTTGCGAGGTCTCATCTAACTCGTCCGTGAACATCTCTACTGACACATAATTTTTTAATAAAAAATTATGACAAAGGGAATTCGAAATGTTCTTACGTGACGTCGCAAGGCCTCATCCAACCCGTCCGTGAACATCTCCGTAGCCAAATAATTTTTTAATAAAAATTTATGACAAAAGGAATTCGAAATGTTCTTACGTGACATCGCGAAGCCTCGTCCAACCCGTCCGTGAACATCTCCGCAAATAGATAATTTTTTAATAAAAAATATGACAAAAGTAATTCGAAATGCTTTTACGTGACATCGTGAGGCCTCGTCCGACTCGTCCATGAACATCTTCGCAGACAAATAATACTCCATCCTCTAAAGTTCTGCGTTGGCCGCGAAAAAGAAGAAAATTATATGGAAGATGGAGAGAGAGAGAGAGAGAGAGAGAGAGAGAGAGAGAGACGGGGGGAGAGGGAGAGACATTGATAGGGGCTGACTTGAGGAGTGACGACGACAAATCTGTGAGATGAGACGTGTTGGATGAGTTACGAATATAAGGAGTTGTAGAAGAGATAACTTGGGTGGGTGTGTTTAGGTTAAAGCCTTTAATGTGTTTGGGTCAAAACATTATTCCAACCCTAACTTGACCCAAAACATGTATTTCATTTGTGTTTATAATTGTTACCCGAACAATATTAAGACCCGAAACATGTACCATACTTATTTCGTGTTCGGGTCATGTTTGGGTTGTGTTCAGGTTGGGTTTGATGGGTTTTTTTGACACCCCTACTGGCAACGGTAAGTACTACAGAATCAGTTGTTGTCGGTTGCAAGTTGAAATGTGCTGGAACCGACACCAGCATTAGCCGGAATAGTACTTGTTCCGGGAGGGATGGCTACTGCCAGACCATGCTCCCCCTTAACCTTCAGGGCTTTGTGTGGATTTCAAAGAAGAAGGTAGACATCAGGGGTGCAATTACGCTTTCTTGATGTCTGACTTTACAGGTTTATATGATTTAAGATTGAATGATACGGTTCCAGCGGTGCTGGAATGGGGGATTGCAAACAACACCGACTATGGACACAAGCTTATCCAGCAGTCGAGGACTGCTTATCCTTCCTTCTGTCGCACATACAGTGTCGACTACAGGGAAATGCTATTCACGCAGTGCTATTGCACATGGGAGTATGGTGGTAACCCATATCTTATTGATGGATGCAAAGGTGACACACTTCATGCTATATCTTTTTTTTTTTGATAGATAATATGGAATGTGCTATCACATTCCATATTTAAGGGCACCATACAGCGAAGTGGTTTGTTCATTCCCTGATTTTTATCCAAGAAGAATGCATTCGCACTGTTTAATGATTGTATACATGCTTTTCTACCTTCTTTTTGTTAGTTTTTCTGCCCAAGATTACACAAAGTGAATGCACTTTCAAACAAAATTGAATGAATTATATTGATCATAATTTACTGGTAATAAAGGGGAACAGGACGGTCCTTTCGGTACAAGCACAATATTTTAGCCATGGAATTAACAATTTATGAGGAAATGCGACCTACTAGTTTTGGTAATTTTACTCAAGGAGATGGGTTTCGCTGCTAATATATTTGCTTCTGGTTTCCCTCACAGGACAACCATCAGGAGCTGCCCCTGGACTTCCAAGCCGTGACTGTGCTGAAACATGCGGGAACGTCACCATTCCCTTCCCATTCGGAATAAGAGCCGGGTGTTTCTTGGATGACTGGTACCAGATCGTCTGCCAACAAAACAACACGATTCCCATTCTAAAGAAGATTGGAGTGCGAGTTCTCAACATTTCCCTCCCTGATGTAGACTTGGCTGGCATGATTAACATTAGTCTTCCTGTAATTTACCCAAATGCAAGCTGTGGGAGTGATGGACGTGGTGTAGAGGTAAGCTTAAAAGGAAGTCAATTTGTCTTCTCCCAGACAAGGAACATCTTTACATTGGTCGGTCGCAACATCCTGGCGACAGTGAATAGAATAGAAACAGCTGTTTTCGGTTGCCGGTCGAAATATGCTGGAACCAACTTCACCATTAGCAAGTATAGTGCTTGTTCCGGGAGGGACGGATGCTGCCAGACTAGGCTCCCCCTTAACCTTCAGGGCTTTAGTGTGGATTTCAAAGAAGAAGGTGGACATGAGGGGTGCAAGTACGCTTTCTTGAGGTCTGATTTTGCAGGTGTTTATGATATGACATTGACTGATACGGTTCCAGTGGTGTTGGAATGGGGAATTGCAAACTATCCGACTATGCACTTGACCTTATCCGGCGAGACTACGATGATGTATCTTTTGACTGTACAAGATTTGAAAGTTTGACCGGGACAAGAACAAGGTATATATATCAAAGAAGGCATATATATCATAGAGACCGCGCCGGCAGAAGGGAAATGCTGTCTATGCAGTGCCATTGCTCACGGGGGTATCGTGGTAACGCTTATCTTATAGATGGATGCAAAGGTAACATATTTCATGCTGTCACATTCTTTTCTAGTTTTTCTGCCCAAGGTTATACGAAGTCAATGCACTTTCAAACAAAATTGAATGGGAAAGTCCTATCTTCACAAGCATAGTATTCGCCATTGAATGAACAATTTATGAGGAAATCCCACCAATTGCTCTCGCTAATTTCGCTTAAGGAGCTAATAGGTTTTTACCATTTGTCATCAGATATTAACGAATGCAAAGATTCAAATATATGCAACGGGACGGGCCAGACCTGTGTGAACAAAGAGGGCGGCTATGATTGTGTCGATGGTAGAAAGACAGCTAAATTCATTCTTATTGGTAAGTAGATCTTTTAACCTAGAACGTTAGACCACTTCATGCTGTTAGCATTGCTAGAAAAAGCAAGCATCGCATAAATTATGTTCAGAAAAGGTATAGAAATAAGTTTTATCTTACCCTTGGTTCTAACTTGATTGTCCATTTGCTTGGTGAATGATATTGATAAGTTTCAATCAATATTATCTATCAAAACAACCTCAATAATTTCTTTGCGCACTTATATTTTACAAATAAGAAAACACTTGTACTTTTCAAGATTCCTACTTATTCTTGTCATATTTGAATTTGGATTATGACAATCATAATCAAATGAATGCTGGTAGGAACTTTTTCACTTTCATCCATGGTTTGCTAAATTCATTGTAAGAAAGATCAATTTTACAGAGCAAACGCATGCATAGAAATTCCACCGGACGGAACTTGAAATGGAGACGAGTTAATTTTTCATAGTTGTTAACATAAATCCACGTGAAAGGAGACTCAGGTTCATCATTCTAATACGTATCCCTTTGAATCAGATTCTCTGAAATTCTTGAAGATAAGTGCCACTATAGATTCTGGACAAGCAGAGTATATTTTTCTCAATTCTACCCCCATAAACTTTTGCAATGCAGGGGTTGGGGCAGGCCTTGGGGCACTACTTTTGTGTCTTTTCTCATGGTGGTCGTGCAAATTCATCAAGAAGAGAAAAGAAATCAAGTCGAAAGAGAAGCACTTCAAACGCAACGGTGGTCTTTTGTTGGAAAGTGAGCTATCTTCACCAGAAGGCAATGTTGAGAGAAGCAAATTGTTCAACTCCAAGGATTTAGAGAAGGCCACTGACAATTTCAACGAGGATAGGATCCTTGGGCAAGGTGGGCAGGGTACCGTTTATAAGGGAATGTTAACAGATGGAAAAATAGTTGCAATTAAGAAATCAAAAGTGATAGACGAGGGAAAAGTCGAGCAATTCATAAATGAAATCCTCATTCTCTCTCAAATTAACCATAGGAACGTGGTTAAGTTATTGGGGTGTTGCTTGGAAACGGAAGTCCCACTTTTAGTATATGAGTTCATACCAAACGGGACTCTATACCAATACATTCATGACCCAAACGAAGAGTTTCATGTATCGTGGGACACACGTCTACGAATTGCAACTGAAATCTCGGGAGCCTTGTTTTACTTGCATTCAGCAGCCTCCATTCCCATTTATCATCGAGACATCAAGTCTACAAATATACTCTTGGATGAGAAATATCGAGCAAAAGTGGCAGATTTTGGTACTTCCAAGTCTGTTTCTCTCGATCAAACTCATGTAACCACATTGGTGCAGGGGACTTTCGGCTACCTTGATCCCGAGTATTTCCAATCAAGTCAATTCACAAACAAAAGTGATGTGTATAGTTTTGGAGTTGTCCTTGTTGAGCTCTTAACAAGACAAAAGCCAATCTCCTCACTAAGGGAACAAGAAGGAAGAAGCCTTGCATCCTATTTCATAATTTCGATGGAGGACAACCGCTTGTTCGACATTGTGGATGCTCAAGTCTTGAAAGAAGGAAAGAAGGAAGAGATCGCATCAGTTGCTAACCTTGCAAAAAGGTGCTTATACTTGAATGGGAGGAAGCGACCTACAATGCAAGAAGTGGCAATGGAGTTGGAGGGGATAAGGAAGCTCCAAAATCCTTCAGGCATTCAGCAAAATCAAGAGGACCATGAGGCAACTAAATCTTACACTACAACTTTTCCATCTAGCAAATCAAACATTGATATGGATGTCATTGCATTGTCGGATGTGCAGCCACTCTTACCTAGTGAGACACGGTGAAGATCTGTTTTGCCTCCTACACTTACGAGTCATATTGCTGTGTTTGTCATGGAAAACGGTGTTAAGAGCAAAAGAAAGAAGGCAGGAAAACTTGTTCATTTGCTAATAGGAGGACTTCGTTTGTTATTTATCGTTTGTGAACCTATTCTCAATGTCTAGGATCAATAAAATGTTATGTCATGCCTATCCCAAATTTATTTAGGTCTCCTATTTAGCTAGGAATGATTGTGCTGTGTATGTGACTATTGGAAAATACTTTCCAAATTGCAATCATCTAGCTTGAGTATGATGCAGCCATTTTACTTCATTTTGAGATATAATTGTTGCAAATTTTATCATCGTATAATTTATATCAATTATGAGTGCTCATGCGAACAAGCATCTTTGTTGTACAAGTTTTCACCATTTGGTTAGCTTGTTATACACAGATGCTCAAAAGATGTATCACGGGCTCAAGCCAATTCACCAAGTCTTTGATTTTCTTTTATGCTAAAAGAAAATTTAGTCCTAAATATGCAATTAGTGTGGAAATCTTCTGTGATGACCAATGAAACTGACCGTGTTAAATCTTGGCCAGTACAAAGAAGGTTCTTGGAAAAATAGATGTGGAACAACTATTTAATCCAATGTGGAAGAGAATTCACACGATTTTTGGTCTAGCAAATATGAAAAAGATCCAATGCGTACAAGGAACAATTCAAGTCAATAAGGAAAGGAATAGATATCTTAATTCTAATGCGATTAATGAAATTTACAATGATGGGTTTTAAAAAGGCATTCATCTTGATAATGCTCAAAAATCTATCATAGGCTGTCAGTTGACCAATTCTTTGATTTTCTTTTCTACTAAAACATATCAATTCAGACCTATATATGCAATTAGTGTGGCAATCTTCTAAGACGACCAATCAAACTGACCATGTTAAATATTGGCGAGCACGAAGAATGGTCTTGGAAAAACAGGGGAGAGAGACAGCGACGTCCAAATCTAATGAAATATATGAATTGGGGTAGTCTTTGGAGAAGTCAATGACGACTTTGACTTGTGGTCGTCTTTATTTTTGACACATGTCCCACTGTCGACCTTTTCTTTTCTCTTTTTATTTTTATTTTTCCACAAACTCTAAAAGAAAATTTCGAAAAAACTTTTTCTAATAACCTTGCAAGCTTCAACACTGCTAAGCTTAATTAAGAAAAGGGTAGTTAATGACATTTTCTAGCCACCTTTTTTCCAAAATGATTCAATTGATCGTGATTAAGTAAGACGTGTCCTTCGCATCAAACTTTTCTTTTCTCTTTTTAACTTTCTACAAACTCTAAAAAAACATATTCAAAGAATCTTTGAAGAGATAACATTAGAAAGCTTCATCATTGCTATTCTTAAGTCGGAGAAAAGATTAATAATTAGACTTTCTAGGATTCTAGCCACATTTTCACCAAAATAATTCAGTTGAAAGTAATTATATATGCTATGACAAAAGCACGTGGCACAAATTTCAAACTAAAAAATTAGAATTACAACTAAACTACATCCAACAAACAAAATTAAAAGCTTTTAACAAATTATAAACACACAATGCTAAAAACCTAACTCTAGCACTAAAATGAGGTTTAATTAATTTCTTAAACAACATAAACAATGCTAAACTAAGATTAATCTAGATTTTGAAGAAAGATCATCTTATTGTTAAATCTAAAATTATATGTGACCAAGCTAATCGATACGAAAAAAAAAGATTGGCAATGAAATGTGAAATTTTGTGGCAATGAGCAAAGATGCGGAACAACTATTTTAATCCAATGTGTAAGAGAATAATACACATGATTTTTGGTCTAGCAAAAACTAAAAAGATCTAATTCATACAAGGAACAATTCAAGTTGGTAAGAAAATGAATAAATATCTCAATTCTAATGAGCTTAACGGGGTCCACAACAAAGGGCCTGAAATGTCATCCATCTACGTTCCAAGTCTTTTTCGCAAGAAAGATGATGACAAAATTATCTCCTTAATATCGGAAAACACTCAATTGATTGCTTAAAGTGGTGTCCTCTACTTTTCAAGCTTTGATATTTTTATCCTCAAGGAAGCATCCTCAGAGACATAATATTAACAGTATTCAAAATGAAATAGCATCATGTCTGTTGTGACAATGTATGGGTGTTTCGTTAGCATGGCATTAATTTGTAAAGATCTTCATGCAGAGTACTAATCTTTCAACCTATAAATATTCATCTATTTAGGGTAGAATTGTAAGTGCCAGTTTAATAGTTAGAGAACTTCCACTTATTACGAATTTCGTACATTCTTAGGATAGTCGAGGCTTCCTTCCTCTTCTTGAGAGCATTAGAAACTTCATTGAAGTGGAAGTGTGCCCTTCGCATATATGGAGAGAAAATTGAAGTTTCGATGGTTATATCTTCGATAAAAAAAGAAACTTCGTCGATTGTGTATGTCGCACTTGATGGGCTGCCTTAACACTCACCAGTTCGTTGAGAAACGATTAATGAAAATATCCCATCTCCATTTGCGGTGCGTTCGCAACAAATGGGCAGAGAAGGCAATATTCGTGCTGCGCCAGTCCAGTCCAGTCCAGTCTGATATGGCGCTAATGACACCAATGAAGGTTTTAGGTGAGCAGATCAGACCTAAGAAGTTTAGACCCTAGAATAATTTAATTTTGGAAGGAATTTCTCTGAAAAAATGGACTGTCTACAAGGTCAGCGTCCTTATTTATCTCAATGATGAGGAAGCTCGTTCAGTTATTGACGCGGCATGCACTTATTTATGTTAAGGGCATGTCGTGCTTGCCCCACAAATCACAAAAGCTAGCCATGCACAAATATTTTCATATGTATCATCGGATCGTGCACACATGTATGCTTCTCTGAGGTTTGAACTGGGACATTCAATCTTTTTTGGTTGATTTGGTTTCAATCATAAAATAAAACATGACATGGTTCTCGAACTCAAAAGTACTCAAGAAACCAAACTCAGCAACTGAAACACTGAACTCTTATAAATCTTCCAAAACCCATTAAAAATGTATTGTATATGCAAGAATTTGTTGACGTACGAACTTCTGAAGTGCCAAAACTTAACATGATGGACATTTAAGTGCCAAAAGTTACAAAAGGTACAATTAAGTGCCAAAATCGAAGCAAAAAAGATTAGTTAAGTGCCAACGGCGAAAAAATCTGGCCAAACTATCACATGTCCATTTTCCGACGATTTAATTTGCTGACGGAGCATTCTTTTCAAAATAAAAAAATCCACGTGGTAATTTTAAAAAAAAAATTGTCCAAGTCGACTAGAAAAAAAATCGATTTTATTTATTAAAAAAAAAAAAAAAAAAAAGGGAAGAGGAGGGGAGGGTTCCGAGTCCTCGCCGTCGCTGTTGTTGCCGCCCCACCATCGCGGGAAGGGCCGGCGACGGTGGGCGAGGGTCAGCCAGGGTCACCGGCCACCGGCCGGGACCCGATCGACCCTCGCCCATCGTCGCCGGCCCTTCCTAGCAATGGTGGGGTGGCGACGGCAACGGCAACGGCGGTGAGGGCTGCACAGCCTTCACTGTGCAGCCCTCGCTAGATCCTCCCCTTCTTCTACTTTTTTTTTTGATTAATCAATTTTATAATTATTTAATTAATACATTTTTAAAATCCATGTCAGCACAAAACGACGTTGTTTTGGCTGATTTTTCGCCGACTCAGTTTTTGGCGAGCGTCGTAAGCATTTTATATTATTAAAATAAGCCACGTTGGATTTCCGGCAACCTTCGCTGGAGTTGGCACTTAAATGATTTAATTTTCAAAAAAAGTGGCACTTAAATGTACATTTTGTAACTTTTGGCACTTTAAATGTCCCAATGTGTCAAGTTTTGGCACTTAGGCTGTATTAGAGCCAATTTAGTCCCCAGTTTAGTCCCCAGTTTTGTTTGAACTTAGTTCGCAAAAAGCTCGATCTAAGTTAAATGAAAATGGGTACAACTGAATATCGAATGTAATAACAAGCTCTGCAATATCTTTGTAGCTAAATTATGATTAGCTTGATGCCGAAATGTGACGGAACCAAGTAAAACCAAGTCTTCTTCTGCTTCTCTCGGTCGAATAATTTGGCTCTGAAAAGCAATTTTACTTTGGACTGTCCTCTAGTCCCTCAACTGGAATGGTCTCGACGCCTTAAGTGCGGGTCAAAGATCACCTGTGCGGTTCAGTTGTCTTGAACGAACTTTCGGATTTTTCTGACTTAGAAAGCCAATTTCCCATTTCTCAGCACCTTTCAAGCGTTGTCCTGATGGCTGTCCGTGACAAAAAACGAGTCTTCAAAGTCCTCCAATCTGAAATGACTTAAGAGCCTTTCTGGAAAGAAACACTTCAATGGCGAACAAAAGAAATCATCGTCAAATCTATTCAGATTAAAATTTTGTGTTTTCCTTTTCGATTAATTTCTTATATTTTCATCTGTGACTGAAAAATAATACGTTGCGATTCCCATCAACAACGACCTGACTGAAACGTCCTTCTCAGTTTGGCTGCCTAAAATAGGCCACCCACTTCAGTGGAGAATTTTTTACTCCAGGAAGGATCTGAAGCTTTGACAATTCTGCTCTCGGACGCATCCTCGGATATGGTAGGGTCGACGACAACGGAAGAAGAAGGCGTACAAGTAACTGCTCCTTCTGTTCATTCCTCGAGCAGGTCCACATTTCCTGACAAGAAGGGAGAACTTGTGATCTCGTGGACAATAAGCGAGCATGAGAACTTGTGATCTCGTTGATTCAGCATGAGCTATACAATATAAGATACCTTCGTGAGTCTTAAAATTTCTGAAATCTCAGAAGGGACAAGGTCTTAAAATCATGTCGAACACAGCATTTCAAATTCTTTTCCTTTATACGGAAGTTACACCAGCAAAAATAAATAATATGCACACACGAACCCCATCAAAAAATGTCATGACTACTTATGACCACAGTGTGCACCTTTTTCCACTCAACATTCTTTGGATATTGGCCAAAAAATTCAAAGTTGTTCATAACACGGGACTTGAACACGAAATTTGATCATATCATAAATCTCTTACCCGAATCCCATTCCAAGATATCTTATTGTTAAAATGAAGAGCCTTTCAATCATTAGAAAACCCACAACTTTGATGACCTGAAATCGAGCTGAAAACTAAACAAATATGGCCTAGAAGTTACTGCTCATCACACGTGGGAAACTTCGAAATTTTGCTTTAGGCAAACTGTAAATTTAAACCCAATTTTGTAAAATCCTACAACTTCATAACACTATAAACTATCATTTCTATATATGTACACACCCAAAACTTAGACAATTGAAAATTGTGTTGAAAACCAACTAAATGTGGCCCCAAAGTTGCTGGATGTGCCCTATTCATCACAAGATGGAAACTTTCGAAATTTTGTTTCAGGCAAACCGTAAGCTCAAATCTAGTTTCGTAAAATCCTACGGTCCATATGTATAAATTGGATTTTGTGGCTCAAATCTCACATAATTCTGAATTTAAATCCTAAATCGGAAAACTACTTGTGTAAATATATATATATATATATATATATATATATATATATATAAAAGGTCTTCCAGAAGATCCGTTGATTTTAATCCTACTTTACCTTCAAATATCATTCAAAATGAAGCTCAACCTAGTGCTCCTCTTCCCACTAGTGTTAGTGGCATTGACAATAGATCAGGAATATCTAGACCGATATACCAGCAAGAACAAGGCCCTGATTATCCTGAACCCACCCCTTCAGAAATGGCTGATCCAGAAATTAATGTTTTATCTGAGGAATTCATTCCCAACAAAGCCATTTTAAATCAAGAGTTTAATTCTTTTGAAAATACTGAAATTAGAAATTGGTTCTTCCTAAATTTCCAAGACCAAGCAAAAGAAATTAAAGAAGAGTATTATGAATACATGTATGAACATGAAATTCAAATACCCTTTTTTGATTGGCTTGAAAATTCCTTTTTAAAAACCAAAGAAATTTTTAATTTGGATCAATTTTACAAATGGAAATTACATGATGGCCAAATCATAGAATCTAACCATCCACCTCTTCGACAAATCAAGATTCCTCACAAAGATACCGAGGTCATTGCATCCCCTTTTAAAACTTCCTCGGAAATTGATGGTATAGGAATCAAGAAGATCGTTGAGCAGAACAATTACTCCAACCAACATCTTCATACTATTGGTAAACAATTAGATAGGCTAGAATCCTCTATTTCTCATCTTAACACACAGTCGAAAGTTTTGAAAACTCCTTTGTTTAAAAATTTTGAACTACCAAAAAGCCATAGCATAGATTTTACTAAAGCTTTGGAAGAAAGAAAAAGGCTTTCGAAAGGAAAATCGGCTTTTACTTCTAGCTGCTCCGTAACCTTAGATACTCCTAAAATAGGAAATATGATTATAAAAGATACCCCAGACCAAATCAATGTTTTGGATCAATCCGATATTGAATCTATTCCTGAAATCAATAAAATCACTTGGAAAGATCCACAAAAATTGTATTATTCTAGAGCCACACCTCCTGATATTGCTTTCGAAGAATCAAGCGTCAATACTCAACACAAATATTCTTCAGGTTCAATCTATGAATGGAACATAGACGGAATCTCTGAACAAAATCTCTTGAATATTCTGAGTCAGATGGTTATGCTTGCTAATACTTATAAAACCATACTCGATACTAACGACCAATCAGTGGCTTACCTTTTAATAGCTGGTTTCACTGGTCAATTAAAAGGATGGTGGGATAATTATCTTACTGATGAGCAAAGATCACAAATTCTTAATGCTTATAAGTTAGATGATAACGGTCGTGCTATTGTAGATGAAAATGACCAACCCATCCAAGATGCTGTAAATACTCTTTTATATTCCATTTCCCAACATTTCATAGGTGATCCTTCGCACATTCGTGATAAGAATCTAGATCTTCTTTCCAACATGAAGTGTAAATCTCTTGGAGAATTTAGGGAATACAAAGATGTTTTCTTCCAAAGAGTTCTTCTCCGGTCCGATTGTAATCAACCCTTTTGGAAAGAAAAATTCCTTGCTGGTCTTCCTAAACTTATAGGAGAACAAGTTCGCGATAAAATAAGAGAATAACATAATGGACAAATCCCTTATGATCTCCTTTCTTATGGTGAGCTAGCTTCCTATGTTTATAAAATTGGAACACAATTGTGTACCAACATACGTCTTCAGAAACAACTCAAAAAGGAACAAAAAACCTCAAACAAAGGTTTGGGAGATTTTTGCGCCCAATATGACCCATCTTTTATAAATCCAAAAAATAGAAAATCTTCTAAAAACAAATGTTCGGGCAAATGCTCAAACGATTGTCCTCGTGTTCTTCAAAACCAAGGAGAAATTTCAATAGATCTAATAGATCTTTCAATAAGGATAACAAAAGACAAAATTTCAATAAAACAAAAAAGAACTCTTACAAAAACATTGAATGTTACAATTGCGGGAAAAAAGTTCATACTGCAAGATTTTGCAAAATTAATAAAAAACTCAATGAATTACATCTTGAAGAAGACACTTTCAATAATCTCCTCCAAATCATGGCGGAAGAAAGCAATTCTTCAGATGATTCGGATACAGAAGATGGGCTCCGGGTTAATGACCTCGAAACCTCTTCAGAATCTGATGGTAATGATTATCAGGATTCTTTTGAAATAAATGTTTTGACCGAAGAAGAAGAAATTATTTTGCAAAAAATTGATCAAATCGATGATCCCCAAGCCAAGGTAAAATTTCTTAATAGTCTCTAACCTTCCATAGTACCTATACTCCAATCTAATATTCCTTATAACCTATCCACCATTTTAGATAGAGGAAAAAAAGGTTATTTCTCGACCTATTTCTTTAAATGACCTTAATCATGAGATCAATAATCAGAAATTAGAAATTCAAAACCTTAAAAATACCCAGATCAAAATGCAAAAGGAGATATTAGAAATGAAAATAAATTTTTCTAAACAGAACCAGGAAGATTCTCCTAGCCCTACAGATCCAGGATTTTTACTTTTGCTTTCAGAAATAACAAATAGAAAATGGATAATCCACATTTCCATAAAAATCAATAAAGAATTTGTGTTAAAAACAACAGCCCTTTTTGATACTGGAGCAGACCTTAATTGTATAAAGGAAGGTCTCATAGCGACCAAGTATTTTGAAAAAACCACTCATTCTTTAAAAACAGCTTCTGGTGATAGGCTTCAAATAAATTATAAGATCCCTGAAGCAAGAAGTCATAAAAGATAATGTTTCTTACAAAACACCTTTCATTTTAGTCAAAAATATTAAACAAGATGTCATATTAGGGACACCTTTCATAAGACTAATACAACCTTTTACGGTTGATGAAGAAGGCATCCAAACTCAATTTTTAAATAGAAAGATTGTTTTTGAATTCATTAGCAAACCACAAACCAGCAACTTAAATACCCTCCATGAACATTCTATTTCGAGATAAATTGTATAATCCAAAATAAGGAAAACCATCTTCAATTCTTAAAAGAAGACCTTGGTTACAAAAGGATTGAGCAAAATCTTTCAGATCCTAGCATCCAAAGGAAAGTTGCCAACCTTGAATCTTGTATAAAAACTCCATTTGTTCTACTATTCCTAATGCTTTTTGGTCAAGAAAATGTCATGTCGTTGGCCTTCCCTATGAACCAGATTTTTCTGAGAAAAACATTCCCACCAAGGCACGGCCCTCCCAGATGAATCATGAAGTCATGAATTTTTGTCAAAAGGAAATTCAAGAACTTCTTGATAAAAAGCTCATCAGGAAAAGCCAATCCCCTTGGAGTTGCTCCGCTTTCTATGTCAACAAAAATGCTGAGCTAGAAAGAGGAGTCCCTCGTCTTGTTATTAATTACAAACCTTTAAATGAAGCCCTAAAATGGATAAGATACCCTATTCCCAATAAAAAAGATTTATTGAATAGACTCAACAATTCAAAAATATTTTCTAAATTTGATATGAAATCAGGATTTTGGCAAATCCAAATCGAAGAAAAAAGACGGTATAAAATCGCTTTTACTTTGTCCCTTTTGGACAATATGAATGGAATGTAATGCCTTTTGGTTTGAAAAATGCCCCTTCGAATTCCAAAGGATTATGAATAATATATTCAATTCATACTCAGATTTCATAATAGTCTACATAGATGATGTTTTGGTTTTTTCTTCTAATATTGATCAACATTTCAAGCACATCGGCCACTTCATTAACATAGTAAAAAAAAATGGCATTGCTATGTCTCCTAGCAAAATATCTCTTTTTCAAACCAAAATCAGATTCCTTGGACACAATATTCACCTAGGAACTATCATACCTATTGAAAGATCAATAATTTTTGCTGAAAAATTTCTGAAGAAATCGAGAGATAAAAACCAATTGCAAAGATTTCTTGGAAGTTTGAATTATGTTATAGATTTCTTTCCCAATATCAATATTATTTGCAAACCTCTCCATCAAAGGCTTAAAAAAGATCCTCCTCCATGGACGAATATTCACACTGATGTGGTAAAACTCATCAAGAAAAGTATAAAAGAAATTCCTTGTTTACACCTTGCTGATCCATCTGCATTCAAAATCGTTGAAACTGATGCTTTTGATATTGGTTACGGAGGAATCCTCAAGCAGTCAAAAAACAGTAAAGAACAAATTATCCAATTTGTCTCTAAACACTGGAATGACTGCCAAAAGAATTACTCTACTATAAAAAAGGAAATTCTTGCTATAGTTTTATCTATTTCTAAATTCCAAGGTGATCTTCTGAATCAAAAATTTCTATTAAGGATTGATTGCAAATCTGCTAAAGATGTCCAAAATATTGCTTCAAAACAAATATTTGCCAGATGGCAAGCCATTTTATCGGTTTTCGATTTTGATATTGAATTTATAAATGGTTCTTCAAATTCATTACCGGATTTTCTCACACGAGAATTTTTACGGGGAAAATGCCCCCAAACCCACCGGAAAAGACAAAGGCAAGGAAATTGCCCAGTCTTCGGCATCAAAACCCAAAAATATGACCAACATCAGAAGCTGGTTACAAGCTGCCCAACAACCTTTCAATACATCAGAAAGTTAGATTATTATATCTCCCAAAGAGGAACCCTCCTCACCACCTTCGAACCCTCAGTTTTCCATATCCAGCCTCTCCCATCAGGAGGCCTTAAAACTTCTTGAAATAGCCTTCAATAAGCCAAACAACCAGGTAGAGGTAAGCCTGAATCCTTCCCCTTTGAGTGTTCGAAAACCAAAGGGAAAAATGACTCTTAGTGAGGTGGTGATTCAGCCTACTCAGACAACTCAGGCAACCCCTCCAAAATCAAAATTTTTTGATAAAACGAACTATCAAAATATTTGCACTGTTGAAAATGGTTTTTATGACGAAGACCCGATCGTCTTTGCAAGAAATATGTTTTTCGACAAATTTAATTATACTCCGCATGATCCTTACAAAACGTGGAATTTTATGAAAGGATTTTGACGAAACCAAGTCTGTCACTTTCAAACACTTTTCTGATAAAAATCATATCAATTATTCCACGGCAATGATACACAAAATCATTCATCCTACCATGTGGAAACCCACTCCCATAACCATGGTCAAATTTGATACCAAGATCACCGAACCAATACCATACAGAACCTCTTATTCATATTTTGATTACCAACAAGCTTGGTGGAATACTTTCCTCAGAAAAATGCGAATAACTCCCACACATGGTTGATCTTTTTGAAGATTTAAATACCCGCATGATACCCTTCTCGGTTCATTCGATGGTGGGAACATTTTGGACCCATTAGTGAAATTCTGCACCCTTGGGTGCAACCCGATTTAAAACTCTTCTCCAGCAAATTTAAGCCCCTTTCATATGAAGAAAGATTCCCTAACCTGATGCTCTTTTTCATATACTTCCGAGTATCATGGGTTATGGCGTGGAATTTCGAATACAAGAAAATCATTGAATCAGACACCCTCGTATTGACTCGAAAATTTAGAGTCAAGTGGTGGGATGGTTTCAAATTTTTTGATAAAGTCAGTGAACAATTAGTCACAGACTGGTTAAGCAAGAGAAACCCCAGCCAGGGTTGTTCTAATATCCTCCCACCTGAAGGAGTTACCCCTTTCCTCCATGATAAGGGGTTCGTTCTATCTAAACTAGCATCGGCTCAGTCCCAAGATCAACTCAAGGGATTTTTAAAACAGGCAATAAGTGAGTTGGAAGAATCAGAGTCCTCCCACTCCCACCATAGCGGCAACACCAATGAAGATGATTGCTATGGCATTAATCTGGCGGAAGATGAAGATTGAAAAGCAAAGGTGGGACAACCAATGCATCACATGACTCTGCACAAAGACTCACCGAATCTCTGTGCACTTTAGGTCAAATCAGATTCTATATTTTGAATTCAGCACAAAGATTCTCACTGTATCACTGTGCACTTTCTATCCAATCAAGTCATTTCTCACTGCAAACAAATAGTAACCACTCGTGAACACACTGTTCATCATTTGTCTGTAGTAACTTGATCCTTCTATAAATAGACCCTTCCATAAGAGAGCAAGGCAGGTTTTCAAACAAGAGAAAACCCTTCGACTTCCATCTTACCTTCAAGAAAACCTCCTCCATTCAGAAAGAGTTCTCTCATCCTCTCCCTCCTCCACTTCGTCATCCATCCAACAACCATCCCTCTTTCTTTTCCTTCAAAGATCAATAACCAAGCACTTGGTTCCGATCGGTTCTTGGTAAGAATTTCATATTCCTATCTTACCATTTTATCATCATAAACCCTTGTAATCCCTGTTAGATCAATGGTTGCAAACCTCGTTTATGGTTTGTAGATCAAAAGATCTTTTCTATATTGCACTTGTATTTCTTATGCAAATTTAAATATCTGTACTTATGACTTTCAATTAATGCAATATTTTATTTAAGATTTCCTACTGTCTATTTAAATTATCGTTTATACCCCACAATCGGCTGGTTTAACCGCCTGTGGTTGGTGATTTAATTACTTGTCTATACCCCACAATCGGCCGGTTTAACCGCCTGTGGTTGGTGATTTAATTACATGCAATTTATTCATGCAATTTATTTAAATATGAGCATTTATTGACGTCTTTTAAATAATCCTTACTTCTTCTTACTGTTTTACCCTTATGCATACAATTATATTCCATTTCTCTCGATTATAATTTTGCTTCATCTGCTTTATTTCATCATCACCCCAGTTCTGTCAACATTTTACTTGTTGTATACTTGTTGTTTAATCTTCATTAATTAAGACTAATCTTAATTAAGTGTCGCTTAATTAAAAACAATCTTTTTCTGTTTATAACACCCCAGATCCTTGGTACGTTGTATGGTATCAGAGCCTCCTCCATTACAATTGCGGGAAAAAAGGTCATACTGCAAGATTTTGCAAAATTAATAAAAAACTCAATGAATTACATCTTGAAGAAGACACTTTCAATAATCTCCTCCAAATCATGGCGGAAGAAAGCAATTCTTCAGACGATTCGGATACAGAAGATGGGCTCCAGGTTAATGACCTCGAAACCTCTTCAGAATCTGATGGTAATGATTATCAGGATTCTTTTGAAATAAATGTTTTGACCGAAGAAGAAGAAATTATTTTGCAAAAAATTGATCAAATCGATGATCCCCAAGCCAAGGTAAAATTTCTTAATAGTCTCCAACCTTCCATAGTACCTATACTCCAATCTAATATTCCTTATAACCTATCCACCATTTTAGATAGAGGAAAAAAAGGTTATTTCTCGACCTATTTCTTTAAATGACCTTAATCATGAGATCAATAATCAGAAATTAGAAATTCAAAACCTTAAAAATACCCAGATCAAAATGCAAAAGGAGATATTAGAAATGAAAATAAATTTTTCTAAACAGAACCAGGAAGATTCTCCTAGCCCTACAGATCCAGGATTTTTTTTATTGGGGATAGGGTATCTTATCCATTTTAGGGCTTCATTTAAAGGTTTGTAATTAATAACAAGACGAGGGACTCCTCTTTCTAGCTCAGCATTTTTGTTGACATAGAAAGCGGAGCAACTCCAAGGGGATTGGCTTTTCCCGATGAGCTTTTTATCAAGAAGTTCTTGAATTTCCTTTTGACAAAAATTCATGACTTCATGATTCATCCGGGAGGGCCGTGCCTTGGTGGGAATGTTTTTCTCAGAAAAATCTGGTTCATAGGGAAGGCCAACGACATGACATTTTCTTGACCAAAAAGCATTAGGAATAGTAGAACAAATGGAGTTTTTATATAAGATTCAAGGTTGGCAACTTTCCTTTGGATGCTAGGATCTGAAAGATTTTGCTCAATCCTTTTGTAACCAAGGTCTTCTTTTAAGAATTGAAGATGGTTTTCCTTATTTTGGATTATACAATTTATCTCGAAATAGAATGTTCATGGAGGGTATTTAAGTTGCTGGTTTGTGGTTTGCTAATGAATTCAAAAACAATCTTTCTATTTAAAAATTGAGTTTGGATGCCTTCTTCATCAACCGTAAAAGGTTGTATTAGTCTTATGAAAGGTGTCCCTAATATGACATCTTGTTTAATATTTTTGACTAAAATGAAAGGTGTTTTGTAAGAAACATTATCTTTTATGACTTCTGCTTCAGGGATCTTATAATTTATTTGAAGCCTATCACCAGAAGCTGTTTTTAAAGAATGAGTGGTTTTTTCAAAATACTTGGTAGCTATGAGACCTTCCTTTATACAATTAAGGTATGCTCCAGTATCAAAAAGAACTCTTACAAAAACATTGAATGTTACAATTGCGGGAAAAAAGGTCATACTGCAAGATTTTGCAAAATTAATAAAAAACTCAATGAATTACATCTTGAAGAAGACACTTTCAATAATCTCCTCCAAATCATGGCGGAAGAAAGCAATTCTTCAGACGATTCGGATACAGAAGATGGGCTCCAGGTTAATGACCTCGAAACCTCTTCAGAATCTGATGGTAATGATTATCAGGATTCTTTTGAAATAAATGTTTTGACTGAAGAAGAAGAAATTATTTTGCAAAAAATTGATCAAATCGATGATCCCCAAGCCAAGGTAAAATTTCTTAATAGTCTCCAACCTTCCATAGTACCTATACTCCAATCTAATATTCCTTATAACCTATCCACCATTTTAAGATGCTGTAAATACTCTTTTATATTCCATTTCCCAACATTTCATAGGTGATCCTTCGCACATTCGTGATAAGAATCTAGATCTTCTTTCCAACATGAAGTGTAAATCTTTTGGAGAATTTAGGGAATACAAAGATGTTTTCTTCCAAAGAGTTCTTCTCCGGTCCGATTGTAATCAACCCTTTTGGAAAGAAAAATTCCTTGCTGGTCTTCCTAAACTATCAAATTTGACCATGGTTATGGGAGTGGGTTTCCACATGGTAGGATGAATGATTTTGTGTATCCTTGCTGTGGAATAATTGATATGATTTTTATCAGAAAAGTGTTTGAAAGTGACAGACTTGGTTTTCGTCAAAATCCTTTCATAAAATTCCACGTTTTGTAAGGATCATGCGGAGTATAATTAAATTTGTCGAAAAACATATTTCTTGCAAAGACAATCGGGTCTTCGTCATAAAAACCATTTTCAACAGTGCAAATATTTTGATAGTTCGTTTTATCAAAAAAATTTGATTTTGGAGGGGTTACTGAGTTGTCCGAGTAGGCTGAATCACCACCTCACTAAGAGTCATTTTTCCCTTTGGTTTTCGAACACTCAAAGGGGAAGGATTCAGGCTTACCTCTACCTGGTTGTTTGGCTTATTGAAGGCTATTTCAAGAAGTTTTAAGGCCTCCTGATGGGAGAGGCTGGATATGGAAAAGCGAGGGTTCGAAGGTGGTGAGGAGGGTTCCTCTTTGGGAGATATAATAATCGACTTTCGATGTATTGAAAGGTTGTTGGGCAGCTTGTAACCAGCTTCGATGTTGGTCATATTTTTGGGTTTTGATGCCGAAGACTGGGCAATTTCCTTGCCTTTGTCTTTTCCGGTGGGTTTGGGGGCATTTTCCCCGTAAAAATTCTCGTGTGAGAAAATCCGGTAATGAATTTGAAGAACCATTTATAAATTCAATATCAAAATCGAAAACCGATAAAATGGCTTGCCATCTGGCAAATATTTGTTTTGAAGCAATATTTTGGACATCTTTTTGTAAAACATCTTTCGCAGATTTGCAATCAATCCTTAATAGAAATTTTTGATTCAGAAGATTACCTTGGAATTTAGAAATAGATAAAACTATAGCAAGAATTTCCTTTTTTATAGTAGAGTAATTCTTTTGGCGTCATTCCGGTGTTTAGAGACAAATTGGACAATTTGTTCTTTGTTTTTTAATCGCTTGAGGATTCCTCCGTAACCAATATCGAAGCATCGGTTTCAACGATTTTGAATGCGAGATGGATCAGCAAGGTGTAAACAAGGAATTTCTTTTATACTTTTCTTGATGAGTTTTACCACATCAGTGTGAATATTCGTCCATGGAGGAGGATCTTTTTTAAGCCTTTGATGGAGAGGTTTTGCAAATAATATTGATATTGGGAAAGAAATCTATAACATAATTCAAACTTCCAAGAAATCTTTGCAATTGGTTTTTATCTCGATTTCTTCAGGAAATTTTTCAGCAAAAATTATTGATCTTTCAATAGGTATGATAGTTCCTAGGTGAATATTGTGTCCAAGGAATCGATTTTGGTTTGAAAAAGAGATATTTTGCTAGGAGACACAGCAATGCCATTTTTTTTTACTATGTTAATGAAGTGGCCGATGTGCTTGAAATGTTGATCAATATTAGAAGAAATATATATATATTTTTCCCCAATGCATCTCTCACATCAACTGAAATTCATGTCCTCTAGATCAGTATCACTAGTGAAATCCATTGGTTTTTTTTTTTTTTTTTTTTTTTGATCAGAATTTAAAAGCTTGCATTACTAACTCTTAAAAGGAGTTTGTGAAATTGGAAAGTCCATACATAAAATAGACCAAAGAGGATAGGGGGGACGCGTAACCCAATCGGAAGGCAAGGTATTTCCTCGGTGGGCCTTTGCGACCCAATCTGCGGCTTGATTTGCGTCTCGTGGGCTGTAATGTAGTTCGACCCTTTGAAGATTGGACAAGAGCCGGCAGCAGTCATCAATAATAGAGTGGGCCTCCCACGGAGGGGCCTGTTGGCCCATAACAAATCGAACACAGATTGGCTATCTGTTGATAAGTGCACTTGAAGATCAGTTGGGGGAGTTGTGCGCAGATCAGCAAGGAAAGTCACTTGCAGCTCAGTTCGACTTTCCCTTCTCTCCTTCAGCCAAGTCAGTGCCGATCTTACAGCTAGGGCTTCCGCGATTTGAGCTGAGGGAGCGTGGATCGATCGGACAAAGCCATCGACAAGCAGCCCAACCTCATTCCTGCATACTCCGGCTACTGATCCAGCGAGGGTGGAGCTGTTCCAGGAGCAATCGACGTTTACTTTCAGTGTATTTCTTTGCGGTGGAGCCCATATTTTCGCCTCTGATGGGTGTGGTGTGCTTTGTTTGCGCAGATTCCATCTCTCGTACAGCTGGTTCGTAGAGATGGCCTGTTCAACAGCTCTTCTCGGATGGGGTTGCTGTCCACGGAAGACCACAGCATTCCGTTGTCTCCAGATTTGCTAGAGGACGCCTGCAAAGAGAGCTTTCGAGGAAGGGCTTGCTGGAGAGGTAAGATATTCATAGATCCACTTGTCTATTCGGGTGATGTTCGTAAGGGTAGTGTCGGCTAGGATATTTTGTTGAGACCACAACTCTTTTGTCCAGTCACATAGGATAAACAAGTGTTCCATTGTTTCGGGTTCGTTGCAGCAGAGGGGGCACAATGGATCTAGGTAACAACTTGCGCTTGTATAGATTTTCTTTCGTTGGAAGTGCGTTATTGCATATACTCCATATGAGAAGTCTGATTTTTGGGGTGGTTCGAAGTTGCCAAACCTTTGTCCATAGTGATTTTGGTGTTTGATAGGACGTGGTTGGGTTATGTGTTGATGGGGCTGCACTTGTATTGTGGATGCTATTGTAGCTGCTTTTCACTGTATATTTCCCAGAGCTGTTTGCTGTCCACGTTAGCATATCTGGGGTAGGTTGTATACCTAGAGGGATAGCAGCTATCTCCTTGACGATGTTGTCCTCGAATAACTCGTTTAGTTTGCTGAGGTCCCATTCTCTAGATTGCTGATCAATCAGTTCCACTACCCTACTCGGGTCCCTGCGATTAGCTGGCCCATTTATCTTGCCTGAGGACAGCCACCGGTCTTCCCTGATTCGAATTTTTTCCCCGTTTCCCACAGTCCACCGAGTGTTTGGTTCAATGACCTCTCTCCCCATCAATAGACTCGCCATCCCCAAGAGGATTGGGGTCGTTTTTGAGCTGTCCAGAAGTCCCCTCTAGGGAAGTAAATGCTTTTTATCACTCTACTCCATAATGCATTCGGCATTTGAATTAACCTCCAGGCTTGCTTTCCCAGCATGGCTCTATTAAAATTTGCTAGATCTCGGAATCCTAGTCCTCCATGATCTTTCCTGATTTTGAGTTCCTCTCATTTTTTCCAATGGATGCCCCTCTTTGATGCATGTTGCTTCCACCAAAATGCTGCTGTTTTTTTCTCAATAGCCCTGCATATGGATAATGGAACTTTAAATATAGACATGGCGTATTGGGGTAACGCCTGAATAACTGTTTTGAGGAGGATTTCTTTGCCCGCCCTTGAAATCAGCTTCTCCTTCCAGCCTTCTAGTTTTCTTTCCACCTTGGTGAGGATCCAACTAAACATCTGCTTCTTTGTTTGACCCCAATCCGATGGAATGCCTAGGTATTTCCCTGTTTTTTCAATGATAGGCACCCTCAACTCTGCTGCGATGTTCTGTTTGAGAGTCTGAGGGCAGTCCGTACCTAAATAGAGGCCTGATTTGTTTAAGTTGATGGCCTGTCCTGAAGCATAGCAATATTGATTGAGAATATTGGCAAGGTTCTGAGCTTCTCTTACCGTACCATTTAGAAAGAGGATAGCATCATCAGCAAATAGTAAGTGGGACAAGATGGGGCAGGTGGGAGTTAGTCGTATACCCTTTATAGTCCCATCAGCCACAGCTTTGGACATCAGTGAGGATAGGGCATTAGCGGCAATGATGAATAGGTAGGGTGACAGGGGGTCACCTTGTCTTATCCCTCTTGTTGGTTTGAAAGTGGTAGTTGGTTCCCCATTTACTAGGGTGCTGAAGGTTACTGTTGAGATGCAATAATGAATCCATTGGACCCATTTTTCATCAAATCCCACTGTTCTCATGTAGTCACATAGAAAATCCCATTCAATCCTGTCATAGGCTTTTTGCATATCAAGTTTTAGAATAGCCTGGAATTTCCTCTTTCTTTTCCTGATTCTTAAGTGGTGGAGCACCTCCTGTACAATGATAATGTTGTCCTGGATTTGTCTGTCACTAACAAAGGCACTTTGCTCCAATGATACTATCCTCGTGAGCCATGGCTTTAGCCTATTAGCCATTACCTTCGCAATGATTTTGTAGTTGAAATTGCACAAGCTAATAGGACGGTATTGGGTAATATTTTCTGGATTTGCGACTTTAGGGATAAGTGCTATATGTGTTTTATTTAGCTCAGAATCGAACCTGCCTTTGCTGAAAAATGAGTCTACCATGCTGAATAGATCCTCATGTAGAAGAGACCAGTTGGCTTGGTAGAAGAGTCCATGAAAACCATCCGGTCCAGGTGCTTTAGTTGCTCCTATTTGAGAAATTGCCGTTTTAATCTCCTCTTTAGACACTTGCTTAACCAGCGCCTCATTCATTTCCGCTGAAACTACTCGGGAACATTGGTCTAAGACTGGATGGTAGTTCCTATCCCCCACCGATGTAAATAAATTCTGATAGAAGCTGTGAATGTGTTGTGATAGAGCTGAGGGGTCTCGGCACCATGTTTGATCGTCTATTTTCAACATAGTAATCTTGTTTCGCTGCCTTCTTTGAATAGTCGTAGCATGGAAGTACTTGGTATTTTGGTCCCCCCGTTTTAGCCAGTTAATCCTGGACCGCATACCCCAGTACATTTCTTCTTGGCGCCAAAGTTCTTCAATGCGTGTGACAATATTGCGAAATTCTTCTCCACTCGGTTCCCCTCCAGCATCATTAGTAAGTTGCATTAGCCGTGATTTGAGCTGAATGAGCTGTTTTTGAGAGTTCTGATATTTACCCCTACTCCATTTACTCAGTGCGTCACTTACCATCCGCAGTTTCCCGACTAAGTTATTCTGGTTTAGGCATTCATCCGCCCATGTTTGCTTAATCACATCAGCGCATTCAGGTTCTTCTAGCTAGAATGCTTCTAATTTGAAGCGCCGCCGTCGTGGTTTTTCAGCCTTATCAATTTCCAGTAATAACGGGCTGTGATCTGAGCCTATGGCAGGTAGAGCATACACTTCCGCATGTAGAAATGCAATTCTCCAGTCAAGATTACACACGGCCCTGTCTAGCCTTTTCTTTACTAGGTCAGTTCCTTCCCTTTTATTGGACCAGGTATACGCACACCCCTTGCTTTCAATGTCCATAAAGGAGCAATCATCCAGGAAGTCCCGAAACGCCTGAATTCTATATCTGTCCACTTCTCGTAGTCCAATCTTCTCCCATTGATAGAGTACTTCATTAAAGTCTCCCATGCATAACCATGGGAGGGTGTTGCTGGAGGAGGTGGAGCTTAATGTGTGCCAAAGTTGCTGTCTCTCTTGGAAATTAGTTGGGGCATGTAGAAATGATATTCGCATGATTGTACCCTTACTTAAAATCTTGCATTTGATATCAATGAGTTCCTCGAGCTAAAATCCACTTCTACTTCAACCTCGTCATCCTACATCAAAGCTAGGCCTCCCGCAATGCCAATTGGTTCGATGAGAAATGAGTGAGTAAACTTAAGCCGTTTTCGTACTCCTTCCACTATATGTCCTTTATTTTTGGTTTCCATTAGAAAAACCAGATTGGGCCTTTCATGAACCACAAGGGCTCTAAGGTGACGAACTGTCAAGGGTGTGCCCAACCCTTGACAGTTCCAGCTTAGGATCCTCATCGATGCTGCGGTGGCTTATTAGGGCTAGCCACCAAAGCCCGTGATTGGACACCTTCCCATAGCTGGATTGGGGCGTCCGTGAGTTGCTCCTCATTTACAACCAGGGTAGGAGAAGGTTGCTTCTCATAGGGATTGACACGTTTCTTTTTTTTTTTACTAGGGTCTTATAGGTATGCTTCTCTTTTTTCAAACACCCAGTATACACCTCATTGGCTACTGAATTGTGGATTAGTGAGGGATTTCCTACTGCTCTCTTACCTTTGCTGGTTGCTGGATGGTCTGCCATTTCCATGTATGTCGTGTTCTCAGTTTCAGCAGGCTGAACTAAGACTATAGCCATCGAGTTCTGTTTTGCCTCTCCTGTATTATGATGCTCCTTAGTGGGAATGATAGGTTGGGTGGATTCCTCTTCGTCAATAGCAATGGAGGGGTTTATTTCCCCATAAAAGGCCTTCCAGAATTGGCTCGTTTCTCTGACTTCCGCCTTTAACCACGACCCATAGCGACCCGGTTTGTCCTGTGGTAGTCCTGATTCTTCATAAGGTATATCTGGACAATAGTTTGCATAGTGCCCTATTTTGCCACAGGAGTAGCAAAAATGAGGGAGGCGTTCATATTTGAAGTCTAACCACCATTTTTTACTTCCAAAGCTGATAATTGTTCCTGTTTGCAGAGGCCGAGACAGGTCCAATCGGACTTTTGCCTTTCCAATTTTGCGGGAATTAGTGGTTCTAGCCTCGAATTTGATCTCTTCGACGACACCCAGCTTTGAGGCTATTTGATGCATAGAGGCTTCATTAACTTTGGCTCGAGGAAGACCAAGTATGTGCACCCAGAACGCATAGTGCGTAAACTCGTAACAATGTTCAGGTATAGTCGGATCCCCCTCTTGTAATACTAAGAGGTTACTTGCAAAGGACCATGATCCCGAATCGATTACTCTCCGTTTCTCTTCTGCTGAGCTGAATGTAAAAGTGAAATAACCAGGCTCTAGCACCTCACATTTAACAGTATCTGTTTTCCATGCTTTTCTCATTGTATTAAGAAATGCCTGGACATTAACATTAGGCTTTGAGTACAGTTTACCATAAAGGGTGCGTTCACTTACTTGTTGCTCTTCCACAGGGATTTCCTCATCTAGTTCGGTTACTACAGCCTCAGACCACAGATCGCCCATACTTCGACATAAAGCTGCCATTCTGAGTTGGGTTTCTTCCATTTCTGTTGTTGCTGGATGTTTGGTTTGTTGTGAGCTTGTTTGGAGCATGGAGTGAAGGGAGCTCAGTGTTGATGCTGAAGCTACATTCTGGGCAGAATGGGTGGGCTGAACCCTAATACCACAGATTCCAAATGTCGCTACTCCAGTGGGAAAGGGCTAATATTTCCATGGGTTCAAGGCGTGGAGAGTGGGATTTTGGGGGAGGATCGAGGTGTCACCTGGAGATCAAGACTCCACAGTCTCCGCATGGTGAGGATTGCACTCCCAAGCTTCCGTAGAGAGCAGGATGCTAATCGGGTGGGAGATGGGTTGATGAATCCATGGATTCAGGGTGAGGAAATTAGGGTTTTTTGGGGATGAAACTAGCTATCACCAGAGGGATAGGGGGGAGCTCACACAGGGTGAGAGAATTTAATCCATTGGTTGAAATTAGCAAAATCTTACAACCAGAATGTCTAAACTTACAACTAAATTGTTGCAAGTGCCCCTACCCACAACTACTCTCGCTCCCGCTCCCACTCCCACTCCTGTAGTCACTCCCGTTCTTGTAACCCCTCCCGCACAAGTGCCTGCCCCTACTACTAGGGTTGCGATCGTTGCTTCACCTGCCACCGCCCCTGCCCTACAGTAGCCGCCTAGCTTTCCAAAGTTGCCTAGGTGGCATCCCAGGCCAGTTGGGAGCCAATAGGGTTGTTGCTGTCTGGTTGAAACACCGATCAAGATACGCCCATTGTTGTGCGACAACTCCTCCAATAAAAATAGCTGAGAGAAGGTTACTCCTTGTTGCTGCTGCTGCCGTTGAGCATATGTTCCTCCAACTTGCAGGTCGATTTGTCATGGTATTCTGTTATTCAACCAGATCGTCGTGGAAATGACGTGAATGCATTGACCAAGACCTTAGGACAAATGCCACCTTGGAACAGTGCATTGCATTTGTCCCAATGACAGTATGCTACTCATATCGGACTATGGTATGGTCCATAAATAAACGCATGAGATTGGGACGATCACCATCAAAGGTAGTGTAATAATGTTCCGTGAAGACATGTATTCTCTTGAATGTATTCACTGAGAAATCTAGGGACGAAAAGGCGGAGCGAGGGGAGATGAGATGGGCGAATAAACCGCAAGAAACCCTAACGGAAAAAGTGGTCGCTGCGAGGGGGAGAAACCTGGGGAAGAATAGAATACGAGATAGAAAACTGGGCCAACCTTAAGGCCCACTTGGATTAATGCAAACTGGCCCACGAACTTTTTTCTTTTAAAAATCCACCCCCGGCCCACTTAAGGTTCTAACCCACTCATCCACAGTCCACCGTGCAAACCATCCCAAAGCCCATCTTCCATTTTTTATATATATATTTTTTCTATCTTTGATTTTTCCCTTTTGTGGGGTTTTTTCCTCTTTTATTTTGTTAGTGTATATTAATAGGCACACTAAGCAAAGTAAAATGCCAAAGGTGTCGGCCAAATGTAGAGACTACTCCTGGATGCCACTGCTGAGCTAGCCGGAGGCACCGGGGCCCCATGAGAAGAGCTGGACAGCAGCGGTGGCGGCGTTGAGGTGGAGGTGGTGGTGGTGGTGGTGGTGGAGGAGGAGGAGGAGGAGGGGGAGTTTGGTGGAGCGAGGGAGGCGAGGCGTTGCCTAACGAGCGACATAGACGGGGCGGGCTTTGAGTTGGAAGTCCGTGTGAGTTAATGAAATTTTTTCTGGTGAGGGGTTTTGCGAGGTTTTAAGCTGGAGCCCACTTCTCATTGGATCAATTTGGGATGTGATCCATGCAGTTCAAAGTGCTCTTTTTCTTTCATTGTTAGCGATAATGTGTGTGTATATATATATATGACAAGTAAGTCAAATAAAATTGCTAATTTCACGTGAGATTTGATAACTTCAACAAAAATGAGTAATTTGATGGCGAAGGAAAAGTAAATTGTTAAACTAGTAGATGATTTTAAAACGACATAATAATAATTTCTGAATATTGATTCAAATAATAGTAAGTAATCTAATAGTAATTTGTACTTATCATTAATACCTAGATAAAGTGAGTACCTAAAAAATGGTTGTTAGCAAACTTATATGTTTCAATAACTATGGCAAAAGAAATTCACCGGTCACTAGTTTTTAGTGTACCTTGTTGTCATTTTTAAAATCAAAGGAGGAATAGGAAATTTATTTTATAAGAAAATTTTCTTTTCACGAGGCTCTTATGGTTCTAACTTTGGGATATGTTAAGGTCATCCTTTCAGCTTGTATGACTGAAAATAAATTAACTTTTCAAAGGGAGAAAAGAGGTAATTTTATGGTTCAATCGTTTTATGTCTAGTTGGATCAAACTCAATTTTGATGGGACCTCTAAAAGAAATCGACTTCGGTTGTTCGTAATAATTAAGCAATTGGCTTGTGGGGATCGCATAAACTGTGCATGTGTGCTCTCCACTCACGGTAGAACTTTGGGGGTATTAATTTGAGTCTCAAAATGGCCATCTCATTGGGATTGTAGAGGTGGACTCTCAAGAGGTCATTGTCCTTTCCCAAACTGGAAAAATGTTAGAATATTTCCGACATGTCAAATCATACATACTTTTAGGGAAACAAACTTATGTGCAAGTTGATTAACATATTGGGTACTTCAAACTTGTTATGTAAATAACACTCTAATATTAGATAGACCATTGAAAAATTTACTTAATTTGTTAGTTTTATCAACAGAGTAATAGTGTAACTTCGATCTTTACCACATTTTCTTACCCAAAAAAAATATATAGTTTTGTATACAAATGAGTAACTTTAACAAAAATGGATAAGCTATTTGAGACGGCAGTTTGAAATTGATAAAATAGAGATTCGTTTATTAGCTCAAATAGAAAATTAGCAATCTAAAACCAATTGGTAATTTCATTAAAAAAAAAATCTATTGGGTCTCTCCTTTGATAATTACTCCATGGTGGGACGAAATTCAATTGAAAATTGGAAATGCTACAAGACCATCCACCATCGCCAAGAGCATGTTGAAATATCTCAAGTGCTTCCATTGAGCAATTACCATTTGCGGCCGATACACAAGAGTGCACAACAACATGATTTACAAGAGATCCGCCGATTTCTCCGACCTATAGCTAGTAAACAAATTCTGTGGTGCACCTACCAACTCAGCCATCAAGCAACGCAAACCTTACGAGAAGAAGAAATGGCGATGACTGCACACAACAAAATAATGCGCTTCAATCTTTTCCAAGAATTACTAGAGCCATTCTTATGGATCTATGCAAGCATCGAGTAGCTTCCACTCCTCACTTGCTTCCTCTGGTTTCTGCACAGAAACAAGGAGACATCCGGATTTGAGTTGATAGGTCTAAGAAAGTTTATTCTAGGACCAAAATATATTTGCATAGACCCATTAGAAAACTACATGATCACATTCCCACCGAGCAGTTAATGGAAGAGAAACAAGGATGCTCTCAATTCGCCCTTCTGTCTTCAGTCCAAATGTTGTGCCCCGATCATAAACGTACAATTTTGGAAAGGGAACATATTTATGAGGATTAGAGGGGAAAAACAGAAAATCTTCTAATTATGCTCCGAGGAGCAAAGGTGTGATACCCAACCTCCTAAGCATTTGAGATAGATGGCTATTGGCTAGGAAAAGTTATATGGCCATAAGATAAATGATTTCCTCGAGTACTTCCTAGCTCCTATAGAAAGTCAACGGTGGCCTAAATAATCAGTTTCAAAAAACTCCATTTCAGCCAGAAAAGGTCAGCAGACAATAGCAAAAGTTCCAATTGGTCTATGATGGAGAATAGTGACTAAATAAACAGAGGAACAACACATTGCCACTGCTACTAATATAATGCCATGCAGATCGCAATGATCTCTCACAGAGACTGCATCTATAGCAATTATGATATAGAAATGCAGAAAGCTCCAATAATCTCTCATGTCCTCTAAATTAGACTGCATTTCACTCTGCTACATGCCACATCTATTGACAGAGAAGTGAGAACCATGAAAACCCAACCACTTTGACCACCACAGGTGTGCCATCATTTACGAAACAAACATGAATAAGTCTTGTGCTGATAAAAACTATCAAGAAGCGTTGAATAACCCCAAAAAATCGTAAAAAGGGCAATATTGGCAATTTAGCTAGCCATTACAACAATTGGAACTTCAATCTCACAACTTACATCTACTGCCTACACATATTGGTGAACTCTTAAAATCCTCAAGAAGTGACATCTTGTTATTAAGGAACAAATTAACATGCGAATGTCTCTCTTTTCCTTTTGCAATTTTTTGGGCCATTCCAACCAGGTTGATCTTAGAAGATCCATAAAGGCTAAAGCAAATGTTATGGCATGCATGCAGAAAGACTTAATTGTCAATCTTCATACCAGAATTCCGCACTCTGACCAGGTAAATTAGTGAAATGAGGACATCCGGCAAGTTCAACAATGTGTCATAGACCAAAGATACTCATAAATGAAGTCCATATATTTCCGAAGAAGTGGATATTCAAATTCCCTACAATCCCTAATGCCCCTTGCCTGTTAATGTATTCACCAATTAAATAATATCTATTATGCAGAAAGCCAGCACTAAACACTAGGGGTGTCAATGGTTCGGTTCGGTTCGGTTTTCTGAGAAAACCGAACCGAACCGAACCGATAAGGATGTGCAATGAACCGAACCGAAATCCAAACCGAACAGAACCGAAAATTTCGGTTCGGTTCGGTTCGGTTCGGTTTGGTTTTTCGGTTTTGACTTTTTAAAAAAAATATATCAATTATGGGAACCCCTCTTTTCTCTATTTGTCCTCATTAATTACAGGAATTTCACATCAATAACAAAATCCGCTCTTTACATGTCCATATTTAAGCTTCGAATCAATCATTACATCCGGAAATCAAAGAAAAGTACTTAGCAGCTTCAAAATATAAACCAGCACTGCAAGAAATAGGAGGGTCCTTTTGCAAGTCCTTCAACTCCTTGTTAATCCGCTTCGAAGCCATCCCAAAATCAAGAGCTCCTGGAGCCTCTATTTCCTGCTTTAAGCTGTTCAAAACTGGAGTGGACAGAGAGATACAAGCTTTAATCTTACTGATGGTAACAGCTTTTAACATAACAAGTTACAAAAATATGTGTTAAAAGCCATAAGTTCGAGATTACTTCAATGGCATTGGAGTCATTATATCTGCACATATTTGAAAGCATGATGGCTAAAAGTACAAGGTCGATAAGTGACCCCGCTTTATAGAACCCAAGAATCCACCTCAATGAGCTTAGTACTCGACAAGAAAAAACCAGAGAGGAAAATACTAAAAGAGAAAGAAAGGCTTTCCAGGCGGAAGCAAATTGAAGCTGGATGCTTCTGCTCAAAAACATAAGTAGCTACAGCCGCTTCTATTACAGGAGGTGGAACTATATAGTATGCTCATCGGAGAAATAATCAGAACAAGCATCTGCATGTAAAATCAACTTCAGACATCATTGAAGGTTGATAGTCGAAGTTCCAAACATTGACGAGTGCACAATCCCGCTAGCTATTTACAATTTTGGACAACGACTTCCATTTCATGGCGTGTTAATGACCTAAGCTACTTAACATCCCTGATACTCCAATTTAGAGACAAAACAATCATATCAGTTTATATCTACGTATAATTTCTCTACTTACTCCCAAAGTGTACATGGAGATGATCACAGTTTCGTGGTAGTGTCCTTATCCTAGGCATCTAGTATATTGGACACATGCTCCAGTCCGGACAAAAGCTAAAATCTCATATTGCAATGACTATTTAATCCACAGAAGCCTATACCCCATCAAATCTTAGACAAGGGAAGGAAAGATCTATGTAAGCCGTCCACGATCAGACAGCAAGGTTTCTGAGTCTATGACATATCAATAAGTAGCAGCGAGACAACATAAATAAAAAGAGAAAGGTAGAAGTTCGAGCCTTCGTGAAGTCAACTAACTCAGAAAAATCATTAGCCCCAAATTGAGAATAAAAGTTATATATTGACTGTTACGAGCTGAACTTTGCTTCTCAAACACATCCGTCCAAGCAAAGGCTGAATCTTTCCTAGCATTTCGTGGATTATAACCATCAACACGTCCCATCTCGTACATCAAGGTAGGTCGGTTTTTCTTTCACGTGAAAACAGATATGAAAATCAAGATACTTCAATCACCAAGAAGTGAATGCGCGAAATGATCATATAACAAAACTACTTCCGGTTGGGACTTCCGAATTTTAAAAGAATTTCATCTTGATTAACCCTAATGATGTCCCTCGAATATGGCACAACCATGCAGATGAAAGATTGAGGGGCATCAGGACTTTTGACAAAGTGGAACCAAATGTGATGTTTTCTTATTATGGGGCCAGAAATAAACATAGATTATCCACTAAAAGGGTATATGTAAATAACATATTGCACTCTCAGCGCTATGCAATAATCTAACTCTTCCACAAACATCCAAATTCACCTAATTAAGCATGTGAAACCTACAAGATCCAGTTTACAGAAGAAGACAAATTAAAAAGCAACAAATCGGTTATCATACCGCCCATCCAAGGCCCGGATGGCACTAGAGGCCTCTTCAGAAGAGGTATAAGTGACAAAGCCAAATCCTCTTGACCTACCAGTTTCACGATCCAGAATCACTCTTGCTGCAATGATGATCATCTTAATCAGTACAAACTATATTTTCCATCCATAAGCACAAATTCGTATGTACCCAAAACTTATGCATGATATACCAACTTCCCGCAATTCTTAGGAAGAGATCTGTTTTTTTCTCCCGGGCCGAGAAGATAATCTGGTTTCACTCGTATTAATGCTACTAACATTATTACGCCTAGGCACCGAGACATTTCCATTTCACAAAGATTCTAATGCAGTGTTGACTTCATGAAGTTTACAGAGAGTTTGACGAGCTCGGCATACTTGCACCTCATGCTCAGAGAGCCCCAATTGTGAGCTCAGAAACACCAATACCAAGCCTGTGATTATATGTAACTTAACAAAAGTACAAAAATGCACTACCTTCAATGACTTCCCCATACTTAGCAAATGCTTCTGTCAAACCTTGCTGATCAGTGCCATATGAGAGTCCTGCACATGAACATCCAAGAAACTCAATATTGAAGGGAAAAATCGATTCTGAAATTGTTAACTTGGGAAAGAAGACGGGATCCACCTCCAAGCTAAATAAAAACATATGATTGTCCAAGGGATAACACAAACAATCAACTCCAATTTCAGCTCGGCACACATAGCACATGCAAATGAAAAGCCAGCAAGCCGCAACATATAACAAACAGTTCTATTCTCGCAGATATTTGCTTTGAGGACTCTCACAACAAGGAAAGACAAAAAATGAGAAGGTAGAGGGATAGGAAATGAGGCAAAACGACAAAGACTAACATATCTTCAGAAAAGACTCATTTCAACGATTCAAACAAAGATCAGGAAATCCCACCATCCAATGCGAAAAAAGCCTATTGATCTGGATGCTTACCCTGTATCTGACCATGCTCTGCATAGCAGCTCGAGAGATGCAAATACACAAACTCAAGCACTGCCTGATGTAAAACGTTTCCACATTCAAAACCCCATCCCATCGCTTCTCACTCTAGAAAGAAACCGGCAGTCCTTTCAACCATTCACTCACCAAAAAGAAGATGCACATATTGTAAAACTAAAGAGAAAATTCACAGAAAAAGGGCTATCCTAATGCCAACAAGACGCATGTGGGTTACAATTACAGGGGAAGAATAATCATTCTACTAAGGAAATAAACAAGGCGACACCCATACCCATTACTAGCGAATCGAGCTCGGATTCGGGCTCGATGTTAGGGTTTTGGCCGGGAGGACGAACCCGAAGCGGGATCCGACATGGGTTCGGAGGAGGAAGGTGAGCAGAGCCGGGCGAGGGTGACGGACGGGAACCGTTCGGATCGAGCGAGAGACGAAGACGACCAAGTGAGCGAGCGAGTGAGAGAGAGACGGAGATGGGTCAAGTCGGAGGCGGAGGTGGAGGCGATCAAGTCAGAGGCGGAGACGGCTCGCGCCGGAGATGGAGGCGGAGGCCGATCGGCTGGAGACAGAAGTGGAGGCGGAGGCTGATCGCGCCGGAGATGGAGGCGGATCGTGACAAAGACGGAGGCAAGAACGACCAAGCACGAGAGATAGAGGGAGACTATCAAGAGAGAGATTTTGAGTAAGAATTTTTTATTTGCTAATTTTTAATCGGTCCATTTTGGTTAACCGATTTGTTTCGGTTAACCGAATTGGAATAGGAGATATAATTTAATTTTTTGGTTAACCGAACCGGAAACCGAACCGAACCGAAAACGCACAAAATTTCGGTTCGGTTCGGTTCGGTTTCCGGTTCGGTTCTTGACACCCCTACTAAACACAAATGTGCATGAACTGAAATTAGCAAAAGCTTTCAGCTGGCTACAACTGTACAACTGGAATGTCACAATCTATAACAGAAAAGCAGGCAATTTATACCAGTTTTAGCCCAGAAGAAGTACAAACTCACCCTCCCCCGCGTGCACCGCCCTGCCTGCCTGCTCTCCCACGTGGACGCCCCCACCCACAGCCGCTGTGCCTGCACCCGGCTGGTGCCACCTTAGCTTCTCCTTCTACCGCCCCTGCCGTGTGGGCTACTGCCAAGGAAGCCTCGGCTCCTCCTGCCAACGCCTCCGGCTCCAGGGTTAATGCTTGTCGTTCACGAGTCCGGAACGCCGAGGTCACAATACACAGTTCGCGGTCGGCCAACTCCTCCAAAAGAAAGTGCTGATCACGAGGTAGGAATACATTATAAAACTAAACAATATATTCGTGCAAGTAACTAAACCAACCAGCTCACTAAACTAAACCAATTAAGTATACCTCAGAGAAGAGGTTATTCCCTGCTGCCGGGAACAATATATTCCTGCAATGCCATTATACAGCCCGATCATCCTGGAAATCCCGCAAATGTTATGTCAGCATCGACACAAACCCTCATAAAATACGGCAATGGCAGCTATGCCAGCGACGGTGTTCTCCTCATATTGGACTATAGAATCCTTCCTAAAAAAACTCATTATCTGCGGCCAACCATGGTCAAAGAATGTGTAATACTGGCCCACAAAAAAAAAAAAAAAAAAAACTATTGCCTTCATCCATTATGAAAAATCTAGGGGAAGAAGAAGGCGGAGCGAGGGGAAGAAGAGATCGGAGAAAAACTCCAAGGGAAGTAGAGGTGGAGCGAGGGGAAGATACTAAGGGATGGAGAGAAAAAGTCTAAGGACAAAGAGAAAACAAAATCCTAAACTTGAGATTGCTTTCGATTGTTCGGATTTGAATTGGGATATGATAAGATGAAGTGCGATTAGAAATCCTCTCAATATCCTCCGAATTATAAAAAATCCTGTCATGTGTTTAGTGTAATTTGGAAAGGATATTTTTCAAAATTTTAAAAATCTTCTAAATATCTCTTTGATCATCGTTGTGCCTCCTGCCCTTTTCATGCTTTCACTGTTTCACTAACCACCGGAGGAAGCTCCTCTCTCTCATAGCCCGGTGAGCGAAATCGACTCATGTGAGGGATATTGCGAGAGATCTTAACTCATGTTTAATCCCAAACTGCCCTAAATTTTTTTTAATTAAAAATAAATCCCAATTTTTATTTGAGTTCGAAATATATCCCTGCTCAATTTACAATTTATAATAATATCAATTATATTAAATTTCGAATATTATCTCTCTCTTTTTGAATTTTTTGTTCATATTATATTTTATTATATTTTCAATTTCTTATTTGTTAAAAATTTATTTGTTCTATTTGTATTTGAATTCTATTTATTTATGGTGCTATCCACATGTACAGCAAAGATAAGAGAATTCTGGATTGATTTACTTGATATTCATTAAATAAAATCAAGACTTGTACAACCATCCCCATTAAATTTATAGGGATTGATTTTATTTCTTTTGGTGACGGAATATATTTTATGAGATTGATGAGAATATATTTTGACATTGTTGGTTGACAAATAATGCAATCCTTGCTAACAAGACGCAGGTTACACTCAAACAAACATGGCCCTCGCCGAAGGCGGAAGTTAACTATGGATATTCCACGTCGTGACGAGGATTGTTAGCAAAGTTTGCTTTAAGTCTGCATTGCTACCCTAGCAAAGTTTCTAGGACCAAATCTCTTGGTCGGATTTTTTTGGTTTTTTTTTTTTAATAATTTTTTTAAGGGAGTGCGACCACGATTCCAAATAAAAAGCGAAAAGAAAAACAAAAAATAAACCACAGACTCTCTCGCCTCAAGGATAGATTCTAGGGTTTTCTTCTGCATGGCTGAAGCACAGGACCAGAAGGGCGAGATTACAACGACGAACGATCGATCGAGAGAAGATGGATCCGGCAATGGCGGAGGCCAAGCGGTTCATGGAGGACTACCACAGGATGTTCGATGCGAACCGGGTGGACTTGGTGAACCTGTACCGAGACAAGTCGGCAATGACCTTCGACGGCCAGAAGATCCAGGGCAAGGAGGCTATCCTCGCCAAACTCACCTCCCTTCAGCGGTGCCAGCTCCGAATTGACAACATTGACTGCGTGCCCGACGGCCTCAAGGGCAGTGGTGCACTCGTCATGGTCACTGGCTACATGCCAGACGGCAGGCAGGATGCCTTCCCTTTCGGCGAGGTCTTTCTCATGGTTTGGATGAGATGGCATTTTTGTTAGTTGATTGAATATCACCTCAGGCTATCCCGAGTATCTATTCATCAGATGATCTATAGCAGAACCTAATTGGAGTTGCTCTGATCAAGTTTAAAAAATGAAGAGATGCCTAAAGAAATTTACCTTTTTTTTTTTTTTCAAGTCATTATTTCTTGTGAATTCTTTTCAATTTCCTCTCTCAAATTGGACCCGTACTCCTCAATCAATCAATCAATCATATCGCGTATTGCATTTTCAGTAACATCTCAGGTTTGTCTAACACTCTGCTGCGATTCTGCTCTCAGACGATTCTGTTGGTTCCTACACCACAAGGAAGCTTTTATATATTGCTCCAAATTTGGACGACCTATTATTGGAGACTAAAGCCAATTGACCACCTAATAGTATGGTCTATTGGTCCGGTGCCAGCTGACTTATTGTTGCCAGCTCAGGATCAGGATCTATGATATTTTGGATTCAACAAGCCTGAGACCGCATCAGGACTGTCCAAGACGAACCGTTTTTTCTAGGCTTCACGGAGGACGTGAGGAGTTTCAGTCTGTGTTATTTTCAATGTCCTGTTTCAAACAGATTGTCTATATCTTTTGTAAGATAGAACCGTGGATGTCTAAGTGAAGTTCATGTTCGAATTGGGTCTGCCTATGTCAGATTGCTATTTATATTTAGGTTCCCCTCTCCCTTGTGGTCGAAAAGAAGAATTGCATATTGTCTATACCTAGGTACTAGTTGAATATTTTGGAGCTTGGGCTTGTAGGAAGAGCGAACATTTTTTCTCCGAGCCGCTTTCCTTGTGCTGCAAATTGCAGCATTTCACCAGTGTTGCTGTTGTGGAATCTAAACGCTAGTTTCTGCACTGGTTTGGTGGCACTTAGATATTGCTGTGTAAAACAGAAATAGCTTAACCAATTGAGCTTTTGGAAATCCTGAAAAATTTGTTGTGCTTCACTGTTTGCGCAACAAGGTGGGAAACTGAGTTCGATGGGCTAATAACTCCTTTGAGTGTAACATTTTGGGCATCGTGATTAATGTTTTGGCCGAAGATATAACCGCTGCAACATGAGGATGAAAAGACTGACTTTGAGATGACCACATTGTAGCGAAGCCAGACGACAACTGTGGACCTTTTTTTCTTTGGTCATTAAAAACATTTTATTCATTACTAAGTAGAAAATGCACCATAAGATAAGACCAAAGAGAGTGAGGGGGTTTAGTCAGCCAATCCAGGCCGAGAGAGTTGGTTCCGTGCGCATTTGCCATTCAATCCGTGGTTTGATTTGCTTCTTGGGAGTAATAAGTGATGGACACACCATTTATTCGGTCCATAAGTGTTTTTGCAGTCTAGCATCGCAGACTGACCGGCCCAGGAATTTCGGTCTGGCCCATCACTGAGTTCACTTTGGTCAAATTGTCCGACGCCAGCAGCACTTGCACTTTTGTACTTCTGCTCACTTTTCCTAACGCACACAAGCTCCTCTTCCACAACTGCCAGTCCTTCCTGCACCGTAAGGGTTTCCATGATGAGGGTGGGAGAGTGGAATTTCTTGGCGAAACCACCAACAAGCAAGGCCTTGGGAGTCTTTACACACACCGACGACGGCATCCACCCTCGATTCGCTGCAACAAGATCTGTCGACATTCAATTTCCAACAGCCCACATGTGGCAGCGTCTAGTAATCGGGTGAGTCTTCGCATCCTTTCGGCCTCAGGTCATTGTTGATCTTCCTTATGGAACTCGTCCGCTTACCGGTGCAACTCGTCATGATTCATCAGCTTCTCCGTTATAGACGCCACCGTCTTCCGACTTCTGCAGCTTGTGCTGATGCGGATCTGCCGGTGCCGGCGGCAAGGCCTCTGCCTGAGCCACCACCACAACTATCGGCAGTGAATCCTACGTGTTGCTCTTCTTCAGCTGCCACGTTGCGGGCCTCCCCTGGTTCTCCATGATTGCCTTCCAAACAGAGTCTAGTGAGTCATCTGCTTCTTCGGGTTTCGGTGAGCCCACCTTCTCTTCCCTGGCGGTTTTCCTGGTAATCTCGGTGGATTTTCCCGAGAGAGCCTCGTCGTCGGAATTTTCTGTGATGGATCCACGTTCTTGTTGACAGAAGCCACTGGCGCCATGGGCTTGATCACTTCTTCTTGCTGTTCCTGATTTTGAGTAAAGGTGACAATTTTTCCATTCTTGATCTTGACGGTGGGACTCTTTGGTGGCTTCATGTGAAGAAGTGACCTCAAAGACTTCTGCTTCATCTTCGTAAATTTTGAATCCAAATTTCAGATTCAGACTCTTTTCTGTGTGGAGGAGAGCCTTTCTCACAGGTTTGATGATCTGGCTTTGGTGGTGGAAGGTGGATGAAGCAACATTGGCGACAATAATGAAGTTAAGGAGGGAATGAATGCAAGGTGGGGAGAGAAAGGCCTTGATGGAGCTCCAGAAGCAGGGGATAGTGGAGATGAGGAAGGTTAGAAGTGTATGGGATCACTGCAATCTTGAACAGGATGAGGCAGGACCCAATTCCTATACAGATTAGTGCTATCTCGATAGACCAGATTGTGGTCTCAAATGTTGAAGCCTGTGACCATATTCTGCGTGGATCATCCATTCTTTTAGTCCTAATAACAATAAATCTTGATTCTATTGAAACAGTGATTTTCTCAAAAAATTCAAACCCAAACTTAGAAAAGAGAATTGGGAATCTTAGAGATTCTTGATGTAAAATGATAAAGGAGGGAGATTCAAGAGATTCTGATGAACGCTAGAAAGCCATTGAATTGCTCTTGGTTGTCCTATCCATTTTTTAGATCTTATTCCCACCTTGTTTTATTGCTCTTTCTCGTGGTATTCCGGGGTGCTATACCTCGGAAGGTATGAAGCCAAGGAAGTAATCTGCTCGCCACCAGCTCTGATTTTAGCACTGAGAAAAGGAAATGCCCTGAAATAGCTTTTAAAACTGCCATTTTCCCTAGGAAATTCATCAACTCTAAAAATTACAGGTTGACTCTACAAACCCAGCTAGGAAGACGAGTAGGGGTGAGTATGGTCTGGGTTGGGTTGGTCTAGCACCTAACTTAGGGACCAATCTGCACAGTATTGGTTTCTAATTTTTGGGACTAAAGATCAACCTTGTTGAGCTTGGGACCAAAGACCGAACAATCCTATAGGTTCTGTTTAATTCCAAGGTTGACTCGAGGCCAATTAATTTACTTGGCGACAAATGAGGCCACCGAAGAGAGGTGAGCAGCGCGAGCATCGAGTGGTGAGTGTCGATTGTCTGCAATGAGTAGGGTGAGTGTTGAGCGGCGAGCAGGACGAGGTTACTCAAAGTGAAGTTGTTACTTTCAATTTTACTTGGAAAATTAAAGGGGATAAAAAAGAAAGAAAAGGATAGGAGTATTGGAGGTGGAGGAGGAGAACGCCATTTAACGCTATTTAAGTTAGGGTTTTCTTTTTAAAATAAAAATATATATAATATATGATATATCTAAAAGATGTTATATATAATATATAATATATACAGTTAGAGTTGGTCCAGGTTAAACCAATCCTAAACTTTTAAGACTGAGGATCAACCCACACAGTGCTGATCCAAGGATCCTAAGACCAAGGACCGACTTAGTCACCCTGAGAACTAGACCAATATCGATAGGGTTGGGCTGATCCAGGGCTAGTCTAAGGTTGACCCTCGACTGTAAGAGAGAATTCCTAAGACACCATGCACAGATGAAATGTCTTTAATAGATGAAACAGACATATCGCTGTAAACCTTAATGACAACCTCTGCAAGCAAGTTCAAAATTCTTGGGCAGATAGGAAAAGGGATAAGAAACCTCCAAAACAATATAAGAGGACATTGCTCACAAAAGCGAAGGAAAGCAAGAAGAAGCAAATGGGGCTTCGCAAACACCAACCCTTCTCAAGCACTGCATAGGGACAAAAACTAGAAGAAAGAACATGAACTAACGCAGCATGCAAAGGCAAGCAAGAACCTATCAGCAACTATATATGCCCCTATCAGCAACTATATATTTCACAAAATGAAAGGACTATTTACATTTCAAATGGAAGAAAGCAAGGTACATGACGCAATCTGTAATCTCAGTTCTTATGTCAAGGTCCAAGGGAGCTACTTTAGCTTTGAGATTCCATGGCAATGGTACATCCGCAATTAGAAGGTCCTAGAATAGAATGCGACCCATATATTGTTCCAATCATCTCCACATCTCTTAGAATCACATACTAGTTATCTGGCACAAAATACTTCTGCTACTCTAGATGGTGGTAAATGGAGAGGGAAGAATAAAACTTAAGACAATCATCTAATTATGCTTCAAGGATCAAAAGTGCTCACCTCCTAAGCATTTGAGATAGATGGCTATTGGCTAGGAAAAGTTTTATGGCCATAAGATAAACGATTTCCTCGAGTACTTCCTAGTTCCTATAGAAAGTCAATGGTGGCCTAAATAATCAGTTTTTAAAAACTCTATTTCAGTCGGACAAGGTCATTATACAAGAGCAAAAGTTCCAATTGGTCTATGATGGAGAAGTTAGAGACTAGATACACAGAGGAACAACACATTGCCACTGTTACCAATACAATGCTATGCATATCACAACGATCTCCCACAAAGATTGCACCTATAGCAACTGAGCAATAATGATCTACAAATGCAGAAAGCTCCAATAATCTCATGTCCTCTAGATTATATTGCATATCACTCTGCTACATATCACATGTATGGATAGAGAAGTGAGAAACATAAAAACCCAACCACTTTGACCGCAACAATTGTACCATCGTTTAAGAAACAAACATGAATAAGCCTTGTGCAGATATAAAAGCTATCAAGAAGCATTGAATAACCCACAAAAAATGTAAAAGGGGCAATATTGGTAATTTAGCTAGCCACTACAATAACTGGAACTTCAATCTCACAACTTACATCTACTGTCTAAACATATTGGTGAACGCTCAAAATCCTCAAGAAATGACATCTAGTCATTAAGGAACAAATTAACATGCAAATGTCTTTCTTTTCTTTATGCAATTTTTGGGCCATTCCAGCATTGATCCTAGAAGGTCCATAAAGACTAAAGCAAAAGTTATGGCATGCATGCAGAAAGGCTTAATTGTCAATCTTCAGACCAGCATTCCACATTCCACACTCTGACTAGGTAAATTAGTGGATGAGGACTTCCAGCAAGTTCAACAATGTGTCATACAAAGATAGTTAGAAATGAAGTCAATCTATTTCCGAAGAAGTGGATTTCAAATTTCATACAATCCCTAATGCCCCTTGCCTGTTAATACATTCACCAGTTAAATAATAACTATCTAAGCAGAAAGCCAGAACTAAACACAAATGTCCTTCAATTGAAATTAGCAAATCCTTTTAGTCGGGTACAACCGGAATGTCATAATCCAACACAAAAGCAGGCAATCTAATGCAGTTTTAGCCCAGGAGAACCCAAGTGAGTGAAACTCACCCTCTCCCGCGTGCAGGGCCATGCCAATGGCCCACAGCCCCCACTCTCCGACGTGGCCGCCTCCACCCGCGTCCGCACCCAGCTGGCGCCACGTGAGCTTCTCCCTTTGGTGCCCCTGCCGTGTGGGCTGCTGCCAAGGAGCCCTCGGCTCCTCCTGCCAAAGCCTCCGCCTCCAGGGTTAATGCTGGTCGTTCTGTGACGTGAGTCCGGAACGCCGAGGTCACGATATACAGTTCGTCGTAGTAGAACAAATCCCTCTCCAAAAGATAGTGCTGATCCTTCTCCAAAAGAAAGTGCTGATCACGAGGTATGAATACATGTTCGTGCAAGGAACTACCTCACTAAACTAAACTAAACCAAACCAAGTATACCTCAGTGAAGAAGGAGGTTACTCCCATCTGCTGGATAAAGCACATCCCTCCAACTTGCACGACTATGCGATTATTCAGCCCGATCATCTTGGAAATCCTGCAAACGTTATGTCGGCATGTACCCAAACCCTCATAAAATGCGGCAATGGCAGCTCCGCCAACGATAGTGTTCTCCTCGTATTGGACTACCGAATCGTCCCTCAAAAGGCGACGGATGAGATGCGTCCGACCATAGTCAAAGTACGCGTAATACTGACCCACGAAAACATTTGCGCTCATGGCTGCATCCATCATGAGAAATGAAATCTAGGGGAAGAAGAGGGCGGAGCGAGGGAGAGGAGATCGGTGAGAAACCCTGAGGGAAGAAGAGGCGGAGCGAGGGGAAGATCTAGAGATGGAAAGAAACCTTGAGGTTGCGTTTGATCGTCAGAATTTAAATTGCAATAAGATAGGAGAATGTAGGATTAAAAAGTCTTCAAATATTCTTCGGATTGTAAAAAATCTTTTCCCATATTTGATGTGAACCAAGATAGGATTTAAATCTTTTCAAATTTCACTTGCTCAACTTTTGTAAAGAAATATATAATAAATAAATAAATAAATTATTGTGCATGAACATATTTTTTTAAAAAATTCTGGCCCATGAACATGTAAAAATAAAATAAAATGAGCCCCATGGCCCTCTTAAAGTTCTAATCCACTCTTCCCCAACCAACCGCGCAAGCCATCCCAAAGCCCATTTTCTATTTTATTTATTTTCTTTTCTCTCTTCGATTTTTCTCTTTTGTGGGTTTTTTTTGTCTCTTTAATTTTGTTAGTGTATGTTAATAGACAAAAGGAAAGTGACGGGTGTGACGAATTTGATGTAGCATCAATGAAAAAAGGGTGGTGAAGGGATATTTCCATGAGCTATGATTTTTTTGTCACTTGTCGCTAATTAAACCTTATGAAGTTTCCTTCTAATGTCAAATAGTGGGGGAGAGCTCAACTACTAATTCTAGAGGACGTAAGCCTAAATATGAGGAACATGGAATGGCATGGAATAAAGGGATGGTAGAGATGGATCCCACTCAGGGGATGGAGGCGAGATGATGACTACCGAATTACAAGTGCAATTCGAGATTGTGACGGCTAAGAGATGAACTTTAGGATGTATCAAGTGAACTATTCTAAACCACACAAAAACGAGACTTCAAAAGATGCTGACAGGCATGCGTGGATTGCGTCATCCCTTCTTTGATTCTTCTTACTTTGGACAACGCCATGCGAAGGGAGTAAATGAAGCATACGGGAGAACTATGAACCATAAAAGAGAAGGTTCCTTTCCCGTTTTTAGGCTTAGTAACCTGGAGTTATATGGAACGACTGTTGTCCCTACAAGTACTCTTCAATGTTTTTGTCCTCCCCCTAGCCCTGCGATGGTCATCTTTTATGAATCCCCGCAACGTCTCTTTTTGGAACAGGACAATCTGAGCCGATTGTAACCCCGTTTTTGGCTCCACTTTGACACCCATCGGACCATCAACTTTTGTGCATCATTTCGGATTCTTGCGGCGACTACACATTTTTCCGAGCTTCAAACTGCCTAGTATTCTATGGTTGAAGGTTACGCCCACATTCACCACCAACAGAAAAAACCTATTCGGCAAATGAAAGCCATTAAAGCAAAAGCTATATATATATATATATATATAAAAGTGGACACTCTGACCATAATTCCACACTTCGACCAATATATATAAGTGCACAAAAATTACTGCAAGTGCAACACTTGAAAGAGCCCTAATGTTAGAGAGTAGAGAATAAATTTACAAATATCTAGGGAATTGAGGATTTTGGTCTCAAGACTATTCTATCATCTTTTTGCAAAATTTCGAGATGATACTTCCCTATGTCTGTGCTAACTTTTTAATTCAATAAAGGACTCATCTACCTGATTTCACGTCATTTTAAACATCCTATAGAAGGGATTCTACCAAAATTAGCCAATTGCGCTGGAGCTTCACTGATGTAGGAAACTACATACTGTTATGAAGAGAAGGATGATAAGGTAATCAATCACTCAATTATTTCACAGAACCTAGGTTTATCACAAATGACGCACCAAAACCATAAAATATCTCCAAAACTAGAGTAACTAAATCTATCAATTCAATATTAGTTCTAATTCTAGCATTATCTACAAAATTACAATCTATACTTGCCACTGTATCTAGAAGACCAATAATCGACTAATAATCACAACTACCTGACCTGCCTTTGGGTTTGTCATGAAACCTAACAACTGTCCTTGATAACAAAATTTCTAAAGTATTTCTAAGAACTAGACGAGCACAGGTAATCTATTCTTAGTCTAGAATTTTCGCTCCTAAATTTCTTATCATAAGCAAGCGATGTTAATCCTGGCCTCAACAATTAAGTATTTCAACCACTTCAAGGAGTTGACTTGAGACAATATCATTACAAAATTAAAACTCTTGCTTACAAATGCTCCATAAGGGCTATTTACAATTTGATACACCAAAATGCTACTTCCTAAGAAGGACAAAGACTATAAGAAACATATGCAATTAACGGATAAATTCACTAGACTTTATGCATTTCTTACTTCTTACCAGTTATAGTTGCTGAAGTTGAACCTCTACAAGCAATAAAGATGAGATGCTCATTAGCAAATGCCTCGACCACTATAGGAAGTTTCTGACTCTGGATAGAAGAATGGCGCAATTGACCATGTCCACCATGACCCCAGGAGAACACCTTTCCATCATCTTATACAATGTACCATGAACTTACATCAAAATCGGAAAAAAAAAAAAAAAGCAAAAACTTATTCCCATAAAGAAATTCTTGCTTCTCGTTCCCTGCCATGAGTCCGAAACGCCGAGGTCACGATAAGCAGCTCGTCGTTGGCCAACTCCTTCTCCAAAGAAAGTGCTGATCATGAGTTATGAATACATTATTAAACTAAACAATATATTGATGCAAGTAACTAGGGTGATCGGGTCCAGGGTGGGTAGGGTCCAAACTTGGACCCTAAACCCGACCCTATTATAACTGGTTCCTCTTTTTTGGACCATGTACCCTACCCTATTTTTATTGGACCCTGCTTGTTTTCATTGGAACCTGTTTTGCAACCGTTCAATATCCTATACGGTTCAAATTTTATATTAATTAGCGAAAAAACAACAACGTAATTCTCCTAACTTTATAAGACAAAGCAAAAATCCTAAGAATGCATAAACATTAGCAACAAATATGTAACTAATATTAGTCTCATTCCCACAAATACTTCTAATATGACCTAATGTGCTCACTATGTGTATGCGATGGAGCTCTTATTAAAACAACATCTTTCTTGAGTTGGACTGAGAATGCTTTCATTAGTGCTACAATAGTTAGTAGCATTTGTCCTGCGACTATAGTAATAGTTGAAAGTAGAACTACTAAAAAAGAAAATAATGCATGAGAACAGTTCTTTTTAACAATTGTTTCAAAACAATTCTCTGTTAACTTAATTCAGAGAGAATCTTTCTTTTTTTAACATTTCTTCCAAGACAAAGAGACTCAAAAGCATTATACAGAGAGACAATTTTATTATTTTTTAACAGGGTAAAAACCAATTCCAAAACCGGTCTAGTTCTGGGTGGGTCTTTGCTTGGACCCTGTTCCCGGACCGATTTCAACTGGTTCCCAACTGGAACCGGTTCCCGGATCGGTTTAACCGGGAACTGGTTCCCAACCCTGTTTTTCGGGTGGTTCGGTCTGAGTTCTGGGTAAACCCGGTCCGGTTGCACACCCCTACAAGTAACTAAACCAACTAGCTCATTAAACTAAACCAATTAAGTATATCTCAAAGAAGGAGGTTACTCCTGCTGTCAGGAACAATATACTCCTGCAACTTGCGTGACACCATTATTCAACCCGATCATCTTGGAAATCCTGCAAATGTTATGTTAGCATCAACTAAGGGTGTGCAACAGACCCGGGACCCGTTTAGAACAGGATCGGACCGGATTGAAATTGGTGGGTACTAGTCCGGTTCCCGGTTCCATGGGCGGATCCGCCCGCCCGCCCACCTACCGGACCAGTATTATAATAATATATTAATTTTTATTATAAAAAAATTAAAATTCTAAAGCCCCATATTTTGAATTAGTTCCACATTTTTTTGTTTGTTATTATGTGCATGGAACTTTTCTTTCTCTTTACTTTTGAATTCATTTTTAGCTTGGTCACTATGTTGATTTGAGGGGCTTATCCAGAAAGGAAAATTGAACAAGTTGGAGAGGTGGGTTCGAAGGATGAGATCATAAAGAATAGAAAGAACGGGAGTTTCCTTGATGTGCAGATTTTTACTCAAGTGGGATGGCCGACATGCTTGTAATTTGTGAGCAAAACTGATTTGAAAATTTAAACTACTTGCTTCCTACTTCATTTAAACTCATTTATCCGAGCATATAGCATATTGCTTCCATCAAAATCTTATCATAGTACTATGAGTGGAGCCAATTGCCATCACACCACGAGAGACCGAGAGGCGGAGAAAATTCGAGAGGCAATGGAGTCTTAGTAGAGGAGATAGAAGAAGACCATCACTATCACAAAGACATTCCGACTAATGCAGTCTTTTTGTCGACTCTTAAATTTCCGAAATATAATTTTGTTTGAGTCATTCTTTTATACTTGAATTTGCATCTTCTAAGCCTTTATCACTATACACTTAGAATAAACAAGCGTGCTTAAAAAGGGCAGTTCGGCACTATTTCTAGCCATTAGGCGCGATCGCTCGTGAGACTGGTTCCATTGGTCCACTCGGGAACTGGACTGGACCGAACCGATGGTCAGTTCCTGGATCCAACTTTTCGAAACTGGTTCTTAGTGGGCGGTTCCCGGTTCTAGGGTGGAAACTGCCCACCCGTACCATGTATTTGAGTTCTTAGTGAACTTTTCACTTGTTTCGCTTACCACCGGAGGAAGAGATCCTAACTCATTTTTAATCCCAGACACACCCCCCCAAACTTTTTTTTTTGTTTCAAAATAAACCCCAACTTTTATTTGAGTTAGAAATATATCCCTACTCAATTTATAATTGATAATAATATCAATTATATTAAATTTCGAATATTATCTTTTTAATTTTAATTTTTTATTCATATTATTTTTTATTACAATTTCAATTTCTTATTTATTAAAATTTTATTTGTTCTAATGGTATTTGAATTCTATTTATTTATGGTGCTATCCACGTGTATAAGAGGATTTTGGATTTATTTACTTGATTTTCATTAAATAAAAGCAAGACTTCTATAACAATCCACACTAAATTTATAAGGATTAGTCAATTGTATTTCTTTTGGTGATGGTATATGTTTTATGGGATCGATGAGGATATATTTTAACATTGTCGATTGATAGATAATGCAATCCCGCTAATGAGACATGGGGTTACACTCAAATAGACATGGTGCTCGTCGAAGGCAGAAGTTCGTTGAACCGGGGATATTCCACGTCGTGTGAGAAGGATTGCTTGCAAAGTTTACTTTAAGTCTGCATTGCTACCCTAGCAAAGTTTCTAGGACCGAAACTCTCGGTCTGATTTTCGGTTTTGTTTTTATAATTTTTTTTTTTTTTTTAAGGGAGGGTGACCACAATTCCAAATAAAACGCTAAAAGAAAAACAAAACATAAACCACAGACTCTCTCGCCTCTAAGATAGATTCTAGGGTTTTCGTCTGCATGGCTGAAGAACAGGACCAGAAGGGAGAGATGACGACGACGAACGATCGAGAGAAGATGGATCTGGCAACGGCGGAGGCCAAGCGGTTCATGGAGGACTACTACAGGACGTTCAATACGAACCGGGCGGACTTGGTTAACCTGTAGCGGGACGATTCGGAGATGGACTTCGACGGCCAAAAGATCCGAGGCAAGGAGGCTATCCTCGCCAAACTCATCTCCCTTCAGCGGTTCCGGTTCCAGTTCCAGATCGACAAAATCGACTGCCTGCCTGATGGCCTCGAGGGCGGCGGTGCGCTCGTCGTGGTCACTGGCTACATCTGGTTAGACGACAGGCAGGATGCCTTCCCTTTCGGGGAGGTCTCTCGGTTTGGATGAGATGGTATTTTTGTTTGTTGATTGAATATCACCTCGGTCAATCCTTCATTTTCAGAGTATCTATTCATCAGAAGATTTACAGTGGAACCGAATTGAGTTGCTCCGATCAAGTTTAAAAAATGAAGAGATGCCTAAAGAAATTCATTTTTTTTTTAAAGTCATTATTTCTTGTGAATTCTTTGCAATTTCCTCTGTCAAATCGGAATCGTACTCCTCAATCAATCAATCGTATTGCGTATTGCATTTTCTGTAACATCTCAAGTTTGTCTAACACTCTGCTGTCTGTTGGTTCCAACACTACGAGGAAGCTTTTATATATTGCACCAGATCTGGACGACCTATACTTGGAGACTGGAGCCAATTTTTAAAACGCTATTATGGTGTCCTGGTCCGATGCCAGATGAGTTATGGCTGCAAGATCAGGATCAGGATCGATATTTAGGAGTCAACAAGCCTGAGGACGCATAGGGACTGTCCAAGACGAACCGTTTTTCTCTAGGCTTTACTGAGGATGGGAGGAGTTTCAGTCTGTGTTATTTTCAATGTCCGATTGTCTATATCTTCTGGTAAGATAGAACCGTGGATGTCTAAGTGGAGTGTGGATGTAAGTGGAGTTCATGTTCGAATTGGGTCTGCCTATGTCAGATTGCTTTTTATATTTCTGTTCCCCTCTCCCTTGATAGGGAGAAGGTAAAAAAGAAGAAGAATTGCCCTGTTTTCCTTATCTCTGTCTGAAGCTTGCAGTTTTACTTAGACCCTTAGACCATTATTGTTGATCGCGTGTCTTGATTTAGCCCATCAAGATCTTCGTGAAGGGCACCGAGTTTGAAATCGAAATCGAAATCAAAGTGGAGCCCGAAGAGACGGTTAGTTTCTTCTTCCCGCTTTTGGTGGTTTTGTTGCCGGAGCCTTTCAATTCGGTTCCTAGCTTTGTATCTGGTGGTTTAGGCGTCCGATTAGGGCTTCGGGATTGATCTCTAGTGTGCGCTCGGCTTTGTGCGTGTGCTTCAGTTCCACGTAATTGAACCTACCGTTAGGGTTTATTTTCGATTGTCTTGCCTTGCTTTTGTGCTGTCTGAAGTTTGTGTGTTTTTGTTTATATTCGGTTTGGCCAGTGGGACCATGTAACTCGTGCGCGTCGATTAGTCCTGCTCTTTTTTCGAATTCTTATGGCTCCGTGTCAAAGTTTGGTTGAATAAAAATCTTGGTCTTGGTTGATTTCTTTACCGGGTATTGTTAAATACCCAAGTCGAATGAGACTGTTGGAGTCGCAAAAATTTTGTGTTACTGGGGCGTATTGCTTGGATGTTGGTCGATTTTGCCAAAGTAAGTGGAGGGGTTTTCGTCATCGTCCTAATTGCTGTTGAACTTTATGTGTTTGGTTAGGGTTGACATTTAACTATTTGAAATATGGTTTCATCATCTGACTAGACAGCCGTGGGCTTCTTCAGTTGCGAAAATTCAAATGCTGACCAAGGAGTGATGTGTATGCACATTCGTTTTAGCAAACTTATTTTCTAGCCTTGATATTGATAATAAGAAGCACCACCTAGGTACTAGTTGAATATTTCGGAGCTTGGGCTTGGAGGAAGTGCGAACATCTTTTCTCCGAGCCCCTTTCCTTGTGCTGCAGAATTGCAGCATTTCACCAGTGTTGCTGTTGTGGAATCTAATACTAGTTTCTTCACTGGTTTGATGATGTGTGGCTGACCATTGCGCCCGCGAAGAAACTTGCCCTAGTTACTTCATTCATTATCAGAAATCTAGGGGGGAAGAAGAGGCGGAGCGAGGGGGACAAGGGATCGGAGAGAACCCTAAGGGAAGAAGAGGCAGAGCAAGAGGAAGATCTAAGAGATGGCGAGAAACCCTAATGCTGTGTTTAGTAGTCCAAATTTAAATTAGGAAAGAGAATAGGATAAGGTAGGATTAGAAATCCTTAAAATATCTTTCAAATTGTAAAAAATCATTTCTCATATTTGGTGTGATTCAAGATAGGTTTTAAATTTTTCAAAATTTCACCTGCTCAACTTTTTTAGAGGAATAAATAAATAAATAAATAACAGTTATCGTGCACGAACATATTTTTTTTAGAAAATCCTGGCTCCTGAACATTTTTAAAAAACAAAAATCAGCCCCTGGCCCACTTAAAGTTCTAACCCACTCTTCCCCAGCCAACCGCGCAAGCCATCCCGAAGTCCATTTTCTACTTCTTCTATTTTGTTTTTGTTTTTGTTTTTGTTTTTGTTTTCCCTCTTCGATTTTTCTCTTCTGTGGGTTTTATTTTTCTTCTCTAATTTTGTTAGTGTATGTTAATAGACAAAAGGGAAGTGACGGGTGTGATGAATTTGATACAGCATCAATGAAAAAAGGGCTAGTGTGGGTGCCACTAGTCGCTATATGGCAAATCTTACCATCCCAGGACCCCTCCACCAATCTCAACAAGAGCTCTCTATGATACTAAGAATGCCCGAGCGCTGCACACTTCACATTAGAATGCCAAGGACGCTCAAGTCCATCAGAACTTGCATTCCAATCAAATTGAAAAGAACAACAACGATAGCCACAAAGATTTCACTCCCAATCACTTCAAGAGGGAGAAGGGACCGCACTACCAAGTGAAGGCCCGACCAATCGAATCCAGCGCGACTAAGTGAAGACCCCCAAGAGCAATGCATCGAACACCATCCAGGTTAGGATTCAAAGTCGGCATGAGGACCAAGTCCTCATGACCGAGGCCTAGGCATTTGCCATCGCCCTTTCCCCATATTCACAGCTTACTATCGACAACCAATGGAGAATGAAACAGTCCACATGATATGCCAACCTCAATGGCAGCATTGGAGGCTGGTAATGAGTCCGTGCAGCCAGAGCCATGGAGTCTGTTGGGGACAGGAGAGAGCAAAGGAACGAGAGAGGGCGAGGACGGCGACTGGAGCTAGATACATTTAGACCTCCTTGATGCTGCTGCTGAGCTAGCTGGAGGCGCCATGGCCCCATGAGAAGAGCTGGATAGTGGTGGCGGTGGCGTCACCATCGGCAGCATTGGGGTGGAGGTGGAGGTGGAGGTGGAGGTGGAGGTGGAGGTGGTGGTGGTGGAGGAGGAGAAATATCCATCCTATTTTGTTGTCGAGATATCAAGTCCACAAATATCCTCTTGGATTAGAAATATCGAGCAAAAGTGACAGATTTTGGTAGTTCCAAGTTTATTTCCCTCGATCAAACTCATGTAACCACAATGATGCAGGGGACTTTCAGCTACCTAGATCCCAAGTATTTTCAATCAAGTCAATTCACATACAAAAACGACGTCCAATGTTTTGGAGTTGTCCTTGTTGAACTCTTAACAGGACAAAAGCAAATCTCATCGATAAGGTAACAAGAAGGAAGAAGTCTCACAACTTATTTCATAATTTTAGTGGAGGAATATCGCTCATTCGACATTGTTGATGCTCAAGTTTTGAAAGAAGGTAAGAAGGAAGAGATTGCATCAGTTACTAACCTTGCAAAAAGATGCTTGAACTTGAATGAGAGGAACAGGCCTACAGTGATAGAAGTAGCAATGGAGTTGGAGGGGATAAGGAAGCTCCAATATCCTTCGGCTACTCAGCAAAATCAAGAGGACTGTGAGGCAGCTAAATCTTATGCCGTTGCTTTTAAATCTAGTAGGTCAAACATCAACATGGACGTCACTATATTTTCGGATGTGCAGCCACTTTTTCCTAGTACAATGTGGTGAAGATCTACTTTGCCTCCCATTCTTATGAGTCATGTTGTTGCTTTTGTCATGGAAATCGGTCGTCTGAGCAAAAGAAAGAGAAGAGAGAAGGGAGGAGAACTTGTTAGTTTATTGATAGAAGCATTTTGGTTATTTATTTATTGCTTATTGGTAATAAACATTTTCTTGATGTTGGGGATCAATTAACTGTGAAATCATACCTATCCTCGAATTTGCTAGGCATTATTTTAGGAAAAAGAATAGCCCAAGTGTCAAAACTTGGCACGAGAGAATACTTAAGAGCCAAAGGTTACGAAGTGTCATGTTTTTTGAAAATTGAATCACTTAAGTGCCAACTCCAGCGAATGCCACCTAAAATCTGACATGGCTTATTTTAATAATATAACTCATTTATGTGGCTTGCTGGAAGCTGAGTCAGCAAAAACTTAGTCAAAACGATGTCGTTTTTGTGTTGACATGGTATTTAAAAAATGTATTAATTAAATAATATTAAATAACTTAAAAAATATATTATTATAAAATTGATTAATTTAAAAAAAAAAAGATGAAGGGGAGAATCGAGCGAGGGCTATGTGTCACGCCCCGACCCTCGAGCACGCGGCAACCCCTGTTCTCTCTCGGTCATTTGATTTGCGACTCCCTAAGATCCGTCGCCGACCATTATTTTTATCTTTTGATTAAACGCATGTGGAAGTGAAACACAAACCCCGGTCAATTACAAAAGCAAGGATAGCAGGAAAACCCAACAAGAACACATTCCAAAGTACTGCTTTATTTATCTACTGATTAACCTTAGGAAATTTACAAGTATAAGCCCTTACCACGGGCATCTTCCTAACGAGCCAATGAGCCCAACAAGCCAGGGTTAATCTACTCCCTTCAAAGACGGCCACGAACTGAAACACGCGTCGATTCTCCATCCTATGGCCTTGAAAATTGTTAACCACGACGGGTTGAGATAAACTTAGCAAGTTAAAGTCCTAAGCCCCGGTTAGGAACTTCGCTCCCCTCGGAAGTTTAACATACAACCTAATCCATCAAATCAAGCAACACCACCTCAGAGAAAATGACAGCACAAGATAGTTTAATAAATAGGTGCAATCACAGGCGACCCTACCTGGCCTTGCCACACACAACCTGCAGAACTGTCACTTAAATCATCACGACATTAAGAGCATGCGAATAATCATAACATCTCACACAACTTTCTCATGTCTCACACCCACACATGCTCCGATTATTAACGCCCCCTCTTGGGCCAACGGCACAACCTTATGGTTGGCGGTTCCTGGCTAAACCAGCTTCGTCCTCTTTACCTTGAGGCACAGCGACGTCAAGGGCTCACTCCCAAGACGGCATTCCCGAAGGAGCATAGGACCCGCCCACTACCGCAGCCCCGCAACTGACAGAGGCCCGGGACTCGCCCACTACCGCAGTCCCACAAAGTTAACCTCTCACTGTCAGGCATCCAACCAAAGTTAGGCAACCCACTGGCCATGGCACAACCCCAAAAGGATTGGCAGTCTTCCGGTAACGCCGGGTTCCCTCTCTTAATGTGATCATGCAACACATCATTAGACAATCCATTTATATCTTTGCTCTGTCGTGAATGCAATATCGCTCATGCTCATGCGACATGCCATTTCAGATAACCCACGCAATATGTCATGCAGTATCACTGACAATTCCAAAATTCCAAATTCAACCAATCAACAATCACGTACATTCCTTCATTCTCGGGAATAACTCAATAAGTCAAATACTTTCACTTCCACTCAGTCTTCGATCATGCGTTTCATCATTATTCATGCATATAATTAACAATCGGCACTTCAGGAAAGCATAACAACCAAGAACACATCAATTTGAAACCAAAATTTGTTTTTGTATAAACAGTGCCGTGAACAGTAATCGTGAACAATGACTATGAACAGTAACTAATCCGAAATTAATAAAATAATATTAAACTTAACCATGATTACTAAATTTAACCTAACTAGGGTTAATTAACTCAACCATGATTAATAATTAACCATAGTTACTTTAGAAACTAACCCTAGTTACTTTAATTAATTAACCTAGGTTACTTTAACTCTAACCATGGTCAATTAACTAATCCTCATCAGTCTTAATTAACCAAAATAATCAACCAATCAACCTTAATTAATCACAAATACACAAATACACTAATTAACCCCTAAGCAAGATTAACCCCTAAACAATGATTAGGAAGTTAACTTACTTGGATCGGAAATCCGGTGACACCGGCGCGTAGAGGGGGACGAGGGCTATGAGGGGTAAGCTCGGGGATGACAACGGACGACAAACGGTGGTCGAAACGGGCCAAAACAGCCCTCGGATTACTGTTCACGCGGAATGGAGTTTCTGGGCGAAAATGGCCGAAACGGGCGGCTAACGGCGACCATGGGTGGCCGGCGGTGTGCGGCTGGCTCCCTGACTTCCGTGGCTACACTTTGGACGGTGGCGGTGGCTCCGGCAACACCGGCAAGGCTGGATTCCGGCGGAAAAACAGAAAACACAGCAAGAAAAGGAAGAAAAAGGAAGAGAAAAGAGAGAGGAAAGGGGGTGGCGGTCCGGTGATGGTTGGGCGGCTCCTCGACGACGGCAAGGCAGCAAGGACAGCAGCTAATGGTGGCTGGTTCAGGGGAAACACAGCAGCACAGCTGCTGTTTTTGGAGGAAAACTAGAAAAGAACAAAAGAGAAAGAGAGAAAGAAGGAAACTTGGGAGAGTGGGGAGGAAGAAAAAGCAACGTGGGGAAGGGGCTGCTGAAACTTGAGGGAGAGAGAGAGAGAGAGAGAGAGAGAGAGAGCAAGCAAGAAGCCAAGCAAGAGACCAAGTCAAACTTCTCTTCATCAACTTGTCCCAAAATATCCCATTCCTTGACTTTTCTTCTCTTTGTTCTCCAACAATAAATACATCTTCTAGAAAGGGCAATTTGGTAATTCCTCAAAGTATAGTATACCTCACTCTATGCGTACACGGACCAAAAATTTATACGGGCTAGAAGAAAATCGGCTCGGGCTCAAATCGAAGGGAAATGGGCTTGAAAAATCTAACGGGCTGAAAGGCTTGAAGTTGGGCTTCCTTGGGCCCACTTGGTTAGCTTGGGCCCACGTGGCTGACTCCTCAAAGGCACAAGGCCCATTGGGCCTCCAATTGGTCCAATTCCTCTTAGTTCCAATTTTTCGGCCCATTAAACCCTTTTTCTGAAAATTCTCGGCTTACCAACATTCAAGATGTTACAACTCTTCCCCTCTTAAGAAAATTTCGTCCTCGAAATTTGTAAGACTTTCTACATCCTTAAACTGATCGGGGTATTGATGCCTCATTGCATCCTGTTTTTCCCAAGTCGTTCATTCTGTCTCATAATGCTGTCAAATACTTTCAGTGCTACCAAAACTTTTAATCCTGCCTAAACTGTCTTTGGTTCCAAAAGGCTAAGCACTTGTCCACTTTTGCAAAAAAAAGAAAGAAAGTTGCAAAAAGTTGGTTTCCCCTTCTTCTTCTTTTTAATACACTAAGCGGCTAACTGCCGCTTTAGGGATTCGAAACCCCGATCGGACCAAGCGGCTTCATCCCTGCGATACCACTCGGCTAAAGACACCGACGGTGCTCAAACTTGCTTTCTTTATCCATTTAAGGCCAAAAATCTTTATTCGCTCCAAATTTCGAAAGGTTCGATATGTCTAGGGCTCAGCTTTCCTTTCTTAACCAATCGAGATGTCCCTATCAAAGGCGACACCTTAAGGAAAACATGATTCCCTACTTAAAATTCCAAAGGCCTTAGTCTTTTACTCGCATTAACTTTTTACCGACTTTGCATTGTCCCAAATATCTTCACAACATCCATCAACTGCAAAAACCATCTCTGAACCAGTGATCGTCTTTTCTCTGACCTTGTTCCAATAGACTGGAGTTCCACAAACTTGACCATACTTCTGTTATACCACGCGAATAAATTTTATTCCACAAGCATTCTCTTTTTGCCAGTCTGTAGTTCAGTTCATTTCTGCCCCTTTCGACATCCTAGAAGCCTGCCAGGAGTCGCTCCTTGCTTAGGCACTCCAGCCCCGGCGTCCACTCCCCGCCCTCATCGGATCAGTCGTCATGGGCATCTACGAATTGCACCACTTCTAACAAAAATCCCTTTTAAACATGCTTTAACTCATAGAGGTATTATCCGCTTTGACCTGTCCCATACCAAACCTCACGGTTTTAACCTCGTCCGAGCACTCCAAAGTACAAAACTTCCTCTAGCTCATCAACCCATGAGCTCGTTTCCACGAGGTCACTTATTGATACTTGAATTCTGATTCACCGAATTTCCATCAAATCGCTGTCCGAATTCCACAAACCATCAATTGTTCTTTCAACATTCCTTTCACGTCCAATTAATAACTAAACCAAAATATCACCTCAATCACTTGAAGAAACCCTTATTAATACCTTGAGAAGAAAATCATCGATAATGCTATTTCACCATTTATCCACCTAACATCAAGGGATAATTAATTCTTAATCCACCGAAGACAAAAATCCATTCCTTAAATCCCTATCTTATTTATCTCTTGAAATAATCCACCTTGGATAAATTCATATCTTAATCGAATCTAAGACTTCCAAGCAATAAATCAACCACTGAAAATCTTATCAAAGGTTATCACCATTTAATAGATCATCTCTTATGATCCAATACCTACAACTCCTCAAATCATCAAAATAGAACTTATCTGACTTCCATTAAATCCAATGACCTCAATTGTCGTGACGCGTAAGCAACCAATCTTCCTTGTTGCCTTACCACGCAGTCAAATCCCTTATACGACACCTCACTGTAAATCTCATAATCTCTGATACTAGACTAAATCCTCAAAACTGGTGCGGTAATCAGCTTATACTTAAGCTCTTAAAAATTATGCTCACACTTATTCGTCCATTCAAATTCTTATATCCTTCGTTAACCTTCGTATCAGAGGCGTAGCTGTCGTAGAGAACCTTTCTACGAATCGTCTATAACAATCTGTCTGATTTAGAAAACTTCGAACCTCTGTCACTGTCATAAGTCTCGGCCAATTCATGACTGCCGTCATCTTGATGGATCCACAGAAATTCCTTCGTCCAAAATCACCCGACCAATGAAACAATGCGAGTAAATCCAAACTCACACGTATTAAACTTGGCATACTGTTTATGCTCTCGAATGGTCTATAGCATCATTCTCAAGTGCTGTTTGTGTTCCTCTAAATTCCTCAAATATTCCAATATATCATCCATGAGCATGATTCCGAATTTCCAAATACACCTTAATCACTCAATCCATCAAATCCATAAAAACAACTGGCGTATTAGTTAATCCAAACAACAGTACGGTAATCTCGTAGTGACCAAATTATACACGATATGTTGTCTTCAGTTTATCCTCCTTTTTAATCCTCAACTACAGATAGCCCGTCCTTGGGTCTATCTTAGAACATATTGAAGCTCCTTGAAGTTGGTCAAACAAGTCGTCCATCCTTGGTAATGGATACTTGGTCATGATCGTCTCTTGGTTAAGTTACCGATAATCGATGCATAAGTACAACAATCCATACTTGATTCCTCAGTTAACAAATTAACCACAATCGTCCAACAACCTTAGCAACCTTCGTCCAATAACCAAGTTACTTCCAGCGATGAATTTCAAAGGGATCAAGGGTCCTCCTTGATTCCAGTAAACTTGAAACTAACCCCACCTAATGGGTTAAACTGGATTACCTTCCAATAGCAATCCATTGTAACTCAATACTTAATAATTCCTTCCAACAATCACATCGAAATCGTACATTGCCAAAACAATCAAATCGATCAATTCCTCTTGATCGCCAATGACCATCATACAATCTGAACATGCGGTAGAATGTCCTGCTATAACATCGCACGATCCTTTAACTAGGTCAACCTACTAAGAACCACTTCCAACAGTTTCAGTCTTAACCCTCAATGACTTAACAAAGTATTCAGTTATAAACAATTGCATAGTTCCAAAAACCAATTAACGCATAAGTAGCATGATCACACTGAAAGTTGTACTAGTAGTCACAGCCTGCAAATCCTTTGCCTCTTTCATGATAACTGCATACAATTAATCTTGCGACAAAGGGCGATTGAAGTTGCTCTGTGGAGTATTCTCAATCAGCTGTCACACTTACGGCTGTTGAGGTTGCTTCTTTGATGGTTAATGAGACACTTTCTCGCGACGTGACCATGATAGTCGCACTCAAAAACATGTTCTTTCTTAACAGAACACGTTTCCCAAGTTGATAATTAACTCCATAAAATGCAAACCAATCCAGATGCAACTACTCATTCTGCCACGTTCTTTTTAATTAGTTGAGCTCCCTTGTACCATCCATCATAGTCCTTTAGGTTCAGGGGCACCAACTGATCCTTGATTTCCGATTTCAAACCATCCCTAACCTTCTGACTCGGCCTACTAGATTCCCAATCATTCTCTGTACATACTTCGAGAGCTCTCCAAACTTAACCTCCTATTGCACAACTGACAAGCGATTTTGATGAAGTTGCAGGAACTCAGTTACCTTATGCTCTCATGTGCACTCAAAAAAAGTATTATCCGTTGAACGCTTCGATGAAGACACACCACTCGGGGACCGTACCTTTGGGCAAAACTCTTCCTTGTTACTTCCCACTACGTGCCAACGTTACCTTGCAATTGTCACTCTGCCAGGACTATCTTATCTTCCTCTGAGCATACCAACAATGCAAACACTTACTCTAATCCTTTCATCCAGAAGGTTGCGACCTCAGGGTTACTCATCCTAGCGGACTTGGACAACTCAAACTCCAAGAACGGTTCAACCAACTTGCTTTCCAACCAATGGAACTTAAAAGGCAAGACAGCAGCAACAACGGCGGCAACAGCAACAACAACTTGAATCTAAGCTCACTGCCTTATCTCAAAGACTCTCGAATTAGGATCGTTCGTCTAATAGAATTATCACAGAAACCTTATTTCCAACTCCACAAGGAATTAGAAACCATGAACGACCCGCTTAAAGCCAGATAAACAAATAAACAAACACAAGCACGAGGTGTTTTCCTAACTAACTATCCCAAAACCCATCGCACCTTATCACTCCATGTATTAACCAGGCTTTGATACCAAAATCGACAGGGTTGTCACGCCCCGACTCTCGAGCACGCGACAACCCCTGTTCTCTCTCGGTCATTTGATTTGCAACTCCCTAGGATCCGTCGCCGACCGTTATTTTTATCTTTTGATTAAACGCATGTGGAAACGAAACACAAACCCCGGTCAATTACAAAAGTAGGGATAGCAGGAAAACCCAACAAGAACATATTCCAAAGTACTACTTTATTTATCTACTGATTAACCCTAGGAAGTTTACAAGTACAAGCCCTTACCACGGGCATCTTCCTAACGAGCCAATGAGGCCAACAAGCCAGGGTTAATCTACTCCCTTCAAAGACAGCCATGAACTGAAACACGTGTCGATTCTCCATCATACGGCCCTGAAAATTGTTAACCACGACGAGTTGAGATAAACTTAGCAAGTTAAAGTCCTAAGCCCCGGTTAGGAACTTCGCTCGCCTCGGGAGTTTAACATACAACCTAATCCATCAAATCAAGCAACACCACCTCAGAGAAAATGACAGCACAAGACAGTTTAATAAACAGGTGCAATCACAGGCGACCCTACTTGGCCTTGCCACACGCAACCTGCAGAACTGTCACTTAAATCATCACGACATTAAGAGCATGCGAATAATCAGAGAATCTCACACAACTTTCTCATGTCTCACACCCACACATGCTCCGATTATTAACGCCCCCTCCTGGGCCAACGACACAACCTTATGGTTGGCGGTTCCTGGCTAAACCAGCTTCGTCCTCTTTACCTCGAGGCACGGCGACGTCAAGGGCTCACTCCCAAGACGGCATTTCCGAAGGAGCATAGGACCCGCCCACTACCGCAGCCCCGCAACTGACAGAGGCCCGGGACCCGCCCACTACCGCAGTCCCACAAAGTTAACCCCTCCCTGTCAGGCATCCGACCGAAGTCAGGCGACCCACTAGCCACGGCACAACCCCATAAGGATTGGCGGTCTTCCGGCAACGCCGGGTTCCCTCTCTTAATATGATCATGCAACACATCATCAGGCAATCCATTTATATCTTTGCTCTGTCGTGAATGCAATATCGCTCATGCTCATGCGACATGCCATTTCAGATAACCCATGCAATATGTCATGCGGTATCACTCGACAATTCCAAAATTCTAAATTCAACCAATCAACAATCACGTACATTCCTTCATTCTTGGGAATAACTCAATAAGTCAAATACTTTCATTTCCACTTAGTCTTCGATCATGCGTTTCATCATTATTCATGCATATAATTAACAATCGGCACTTTAGGAAAGAATAACAACCAAGAACACATCAATTTGAAACCAAAATTTGTTTCTATATGAACAGTGCCGTGAACAGTAATCGTGAACAATGATTGTGAACAGTAACTATGAACAGTAACTAATCCGAAATTAATAAAATAATATTAAACTTAACCATGGTTACTAAATTTAACCTAACTAGGGTTAATTAACTCAACCATAATTAATAATTAACCATAGTTACTTTAGAAACTAACCCTAGTTACTTTAATTAATTAACCTAGGTTACTTTAACTCTAACCATGGTCAATTAACTAATCCTCATCAGTCTTACTTAACCAACATAATCAACCAATCAACCTTAATTAATCACAAATACACAAATACACTAATTAACCCCTAAACAAGGATTAGGAAGTTAACTTGGATTGGAAATCCGGCGACACCGGCGCGTAGAGGGGGACGAGGGCTACGAGGGGTAAGCTCAGGGATGACAACGGACGACAAACGGTGGCCGAAACGGGCCAAAACAGCCCTCGGATTACTGTTCACGCGGAATGGAGTTTCTGGGCGAAAATGGCCGAAACGGGCGGCTAACGGCGACCATGGGTGGCCGGCGGTGTGCGGCTGGCTCCCGACTTCCGTGGCTACACTTTGGACGGTGGCGGTGGCTCCGGCAACACCGGCAAGGCTGGATTCCGGCGGAAAAACAGAAAACACAGCAAGAAAAGGAAGAAAAAGGAAGAGAAAAGAGAGAGGAAAGGGGTGGCGGTCCGGTGATGGTTGGGCGGCTCCTCGACGACGGCAAGGCAGCAAGGACAGCAGCTAATGGTGGCTGGTTCAGGGGAAACACAGCAGCACAGCTGCTGTTTTTGGAGGAAAACTAGAAAAGAACAAAAGAGAAAGAGAGAAAGAAGGAAACTTGGGAGAGTGGGGAGGAAGAAAAAGCAACGTGGGGAAGGGGCTGCTGAAACTTGAGGAGAGAGAGAGAGAGAGAGAGAGAGAGAGAGCAAGCAAGAAGCCAAGCAAGAGACCAAGTCAAACTTCTCTTCATCAACTTGTCCCAAAATATCCCATTCCTTGACTTTTCTTCTCTTTGTTCTCCAACAATAAATACATCTTCTAGAAAGGGCAATTTGGTAATTCCTCAAAGTATAGTATACCTCACTCTATGCATACACAGACCAAAAATTTATACGGGCTAGAAGAAAATCGGCTCGGGCTCAAATCGAAGGGAAACAGGCTTGAAAAATCTAACGGGCTGAAAGGCTTGAAGTTGGGTTCCTTGGGCCCACTTGGTTAGCTTGGGCCCACGTGGCCGACTCCTCAAAGGCACAAGGCCCATTGGGCCTCCAATCGGTCCAATTCCTCTTGGTTCCAATTTTTCGGCCCATTAAACCCTTTTTTTGAAAATTCTCGGCTTACCAAAATTCAAGATGTTACACTATACAACCACCGCCGCCACTGTTGCCACCCCACCATCGCCAGGAAGGGCTGGCAATGGTGGGGCGGTGGTGAGGACTGCATAGCCCTCGCTTGAACCCTTCCCTTCCTTCTTTTTTATTTTAAATTGCTATGTGGATATTTTAATTTGAAAAAAATTGCTCCGTCAGCTAATAAAATCACCGGAAAATGGTACGTGACAGTTTGGTTAGATTTTTTCGCTGTTAGCACTTAACTAATCATTTTTGCTCCAATTTTGGCATTTAAATGTATATTTCTGAACTTTTAGCACTTAAGTGTCCTTGTGCCAAGTTTTGGCACTCTAGGGATCTGCACATCCATTATCTTAGCATGTATCTGCCAATTTTGCAATCATCTAGCTTGAACATGATGCAGTGATTTTAGTTCGTCTTGAGATCCTTGAATACTTGCCGTCAATTCATTTGTTGCAAAACTTACATCAGTCACACGCTGCACAACCCTTCACGATTCAATTAGATTATAACTAGTTGGGGAAAAGAAGAAGAAAGAAAGGCAGTTTCCCTTCCGGGAAAGGAAGGCGAACTTGCATCCGGCTCTTCCCTGCAGATCACACTAAATTGCCGATGGCATAGAGCGATTGTTACTGGCTGCCGATGCTTCGGCCGCTTAGATCCTCACTACGTGATTTATCAAACTCACCACCCCAACTACATACATCAACACCAAAGAACCCCACTAGTGGCAGAATTGTCTCTCCCGATCCTAGCACACCTTTGTTATCAATTTTCAATAGCAAAACAAAAACGGTAAAAATCAATCGCGCTTGGACCAACTCGTATATAAGAGATATTTACCCCTGTTTTTAAGCAACGAAGATGCTGGGTGCCCTTTTTTTCATATTTCCATTTATTTTGTCACAATATTAATGTTTGATTAAATGCCCATAAGGAACGTACGTCCCGTTGTTTATCGAAACAAATTTCTTAGGGATCATAAATTAGTTTTAGGTCTTCATCATTGAATTATAAATTGAGCACATAATCATGGAATTTTAACGACAGATTTTTTTGTAGTTTGAACTGTCCTGGGCATTGCTTTTCTACAGCACAAGATCGACATAGATGTGCTACTTGGGTTGCATAATTCTTGTATTTTCATTTCGAACTTCACACGTACCAATTTTTTTGAGTAAGAACTTTTCTATTCAGACGATTGTATTTTCACGCATGCATTAAACCTATTCAATAAAAAACATCAATAATTGTGATTTTTCAATATTTTATCTACTTTTCTATTCAAATAATCACCTCCAAAACTACAAGTGACAGAGGGATCATGGCCAATATCGGCTTCTCTTTTTTTGATTTTTTTTTTGGACTTTGGCATATATATTTTTCTCTGTGAATCCTTTATTCTCTTATAAGTTTGGAACATTTTCTTATGATGGAAAGTTTCATAAATGGTCGCATAGCTCGTAGTATACTTCTCTGTAACCTACATCTTCTTCCCAAAAAGTTTAGTATCAATTAATCGGGCCTGTCTTGCAGCCAGGGCCCCCTAAAGCCCACACCCGTTCTCCTGGAATTGAAACAACAAAGAAAAGGACGTGGCCCACGAACAGGCATATCAGGAATCGAAATCTCAAATTCAGATACAAATTGTCGATCGGAAGCTCGTGATCGGAAATTTGTATTGTTTCACTCGATAAAAATCCCGGAATTGGTATTTATTTGCTGCGCGTTCTACTAGGTCCAAACGGCACGCTATTCCATTCCCTGTACTTGTACCCATTGTTGTGATATCTTTTATGTTGGATTTTTCACGAGGCCATCTGCAAGTTGCATCTTCATTTCCAATTCATAAACTCTTAATCTATCAAATGCTGAAAGTGTTTGTGTTAACTTGGAAGTTATGGAACAGTGATCATAAGAACGAAAGGATTATAGTTACTTAGCACAATTCGAGACCCTAGAGACAAGCTCATTAACATAGTCCGCTTGACATGTCAAGGTTCCATAATTATGCTCACATGAGATAGCAGTACCCCCAATCACAAGTTCGTCAGAGCCTCAATCATCACATAGCGATAACTTCTGATGCCAATGGACATGAGATCATTGACCTAGCCAAGTCTAGCGATAGCACACGGACTTGAACTTTGTGGGCCAAGGAAAGTCATCTTCGGTGTAATAGCTAGAAAAGCACCAATGGTCTTTCCATTCTATCACCGTTGGAGACTTTTAAGTCAATGGCCCGTTCTGATAAATGTTCTCATGTGATAACGTTATTGAAGACCACAAGCACCGCAATCAACGAGTCATCCATTGGATCCCACCATGCCGGTCTTCCCAGGTATGTTTACGTGCAAATTGGTTTCGTATAGATAGGACTTGATATGCTGGAGCTTTGACATTTCTATGATTAATGACATATTTTCATGTGGTCCTGGATCTAGCAACGTTTTCAGATTTGCAGCCATTCGTATCGGGAACCACGGCGAAGACAGCTCTAAAAGCATCCCCCCTCGGGGCAAGAATATATAGCTATACATGAACAGGCCCGGGATTGCTTCCAAACGCATCAATTTACCAACAAAAACAGATGTATTGGAGTGTGGTTCATACCTCTCATCAACATGATAGCATGAGGGTCCCGCTCTTTCTCTTGTAATTGAAGGATGTAATAGAGGGGTATAATGTACTAATTATAATAGAATTCTATAGATGTAATCCTTGTTTAAGGTGAACAATGATTAAACCTTGTGCCTCTCTTTCTTGCTTTAGCTCTCTATTTTCTTTGAGATCATGTGCTGAATCCTAACAATGTGTATAGTTTTGCGTGGTCCTTGTTGAACTCTTAATGGGACACGTGTTAGGAACACGTAATAGAAATCCGATACCTTCACTTGGAAAAATTGCCAAGAGAGAGCCCAAATTCAAGTTCATTAACATATTCAGTTGAACTCACCTTTACTTAGAAGCTTAAACCAATGTGTTATAAACTAATTAAAATATATTAGCTATTCAACATTGAACCAATTCTCTGATATGTGACTTCTCTAATACAAATCACACGTATATCCCAACAATATTCCCCTCATGTATGAGCTCTAGTGTTAGATTTACTTCCTTTTAATTCGGGTATCCTTCTATATGAACTCATCTCAACTTAAATTTCCGATGCCTAACTTCATCCTTAGTCTTTTTTTGGGATCGAACCATGTCGAACCGAACCATAAGCTCTAGTGTTTGATTTACTAATTAGTCATCAGCTCTGATATCATTTGTTGGGAGCACGCAATTAAAACTCGATACCTTCATCTGTGAAAAAAGGCTAAGAGAGAGCCCAAGTTCGAGCTCATCAATATATTCAATTAAATCCACCTCTACTCAAAAGCTCAAACCTATAAATTATAATCCAACTAGAATATATTAATTGTTCAATATCACAACAATTTTCTAATGTGTAACTTTTCTAATACAATTCACACGTATATCTTAACAACACAACCCAATCTCTTTGCTGAAAAAAGGACAAGGGAAGAAACCTCGTGGCCTACACAAGAAGTTAGGGGAACTTGCTGTTTTTGACCAGCCAACAAGAAGGAATTTGGTTTCCCATTCATTTATCACGAGAGTGTTGCAGCTCATCGTAAGGAATACATTAAGTTGCACTTGTACTCTTATGGAACAAGCGTCGTGCTCTCATCAAACTTTGGCCAGTTCGATTTGCTAGTTAGTTTAACTTTTTCAGCGTCAAAAAGAGCTGCGCTTTGATTTCAGTTTCATAAACATGATGGACTCAGCTTTAAAGTAACCAAGCTGGAGCATATCTCAAATTATGAAGAGGTGCATGATCGAAAAATACATCTGAGAGTACGGCACATGAAAAATTCTTCCCTTCTTCCACTTCAATAACAATATTGAGGGACTCGGCCTCTATTGCCTTTCTCCATAGGTTTAGGCAAAATATGAAAATCATATCGAACTCACTCGGTGTTTCAAATTCTCTTCCTATGTATGAAGTTGAACCCGCGAAAAAGAAAATCCTAGATACTACCGCTGATTAGATATTCACATGCGATGCCCTCCTTGATATTGTCCTTCTTTTGGGGAAGACTACTCATAATCAGGATACACAACTTTTTTGACTGAACATTTTTTTGGATATTGGTCTAAAAAATTTCTTTGGACCTAATTGTTTTTTCAAAAAAAATCGGCTCTATAGTCTCTCTGTCTCCCCTCGTTGGTACCATAAATATTTGTTGTATTTATTTTTACTGAAAAATAAAAAATAAACCAGTGCCAAGAGTTGAGCATACTTTTCACAGCATGATCCAGAGCATTAGTGAATTAATAAGACTAGTTTAAAGCAAGAATTACTTTTAGTTTTATTCAATTCAAGTGCATGATTCACGAACATCTTTTTTCCTGTTTTGGGGCGGGCCAGAATAGCATTCCCCAGTGCTTTGATTGATTGCCTGAGCATGAAAAGCATTGGACTAAGAATAATAAAAATAAATTCCACTTCAATAATGGAAGAGACCGTGGCACACGCGCATCGCACTACGAATGAAGCAAATTTTTGGTGTCACTTTTGTAGATAGAAAAGACGCCCAGCCCATTTCATTCGTCAAGGGAAAAAAAAAAGAAACGTCTTGGTCGTCGTCGTATGAATTTATCGGATGATTTCCCATTTAAAAAGACATTCTTGTTGTGAAAAATGGTTTTCTTTTTCGACAAAGGAGAAGAAAAAGAAGTAGGAATAGGAGGGCGGGGTCATCAAAAAGTCTTAAGTCCACTCGCGATACGTCATTTCACTTCATTTTGATAATTCTCCAAGTCTTTCTCACGAGAAAGATGAGGACAAAGTTATGGCCCCAACAATGGGAAAAGTCGCACTTGGCTGCTTAAATTGGAGTCGTCTACTGTCCTCAAGGAAGCATCCTCAGAGATACTAGGAAGTAACAGGGCTGTGTAATGAAACAATGCGTACGGTAAATGAAATTTCAATCCCTTCTTTCACGGAAATAACACTGCTAAGTGTCTCTGTCAATATCCCTTTCCTCCGTAGTGTTAGGTCCATGCGCGTACGAAACGAAACGTGAGGATCATGTCGAACATGATGTTTCAACTATCAAGCCCAATTTGAAGAATTAGAAGAGATTCAAAGCTGAAATAAAAAATTGAAATAAAAAATAGGCGTAATTGTATGAAAATTGCGCCTTTCAATGAGGAGGTATACCTATAATATATACATAGAGGAATAGTATTCCAACTATCAAATAATGAGGATAATCAAATCAAAGCACATGCATTATTAGCAGAGTTTATCTCCAATTCAATTCACTAATATGCTCTGCCATGATGCACCTTTGCCCATCTCTTAAGTGAAATGGAGTCTTCTTGAATAGAAATTTTTTATTGTAGAGAGATTCTCGTACATGCTCAATAGACATTCATTATTTTTACATGGTCTTCTCTTCCACAATGATCAACGCAACAATCGAGTAACACCCAATGCATGTCTGTCCATCAAACCCTAATTAGCTTACTTCATCGACTTTGGTTCTCCCTAAACAAAGGTAGGCATAAATTTCTCCGGTCCATATTATCCTTAATATGCATTTTCGAAAATCAAAGTCCTTCCCATCAAATTTGTTAATTTTCGCATTTCCTTCTTTTGTCGCCATCAATCTGCTTCAACTTAGCCTAACCTAGCAATCGAAAAGATTAATAACTAGAACAAGGAAATTAATTGGATACCATATTTACGTGGTTTAGTCAATGTAACCAATTCCACTAGGAGAGTAGCACTAGGTTCCACGATAGATGAAGGAGATACAATAGAAATTATAATCACACTCTAATCGCAACCCTCTTTAATGCTTCCCAAACCCAGTTATGCTAATAACTTATAGTGTTTAGCCCATTCAATTTTTCACAAAACAATCTCTAACAATCTTGCAGAGAAAGACACAAATTCTCACCACAAAATTTTGTCATGGTTCCAAAACACTCGCACTTTCTTTGGGATATAATTCATGAGCATGCCGCACGATTAATTGTTATGGCCAAAAGCTCCCCTCCTACTCACGAATGGCCAAAAACCAACAGAATCCACCTCTTACTTTATAAATATTAATATAATCTCAACCATTTTCAAAATGAAATATCGTCCATCATATGCAGCAATAGGCTTTAGCATATCTCAAATTATGAGCAGGTGCATGATCCAAAAAGACATTTACATTTAAATAGCGGCTTGCAGCGAGACCTGACGGTGCCACCGAGCACTGGAGGGTCGTGTGCTCCACCGAAGGGATGAGCTCCGGTGGTTCCTTGGTATCAAAAAGAAAAAAATAGCATTGGACTAAGAACAATAAAAGTTACTTCGGCTTCAATAATGGGAGAGACCGTGGCACACGCACATCTCACTACGATTAAACAAGTTAAGAGGAAACCACTTTAGCTTTAATAAAGTGATTTTTGGTTTCACCTTTGTAGATCGAAAGATGCCCAACCTATTTCATTGTCAAGGAAAAAAAAGCGTCCGGGTCATCGTAGTCAAAATTTATTGGATGATGTCGCCATTTAAAAAGACGTGGAAAATGGTTTTCTTTTTCGAAAAGAAGGAAAAAAAAAGTATGAATAGGAGGGCGGGGTCATCAAAAGTCTAGTCCATTCTTGATAAATCATTTCAATTCATCTTGATAATTCTCCAAGTCCTTCTCATTAGAAAAGATGAGGACAAAGTTTTGGCCCCAACAATGGGAAAAGTCACGCTTGGCTGCTTAAATTGGCGTCGTCTACCTTTCAAGCTGAAATTTCTATCATCAAGGAAACATCCTCGGAGATACTAGGAAGCGACAGAGCTGTAATGAAACAATGCGTACAGTACATTAAATTTCAGTCCCTACTTTCACGTAAATAAAACTACTAAAGTCTCTGTCATTATCCTTTTTCTCCGTAGTGTTAGGTCCATGCGCATACGAAACGTGAAAATTGTGTCCAACTCGGTGTTTCAACTATTGAGCCGAATTTACAGAATCATAAGAGATCGAAAGTTAAAAAGAAAACAACACACAATGTGAAATAAAAAATAAGCATCATTGTGCGAAAATCTTGCCTTTCAACGAGCATGTAAAACCTTTATTTTATACATAGAGGAATTATGGTATTCTAACTATTGAGCAATCGGGATAATAGAATCAAAACACATACATTATTAGCAAAGTCAATCTCCAATTGAATTCACTAATATGCTCAGCCATGATATACCTTTGCCTGTCTTTTAAGGGAAACGGAGTCATATTGAATAGACATTGTTGATCATAGAGGGCTTCTCGTACATGTTCAATAGGCATCCATTAGATTTGCATGGTCTTCTCTTCCACAATGCTCAGCATGTTGAGGATGTCTCATATTGGTTATGAAAGGGATATGTGATCAGTTTATAAGTATGAGAGAAAGTCTCACCTCTTGAACTAGCTTTTGGGGTGAAAGAGACCCAAGACCACTTAACATTGATATCAGAACTAAAGTTGCTAACAAGTTTGAACCCAAAAGTCACATAGAGAGTTATGGGTTGTTGTGTCTCTAACCTAGGCTTGATGTGTGAGGGGGAGATTGTTGAAGATGTCTCATATCCATTGTGGAAGGGGTAGCCCCATCTCTTGAGCTAACTTAACTTTTGGAGTGAGAAAAGCCCAAGACCACCTAACACAACGTGACAACCAAGTGACACCGAATGCATGTTTACTTTGGTTCTCCCTGAACAAGGGTAAGCACAGATTCCTCTAGTGCTATTATCCTTAATATGCATTTTTGAAAATCGAAGTCCTTCCCATTAAATTTGTTGATTTTCACATTTTCTTCTTCTGTAGCCATCAATTTGCTTCAACTTAGTCTACCCTATCATTTATACCAATTTTTATGAAAAAGTGATTGAAAAGTTCAATGAATAGAACAAGAAAATTAATTGGACACCATATATACATGGTTTAGTTGGTGTAACCAACTCCAATGGGAGAGCAATGCAAGGTTCCATGATAATTAAGTCACAATCCTACTTTGAACTTGCCTTGGTCAATGAAGCTAGTTGGAGCATCTCATAAACGCGAGACTCATCTATTCTATCTTCCTTGTTTGCGACTTATGTTCTGGCTCTTTCTCTAATATTTTCAAAAGAAAAATATATTTACAGGGTGAGCAATTAAGTACTTGATAACTCGTTTTTCTGTATACGAACATTGCTTTTCATAAGGACTACTCTTCCAGTTTCACTTTTCGTTAATGCCATTAGAATTGATATGGCTGAAGTTGCAAGTTATAAGTTTCAGAGACACTGAGAAATGGAGATTTTGAAAGGGTAAGATCAAGGAAACATAATTAAAGGACTGGAAATTGAGAAAACACATCGTGATTATCTTAATTCACTTTAAAAAGCAGGATTCGACAAGAAGAAAACTTGTTACCATTCTAATCGCACAAAATGTTCACTTCAAATAATGGGCAGGTGCATGATCAAAGTTTCCATGAAAGGGGTCATGGGAAGAGAGATGAAACCATAAACCAAGGCCAAACCACACTTGGCAATTGCCCTGAATCTTGCGTAAACATTGTCATTCACTTCCCCTTTGGAAAAGAAGTCGGATGTTTCTTGGATGTTAGTACGAAATATTATATGCCAGCAATCTAAGTAAGGTCGAGGCTACTAACCTACATCTAACTAACAATATTATAAGCTTTAAAAAAAAAATTACAGACGCATGATACTGATAAACTAGCTATCAACGAGGTTTAACTTTGATTAATTTCTAAAATAACCTAAGCTATGCTAAAGTAAGATTAATATGCACAATTTAAAGAAGGACCGTATTGATGTTAAATCAGAAAGTGCAAGTGACCAAGCTAATTGATAATAAACAGAAAGATTGGCAATGAAATGTGAATATATGTGGCAATAAGCAATTGGCACAAATTTTTAATGTAATGTGGAAGCGGAAGGATTCAAACGATTGTGGTCGAGGAAATATTGAAAAAGACCCGACGCGTACGAGGAACAACTTTAACCGGGTGAGGAAAGGAATAAATATCTCAATTCTAATGTGCTTAACGGGACCCACGACAAAGAATCCTGAAAAGTTTTCCATCTTTGCAACGCTTCGAGTATTTCTCATAAAAAGATGATTGACAAAATTATCTCCCCAACAATGAGAAAAGTCGCATTTGGCTGCTTAAATCGGTATCCTTTACTTGTCAACCTTTGATATTTCTATCATCAAGGAAACATCTCAAGCAGATGCCAGGAATTGACAAGCTGGGAATTATGCGTACAGAACAAGAAAATTCTTGCCTTATTTAAGGGACTCAGCTCCTGTTACCTTTCTCCATTGGTTTAGATCCATGCATTTACAAAACATGAAAATCATGTCAAACTCGGTGTTTCAAATTCTTTTGCTTCTGGTTTCGATCACGGTAGTAGCAGCAGGAGCCGCACCAAGACTCGCAAGGCCTAACTGTAATGAAACATGCGGGAACGTCACCATTCCCTTCCCCTTCGGATTGGGAGCCGGGTGTTTCTTGGATGACTGGTATGAGATTGTCTGCCAGCAAAACCATATGGTTCCCATACTAAATAAGATTAAATTGAGAGTTCTCAATATTTCACTCCCCACTTTTCGTCCAGATGGGGATGGCGTGATAAAGGTCAGTTTTCCAGTATTTTACTCAAATGCAAGCTGCCAGGGCAGTGCACTTGGTAAGCCAGTGAGCTTAGAAGGGAGTAACTTTGTCTTCTCCCAGACATGGAACTCCTTTACATCAGTCGGTTGTGACACCAAGGCAACAGTAATTAGTAATGAATCAGCTGCTATACTCTTTGCATCGACCGGTTGCCGGTCGAAATGTGATGGAACCAATACCAACATTAGCAAGTCTAGTGCTTGCTCCGGGAGAGACGGATGCTGCCAGACTACGCTCCCCTTCAATCTTCAAGCCTTTAGTGTGGATATCAATGAAAAAGGTGAACAACAGGGGTGCAAGTATGCTTTCCTGGCAGATAGATCCTGGTTCTCGAAGTCGGACGCTACAGGCTTATATGATTTGAGAGTGAATGATAAGGTCCCAGTGGTGTTACAATGGGGGATCCAAAACAATACCGACCTTTCACTTGCACTTCGCAAAGAATCGAACAGGACTAATGTTGTCGAGTGTTACACGAGTAGGCAGCCATGGGAGTGCTGGTGCCAAGAAGGTTATGTTGGTAACCCTTATATTATTGGAGGATGCCAAGGTAACATACTTCATCCTATCATATTCCGTTTCTAAGGGCACCATACAGCGAAGTGGTTTGTTCGTTCCCATATTTTTTGCATTCGTTTAATGATCCCATACATGCTTTTCTACCTTCTTTTTTATGTTTTTCTGCCCAGAATTATACAAAGTGAATGCACTTTCAAACAAGATTGAATGGGGCAGTCCTATCTTTACAAGTATAAAATTTAGCCATTGAATTAACAATTTATGTCTGACCAAAAAAAAAACAATTTATGAGGAAATGCGACTGACTACTCTCGCTAATTTCACTGAAGGAGATGGTAATTCGCTGCTAATATATTTTTACCATTTGTCATCAGATATTGACGAATGTGAAGATTTGAATATATGCCACGGGACTGGGTTGACTTGTGTGAACAAACAGGGCAGCTTTGACTGTGTTGATGGTAGAAAGACAGTTAAGTTCATTCTTATTGGTAAGTAGACCTTTAAACCTACAACTTTAGAACGCTTCATGCTCTTAGCATTGTTAGAAAAGGCACGGCATAGCATAGATTATGTTCAGAAAAGGTACAAAAATTAGTTTTACCTAACCCTTGGTTCTAACATGATTGTCCATTCGCTCGGTGAACGATATAAATAAGTTTCAATCAATAGTATCGATCAAAATAACCTCAAAAGTTTCTTTGTGCACTAATACTTGTATTTGATAAATAAGAAGACACTTGAAACTTTTCAAGGTTCCTACTTAGTCTCGTCATATTTGAATTTGGATTATTATAATCATAATTAAGATGAATGCTGGTAGGAACTTTTTCACTTTCATCTATTGTTTGCTAAATTCCTTGTAAGAAAAATAATTTGTACAGTGCAAATGCATGTATAGAAATTTCATCGGACGGAACTTGAAATGGAGACAAGTAATAACGTAAATCCACAGGAAATGAGACTCAGGTTCATCACTCTTATATGTATCCCTTTGAATCAGATGCTCTGAAATTCTTGACGATAAGCCGTTATAAATTCTTGACAAACAGGGTACAATTTTTCACACTTTTGCCCCATAAACTTTTGCAATGCAGGGGTTGGGGCAGGCGTTGGGGCACTACTTTTGTGTCTTTTCTTATGGAGGTTGTACAAATACATCAAGAAGAGAAAAGAAACCAAGCTCAAAGAGAAGTACTTCAAACGCAACGGTGGTCTTTTGTTAGAAAGTGAGCTATCTTCACCACAAGGCAATGTTGAGAAAACCAAATTATTCAACTCCAAGGATTTAGAGAAGGCCACTGACAATTTCAACGAGGATAGGATCCTCGGGCAAGGTGGGCAAGGTACCGTTTACAAGGGAATGTTAACGGATGGAAAAATAGTTGCGATTAAGAAATCAAAAGTGATAGATGAGGGAAAAGTCGAGCAATTCATAAATGAAATCCTCATTCTCTCACAAATCAACCATAGGAACGTGGTTAAGTTATTGGGATGTTGCTTGGAAACAGAAGTCCCACTTTTAGTATATGAGTTCATACCAAACGGGACTCTATACCATTACCTCCACAACCCAAATGAAGAGTTTCATGTATCGTGGGACACACGTCTACGAATTGCAACTGAAATCTCAGGAGCCTTGTTTTACTTGCACTCAGCAGCCTCTATTCCCATTTATCATCGAGACATCAAGTCCACTAATATCCTCTTGGACGAGAAATACCGGGCAAAAGTGGCGGATTTTGGTACTTCCAAGTCCGTTTCCCTCGATCAAACTCATGTAACCACATTAGTGCAGGGGACTTTCGGCTACCTAGATCCAGAGTATTTCCAATCAAGTCAATTCACAGACAAAAGTGATGTGTACAGCTTTGGAGTTGTCCTTGTTGAACTCTTAACAGGCCAAAAGCCAATCTCATCACTGAGGGAACAAGAAGGAAGAAGCCTCGCAGCCTATTTCATAATTTCGATGGAGCAAAATCACTTATTTGACATTACGGATGCTCAAGTCTTGAAAGAAGGTGAGAAGGAAGAGATTGTATCAGTTGCTAACCTTGCGAAAAGGTGCTTGCACTTGAATGGGAGGAATCGACCTACAATGAAAGAAGTGGCAATGGAGTTGGAGGGGATAAGGAAGCTTCAAAATCCCTCGGGCATTCAACAGAATCAAGAGGACCGTGAGGCAACTGAATCATATGCTGCTACTTTTCCATCTAGCAGGTCAAACATCGATATGGATGTCATTACCTTTTCAGATGTGCAACCACTGTTGCCTAGTGAGACGTGGTGAAGATTTGTTTCGCCTCTTACACTTACGAGTCATATTGCTGTGTTTGTTAGGGAAATCGGTTTTCAGAGAAAAAGAAAGAAAGGAGGAAAACTTGTTCACTTACTAATAGGAGGACTTCGTTAGTTATTTTTTGTTTATGAACTTATTTTTGATGTCTGGGATCAATGAGTTGTTATGTCATACCTATCTTATATTTATTAAGGTCTTGTAATTAGCTAGGCATGATTGTAATGTGTATGTGGCAATTTGGAAATACTTCCAAATTGCAATCAGCTAGCTCGAGCATGATACTGCCATTTTACTTAATTTTGAGATTCATATATACTTGTAAATTTTATCACTGCAGAATTTATATCAGTCACGCGAGTATTCGTGCAAACAAGCATCTTTGCTACACCAACCTTCACCATTCAATTGGCTTGTTACACGCAGATGCTCAAAAGATGTATCACGAGCTCAAGTCATTTGACCAAGTCTTTGATTTTCTTTTCTGCCAAAACATAATTCAGTCCCAAATATGCAATTGGTGTATCAAATTGACCATGTTAAATCTTGGCCAGAACGAAGAAGGCTCTTGGAAAAACAGACGTGGAACAACTATTTAATCCAATGTGTAAGAGAAGAATTCACACAGATTTTTGATCCAGCAAAAGTCAAAAACATCCAATGCGTACAAAGAACAATTCAAGTCAATAAGCAAAAGGAATAAGTGTCTCAATTCTAATGCGATTAAAGAGGTTCACAATAAAAGGTCTTGAAAAGGCATTCATCTCGATAATGCGTAAAAGATGTATCACGGGCTAAAGTCAGCAGACCAAGTCTTTAATTTTCTTTTCTGCTAAATAAACATATCAATTCAGTACTAAATATGCAATTGGTGTGGAAATCTTCTGAGATCCAATCAAACTGACCATGTTAAATCTTGGCCAGCACAAAGAAAGGTCTAGCTAAAACAGTAGACAGAGGCAACGACGTCCAAATCTAATGAAATATATGAATTGTGGTGCTCTTTGGCTAAGTCAATGACGACTTTGACTTGTGTTCGTATTTATTTTTGCCACGTGTCCCACATCGAACTTTTCTTTTCTCTTTTTTATTTTTCCACAAAATTTAAAAGAATTATTCAAAAACATTTTTTTAATAACCTTAGAAGCTTCAACATTGCTAAACTTAAGTAGGACAAATGAGGTAATAACATTTTCTAGACACATTTTTGCGTAAATGATTTAATTGAAAGAGATTATACATACTAAGACATGTCCTCGTTATCTAACTTTTCTCTTCTCTTTTTGACTTTCTACAAACACTAAGAAAACATATTTGAAAAATCTTTCAAAGAAAAATGAAATCAGAGAGCTTCATCATTGCTAACCTTAAGTTGGAAAAAAAGATTAATAATTAAACTTTCTAGGCTTCTAGCCACATTTTCACCAAAATGATTTAATTAAAAGTAATTATATATACCAAGACAAAAGGACAGGGCCCAAATTTCAAACTAAAACATTTGGATCACAGCTAAACTACATCCAACTAACATAATTATAACCATTTAACGAATATTTACAATAATTTCCTGTAATTATTAGCATCTGACAATTACGAGTCATATTGCTGTGTTTGTCATGGAAATCGATGTTTAGAGCAATGGAAAGAAGGGAGGAAAACTTGTTTGTTTGGTAATAGGAGGACTTCGTTAGTTATTTATTATTTATGGATTCATTCTCAATGTCTAGGATCAATAAATTATTATGTCATACCTATCCCAAATTTATTTAGGTCCTGTAATTAGCTAGGCATGATTATACCGTGTACGCGCCAATTGGGAAATACTATCCAAATTGCAATCATCTAGCTCTAGCATGATGCGGCAATTTTACCTCATTTTGAGATCCATATTGTAATTGTTGTAAATTTTATTATTGTAGAATTTACATCAGTCACACAAGTGCTCTTGCGAACAAGCATCTTTGTTGCGTTAGCCTTCACCATTCAGTCAGCTTGTTCCACACATGCTCAAAAGATGTGTCACGGGCTCAAGTCAGCTGATCAAGTCCTAAACGTGCAATTCGTGTGGAAATCTTCTTAAATGACCAATCAAATTGACCATGTTACGTCTTGGCAGGTGCAAAGAAGGCTCCTAGAAAAAAAGGGGAGAGAGACAACGGCTTCCAAATCTAATGAATTATATGAATTGTGGTGCTCTTTGGAGAAGTCAATGACGATTTTGACTTATGGTGGTCTTTATTTTACACATGTCCCACTATCGAGCTTTTCTTTTGCTTTCTTTTATTTTTTCCACAAACTCTAAAAGAAAATTTGAAAAACATGTTTTTGAATAATTTTAGAAGCTTCCATATTGCTATGCTTGAGTTGAAAAAGGGTAAATAATAATTTTTTCCAGCCATATTTTTACCAAAATGATTCAATTAAAAGTTATTAAATATATTAAGAGATACGTCCTTCATATCGAACTTTTCTTCTATTTTTGACTTTCTACAAACTCTACGAAAACACATTCAAAAACTCTTTCAAAGAAAAATGGCATTAAAAAGCTTCACCATTGCTATTAATAAGTCGGAAAAAGATTAAATAATTAAACTTTCTAAGCTTCTTGCCACATTTTCACCAAAATGATTCAATTGAAAGTAATTGCATATACTAAGACAAAAAGACATTGCACACATTTCAAATTAAAACATTAGAATTCTAAAAAAATTGTATTAATGTTAAATCTAAAATTATAAGTGACCAAGCCAATCGATACGGGAGAAAAAAAAAGGATTGGCAGGTGGTGTTTGCACCCCCAAATCACAAAAGCTGGACATACACAGTTTATTTTCTCATGGATCCTGGGATCGTTGCACACGTGTGTGCTGCTCTTGAGGTTTTGAACCTGGATATTCTATCTTTTCTGGTTGATTTGGTTTCAATAAATAAATAAAAAAAACCTTTACGATGGTTTTTGAGCTCAAGAACTTAAGAAAACAAACTCACATACTGAAACACTGAATTTTTACAAATCTTCCAAAACCCATTAAACATGTTCCCTTCATGTTATAAATGACCCAAAAGATGAGAACACGTTTAGTCTCCGGTTGGTTGAACTTGTTTTGAAAAAAGCTTGAACTAAGTTACATGAAAACAGGTACAACTACATGTCAAATGTAGTAACAAGCTCCGCAATATTTCCGTAGCTAAATTATGGTTAGTTCGGTGTAGAAATCTGCACCAAACCAAGTAAAAACCAAGTCTTCTTCTGCTTTTCTCGGTCAAAGAATTTGGCTCTGAAAAGTAATTTACTTCGGACTTTTCGCTTGTCCCACTACCACAATGGCCTTAATGCCTCAAATGCGGGTCAAAGATTACCTGTGTGGTTCAGTTGTCCTGGACAATCCGATTCCAACTCCGAAAGCTAAGTTCACATTTCTCAGTACCTTTCAAACATTGTCCTGATGAGGCTGTCCAGGACAAAAAAATGAGTCTTCAAAGTCCTCCAATTTGAAAATGACTTGAGAGCCTTTCTGGAAGGAGACACTTTGTTGGGAACATGAGAAAACATCTCCAAACCTCATCATGTTAATATCCTGTGTTTTCTTTTTCGATTAATTTCCTTCCCCAACATTCCAATCCCCTCTGGAGACACCGATATTTGCAGCCATTCACATATTGGGAAACGTGGTGGAGAATAAGGCCAGTAAAAAAGGAAACGCCATTCACACATTGGGAAACGTGGTGGAGATTAAGGCCAGTAAAAAAAGTTTCCTCGCAAAATTAAAAGCTTTTAACGAATTATAAACATACAACGCTAAGAAACTAAACTTTGGCCCTAAATGAGATTTAACACAAATTAATTTCTTAAATACCTAAACAACGCTGAGCTAAGGTTAATATTCAGAATTTAAAGAAAGAGCATATTCATGTTGAATCAGAAGCAGAAGTGCTCGAGCTAATCAATACTAAACAAAAAGATTGGCAATGAAGCATGAAATTTGTTGGCAAAAAGCAAAGACGTGGAACGAATAATTTATCTCACGTAGAAGAAGAAGAATTCATACAATGTTGGTCTAGGAAAAATTAAAAAGATCCAACGCGTATTGAGAATTATTATAGTTGGTAAGGAAAGAGAATAATATATCTATACTAATGTACTTAACGGGTCCGCAATAAAGCTTTTTAATATTGATATATTTTGGGAATGCTCCAAGTCTTTCTCATAAGAAAACAATGACAAACTTAAGTCCCCAACAATGGGAAAAATACACCCGACTGCTAATATTGATGTCCTCTATATCAAGCTTTGATATTGCAGTCCTCAAGGAAGCATCCTCAGAGATACTAGGAAGTAACAGAGCTGCAACAAATTTATGCATTTTATGCGTCCAGTACATGAACATTCTTCCATGTTGAATTACACTTCTCCATCGGTTTAGGTCCATTCACATAACAAACATGAAATTCTATGTCACGCTCGGATTTACAAATTCTTTTCCTATATATGAAGTTACACCAGCAAAAAGAAAAAGAGAAAAAAAGTTCCTAGATAATAAGGCTGAATAGATATGCACACACGAACCCCATTAATAATGTCCTTCCTTGTGGATGCGCGCAGATGGAGGAATCATTGCCATTAAGAAGTCGGAGGTGATTAACATGGGAAAAGTCGAACAATTCATCAACGAGATTGCCATTCTCTCATAGATCAACCATAGGAACGTCATTAAGTTACTAGGGTGTTGCTTGGAAATAGAGTCATAGCTTTTGGTGTATGAATTCATACTAAATGAGACTCTTTTCTAGTATTTACATAACAATCTAGTATCGTGGGACATGGGCCTTTGAATTGCTAGTGAAGTAGCAGGAGCCTTGTCCTATCTACATTCTTCAATATCCATCTCAATCAATCATTGGGATGTCAAATCTACTAATATTCTCTTGGATGATAAGTACCACGCAAAAGGGGCTGACTTTGGCACTTCCAAGTCGATTTTGGCCGATCAAACTCAAGTGATCACAAGAGTCCAAGGGACATTTGGCTATTTAGATCTTGAGTATTTTCAATCAGATCAATTCTAAATGAGAGCAATGTGTATTGCTTGAGTGTGGTCCTTGTTGAACTCTTGAGAAGGCAAGAGCCAATCGCATTTCTTGGAGAGGACAATGAGAGAAACCTCACAAGCTATTTTCTCCTCTCGATGAACAAGAACCACCTGTCCGACACCGTGGACACTCAAGTTTGGAGCAAGGTGAGAAAGAAGGGATTGTCACCTTTGCTAACCTTGCAAGAAGGTGCTTGAAGTTACATGGAAGATGCAATGTACAATGAAAGAAGTGGCAATTGAACTAGAGTGAATTAGAATGCTAGAAAATCCTGCCATCAAGCATGGACATACTCAAGAGAAAAGTGCATAGTACAGAGAGAAGGACATCATAAATGTCTTAACTTGTGTACAGCACTCACTTTAGTGTTATAATTTTTTGCCAACTTACTTAAGTATCAAAATTAGAGAAAAATGATCACTTAAGTGCCAATAATGAGAAATTTGGACCAACATTAACACATGACTTTTAATGAAAAAATTGGTCCATGTGGTATTTCCACGTATACATCTTCTCCTCTACCTCCATGTCATTTTTTTCTCTTTTTTTCTATTTTGTTGTTTCCTTTTCAGTTGGCACTGAAAAAATCGCTTTTAAAAAATTTTGGCATTGAAAAAATTGTTTTCTAAAATATTTGACACTTAAATGATCCGGTGAAAAGTTGGCTAAACGACATTGTTCAGCACCCACTTTTTCTGACAAGCCATGTTGGCCAAAAATATTAATAAAAGAAGGCCACATCAAATTTCCAGCCAAAGAGATTGGAGTCGGCATTAAATCAATCGTTTTTCAAAAAATTTGGCACTTAAGTGAGCCACCGAAAAGTTATGATACTAAAGTGAGCGTCGTACACAAGTTACGACACTTCTGATGTTCTTCTTCCAAGTAGTATACATTTGAAATCTGACGTGTACACACTATCGAACTTGCAACCGCTCATATATATATATATATATATATATATATATATATATATATATTTCCCGAATGCACCTCTCACTTCAACTGAAATTCATGTCCTCTAGATCAATATCACTAGTGAAATCCATTAGTTGAAATTAGCAAAATCTTACAACCAGAATGTCTAAACTTACAACTAAATTGTTGCAAGTGCCCCTACTCGCAACTACTCTCACTCCCGCAGCCACTCCCTCTCCCACTCCTGTAGCCACTCCCGTTCTTGTAACCCCTCCCGCACAAGTGCCCGCCCCTACTACTAGGGCTGCGATTGTTGCTTCACCTGCCACCGCCCCCTGCCCTACAGTAGCCACCTAGCTTTCCAAAGTTGCCTAGGTGGCATCCCAGGCCACTTGGGAGCCAATAGGGTTGTTGCTGTCTGGTTGGAACACCGATCAAGATACGCCCATTGTTGTGCGACAACTCCTCCAACAGAAATAGCTGAGAGAAGGTTACTCCTTGTTGCTGCTGCTACCGTCGAGCATATGTTCCTCCAACTTGCCGGTCGATTTGTCATGGTATTCTATTATTCAACCAGATCGTCGTGGAAATGACGTGAGACCAAGACCTTAGGACTAGACCTGTTAAGCGGGTGGGTTGGGTTGGGTTTGGGTCGGGTCATAAATGGTCCGACTTAAATTGACCTATTAACCCGTTTATGACCCATTTAAGCATAGTATAAAATTTTTAACCCATACCCAACCCATACCCGACCCGACCCATATTATTAAAATATTTATCTATCTAACTAAATTTAGGAAAAATTATTCTTATAATCTTTTTTAAAGATTTTAAACTTATTCAAGTTCATTAACAACCCATGTATTTTAGTCTTTTTAATTTTTAAACCTATTATAGATACACCTGTCAAAATGGGTGTATAACCATTTATGACCCATTTAAAGAAAGCCTGACCCATTTATGACCTATTTAATATTTAAATGGGTCATGGGTTATACACCCATTTTGATAGGTGTACTTAGGACATATGCCACCTTGGAACAGTGCAATGCATTTGTCCCAATGATAGTATGCTACCCATATCGGATTACGATATGGTCCATAAATAAACGCATGAGATTGGACCGATCACCATCAAAGGCTGTGTAATAATCTTCCGCAAAGACATGTATTCTCTTGAATGTATTCATTGATAAATCTAGGGACGAGGCGGAGTGAGGGGAGATGAGATGGGCGAATAAACCCTAATGGAAAAGAGGGCACCACGAGGGGAGATGAGATGCGCAAGAAACCCTAACGGAAAAAGAGGTCGCTGCGAGGGGGAGAAACCTGGGGAAGAATAGAATACGAGATAGAAAACTGGGCCAACCTTAAGGCCCACTTGGATTAATGCAAACTGGCCCGCGAACATGTTTTCTTTTAAAAATCCACCCCCGGCCCACTTAAGGTTCTAACCCAGTCATGCACAGCCCACCGTGCAAGCCATCCCAAAGCCCATCTTCCATTTTTTATATATATTTTTTTCTATCTTTGATTTTTCTCTTTTGTGGGGTTTTTTCCTCTTTAATTTTGTTAGTGTATATTAATAGGCACACTACGCAAAGTAAACTCCCAAAGGTGTCGGCCAAACGAAGGGACCACTCCCGAATGCCGCTGCCGAGCTAGCCGGAGGGGTCGGGGCCCATGGGAAGAGCTGGACAGTGACGGCAGTGGCGTTGAGGTGGAGGTGGTGGTGATGGAGGAGGGGGAGTTTGGTGGAGCGAGGGAGGCGAGGCGTTGCCTGACAAGCGACATAGACGGGGCGGGCTTTTAGTTGGAAGTCCATGTGAGTTAATGAAATTTTTTCTGGTGAGGGGTTTTGCGAGGTTTTAAGCTAGAGCCCACTTCTCATTGGATCAATTTGGGATGTGATCCATGCAGTTCAAAGTGCTCTTTTTCTTTCATTGTTAGCGATAATGTGTGTGTATATATATGATAAGTAAGTCAAATAAAATTGCTAATTTCACGTGAGATTTGATAACTTCAACAAAAATGAGTAATTTGATGGCGAAGGAAGAGTAAATTGTTAAACTAGTAGATGATTTTAAAACGACATAATAATAATTTCTGAATATTGATTCAAATAATAGTAAGTAATCTAATAGTAATTTGTACTTATCATTAGTACCTAGATAAAGTGAGTACCTAAAAAATGGTTGTTAGCAAACTTATATGTTTCAATAACTATGGCAAAAGAAATTCACCGGTCACTAGTTTTTAGTGTAGCTTGTTGTCATTTTTAAAATCAAAGGAGGAATAAGAGATTTATTTTATAAGAAAATTTTCTTTTCACGATGCTCTTATGGTTCTAACTTTGGGATATGTTAAGGTCATCCTTTCAGCTTGTATGACTGAAAATAAATTATCTTTTCAAAGGGAAAATGAGGTAATTTTGTGGTTGAACCGTTTTATGTCTGACCGGATCAAACTCAATTTTGACGGACCTCGAAAAGAAATCGACTTCAGTTGTTCGTAATAATTAAGCAATTGGCTTGTGGGGATCGCATAAATTGTGCGTGTGTGCTCTCCACTCACGGTAGAACTTTGGGGTATTAATTTGAGTCTCAAAATGACCATCTCATTGGGATTGTAGAAGTGGACTCTCAAGAGGTCATTGTCCTTTCCCAAATTGAAAAAATGTTAGAATATTTCCAACATATTAAATCATACATACTTTTAGGGAAACAAAATTATGTGCGAATTGATTAACATATTGGGTACTTCAAACTTGTTATGTAAATAACACTCTAATATTAGATAGACCACCGAAAGATTTACTTAATTTGTTAGTTTTATCAACAGAGTAATAGTGTAACATTCGATTTTTACCACATTTTCTTACCCAATTTTTTTTTTTTAATTTTGTATAAAAACAAGTAACTTCAACAAAAATGGATAAGCCATTTGAGATGGCAGTTTGAAATTGATAAAATAGAGATTCGTTTATCGGCTCAAATAGAAAATTAGCAATCTAAAACCAATTAGTAATTTCATTAAAAAAAAATCTATCGGGTCTCTCCTTTGATAATTACTCCATGGTGGGACGAAATTCAATTGGAAATTGGAAATGAGAGGACTGGAGATGCTACAAGACCATCCACCATCACCAAGAGCATGTTGAAATATCTCAAGTGCTGCCATTGAGCAATATCATTTGCGGCCGATACGCAAGAGTACACAACAACATGATTTACAAGAGATCCGCCGATTTCTCCTACCTATAGCTAGTAAACAAATTTTGGGGTGCACCTACCAACTCAGCCATCAAGCAAAGCAAACCTTACGAGAAGAAGAAATGGCGATGACTGCACACAACAAAATAACGCGCTTCAATCTTTTCCAAGAATTACTAGAGCCATTCTTTTGGATTTATGCAAGCATCGAGTAGCTTCCACTCCTCACTTGCTTCCTCTGGTTTCTGCACAGAGACAAGGAGACATCCGGATTTGAATTGATAGGTCTAAGAAAGTTTATTCTAGGACCAAAATATATTTACATAGACCCATTAGAAAACTACATGGTCACATTCCCACCGAGCAGTTAATGGAAGAGAAACAAGGATGCTCTCAATTCGCCCTTCTGTCTTCAGTCCAAATGTTGTGCCCCGATCATAAACGTACAATTTCGGAAAGGGAACATATTTATGAGGATTAGAGGGGAAAAACAGAAAATCTTCTAATTATGCTCCGAGGAGCAAAGGTGTGATACCCCACCTCCTAAGCATTTGAGATAGATGGCTATTGGCTAGGAAAAGTTATATGGCCATAAGATAAATGATTTCCTCGAATACTTCCTAGTTCCTATAGAAAGTCAACGGTGGCCTAAATAATCAGTTTCAAAAAACTCCATTTCAGCCAGAAAAGGTCAGCAGACAATAGCAAAAGTTCCAATTGGTCTATGATGGAGAATAGTGACTAAATAAATAGAGGAACAACACATTGCCACTGCTACTAATATAATGCCATGCAGATCGCAATGATCTCTCACAGAGACTGCATCTATAGCAATTATGATCTAGAAATGCAGAAAGCTCGAATAATCTCTCATGTCCTCTAAATTAGACTGCATTTCACTCTGCTACATGCCACATCTATTGACAGAGAAGTGAGAACCATGAAAACCCAACCACTTTGACCACCACAGGTGTACCATCATTTACGAAACAAACATGAATAAGTCTTGTGCTGATAAAAACTATCAAGAAACCCCAAAAAAATCGTAAAAAGGGCAATATTGGCAATTTAGCTAGCCATTACAACAATTGGAACTTCAATCTCACAATTTACATCTACTGCCTACACATATTGGTGAATTGTTAAAATCCTCAAGAAGTGACTTTTGTTATTAAGGAACAAATTAACATGCAAATGTCTCTCTTTTCCTTTTGCAATTTTTTGGGCCATTCCAACCAGGTTGATCTTAGAAGATCCATAAAGGCTAAAGCAGATGTTATGGCATGCATGTAGAAAGACTTAAGGTGTGTCTGTTTCAATGAAAGTATTTTTCTAGAAAGTGTTTTTCAGACTTTCCGCCGTTTGTTTCTCCAAAAATAAATTGGTCAATGGAAAATACTTTCCGGTAAATAGAAATATTATATTTTATTTTAGGAAAATGAATTCTTGTGCGAGGGAAAGGAGAAAACACTTTCCTTCTTTATTAGGTCCTTCATTTTTATTGGGTCAAATGTTATTTAATCATTTTCCAAATGCCATCCAAACGTTTGAAAATATTTTTAATTACATATCACCAAACACAAGAAAGCTAATCATTTTCATGGAAAATGATTTTCTGGAAAACATTTTCCAAAAATGATATGATTTTTGCGAAACAAAGGCACTCTTAATTGTCAATCTTCATACCAGAATTCTGCACTCTGACCAGGTAAATTAGTGGAATGAGGACATCCGGCAAGTTCAACAATGTGTCATAGACCAAAGATACTCATAAATGAAATCCATATATTTCCGAAGAAGTGGATATTCAAATTTCCTACAACCCCTAATGCCCCATGCCTGTTAATATATTCACCAATTAAACAATAGCTATTTATGTAGAAAGCCAGCACTAAACACAAATGTCCATCAACTAGCGGGTGGCTCTGCATTAGTCCGGAACCAAATCATCCAAATGTGGGGTTTTCGGCTAGGGTCCCTTCTAGTGAGATACCTGGGATTCCATGGCAATGGTACATCCGCAATCAGAAGGTCCTAGAATAGAATGCGACACATATATTGTTCTAATCATCTCCACATCTCTTAGAATCACATACTAGTTATCTGGCACAAAATACTTCAGCTACTCTAGATGGTGGTAAATGGAGAGGGAAGAATAAAACTTAAGACAATCATCTAATTATGCTTCAAGGAGCAAAAGTGCCCACCTCCTAAGCATTTGAGATAGATGGCTATTGGCTAGGAAAAGTTTTATGGCCATAAGATAAATGATTTCCTCGAGTACTTCCTAGTTCCTATAGATAGTCAATGGTGGCCTAAATAATCAGTTTTGAAAAACTCTATTTCAGTCGAGCAAGGTCATCAGACAAGAGCAAAAGTTCCAATTGGTCTATGATGGAGAAGTTAGAGACTAGAGACACAGAGGAACAACACATTGCCACTGCTACCAATACAATGCTATGCATATTACAACGATCTCCCACAGAGATTGCACCTATAGCAACTGAGCAGAAATGATCTACAAATGCAGAAAGCTCCAATAATCTCATGTCCTCTAGATTAGATTGCATATCACTCTTCTACATATCACATCTATGGATAGAGAAGTAAGGAACATAAAAACCCAACCACTTTGACCGCAACAATTGTACCATCGTTTAAGAAACAAACATGAATAAGCCTTGTGCAGATAAAAGCTATCAAGAAGCATTGAATAACCCCCAAAAAATGTAAAAGGGGCAATATTGGCAATTTAGCTAGCCACTACAATAATTGGAACTTCAATCTCACAACTTACATCTACTGTCTAAACATATTGGTGAACGCTCAAAATCATCAAGAAATGACATCTAGTCATTAAGGAACAAATTAACATGCAAATGTCTTTCTTTTCTTTATGCAATTTTTTGGGCCATTCCAGCATTGATCCTAGAAGGTCCATAAAGACTAAAGCAAAAGTTATGGCATGCATGCAGAAAGGCTTAATTGTCAATCTTCAGACCAGCATTCCACACTCTGACAAGGTAAATTAGTGGATGAGGACTTCCAGCAAGTTCAACAATGTGTCATACAAAGATAGTCAGAAATGAAGTCAATCTATTTCCGAAGAAGTGGATTTCAAATTTCATACAATCCCTAATGCCCCTTGCCTGTTAATACATTCACCAGTTAAATAATAACTATCTAAGCAGAAAGCCAGCACTAAACACAAATGTCCTTCAACTGAAATTAGCAAATCCTTTCAGACGGGTACAACCGGAATGTCATAATCCAACACAAAAGCAGGCAATCTAATGCAGTTTTAGCCCAGGAGAACCCAAGTGAGTGAAACTCACCCTCTCCCGCGTGCAGGGCCCTGCCGACGGCCCACAGCCCCCGCTCTCCGGCGTGGACGCCTCTGCCCACGGCTGTGCCCAGCTAGCGCTATGTGAGCTTCTCCCTCCGGTGCCCCTGCCGTGTGGGTTGCTGTCAAGGAGCCCTCGGCCCCTCCTGCCAAAGCCTCCGCCTCCAGGGTTAATGCTGGTCGTTCTGTGACGTGAGTCCGGAACGCCGAGGTCACGATATACAGTTCGTCGTAGTAGAACAAATCCCTCTCCAAAAGATAGTGCTGATCCTTCTCCAAAACAAAGTGCTGATCACGAGGTATGAATACATGTTCGTGCAAGGAACTACCTCACTAAACTAAACTAAACCAAACCAAGTATACCTCAGTGAAGAAGGAGGTTACTCCCAGCTGCTGGATAAAACACATCCCTCCAACTTGCACGACTATGCGATTATTCAGCCCGATCATCTTGGAAATCCTGCAAACGTTATGTCGGCATGTACCCAAACCCTCATAAAATGCGGCAATGGCAGCTCCGCCAACGATAGTGTTCTCCTCGTATCGGACTACCGAATCGTCCCTCAAAAGGCGACGGATGATGTGCCGCCGACCATAGTCAAAGTACCCGTAATACTGACCCACGAAAACATTTGCGCTCATGGCTGCATCCATCATGAGAAATGAAATCTAGGGGAAGAAGAGGGCGAAAAGAGGGAGAGAAGAGATCGGAGAGAAACCCTGAGGGCAGAAGAGGCGGAGCGAAGGCAAGATCTAGAGATGGAAAGAAACCTTGAGGTTGCGTCTGATCGTCAGAATTTGAATTGCGATAAGATAGGAGAATGTAGGATTAAAAAGTCTTCAAATATCCTTCGGATTGTTAAAAATCCTTTCCCATATTTGATGTGAACCAAGATAGGATTTAAATCTTTTCAAATTTCACCTGCTCAACTTTTGTAGAGAAATATATAATAAATAAATAAATAAATAAATAAATAAATTATTGCGCATGAACATATTTAAAAATAAATAAAATTCTGGCACATGAACATTTAAAAAAAAAAATGAGCCCCTGACCCTCTTAAAGTTCTAATCCACTCTTCCCCAACCAACCACGCAAGCCATCCCAAAGCCCATTTTCTATTTTTTTTATTTTCTCTCTTCGATTTTTCTCTTTTGTGGGTTTTTTTTCTCTTTAATTTTGTTAGTGTATGTTAATAGACAAAAGGGAAGTGACGGGTGTGATGAATTTGATGCAGCATCAATGAAAAAAGGGGTGGTCTATGATTTTTTTGTCACTTGTCACTAATTAAACCTTATGAAGTTTCCTTTCAATGTCAAATAGTGGGGGAGGGCTCAACTACTAATTCTAGAGGACGTAAGCCTGAATACGAGGAACATGAAATGGCATGGAATAAAGAGATGGTAGAGATGGATCCTGCTCAGGGGGATGGAGGCAAGATGATGACTACCGAATTACAAGTGCAATTCGAGATTGCAATGACTAAGAGATGAACTTTAGGATGTATCAAGTGAACTATTCTAAAACACACAAAAACGAGACTTCGAAAGTTGCTGACAGGCATGCGTGAATTGTGTCATCCCTTCTTTGATTCTTCTTATTTTGGACAACGCCATGCAAAGGGAGTAAATGGGGCAACGCAAAGGGGGTCACGCATGAAACAGTGACGGTGGCCTACGAGCCATGCGACCGACCAAAGTGGCACATGCCAGCTTCCGCCCTTTTCTTCGTGTCCACGAATGGAGGAGCGACGAAGCTGTTTAAGTTTTATAGCATAACCTGGAGTTATATGGAACGACCGTTGTCCCTACAAGTACTCTTCAATGTTTTTGTCCTCCCCCTAGCCCTGCGATGGCCATCTTTTATGAATCCCCGCAACGTCTCTTTTTGGAACAAGACAATCACAGCCGATTGTAACCCCGTTTTTGGCTCCACTTTGACACCCATCGAACCATCAACTTTTGTGCATCATTTCGGATTCTTGCGGCAACTATACATTTTTCCGAGCTTTGAACTGCCTAGTGTTCTATTAGGAGGAGGAGGAATTTTCAAATAACTTATGGTTGAAGGTTACACCCACATTCACCACCGACAGAAAAAACCTGTTCGGCAAATGAAAGCCATCAAAGCAAATATATAAAAGTGCACAAAAACTACTGCAAGTGCAACACTTGAAAGAGCCCTAATGTCAAAGAGTAGAGCATAAATTTACAAATATATAGGGAATTGAGGATTTTGGTCTCAAGACTATTCTATCATCTTTTTGCGAAATTTCGAGATGATACTTCCCTACATCCATGCTAACTTTTTAATTCAATAAAGGACTCATCTACCTAATTTCATGTCATTTTAAACATTCTATAGAAGTGATTCTACCAAAATTAGCCAATTGCGCTAGAGCTTCACTGATGTAGGAAAACTACGTACTGTTATGAAGAGAAGGATGATAAGGTAATCAATCACTCAATTATTTCACAAAATCTAGGTTTATCACAAATGACGCACCAAAACCATAAAATATCTCCAAAACTAGAGTAACTTAATCTATCAATTCAATATTAGTTCTAATTCTAGCATTATCTACAAAATTACAATCTATACTTGCCACGGTATCTAGAAGACCAATAATTGACCAATAATCACAACTACCTGACTTGCCTTTGGGTTTGTCACGAAACCTGACAATTGTCCTTGATAACAAAATTTCTGAAGTATTTCTAAGAACTAGACGACCACAGGTAATTTATTCTTAGTCTAGAATTTTTGCTCTTGAATTCCTTATCATAAGCCAGCGATGTTAATCCTAGCCTCAACAATTAAGTATTTCAACCACTTCAAGGAGTTGACTTGAGACAATATCATCACAAAATTAAACTCTTGCTTACAAATGCTCCAGAAGGGATATTTACTATTTGATACACCAAAATGCTGCTTCCTAGGAAGGACAGAGACTATAAGAAACATATGCAATTAACGGGTAAATTCACTAGACTTAATGCATTTCTTACTTCTTACCAGTTATAGTTGCTGAAGTTGAACCTCCACAAGCAATAAAGATGAGATGCTCATTAGCAAATGCCTCGACCACTGTAGGAAGTTTCTGAAGCATGGCGCAACTGACCATGTCCACCATGACCCCAGGAGAACACCTTTCCATCATCTTATACAATATATTCCTGCAATGCCATATTCAGCCCGATTATCCTGGAAATCCTGCAAATGTTATGTTGGCATCGACCCAAACCATCGTAAAATGCGGCAATGGCAGCTATGCCAACGACAGTGTTCCCCTCGGATTATCGAATCGTTGCTCAAAAAAGGCTTTATCAGCGGCCCACCATAGTAAAAAAAATAAAATTGTCTAATACTGGCTCACGGGGGAAAAAGAACTATCGGCTTCATCCATTATGAGAAATCAAGGGGAAGAAGAGGGCGGAGCGAGGAGGAGGAAGATATCGGAGAGAAGAGGCGGAGCGACCGAAGATCCTAAGGGACGGAGAGAAAGCCTAAGGACGGAGAGAAATCCATCGGATTTGAATTAGGATATGATAGAATAAGATACAATTAGAAATCTTCTCAATATCTATGAATTATAAAATATCCTATCACGGGTTTGGTATAATTTAAATAGGATATTCTTAAAAATCTTTAAAGATCTTCCAATCATCCTTGTACCTCATTCCCTCTTCATGCTTTCACTTGTTTCGCTTACCACCGGAGGGAGAGATCCTAACTCATTTTTAATCCCAGACACCCCCAAACTTCTTTTTTTGTTTCAAAATAAACCCCAACTTTTATTTGAGTTCGAAATATATCCCTACTCTATTTATAATTGACAATAATATCAATTATATTAAATTTCGAATATTATCTTTTTTATTTTAATTTTTTATTCATATTATTTTTTATTACATTTTCAATTTCTCATTTGTTAAAATTTTATTTGTTCTATTCGTATTTGAATTATATTTATTTATGGTGCTATCCACGTGTATAATATAATTTTGGATTTATTTACTTGATTTTCATTAAATAAAAGCAAGACTTCTATAACAATCCACACTAAATTTATAAGGGTTAGTCGATTTTATTTCTTTTGGTGATGGTATATATTTTATGGGATTGATGAGGATATATTTTAACATTGTCAGTTGACAGATAATGCACTCCCGATAATGAGACGTGGGGTTACACTCAAATAGACATGGCGCTCGCCGAAGGCAGAAGTTCATCGAACCGGGGATATTCCATGTCGTGTGACAAGGATTGCTTGCAAAGTTTGCTTTAAATCTGCATTGCTACCCTAGCAAAGTTTCTAGGACCGAAACTCTCGGTCTGATTTTCGGTTTTTGTTTTTATAATTTTTTTTAAGGGAGGGTGACCACGATTCCAAATAAAACGCAAAAAGAAAAACAAAGCATAAACCACAGACTCTCTCGCCTCTAAGATAGATTCTAGGGTTTTCGTCTGTATGGCTGAAGCACAGGACCAGAAGGGAAAGAAGACGACGACGATCGATCGAGAGAAGATGGATCTGGCAACGGCGGAGGCCAAGCGGTTCATGGAGGACTACTACAGGACGTTCGATGCGAACCGGGCGGACTTGGTGAACCTGTACCGGGACGACTCGGCAATGGACTTCGACTACCAGAAGATCCAGGGCAAGGAGGCTATCCTCGCCAAACTCACCTCCCTTCAGCGGTTCCGGTTCCAGATCGACAAAATTGACTGCCTGCCCGACGCCCTTGAGGGCGGTGGTGCGCTCGTCATGGTCACTGGCTACATCTGGTTAGACGGCAGGCAGGATGCCTTCCCTTTCGGCGAGGTCTCTCATGGTTTGGATGAGATGGCATTTTTGTTTGTTGATTGAATATCACCTCGGGTGATCCCTTCATTTTCAGAGTATCTATACTTACAGTGGAACCGAATTGAGTTGCTCCGATCAAGTTTAAAAAGTGAAGAGATGCCTAAAGAAATTTATATATTTTTTTAAGTCATTATTTCTTGTGAATTCTTTGCAATTTCCTCTGTCAAATCAGAATCGTACTCCTCAATCATAATGCATTTTCAGTAACATCTCAAGTTTGTCTAACACTGCTGTGATTCTGCTCCTCAGACGTTTCTGTTGGTTCCTACACTACGAGGAAGCTTTCATATATTGCTCCAGATTTGGACGACCTATTATTGGAGACTGGAGCCAAAATTTAAGCAGCTATTAAAGTCTCCTGGTCCGGTGCCAGATGAGTTATTGCTGCAAGATCAGGATCAGGATCGATATTTAGGAGTCAACAAGCCTGAGGACGCATCGGGACCGTCCCAGACGAACCGTTTTCTCTAGGCTTTACGGAGGACGGGAGGAGTTTCAGTCAGTTATTTTCGATGTCCTGTTTCAAATAGATTGTCTATATCTTCTGGTAAGATAGAACCGTGGATGTCTAAGTGGAGTGTGGATGTAAGTGGAGTTCATGTTCGAATTGGGTTTGCTTTTTATATTTTTGTTCCCGGTAGAAAAGAAGAAGAATTGCCCTGTTTTCCTTATCTCTGTCTGAAGCTTGCAGTTTTACTTAGACCCTTAGACCATAGACCATTATTGTTGATCGTGTGTGTTGATTTAGCCTATCAAGATCTTCGTGAAGGGCACCAACTTTGAAATCGAAATCGAAGTGGAGCCTGAAGAGACGGTTAGTTTCTTCTTCCCGCTTTTGGTGGCAACAATTTGTTGCCGGAGCCTTTCAATTCGGTTCCTAGCTTTGTATCTAGTGGTTTAGGCGTCCGATTATGGCTTCGGGATTGATCTCTAGTGTGCGCGTGTGCTTCAGTTCCGCGTAATTGAACCCACCGTTAGGGTTTATTTCGATTGCCTTGCCTTGGCTTGCTTTTGTGCTGTCTGAAGTTGTGTGTTTTGGTTTATATTCGGTTTGGCCAGTGGGACCATGTAGCTTGTGCGCGTCGATTAGTCCTGCTCTTTTTTTGAATTCTTTTGGCTCCGTGTCAAAGTTTGGTTGAGTAAAAATCTTGGTCTTGGTTGATTTCATTACCGGGTATTGTTAAATTCCAAAGTCGAATGAGACTGTTGGAGTCGCAAAAATTTTGTGTTACTGGGGCGTATTGCTTGGATGTTGGTGGATTTTGCCAAAGTAAGTGGAGGGGTTTTCGTCATCGTCCTAATTGCTGTTGAACTTTATGTGTTTGGTTAGGGTTGGCATTTAACTATTTGAAATATGGTTTCATCATCTGACTAGACGTCGTGGGCTTCTTCAGTTGTGAAAATTCAAATGCTGACCAAGGAGTGATGTGTATGCACATTCGTTTTAGCAAACTTATTCTAGCCTTGATATTGATAATAAGAAGCACCACCTAGGTACTAGTTGAATATTTCGGAGCTTGGGCTTGGAGGAAGTGCGAACATCTTTTCTCCGAGCCCCTTTCCTTGTGCTGCAGAATTGCATCATTTCACCAGTGTTGCTGTTGTGGAATGTAAATACTAGTTTCTTCACTGGTTTGATGATGTGCGGCAGACCATTGTCAAAGGACGTGTAGTGCCCGCCCGCGAAGAAACTTGCCCTAGTGACTTCATTCATTATAAGAAATCTGGGGGGGAAGAAGAGGCGGAGCGAGGGGGAGAAGGGATCGAAGAGAACCCTAAAGATAGAAGAGGCGGAGTAAGAGGAAGATCTAAGAGATGGCGAGAAACCCTAATGCCGTGTTTGGTAGTTTAAATTTAAATTAAGATAGAGAATTGGATAAGGTAGGATTAGAAATCCTTCAAATATCTTTCAAATTGTAAAAAATCCTTTCTCAAATTTGGTGTGATTCAAGATAGGATTTAAATTTTTGAAAATTTCACCTACTCAACTTTTTTAGAGAAATAAAGAATAAATAAATAAATAAATAACAGTTATCGTGCACAAACATATTTTTTAAGAAAATCCTGGCTCCTGAACATTTTTTAAAAACAAGAATCAGCCCCTGGCCCACTTAAAGTTCTAACCCACTCTTCCCCAGCCAACCGCGCAAGCCATCCCGAAGTCCATTTTCCACTCTCTCTTTTTTTTTTTTCCCCTCTTCGATCTTTCTCTTTTGTGGGTTTTATTTTTCTTCTTTAATTCTGTTAGTGTATGTTAATAGACAAAAGGGAAGTGACGGTGTAATGAATTTGATACAGCATCAATAAAAAAAGGGGTGAGGAAGGGATATTTCCATAAGTTATGATTTTTCTCATCATTTATCGCTAGTTAAATCTTATGAAGTTTCCTTTTAATTTCAAATAGTGGGGGAGCGCTTAACTACTAATTCCAGAGGACGTAAGCCCAAATAGGAGGAACGTGTAATGGCATGCAACAAAGGGAAGGTAGAGATGGAACCTGCTACGGAGGCAATCACGCATGAAACAATGACGTTGGCCTACAAGCTGCGTGACCGATCAAAGTGGCGGCGGTGGTCCGAAGGGTGTAGGAGAGAGAGAGAGAGAGTGCTCATTTCGTCCCCACATGCGTGCTCTCTCTCTCTCTCCCTCTCTCTCTCTCTCTAGCACACAGGAGCATGCTAGATTCCGCCCTTTTCTTTGTATCCATGAGTAGAGAAACGACCGAGCTGTTTGAGTTTTGTAGCGTAACCTGGAGTTATTTGGGACGACTATTGTCCCTACAAGTACTCTTCAATGTTTTGTTCTCCACCCCTCCTTGCGATGGCCATCTTTTATGAATCCCCGCAACGTCTCTTATTGGAATGGGACAATCGACCAGGTTTCCAGCAAAGTCGACAGTAACCTCGTTGTTCGCTCCTCTGAGACGCCTATCGAACCATCAACTTTTGTGCATCATTCCAGATTCTTGCAACAATTGCACACTTTTCCGAGATTCGAACTCGATAGTGTTCTATTAGGAGGAGGAGAAGTAGGAGGAGGTTTCAAATAACATATGGTTGAAGGTTACGCCCACATTCACCACTGACAAATAGAACCTTTTCGGCGAATGAAAGCCACCAAAGCAAAAGCTATATATATGTAAGTGCACATAAACTACTGCAAGTGCAACCCATGAAAGAACCCCAGTGCTAGAGAGTGGAGCATAAATTAACAAATGTCTAGGGAATTGAGGATTTTGGTCCCAAGACTATTCTATCATTTTATTTTTTTTGAAATTTTGAGACAATACTCCCCTTTAATAGTGCTAACTTTTTTACTCGGGGAAAGTACAGCGTAAGTGCCAAAACTTGGCACAAAGGGACACTTAAGTGCCAAAAGTTACAAAAGGTACACTTAAGTGCCACTTTTAAAAAAAATTGGATCACTTAAGTGCCAAGTCGCCGGAACCCTACCGGAAATCCGACGTGGCAATTTTTTATTACTTTTCTTGCCTACGTGGCTCTCCGGAAACTGAATCGGCCAAAAATCAGCCAAAACGACATCATTTTGGCTGACATGGATTTAAAAATTATTAATTAAATAATATTAAATAATTAAAAAAATATTATTATAAAATCGAATTTATTAAAAAAAAAAAAAAAAAAAAAAGGGAGAGGGATCGGCGAGGGCACTGCCCGTGCCCTCGCCGATCCCTCTCCCTTTTTTTTTTTTTTAATAAATTCGATTTTAATTTTTCAAAAATCTGACGTGGACAATTTTTAAAAAAAAAATTGCCACGTGGATTTTTTATTTTGAAAAAAATGCCACGTTAGTAAATGAAGTCGCCGAAAAATGGACACATCGCAATTTGGCCGGAATTTTTCGCCGTTGGCACTTACGTGATCCCTTTTGCTCCGATTTTGGCACTTAAGTGTATATTTTGTAACTTTTGGCACTTAAGTGTCCATTTGTGCCAACTTTTGGCACTCCAGAGGTCCGCATGTCTTTTTTACTCGATCAAGGACTCATCTAACTGATTTAATGTCATTTTAAACATACTACAGAAGTGATCCTACCAAAATTGGCCAATTGCACTAGAGCTTTATTGATGTAGGAAAACTGCATAATGCTATGAAGAAAAGGATGATAAGGTACTCAATCATCTCAATTATTTCATAAAAACCTAGGTTTGTCACAAATGACGCACTAGAACTATAAAATATCTCCAAAACTAGAGTAACTGAATCTACCAATTCAATATTAGTTCTAATTCTAGCATTATCTACAAAATTACAATATGTACTTGCTACTATATCAAGAAGACCAATAATCGATCAATAATCACAACTACCTAACCTGCCCTCGGGTTTGCCATGAAACCTGACAACCGTCATTGATAACAAAATTTCCAAAGTATTTCTATATACTCTTAACCAAATGACCACAGGTAACCTATTCTTAGTTTGGAACTTTTGCCCTTGAAATCCTTATCGTAAGTAAGTGATGTTCATCCTAGCCTCAACAAATAAGCATTCAACCACTTCAAGAAGTTGACTTGAGACAATATCATTACAAAATTTAAACCATTGCTCACAAATGCTCCGGAAGGGATATTTACTATTTGATACACCAAAATGCTGCTTCCCATGAAGGACAAAGACTATAAGAAACATATGCAGTTAACAGATAAATTCACTAAACTTTATGCATTTCTTACTTCTTACCGGTTATAGCTACTGAAGTTGAACCTCCACAAGCAATAAAGACGACATGCTCGTTAGCTAATGCCTCGACCATTGTAGGAACTTTTTGACTCTGGATAGAAGAAATGTCCAACTAACCATGTCCACCAGGACCCCAGGAGAACACCTTTCCCTCATCTTATAAATGTACCATAAACATCCATCAGAATCATAGAGAAAAAAGGCGGACTTATTTCCATAAAGAAATTCTTCAGCTGTCTACCAGTTAGAGCAAGAGAATGATATCCACCACCGCCTATCTACATGATATGTTCAAGGCTTGGGATGGGTTTTGGTTCCCAGCCACCAACTTTGTTACCCCCTTCCAAGTTCATAATTTGAGTGAGCTAAAAAACTCAACTAAATCATAACAAAGTGCTTAGAAATCAATCCCTTCTAAGATGCCGAAAATAGTTCATATGGAAGGCAGAAGAAAATAAAACAATCATTGGAAAATTATTTGCAAAAAAAAAAAAATCAGAAATAATGACGAGAAAGGTAGAAACTCATTTATCCATCTTTGATAGCGTTTCCCCTATAAAATTGAACTTCTTACAAGAAAAACATGAAAATCCATCTACTTATTGTGATAGAAAATGAGTAGAACATTTTGGGATGCAAGTAACCTCATTGAAACTATTAAAATGGCTACTTATCTTACAAAATTTAATCCCTGAATTTTTTTTTGAAATTTGTCTCTTCCGTTTCAGAATCCCCCAAATAAAGAACATTAAAGGCCCAGTGTGGGTGCCAGTAGTTGCAATATGGCAAATCCTCCCATCCCAGGACCCCTCCACCAATCTCGACAAGAGCTCTCTATGATACACAGAATGCCTGAGCGCTGCACACTTCACATAAGAATGCCAAGGACGCTCAAGTCCATCAGAACTGGCGTTCCAATCAAATTGACAAGAACAACAATGATAGCCACAAAGATTTCACTCCCAATCACTTCAAGAGAGGGAGAAGCGAACGCACTACCAAGTGAAGGTTCGACCAAACGAATCCAGCGCGACTAAGTGAAGACCCCCGAGAGCAATGCACCGAACACCGTCCAGGTTAGGATTCAAAGTCGGCACGAGGACTAGGTCCTCATGACCGAGGCCTAGGCATTTGCCGTCGCTCTTTCCCCATATTCACAGCTTACTATCGATGACCAACGGAGAATGAAACAGTCCACATGATATGCCGACCTTAATGGCAACATTAGAGGCTGGTGATGAGTCCATGCAACCAGTGTAACATCCTGAGAATCGACTCCATTTTGAGATTTTATAAAATGGCAATATTAGTCGAAAGCCTGATCAGTACAAATTTTATGAACTATGTGTTCATGGGATAATGGATTACAGGGAGACGCCAATAGGAAACGATACGCGTACGACTCGCAATTTCAATCAGGAACGAACCCTTCAACCATAAGGACCTGGGAGGGAATGATATCCTCTAAGTACTAGACTATTAAGGAAATAGAAATAAATTGATTCGGTAGAAGTACGAAGTTGACTTGCGGGTGATTTCTGTACAACTTCGATATGAACTATGAACGACGGTAAATCGAATCATTTTCCTAATATTCGAGATTATCAATTGAGCCCCTAGAATCACACAACAATCGAGGGACATCCCTAACTCAAGAATTGAAGTTAACGTGGATCAAAGAATGATTGACCACGGGTCAAAAGTGAGGAAAATCCTAAAAGGGCACTCGATAATCCAAATTGTACTATGGTCACAATCCACTTAATTTAGCCTCGATTTTTAATCTGATTTTGGGAACTGACTTGTCACGCCCCGAACCCCGAGCACGCGACAACCCCTTCTCTTGGTCGATTGAAAGCGACGTCCCAGGACTCGTCGACGACCATTCATTTTAATCTTTTGTTATGCGCAAGCGAAGACGAACCATCCCAGTCCGACAATCAATCAATCAATCAATCAGGGATAGAGGGATGAATAACAAGAACAACCATCACTACTCATTTACACAATTTACTGGATTAACCAACGGAGGATCTTCTTTTGAATTACAAGCCCGACAAAAGGGGCCGATCCATCCTCTAAGCCAGGCCAAAAAGAAACTAGGCTAATCCAGCTATACGAGAATGAACCCTCGGGTTCAACACCACGGTCACTCGGACCCATTAGACTCGACTGTCGGGTCGATCACCGGAGAAGCGGGGGCTGGATTCTCCTTTGCGGGTGCGCCATTCTAGGGGCCTGAAAAATGTTAACCACGACGGGTTGAGATAAAATCTCAGCGAGTTCTTCCCCCTAAGCCCCGGTTAGTACACCAACTCAACCTGGGGTATCTCTCCAGAACCACCCCTCACTCAACCCAACAACAAACAACTAACAACTCGCAACTCGCAACCCACAACCCGCAAGCAAACAAATGCACGGGGGCAACCAACAAACAATTAGTCGGTTCGCATGCAACCTTACCCGGTATGCCATACCCCGCACGTAAAACCTCATACAATACAAGCAATGCAACCAACAATCAAAAGTCGGTTCGCATGCAACCTTACCCGGTATGCCATACCCTGCACGTTATAAGTCAGCACAATACACGCAATGCACATGGCCGTTAGATGATGCAGTTCATCAATCACATGCAAGTCGCACCACAAGCGATCTCACCTAGCCATTGCCACACCCTGCACGTTATAAAATCATGCGTGCGTGCCATAAATCATGATGTGATCACCTCATGCATAATCGGAACCAGTGATACCATATTTCTCATGCACTCTTGCATCCACACGTGTTCCGATTATTACTGCCCCTCGGGCTACAACCGAACTCCCGCCGGTGTCTACTGGCATAGCCAGGCATCGCCCTCCCCCATGAGGCGCGGCGACGTCAAGGGACCCCCGCCCAAGACGGCATTCCCGAAGGAGCATGGGCCCGGCCTCTACCGCGACTCCGCATCCGGCTCACAACTGAGGCACCACGGCGCTACGGCGCCCTTCCTCCGCAGAGACGCAACCGTGCCCTTCCGTGCCCTCGCCGGGTTTCCGATAAATCGGACTATCACCCCCCGAACTTCGGCCGGGGCGGCGGGTTCAACTTAGTGATCACGCAAGCATACCATTACAACCCACTTATTATCTTTGAGCATTAGCCAATGCACACATGCTTGCATATGAAACCTCAAATCATTTCTCACAAAAGCAGTTCGTATCCGGTGTCCCTCGGACAAACCATTTCTCCCACCTTTCTCATAAAAGCGGTCCATTTTCGGTGTCCCTCGGACAAACCATTTTTCCCTTTTTGTGAAATTCACACGATTCATGCGAATGTTCATGCCACGACACATCAATTTCACTTCATATGATCAAGACACATGAAATTATGCACAATTTCACTTCCGGATGAACAGTGCCGTGAACAGTAATCATGAACAGTAATCCGTGAATAGTACCAATGAACAAGTAATCCATGAACAGTAATTTCCGAAATTCAATTAATAATAAATTAAATTCAGAAATTAAACAAAACATTGATTAAACACAATTAATCAATCAATTAAGCTAAACATGCTTAATTAACACATAATCAACACTTAAGCATAATCAAGCATAATTAAGCAAGATTAAGCTAAGCTAATCTTAATCAAATATCTAACCACCTATATTAGGGCTAATACAACTTAATTAACCCTCCTAAATCAGCATTAACACTAACTAACCAACCCTAAGCAAGTTTAGGCACTAAATAGGGATTAGGAGCTAAACTCACCCGTTAAGCGGGCCGGCGACACCGGCGCGGCGGCGGCGACGAACCCGACACCCGGGGACTTCTCCCACGACACTCCAAGGCGGTCCCAAGACGGAAATCACAGCAAAAGCTTCTGCTCACACCCCCAACTTCAGAAAACAGCACTGCAGGAGGAGGACAGGGGCTGACCGGAGTTGAACGGGCTGCCCGGAGCTCCGGCGAGCGGCGGGCCAGCGACCAACGGCACCTGGGGTTGAGGGGGAACCACTTGTGGCTGGGATGGGTGGTGGTTTGGCCGGAAATGGAGAGAAACGGAAGAAAAGGCGGAGCTGTGCAGAGGGCGACGCTACAGTAGGCGGTCCGGCAACAGCCGACTTCCGGCCGCCGTACGGATCGTACGGAAGCTCCGATCGACGAACGGCTGACGCTATCCGTACGGATTCTCTCTCCCGAGCGCAACGGTGGGTGGCACGCCCCGAGATTCTACCGGGAAGGCAATGAACAACTCTAATTTCGGCAAGAGGTCAGAAACTGAAACTGCAGAAATGCAAGGAGAAGCAAGGGGAAGAGAGCTGCGATTTTGGAGAAGATGAAGAGGAGAGAGAGAGTGAAGTGAAGGCTGAAGGATAAGCCTTATCCAAGCCATCAAGGCTTGCCCCACTTGCCAAACAATGACCTCATCTTCTCTCTCTTCCTTTTTGACTTTTCTTCAAAATATCCAAGGGCATTTTGGTCATTTCCACCTTGCACATTTCCCAATCTGTCCTTGGGCTGAAAATGGAGGACGGGCCTAGGAAAAAGGCCAGAAAATGAATAGGAACGGGTTCGGGAATTTATTGGGCTCGAATTGGCTCAGGTTTAGACAATGGGCTAGGAAGGGTAAATGGTCGGTTTGCCCCAACGGGCTCACTTGCTTGCCTCGGGCCTTCCATGGCGGTTGTCCCACCTTGGGCGTGAGGCCCAAACTGTTCTTGCCCGGCCCACGTCCTCGTAGGCTTGTTTCCTCGGTCCGAAATCCCTTTCTCAAAAACTCGGCTCAACCGACACTGTCGACTGTCGAGGAAGCATCATCCAAAAGTCCACCCCGGACGTTCCCGAAAATTCAAAGTCCAATCTTGGATTCTCCTGCCTTGTCAATTTCGCCCAAATGTCATTTTGGTATAATTCGATCGACGGGGCGGCTTCGAGGATTCACATGTAACCGACTCGTGCCAAACCACGTTCAAGACTTCTCGACACATGGACGTCCTTGACTACATGAAATTGCGAAGGATCGATTCTTATTTCAAAGTACACGATTATCAAGGATCGACATAGGGTCGTTCACGGGTTCGATAACGGTAGACGGAATCACCCGTCATCCCATTATTTATGTCCGCGAATCGACTTCTAGTCGTCCCCGAAATCGGCCTCGCTCGACTACGGGATCGTCCTTACGCAAGTCTCACGGTCGAGTCGTTTTCCCAGGTCAAGTTCTTTAGTCGCACGAGTTCTGTCCTCATTAGCCTTTCCCAAAAGGTCAGTATCTCGGAAATGATTGGGTCCGAGCGGAATCAACCAACAATGCATTGGCAAAATTCACGTTCACTCCTCCCTAACAGGGCTCGAATTTCAGGACGTCACATGACTTCTCAATGATATCAAGACTAAACATTTGGACGTTGCATCATTTATTTTGGAATTTTCCGTTGGATGCAGAAGTGTCGAAAAAAGAGAAAAATTAGTCCAGGTTTTAGGCTTGCAGGTGGGCTGGCCCAAGACCAGTGGCCCAATGGGCCTTGCACCCATCCAGCCCAGCGCAAAAGGGGCCCAAGTTGGCCCAAGTTGCTCTCCCTCCTCAGCTCATGGGCTTCTCTCTTTTGGCATTTTCCTTTTGGGCCCAAGTAGGCATTGTTTTTGTTTGTTTCTTGCTTTGTTTTGATTGGTGTTTGAGCAAGTGATAAGCCTACTTGCCTTGGCTTCTCCCTCAAGTTTCCAGCAGCTTTCTCTCTCCTCCTTTCTCCCTAAATTCGTTCAGCATAGCAGCCCCTCTCTCTCTCTCTCTCCCTTTTTCTCTTCCTTTTCCTTTCCATTTCTGCTGTTTTTTGCTGTCCTTACTGTTTTCCAGCCATAAAACAGCCCTGCCGCCATCACTGGAGCTGCCACCACTGCCCAAAGTGTAGTCATAAAAGTTAGGAAGCCAGCCGTACATCCCCAGTTATCCCTGGTTGCTCCGGACTGCCCATTTTGGCCTTTTTCGCTCAGCTACACCGGTTCTGCATGAACAGTAACTCTGGACTGTTTTGGCCCGTTTCGGCCACCGTTCGTTGTCCATTGTCATCCCTGAGCTTACCCCTCGTAGACCTCGTTCCCCTCTATGCGCTGGTGTCATCGGATTTCCGATCCAAGTAAGTTAATTCCCTAATCCTTGTTTAGGGGTTAATCTTGCTTAAGGGGTGATTAGTGTATTTGTATGTTTGTGTTTAATTAGAGTTAATTAGTGGATTATTCTGGTTAATTAGGCTGATTGAGATTAGTATTTTGACTAGAGTTAGTGTTAGATTAACTATAGTTAGTTGATTAAAGTAACTATAGTTAGTTTTAAAAGTAATCAAGGTTAAAAGTTAATCATGATTAGGTTAGATTAACTAGGGTTAAGTTAATTTTGTAACCATGGTTAGTATTAATAATAATTATTATTTTTGGATTAAATAATAATTATATATTATTTTCGGAATTATTAATTAATTAAATTAATTTATAATTTCGAATTATTATTATTAATATTTTTATTACAATTCATTTCTGAAAATTAATTATTTTTGGGGAAAATAATTAATTGTGATTATTTATGGGAAATGATTTTAATTAAGTAATTTTGTGGGAAAATTTCCATTGTCTAATTTTCTAATGTCAATAGTATTTATATACTACTTTATTAAATGACATTGGTTTAAAGAAGGGCTTTATTAAATGAAATTAATTGGGTTGGGTAATTAATTATGGGAATGGTTGATTGCCGTAGTTGTGAAGACACGTGCTTATTTATTGTTGAACATTGAGACACGTGAGTGGGTACCGGTAATTATTGAGGTACATGATTATTTTGGAAAAGTATGCAAGTGTTATGATGTTAATTGATTGGAATTGATTGTCAGACTGTGACTTGAACTGCTAATTGTTGCAACTTTCGTGAATAATTAGACTGCTGCTGTTATACATGACTGTTGGATACTGCTACATGACATTATATGTGTGTTAACTGCAATAGCATGTTGCATGAGCACGAACGGTATGTGCATTCACGATAGAGCAAAGAAAAGAACAGATTGTTTGATGATGTATTGCATGGTTACATTAAGATGAGAGCCCAGCGCTGTCGATAAACCACTAACCCTTGGGGTTGTGCCGTGGCCTTTTGGTCGTCCTAACTTCGGTCGGTTGCCTGACAATGGTCAATTGCAGAGTTGCAGTAGAGGCTAGACCCATGCTCCTTAGGGAATGCCGTTAGTGGGGAATGGCCCATGACGTCACCATACCTCATGGGGGAGGACAATGCCTGGTCTACGACCAGTTGACCACCAACCATAAGGTTGTGCCATGGCTCTAGGAGTTGTAATAATCGGAGCATGTGTGGACATGAGACATGAGAAAACTGCGTGCAATGATTTGATTATTCGCATGCCTCTTAATGTCGTGATGATTTAACTGACAGTTTTTGCAAGTCGTGTGTGCCAAGGCTAGGTAAGGTTGCTTGAGGTTGTGCCTGATTACTAAATTGTCTTCTGCTTTTATTTCTCTAAGGTGGCGTTGGATGATTTGATGAATTAGGTTGTATGATAAACTCCTGAGGTGAGAGAAGTTCCTAACCGAAGCTTAGGGCTTTAACTTGCTGAGTTTATCTCAACCCGTCATGGTTAATTTTTTTAAGCCCTAGATGATGCAATACCTGAGGACCGAAGAGAACGATTCCACTGAGGCCAGCGAGTAGGCACTTATGTAGTGTTAGGTTAGCTAGGCCAGTCCCTTTTTGAGTAGGCCTTAGCTTGTCACCTGTGGTAAGGCGTGTATGTATTTGCTAATGTGCTGGCCAACCTTCAAATATATAAAATACTGTTTGTCTTTCCTCTACTGCTGTTGTTGCTATTCCTGTTGTTTGGTTTGGGAGTTGTTCATTTTCGCATGTGCTTAATTACAAGATAAAAATGAATTGGTCGACGACAGTACCTGGGACGTCGTACAAGTAAACATCAAGTGAAATGGGGTTGCTGCGAGCTCGAGAATCGGGGCATGACAGCTAGAGCCATGAGTTTGCTAGGGACAGGAGAGAGTTAAGGAATGAGAGAGGGCTTGGACAGTGACTGGAGCTAGATACATTTGGACCTCTTTGTTGCTGCTGCCAAGTTGGCTGGAGGCACCATGGCCCCATGAGAAGAGTTAGAGAGTGGTGGCGATGGCGTCACCATGGGCCGCATCGGGGTGGAGGTGGAGGTGGTGGTGGTGGTGGTGGTGAAGGAGGAGAAATATCCATCATATTTTGTTGTCGAGATATCAAGTCTACAAATATCCTCTTGGATGAGAAATATTGAGCAAAAGTGATAGATTTTTGGTAGTTCCAAATTTGTTTCCCTCGATCAAACTGATGTAACCACTATGATGCCGAGGACTTTCGGCTACCTTGATCCCGAGTATTTCCAATCAAGTCAATTCACAGACAAAAACGATGTCCAATGTTTTAGAGTTGTCCTTGTTGAACTCTTAATAGGACAAAAGCCAATCTCGTCAATAAGGGAACAAGAAGGAAGAAGTCTCACAACTTGTTCTAATTTTAGTGGAGGAGAATCTCTCATTTGACATTGTTGATGCTCAAGTTTTGAAAGAAGGTAAGAAGGAAGAGATTGCATTAGTTACTAACCTTGGGAAAAGATGCTTGAACTTGAATGGGAGGAACAGGCCTACAAGGATAGAAGTACCAATGGAGTTGGAGGGGATAAGGAAGCTCCAATATCCTTCGGGTGCTTAGCAAAATCAAGAGGACTGCGAAGCAACTAAATCTTATGCCGCTGCTTTTAAATTTGGTAGGTCAAACAATCAACGTGGACGTCACTATATTTTCGGATGTGTAGCTAGTTTTTCCTAGTGCAACGTGGTGAAGATCTACTCTGCCTCCCATTCTTATGAGTCATGTTGCTGCTTTTGTCATGGAAATCGGTCTTTAGAGAAAAAGAAAGAGAAGAGAGAAGGGAGGAAAACTTATTAGTTTACTGATAGAAGGATTTTGGTTATTTATTTATTGCTTATTGGTAATAAACATTTTCTCGATGTTGGGGATCAATTAACTATGAAATCATACCTATCCTTGAATTCGCTAGGCATTATTTTTGGAAAAAAAACAGCCTAAGTGCCAAAACTTGGCACGAGGAGACACTTAGGCTCTATTTAGTAACGCTCCAATTTCTTTGGTTTTTTGTTCTTTTGTTCTTTTGTTCCCTGGAATAAAAAAAGAACTAAAATCCATTTGGCAACACTAATTGATTTTTCTATTCCCGGGAATAAAAAGTTGTTTCTGGGAATAAAAATGAGAAGTAGAAAAAAGTAGCTTTTTATTCTTGGCAACAATTTCTAGAAACTATTTTTTGGGGACTATTCACCGCTTATAGCATGCCACCACCTGCCCATCGCCGCTCGGCGCCTACCGCCGCCACCGTCGGTCGCTTGCCACCTACCGCCGCCACCAATCGCTGGCCACTAATCGCCGATCTTCGCCATCTCTCGATGGCCGCCCCCAACCGTTTGCCATCGGTTGACTGCTGATCACCGCCACCTATTGTCGGCCGTCCCCACCCTCTCGCCACCGGCCAACCACCAGTTGTCGGCCTCTCGCCGTCATCCTTCGCCCTGCGGCTGGTGACCAGCGGGTGGCGGGGGTCGGCGACCGGCAATGGGTGGCGGCGGTGGCGGCAACCAATAGCGGTGACTGGAGGTGGCGAGGTGCGGACGGCAACCGGCGGCGGCAGTCGATGACCGACGAATGGCACTGGTCGCCACCTGCCACCGAGTGGCCATCAGTCGCCGGTTGCTACCAGCCCCTGCCCCCAGTCACCATCCGCACCTTGCCGCTGCTAGTCGCCGCCCCCACCCGCCGGTCTCCGTTGCTGTTGGAGAAGAAAGAAATAAAAAAAAAAATTTGTCGATACCAAACACATTTTTATTCTTTTTCAATTTTGAGAATAAGAAATTTTTGTAGTTACCAAACACCTTATTTTACTCAGAAATTATTCCAAGGAGTAGAAATAGAAAAAAACTATTTCTCAAAAGAAACTGTTCCCAAGAGTAAAAATGTTACCAAACGCACCCTTAAGTGCCAAAAGATACGAAATGTACACTTAAATGCAACTTTTTAAAAAAATTGGATCACTTAAGTGCCAACTCTAGTGAAAGCCGTCGGAAATCTAACATGGCTTATTTTAATAATATAACTTGCTTATGTGGCTTACTAGAAACTGTGTCAGCAAAAACTCAGCTAAATCGACGTCGTTTTTGTGCGACGTGACATTTAAAAAATGTATTAATTAAATAATTTAAAATAATTTAAAAAATATATTATTATAAAATTGATTAATTTAAAAAATAAATGAGGAAGGGGAGGATCGAGCAAGGGCTATGTAGCCACAGCCACCACCATTGTCGTCGCCCCACTATCGCTGGGTTGGGCCGGTGACGGTCAGGCAGCAGCAAGGGCTTTGGCAGCGAGGGTTGCACAACCCTCGCTCAAACCCTTCCCATCCTTTTTTTTTTTTTTTAATAAAATCAATTTTTTAATTTTTTTTTGGGTAAAACTTAGACAATTTCATTTTTTTTTAAATTGCCATGTGGATATTTTATTTTGAAAAAATTGCTCCGTCAGCAAATAAAATCGCCAGAAAATGACACGTGGTAGTTTGGCTGGATTTTTTCGCCGTTGGCTCTTAACTAATCATTTTTTCTCCGATTTTGGCACTTAAGTGTATATTTCTGAACTTTTAGCACTTAAGTGTCCCCCTGTGCCAAATTTTGGCACTCCAGAGATCCACACATCCTTTATCTTAGCATGTATGTGCCAATTTTGCACTCATCTAGCTCGAACATGATGCAGTGATTTTAGTTTGTCTTGAGATCCTCGAATGCTTGCCGTCAATTCAGTTGTTGCAAAACTTACATCAGTCACACGGTGCACCAGCCTTCACGATTCAATTAGATTATTACTAGCTGGGGAAAAAAAGAGAGAAAGAAAGGCAGTTTCCCTTCCGGGAAAGGAAGGCGAACTTGCATCCGCCTTTCCCGCCTGGCTCTTCCCTGCATATCACCCTAAATTGCTGATGGCATAGAGCGATTGTTACCGGCTGCCGATGCTTCAGCCACTTAGATCCTCACTACGTGATGTATCAAACTCACCACCCCAACCACATACATGATACATCAACACCAAAGAATCCCACTCGTGGCAGAATTGTCTCTCCCGATCCTAGCAAACCTTTCTTATCAATTTTCAATAGCAAAACAAAAACAGTAAAAATCAATCGCGCTTGGACCAACTCGTATATTAGAGATATTTACCCCTCTTTTTAGGCAACGAAGATGTTGGGTGCCCTTTCTTCATATTTCCATTTATTTTGTCACGATAGTAATGTTTGATTAAATAATGCCCTTAAGGAACGTAAGTCCCGTTGTTTATCGAAACAAAATTCTTTATGGATCATAAATTAGTTTTAAGTCTTCATCATTGAATTATAAATTGAGCACAAATTCATGGAAATTTAACTATGGATTTTCTTGTATTTCAAACTGTTTGGGGCACTGCTTTTCAACAACATAAGATCGCCTTAGATGTGCTACTTGGGTTGTATAATTTTTGTATTTTCGTCTCAAACTTCACAATTACCAATTTCTTTGAGTAAGAACTTTTCTATTCAGATGATTGTATTTTCACGTGCATTAAACCTGTTCAATGAAAAACATCAATAATTGTGATTTTTCAATATTTTATCTACTTTTCTATTCAATTGGTCCTAGATTCTATGTTTATTTAATAATCACCTCCAAAACTACAAGTGACGAAGAGGGATCATGGCCAATATCGGCTTCTCTTTTTTTGATTTTTTTTTTTACTTTGGCATATATTTTTTCCCTGTGAATCCTTTATTCTTTTATAAGATTGGAGCATTTTTTATGATGGAAAGTTTCGTAAACGGTCGCATGGCTCGTAGTATACTTCTCTGAAACCCAAATCTTCTTCCCAAAAAGTTCAGTATCCAATTAATTGGGCCTGTCATGCAGCCAGGGCCCCCTTAAGCCCACACCCATTCGCCTGGAATTGAAACAACAAAGAAAAGGATGTGGCCCACGAACAGGCATATTAGGAATCGAAATCTCAAATTCAGATACGAATTGTCGATCGGAAGCTCGTGATCGGAAATTTGTATTGTTTCACTCGATAAAAATCCCGGAATTGGTATTTATTTGCTGCGTGTTCTACTAGATCCAAATGGCACGCTACTCCATTCCCTGTACTTGTACCCATTGTTGTGATATCTTTTATGTTGGATTTTTCACGAGGCCATCTGCAAGTTGCATCTTCATTTCCAATTCATAAACTCTTAAAGTGTTTGTGTTAACTTGGAAGTTATGGAACAGTGATCATAAGAACAAAAGGGTAGAGTAGCCAAGCATCCACTACAAAATATTATATTTGAATTATAGTTACTTAGCACCACACAAGACTTTAGAGATAAGCTCATTAACATAGTCTGCTTGACATGTCAAGGTTCCATAATTATGCTCACATGAGATAGCAGTACCCCCAATCACAAGTTCATCAAAGCCTCGATCATCACATAGCGATAACTTCCGATCCCAGTGGACATGAGATCATTGACCTAGCCAAGTCTAGCGATAGCACATGGACTTGAACCTTGTGGGCCAAGGAAAGTCATCTTCGGTGTAATAGCTAGAAAAGGACCGATGGTCTTTCCATTCTATCACCGATGGAGACTTTTAAGTCAATGGCCCATTCTGATAAATGTTCTCATGTGATAACGTTATTGAAGACCACAAGCGCCGGAATCAACGAGTCATCCATTGGATCCCACCATGCTCGTCTTCCCAGGTATGTTTACGTGCAAATTGGTTTCGTATAGATGGGACTTGATGTGCTGGAGCTTTGACATTTCTATGATTAATGACATCTTTTCATGTGGCCTTGGATCTGGCAACATTTTCAGATTTGCAGCAATTCACATCGGGAACCACGGTGAAGGCAACTCTACAGGCATCCCCCCACCCACCCGGGCCCCCGCGGGCAAGAATATCTAGCTATACATGAACAGGTCCTGATTGCTTCCAAACACGTCAATTCACCGGCAAAAACAGATGTATATTGGAGTGTGGTTCATACTTCTCATCAACATAATAGCATGGGCGTCCCGCTCTTTCTATTGTAATTAAAGGATGTAATAGAGAAGATATTGAGCTAATTATAATAGAATTCTATAGATGTAAACCTTGTTTAAGGTGAACAATAATAAAACCTTGTGCCTCGAATTCTCTTTATTGCTTTTGCTCTCTATTTTCTATGCACCAAATCCTAACAATGGGTACAGTTTTGCATGGTCCTTGTCGAACTCTTAATGGGACACGTGTTGGGAACACACAATAAAAATCCAATACCTTCACTTGGAGAAATCATCAAGAGAGAGACCAAGTTCAAACTCATCAACATATTTAGTTAAACTCATCTTCACTTAAAAATTTAAACTGAGTTATGGATTAATTAAAATATATTAACCATTCAACATTGGACCAATTCTCTAATATATGAGATGGAATTTTGAGCAGCCAACGAGATGGAATTTTGATTCCCATTCATTTATCATGAGAGTGTTGCAGCTCATCGTTAGGAATACATTAAGTTGCACTTGTACTCTTATGGAACAAGCGCATCAAACTTTGCCCAGTTCGATTTGCTAGTTAGTTTAACTTTTTCAGTGTCAAAAAGAGCTGCGCTTTGATTTCAGTTTCATAAACATGATGGACTCAAGTTTATTAAAGTAATCAAGCTGGAGCATTTCTCAAATTATGAAGAGGTGCAAGATCGAAAAATACATCTGAGAGTACGGCACATGAAAAATTCTTCCCTTCTTCCACTTCAATAACAATATTGAGGGACTCAGCCTCTATCCCCTTTCTCCATTGGTTTAGGCGAAACATGAAAATCATATCGAACTCACTTGGTGTTTCAATTTCTCTCCCTATGTATGAAGTTGAGCCAGTGAAAAAGAAAATCCTAGATACTACTGTTGATTAGATATTCACATGCCATGCCCCCTTCATATTGTCCTTCCTTTGGGGAAGACTACTCATAATCACGATACACAACTTTTTTGACTGAACATCTTTTGGATATTGGTCTAAAAAATTTCTTTGGACCTAATTGTTTTTTCAAAAAAATCGGCTCTAAAGTCTGTCTCTCTCCCCTCATTGGTACCATAAATAGTTTGTTGTATTTATTTTTACTGAAAAGTAAAAAAAATAAACCAGTGCCAAGAGTTGAGCATACTTTTCACAGCATGATCCAGAGCATTAGCGAATTAATAAGACTAGTTTAAAGCAAGAATTACTTTTAGTTTTATTCAATTCAAGTGCATGATTCACGAACATCTTTTTTCCTGTTTTGGGGCGGGCCAGAATAGCATTCCCAAGTGCTTTGATTGATTGCCTGAGCATGAAAAGCATTGGACTAAGAATAATAAAAATAAATTCCACTTCAATAATGGAAGAGACCGTGGCACACGCGCATCGCACTACGAATGAAACAAATTTTTGGTGTCACCTTTGTAGATAGAAAAGATGCCCAGCCCATTTCATTCGTCAAAGGGAAAAAAAAAAGGAAACGTCTTGGTCGTCGTCGTATGAATTTATCGGATGATTTCCCATTTAAAAAGACATTCTTGTTGTGGAAAATGGTTTTCTTTTTCGACAAAGGAGAAGAAAAAGAAGTAGGAATAGGAGGGCGGGGTCATCAAAAAGTGTAAGTCCACTCGCGATACGTCATTTCATTTCATCTTGATAATTCTCCAAGTCTTCCTCGTGAGAAAGATGAGGACAGAGTTATGGCCCCAGCAATGGGAAAAGTCGCACTTGGCTGCTTAAAATTGGAGTAGTCTACTATCCTCCAGGAAGCATCCTCAGAGATACTCGGAAGTAACAGGGCTGTGTAATGAAACAATGCGTACGGTAAATGAAATGTCAATCCCTTCTTTCACGGAAATAACACTGCTAAGTGTCTGTCAATATCCCGTTCCTCCGTAGTGTTAGGTCCATGCGCATATGAAACGAAACGTGAGGAACACGTCGAACTTGATGTTTCAACTATCATGCCCAATTTGAAGAATTAGAAGAGATTCAAAGCTGAAATAAAAAATTATAAATAAAAAATAGGCATAATTGTATGAAAATTACGCCTTTCAATGAGGAGGTATACCTATAATATATACATAGAGGAATAGTATTCCAACTGTTGAGTAATGAGGATAATCAAATCAAAGCACATGCATTATTAGTAGAGAGTATCTCCAATCCAATGCACTAATATGCTCTGCCACGATGCATTTTTGCCCATCTCTCAAGTGAAATGGAGTCTTCTGGAATAGAAATTTTTGATTGTAGAGGGATTCTCATACATGCTTGATAGAAATTAATTACTTTTACATGGTCTTCTCTTCCACAATAACCAATGCAACAATAGAGTAACACCTAATGCATGTCTGTCCATCAAACCCCAATCAGCTTACTTCATTGACTTTGGTTCTCCCTAAACAAAGGTAAGCATAAATTCCTCCGGTACATGTTATCCTTAATATGCATTTTCGAAAATCAAAGTCTTTCCCATCAAATTTGTCGATTTTCGCATTTCCTTCTTCTGTTGCCATCAATCTGCTTCAACTCAGCCTAACCTAGCAATCAAAAAGATTAATAAATAGAACAAGGAAATTAATTGGAGAGTAGCACCAGGTTTCACGATAGATGAAGGAGATACAATAGAAATAATAATCACACTCTGGTCGCAACCCTCTTTAATGCTTCCCAAACCTAGTTATGCTAATAACTTATGGTGTTTAGCCCATTCAATTTTTCACAAAACAATCTCTAACAATCTTGTAGAGAAAGACACAAATTCTCACCACAAAATTTTATCATGGTTCCAAAACACTCGCACTTTCTTCGGGATATAATTCATGAGCATGCTGCACGATTAATTGTTACGGCCAAAAGCTCCCCTCCTACTCACTAATGGCCAAAAACCAACAGCATCCACCTCTTACTTTATAAATAATAATATAATCTCAGCCATTTTCAAGATGAAATATCGTCTATTATATGCGGCAATGTATGCGTGCTTGTAGCGTGACATCAAATATTGGAAACACCCATTTGATAGTTAGAGACCTTCCGTTAATTCTCAAGTTCTTACGTTCTTATAATAGTCGCGACTAGAAAAAAAGGAATGACATGGAGGAAGGTTTTTACATGAGCTCGATCAGACCGAAGAAGTTAAACCCACCGGATAATTCAATTTCGAAAGGCATTTCTTCAATAATAATAATAATAAAAGGCTGTCTACAAGGTCAGTGTGCTTATTTGTTTCAAACAGGTGCATCACAAGTCATGAAACTTAAGTATAATTTTTTTTTTTTGGTAAAGTAAGTAGTGTAAACTTTCGACCAAGCCAAACTGTACAAAAGGGTGAAACACGGCATTAACAAGCACTCAATAGGACAACATATCACTAAAGTAGAAGGGTACCACATTTACAAAGAGGAAAACAACATACAAACTAAATGAGAGCAAACATAGGACCAGATCAAAAAATTAGACGACCACATCCGAAACTTAAGTATAATTGAACTCTAAAACTTTCGAAAAAGCAATCAAGTCCTAAAACTAATCAAATTGATAAGATAAAATCTCTCTATTAACTTATTCAATTTGGCTATCAGAACATATTGATGTGGCCTTTTTTAAATTTATTTATTTTCTCAAAACACGTGGCCTGATGTGGCGTCCACCAAGCGCCACATCAAAAAGAACTTGAAAATTTAATAAGAGAAAAAAATATGCTGACTCGATCTTGTTTACTGTTTTCACCAATACGTAGCTTTAGTATATACAGTTATGTATAAGTGGCACGGAACGTTTGCAACTACATACAAATGACTCAACCAGGACGTGCACAAATATCTTCGAAATATCCCGTTTCTCAGAATCTTTCAAACCTTGTCCTCGTGGGGCTCCAGAACAAATTCAAAGTCCTTCAATCTGAAAATGACTTAGAGAGCCTTTTCTGAAAGGAGACATTTCATCGGGGAACAGAAGAAAATATCTCCAATTCTCATCACTTTAATGTCTCTGTGTTTATTTGATTAATTTTCTTTTCTTTTTTTCATATTCAGCTGAGATTGGAAGATAATAGTCGCGATTGCCATCAAAGCAAGCCCGATGGAAACGGCCTTCTCAGTTGGCCGCCTAAATAGGTGGGGAGAATTTTCTACTCCAGGATGGATTTGAAGCTTTGAAAGTTCTGCTCAAAGAAGTGTCCTCGGATACGACAACAGAAGAAAGTGGCGTATAAGTAACTGCGCCCTCCGTTCATTCCTCGAACAGGTCCACGATTTTCTGACCAAAGAAGCAGGAGCAAGAATGTTTCAGATTCTTCTGCTTCTAGGATCTCTTTTGCTCCATGAGCAAGCCTCGCTAGCAGCTCCCTTGGCGAAGGGCAATTGCTCCCAGAAATGTGGTGGCGTTGCCATTCCCTTCCCCTTCGGGATTGGAACCGGGTGTTTCCTCGACGAGTGGTATGAGGTCCTCTGCAGAGACGGTGCCATCCCCGTACTGAACAAGGCCAACTTGACGGTGCTCAACATTTCGCTACCGGATTTCCATGGCGGAAGGAACGGCATGATCAGCGTCAGTCTTCCTATATTCTACTCGCCAAATGGGAGCTGTGGGGGAAACCAAAGCTTCACGCCTGTAAGCTTGAACGGAAGCCATTTTGTCTTCTCCGAGACAAGGAACGTCTTTGCGGCTGTCGGTTGCAACATTTGTGCTTTATTGGATAACAAAAAGTCTGCCATCATAGGATGCAAGTCCAGTTGTGAAAAAGATAATAACGTTGTTAGGAAGATGACTTGTTCAGGCAGCGACGGATGCTGCCACACCACGATTACCTCGGATCTTCAGGCTTTCAGCGTTACTTTCCGGCCTGACAATAAAACGGCAGAGCATAAGTGCGAGTATGCCTTCTTGGGAGATAGGTCGCACTTCACACCTGGACCTATAGACTTCAATAAGTTGAAGGCGAGTGGACATTCCCCAGCGGTTCTAGAATGGGGGATAGCTGAATCCTCCCAAGCTGTATCGGAGATTTACAAAGATGGCTCAATCTCCGGGGATTCCTACAACTGCAGCACAGTCAGCTTCAGTCTAGCGTATCGCAAGGCGATGCCATTTCTGCAGTGTTATTGCCGTGGGGGCTTCACTGGTAACCCCTATATTAAACATGGATGCGAAGGTAAGACCAGTTACATATTATCACACGAATCATTGGAAACGCAACACTGAAACACCATTAATAAAGAGAAGTAGCTCTTTGGGGGCTGAAGTAGCTTTACATGCAATCCTAATCCCCCAATAAAGAGACGAAGCTCTACTAATTTTGATTGTCATCTTTCGTTTAGATGTTGATGAATGCGATGTTCAGATCAATCAGTGCCCTGGAAGATCGTGTGTGAATCGACGAGGTTCCTATAATTGTGTCGAGGGAAGCAAGACGATCAAGTTTCTCCTCATAGGTGAGTAAATTCCTTCATTTTGCCTGATGCATTATCAGTGGATTGGATGTTCATTGTTCCTACATAGCTCCTCGGTATTCAAGTTTGCTGTTTGATTTGGGCACATAATTTTTCCTACAATTGTAGCCTAATTAGTCTATAGTCTTTAGCTTGATTGACTCAACAACAAATACTATACGTCAAACCTTACACCGGGTTTTTTCCTTTTTGTCCTTAATACATAATTTGGAGAATTACAAAAAAAGTTATAAACCTATTGCAATTATGTCAATTCAGTTATAAACTTTTTTTATGTTAATTTAGTCATAAACCTTTTGCAATTATATCAATTTAGTCATTCTGGCCAAATTTAGCCGGCCAGCACTAACATGGACGTCAACCGGTGCCGGCCATCCAATGAACACTGACATGGCAACTTTTAAATATATATTTTTATATTTTTGAAATTTCTTTTTATTATTTTTTCTTTTTTTCTTTTCTTTCTATTGTTCTTTCTCGACCATTTTCTTCTCCCCTATTGTCTTCTTCTTCCCCGTTGGCTAACAAGGTTCTGATGAGGGTCGTGGCCCTCTCCCAACCTTGCCGGCAGCCTTGCCATGGCCTTGCCACAGGCGAGGAAGATTTTCTCACGCTTTTCGAGGATTTTTCTAGTCATCCCTACCTACACTAACCAGACCTGAACCGAGAATCTGCTGCTGTAATCCCACTTTCGAGAAGCTTCAACAATGACCACCCTCTTCACTTCATCTCTGCAAATGGCTTTGCACAGTCCCCGCCACTTGCAGTTGTCCTCGTCCCCACCACTCGCCGTTGTCCCTGCCAGCAAAGTCCCCATCAGTACGAGTGGCACCGTTCTTCTCCCGTCTCCAATCTCGACTCGCCACTCTTGTTGGTGGCAGGGACCCTGGTCCCTAGCCTGTCGTAGAGCATATTGTCCTTCTTTATCAGCCACTTCAGTAGATCACCCAAATCTAGGCGAGACCATCGGTGACGGTGGGCAAGGCCAAGAGAGGACTACGACCCTCACCCTGTGGTCGGTGAGCCTTGCTGGAGTCTCGTCGGCCACTATAGAGGGAAGAAGAAGACGGTAGGGAAAGAAGAAAACATTCAAGGAAGAAGAACAGTAGATAAAAAAAAAAAGTAATAAAAAATTTCAAATAAATAAAAATTTATTTAAAGATTACCACATCAAGGTTCCCCGAATGGTTGGCATTAGCTGGCATCCACATCAGCACCAATCCGCCAAATTTAACCAAAGGGACTGAATTGACACAATTGAAAAAGGTTTAGGACTAAATTGGCACAATTATAATAGGTTTAAGACTTTTTTGATAATTCTTCTTAGATAATCTCATTTGACCAATATCTATATTTTTGTTTTATGGCTGCTACTCTATTGATTAGATTGATGTTTTATCAAATGCTAAATTTTCCCAAGGAGAAAAATTCTCCTTGAAACCTAGTATTAGATTGATGTTTTTTGGCTGCTACTCTATTTTAGTGCCCGTAGAGCATTGGGAGAGATGGCATAGATAATGAGCACTATTACTTTGCTGCAAATGTCGAGTCAATGTGGACTTTGTTGAGAATAGGTCTCAAGTTTGAACCTATAAAGAAAAACTCAATCCAATGTAGGTTTCTAGGCTTGAGAGTATTCCTAGTTTTAGTGATTTCCTAATTTGAGTAGGTTTTCTATTTTGGATGTGTATATGTATATGAAATTCTACTCAGTTATTATGCACTAATGCAAACAACAGGGTGTTGGGGTTCTCTCTCAAAGTTTCCTAGGTGAGTTCTTTGTGAGATATTGTAAAATTATACTTATAAGTTTTGCTTTGGGTGCAATCTAGGACTGGAAAGCACTTGAGCAATTATAAACTCTGTATTATCTAGATTTATAGTGGATTTCTTAGCGGTGGCCTCTCCCCGTGTAGTAAGCCCCTAAACTCAAATCAAATCATGTAAATATCTTATGTCCTTCTCTTACTCGTTTACTCTAGTAATTTCTTTTTCACATGTGAATTGCATAATTTGTTAGCTTCCATGTTATTTCACAATACAAATCCTCGATGCTTGCTTTTGGTAATGCTCATACCACTTTAATAAACCAGGTATAGGAGCAAGCCTAGGAGCACTATTCTTGGTTCTCTTATTATGGCTATTGTCCAATTTCATGAAGAAAAGGAAAGAAATCAAGCACAAAGAGAGGTTCTTCAAACAGAATGGGGGTCTCTTGTTGCAGCAACAAATATGTTCATCTGAGACCAATGTTGACAAGAGCAAATTGTTCAATTCCAAGGATTTGGAGAAGGCCACTAACAATTTCAACAAGAATAGAATCCTTGGCCAAGGTGCACAAGGAACCGTCTACAAGGGTATGCTTGCGGATGGAGGAATCGTTGCCATTAAGAAGTCAAAGGCGATCGATAAGGGAAAAGTCGAACAATTCATCAATGAGATTGCCATTCTCTCACAAATCAACCATAGGAACATAGTTAAGCTACTTGGGTGTTGCTTGGAAACAGAGTTGCCGCTTTTGGTGTACGAATTCATACCGAATGGGACTCTCTTCCAATATTTACATGACTCTCTTGTATCGTGGGGGACACGCCTTCAGATTGCCACCGACGTGGCAGGAGCCTTGTCCTATCTACATTCATCGGCATCAATCCCGATCTATCATCGGGATATCAAGTCTACTAATATTCTCTTGGACGACAAGTATCATGCAAAAGTGGCCGACTTTGGCACTTCCAAATCGCTTTTGCTCTATCAAACTCATGTGACTACAGTAGTCCAAGGGACATTTGGATACTTAGATCCTGAGTATTTTCAATCAAGCCAGTTCACAGAGAAGAGCGATGTGTACAGTTTTGGTGTGGTCCTCATTGAACTCTTGACAGGGCGAAAGCCAGTCTCACTTCTTGGAGATGAGGAGGACAGAAACCTCGCAAGCTATTTCCTCTTGTCGATGGATGAGAATTGCTTGTTCGACATAGTTGACCCTCAAGTTTTGAAGCAAGGCAAGGAAGAAGGGATCGTCGCTTTTGCGAACCTCGCAAGAGGGTGCCTGAATTTACATGGGAAGATGCGACCTACAATGAGGGAAGTGGCAAGTGAATTGGAGCGACTTAGAAAGCTGGAGAATCCTGCCATCAGGCACGGACTCATTCATGAAAAGAGGGAGACCAGTACACGTGGGGATTCTGTTGCGTCCGCCGACATAATCTCGCTATCGGACTTGCAGCCACTCATGTGTAGTGAATCGATGTAAATTAGTTCTATTTAGATTTTCTCAGATGAGTTATTACCTCAAGAAGAATTTCAGGATTTTGTTGTGTGTAAATTGTCAAAAGAAGGAAATTATAATTTCGCTTGCCACACTCTTTCCTGATGGAAAAAAAAAAACTTTATTGTCATATATCTTAGAAGAAAATCAGCATAGATTGTGAAATTTATCGCATTCTTTTGAGACAATTTCATAATACATGGCAATAGCAACCACAGAATTGTAGATACATGTTGCCACAACAGCATCAATAGGCAATCACAAAATAATAATAGAAACCATCCGTTCAACACCTCGACGTAACTTCACCGTGTTTCACTGGACATAGCGGCCCATCGGAAAATCGAACTATATCAGAATCAAAATCTTACATCAAATAAATTAAGGACAAATCTTGGACTCAAAACATGGATTTTTCGTAGTTCGAATTTCCTTGAGGCTGATTGTCTAAAATATGAGTTCCCCTTAGATGTGTTCCATGAGTTGTGTATTTCTTGTATTTGTCAAATTATTTGTGTAGGAACTTTTCTATCTCGTCGATTAGATTTTCACACGTTTATTAAATCTGTCGGCAAGAAAACATCGATAACTAATATTGCAATGGTCTTGAATCGAAATCTCAAATTAAAAATCTCAATGCGGTTATTTTTGGTTAATTGATGTTTTTAACACGACAAAAAAAAAAAAAAAAAAAAAAAATTGACAAAGCGTGGCGCCGCAACAGGCAAGATCTTTAATCAAAATCCCAAATCAAAATAGTAATAACAATGGTCAATCGGAATCTCATGAGTCAAGAATTGGATTGTTTCGCCTAATTTTCGTTAAATGTGCTTGTCCCTTGTTGTGATACTTTCCTATGTGGATTTTTCTGAAGAGGCCATCTGCGAAGCTCTTAAAATATTAGGTGTTGGAAGTGTTTGTGTTAATTTGGAAGTTTGGAAATGTGATCATAAGGAAGAGAGGGTTGATAAGCTAATCGACCAACGCTAATTGTCCTCTCGACTTTATCAGAAGAGTCCCGCATTCACCGCAAAATATTATGTTTGAGTTATAACTACTCAGCATTACTCAAGACCTTAGGGACGAGCTTGTCAATATAGCTTCGCTGGCATGTCAGCAGTTCATAATTCTCTCCACACAAGGTAACAGTGCCCATGACCACAAGTTTGTCAGACGTGCAATCATGACACAGCGAGATCTTGTGAGCAATAGATGGGCATGAGACCACTAAACCAAATAAATATCATGAATTTAATGTAAGAGCACGTATTCGATGTCTTTTCCCATCGTCTGTCACATTATCAGAATATATTTTTACTCATCAGCTAGAAGAGATTCTTGAGCTTTCCCTTGCCACCTAAACACTTAGATTCAACTCGATAGCAGATGACCCATAAGGGATGCAAATTGCTGTTCGATTTCGGTGGTGCGGGCATAGGGGTAAACTGCATGGGTCGGGCGCATCACATCCTCGGAACCAGAACCAATCGAGAGAATTACAACAAGATCCGAACGAAAAGACCAGTACGGTGTCTTCTCTTACTCATATTCATCTATTTTCAAGAAGGGCTACACGATTCAATGAATGAAAAGTTACAAACCCGGGTATCTTCACTAATCTCGTACACAAGGACAAGGAGGGAGATCAAAGACAGAGGTCTTAAGTGAAGTCCAACGTTTCCAAGCTTCAGTTTTTCTTGTAGTGTCTCAATACTCCTACTTCATCTATAAAGCAGACATCATGAACTGTGATGCACTCACCTAAAAGACAAACCTGAAAGAGAGTGGCTCTCTTCAATCCACACAGAATATTTAGAAAAAAGCGTGTCTGACTTTTGGAGATGGAAACTTGCGATTTTGACTTTCCTTCAAGAAGATTGAATAAGAAAACATTAAATATTCTGAGTGTCAGTGCAGACATAATTAAAATATAAATGAAGTCTAAAGATCACATGCATGCATGTGATGTGATGAGCCGGAGTTCAAGCTGAACAGGCACTTATATATTGAGTACTAAACTAATCTTCGCCAGATTTGCCTGAAAGAATATAATCTTAAAAGGAAAATTGACTTCCTTCTAAGTTTAAATCGGTGTCCACTGCCTATCAAGCTTTGATATTTCTGTCCTCAAGGCAGCATCCTCCGAGATACTAGGAAGTAACAAAGCTGGAATACAATAACACATACTATTGCGACCCACCGTTGGTGATGGTTGGTGTCGGGAGGGACATCATTTAGGGTATTTACTCATGAGTTGATTCTCATAAAAGGGTTGATGGCAAGTGCTGATTCTCCCAAATCCATACCCTACGCAACAGCAGCCCAGTGGGAAGATTTGTTCTATTTATCTAAGTTGATTAACAACCTAAAATAAATATTTTGGCAGTCGCCACTAGCCTCAATTTGAGGGCTGGCTAGAAAGCCCAATTGAGGATTGAGAGAGGTTCCATCAATTCCTATGCAACTAGAGATCTAGGGTTTGTGGATTTGGATTATGCTAATTGTTTCTATTAGTGCCTTTTGGTACCTAACAATCATCATGTTTTATCTAAGGTGTCCATGCATATCTTGTTATTTTTTTGTGTCATTTAAAAATGGAAAGATGATCATACATGGATATCGGTTTCATGCCATTCTAATTCTAAAAAATGGAAATAGAAAGGCAAACAATTTTAATTGAAATTGCAATGCGGAAAATAAACAACCAAGGGAAGCAGTTAATGTAAATATGCAATCCTAAAAAAGTACAAGTAAGGGAAAGTAAAGGAAGGAAAAAAAGCAACTCATTGGGTTTTTATACAATAAGATAGAAAAACCTGAGACATATGTTGAATGTCAAATGAATGGTACAAAAGTAGGGTTGGAAAGGACATCAACCATGACCATCTTTGGGGATGCCTTCTTCATGTACCCTAATTCCTAGCCAATTCTAAATGGATGATTTATAATAGAAACAAACACCAATTCAAGCAAAATCATACAAAACATGTCAAGTGAACAACTAAGCGTCATCCAATCGACAAATTCGAATTGGCCTTGGGGTCAGCCTTTGGAATTGCATGTACAATGTGCCATGACGTATGCATTATTAGACATAGTATATGATCATTAATCATCATAAGTATTCACTTATGGTGACTAACGTAATAACCCCTACAGTTGAGTTCTAATGTATAACCCAAGATCACCCACGAATATGTATTGGCCTTACGTGAGTAATTAACAATCACATGCATTGAACTTGAAAATAAGCACATGAGCAGACTCAAAGGCCTTGTTTCCTATTTGATCAAACAATACCAGTTCACTTCACTTATCAAACATGCATCAATCATGATTTCAAGTGTTAAACAAGCATTCAATGACTTTTTTATTTTCTGGGAATTTTTGTGTTTAAAGTTCAAGAACGACGATCAAAAGTCGTGAAGACATCAAGAATTAGTTGTGCATGTATCATTTCCTATAAATCTGGGAACGTGAATATGTCACAACCGGACAAAACAAGGGAGCTAGAACACTTTAACAAGGAGAAAGCGAATTGGATGTGATCCATTGAGCAATTGGCTTCACTAAAATTACAGTGTGTAATACACTTAATGTAGACATTTTTCATGAGACAACTTCTTAAGATGAACTGTGTGTGAATTTATAAAAATCAAAGAATGCCACAAAATGCATCAAAACAGAATAGGGCAGCAACAAATGGATGCAATCTTATGAGGATATGAACATGTTAACAATGTTGAAAATTCTTGAAACTTCACCACATGATACTAAGGATGACAAACAAGGTTCGTGAAGGGTTCGAGTTCTAGATCACAACAGAAAAAATTCCGACAAAAATGGCAAAGTGCAGACATGCATATGCTCACAAATGTATTTTGAATTTCATGATTTTTCAGATTACAGGGCAACTTTGTAAAAATTGAAAAGTGGATCAATTGACATGCAAATTTTTGTTTCATTAGAAAGCTTCATGAATTTCCTAACACTTCCTAAGAGATGACATGTTCACTTAAAGTCATGTACTCATTCAATTGTGGACATCTTCTTGAACATGCAAAGTGATTAAATGCTGGGCAGCAAGCACATGAGCAAAGTGTATGGTTTAACTCTCCTATATGACAAGGCAAAAGTGTGAGGGTCAAGCATCAAACCACGAACAATTTTCATTACGAGATTGAGGCCCTAAAGGAATCACTATGCATGATATGAAAATGGCAATGATGAGATGTACATTGAACGTATTCATGAGGATGGAACCAAATTATACAAGAACATCCAATGTCAAGATGAAATGATGTTCAATTAGCATGGCATAACATGCAATGTCGAGATGAAATGATGTTCAATTAGCATGGCATAAGTATCCCTAAAGTGACATTATAACATGCAATGGCGTTCATGAGGCTTTCATGGACAAACAATCACAATCAAGTGCACAATTACACACAAATGTATACTTGAACTTGTACAGGACAATACATAGGTCAGGAGGATTTTTAGGGAAATTGACCTATTCAGTGACATTCAAAAATCACAAGAAAAATATATGTCATGACCAACACTCATATGAACAAATGTCTAGAAGAAATCAACTTGAAAAGAGTTCGGGAAAAATTATAATAGAATTAGTAAATTTGAAATTTCGGATTCAAGATTATGCAAACCAGCAGAACAGAGGAAGTATTTTAGTGGATTTGACCTAATTGTGCTCATTGAAAAATTTTGAGAAAAAAATTATTTATGAACAACATATCTATGCACAACTTTCATGAAGAACTGGAAGCCAGATTCCAAATACAAAATTCAGGAAAAATTCATGAACCCGACACATACGGTCAGGAATTCTAGAAACTAGTACATGTGACAATGATGTTAAGGCCTTTCGTCCTAGTATATCGATCTCAAAAACTTTTAGCAAAAACATATGTTCTTAATTAACATGTTGTGAACGTTTTTCCCAAGGAATCACCTCAAAATTTTGATTAAAACATCAGCAAAAAATCCCAAAGCAGCAAAGGTCGGATTCATCACAAAACAGCAGTAATCAACATGCAATCACAGAATCCACACACAGTTTTGAGGAGAGTTTTCAGGTATCAAATGAAGGTCGATCATAGTATTCTATGGCTTGTCGGAAAGCTTATCGAATCTATTTTAAAAGTAGAAGAGGTCTTGAACTCATTTGAACAAATTTTCAAGTTCAAACAAAGAGGTTTTCTTAGGTGTGTCAATTTGAAACTCGATTTTAACAAATTAAGAACAATCACATAATCAAGTCTAATCACACCTCATTCATTCAAGCAAATCCATCCACAAGCATCATGAAACATTATAGAAACTTCAGCAATCACATAATCGAACTTGAACTCGAGCTCTAGCATTGATTGTCTATTGCAATCTTGCCTCATTGAACTCATGATAAGGAAACCTACCTTTGATGAAGTTTTATGTCAAAACCGAACTAGGATATGCAAGAGCCAACCACCAGCCACCTGAGGCTTTGCTGGAGGGATGCCAAGGAGGTCTGTCGTCGTCGGAAGCAAGATCGGCACTAGAATGGCATTGGTCAGGACCTAATCAGAAGCGGTCCAAGTCTGGGCTGGTTTGCAATGCCGGAGAGAGGATTAGGCCAAACGGCTCGATTGGGACCTAGTCGGAGGAGGCACTGGCCACTGGGATTTCGAGAAAAGAGTAACGGGGTCAAAGGATCAGGCAGCAACAGTCAAGTCGCCGGCGAGAGGCTGGCCAACGGCCTCAAGAGACGGCAGTTAGGTAGTTTTAAGAGAGAAAAGTAGAGAGAAAAAGGAGGGAAAATGATGGAAACTAGAGAGAGATTAGAGATAATTTTTGATGTAGAGAGATAATGTGCAGAAAAAATGGCCTCCCTCCAAAATTTTGGAGGGATAAATGGTATATATATACCTCTCCATTATCTCAAATCCTAGCCGTTGCATTAATCCAACAGCTAGGGATTAACTCATATACTTAACTAACTCCTTTAGGCTTCAATCACGATTAACACATATAATATGTGCTAATTGGAATGGCCAAGATTTAATGTGATCAACAGCTCAAAAAAAATTGTAATTAAGGACCTAATTAGGGGCAATTTTGTAATTTCACTAAAACTTAGGGACCATTTTGTAAATTCAAAAAATGTAAGGGAATGAAGGATTCGGAATGGAGCTGGGCCACCACGTGGTAGCAATCGCCTACCAAAAACCGATCGAAGGATGGCCGAACCAGCCTCCTTCATCGATAATTGATTTGACTGGTTGGATTTGACCTTTTTTTTTTTTTTGGTCAGAAAGATAATTTCATTACTAACTCGATGATTGATTACATATAGAACCAAACTCTGAACATAAGATAGAAGATAGAGCTTGCGGGGGGCGGGACACCCAATTCGGCAGGAGAGCTCTATCTAAGTGGGCCTTTGCGACCCAATCGGTGGCTACGTTTGTATTCCTTGGCCCGTACAGCAATTGGACTTCTTTCAGTTGGCCCACCATTTGTTTGCAGTCCAGCACGATGGATCTCACGGCCCACGGTGGAGATTCTTGGCCCAAGACCGACTGAACTACACTTAGACTATCAGAGGAGATTTGCACGTGCTAAGCAGTTAGAAGACTTCGAGAACCACTAAGTCGGGCGGAGTTTCAAAAGACTTCAGAGGCAGTTCCAGAAGTGGATCTATTCTCAGCTATCCACCACAAAGCCTTGCGGAGCGCTAGGGCTTCTGCAACAAGGGCAGAATGCACATGAATCGGGCAGGAGAAACCAACGACCAGGACACCTACTTCATTCCTACAGATGCCGGCAACAGATCTGTCGAAGGAGGAGCTTCGCCAGGCTGCATCGACGTTTAGCTTCAAAGTACCTGAGTCTGGCGGTACCCACTGTTCCGGCTGAGGTATGGATTTCTTCGAGCCTTGCGAGCACCATTTTGCCATTAATTTGCTATGGAGTTGAGCTTCAGTCACGATCTGGTGTGGGTTAGGTTTTAAGCTGTCAAAGACAGCTCTATTTCTGGATTTCCAGATGAACCAGAGGAGGTGCACGAACAGGGATCTGGTCCGCGACGGCTGATTTGAGGTAAGTAGTCCACCAATAATCCTGTCCATACGTGTAATGGTCATGGGAGAAGTATCTAATGGGAGCTCCGATTCTGTCCAGACCTTGGTGGACCAATTGCACAAAATAAACAGATGTTCAGGAGATTATGGGGCTTGTTTACATATGGGGCAAAGCGGCTCAGGTATTATCTTTCTTTGGTAGAGATTCTCTTTAGTAGGAAGTGCGTCGTGGCATATGCTCCAGATGAAAATTTTAATTTTGGGGGGTGTATTGAGTTTCCAAATTTCGACCCATAGCCTTTTGGGGTTCTAATGAGATGAAGATGCTGTAGCTGTGGGGTGTATGTTGCTCTATGCTCGTAAGTTATTGTAGCCACTTTTAACTTGATAAGCTCCCAATTTGTTTGCCATCCATAACAATTGATCGGGCCCCGGATTTATGCTGAGGGGCGTGGCTAATATTTCCTGAACAAAATTATTTCCATAATTCTCCCTCAAGAACCCTGCCTTCCATTTCGCTATTTCCTGATTTATGAGCTCCGCGACATACTTTGGTTCATTTATGTTAGCCGGGCCACCAATTTTTCCTGAAATCAGCCATCGATCATCTCTAATCAGTATACTTTTGCCATCACCCACTTCCCATTTAATTTCTGATTCTATAGAATCTCTTCCAAGTATAATACTCTGCCAACCCAAGAAGGCCGAGGTCCTCTCGTTGCACTCCATAAGTTTCCTTGAGGGAAGTATAGGCCTTTGAAAATCTTTGACCAGAGTGCATCTTTTGATTGACTGAGTCTCCACGCTTGCTTGCCCAAAAGGGCTCTATTTAAATCAATCAGGTCTTTGAAGCCGAGTCCTCCTAGGTCTTTTCTCTCCTTTAATAGGGTCCAATTCTTCCAATGTATCCCTCTACGATGCGTGTTTTGCTTCCACCAAAATGCTGAGATTTTCTGCTCCACTACTCTACAAATGGAGAGAGGGAGTTTGAACATAGACATAGCATACTGTGGTATTGTTTGGATGACTGATTTAATTAGAATCTCCTTGCCTGCTTTAGAAATTAAATTTTCTTTCCAGCCCTCTAGTTTCCTATCTACCTTAGCAAGTACCCAGGAGAACATCTCTTTCTTTGTAGTGCCCCAGTCCGATGGTATCCCCAAGTATTTCCCAGTTTTCTCTAGTACCAATACTCTCAACTCCGCAGCAATATTTTCTTTTAAACCATGTGGACAGCCATTCTCGAAAAAAACTCCCGACTTGTTAAGATTAATGGCCTGACCTGTTGCATAGCAGTACTGATTGAGGATATTTGACAGATTTTGTGCTTCCTGAATATTTCCTTCTAGGAAAAAATAGCATCGTCCGCAAATAGGAGGTGTGATAGTGTAGGGCAGAAAGGATTCAGCTTTAATCCTTTAATGGTTCCATCCAGCATTGCATTTGACATCAGGGAGGATAGTGCGTTAGCCATGATAATGAATAGATAGGGGGATAAGGGGTCACCTTGCCTAATACCATGGGATGGTTGGAATTGTTCTGTAAATTCACCGTTGACTTTTATGCTGAGAGATGCTGAAGAAATACACCAATGAATTAGGGATACCCATTTATCACAGAAACCGATCTTCAGCATGTAGTCTCGTAGAAAATCCCATTCCACCCTGTCATATGCTTTTTGCATGTCTAGCTTCAGCACTGCCTGGAATTTACGCTTTCTTTTCCGAATCCGTAGCTGATGTAGGACCTCTTGCACAATGAAGATGTTATCTTGAATTTGTCGACCTCTAATGAAAGCACTTTGTTCTGGGAGGATAATATGTGAGAGCCATGGTTTCAATCTGTTTGCCATAACTTTGGAGATGATTTTATAGTTGAAGTTGCATAGGCTAATGGGTCTGAATTGGGATATATGTTCAGGATTAGGGACTTTTGGGATAAGGGTCAGCTGTGTATTGTTCAATGCAGGGTTGAAAGTGCCTGTTTCAAAGAAAGAAGCCACCATTTGAAAAATATCCTCCTGGATTATGGGCCAATTACTGTGATAAAATAGTCCATTTAATCCATCCGGCCCCGGTGCCTTGGTTGGGCCCATTTGAAAGGCAGCCAAACGCACTTCTTCCTTAGTAATTGGCCTCATTAGAGCTGTATTCATATCACTTGTGACAATCTGGGAGCATTGAGCCAGTATTGGAGCATAATCTCTATATCCAACCGATGAGTACAAAGTTTGATAAAATTCTAAAATATGGTTTTTTAGCACGTTCGGGTCTTGACTCCAATTCTGGTCGTCAATTCTCAGAATTGAAATTCTATTCCTTTGCCTTCGTTGGATAGTGGTAGCGTGGAAGAATTTAGTGTTCCTGTCCCCCCATTTCAACCAATTAACTCTGGAACGCATGCTCCAATACATTTCCTCTTGTCGCCATAATGCTTCTATCTATTCAACGATTTGCCCATATTCCTCTCCCATAGAAGCCCTCTCATCAGCATTCATTAGTTCCGTCAATTTCCTTTGGAGAAAGTCAATGTGGCGGACGGCATTCTTGAAGGTGTTGCTGCTCCAAGAACTCAGCACCTGAACAACATTTCTTGTCTTATCCGTGATATCTCTTGTAGTTTCAGCAGTTTCAGCCCAAGCACTCTTTACAATGTCTGAAAATTCTGGTTTGTGTATCCAAAATGCTTCGAATTTAAACGATTTTTTTGTTCTGGGAACAAGTGGGTAGAGTGTGAGAAGAATGGGGCTATGATCAGACCCAATTGCAGGTAGGGCATATGCCTCTGCGTTCGGGAATGCAGTTCTCCATTCTAGGTTACAGAGGGCCTTGTCTAATCGTTTTTTAATCAGCTGATCCCCTGTCCTTTTGTTTGTCCATGTATACGTACAACCCTTGCTTTCCATGTCAATTAGGGCACAAGAGTCCACAAATTCCCTGAAAGCCACCATTCGATATCGGTCCGTCTCTCATGTGCCATATTTCTCCCAGTGATATAGAGTTTCATTGAAATCACCCATGCATAAGCATGGAAAGGAGTGAGGACAGTTGAAGTTTCGTAAAGTCTGCCATAATGCAAGTCTGTCCTAAAATCCAGTTGGTGCATGTAGGAATGAAATTCGCATACTTAGGCCGCTACTATGATCTCTACAACACACCCCCATCCACTCTTTACAACTGGCCTCCACTTCAATAGTTACTTCATCATTCCATAGGAGGGCCAACCCGCCCGCAATACCAACAAGATCTATAGACTCTTTAAATTTAAACAGGAGACGCTTAGCTAAGCGTGTAATAACCTCCTCTTTATTCTTGGTTTCCATAAGGAATACCAAGTCGGGCTTTTCTCAAGTCACAAGGGCTTGGAGGTTCTGGACTGTCAAGGGGTTGCCCAACCCTTAACAGTTCCAGCTAATGATTTTCATGTTTCCCATGGTGGCTTATTAGGGCTAGCCACCAAAGCCCGGGTTTGCTCTTCTTCCCATGTCAGGATGGGGGTTTCTAAGAGGTGCCCTTCATCAAGTAGAAACTCCTGGTGTTCTCTCAGACCATAAGGGTTAAATCTCTTCTGTTTTTTTGCTTCTTGAGATTTTAATACAGCTTTGTTTTTCTTGCTAGAACCTGGGCTATGCTGCTGGCCAGATTCAAACAGAAGTAGATGCTGTGAGTGTTGGGGTCTTTTTTCCTTTGAGTAGAAAGCCTTGGTTGAAAGGTTACCCTCAGAGGTGTTATCTTGCATTGCTGGATTATATAGTACCGAGCATTGGTGTTGTGGGGAGATTCACTCTCGTCCGTGTTATCTCGCAGCTCGATAACATGGGGTTTTAGGCACCATTTCTTCTTCCTTGTCGGCAGGCTCTAAGTCTCCATAAAAGGTTTTCCAGCAAGGGCTCAAATCCTTAGCCTCAGCTTTGAGCCATGACCCGTATCGCCCAAGTTTGTTCTGAGGTAATCCCGACTCTTCATAAGGAATTGTTGGGCAATAGGTTGCATAATGACCCATGCAGCCACACAAGTAACAGTAGTGCGGTAACCTTTCATACTTAAAGTCTATCCACCATTTCATGCCTCCCAAATATATAATTGATCTAGTTTTGAGGGGTTTATGTAGATCCAAGCTCACTTTAGCTCTGCCCAATTTACTGGAGCTGTTATATTTGGCTTCGATCTTGACTTTTTCTACTTTGCCAATCTTCCCTGCGATTTTCGTGACTGCTTCTTTTGTGATCGCAGCTCTAGGAAGGCCCACCAAATGAACCCAGAATGAATATTGGGAGAAATCGTAGCGGTGTTCTGGTATGGTTGGGTCGCTCTCCTTTAGAACTAGAAGATTGCTTGCGAAAGACCATGGCCCCGATTCTACAACCCTCTCCTTTTCTTCAACAGAACTAAAGGTAAATAGGAAAAACCCTTGTTCTAGCATCTCACATTTTACTGATTTGGTTTTCCAAGCTCTCTTCATGGTGCTCAATAATGCTTGAAAATTAACATTAGGTTTAGAGAACAATTTACCATAGAGCAGAAGCTTACTTTCCTGGTTTACTGATTCAGGGATGACTGCAGGCAACTCGGTGATGTCTTCTTCTGTCCATAAATCCCCCATTCTTTTACACAAGGTGGCCAAATGCAGATGATTCACCATTTGGCCTTCCATATTTTCTGGTATGAGTCGAATGGTACAAATGGGATGGGTGGGTATCTCGGGTGAGTGGGTTGTGATGTTCTAGGGTTAGGAATGAAGGGAGTTCTAGAGCTTAGTGTCGTGGAGTGGGATTAACTTGTTGAGAAATTTGCAGGTGGGATGGCTTGCGGGGGAGGTGGGAGAGCCTAATCCGGAGGGGGTTTTATGAGGGTTTCCATGGTGGACTTTGAGGGAGAAATTTGCAGGTGGGATGGCTTGCGGGGGAGCTAGGAGAGCCTAATCTGGTGGGGGTTCTGTGAGGGTTTCCATGGTGGACTTCAAGGGAGATGAAGATGTGATACTTAGAATGGAGATGTGAGGGAGACGGATTCCACTCCTTTCACAGCTATAGCTAAGAACTGGCCATGGAGATGAGGGGACTGAAGGAGAAGGGGCTTAGGGTTTTGGTTTGGCTATCCCCTGCTAGGATGGAGAGAGCTCACCAGGTGTGAGAGAGTCGGATTTGACCTATTCGACTAGTCTTTGGCCGATTTGGTCCAATTCTTTTCTTGGTTTGTGTGATTTAGTACCTAATGGACTGAATTGAAAAGAAAATGTGCCTAATTGGAAAGAAAATAGTCTAATTTTGAGGAAAATAGTCCAATTCTAAGCAAATTAGGCTAATCAAACCACGAAAATTTAATTTCATGATTTTTTTATTAACCTAATTATGTAATTGCCATGAAAATTATTGGACTCACACCATGGACACACCAAATTAAACTTTGTAAGCCTTAAAATGGACAATTCTATCTAATTGTTGCTAATAATTCACAAGTTAATTAAAATTGAACTCAATTAAAGTTGTGAGACACCTATTAATCTAATTGACTATGCCTAAGGGGACTTATTGCATCCGAATTGACCTTTAATTGATGACACGGCATTTTTTGCCAAAATTAAATTGAGGGCCTATGTCAAAATTGAATCTCAATTAATCAAATTAAACCCTAATCGTGAATGGATTAACTCGAATTTCTTGAATCAAAGCTCAACAACCCTATTTTCCTAAGGCCTAGTAAACCAAATCTCTCAAATTGACTAGGTGACAAGTAAATTTGCCAAAATTGACCCCGAATTTAGACTTAACTCACAAAATTGTGTAAGATGGAAGTGTTCCTTCGCAAAACATGAGGAATCGATTTGGATCCTTAATTAGGAGCAAAAATCTCAATTCACATTTCACTTTACCTAATCTCAAAATTGATTGAATGAATGAATGGGTAATTGTCTCTGGATCAAATGTTGCAAAAGAACTAAGCCTAATTATGACTAGAATGAAAGTAATTTCATTTTTGGTCAATTTGAACCTAAAATCGAAAAATTCAAAAAATGAGGCTCTCTATTGATTTTTGCAAAATTTTTGATGTTAAAGTTAAATTGAAGCTAAAATGAGGTAATTTTGTAATTTTTGTATTTTTAATTTTTTGGTCAAATGTTTGACTAAAAGTCGAACTCTAGTTGACTTTTTACTAAGAGTTTGATTTTATAGTCAAATATTTAAATTTTTCTAAAATTTCCACTTCTAAGGTGAAATTAAACTCAAAATGGAGGTGCAAAAAGCTAATTTGACTTAGGATTGATAAAAAAGTCAATCCAAAAGTTAACCATTTGACTTTTCGGGTTTTTACGTGAAATGAATAGGAAATTTTTTTCTAAAACTAAGGCAACAAATGAGCTAAACCTGGACTTGCAAGGCGTAACTGTGCAGAAAAATATGGGAACGTCACCATTCCCTTCCCCTTCGGAATAGGAGCAAGGTGTTTGCTGGATAACTGGTATGAGATCGTCTGCCAGCAAAACAACATGACTTTTCCATCCTAAATAACATTGGGTGGCGAGTTTTCAACATTTCACTCGCCGATTACACTGGGTGCATGAACGGCATGATTGACGTCAGTCTTCCTTTAATTTACTCAAAGGCAAGCTGTGAAGGTGACAGAGTTGGTGATGAGCTTAGACAGAAGTCAACTTGTCTTCTCCAAGAAATGGAATGTCTTTACATTGGTCGGTTGCAACGCCTTGGCAACTGTTAATACTACAGAATCAGTTGTTGTCAGTTGCAGGTCGAAATTTACTGAACTAACACCAACATTAGCTGGTATAGTTCTTGTTCCGGGAGGGACAGATGCTGCCAACTACGCTCCCCTTTAACCTTCAGGCCTTTAGTGGGGATTTTAAAGAAGGTGGACATCAGGGTAGCAAGTACGCTTTCCTGGTAGAAAGATCACGGTTCTTGAGGTCTAACTCTACAAGTTTATATGATTTGAGATTGAATGGTACGGTTCCAGCAGTGTTGGAATGGGGGATTCCAAAAACCGATGCACTTAAGCTAATCCAGCAAGGTGCACCATATAGAATGACCTATACTGATCATTTCGCCTGTGACAATCGTAACATTGATGACCAGCTTTGGTATACAAGAGAAGAAATGCCATTTATGCAGTGCTATTGTGGTCAGGGGTACGGTGGTAACCCCCATCTTATGAGAGAATGCCAAGGTAACATACTTCATGCTATGACATTCCGCTTTTAAGGGCACCGTACAGCAAAGTGGCTTCTTCATGTCCCAGATTTTTCTCTGAAAAGAATGCACACGGTTTTGTGATCACATACATGCTTTTCTGCCTTCTTTTTTGGTTTCTTCTGCCCAATATTATAAAAAGTGAATGCACTTTCAGACAAAACTGAACGACTCATATTGATCTAAATTTACTGGAAGTAAAGGGGAATAGGGAATAGGACAGTCCTTCTCATTACAAGCTCAATACCTTAGCCTTATAATTAACAATTTGTGAGGAATTGTGACCTACTAGTCTTGCTGATTTTACTCAAGGAGATTGGAATTTGGTGCTGATATATTTACTTTACCGTTTGTCACTAGGTATTTATGAATGTGAAGATTCAAATATATGCCCCTGGACAGGCTGGACTCGCGTGGACAAACAGGGCACCTATGACTGCGTTGATGGTAGAAAGACAGCTAAGTCGTTTTGACTGGCAAATAGATCTTTTTACCTAGAAATTTAGACCGCTTCATGCTCTTGGGCATTGTTAGAAACAGAACAGCATACTGTAAAGTATGTTCTGCAAAGGTACAGAGACAAGTTCTACCTTAACCTTCATCCTAACGCAATTATCCATTCCCTTGGTGATGATTTTAGATAAGTTTCAATCAATAATATGTATCAGAACAATCTCAAAGCTTTCTTTTCACGCTTACACTAATTTTTGATAGATACGAAAGCACTTGAGCTTTTCTAATGTCACCGCTTCACATCTGTCAAAAGATATCCAAGGTTCCTACTTATTCTCATCTTATTGGGATTGTTACAATCATAATCAAGATGAGTGCTGGTAGGAACTTTTTCACTTTCATCAATGATTTGGTAAATATTCCTTGTAAGGGGTATAAGTTGTAAAGAGCAGATGTCTGTATAAAAATTTCAACGGATGGAACTTAAACAGGAGACAAAATAATTTCTCAGAGTCGTTAAGATAAATCCTCATGACAGGAGACTCAGTTTAATCACTCTTGGTGATAAGTGCCTTCATAAATACCTAACGAGCAGAGTACATTTTTCTCACTTTTGCCCCTTATATTTTTGCAATGCAGGGTTGGGGCAGGCCTCAGGGCACTACTTTTGCGTCTTTTCGTATGGAGGTTGTATAAATATATCAAGAAGAGAAAAGAAATCAAGGTTAAAAGGTGCTTCAAACGCAATGGCGACTTTTGTTGGATAGAGAGCTATCGCTTAAAACGCAATGGCGACTTTTGTTGGATAGAGAGCTATCTTCGCTGGAAAGCAATGACAAGAAAAGCAAGTTGCTCAACTCCCAGGAATTGGAGAAGGCCATGGACAATTTCGACAATGACAGGATACTCGGGTGAGATGGATAGGGTATCATTTACAAGGACGTACAGACCTCAAGAGTGCCAAAACTTAGCATGGAGGAATACTTAAATGCCAAAATCGGAGCAAGATGGATTACTTAAGTGCCAACGGTGAGAAAATCCGGCTAAACTGTCACGTGTCCATTTTCCAGCAAGTTTATTTGCTGACAGAGCATTTTTTTTCAAAATAAAAAATACATGTGGCAATTTTAATAAAAAAAAATTGCCACATCAGATTAACAAAAATTTTAAAATCGATTTAAAAAAAAAAAGGAACGGGGGAAGGGGTAATCGGTGAGGGCTGTGTAGCCCTCGTCGCCACCACCATCACCGCGCCACCATCGCTGGGAAGGGTTGGCGATGATGGGCGAGGGTCGGCCAAGGTCGCCGAGGCCCGACTAGTGGCCGGCGACTCCGGCCGACATCGTTCGGATCTGGGGGAGGGTCACGACCCTCACCGCAAGTCAGCCGAGGTCGTCGGCCACTGGCCGAGCCCCAGCAACTCGGCCGACCCTCACCCACCGTCACCGGCCATTCTCGATGATGGTGGGGTAGCAATGCGTTGGCGAGGGCTGCATAGCCCTCGCCGGTTCCCCCTTCCCCCCCTTTTTTTAAATTATCAAATTTTTAATAATATATTTTAAAATTTTTAAAATTTTTAATTAATAATTTTTAAAATCCACGTTAGTGCAAAAACGACATCATTTTGTGTTGATTTTTTGTCGGTTCAATTTCCGGCAAGTCATGTAGGCAAAAAAATTAATAAAAAATTGCCACATAAGATTTTCGATAGGATTCTGATGATTTGATATTGAAGTGATCTATTTTTTTTTGAAAAGTGGCACTTAAGTGTACCATTTGTAAGTTTTGGCACTTAAGTGTCCTTTTGTGCCAAGTTTCATGTATTGTATGCATTATTGTATTCCAGCTTTGTTACTACCCAGTATCTCGGAGGATGCTTCCTTGAGGACAGAATACCAAAGCTTGATAGGTAGAGGACACCTATTTAAGGGGAAGAGAACAGCTCAAGTGCCAAAACTTGGCACAAAGAGACACTTTAGTGCCAAAAGTTATTAAAGGTACACTTAAGTGCTACTTTTTTAAAAAATTGGATCATTTAAGTATAAACTTTGGCAAAGACTGGCAAAAATCTGACATGGCTTATTTTAATAATTTCTAACATCTACATGGCTCGTTGGAATTCCATGTTAGCTCACATTCACACAAAAAAATGCCATTTTGGGTAAAGTTTGATTTTTATATAAATATTAATTAAATAATATTAAAAAAAAAAATTTAAAAAGTGCAGTAGCGTAGCATAGGCGAGGGAGCCTCCCCCTCCGCCCCATCACCAGTGGGGCAACGGCAATGGACGGTAAGGGTCACCCACCTTCACCCCAACCTGGGTAAGGGTCGTCGGCCCTCACGCAGACACTAGCGACTCTCGCCTAAATCTAGAAGAGGGTCGTCGCCCTCTCTTGACATCTAGCCCTCACCTCTACTTGGCAAGGGTCGCTAGCCCTTGCCCAAGCGTCGGCAACCCTCACAGCTAGTGTCACCATCCCACTGGCGATGGGGCAAGTTGCCACAAGAGGAGGAGCCCCTCCTGCCTATCCTCTGCCCATTTTTTTTATTTTTTTATTTTTTTAATTTCGTTTTTAATATTATTTAATTCAAATTTGTATAAAAATATAATTAAGGTCAACACGATATCATTTTAAGCTAATCTAACCACATCAGTATTCAAAACTATGTTTTTTTGGGCTTATTTGGCCATGTCAGCCCCCAAAATGACGTTAATTTGACCTCAACTCGTTAGAAAAATGCCACGTTAGAATTTTTGCTAGATTTTCTTGCCATTGCCACTTAACTTATCACTTTTTTCTTTGATCTTGGTACTTAAGTGTATATTTCCGAATTTTTGGCACTTAAATGTCTCCTATTGCCAAGTTTTGGCATTCCAAAGGTCCGTATGTCCCTATTAAATCTTTGAAGGAAGTCAATTTTCCTTCTAAGATTATAATTCTTTCAGGCAAAGCTGGCGAAGATTATAAGTGCCTGCTCAGCTTGAACTCCGGCTTATCGCATTACATGCATGCACGTGATTTTTAGACTTCATTTATATTTGAATTATGTCTGCACTGACACTCAGTAATTTTAATGTTTCCTTATTCAATCTTCTTGAAGGAAATTCAAAATCGCAGGTTTCCATCTCCAAAAGTCAGACATGCTTTTGTTATCGAAATTCTGCGTGGACTTTGAAGAGAGCCACTCTCTTCCAGGTTTGTCTTTTAGCTGCGTGCATCACAGTTCATGACTTCTGCTTTTTAGCGGAAGCAGGAGTATTGACACACTACTAGAAAAACTGAATTTGGGAAATGTTGGACTTCATCCTGGATCTCTGTCCTCGGGTTTGTAATTTCCATTCATTCAATGGTGTGGCCCTTCTAGAAAATAGATGAATATGAGTAAGAGACGACACAACACTGGTCTTTTCGGTCAGATCTTGTCGGAATTTTTAGGCTCAATCGGTTCTGGTTCTGAGGATGTGATGCGCTCGACTGATGCAGTTTACACCTATGCATGCCTGCACCGCAGAAATTGGACAGCAACGCAAGTCCTTATTGGCCGTCTAATATCGAATTCAATCAAAGTGTTTTTAGGTGGGAAGGGACAGCTCAAGAATCTCTTTTAGCCCATGAGGAAAAAATAATCTTTCAATAATGTGGACAGGTAATTGATTCAAGACCATTGCCATATTAGTTATTGATGCAAACAGATTCAATGCACATGTGAAAATCTAATCGGCCATATAGAAAAGTTCTTACACATATAATTTGGTAAATACAAGACATACAAAACTCAAGGAGCACATCTAAAAGGAACTTATGTCCTTGACAACAGTGTCAGGGAAATTCGAATTACGGAATCCAAATTTGAACTCCAAGATATTGTGTCAATTTATAATTCAATGTCAGATGTTGATCCTGAAGTAGTTCGATTATGTCCAGGGAAACACGGTGAAGTTACGTCTAAGTGTTGTACGGATGGTTTCTATTATTATTTGATCATTCCTGTCTTATTGCCTATTGATGCTTCTCTCGCAACATGTAAGAGTAATTCCATGGTTGCTGTTGCCATGTATCTTATATTGGGGAGAAGGACACTAGAAGTTTTTTAAAGTTGTGTACGGCACTCATTTTAGTACCAAATTTTTTTTCCAAATCACTTAAGTTTCACTTTTTTTTTTTTAACTGGTAACTTAAGTGCCAACTCCAATTTAGGTTGCTAGAAATCTAATGTGGTCATATTTTATTAATTTCTTAGTCCTATATAGCTCATTGGCATGCCCATCAACATATAAGCCTTAAGCGACGTTGTCTAAAAGTTGTAAATAGTAATCATTTGAATGCCAAGTGATCACTTTAGTGCAAATTGTTGTTAAAAACCATTTACTTTAGTGCCAAGTATGCCACGTCAAAATGCCACATGGACTAATTTTTTTAAAAAATGTCAATTCATAACAAAATTTTAATCATAAAAGTCATGTATTATTTTTCTCGGAAATTCTCATCATTGGCATCCAATTGCTCAATTTTCTCTAATTTAGAAGTTTAGTGATATGGTGAAAGTTTTTGGTACTAAAATGAGTGTCGTACATAATTTTTGACACTTTTAATATTTTTCTGACCATTAAATTGTCTCAAAAGAAAAAAAAATTATCTCAAAAGAATGCGATAAATTTCACAATCTACACTGACTTTCTTCTACGAAATATGACGATAAAGTTTCCTGTTTCTTCCATCAAGAAAGAGTGACATACGAAATTATAGCTTCCGTCTTGTCGACATTTAGACAACAATAAAATCCTGATATTCTCCTTGAAGTAATAACACATCTAAGAAACTCTAGATAGAATTGATTTACTTCGATTCACTCCACATGAGTGGCTGCAAGTCCGATAGCGAGATAATGTCGGTAGACACAACAGAACCCCAACGTGTACTGGTCTCCCTCTTCTCATGAGTATGTCCATGCCTGATGGCAGGATTCTCCAGCTTTCTAATTCGCTCCAATTCACTTGCCACTTCCTTCATTGTAGGTCGTATCTTCCCATGTAAGTTCAAGCACCCTCTTGCGAGGTTTGCAAAGGCAATGATCCCATCTTCCTTGCCTTGCTTCAAAACTTGAGGGTCGACTATGTCAAACAGACAGTTCTCATCCATTGACAGGAGGAAATAGCTTCCGAGGTTCCTCTCCTCCTCATCTCCACGAAGGGAGACGGGCTTTCTCCCTGTCAAGAGTTCGACAAGGACCACACCAAAGCTGTACACATCACTCTTTTCTGTAAATTGGCATGATTGAAAATACTCAGGATCCAAGTACCCAAATGTCCCGTGGACTACTGTAGTTACATGAGTTTGATTGAGCGAAAGTGATTTGGAAGTGCCAAAGTCAGCCACTTTTGCACGGTACTTGTCGTCCAAGAGAATATTAGTAGACTTGATGTCTCGATGATAGATTGGGATTGAAGCTGATGAATGTAGATAGGACAAGGCTCCTGCCACATCTGTGGCAATTTGAAGGCGTGTCCCCCACGATACAAGAGAGTCATGTAGATATTGGAAGAGTGTCCCATTTGGTATGAATTCATACACTAAAAGTGGCGACTCTGTTTCCAAGCAACAACCAAGTAGCTTAACCACATTCCTATGATTGATTTGCGAGAGGATGGCAATCTCATTGATGAACTGTTCAACTTTTCCCTTATCTATCGCCTTTGACTTCTTAATGGCAACGATTCCTCCATCTGCAAGCATACCCTTATAGACAGTTCCTTGCCCACCTTGGCCAAGTATTCTGTTCTTGTTAAAATTGTCAGTGGCCTTCTCCAAATCCTTGGAATCGAACAATTTGTTCTTGTCAACATTGATCTCAGATGAACACAGTTGTTGCTGCAACAAGAGACCCCCATTATGTTTGAAGAACCTCTCTTTGAGTTTGATTTCTTTCCTTTTCTTCATGAAATTGTACGATAGCCATAATAAGAAAACCAAGAATAGGGCCCCTAGGCCTGCTCCGATACCTGGTTTATTAAAGTGGTATTAGCATTACCAAAAGCAAGCATTGAGGATTTGTATTGTGAAATAATAGGGAAGCTAACAAATTATGTAATTTATGTCTAACGTGCGGAGATGAAATTAATAGAGCAATTAACTTAGGGTTTAAGTTTCTTAACATACCAATGATTTTTAAGATAATCTATTTTTGGTGGGTCGATTAGAAACCCAAGGTTACTTCACTCCTACGAACCAGAGACCATGGGAGATATTTGATTTCTCTAACGGGATTTGGTTGATTTATTTAGGTGCGAGTGCGCAATCATTATCTAACACAATGTGGAGAGGCCACCGATGTTAGCTTAAAAATTACATCAATGAAGAAATTTCTAACGATAAATATTTTTTAGGTTTTCACTTATTTTTAAAATCAATGCATGTAATGACATACAAAATTGTCTAACTATAAAGAACTCACACAGGACATTAATTATTTAACTTAATAAACTGCAACTATAGTAGTTACGCATTCAAATGACCTAAACAATGACTAGATGACCCCTAATTTGTTTGCTACAATTTTAGCCCCGACCCAAGATAGAAAATCAAAACAATCAAAAAGTGCATCATAACTGAATATCGAACCGTGCTTCTCTTGGCTTCCATGCCTGCACATACACACATCTAAAATAGGAAACTTACTCAAATTAGGAAATCACTAAAACTAGTAATACTATTCAAGCCTAGAAACCTACATGGATCAAGTTTTCTTTATAGGCTCAAACTTGAAACATATATTTGTCAAAGTTCATCTTGGCTTTAGGCTCAAACTTGAAACATATATTTGTCAAAGTCCATCTTGGCTTTACATTTGCAGCCAAGTAAGGGAGTTCATCATCTATGCTAGCTCTCCCAATGCCCTATGGGTGCTAAAACATCATAAATGTCTATCAAGCCTATGAGCTTGGACTTATCTAAAGAAATGATGAGCTTGGACTTATCTAAAGAAATGAACTTAATCCTTATGTCTCATTATTCTCTATCACAACAAGCTTCTTCACAATTATATCCTCTCTTAAAATGTTATATCTTATGTAGAAACTCTCTCATCAATTAACTTGATTCTCCAATGATATTTATAACTTTCTTGAATACTTCTTCAACTCGATGTTCTATGGCCACATTATTGACTAAGTCATTAGATTGCAATGCCTCTTCAACTCCATTTGTTTTCACCATATTTTGAGCTTTGGTTGCCGATGAAACCATTTTGTCTCTCAAAAACATAATTGATAGAGATTCTAAAAAATCGTCCATCCTCTAGGTTCCTTCCATGACCTGCGCTCGCAAACCTAGTTACTACCACACTATATGAACTACATTTTTGAAAACACACCCCAACATATGTTGTCCCTAACAAACTCGGGAGGATCCACTTCACAACATTACAATTTATAACTAAACTAATTGTGTGTGTGAATATATATTCTTCATACAACATGTCAAAGATCAATCCAAGTACCACCTACAATTCTATGTTTGTGGGACCATTGTTAATTGTTTTAAAAGTTTTAGTTATCGGATAAATGTGTGATTTATTGTTTAAATATTCTAACGCTTTCTCTCATCTTAGTTTGGTCATTTGCCTAGTACTAAGAGTAGAAATTTAATTAGAAAGACAATTGGGGCCTGGAGAGTTTGAACTCGGGACCTCCAGTTCTAATATCATGTAAGATTTTGTGAGACTATTGCACCATTCTAAAAACTTAAACCATTATATGAATACATGGTTTATTATTTAAATATCCTAACATTATATTTGTTGTTGAGTCAATCAAGCTAAAGACTACTAACTATTTAGGCTACAATTGTAGGAAAAAGTATGTGCCCAAATCAAACAGTAAACTTGCAACTCCGAAGAGACAATGGAGGAACAACGAAAAGTCCAATCCACTGAAAACGCATCAGGCTATATAATTGAGGGTTTTATCACTTATGAACTCCATGTTGCCTTTATTTAAATGATAGGATGTGATATTCGCGAATCTGGGTGCACAAAAGACGGATGGTCCTCGTTCATAATCATGACAGAATGAAGAAATTTACTTACCTATGAGGAGAAACTTGATAGTCTTGCTTCCTTCGACACAATCATAGGAACCTGGTCGATTCACACACTTTTTTCCAAGGCACCGATCGGTCTGATCTTTGCATTCATCCACATCTGAACATAAGATGACAATCAAAATTAATAGAGCTTCGTCTCTTTATTGGGGTTTAGGATTGCATGTAAAGCTACTTCAGCCTCCAAAGAGCTACTTCTCTTCATGGGTATAGTGTTTCGATGTTGCGTTTCCAATTATTGGTGTGATAAAACTAGGGGTTAGCGGTTCCAAGTTCCTTACAGGTTCCGCCTAGAATCTAGAACCTATTCTCGGGTACAGGTTTTTTATTTTTTGAAATCTAGAACCTATCCATCGGAACATGGACTCCCGAAACCTACCTAGAACATGGAACCTGGAACCTACCTTGTTACAGGTTCCAGCGTTAGTTCCAAGTTCCAACAAGTTCTTTTTTTCTTTAGTTTAGCAACATGAAAATAAACACAACAATAAAAAGGAATAAGGATTTTATTATCGATTGTTTAAGAACAAGTGTCTATATACACCTGTCGAATAGTATTAAGAAAATTTTGTGATTTTAATGCACTAGTTACTCTTGTATTTTATAGAATCATTATCTTAAAAGAAGCAATTGGAGTTTCCATTAGTCTAATAGTTTATGAAAATAAAATTCTCAATCATAAAAATGGAAGTTTAAACTAATGGTTTCGGATTAAACACTTATCATCAAACACCATGGAATACCTCAGAATCGTGTGAAGACATAAATTAAGAAAAACATAAAAACTTATACTAGGTTCTAGGTTCCGGGTTACAGGTTGTAGGTAGAACCTAGAACCTACCCTAAAGCACAGGTTTTCCAAATTTTGGAACTTAGAACCTATCCTGCATACCTTAGAACCAAGAACCTACAGGTTCCCACTAGTTCGGTTCTTAGGTTCCGGGTTCTATCCTGGAAATATGCTCAACCCTAGATAAAACGTAAGTGGTCTTACCTTCGCATCCATGTTTAATATAAGGGTTACCGGTGAAGCCCATATGGCAAGAACAGTGCAAAAACGGCATCGCCTTGCGATATGCTAAATTGACGTTGATGTTGCTGCAAGTATAGGAATCGTCGGAGGTGAAGCCATGTTTGTAAATCTCTAGCGCAGCTTGGGAGGATTTAGCTATTCCCCATTCTAGTACCGCTGGGAACCGCCCACTTGCCTTCAAATTTTTGAAGTCCGTAGTTGAAGGTTTGAAGTGCGACCTATCTCCCAAGAAGGCATACTCGCATTTCTTCCTTGCCGTTGGCTTGTCGGGGTTGAAAGTGACGCTGAAAGCCTGAAGATCCGAGGTAATCGTGGTGTGGCAGCATCCGTCACTGCCCGAACAATTCATTTTCCTAATGACGTTGTCACCTTTTTCGCATTTGGACTGGCATCCTATGATAGAAGATTTTGTGTCATCCAATAGAGCACATATGTCACAACCGACGGCGGCAAAGACATTCATTGACTCGGAGAAGATGAACTGGCTTCCTTTCAAGCTCACAGGTGTGAAGCTTCCATTTCCTCCGCAGGTCACATTCGATGAGTAGAATATAGGAAGACTGACGCTGATCATGCCATTCATTCCGCCATGGAAATCGGGTAGGAAATGTTGAGCACCCTCAATTTGGGCTTTTTCAGTATGGGGACGATACCGTCGCTGCCTTTCTGGCAAACAATCTCGTACCACTCATCGAGGAAACACCCAGTTCCAATCCCAAAGGGGAAGGGAATGGCAACGCCACCACATGTTCGGGGGCAATTACCCTTCACCAGGGGAGCTGCTAGCGAGGCTTGCTTATGGAGCAAAAGTGACCCTAGAAGCAGAAGAATCTGAAACATTCTTGTTTCTGTTTTCTTTTGTCAGGAAATCGTGGACCTGTTTGAGGAATGAACGGAGGGCGCAGTTACTTATATGCCATCGTCGTCTCTTGTCGTGGACCCTAGCATATCCGAGGATACTTCTCTGAGCAGAACAGTCAAAGCTAAATTCTCCACTACAATTTTGGCGGCCAATTAAGAAGGATGTCTCCATCGGTTATGCTTTCGATGCCATCGCTACTCTTATTTTTCAATCTCAGCTGTATATGAAACCAAAAAATAAAAATTAATCACATAAACACAAGATATTAAAGTGATGAGATTTGGAGATATTTGCTTTTGTTCCCTGTTGAAACGTCTCCTTTCGAGAAATAGCTCTCTAAGTCATTCTCAGATCGGACGTCTTTGATGGCTCCTTCGTTGTCCTGGATCCACATGAGGACAAGGCATGAAAGTTTCCGAGAAACGGAGGTATTTCGGAGATATCCCTGTATGTCCTGGTTGAGTGATTTGTAGTTGCAAACACCCCGTGTCACTCACACGTAACTGTATATACTACAGCAACGTATTGGTGAAAATAATAAACAAGGTCAAGTCAGCATTTTTCATTTTTTCTTATTAAAATTTCAAGTTCTTTTTTGATGTGGCGCTTGGCAAACGGCTACATCGGTGTCCCGTGTTTTAAGAACATAATAATAATATTAAAAAAGTCAAATCAATATATTCAGTTAGACAAATTGAATGGAGTTAATAAAGAGATTTTATCATACCATTTTGATAAGTTTTAGAATTTGATTATTTTATTTAAAAGTTTTAAAATTCGATTTTACATTTGTAACAAGTTTTATGACATTTGATGTACTTATCCGAAACAAATAAGCACACTAACCTTGTAGACAACCTATTTTTTTTTGGAGAAAAGCCTTTCGAAATTGAATTGTCCGATGGCTTGAACTCCTTAGGTCTAGTCGAGCCCATGTAAAACGTTCCTCCATGTCATTGCCACCGTATCCGACTGGCTTGGCAGAGCACGAAAACTGCCATCTTGCCCATTTGATGCATATGCACTGCAAAATGGAGATAGGATCTTTTAATTCCATACATTTTTTTTTTACTCACGACTATTATAAGAATGTAGAAACTTCAGAATTAACGGAAGGTCTCTAACTATCACATGGGTATTTGCAATATTTAGAATTTGAAAATTTGGACCTCCGAACAAAGATCCGTACGCATTGATGACATTCTACAAGCAAACATGTATTGCCGCATAAGACGGATGGTATTTCATTTTGAATATGATTGAGATTATATAAATATTTATAAATTAAGAGGTGGATTTTGTTAGTTTTTAGCCATTAGTAAGTAGGAGGGGAGTATTTGGCCGTAACAATTAATTGTGTGGCACCCTCGTAAAGCAAGTGTTTTGGAACCGTGACAAAGTCTTGTGTTAAGAATCCATGTCTTTTAATGCAAGATTCTTAGAGATTGTTTTGCGAAAAATTGAATGAGTTAAACATTGTACATGATTGGCATAACAGGACTAGGGAAGCACTAAAGAGGGTTGTGACTTGAATGTCATTGTAATATCTATTGTATCTCTTTCATCTATCGTGGAACCTTGCATTGCTCTCCCAGTGGAGTTGGTTACACCAACTAAACCATGTATATATGGTGTCCAATTAATTTTCTTGTTCTATTTATTGAACTTTTCGATCACATTTTTTCATAAAAATTGGTAAAAATGATAGGGTAGACTAAGTTGAAGCAAATTGATGGCTACAGAAGAAGAAAATGTGAAAATTGACAAATTTGATGGGAAGGACTTCAATTTTTGAAAATGCATATTAAGGATAATAGCACTTGAGGAATATGTGCTTACCCTTGTTCAGGGAGAACCAAAGTAAACATGCATTGGGTGTCACTCGATTGTCACATTGTGTTAGGTGGTCTTGGGCTTCTCTCATCCCAAAAGTTAAGTTAGCTCAAGAGATGAGGCTACCCCTTCCACAATGGATATGAGACATCTTTGACAATCTCTCTCTCCCTCACATATCAAGCCAAGGTTAGAGGCACAACAACCCATAACTCTCTATATGACTTTTGGGTTCAAACTTGTAAGCAACTTGAGCTCTAATATCAATGTTAAGTGGTCTTGGGTCTCTTTCATCCCAAAAGCTAGCTCAAGAGATGAGACTTTCCCTCACACTTATAAATTGACCACCTACCCCTTTCAAAACCAATATGGGACATCCTCAACATGGTGAGCATTGTGGAAGAGAAGACCATGCAAATCTGATGGATGTCTATCAAACATGTATGGGAAGCCCGCCCTTTGTAATCAACAATGTCTATTAAATATGACTCTATTTCCTTAAAAGGCGGGCAAAGGTATATCATGGCTGAGCATATTAGTGAATTTAATTGGAGATTGACTTTGCTAATAACGTATGTGTTTTGAATTTATTATCCTGATTGCTCAATAGTTGAAATACCATAATTCCTCTGTATATAATAAAGGTTTTACATGCTCGTTGAAAGGCGAGATTTTCGCACAATTACACTTATTTTTTATTTCGCATTGTGTCTTGTTTTCTTTTTTACTTTCGATCTCTTCTGATTCTGCAAATTCGGCTCGATAGTTGAAACACCGAGTTGGACACGATTTTCACGTTTCGTATGCACATGGACCTAACACTACGGTAAAAAGGGATATTGACAGAGACCCCTAGTAGCTTTATTTCATGAAAGAAGGGATTGAAATTTAATTTACTGTACGCATTGTTTCATTACAGCTCTGTCGCTTCCTAGTATCTCTGAGGATGTTTTCTTGATGATAGAAATATCAAAGCTTGAAAGGTAGACGACGCCAATTTAATCAGCCAAGCGATTCCCATTGTTGGGGCCAAAACTTTGTCCTCATCTTTTCTAATGAGAAAGACTTGGAGAATTATCAAGATGAATTGAAATGATTTATCAAGAGTGGACTAGACTTTTGATGACCCCGCCGTCCTATTCATACTTTTATTTTCCCTTCTTTTTGACAAAGAAAACCATTTTCCACAACAACGTCTTTTTAATTGGCGACATCATCCAATAAATTTTGACTACGACGACCCAGACACCTTTTTTTTTTTTTTTCTTGACAATGAAATAGGTTGGGCATCTTTCAATCTACAAAGGTGAAACCAAAAATCACTTTACTAAAGGAAAAGTGGTTTCCTCTTAACTTGTTTAATCGGAGTGAGATGTTCGTGTGCCATGGTCTCTCCCATGAAGTAACTTTTGTTGTTCTTAGTCCAATGCTTTTGATGCTCAAGCAGTCAATAAAAGCACTTGGGAATGCTATTTTGGCCCCCCGAAACAGGAAAAAAGATGTACGTGAATCATGTGGGAAGTCTTTTGCTTCCACAATGAAAGAGATTCCCAATATTCAAAAAAATGTTCAGTCACATAAAGTTGTGCATTTTGACCATGAGTAGTCTTCCCCAAAGGAAGGACATTATCAATGGGTCATCGCATGTGAATTACCAATCAGCGTTTGTATCTAATCACCGAGCAAAGTCAACATGATTTTCTCTTCTCGTATGTGCACGGACCTAAACCTATGGAGAAAGGGGATAGGGGCCGAGTCCCTTGATCCTGTTGATTAATTGGAAAAAGGGAAGAATTTTTCATTTGCTGTACTCTCAAATGTATTTTTGGATCGTGCACCTGCTCATAATTTGAGATATGCTAATGCCTGATTACTATAATAAAGTTTGACTCCATCATGTTTCTGAAACAGAAATAAAATCGCAGCTCTTTTGGACACCAAAAACTAACCGGTGAATCGAGCTGGCCAAAGGTTGATAGAAGCAGGACGCTTGTTCCATAAGAGTACAAGTGCAATTTTAATGTATTCTACACGATAAGCTGCAACACTCTCGTGATGAATGAACGGGAAACAAAATTCCATGTTGTTGACTAGTCAAAAACACCAAGCTCCCCCAACTTGTTGTCTGGTCACGAGGTTTCTTCCCTCGTATTTTCCTCAGCGAAGAGACTGGTTTGTTTCCCGTTAAGATATCAACAAGGACCACAGCAAACCTGTACAGATGTTAGCATGTACATTGTTAGGACAGTGAAAGCAAGAAAGAGAACTCGAGACATAAGATTTTATCTTGGCTTGTCCTTAAACTAAGGTTACGTCCAGAGGATTTACTATAGTTAGTACCCCGCACACCTTTTTCTTACACTCCTCAATTACAAGAGAAAGATATTATATATACCTAGTAGCTATTTATAAGCCAAAGCTCAAATTACTAATAAAATATGAGTTTACACTATAAAAGTCCTTTGGTGGCTCGGCAAGTTAGCCCCGGGACCCCCACCCGCTCACAGGGAGTGGAACCCTATGTCATCCTATTAATGAGGAGTATGAACGACAATCCAACACACATCTCTTTTTTGTCGGTAAATTGACTCATTTGGAAGTCACCACAGGCATATTCCTTATTGATGGGGAGTATGAATAATACCCCCAACACACGTCTATTTTTTTTGTCTGTTAATTGGCTCGTTTGGAAGTCGTCACGGGCATGTTCATGTATAGATAGAGATTCTTGTGGGGGATGATGCCAAAAAGGGCTGCCTTTGCCATAATTCATGATGTGAAAGGCTGCAAATCTAAAAATGCTGTTACATCCCGGTAAACAAACCTAGGAACACCGGCATGGTGGGATCCATTGGATAACTCGTTGATAGTGGCCCCTGTGGTCTTCAGTGTAAGAGAATTATCCTAATAATTCTCTAACATTCAGTAACGTTATCACCAGAGGACATTTATCGGAACGGGCCATTGACTTAAAGTCTTCGAGTCCTTTTCTAGCCATTGAGCCGAAGACGACTTTCCTTGGCCCACAAGCTTCAAGTTGATAGGTCATCAGTAAACATGGCTAAGTCAGTGGTCTTGTGTCCACCTATCTTCCCCAACATCAAAAGTTATCACTATTCCATCATTGAGGCTCTGACGAACTTGTGCTCATGGGCACTGCTACCTCATGGGAACAAAACTATTGACTCTTGACACTCGGGCAGGCTATACGTTGACAAGCTTGTATTTAGGATTTCGGATGGTGCTGAGGAGCTGTAACTCAAATGTAATATTTTGTAGTGGATGCTTGGCTACTCAACCCTTTCATTTTTTTCATTCTTTTGATCATTGTTCCGTGACTTCCAAGTTAACACAAACACTTTAGCCATTTGATATGATAAGAGCATGTAAATTGGAAATGAAGATACATCTTGCAGATGGCCTGTTGTGAAAAATCCTCACAAAAAATATCACAAAATTGGACGAGTAGAAGGAATGGAGTAGCGTGCCATTTGAGTCTAGGAGAACGCGCAGCAAATCAGTGCCATTTCCTGGATTTTTATCCAGTGAAACAATATAATTTTCGATCATGAGAATCCGATCGGCACTTCGTATTTCAATTTGAGATTTCTACTCCTGAATATGCCTTTTGGTCGGCAACGTTATGCCAATTCCTTTTCTTCGGCGTTTCCAGTCCAAGCGAATGGATGTGGGCTTAAGGGGGCCCTGGCTGCAAGAGAGGCCCAATTTATTGGATAGATACTGAACTTTTTTGGGGAAGGAGATTTGGGTTTTAGAGATGTATACTACGAGCTGTGTGACCATTGATGAAACTTTTCATTACAAAAAATGTTCCAAACTTATGAAAAATAAAGGATTCATAGAGAAAAAGCATCTCGTATTCTGAAGGGGAAGGGTATGGTGACGTTCGCGCATGTGTCAGTGCAGTTAAGCTTTGCAAATCCAGGTGCAGCTACTGATGCTCGTACCGTGAGGGAAAGCACAAACAAAAGAACTTGAAAAACGGACTTAAGACATGAGTTTCACGTCTTGTATGTGCATGGATCTTGTTGTGATTGGTGGTGCAGTGGAAGCAGATCGTAACTTTGCAATAATATTGGGAGCTATAGAAATCGACAGAGAAATAAAATGAGGAATACTAAAAGGACACAGTAAATTTACATAGTTCAGTTTGAATGTTGGAAGCTATATCCACGGAGAGAGACGGCAAATAATTCAATAATAAATTGAAGAATTATAGGATTATAATCATTTACATACTCGAGTATTTCTCAACCGCAGTGTATACCCAATATCCACAATGTTTAACAACTCAACTCGATGGACTTAACTCCGCACAAATCTCTCGAGCTCTCACTGCTCGTCTCTGCCTCTTGAACCCTCAGTTCTTCCCTGAAGATCGCACTGAAATTCTGATGGCACAGAGGGATTGTTGCCGGCTGCCAATGCTCCGGCTTCTCAGATCAAGATATCATTTAAATCCTCCCTACGTGATGTATCAAACTCACCAGCCGAACTACATATATCAACATCAAAGAACCCCACTAGTTGCCGAATCATCTCTCCCGATCCAAGCCAACCTTTCTTGTCAATTTTCAATAGCAAAACAGAAATAGTAAAAAATCAACCGTGCATGGACCAACTCGTATATAAGAGATATTTACTCCTCATTTTAAGCGTCGAAGATGTTGGGTGCCCTTTTTTGGTATTTCCATTAATATGTCACGATAATAATGTTTTGATTAAATGCCCTTAAGGATTGAAAGTCGTGTTGTTTATCGAAACAAAATTCTTGAGGATCATAAATTAATTTATAAGTCTTCATTGTTGCATTATAAATTGAGTACAAAATCGTGGAATTTAAACAACAGATATTTTGTAGTTTGAACTATCCCGGACACTACTTTTCAACAATATGAGATCACCTTAGATGCGCTCCTTGGGTTGTATAATTCTTTCAGTAAAAAACTTTTCCATTAAGATGATTGTATTTTCACATGTGCATTAAATCTTTTCGATAACAAAAATTAATAATTGTGATTTTTCAATATTCTATCTACTTTTCTATTCAATAGATCATAGATTCTATGTTTATTTAATAATCGCCTCAAAAACTACGAGTGAGAAAGAGGGATCATGACCAATATGGGCTTCTCTTTTTTCGATATAGTTTTTTTTAACTCTGGCATATTTTTCATAAGTTTGGAACATTTTTTGTAATGGAAAGTTTCATCAATGGTCACACAGCTCGTAGTGTATACATCTCTAAAACCCAAATCTCCTCCCCCAAAAAAGTAAAGTATCCAATAAATTGGGCATCTCTTGCAGCAAGGGCCCCGTTAAGCCCACATCCATTCGCTTGGACCGGAGACGCCGAAGAAAAGGAATTGGCAAAACGTTGCCGACCAAAAGGCATAATCAGGAGTAGAAATCTCAAATTGAAATACGAATTGCCGATGGGATTCTCATGATCGAAAATTGCATTGTTTCCCTGGATAAAAATCCTGGAAATGGCACTGATTTGCTGCGCGTTCTCCTAAGCCCAAATGGCACGCTACTCCATTCCTTGTACTCGTCCATTTTGTGATATTTTTTGTGAGGATTTTTCACAATAGGCCATCTGCAAGATGCATCTTCATTTCCAATTCACATGCTCTTATCATATCAAATGGCGAAAGTGTTTGTGTTACCTTGGCAGTTACGGAACAATGATCAGAAGAACGAAAAAACCAAAGGGTTGAGTTGCCAAGTGTCCACTACAAAATATTACATGCGAGTTACAGCTCCTCAGCACCATCCGAAATCCTAAATACAAGCTTGTCAACATATAGCCCGCCCGAGTGTATAATTTTGTTCCCAGGAGGTAGCAGTGCCCATGAGCACAAGTTCGTCAGAGCCTCAATGATGGAATAGTGATAACTTTTGATGCTGGGGAAGATAGGTGGACACAAGACCACGACTTAGCCAAGTTTACTGATGGCCTATCAACTTGAAGCGTGTGGACCAAGGAAAGTCGTCTTTGGCGCAATGGCTAGGAAAGGATTGATGGTTTCTCTCTATTCTCACTGTCGAAGACTTTAAGTCAATGGCCCGTTCCGATAAATGTCCTCAGGTGATGAGGTTTGCAGCCATTCACATCGTAAACCATGGCAAAGGTAGCCCTTTTTGGCATAATCCCTCACAAGAATCTCTAGCTGTACATGAACTTGCCCGTGATGACTTCCAAACGAGCCTATTAACTGACAAAAATTAGACGTGTGCTGGGGGGTATTACTCATACTCCCCATCGACAGGGAACATGCCTGTGGTGACTTCCAAATGGGTCAATTTACCGATAAAAAGGAGATGTGTGTTGGGTTGTCATTCATTATCCTCATTAACAGGATGACATAAGAGTTCCACTCCCTAGTGAGCAGGTGGGAGTTCCGGGCTGACTTGACAAGCCACCAAAGGACTTTTATAGTGTAAACTCATACTTTATTAGGAATTTGAGCTTTGGCTCATAAATAGTTACTAGGTATATTATATAATATCTTTCTCTTATAATTGATAAGTGTAACAAAGAGGTGCAAGGTACTAATTATAGTAACTCCTCTAGACAAAACCTTAGTTTAAGGACAAGCCAACATAAAATCTTGCATCTTGAATTTTCCTTCTTGTTTTCACTCTCCTAACGATGTGTTGAGTTTTGCGGTGGTCCTTGTTGATATCTTAAAAGGAAACAACCCAATCTCTTCGCTGAGGAAAATACGTGGGAAGAAACCTCGTGACCAGACAAGAAGTTGGGGGAACTTGCTGTTTTTGACTAGTCAACAACACGGATTCTATTTCCCGTTCATTCATCATGACAGTGTTGCAGCTCATCGTGTGGAATACATTAAAGTTGCACTTGTACTCTTATGGAACAAGCGTCCTGCTTCTTTCAACCTTTGGCCAGCTCGATTCGCTGGTTAGTTTTTGGAGTCGAAAAGAGCTGCGATTTTAATTCAGTTTCAGAAACATGATGGAGTCAAACTTTATTCAATTAATCAGGCTTTAGCATATGTCAAATTATGAGCAGGTGCATGATCCCAAAATACATTTGAGAGTACAGCAAATGAAAAAATTTTCCCTTTTTCCAATTAATCAACAGGATCAAGGGACTCGGCCCCTATCCCCATTCTCCATAGGTTTAGGTCCGTGCACATACGAGAAGAGAAAATCATATTGAACTTGCTTGGTGATTAGATAAGAACGCTGGTTGGTAATTCACATGCGATGACCCATTGATAATATCCTTCCTTTGGGGGAGACTACTCGTGATCAAAATACACAACTTTATGAGACTGAACATTTTTTTGGATATTGGGAATCTCTTTCATTGTGGAAGCAAAAGACTTCCCACATGATTCACGTACATCTTTTTTCCTGTTTTGGGGGGCCAAAATAGCATTCCCGAGTGCTTTTATTGATTGCTTGAGCATGAAAAGCATTGGACTAAGAACAATAAAAGTTCACAAAAAAAAAAAAAAAAAAAAAACTTCGGCTTCAATAATGGGAGAGACAGTGGCACACGCACATCTCACTACGATTAAACAAGTTAAGACGAAACCACTTTTGCTTTAGTAAAGTGATTTTTGGTTTCACCTTTGTAGATCGAAAGATGCCCGACCTATTTCATTGTCAAGGAAAAAAAAAGCGTCCGGTTCATCGTAGTCAAAATTTATTGGATGATGTCGCCATTTAAAAAGACGTTGTGGAAAATGGTTTTCTTTTTCGAAAAGAAGGAAAAAAACAAGTATGAATAGGAGGGCGGGGTCATCAAAAGTCTAGTCCACTCTTGATAAATCATTTCAATTCATCTTGATAATTCTCCAAGTCTTTCTCATTAGAAAAGATGAGGACAAAGTTTTGGCCCCAACAATGGGAAAAGTCACGCTTGGCTGCTTAAGTTGGCGTCGTCTACCTTTCAAGCTGATATTTCTATCATCAAGGAAACATCCTCGGAGATACTAGGAAGCGACAGAGCTGTAATGAAACAATGCGTACAGTACATTAAATTTCAGTCCCTTCTTTCACGTAAATAGAAATACTAAAGTCTCTGTCAATATCCTTTTTCTCCGTAGTGTTAGGTCCATGCGCATACGAAACGTGAAAATCGTGTCCAACTTGGTGTTTCAATTATCGAGCCGAATTTACAGAATCAGAAGAGATCGAAAGTTAAAAAGAAAACAACACACAATGCGAAATGAAAAATAAGCATTGTTGTGCGAAAATCTCGCCTTTCAACGAGCATGTAAAACCTTTATTATATACATAGTGGAATTATGGTATTCCAACTATTGAGCAATCGGGATAATAGAATCAAAACACATACATTATTAACAAAGTCAATCTCCAATTGAATTCACTAATATGCTCAGCCATGATATACCTTTGCCCATCTTTTAAGGGAAACAGAGTCATATTGAATAGAAATTGTTGATCATAGAGGGCTTCTTGTACATGTTTGATAGACATCCATTAGATTTGCATGGTCTTCTCTTCCACAATGCTCAGCGTGTTGAGAATGTCTCATATTGGTTGTGAAAGGGATAGGTGATCAGTTTATAAGTGTAAGAGGAAGTCTCACCTCTTGAGCTAGCTTTTGGGGTGAAAGAGACCCAAGACCGCCTAACATTGATATCAAAACTCAAGTTGCTAACAAGTTTGAACCCAAAAGTCACATGGAGAGTTATGGGTTGTTGTGTCTCTAAACCTTGGCCTGACGTGTGAGGGGGAGATTGTTGAAGATGTCTCATATCCATTGTGGAAGGGGTAGCCTCATCTCTTGAGCTAACTTAACTTTTGGGGCAAGAAAAACCCAAGACCACCTAACACAACGTGACAACCGAGTGACACCCAATGCATGTTTACTTTGGTTCTCCCTGAACAAGGGTATGCACATATTCCTCTAGTGCTATTATCCTTAATATGTATTTTCGAAAATCGAAGTCCTTCCCATCAAATTTGTTGATTTTCACATTTTCTTCTACTGTATACATCAATTTGCTTCAACTTAGTCTACCCTATCATTTATACCAATTTTTATGAAAAAAGGTGACCGAAAAGTTCAATGAATAGAACAAGAAAATTAATTGACACCGTATATACATGGTTTAGTTGGTGTAACCAATTCCAATGGGAGAGCAATGCAAGGTTCCACGATAGATGAAAGAGATATGATAGATAATACAATGACATTCAAGTCACAACCCTCTTTAGTGCTTCCTAAGTCCTGTTATGCCAATCACGTACATTGTTTGGCCCATTTAACTTTTCGCAAAACAATTTCTAAGAATCTTGCATAAAAAGACATGGATTCTTAACACAAGACTTTGTCACAGTTCCAAAACACATGCAATTTCTTCGGGAGATGATTCACGAGGGTGCCGCACAATTAATTGTTACAGCCAAATACTACCCTCCTACTTACTAATGGCTAAAAAATAACAAAATCTACCTCTTCATTTATAAATATTTATATAATCTCAATCATATTCAAAATGAAATATCATCCTTCTTATGTGGCAATATATGCGTGCTTGTAGCATGGCATCAATGCATACGGATCTTTGTTCGGAGGTCCAATTTTTTAAATTCTAAATATTGCAAATAGCCATTTGAAGTTAGAGACCTTCCGTTAATTCTGAAGTTTCTACATTCTTATAATAGTCGTGAGTCAAAAAAAGAAAAAGAAAAAGAGCATGGAATTAAAAGTTCCTATCTCCATTTTGCAGTGCATATGCATCAAATGGGCAAGAAGGCAGTTTTCGTGCTCCGCCAAGCCAGTCGGATACGGTGGCAATGACATGGAGGAAGGTTTTACATGGGCTCGATCAGACCTAAGAAGTTCAAGCCATCGGACAATTCAATTTCGAAAGGCTTTTCTCCAAAAAAAAATAGGTTGTCTACAAGGTTAGTGTGCTTATTTGTTTTGGATAAGTATATCAAATGTCATAAAACTTGTTACAAATTTATAATTGAATTCTAAAATTTTCAAATAAAATAATCAAATTCTAAAACTTATCAAATTGGTATGATAAAATCTCTCCATTAACTCCATTCAATTTGTCTAATTGAATATATTGATTTGACTTTTTTTAATATTATTATTATGTTCTTAAAAAACGGGACGCCGATGTAGCCGTTTGCCAAGCGCCACATCAAAAAAGAACTTGAAATTTTAATAAGAGAAACAGCAAAATGCTGACTTGACCTTGTTTATTATTTTCACCAATACGTTGCTGTAGTATATACAGTTACGCGTGAGTGACACGGGGCGTTTGCAACTACAAATCACTCAACCAGGACATGCACGGATATCTCCGAATCCGAAATACCCCTGTTTCTCAGAAACTTTCAAGCCTTGTCCTCATGTGGATCCAGGACAACGAAGGGGCCTTCAAAGACGTCCGTTCTGAAAATGACTTAGAGAGCCTTTATGGAAAGGAGACATTTCAACGGGCAACAAAAGAAAATATCTCCAAATCTCGTCACTTTAATATCTTGTGTTTATCTGATTAATTTTTTTTTTTTTTTTTGTTTCATATACAGCTGAGATTGAAAAATAAGAGTCGCGATGGCCTTCAAAGCATAACCGATGGAGACATCCTTCTTAATTGGCCGCCAAAATAGTAGTGGAGAATTTTCTAATCCAGCAAGGATCTGAAGCTTTGACTGTTCTGCTCAGAGAAGTATCCTCGGATATGCTAGGGTCCACGACAAGAGACGAAAATGGCGTATAAGTAACTGCGCCCTCCGTTCATTCCTCAAACAGGTCCATGATTTCCTGACAAAAGAAAACAGAAGCAAGAATGTTTCAGATTCTTCTGCTTCTAGGGTCGCTTTTGCTCCATAAGCAAGCCTCGCTAGCAGCTCCTCTGGTGAAGGGTCATTGCCCCCGAACATGTGGTCGCGTTGCCATTCCCTTCCCCTTTGGGATTGGAACGGGGTGTTTCCTCGATGAGTGGTACGAGATTATTTGCCAGAAAGGCAGCGACGGTATCGTCCCCATACTGAAAAAGCCCAACTTGGAGGTGCTCAAAATTTCGCTACCCGATTTCCATGGCGGAATGAACGGCATGATCAGCGTCAGTCTTCCTTTATTCTACTCATCGAATGTGACCTGCGGAGGATACGGAAGCTTCACACCTGTGAGCTTGAAAAATAGCCAGTTCATCTTCTCCGAGTCGATGAATGTCTTCACCGCCGTTGGTTGTGACGTATGTGCTCTATTGGATGACACAAAATCTGCTATCATAGGATGCCAGTCCAAATGCGAAAACGGCAACAACGTCGTTAGGAAAATGAATTGTTCGGGCAGTGATGGATGCTGCCACACCACGATTACCTCGGATCTTCAGGCTTTCAGCGTCACTTTCCACCCCGACAAGCCAACGGCAAAGAAGAAATGCGAGTATGCCTTCTTGGGAGATAGATCGCTCTTCAAACCTTCAACTACAGACTTCGAAAATTTGAAGGCAAGTGGGCGGTTCCCAGCGGTGCTAGAATGGGGAATAGCTAAATCCTCCCAAGTTGCGCTAGAGATTTACAAACATGGCTTCACCTCCGACGATTCCTATAACTGCAGCAACATCAACGTCAATTTAGCATATCGCAAGGTGACGCCGTTTCTGCAGTGTTCTTGCCATAGGGGCTTCACCGGTAACCCTTATGTTAAACATGGATGCAAAGGCAAGACCACTTACGTTTTATCACACCAATCATTGGAAACGCAACATCGAAACACTGTACCAATGAAGAGAAGTAGCTCTTTGGAGGCTGATGTAGCTTTACATACAATCCTAATCCCCCAATAAAGAGACGAAGCTCTACTAATTTTGATTGTCATCTTTTGTTCAGATGTGGATGAATGCAAAGATCCGACAGATCGGTGCCCTGGAAAAAAGTGTGTGAATCGACGGGGTTCCTATGATTGTGTCGAAGGAAGCAAGACTATCAAGTTTCTCCTCATAGGTAAGTAAATTTCTTCATTCCGTCATGATTTTGAACGAGGACTATCCGTCTTTTGTGCACCCAAATTCGCGAATATCATATCCTATCATTTAAATAAAGGCAACATGGAGTCCATAAGTGATAAAACCCTCAATTTAGAAAATGTTATATACCTAATGCGTTTTCAGTGGATCGGACGTTCGTTGTTCCTCCATAGTCTCTTCGGATTGCAAGTTTACTGTTTGATTTGGGCACATATTTTTTCCTACAATTGGAGCCTAAATAGTTTATAGTCTTGAACTTGATTGACTCAACAACAAATACTATATGTCAAACCTTACATCAGGTTTTTTTCCTTTTTGCCCTTAATACATAATCTCGATCGACCAATACCTCTGTTTTTGTTTTTTGGCTGCGGCTCGACTGATTAGATGGATGTCCTGTCATATGCTAAATTTTCACAAGGAGAATTTTTCACCAACCACTTAACATTCTTGGCAGCTAGTTTTCCCGGTGAAGTACGTGCCAATAATATAACTGAATCATTCTCAGGTAATTGTTGCGAAAAACACATAATCGAGCAACAAAATAGACAAAAGGAGAAAGCAAATGGAGTACTAGATTTACATGATTCGATATGGTAACTTACACCCATGGGAACCATAATATAAAATTTCACAAGATTACAATCATACTCAAGATACTTAAACACTCTCAATGTGACACATGATCATAGGAAGTGTAACACAGAATTATACTATAGATCAAGTGATATAACGGTGATTACAACCATATTCAAGATACTTAGATACTCTCATTGTTTTCCAACCCCCAATTACCTCTAATAATTCACACAATATTTAGCCCTCGCAATTTCTCAACGAAAGAATTACACAATATTTTAGCACAAGCTTTTCACAACATCAAACACTTGAGATGTAAGTCATAAGCATAAGCTATTCTTAAATACTCTTCATATAGAAGACCTATTTCTTATATACAGACAAGAGCTAGATCCAAAACATGAAATCTACTGAAATTAGTTAACCACTCAAATAGAAAACCAACCCCAGCTTGGAAAATTATTCAAATAAGGAAATTTTCCATTGTGGACTCAAATTGGAGACATATTATTGACAATCTCCATCTTGGCACAACATTTGAGTCAAGTCACAATCATTTCACTAAATCTAAGCTTCACTACTACTCTTCCCTAGCCCCTCAACTCAACCACCATTGAAGTCCTTCACCATAACTATAGACCTCATCAGATCACTAATTCTACTTACACCTTTAACTACACCACAAAGATTATTAGACACAACCTCCTCTATCACACATAAAGCAAAACCAACGTTGCATTCGTATCTTTCTAAAGATCGAACATGCACATTGTTAAACTTAGTAGCTAAAACAACAATGGAGTCTATAGGCTCCATCTCACTACAAGCATCATCTATATCGAATACCGTGCAAGCCAAATAACACCCAACACTTGTATCCAATAATTCCTAATTAGCTTGCTTCATTCAATCCAGCTTCTTCCAAGACACAGGTAAGTGCATATTCTTCTGCTATTGATAATCCTCAATCTTACATCTTTCACAGATCAAAATCCTTCCCATCAAATTTATTGAATTTTACTTTTCCTTCTTTTGTCGTTATCGATTTGCTTTAACTGAGCCAAAACCCTACTCTAATAACAATTATTATAGATAACAAGCAATTGAACAATTAAACAAACAAAATAAGGAAAGAAATCGGATATCAGATTTATGCAATTTGATTAGCGTACCTACTTCCATGGGAAAAACAATATAGAATTCTACTATTGATAAAGTGATACAACAAAAAATTACAAATTTACTTGAGTTACTCAAACACTCTCGGTATTTTCCAATCCCCAATTACACTAAATAACTCTCATAGTATTTCTTTCACAATTCCCCACAAATAAATTCTTAATCTCATGAAGAATTGAACAAAATCTTAAATAGCGGATTTTCACAACTTCAAACACTTAGGATCTAATTCATGAGTACAAGTTCCCCTTCGATACTCTTCATGAAGAAGACTAATTTCTTATATAAAGATAAGAATTAGATCAAAGACATAAAACCTACTTAAGCTAGGTGACCACTCAAATAGGAAACCAAGTCCAACTACGAAAACTACTCAAATTAGGAAAGTTTCTTTTTTGGGGTTAAACAAGAGACATATTTTCACTAATAATTTATTCTTCTCATGTAAGATTACAGTTGCAAGATCTGTTAGCTTCTGCATGATTTCATGACAATTAGTATCAAATCTAAGGCTTGGGTTTCTAGAGTTCATTTGGAGTTTTTGTTTGCCTAATCACCATGTGGAACCTTTGTCTTTGCAATTATTTCCGAAGGAAGAATTGAGATTGAGAAGTTCAACAAGATGAATAACTTTTGAGTTATAAAGTATTAAGATGTGTTCCCTATCAACAACTCAAGGTTTAGTGAAGGTATTGGATGGCAATGATAAATTGCCATAAATGATGAAAGAGATTGATAAGGTGAAGTTGATGGATAAGGCAAAATGCTTAATCTTGTTGAATCCATTGGACAAAGTATTGATTAAAGTGGCTAAATAGCTAAATAGAATTATGTTGTGGTGTTGCGGGCAAAGCTTGAGACACTTTATTTGATGAAGAATTTGATCAATCGCTAGTATATGCTAAAAAGGATGCTTTGATTTTGGGTTGATGATGGCACATCTATCAGAGCTCATTAGTGTGAGTTCATGATAGATTTGAAGAACACCAATGAGGCTTGCCTGATGAGAAGTAAGGCATGATGTTGTTTGTGTCTCCATCATTTTCTTTTGAGCATTTTACTAATTTTACAACTTTAGGGGCATACTATGGTTACCTTAGAAGATGTAAACTCTACCTTGTTTTAAGGAGTAGCAAAAGAAGCTACAAGAATATAACTTATTCTAGGATATGTTGCAAGGTTTGATTAATTGGGATGGAGACAAAGGCAAAGGGTCAAAAAGTAGAAAATGGAAGAGCAGTTGTAAATCAAGGTCAAATATTCAAAACATTTGATGTTATCATTGTAATGAGGTAGGCCACTACATGAGTGATTGTTTAAAATATAAGGGTAAAATAGTTAAGGTGAAGTCTACATGCCATGGTAATGTTGTTACTAGAAAATGTAATAGTTCCCTCGGTGCCAATGATATGTTTATGGTCATCCCAAGTTCATCAAGTAATCATTGGGTGCTTGAGTTTGGATGTTCCTATCATGTGATTTCTCATAGGCACTAGTTACTACCTATCCATGTATAGAGGGTGGTAAGATGCTTATGGGATATACCGGTGCTTGTGAAGTACTAAAGATCAGAACATTTTAAATTAAAATGCACCATGGAGTGGTGAAAATTCCGCCACAAGGCATGTACCGGAACTGAGAGAGAACCTTATCTTGCCTAGTGCTCTTGATGGGTTTGAATATCAGATCTCCACTAAAGGTCGAGTTTTGAAGGTCTCTGAGATATGCTTACTTGATGCGGACAAAGATACACTGCCGATTGTATTTCCTCTTGGGAACAATAATGATTGGCTCATCTGCTAGATTCTTTGAGGCTTCAAGTCAGGACACAACACAGTTGTGCACATGCGAGTCGGAGACATGAGTGAGAGGGAGTGAGTTTTCTAAGTCAAATGGAAAAGCATGGAGACGCTTTAATATGCAGTTGAGAATTCTATAAGTACCCGCCTTGCTGTATATCATAAATTGTCAAGACTGTTAGTTTGTACTTGGATGGAAGTGAAGCATCTGTCCCATGATTCACGTGCTAGTACTCTTAATTGTCTAAGTAATATTGTAGGTGGTACTTGGATTTATCTTTCACGTGTTGTATTAAGAATATATACAATTAGTCTAGGTATACATTTTAATGCTGTGAGGTGGACTCTATTGAGTTTTTTAGAGACAACATACATTGGGATGTGTTTTCAAAAATGCAGTTAATATAGTGTGGCAGTAACTGGGTTTGCAAACCTAGGTCACGAAAGGAACCTCAAGGATGGGTCATTTTTTAGCATCTCTATCAATTACGTTGTGAGTTGGATGGCATTTTTGAGAGACATAATGGTTTCGTTGGCAACTGAAGCTCAAAATATGGTGACAACAATAGGAGATGAAGAGGCACTGCGATCTAATGACTTGGTTAATAGTGTAGCTGTAGAAAATCGAGTTTATGCAGTGTTCATGAAAGTTATAGATATCATTGAAGAACCAAGTTAATTGGTGATAGAAATTTTTGCACAAGATATAACCTTTTAAGAGAGGATATAATCATGAAGAAGCTTGTTGTGATCGAGAATACTAAGACATATGGATCAAGTTCATTTCTGTAGACAAGTCCAAGCTTAGCTTAGGCTCGATAGACATCTATGGTGTTTTACCACCAAGAGGGCATTGGGAGAGCCAACACAAATGATGAGCACTATTACTTGGCTGCAAATGTCGAGCCAAGGTGAACTTTGTTGAGAATATGTCTCAAGTTTAAGCCTATAAAGGAAACTAAATCCACATAGATTTATAGGCTTGAGTAGTATTCCTAGTTTTAGTGGTTTCCTTATTTGAGTAAGTTTCCTATTTTGGATGTTTATGTGTCTTGTATGGAATTCTATTTGGTTATTATGCACTAGTGCAAACAATGGGGTGTTGGGGCTCTTTCCATGAGTTTCCTAAGTGAGTTCGTTGTGAGAGATTGTAAAATAATACTTATAAATTTTGCTTTGGGTGTAATCTAGGACTTAGAACTTGAGCAATTATAAACTTTGTATTATCTAGATTTATAGTGGATTTCTTAGTGGCGGCCTCTCCCTGTTTAGTAAGTACCTAAACTCAAACCAAATCATGTAAATATCTTATGCCATTATCTTATTTGTTAATTACTCTATAAATTTCTTTTTCACACATGAGACTTGAATTGCATAATCGTTAGCTTCCGTGTTACTTCACAACACAAATCCTCGATGCTTGCTTTTGGTAATGCTCATACTACTTTAATAAACCAGGCATCGGAGCAGGCCTAGGGACACTATTCTTGGTTCTCTTATTATGGCTGTTGTACCGTTTCATGAAGAAAAGGAAAGAAATCAAGCTCAAAGAGAGGTTCTTCAAACAGAATGGGGGTCTCTTGTTGCAAAAACAACTGTGTTCATCCGAGACCAATGTTGAGAAGAGCAAATTATTCAATTCCAAGGATTTGGAGAAGGCCACTGACAATTTCAACAAGAATAGAATACTCGGCCAAGGTGGACAAGGAACCGTCTACAAGGGTATGCTTGCAGATGGAGGAATTGTTGCCATTAAGAAGTCAAAGGCAATCGATAAGGGAAAAGTTGAACAATTCATCAATGAGATTGCTATTCTTTCACAAATAAACCATAGGAACGTGGTTAAGCTACTTGGGTGTTGCTTGGAGACAGAGTCACCACTTTTGGTGTATGAATTCATACCGAATGGGACTCTCTTCCGATATTTACATGACTCTCTTGTATCATGGGGGACACGCCTTCAAATTGCCGCTGATGTGGCGGGAGCCTTGTCCTATCTACATTCATCAGCATCAATCCCAATCTATCATCGGGACATCAAGTCTACTAATATTCTCTTGGATGACAAGTATCGTGCAAAAGTGGCTGACTTTGGCACTTCCAAATCGCTTTCACTCTATCAAACTCACGTGACTACAATAGTCCAAGGGACATTTGGATACTTAGATCCCGAGTATTTTCAATCAAACCAATTCACAGAAAAGAGTGATGTGTATAGTTTTGGTGTGGTCCTCATCGAACTCTTGACAGGGCGAAAGCCAATCTTGCGTCTTGGTGATGAGGAGGAGAGAAACCTCGCAAGCTATTTCCTCCTATCAATGGATGAGAATTGCCTATTCGACGAAGTCAACCCTCAAGTTTTGAAGCAAGGCAAGGAAGAAGGGATCATCGCCTTTGCGAACCTCGCAAGAGGGTGCCTGAACTTACATGGGAAGATGCGACCTACAATGAAGGAAGTGGCAAGTGAACTGGAGCGAATTAGAAAGCTGGAGAATCCTGCCATCAGGCATGGACATACTCATGAGAAGAGGGAGACCAGTACACGTTGTGATTCTGTTGGATCCGCCGACATAATCTCGCTATCGGACTTGCAGCCACTCATGTGGAGTGAATCGATGTAAATCAGTTCTATCTAGATTTTCTTAGATGTGTTATTACTTCAAGAAGAATATCAGGATTTGGTTGTTGTGAAAATGTCGACAAGACGGAAACTATAATTTCGTATGTCACACCCTTCCTTGATGGAAAAAAGGAAAAAGAAAACTTTATTGTCATATATCTTAGAAGAAGTCAGCATAGCATTCTTTTGAGATAATTATTGGACTGAAGAATATTAAAAGTGTCAAAAGTTGTGCATATTGCTCACTTTAGTATTCAAAGTTTTTGCCGGAGCACTAAAGTGCAAATTAGAGAAAAAACGATCTAATTAAATGTCAACGATGAAAAATTCCAGTCAAAAATAATACGTGTCTTTTATAATTAAAAATTTATATGATTTGGCATACTTTTTTAAAAATCCAATAAAAAATTATATTACTTGGCATATTTTTCTAAAAATTCAATTCACCGTACAGTTCCTGTGCCAATTTCGAAATACTCTGCAAATCGTGCTCATCCATCTCGAGCACGACGATGACTTTACTTCATCTTTAGACACCCATAAATACTTTCTCTAAAATTGGTAATTGCAGAATTACATCCGCCCCACAGGTACTCTAGCAAACGAAGCGTCTTTGTTGCACCAGCCTTCACCATTCAATTAGCTTGCAATTTGCAGATGCTTAAAAGGATGTATCCTGGGCTCAAGTCAATTTGGTCGTATGTCGCATTTCTGTTCGTCATGGCAAAAGTGATTTCAACCCAGAAAAGATTAGTTTCCGCTAACATGATTTGTGTATACGTCTTGTATGCGACACATCTTCTTAATACCAAGAATTCAAAGTAGTAACAGACTTACAACAGTAAAAGATCATTAATAAGAAGCGACCAAGTCTTTAATTTTCTTTTCTTCTGAACAATGACAAATTCAAATCTTCTAGTAACGTGGAAATCTTATAAAATGACCAATCAAACTGACTATGTTACATTTTACCCGGCACAAAGAAGGCTCATGGAAAAACAAAGGAAACGGACACTGACTTCCAAGTCTTTTAAATTAGGACAAATACCACCAAAAATCCTAAACTATGCTTCATGTGACAATTTTACCCTAAACTCTTTTTTTTTTGTCACCAAAAACCCCAAACTATGTCACTTGTGACAATTTTACCCTGAACTATATCACTTGTGACAATTTTACTCTGAACTTTTTTTTTGTCAAAAAACCATAAATTATACTACTTAGGATAGATTTACCCCAAAAATTTTGGGTTGAATGGCATTTTTGTCCTTTATTCTTTTTCTTTTTTTTTCTCCGACAAAAGGAAGCCAACGAGGCTGCCCTCGCCGGTATCGGAGTTGGGCAAGGCTCCAACGGCTCTAGCTCGACCCCAATGAGAGTCGCCCACACTTGGGCAGCCCTCATGGCATGGCCCTCGCTCGACGTCGGCGAGGGCCGCCCAAGGCCCAACGCCGACGAGGGTCGCCCATGCCTAGGCAGCCCTCGCCGAACGCTGGCAAGGGTCACCCTCACCTGATCGGCTTGGGCAGCCCTCGCCCAACGTCGGTGAGGGTTGCCTCGCCTCGTCGGATTTGGCGAGGTTCGGCTCAAGCGGCCCTCATCGAACGCTAGAGAGGGTCACCCTTGCCTAATTGGCTTGGGCAGCCCTTGCCCAACGTTGGTGAGGGTCACCCTCGCCCTTGCCTAGGTCAAGCAAGGCAAGGGAGGCACCAGCAAGGCTTGGGCTGCCCTCACTAGTGTAGCGAGGGCCTCCCTTGCCTCACCCGACTCAGGCAACGGTAGCCCTCTCTAGATTTGGCGAGGGCGAGGGCGAGGGCAAGGGTCACCTAGGCGAAGGCCACCAAAGCCTAGGCGGCCCTCATTGGCAATGGGCAAGGGCCGCCAAAGCCTCGCCCAACTCCAACACCGGTGAGGGTGGTCTCACCGGCTTCCCTCTATAAAGAGAAAGAAAAAGGAAAAAAAAAAAGAAAAGGACGAAAATGCCCCTCGGTTAAAAAGTTTTGGGTAAATTTATCACAAGTGACATAATTTGGGTTTTTAATGGCACAAAAAAAAGTTCAAGGTAAAATTGTCACAAATGGTATATTTTGGGGTCTTTGATGGCACAAAAAAAAATTCAAAGTAAAATTGTCATAATGGGCATAATTTATGATTTTTGGTGGTATTTTCCCTTTAAATTATATATATTTTAGTCCTCTTTGGAGAAGTCAATCTCCTCTTCATTGGACTATTTCTTTTCTACTCTAATAAAAAAAAAAAATTTTTTTAAATAACACAACCATGAACATTGCTATACTTAAGTAGGAAAAAAGGTATTTAATAAAACTTTATAGCCATATTTCCACAAAATGAGTCAATTGAAAGTAATTACATATACTATGACAACTGGAAACGGTACAAAGTTCAAACTAAAACTTAAGAATCATGACCAAACTATGTCTACTTAATAAAATTAAAAGCTTTTAACAAATTATAAACACACGAGTCTAAGAAACTAAACTCTAGCACTAAACGAGGTTTTAACTCAAATTAATTTCTTAAATAAACCAAGCAATGCTAAACTGAGATTAATATTCAAAATTTAAAGGACGGCAATATATATGTTACGTTAGAAATTGTGAGTGACCAAGCCAATCAATACCAAACAAAAAGAGTGCCAATGAAACGTGACATTTTGTGGCAATAAACAAAGACGTGGAACATATAAACGATCTACTTTTAAAATGTAAGAATTCAAATGATTTTGGTCTGTGAAAAATTGAAGAGATCTGACTTATATAAGGAACGATTTAAGCTGGCAAGGAAAGGAATAAATATCTCAATTCTAATGTAATTAACGGGGTCCACGACAAAAGATCTCAAAAAGTCATTCATCTTGGTTGCGCTCCAAGCCTTTCTCACCAGAAACATGACATAATTATTTATGTGCCTAACAATGAGAAAAGTCACATTTGGCTGCTGAATTTCCTTTACCTATTCACCGTTGATATTTCCATCCCGAAGGAAGTATCTCAGAGACGCTAGGAAGTAACGGAGCTGGAACAAATTATGCCTACAGTACATGAAAATTCTTCACTTGTTCCATATAAATAACAATATTAAGGACTCAGCCCATATGCCCTTTCTCCGTAGGTTTAGGTCCATGCACATACGAGACCTGAAACATATGTCAAGCTCCGTTTTTCAAATTCTTTTGTTTCTGGTTTCCCTCACGTACGAGCATCAGTAGCCGCACCTAGACTTGCAAAGCATAACTGTGCTGAAACATGCGGGAACGTCACCATTCCCTTCCCCTTCGGAATGGGAGCCGGGTGTTTCATGGAAGACTGGTACCAGATCGTCTGCCAACAAAACTACACGGTTCCCATTCTAAATAAGATTGGATTGTAAGTTCTCGACATTTCACTTCCCTATGGCCTGATTAGCCACCGTCTTCCTTTAATTTACTCAAATGCAAGCTGCAGGGGCGGCAGACTTGGTCAATCCGTGAGCTTTGAAGGAGGTCCATTTGTCTTCTCCCAGACAAGGAACATCTTTATATCAGTCGGTTGCAACACCCTGGCGACAGAGGGGAGAATTGCCAAAAAAGTCCTAAACCTATTGGGGTTGTACCAATTCAGTTCTAAACATTTTTTTTGACCGATTCAGTCCTAAACCTTTTAGGATTGTGCCAATTGAGTCAATCCAGTCAAATTTGGCCGGCCGGAGCTGACGTGGACGCCGGCCAGCGCCGGCGACAATATTTTAATAATTTTTTATCATTCTTTGATTTTTTTATTATTTTCCGAATTTTTTTATTGATTTTTTTTATTTTTCTGTTTCTTTCTTTTTTTCTCTCCCCTCCTCCCCTCCCCCGGCGCCGCAGCGGTGGCCGGCCACCGCCGACGAGGCTGCCGGCCACTACGCGAGGGCCGCGAAGCCCTCGCCCTGCACTGGGGCCGCCGGCGAGGGTCGCGGCCCCGCTTTGCCCAGATCTCGGGCGAGGCCGGCCGCGACGAGGCGGCTTCGCCCGATCCGGGCGCCGCCGACGAGGGTCGTGGCCCCGGCTTCGCCTAGATCCGGGCGAGGCCGGCCTCGGCGAGGGGGCTTCGCCCGATCCGGGCGCCGCCGGCGAGGGTCGCGGCCCGGCTTTGCGGATCTAGGCGAGGCCGGCCGCGGCGAGGCGGCTTCGCCCGAGATCCGGGCGAGGCCGGCCTCGCCATGGCCTAGCCGCGGGCGCGGCGGCCTCGCCCGCGGCTGGCGAGGCCATGGTGGGCGGGCAAAGGTCGCCATGGCCTCGCCGGCCTCGCCCACCTCGCCCGTGGCCCCGGGCCTCGCCCCGGTCCGGGCGAGGCCGCCGGCGAGGGTGGCCGATCCGACGAGGGCCGCGACCCTCGCCGGGCCGCCGGCGAGGGCCGCGGCCCTCGTGCGTGGCCGGCAGCCTCGTCGGAGCTGGCCGGCCACCGCCGCCGGCGAGGGGGGAGGGGAGGGGAGAAAAAAAAGAAAAGAAAAAAACAGAAAATTTTAAAAAAATAATAAAAAATTCGGAAAATAAAAAAAATATTAAAATATTGTCGCCGGCGCCGCCGGCGTCCACGTCCACTCGGCCGGCCGGCCAAATTTGGCCGGATGGACTCAATTGGCACAATCCCAAAAGATTTAGGACTGAATCGGTCAAAAAAAAAGGTTTATAACTAAATTGGCACAACCCCAATAGGTTTAGGACTTTTTTGGCAATTCTCCCGGCGACAGTGAATACGACAAATTCAACTGTTGTTGGTTGCAGGTCTAAATGTGCCGGAACCAACACCAACATTAGCCAGTATCATGGTACTTGTTCCGGGAGGGACGGATGCTGCCAGACTGAGCTTCCCTTTAACCTTAGGGCTTTAGTGTGGATTTCAAAGAAGAAGGTGGACATCAGGGGTGCAAGTGCGCTTGCCTGGCAGACATCAGGTTCTTGAGGTCTGACATTAGGGGACGGATTAATTTTTCATGGTTGTTAAGAAAAATCTACATGAAACGAGACTCACCGTAATCAGTCTTATATGCTCTCCTTTTAATTAGATCTGCTTAAATTCTTGATGATGAGTGGCCCTATAGATTCTTGACAAGCAGGGTTCATTTTTCTCAATTTTGCCCCTTAAATTTTTGCGATGCAGGGGTTGGGGCAAGCCTTGGCGTACTACTTTGTGTCTTTTCTTATCGGGGTTGCACAAATACATCAAGAAGAGAAAAGAAATCGAGCTTAGAGAGAAGTACTTCAAAGCATGGCAATTTTTTGTTGAAAAGTGAGCTATCTCCACCAGAAGGCAATGTTGAGAAAAGTAAATTGTTCAACTCCAAGGATTTAGATAGGAGACCACTGACAATTTCAACAATGATCGAATACTCGAGCAAGGTGGACAAGGAACCGTTTACAAGGGGATGTTAACAAATGGAAAATTAGTTGCAATTAAGAAATCAAAAGTTATCGACGAGGGACAAGTTGAACAGTTCATAAATGAAGTCTTTGTTCTCTCACAAATCACCCATAGCATTGTGGTTAAGTTATTGGGGCATTGCTTGGAGACGGAAGTCCCACTTTTAGTATATGAGTTTATACCAAATGGGATTCTATACCAATATCTACATGATCCAAATGCAGAGTTTCCTATATTGTGGGACACACGCCTACAAATTGCAACCGAAGTCACAGGACCCTTATTCAACTTGCATTCAGCAGCCCTCATTCTCATTTATCATCAGGACATTAAGTCCAATAATATTCTCTTGGATGAGAAATATCAAGCAAGAGGGGCAAATTTCAATACTTCCAAGTATATTCCCATCGATCAAATTCACATAACTACATTGGTGCAAGGGACTTTTGGCTACCTAGATCCGAAGTATTTCCAATCAAGTCAGCTTACAGACAAAAATGATGTATATAGCTTTGGAGTCGTCATTGTTGAACTCTTAATGGGACAAAAGCCAATCTTGTTGCTAAGGTGCAAAAAGAAAGAGGCCTCACAACCTACTTCATAATTGCAATGGAGGAGAATCGCTTGTTTGATGCCGTGGATGCTCATATGTTAAAAGAAGGTAAGAAGGAAGAGATTGCTTCAATGGCTAACTTGGCGGAAAGGTGCTTAAACTGGAATGGGAGGAAGCGGCCTCCAATGAAAGAAGTGGCGATGGAACTGGAGGGGATAAGGAAGCGCCAAAATAATTTGGGTATTCAGCAAAGTCAAGAGAACCGTGAGCCAACTGAATCTTATGATGCCATCTTAACATCTAGCAAGTCAAGCATGTCATTTCTATACGTATTTATTCAGGTCCTGTAATGAGCTAGGCATTATTGCAGTCATCTAGCTCGATCATAATGCATTGACTTTACTTCGCCTTGATATCCATGAGTGCTTGCTGTCGATTTAATTATTGCAGATTACATCAGTCACGTGGGTAGTCCAGCAAACAAGCATCTTTGTTGCCCCAGCCTTTGCCATTAAATTAGCTTGCTATTTGCAGAGACGCCCTTTTTCTTCTTTTCTGCAAAAAAAACGACTGAGTCCTATACGTGCTATAGTGGTGCTATTGGAGAAATCGATGAGGACTTGAAATATGGACTCTTCATTGCTGTAGCCTGCCCCACTAATGGCCTTTTTCTTTCCTTTTTTTTTTTTATTTAACAAACTCTAGAAACAATAAATTCAAACAATTCTATTTTTGAAAGTGCATTAGAACCTTCGACATTGCTATGCTTAAGTAGGAAAAGGTAAATAATGACACTTCCTAGCCACATCTTTACCAAAATGGTTCATTTGAAAGTAAATAGATACCGGAGCCTCTCAGGGCAAGGGCCGCGATGTCATAAACGGCCGCAGCCATCTCCATGGTCGGGTAAGTGCCGAGCCAGATGTGCTTGACTTTACGCAGCTTCTCGTATCTCGGACACTCATTTCCTACCACGAGACTGAATTCCGCAATACTCCAGGTGTCTCTTGGAGACTAGAGGATTATCAACAGGCAACCCGGAAGCGCCCGGCGAGGGGGAGTGCCGATCCGCAGTATCGGCAGCTGGAGAGGCGTGCTGGGTATGTTCCGGTGTGGGAAGACCAGACTTGACACGGTGAGGTGGTGGAAGAAGTATCATAGGATGGAGTTTTTGGTGGGTTTAGCCAAGATTAGAAGGTTGATCCGCCATTTATCTAATACAACCACAAACTCATGGACAAACATGATGGTGTTAAATCGTAGCAATATATAATATGATGTCGAGGACATATGGCGTAAATAAATGAAAGGGTTCCTCCTTAGGAATATGGTGGTAGGGTTTTGTGATGTTGGTTTATAAGAACAAAAATATCTGTAAAGATGGGGAAACAAGGGGTGCGAAACGTGACCAAAATTGACTTATATGAAAGAGAGGTGTTAAAATGAGTCTTAAATCTATTTATAGCCCATTTAAAAATATAAATGGATCACTTAAATCTTAAAAGACTATTTAAATGAGTTTAAAGATTGAAAGCTATGAATACATGGCCATATATTTGTTGGACTGAAAATCCATTTCTAAACCCATTTAAGTAACTAACACTCTCACATCCCCTTTTCAGCCTTATAAAAATATTTATTATAAAAATCGAAATTATAATTATTTTTCCTTATCCTTCAACCAGTTGCCAACCACAATGACAGTTGGCGATTGGCCAGGCGAGGGCCTCAGGCAAGCTCGAGCTCACTAGATTTGGTGAGGTCGAGGCCTCACTTGAGGGTCAAGACTCATCGATCTAGTGAGACTCGAGCTCACCAGATCTGGTGAGGCCAAGGCCTCACTGACAAGCCAGTGAGCTCGCTAATCAATGAGGTCAAGACAATGAGCTCGCCTAAGGCTAGCAAGGCATAAGCCTCATCGATTCCAACAAGCCTCGAGCTCACCGACTTTAGGTGAGCTCGGTCTCACCTGAGGCTAATCGCCAACCATCATCATGGACGGTGATTGGCTGAATAAGAATGGAAAAAATAATTAAAAATTCGATTTTTAAAAAATAAAAATAATTACAAATGAATTTTAAAAATAAAAATAAAATAATTAAAATTTTGATTTAAAAAATAAAAATATATTAAAAGGAATACATGGAGGAAAATCAAATAAAATTTTCAATTTTCAAATTTATTTTCAAATTTTAGGCAAACACCTAAAAATATTATTATTTTTCTATAAAATGACTTTCTTAAAATATTTCTCAAAAAAAAAAAAAAAACAGAGCCTCAATTTTAAAAGAAATTATTAAAAATTTTCATTAAATTTGTGTTAAATGAGAGTTTTTAGCAATACCATTTTAAAAACAAAAACAAAAGAAACAAGCTTTCCATATTTACAAATATTTTAGTAATATAATCTTTAAAAAAAAAATTATAAGAATGATTTTTCCTAAATTTGGTTCAATATGAAAGTATTAGCAAAATGAATCAGGTCAAGCATTGGTCAAAAAATTTACATTATGCATAAATCGGTCATAAATGAATTAATGGGCTAATTTGGATCGAATCATTTATAACAAAACTCAAATCTGATCCGATCTATCTATTTAACAGGTCTAATATAAAGAGACATTTTTGTAAGTCAATTATGTTGGCTTCCTTAATGTGGATGTATTGCTGCTGTTCATGGATCGGTTGCTGAGCCTACAAACATGCAGATGTACGTGCTTGAATGAGATAAAGTAGTAAGCAAGCAATAGATCTAATTAACTTGCATTCAAACGATACAGTTGCTTTGCCAACCAAGGAAACAAAAAATCTACATCAGTGGAAAGTATTTGATAATAGACCAATTTTTACGCGCACCAAAGGCATACCATTGATCAAGTAGGAACCATATGGAAGATATCATCATGCTTCTATTGATTGAAAGACATAATGCTTTACTCGTTTCATTGCTCGTTCCATCTCTCATATCTGTTTTATTTAGCTCAAATCATATCGGATGTGATTAGATTTGATTCACTTTAGATATGGCTGCAAAGTGGATGCTGAAGTGAGCTGAGTCGAAGTAATCTAGCTTGATAGAAGAGGGCAAATAGATGCAGATTCGCATATGAGAGAAATATGGATATTTTCAGTCCATTTCAGGAGGCAAAAGGTGCAAAGAATTAAAATATTACATGATGTTTCATTTTAGGAGTAGAAATTTTGGGAGGGCAAAATCAACGAAACATAAGAAAAGGAGTAGAAATCGAGGGTATGTATCGGGATTGTCTTCATTCAGTCGATCAAAACATGGGCAAGTGCATGATCGAAGTTTCCATGAGAGGGGGTCACTGGAAGAAAGATGAAACCACAAAACAAAGTCATCATCTCGATGCAGATGTACTGCGGTGAAGGTCTTCCCATTTCCATCAATTTTGAATTGGGAAAATCCCTGAAGCAAGGAGATCTCACTATGCTAGCAATTACGCTTGTCTTTGTCTAAACGGAAGACTTTCTCATTATTAAAGTTGCACTTGGCTGCTTGAATAGAAAACAGATAAATGTATCGAAAGTCTTAAAAATTATCACAAAAGTATAATTGAGTTATAAAATTTAAAAAAAAACGTAATCAATGCTTAAAATTTGTCAAATCGATATAACAAAGTCTTTTCATTTACTCCATCTACCTTGAAGAATAGAAAATGCTGATGTAGCATTTTTATTATTTTTCTCTCCTATGTGGCAGTTTTTCTTATTTTCTTTTTCAAAATTTACTCAAATTAGATTAAATAAATTAAAAAGGATAAGAACCAAGTATTAAAAAAAGCGAGGATTAAGCCCTCACCCATTGCCCGGTAGCCACTGTCACCCAGGGCCAGAAAAGGCCCACATAGGCAACCTGGGCCTCGCTAAAGCCCAACAACCCTTGTCGAGGGCTGGCAAGGGTCGTTGCCATCGACAAGACCAAGGTGACTTATGCAGATCCCTTCTGGCGATGTGCCACGGCGGCAGCCACTAGCAAGGGCCTATGATTTAGTTTTTTTTTTTTTTTTGTAGTTTGTGTTATTTTTTAGCTTTTAATTTTCTTTTAAATTTAATTTAGTTTGTATTTCTTTTTAATTTTTCAACGTGGCACTTAGCGAGCACGAAATCATCACCACATCTCTTACGAAAGTAATTAAAAAAGAAACTTTAGTATTTTCCGTCAGAGTTAATTAAAAGACCTAATTTAAATTAATTTGATAATTTTAGGATATGATTGCATTTTTTAAAGGTTTTAAGACTTAATTATACTTTTATAACTAGATTTAGAAATTCGAGTGCACTTAACCCTAAATTGAAGAGGCTTCAACACATCAATCTTTAATGTTTCTGATGTCTAGGATTGTGACAGGACGGAAGCTAATCACACCCACATCCTTAACTTTCTTCCCTTCTCATGCTTCTTAAAGCTCATAAGTTAGATTCCTGCAGATAGGAAACATCTAAATAGAATGGCAAACCTGGGGTTTCGGATCCTTTTGATCCTAGGTTCCTTCGGCATACAAGCATCACTACCCAAACATTGTCGTTCCCTTCCCCCTTGGATTGGGAGGCCTGTGTTTCTTGGATGATGGGTACGACAGTGCCAGCAAAAACAACAAGGTTCCTCTGCTCCATAAGATCGGATCTCAAGTGCTCCACATTTCACGCATTGTGAGACATAATAATGAAAGTCCAGGCCCCTACCCTACGTCTGACTAACAAAATTAAAACTTCTATAAGAGAGTTAATAACATTAAAAACTCGATTACCGAAAAAAACTAACAACTCATATACGTTTACCCTAATGTATGTCTCGTCTCAAAAAGATTTTCCAATTGGTACCCATGATACTATCTATCCAAAATTATTTTTCATCTCACACATAACCCAAAACTTGGTATTTCAAATTATTTTCCTAGTGTATAAAATTAAACCAGAAAAAAAAATTCCTAGATAACAACGCCGACTAAGATATGCACACGCTGTACCCCATTGATTATGTCTTTCCTTGTGGGGGAAGACTACTCATGATCACTATGTACAACTTTTTGTGACGGAAAATTGTTTGTTGAATATTGGACTAGACATGATTTTCTTTTTTTCAAAATTAGGCTTTCTGGTTTCTCTCTCCCCCTCGTCGTGCCATGGATGCTTCGTTATATCTGGTTTTAGTATAAAAAAATTAAAAAATAAGACGGTGCAAAGAGTACAGAATATTTTTCGGCACGATCCGGAGCACTAGCGAATTAATTAGACTATTTCAAAGCCAATATCACTTTTTAGTTTCCTTCAATCACATGGGACGCACTCTATTTCATTATGGAATTAAAAGAACTCGCCACATGACTCCCGTACGCTTTGTACTCTTCTTTGGGGGGCCAAAAAGATTCCCAAGGTGCTTTTACGGACGGCTTGAGCTAGAAAAGCATTGGACTAATTACAAGATCTACTACATTCGAGAAAATTAAAGATGACTTTTGCTTCAATAATGGAGAGATTACTTCGCTTGCACATTGGCACTACGATTAAAGAAATTAAAAAGAGACCAGCTTTTGCTTAAATGAAAGTGAGTTGTGCTTTGACTTTTCTAAATTTAAAAGATGTCCCAACGCTTTTCATTTGTATAAGGAAATGTGTATGGGGAAAATTACAAGATCTACGACATTCGCAGTATAAATTTGTCGGATAATTTTGTCATTGAAAAAGAGATTCTTGTTTTGGAAAATTATTTTCTTTTTCCAAAAGATCATGAGTTAGTTCATTTGTCATAGTGATTTGATAATGCTCCAAGCCTTTCTTGTGGTAAACTTATGTCCCCAACATTAGGACCCTTCATCCTAGGCTGCTTAAACTGGTGTCCTCTCCATATTAAGCTTTCACGATTCTATTCTCAAGGAGCCATGAAAACCCTAATCAGGGACTCTGCCCATATCCCCTTTAGCCACAGATTCAGGTCCATGCACATACCAAACGCGAAAATAGTGTCGAACTCCGTGTTCCGAATTCTTTTGCTTCTGGTTTCCCTCGCGATACAGGCATCAGGAGATGCGCCTCGACTTGCAAGGCCTCAATGTAACGAAACGTGCGGGAACGTCACCATTCCCCTTCCCCTTCGGAGTAGGAGCCGGGTGTTTCTTGGACGACTGGTACAAGATCGACTGCCGGCAAAGCAACACGGTTCCCGTACTAAATAAGACTGGATTGCGAGTTCTCAACATTTCTCTCCCCTCCGTCTGGGGATACATGAATGGCATGATTAGTGTCCGTCTGCCTTTAATTTACTCGAATGCGAGCTGCAGGGGCGATGGACTTGGTGAGCCAGTAAGCTTCGAAGGAGGTCCATTTGTCTTCTCCCAGACAAGTAACGTCTTTACATCGGTTGGTTGCAATACCTGGCGACCATCAGTACAACGGAATCAGCCGTTGTCGGTTGCAGGTCGAAATGTGCTGAAACCAACACCAACGTTAGCCAGTATTATAGTGCCTGTTCCGGGTGGGACGAATGCTGCCAGAGCACTCTTCCCTTTAACCTTCAGGTCTTTAGTGTGGATTTCAAGGAAGAAGGCGGACATCCCGGGTGCAAGCATGCTTTCCTGGCAGATAGATCATGGTTCTTGAAGTCTAACAGTACGGGTTTATATGATTTGAGAATGGATAGTACGGTTCCAGTTGTGCTGGAATGGGGAATTGCAGACGACACCTACTATTCACGTGAGCTTATGCAGCAAAATTACAGCGCAATATACAGCTTGAGCAATAACGAACCTTTCAACTGTAACAGCAGATTCTCCGGCATTGAAATGCCATTTATGCAGTGCTATTGTGGATCTGGGTATCATGGTAACCCCTATCTTATTCAAGGATGCGAAGGTAAGATACTTCATGCTACCGCATTTCATATTTAAGGGCACCATACAGCGAAATGGCTTGTTCATTCCCATATATTTCTCTGAAAAGGATGCATCCTCACAGTTTAATGATCACATCAATGCTTTTCTGCCTTCCTTTTTTTGTTTCTCTGCCCAAGATTAGCACTTTTAAACCAATTTAATTATATTGATAATAAGTTACTGGAAATAAAGGAGAAAAGGACAGTCCTCTCGATTATAACAATAATATTTCAGCCATGGAATGAATAGTTCATGAGGAAATGCGACCTACCAGTCTTGCTAAATTTACTCATGGAATTAACAATTTTTTAGTGTTTTGTGTTGCTAATATACTTATTTTGTCATTTGTCATCAGATATTAACGAATGCGAAGATCCAAAAAACTGTAACGGAACTTGTTTGAACAAACAAGGCTACTATGATTGCATCGATGGTAGAACAACAACAAAATTCATTCTTGTCGGTAAGTACATCTCTTAACCTAGAATTCAAGCCACTTCATGGTCGAGTTTTGTCACAAACAGAAGAATATAGGATAAGTTATGTGCAGAAAGGAGAAGTTATTATATATTATATCATACCCTTCGCTCTAACATGATTGGCCATTCGCCCGGTGATGATTATAGATGAATTTCAATCAATAGAATTTATCAAAACAACCTGAAAACTTTCTTTGCCCACAAATACCTATGTTTAAGTAGAATTGTTAGAATCATAATCAAAAGGAATGCCACGGCATGATCTTTATCACTTTCATCAATGATTTGCTAGGGAGGCCAGTAGTACGGTGCATTTGCATATGTAAAAATTTTACGGGATGGAATTTGGGAGACATTATTTTTCAGGGTTGTTAAGATAAATCCGCACAAAACGAGACTCGACTAATCACTCTTATATGTTTTCCATTTCATCAGATTCACTTAAATTCTTGCTGATAAGTGCCTTATAAATTCATGACAAGCAGGGTAATTTTTCTCACTCTTGTCCCTGAAATTTTTGCAATGCAGGGGTTGGGGCAAGCCTTGGCGCACTACTTCTGTGTCTTCTCTTATGGAGGTTGTACGGATACATCAAAAAGAGAAAAGAAATCAAGCTCAAAGAGAAGTACTTCGTTCGCAATGGTGGTCTTTTGTTGGAAAGTGAGCTATCTTCACCCAAAGGCAATGTTGAGAAAAGCAAATTGTTCAACTCCAAGGAATTAGAGAAAGCCACTGACAATTTCAACGATGACAGGATAATTGGGCAAGGTGGACAAGGTACAGTTTACAAGGGAATGTTAACAGATGGAAAAATAGTTGCGATTAAAAAATCGATAGGAATAGACGCAGGAAAAGTTGAACAGTTCATAAATGAAATCCTCATTCTCTCACAAATCAACCATAGGAATGTGGTCAAGTTATTAGGGTGTTGCTTGGAGACGGAAGTCCCACTTTTAGTATATGAGTTTATGCCAAATGGGACTCTCTACCAATATTTGCATGACCCAAGTGCAGAGTTTCCTGTATCGTGGGACACACGCCTACGAATTGCAACTGAAATTGCAGGAGCCTTATTCTACTTGCATTCGGCGGCCTCTATTCCCATTTATCATCGAGATGTCAAGTCTACCAATATCCTCTTGGATGAGAAATATCGGGCAAGAGTGGCAGATTTTGGTACTTCCAAGTCCGTTTCACTTGATCAAACTCATGTAACCACACTAGTGCAAGGGACTTTCGGCTATCTAGATCCTGAGTATTTCCAATCAAGTCAATTCACGGACAAAAGTGATGTGTACAGTTTTGGAGTTGTCCTTATTGAACTCATAACGGGACAAAAGCCAATCTCTTCACTAAGGGAACAAGAAGGAAGAAGCCTCACGACGTACTTCCTAATTGTGATGGAGGAGAATCGCTTGTTCGACATTGTCGATGCTCATGTGTTGAAAGAAGGTAAGAAGGAAGAGATCGCATCCGTGGCCAACCTTGCGAAAAGGTGCTTAAACTTGAATGGGAGGAAGCGGCCAACGATGAAAGAAGTGGCGATAGAGTTGGAAGGGATAAGGAAGCTCAAAATTCCTGCTAGTATACAGCAAAATCGAGAGAACTGTGAGCCAACTGAATCTCATGATGCTGTCTTTACATCTAGCAAGTCAAGCATTGACATGGATGTCATTACATGTTCAGGTGTACAGCCACTCTTGACTAGTGATACGTGGTGAAGATTTGATTTGCCTCTTTCTCTTGTGAGTCATTGCTCCGTATCTCATGCAAATTAGTCCTCGGAGCAAAAGAAAGAATATAGAAAGAAGAGGAAAACTTGTTCATTTACTTATAAGAAGCCTTTGGATCGTTATTGGTACAAGCTTATTCTCAGTGTTCGGGATCAATAAGCTGTTAAATCAATACTACTTATTCATGTCAACCTTATTCACGTCCTGTAACTAGCTAGGCATTATATCATACAGTATATGTGAAAATTTGGAAATTACTGCAGATTGGAATCATCTAGCTGGAGCATGATGCGGTGATTTTACTTTATCTTGAGACCCATAAATACGTTTTGTCATTTTGATTATTGCAGAAATTATATTAGTCACGCAGGAACACAAGCATCTTTGTTACTTGTTAAGATACTCACGACATGTATTATGTGTTGTGCTTGTGGCATTATATGGAGAAGTCAATGAGGACTTGACATGTGGTCCTCCTCATTGTTGACACCTGTCCCACCAATAAACTCTTCTTTTCTCGTTTTTATTTTCCACGAACTCTAAATAAAATAAAATTCAAATAATTCTTTTTAAAAATAACATTAGAACCTTCAACACTGCTATATTTAAGTAGGAAAAGGGTAAATGATAACACTTCCGAACCACATTTGTGCCGAAATGATGGAATTGAAAGTAAATATTAATGCTAAGACAAAAGGTTCTAATGTTATTCAAACTATAAAAAAGATGTAATATAAAAAAAAATTTATAAGAAAAGTACCATTAGAAAGCTTCACCGGTGCTCCTCTTAAGTAGGAAAAAAATATATTAATAATAAAATTGTCTAGGCATCTGACCACATTTTCACCGACATGATTCAATTGAAACTAATTACATATACGAAGAAGACAAAAGGACAAGACACAAAGTTCAAGTTAAAACATTACGATCACAAGGGAAAAATTCAAATGAAGGCCCGAAGTTACTCATTTTCTCAAAAAGGGTCCTAAGCATACATGATCCCTAATAAGAGCCTAAAGTTTTCAGGTTAGTCTCAATTAAAAATTTGAACTCATTGACTAGCCAAGTTTTCACTAGTCGACTTTTTCCGATGACTAAAACAGGGATAATTTTTTCCAAAAATTGCAATTGGATAAAAGAAAATGCATGAAGTCCCCGGATTGAATAGGAAATAGGGTTCTTCTGTTTGCTTCTTCCTCTGCCTGCTGCTGAAGCAAAATGCTCTTACCCGTTCCTGGCCCAATCCTCGCCGGCAGCTCTCTCTCCAGTGAATGTGCTCTCTCCCTCTCAGCCACTGCGATTTGTTTTTAGTTGATTTCAAACCTGCCGAACGAGCGATATGCGATCTTCTGAGGCCATTTTGCCGAATGACTGCACATGTCTCTTTGAAGGGAGTTTTGGGTAACTCATCTTTCCGACAAACAAATTCAGAAACTAACACGAAAAACGAATCATGCAAACCGAAGCGACCCGGTGCTTTCCATACAAAAAGGTAAAAGAATATGTCAAATTTGCAGAATTAGTGGAGAACGAAAAGTACAAAATCAACACAGAATGAGTAAAAAAGATGTGTAATTGTATGAAAATCGTACCTTCCAACAAATATATTTAACCTTCATTATATTCTACTCCAAAATATTCTCAACAACAACTAGGTGACGAGGATAATAGAATCAAAACACGTATCTCATTATCAATCAATGATATATACTCAACAAAGACATGTGTTCGCCCATCTTCTTGTGTAACAAACAATACAACGCAGAATATAACCGTATTTGGCAATTAAATGAATGTGAAATCACCGGAAAAATAAACAAAGCATGATAAAAGACACAATGTATTTATGTGAGTCTATATCTATTATAGAGGAGAGCCAATCACAAATCCACTAATCAAATCGCATAACAGAGTTTCAATTGCTCACATGCTCAAGTTTTTCTCACACTTAGATTACATCTAAACTCACAATGTTTTAAATAAATAGTTAATACCATAAAAAATCTCAAACTAATACATATATGATAAATTTATTTAAAATTAAATTTTTGACTATCAAAAATTCCAAACCGATATGTTTGTGATATATTTACCCATCGTTAGCTTCCATTAACTTTTATCATTAAATTGTTAAAGTTAAATAACACATAATAATTAACAGGTATATCAATTTAAGAATTTACTATTCGTTTTTTTATAGGTATATCAATTTTTTTATTTTTCATAGTACAAATATAATTTTAACGAAAATAACTAAAGGTAAATTTATCATAAATATATCAATTTAGAGTTTTTAATAGTCAAAAATTAATTTAAAATAAATTCATTAGAAATATACCAAATTGAAATTCGAATTAATTCTTAAATAATCAAGTTCGGTGCTTCTTTTGATCAAAGCGTTCTTTCGTACGGCTGAAAAGGAGTGCTTTCCCATTGGGCCGCTACTGTACCCGACCAAAATAAAAGATTCCCTATTTATTTCCTTTTTTTGCGGCTTACATATGGGAGGAAATCAGAAAGCAAAATCCATGCCTTTTCTTTTTGGAAAAAGAAGAAGAAAAATCACCAAAAATTTTGAATTTTATATATACCAATAATCTTAAATTTATATCTACGTAGTATATTCGTTAAGTTCTGTTAAAAATCTCCATTAAAAAAAAAAAATAAAAAATTAAGTTAATGTTTATCACCAATTACCATCGATCGCTGAGTTACTCTTCATCGTTACTATTTATCATCTTCCACCTCGCGATCTCTCAGCCAAAGCTCTTCCAGAGCTCGTCCGCTGCCGCCCAGACCTCTGGACGCTTCCTGGTAGCTGCTGGCCATGGCAGTCTCGAGCTTCGAGATCGTATTTGGCTTCGAAGCTTTGGGACTGCCATGGCCGCTCGAGCTCAAAACTCGGCCCGAGGATGGATCTGCGAGACTTGGACGGCAACCTACAGCGATGGTTTGGTTGGGATGAAATCAGCTCGGCAAGGTAGATCCGATGATCCAGCTCTGTTTTCGGCATCATCCCATTTATTACTTCCTCTCCACCTTTATTGATATCACACAAGGACAGCACACATACTCGTGGACAGACTTTCTGCAAAAGATAAATGAAGAAGGACTGAGAGTAGAGAGAAAAACGCAAGCTCAGATTCCTCAACCTCTCGCTTTTGATCCTGCAACTATCCACGGCCATCTGCCACCCCAGTCACCTCCACACGAGCACAGGCGGTCGCCGGCGTCATCTCCGGCTGACTCAAACCAAGAGTTCCCTAGTTTGCGGCCATCCCCATGACTGCAGATCAGGAACTGAAATTTGCGCTTCATCTGAAGTTCGATTAGCCAAAGCATCGATTAAGAAATAAAAAACGGTCCAGAAACAAAGAACAAGTGAAATGTTCTCGGATTCTTCCTAATTCGTTTGTTGGTGTGGTTTCTCCGGTAAGTCCTAATTGTCTCCGTTAGTTCGAGTTACAAGCACGAGCCGAACCTTAGTTCTTTGTGGAATTGGCGATCTGTTTCCTTGGCCGAGGTTTTGTAGGTGGAATTAGGGTTCTGGAGGTTGCTTTTCCCCGGTAAAGTGTCGTGAGTCGAAATGATTAGGGGATTTGTTTTTAACCTTATCTTATTTTGTGCGGGTTTACTAGTTTGGTTAGGATTTCTAGAGTTACATGTATGGCTTTGGGGCTTGAGGTGACGACGGAGCGAGGGAGAAGCTGTGGCATGCAGAGATGCAGAGAGCAAAATCTACGCGAGGAAATCATTTTAAGGACTGAAAAAGAACGCTGCTGCAAACAATACTGCACTGGCTCGGACGGCGAAGAAGATGAGCTAAAAGAAAGAAAAATAAGGGAAAACAAACAAAGATATGTTTATGACAAAAATACCCCTGTCTTGGCAACAGAAAAACTCAAGTACGACGGATGAGCTCAGGCTCTTATTTGATATAAAGTGACAACTTCTGACTTTTATTTGAGATAAAGTCTACTTCAAACAATTTTTTGAAAAAATAACTTCTCAAACTAAACAATGTGGAGCTAAATGGGCCAAAGAACTAGAATCAACATTGGAACCAAGTAAAACTCTTCCTCAAGTAGAAAACAATTATACTAAGCTTAATTGCTAGCAAAACGATTCGTACGTGACAATGAATTGCTCACTCAAAACAACTACTCAAACCTAAACATAACACGGAACTCACATGCAAAACCCTAAAATTTCACTCCACGTTGCTTCAAATCAACATCCATCACACCCCCACAATTCTATAATGACATAATCCACCATTTTCATAAAATCCTAAAGCTCCATAGCTCAAAAATCAAACTCTGCGATTCAAATTTAACGGAACTTTGAATTTGAGCCATAATTCCGAAAGCTATTTCAATTGAAAGAACAAGGGGCGCGAGCAATTACTAGGCGTTGCAAAACAAAGTAACTTCGGCTTAGCGAGGCTTCCATGATGCATATATGTAAAGCCCTTTCTCTTTTCCCCTTTCCTCTTTCTTTCTAGGCTCCCACGACAAGGAAGCGCATAGCCCTCTCTCTTTTCCCCTTTCTTCTTTCTTTAACTATTTTTAAGTCAAGGGAGCTCTCCGTCTTCTTATTTAGCCAAGCCTCCTTGTTCTACTTTTTTTTTTTTTTTTTTTTTTCAATCTATTTTTTCCTCTCTTTTTTTGATCCCACCAAAGGCCAATATTACAGTAAATGTGCCACTCGGACACAAATTTAAGATTTTTTATTAAAAAAATTTTAAGGTCAATGTATCACAATAAGCATAATTTAGTATTTTTATTAAAATTTTCCCTTTCTTATTTACCTCAATAAATATATATATATATATATATATATATATATATATATGTAAAGTATAGGAGCCCTTCTAGTTCTTTTTGTATGCACAATGTCTTATAACCGGAAATAAAAGGTCGACAAATCAGTTACAAGTACCGTGTAAATCATATGTCAATCTTATAGTGGGCCTTTTAGCACCCATCCACCTTTATTGGCACAAACGGCTATTATACCAGTCCACTAGTTCCTCATATATCCTTTATGAATGTGGAGGAGTCTACCCTCTTCACCTACACCGTTAGATCACTAAGGCTGACTTTCGTCCCTACTTGACGGGTGGGTCTTGCAGTCAAGCTTTCTTCTGCCTTCACACTCATCCACTATTTTGTTATTCATTTCTATTTATTCCTTTGCTCGGTGAAAATATTTCTTTCCTTACCTTATTTGAGTTGCCTGGCTTTTTAGTATCATAAAAGGAAATGGCTCGGCTAAGTGGTATAGCCGAGCCAGAAAAAAAATAGATTAGATAGAAATAAAAAGAAAGGAATACTTTTCATTTGAAATATGATCCATTACCTAAAAAAGTAAATGCCTGAGAAGATTGGTCTCCAACTAGAAAAGTAAATGCCTGAGAAGCTTCTGACCCAGCAGGCCCAACTAGACGTATTCAGGTTCGCCAAAATACACAACATAAAGGAAGAGTCCCAGAAGTCTTTTTTTTTTTTTTTTTTTTTTTTTTTTTGGTCGGAAATTCATAAGATTCATTAAGTAAGGGACTGAGCGTTTAGACAATTCATATCAAAACATAGTAAATCTAGAAGACTCGCCGGAGGATAACGGACCCAATTTGCCGGTAGATATCGGTTGCGTTGGGCTTTCACCACCCAATCCACCACCTGGTTAGCCTCTCTTTTACAGTGGACTATTTTCGTGGCTCGCAGGATTTGTAGATGGGCCTGGGCTTCGCTGATAGGTGCTCGAACTTCCCAGCGAACTTGATCTGGAGGAGCGCTTATCAGATCGGTTATCTCCAGCAGATCAGTTTCAATTACAAGCTGCTCTGTTCGACCTCCTGCTGCTCCGCTTTCTCTCGTTCTTTTTAGGGTTTCAAGCAGGGCAAATACTTCCGCTTGTACAGCTGATTCCGCGCGCACAGACCGCGCGAAGCCGTCGATCAGCGTTCCGGCGTAGTCGCGGCAAACTCCTGCAACTGCTGCGTCTCCGGTATCCCCCACAAAGGACCCATCGATGTTCCACTTCAAGAAGCCGCGTTCAGGAGGGCGCCAATGGAGAGGTAGGGTCTGTTTCTTGACTGATTTGCTGCTTTTCATGGTAATCCACTTGCTGAAGTTCTGATCTTGCGCTATTGCTGTGTCAATAATGTGCTGAGGTTTGGGTGGGATGTTCCGAAATACAAAATCATTCCTTGCTCGCCAGATCTGCCACAAGAGGAGTATAAGTAGCTCGAACGAGGTCGTGTTATGGGTAAATTGTGGAGTCCCAGAAGTCTAACCGATCAAAAGTTGGATGATCTTCTTCAACGGAAATTAAAATCAAGTTCCGGCGCCTAAGAAATCCAAACCTGATTCGGATCAAAGGGCACACCAAATTTGAACAAATCAAAATCCTCCAAATGAGTTGGGTTTCGTGTAGGCCCAACCGATTAGTCGCCGAATTGTTTGAACTCGGTTCCAAAAGAAATCCTAGACTTCATTATATAAAAACGGGGACAACATGATAAGAAGCTCCGCAATTTCCGGCGCGAAATTATGGTGATCTGATGTCTAAATCTCCATGGAAGCAAGTCAAAACAAGACTTCTTCTGCTTGCACCGGTCAAAGAGTTTGACTCTGAAATGCAATTTGCTTTGGACTTGTCGCTCATCCCACAATTTCAAGGTGGTGGACCTGCTGCCCTATGTACGGGTCAAAGATCACCAGTGCCATTTGCAATGCCATTTGTCGGTACCTTGTCAAGCCTTGAAGTTAATAACTTTCTTTTCTTTTTTTTCAATGAATTTCCTTCTCAGCCATCAAAGCAAACCTGATCGAAACATTCTTCTCGTTTTGGCTGCTAAAATATGTGACCACTTCATTGGAGAATTTTCTAACTCGTGGAAGGATCTGAAGCTTTGACAATTCTTCTCTAGGAAGCATCCTGGGATATGCTAAGGCCGACGACCACAGAAGAAAATGGCGTATAAGTGACCGTGCCTTTGGTTCATTCCTGGAACAGGTCCACAATTTCCTCACAAAAGAAGCAGGAACGAGAATGTATCCAGTTCTTCTGCTTCTAGGATCACTTTTGCTTCACGAACAAGGATCGCAAGCAGCTCCTCTGGTGAAGGGTAATTGCACCCAAAAATGTGGTGGCATCACCATTCCCTACCCCTTCGGGATTGGAACTGGGTGTTTCCTCGACGAGTGGTATGAGATCATCTGCCAGGAAAGCAGCAATGGCACTGTCCCGGTACTGAACAAGGCCAACTTGAGGGTGCTCAACATTTCTCTACCTGATTATGATGGCAGTACGAACGGCATCATCAACGTCACTCTTCCTATAATCTACACCCAATTTGAGCTGCGGGGGCAATGGAAGCTTTGTGCCTGTGAGCTTGAATGGAAGCCAGTTTGTCTTCTCTGAGTCAAGAAACATCTTCGTAGCCGTTGGTTGCAACATCCGTGCTCTAATGGAAGATACAAATTCTGCTTTCATAGGATGCAAGTCAAGTTGCGGAGCAGACAACAACGTTGTTAGGAACATGACTTGTTCGGGGAGCGACGGATGCTGCCAAACCACAATTACCTCAGATCTTCAGGCTTTCAGCGTTGATTTCCAGCCCAACGATGGAACAGCAGGGGACAATGAATGCAACTATGCCTTCTTGGGGGATAGGTCGCAGTTTGTACCTGCAACTACGGACTTCGATCAGTTGAGGGCAAGTGGGCGTTTCGCGGCGGTGCTAGAATGGGGGATAGCTGAATCCTCAGAACCTGCATTAGAGATCTACAATGACAACTACATCTTCAGCGATTCGTATTACTGCAGCACAGTGGGCTTCACTTCAGGGTATCGCGTGGCGATGCCATTTTTGCAGTGTTCTTGCCAGAGGGGTTTTACCGGTAACCCTTATATTAAATATGGATGTGAAGGTAAAACCACTTATATTTTATCACACCAATCATTGGAAATGCAACATCGAAACACTGTACTAATAGAGATAACTATTTGGAGGCTGAAGTAGCTTTACATGCAATGGTAGACACCCAATAAAGAGATGAAGCTCTACTAAATTTGATTGTCATCTTTTGTTCAGATATTGATGAATGTGAAGATCCGACCAATCGGTGCCTGGCAGAAAGTGTGTGAATCGACGAGGTCACTATGATTGTGTAGAAGGAAGCAAGACGATCAAGTTTCTCCTCATAGGTAAGCAAATTTCTACATTCTGTTGGGATTTATGAACAAGGACTATCCATCTTTTATGCACCCAGATTCGCAAACATCACATCCTATCATTTAAATAAATGCAAGATTGAGTCTATAAATGATAAAACCCTCAATTTAGAAAACAGCTGTATAGCATGATGGGTTTTTAGTGGCTCGGATGTTCGGTGTACCTGTATGGCTCCTCGGATGTTTGATTTGGGCACATTCTTTTCCTACAATTGTATCCTAATTAGTGTATACTTTAAGTGAATATGACGTGAATGATCCATGGGTTTTTGTTAATATGCAGTGTGGTCTCTGAACTTTTAATTTATTTAGTGGGATGCAAGAATTTTTAGTACATATTCAATTTAGTCACTAGACAATATGAATGCATTCAATATTGTATCTGAACTGAAATTAATAGAATAATAACATTGAACATTTTCATATACTTTAATAACTAAATTGAATATGTACCAAAAGTTCAGGGATTATATTAAACAAATCAAAAGTTTATGAATCATATTGTACATTGACGTAAAGTTTGGGAATTATGTTAAACAAATTGAAGGTTTAGGATCATATTAAACATTAAATTAAAATTTAGAAATCATTTATGTCATTATTCCTACCTTTGACTTGATGGACTCATCAACACGTCAAATCTGATACTAGGTTTTTGCCTTTTCGCCCTTAATGCCACTGGGGCATGTACAACCAATACCTCTTTTTGTTTTTTTGGCTATTGCTCGACTAATTAGATGGTTGCCCTGTTATATGCTAAGTTTTACTTAAGGAGATTTTTTCGCCAATCACATTAGCATTCTTTTTAATCAAATTAATGAATATTCAAGAGCCCACTAAGGTAAATCTCTCCGGTATCAAATTAATATTTTCTGCTCTCCAAATCAGAGTTGCAAATTCTTGATTCTTGCTTTTGGTTATGCTCATACCACTTTGATAAACCAGGTATTGGAGCTGGCCTGGGGGCACTACTCTTGCTTCTTTTGTCATGGCTGTTGTACAAGTTCATCATGAAAAGGAAAGAAATCAAGCTCAAAGAGAAGTACTTCAAACAAAATGGGGGTCTTCTGTTGCAGCAACAACTGTGTTCATCAGAGAACAATGTTGACAAGAGCAAATTGTTCGATTCCAAGGATTTAGAGAAGGCCACCAATGATTTCAGCAAGAACAGAATACTAGGCCAAGGGGGGCAAGGAACCGTCTACAAGGGTATGCTCACGGATGGAAAAATCGTTGCCATCAAGAAATCGAAGGAGATCGATAAGGGAAAAGTCGAACAATTCATCAACGAGATTGCCATTCTCTCACAAATCAATCATAGAAATGTGGTCAAGCTACTAGGGTGTTGCTTGGAAACAGAGTTGCCACTTTTGGTTTACGAATTCATACCAAATGGGACTCTTTTCCAGTATTTGCATGCCCCAAATGAAGAGTTTCTTGTGTCGTGGGACACACGCCTTCAAATTGCCACTGAAGTTGCAGGAGCCTTGTCCTATCTACATTCATCAGCATCAATTCCGATCTATCATCGGGACATCAAGTCTACTAATATTCTCTTGGATGACAAGTACCGTGCAAAAGTGGCCGACTTTGGCACTTCCAAATCAGTTATGCTCGATCAAACTCATGTGACTACAAGAGTTCAAGGGACATTTGGGTACTTAGATCCTGAGTATTTCCAATCAAGTCAGTTCACAGATAAGAGTGATGTGTACAGCTTCGGTGTGGTGCTCGTCGAACTCTTAACAAGGCAAAAGCCAATCTCATTTCTGAGAGACGACGAGGAGAGAAACCTTGCTAGCTATTTTCTCCTCTCGATGGACGAGAACTGCCTCTTTGACATCGTGGATGCTGAAGTATTGAAGCAGGGCAAGAAAGAAGGGATCGTCGCCTTTGCGAGCCTTGCGAGAAGGTGCCTGAACTTACATGGGAAGATGCGACCTACAATGAAAGAAGTGGCAATTGAACTGGAGCAAATTAGAAAGCTGGAAAATCCTGCCATGAAGCATGGACATGCTCAAGAGAAGAGTGAGAGGAACACATGTTGGGAATCTGTAGCGTCCCCAGACATAATCACATTCTCGAACAGGCAACCGCTTATATCTAGTGAATCCTACATTAGTTCTATCTAGATTTTCGTAGATGAGTAATAACTTCAAGAAGAATATCAGGATACGAACAATGTAATTATGTGTCTCACACTATTTTTTGATGGGAAAAGGAATCCAATTCTCAGCATAGATTTGGAACTTATAGTATTCATCGGGAAAATATAATAATAAAGGAAAACCGCAATCACTGAAGAACACATACGTTCTCCAACGGATGCATCAATAGGAAACAAGACAGGAAGGACCTCATTATAAGAGAAACCATCCATACAAATCCTAGACATTACGTCGACATCTCACTGGACATTAGTGCATGTGCATCGAAAAATCGAAGAATTTCCGAATCAATATCCAACAGGCTAACAGTTACGCGGGCATCGTCACAACTGAAATCGCCTTCCTTCATTTGTTGAATAGGAAGAAGGATATTGCGACTCTATTCTCTCTAACTCGAATGCCACTTCTTTCGTCGTAGGTCGCTTCATTCCCTTCAAATATAAACATGTTTTTTGAGAATTTAGCAACCGTTATAGTCTCTTCCTTCTCATCTTGCTTTAGAATTTGAGCGTCAACCACGTCGGACAAACAGATCTCTTCAATCAAAATTAGAAGGTAGGCTGCAAGGCAAAGAGCTCCACTTAGTTTCCCCCAAGCTTAATCCTAGTCATGGATAGATTATCTAGGTTCAGCTCCATAAGCAGTGACAATTGCCCCATGAAGACTCGCTTTCGCTAAGGCTCTAGTGGGTTCCCTTAACCAAGCCATTGCCTTTGAGTTACCAGCTCATTCTTCAACAAGCATGCGGTTAGAGTCCTAGTAGTCTCCTCCCACTGCTTGGGAGTTTACTAGTTTTGTGTTCTATTTCACTCTCAATGGGGGTTCTTCTTGTACCTATAGATAAGAGATGAGCTTTTACCTAGCTAAAAGTTCAACAAGCACTACTCTAGAGCAATAGGAATCACTTTTGTCGAAGAAATTGTTTGATAAGAAATACTCTACATCCATAGGGAAAAGTTCCAAAAAAGTTTTAAACCTATTACATTGGTATCAATTCAACCATAAATATTTCCATTGAACCAATTAAGTTATATATATTTTTTATATTAGTACTAATTCAATTCATTCAATCAATTTAGGCTAGAAATCATTGATGTGATTGCTGAACATCCAATATGGTATAGTCAGCACTAATATGGACATTTTTTTTTATAATTTTTTGAATTTTTTCCTTTTCTTCCTTTCCTTTCTTTTTGCTCATTGCCATTCGCCGGCCATAGGCCATGACCTATGAGGGTCGCTTCACCAAGCCACAGCTACCCCCTTATCAAATCTAATGAGACCTACCGTCACCCAGGCCAAGGTAGCCTTGCAATGCCTTGCCTTGACACGGGAGGCTCGACAAGCCCCACATGGATGAGGACAAGGCTTGGCACTAGGCAAGGATTGGCCCCTTGAGCAAGATCGACCCTTGCCCATGTGAACCTCAGTAAGGCACTACAAGGCTGCCTTGGCTTGGGCGAGGGCTAGCTTTGCCAGATCTAGCAAATGGGCCTTGTTGGAACTCGCCCAAACACAATCTAGCAAGGCTAACCTTTGCCTAAGTGAGGCCAACCCATGTCAACCATAGGCTCATGGTTGGAGGCTTCTAGCAAAAAGAAAAGTGAAAGGAAAAAAAATTCAAAAAGTTATTTAAAAAATAAAATATTATAATATTATAATTAAAAAAAATGTAAATGCCAATCATGCCACATATGGCAACTAGCATACACATCGGCGATTTTCAACTTAAATGGACCGAATTGGTACCAATGTGTTAAAGACTAAATTATTCAAATGAAAGGTCTAAAATTAAACTAATACCAAAACAATAGGTTTATGATTTTTATAGTAATTTTCCCTGAATCCATACAACAAAGGTTACAGTTATCAAATGTGTGAATCGGGTTGGGTCAATGGTCTAAGCCAAATTAACTTATATATGCGCAGTATAAATTTAACGAACCATACCTAACTCAACTCATATTACTAGAATATTTCCATATTTAATCTAATCTATGAAAATTTGTCTAATTCAGTTAACTCAATTCAAAACCTTAATGTGTATATGTTACATGAATAAAATCGTTACTTCAACTCAAGATGCTAAAGAATTAGCTTTCAACATTGCATAAAGTTTTCAATTTTTGTAACAATTCACAATAAAGAATAAAAGAAAGTAAGTACTTGGTAGTGAATTTATAAAATCACATCTACAAATAACGTGTAGGAATTGAAATTTTCAAAATGAATGTAAGTTATTGAATAAGATGCTTTATGTTGACTAGTGATTGCAAAGACAAGAACTAAGATTAGAATATTACGTAAAAATAATAATGCCAAATGCATCCAACAAAAGATATACACCAATAACCATCAAATAACTAACATAACTTATAGATCAATAGAAATAAAATATGATGGGAAAAAAAAAAAACTGGTCTTGAAATTTATAATAAAGGTGAAGTCAAGCCCATCTTGCAAGCCCACCAAAACTTCTTTGAACTTGGAATAGTCTAAGGAGTCTATTATTTTCTCATAGCGAGTAAAGATAGAGTTATAAAGGTGGATTGGGTTTAGCTAAATTGTAATCTCATTGAACACTCATTTCTTTGAGTTTTGCACTTGTAAAATCATATAATGACCAAATACAACTAATTCATATAATGACTCGGCTTATTATATATGGGTTGAGGAATGGGTTCATGGTCGGCCAAAGGTTCCTAGCACCAATTTGATCACATGATTTTTATCGTGGGAGAGATTTAGAAATCACGAGTGGGGCGCTTCTGCTCATCACTTCTCATCCAGGAAAATATACGTGGACTTCGCGCCTCAATGACAAAGAGGGTATGGAAGCTGCCGAGTGCAAGTAGGCTAGTGCCCTCGCAACTTCTGTGGCAATCCGTACACCCGTGTCTCGGGACCCAAGAAACTTCTCGCTTGGGTCATGGAGATACTGGGAAAGAATCCCATTGGGTAGGAATTCATACCTAAGACAGGGACTTGCATTTCCAAGTAACATCGTAAATTAGGATGTGAGCATATTTGATTGCTCGGACCAAGAATCACTTGAACCGGACCAAACCGGCTAGTTTGGTCCGATTCCTGGAAGCATCGCTCCGGTTCCCGGTTCCAAGGGGAAAAAGAACGGACCGGACCGAACCGACAATTTTCTATTTAAAATATATTTTTTAAATTTCTTACAAAATACAATAAACCCTAAAATAATAATATTTCTAGTATTTTTTTAATTTTTTTTGGATAAGTGGTCGGTCCAATAGGACCGAACCGGACTGGACCAAACCATTGGTCCGGTCCGGTTCCCAGTCCTAGGACTGTCCGGTCCGGTCCACAGTCCCAAAAAATGAGAACCGGTCCTCCCAGTCCGATTCCCAATTCCACCTTGAAACCAGACCGAATCGAAAATCGATCACCCCTATCGTAAATAGCCTGTTCATGTTCGGATGGTTTATTTATGAGAGAATGACGATCTCATTAACAAATTGTCGGACTTTTCCATCATCCGTCTCTTTAGATTTCTCCATTACATCTGTTTTTCCATCCGTTAGCATCCTCTCGTGAACGGTTCCTCACCTACCTTGACCGAGAGTTCTGTTCTGGTTGGAATGGTCAGTTGCTTCTTCTAGATCCACAGAGTCGAATAATTTGCCTTCTATCAAATTTGCCTGAGGGTGAAGGTAGCTGTTGTCACAACAAAAGGCCGCCATTTCGTTTAAAGTGCTTCTCTTCCAACTTGATTTCTTTTCAAATCTGGATGACTTTGTGCAACCACCATGCCAAAAGAACCAAAAGATATGTTCAGATGCCTGAGGCAACACCTCTGATATGCAAGGTCTCAAGAAGAGAGAATACTTAGGAGCAAAATCTGGTTGTTAAGGAAATGAACCTGTGCACACAATTGACACCCTGTAAGACACTGATGAGCTCTAATTGGATTCCTTAGCAGAGAAAGAAGATGGGTGCATTTAGAGATTGATTCTCTAACAGCCCATCTTCAATGTTCAATTTCATAGAGAATAATTTGCATAATCTTCTTCCTCGATCAGATGTAAAACTTTAATTGCTGCAATCAAGGAATGGGCAAGTGCTTTAGTTAGTCCAAAAAAAAAAAGGAAAAAGGATATTAGAAATATAATAATGTTATACAGTGCTTATTTATTATCAACACTTTTTACTGGATCATTTAGGTGTCAAAATATATATATATATATATATATATATAAAGAAAATAATCACACAAATGTCTCTGACAACAAATTACAACCAATAGTCCTTTATGGCATTTATAATTAGATATTAATGTCTAGGTTGATTCTTTTCTAAGCTATGTGGCTATTTTAATAAAATGTCTATTCCAACGTGGAATTGATGGTCTTCTTTTTCTTCAGCCAACTTTCTCTCTCCTCTTCGATCTGCAGCCATTATGACCAACCTTTGCGCCTCCTCCCGTCATCGCCCCATTACAGTAACGGAGTCGCTGGCGCTGCATCCAAGCTGACACTGCAGCGGGTCCAAGTCAAACCGCCCGTTCGTTGTCCTTGATGTCCATGATCGATGCCTCCAAATTTGGCTCCGCCAAATTCCAAATTCGGAGCCGTCGTCACTCGCGGCAATGGCTCCAGATCCGGAAGCTTGGCCAGATCTGTATAAGTAATTTTCGCTTGCCACCACAAGATAGATAGCAAGTGCTCACGAAAGACCTTAATTCGCTCCCTTCTTCGTCGCCATCCTCTTCTTCTGGTCTCAGTTTCAGACGCTTCCACTGCTTTGTGGCGGATGCAACTGCGATTGATAATTTTCGACCAATTGGTACGTGCATGGTGAAAATGTGAACTCGTACTTGCTTGATGAGTCTCTGCTTTTTTTTTTTTTTTACGTTATTTTAGGAAGTGGGAGCCATGAAGCATCATTGTATGTGCATTCTGGAATTTATGGATATCAAGAACTTAGGAGATATCATCATTACGCCTCCAGTGTAGCTTGAATTGTGTAGAATCTGGTTTGAAATGTCGTACAGACAATGAAACGTGCATGCAGGTATACAAGGCATAGAAGTTAGAATGTGTATAAATGTAAATTAATTCTAGTTTACAGATATTTGGCTCGATGGATTCACATGTCACCTTCTTCACCTAGCAATTTAATGTGAAATTTGATTGCATATTGACTGTAATTACATGATCAGACCACAAATTTGATGCAGGAATACCATGTCAAAAGAAATATGCGCATGTCACTGCCATTTTTCACACAATGGCATAAATCTGGCACGTTCATCTTCAACCATGGAAACCAAAGAATACATCAACTTCAATTAAAAAACAAGCAGCAACTTTACCAGGCCATTTTTTGAGTGCTGAATTCCTGAGCAGCGTAACATCTGCTGTATAATTTTTGAAATACATGATCTAATTGCTGATATAGCACAGATGCACCAAAGAACACTATAGGAATGGCAGTAAATGAACAATCCCCAAAAAAGCGAATGAATAAGGCAACCAAATGGGTCATAAACTTCTTATGGTGTGAATCTATTCACGCTTTTTGGCATTGAGCTTTGCCTCAGCAATCTTGCTAAAGATTCCTGCGTCCAGCTTTTGGTAGTGATTCCGAAACTGTCCATGGATAAAGCTGTCAACTTGGTCTTCGTATCGCTTGTAAAGAACAGGCAAGGTATGCATGGCAACAAAACCTTCAAACGAGAAGAACGAAGATTTTCAGCTTTCAAGAGTTCAACACAACACAGCGCAATTAAAAGTAAATCAAGTACTATGCATAGAAACAAGTATCCTTTTGTAGTTATTGCAGGGTAATGATTCAATAAATGCTTTTTGACCTCAAAATGCAGGACAACAATCAATTCATTAAAGTAAGCTTCTTCAAGTAAACGCCACTCCATTGCTATTACAGAAATACATCTTGTATATGCGATGCCTCTTTTGTCATTTTCATGTGACCACGACGTTAATATTTAGGTTAATTGCATCAGAACTATTAATCAATTCCCTAGAAGTGAATGTTTAATGAGTGTCATCAGCCTAATATTGTCTAGGCTAATTGCTCATGAAATCACTACAATTAGTGAGACTTTTATCAATCCTGTCTTAATCTTACAACTATTTATTTTTATCGAGTGGAAATGAGTCTTCAGTGATTATATCAGAACAGATGAACTTGCACAGAAACAACTTCACATAAAGATGAGCCGTTTCAACTTTAAGGTTGTCAAATTGTAAAGACGTCATGAAGTCTTACTTACCCATGTATAAGACTGTCAGATAATTGCACCAGGTACTCATAATAGCAGCAGCCCCTAAACCAGCGACGACCTGGAAAGATTTTCACTTCTAAGACTATTAAGGCGGAAATTATAACCATTTTGTTCTGGGAGAACAATTTTTACTAAAAGTAAATTTTTCTATTTCTATTCTTGGATAAGTTTCTGAGCAAGGATACCATTTGATAACGATACAATTTCTATTATGGCACAAAAATTCATGTAATAGGCCTTCTTAAATATCTCCCTCCTATACTTTTTCCATTCATTGTGCTTTACTCTTTCTTGAAATAAAATGTCCTTAATCAAAAGTATTGAAAGCATTGATGTAGAAATTGTACATCGTTTGTCGATGGCGGCAGATGGCAGCATCAAGTGATGAGAAGAATTTTTATATTTTGTTTATATTCCAACAAATAGAAAAATAAAAAAATTCTACTTATTTTTGTTCAAAACCTATTTCTAGGCTAAAAATTTGTCCTTGAAAATAGAAAAATAAAATTGCATTACCATTGGAATTCTGTTCTAATATGTTCCCGAAAAAAAAAAAAATAGAAAAATAGAGAAATAGAATGGTTATCATGCGCGCCCTTTAGTTTCTTTCATCTTTTCTTGTTGCTTGTGAAAAGAGACTAGTTAAATGCAATTTTTGCCTCCAAGACATTGAGATGAAGTTCAATTTACTTGAAATATTGGAGGTGGAAAAATCAGTATGCGTACCCCGAGAAATTGTTTCAAGTCCCGTATCAAAGCGACATCCTGAAGAAGCCTCAAAGCTTCGTCAACCTTAGATCCAACCCTCTTACCGATTTCCTCAAATAACTTTTCAGGTAGTTTCGGACAAGGGACTTCTGCTGATGAGCTACTCAAAGTAAAACATAGCGACATTGAATTTAGACATGGTGAAAAATTTTCGAGTCAGGTAATTTGACATGAAGACAACTTCACTCACCGAATAAAGAAGCGAGAAGCACTCGACCAAACAAACTGAGCAAGCATGACCGAAACCAGGGCAATGAAGAGGATGGTCAAGAAATGGTAGTAAAGCCATTCGAAAAGCACCCAGATGGCAGTCGCAGTGGCTAAGAAGCTGCCAGAGATTTTCTTGTTCCTCCATAGCAGCTCATCAGCAGCAGCAGTTTGGTTTGGAATGTTCTCCGCCATGATGTTGTTCAAATTATTCTCTGGCATCACTCCTATCCGCAAACAGAAAAGACCTGTGCGGATTCATGGAATGAGTTTTTTTAGAGTTTTGGTTTAACACGTTTTGAAGCTGTTTCCAGCAAAGACTTGACCCCTTTTATTCCTTAAAACATCTGGCAGAGGACAACGCAGATTTTAGCACCAAACAGAAACAACGCAGCAGAGAAATTATTAAAAAAGAGAGTAGAGAGCACGAACCAAGAGGACAAGGGGTTCGACTTTTTGCCAGAAAAGGAATCAGGCGTTCAGTGAGGCAGGCCTAGATATGGATGACGATAACAAAGTGCACAAAAGAGCTTAAACAATGCAAAAAGATGAGGGCAAAGATGAGAAACCTGAATTCATTTGAAACAGATTTGCGTGCTCAGGGTGAATATATTTGAAAATGACTAGGTGACCATAATGCCAAAGTCGAAACTTCCAGTTCAATGACTATACTATATTCCATTCATGCGCTGAACTACTTTTTGACTCCTGTTGGTCGGATTTTACTGTTCACGCGTTTACGCAGTGAGACCGTGGGAAAGAGAGACCAAATTCACCGCGTGATGATCGCATTCATATTCATCTATCAATGGAATGAGACCTCGAAGTTATCTGGATGACCGATCATTTTGAGACCGGTGCAGCCACCAATTTTTTAGCACATTCATGTTCCTCTTTTGCTTATCAGTTCACCAAACTTCAGCATCGGTCATTCACTATTCTGGAGTGTACAATGGAAACTCATGCGTATGATTGGCTCATGCACTTCATGAGTCCATGACACCTTGTTGATTAAAGAAAGGTAGGGATGCATTGAAGTGTATTTAATTATCCCAACAAATCCACGCTTTCTCTTCCTCTGGTTTGTTGACCTTGTCGTTTCCAAACGAATCTCACTTTGTATTTTCCCGGTAGACTTTGAGTCTTCACGTCTGGTTCTTCATTGACCATCACGACCTTGCATATGCTAGCGCCTTCCTCGAATGTCCCTAAATTTGTCCTCCTGCTTCAGTACAGAACAGATGCATGACGTGAAAGTTTTAAAACCAAAAATTGTCTTTACCTACGACGGCAAAAGTCCAGGAAGTTTTTTCCCGGTAGACTCGTAGTATTCGAAGGGTGGCTCTTCATTGACCATCACGCGCTTGCATGTACCAGCGCCCTTCTCAAATGCACCCCCGACTTACCCTGAGTAGGTTTTAAAACCAAAAAAATCCATTCAAAATTGTCCAAAAAAATTTCCATCTGATGAATATGTTTCACCTTTCATGGAAAAGAAGATCCTAATCACACTTTTAATTATAACAAAAATTTCACTATTGTTCTAGCAGTGTCAAACAATTTTGAATAGGAATATGACACAAATGGCCCTAGAAGTTTAGTCCAAAATGTGATGTGGCCCATTAATTTTTAATTTATTTAATATAATGCTCAAACTATAGCTCAACACAATGTAGTTCGTAGTTCGTAAACTTTTAATTTGTTGCGATTTGATCTTTGAACTATTAATACATGTTCAATTTAATCTCAGAAATATATAAAAATGTCTAGTATTTCTATAGTCCAAAGACTAAGTTGAACATGTATAAAAAATTCATAAACTAAATTAAACAATTTAAATTCAGGGATGACATTGCAAATTGGGCTAAGTTCAGGGATCATATTGACTAAATTTAAAATTTGAAGCAACATTACCCATTAGATCAAAGTTCATGGACTATTGTGTCATTTTCCCTTTGGAATATTGCTCATTCGGTTGAGGAATGGGTTCTTGGAGTTGGAGACTTAGGAGTTTAAAGTGGGCTATAACCCATGGGAGTGGCAACAAGCCGTGCCCAGTTTTGGGCCTACACTAGGTCAAGCCCATGGCCCTAATTGTTCAACCCAAGCCTTATTTTTTGTGGATTAGGCCTTATCCAAAGGTTGGGGCCACGTGACCATGAGCCCAACCGGCCTTTATTTAAAAAACTTATAATGCATTAGGGGGATACGCGCATCTTTATAATGTGATATTGTCGACCCAACTTTGTTTTACCAATTACTGAAACATTTGGGATGCGTGTGTACTATTTGGGTATAGAATAAGTCAACACGTGACACGTGTCATCGCCCACTTGCCTACAAATAAACTTTGTGATTGACCTGCTCAATTACGGCCACCAATTATGGGGCCCAGTTAAGGGTCGAAACAAGCAGGTGGGACCCCGAAAAGAGAAAATGAACATGATTGAATATTATTCTTCTTAGTCTAAAATGGGATAAGCAAATTTGAAAAGTAACTATATTGCGCAGGCTCCTCTGTGCTGTGTATTTTTAGTAAATGAAATTCTCCTAATTTAAGTAGTTAGAGTTTTATCATTCATGAAGGCTCCTCCTATTTTTCGTCCATAGTTAGAAGTTGCCAAGCTATGGTCACTTGTATAAAAAAGAAAGGACAAAAAGAATAAAAATAGATTGGGAAATACCAAAAGCATACCTTAGTTTTGACCTGATGGCCATCTACATGCCTCGATACATGGAGATACCATTCACATATCTCTATGTAAAATCTCACGTTAAAAAGATCAAAATGTCCTCCTCGGAAACCCATTTTAGCATCTTGCATAGGGATATGGTGGTTTGGTCTTTTAATTGGTTGAGTGTTTTTGATGGGTTTGAGAAGTTGGATTGGGGGATGGACATGTTTTGGACAAAAAATGGCATTCACATATATAGGGACATAAAAATAATTTCTTATGAATGTGCAAAATGGCTTCACAAATTATAAAAGTGATCATTGGATGAAAGGGTAAGTAAAACCGTTTGAGTTTTCTCAATAAGATAAGGACCATGCTTTTTCCACTCTCTTTTTTTTTGGCTTAGACACTCTTGTTTTGTGTTTTGATCATACTATCTATTGTATTGCGCATCACTTCTCTTACAACTTTACAAAAGTGATGATTTTTCTACTTGATTTACACTTTTTATTTTGTTTCTTCTTCTTTTTTTTCCCTTGTAGGTCTCATTTTCCTTCTTTTATCTCTTTCCATGCCTAAATCGTCTACTTTCTCTCCCATTCTGTTCCTTTTACGCCTCTCTACTACTCAAGTCATAGAGCATTGAAAAGTTGAATATCATGATGCCAACCCGTTGTCCTCCACACTTCCGTTAACACCGGCATTGGGCTTACCTTTGACCTCCCCAACGAGCCCTTTTTTCTCCTCCACACGCAGCCTAAATAATTCGTACTTTTGAAGGGTCTCTGTGGTTTTGTGAATTGATGGATCATTGCTTGAATAATTCTGCATTTGCTTTGATATGTTTCCTAAACATGTTAGGGAGATCTTTGCTCTAAGTAATGATTTAGAAGCACAAGCTGGAAAGAAAACAGAAAGCGAAAATTGTCAGAGAAGCTCTTTCAATAGTACTATCAATGGAGGAGTCATCATTCATCGACTCTGGCTTTTTGTCTTACGATGAATCGGAGGGAGAGAGAAGAGATGGCTCGATCATCCACGGAGGACCACCTGATATCAATCTTTCTTTGTCATCAAGGCCTAGTCCACCTCCTTTGATTTGGAACGACCCCTGTGATGTCTCAACACGACATGGAAAACATCTACATGTGGATTTTCAAGGAAAGACCTGCAAATGCTGTCGGCTAGATGCAGCTAAGACGTTACATGAACGGCCATAGTCGGCAAGGAGAGCGTCTATATTTCCCTGTAGTGTGGATAGGGGTTTTGTGCGTTCTCACAAGATGAAGAGGAAGCACTACCATGGCCTCTCCAATCCCCATTGCGTTCATGGGATTGAGCAGCGAGCCCAATATCAGTGCCAGAGAAAGTGTGGAGGATGATGGGGTTGGCATCAAAAATTTTCAACTTCTCTATGTCATGTGACTAGAGTAGGGAAAAAAAAAAGAATGAGAGAGAAAATAAAGAGTGCGTGGAAGGAAAGAAGAAGAAGAAGGAAATTGGAACCCCTAATATTAGAAAAGAAACAAAATAAAAAGAGTAGACCATATAAAAAAAGGATCACTTTTGTAGAATTATAAAAGAGATCACTTTTGTAGAGTTATAAAAGAAACGGTAAGCCATTCAATAGATAATATGGTCAAAACACAAAAAAATGGAATGAGTAAACAAAATGAGGAATTGAAAAAGCATGGCCAATAAAAAAAATGGACCATTTTTGTAAAGTTGTAAGAGAAGTGGTAGACCATACAAAAGATAATATGGTCAAAACACACACACAAATTGAGTTTAAGTCAAATGAGAATCGGCAAGAGCACGACTCTAAGATAAAACTCGTGCATATTGACAAGTTGCTTTCACTAGACTGGAAGGTGGGAAATAGTTAAAACAATCATGGGTTCAAAATGACCCAATATGAAGCTGCAGATAATTAACTTTCCTATGCCTAGTGCATGTGGATCGTGTCCATGGACTCTCTGCATAATAAGAAGTATGTTTTGATTAAGCAAAAATGCTCTGAGTAACTTATTTCAATGACTTAAGTACATAAGAAGTCATATTTTGATAAGCGACAGGGACACGATGCACGGTCACGACGCGAGGAACAGGACTCCATACACGGGCACGATGCAAGGCACCGGGACGCTGTTAGTGACTCGCGGAGGAGAAACCGAGCAGCACGTCATCACTAGTACAAGGGACAACCAAGCTCGCGACGTGGGGGATTAAAGCAAGGATGGTGGTGGCGTCTCAACTGGGATAGCAGTAGGCATCAGGCGTCGAGTTAGGAGGTGCCGTCACAGTTGGGGGGGCCGCTGCAACTGAGATCGTCATCGCGGCAGCAAGGAAGTAGCGTTGGCGAGGCACCGTTGGAGGGAAAAGAGCGCAGCAACTTCACTGGGGAATCTCAGAATAGCAGCGATCGCCGGCAGCGCAGCAACTCATCACGGACTCAAGCAGGGCAGGGACTGCGGCTTGGAGCTGTAGGGATTGCAGCAAGCTCGGTCCAGGAAACAACGACAGATCAGGGCTGTCGATTGAGCGGCTCGGCCAGGAGCAGCACCGCGCAGCCGAGGGAGTCTTGGCCCTGACTTGCTCCCGAGTGTTCTGAGATTTTGAGTTTCCGACAACGATTGTAAACATAGGTTAATTGGCCGGGCTTTCCAAGATAACGGGCTTTAACGTAGGGCTTTCCAATTTAATCTCTCAATGGGCTGAATTTCACTAAGTTATAGGCTCTATTAGGCCTATTAAGTCCTTTTTCTTTCTGTGTTTCGGCCATGTTGACCCCACCCCACGCTGGCCGAATTTTTCCCTCTTCTGCGAGCTCCATTTGTTTCATTTTAAGTTTAAAACCATCCAAGTCCGATTAAATGAAATATGCTCCTAATAATAATATGTTAGGCAATTTGATTATAATATTTTTGTTTAGGGGCTAAAAGATTAGTCTCAGATTTTCTTATGCAATTAACTCTAAATGATTAGCTAAAATTTATGTGTCAACAAGCATGTCATAATGGTTTCCATGAACAGACCAAGCACATTGAAATAGATTATCATTTCATTCGATATCATGTTTTTCGTGACATTGTTTGACTTGTCTCCATTTGATCCGCTGAACAAATTACTAGTGCCTTCATCAAGACATATCCACCTAGGTCTTTTGTAGATCTTTTCTCCAAATTCAAGTTGAGCTCTTCCAAATCACCTTAAGTCTGAGGAAGATATTATATACATAGATATATTTATGAGATATAAATATATTTAGGAGATTTTATGTATTTCTATTAATTGATTTTGATTGATGTTTTGCTACGTTATATAGTTATATAGTCATTTTTAAAACCTATAAATAGTTTCGTATTTTTCACTCATAAATGACTTATTATCATAATTCTCTGGTACGTAGACAACTGTTCCAAACAGGAGTACCTTCACGACCCGTATGAAGAGTTTCGGCTGACAATGGACATCAGTTCCCAAATTTGCCGAGTAAGTTGCCGGATCTCTCTCACTTTTACTCGGCAGCATTGGTTCCCATGTATCATCGTGACACAAGTACACTGATATACTGTTAGACGAAAAGTACCGAGTGAAGATAGCTTGATTTCATGCCAAAGGAACCTTCAGGTACTTGGATCTGGCACGGTTCTGGTCAAGTATATTCACCGACGAAGGTGATGTATATCGTTTGGGAAAGATCCTCGTCGAGCTTTTAACAGGACAACAGTCCAAATTCTTCATTAAGGGTGCAAGAGGCAAGTGGCAAGAGGCCTAGCGACATATTTTATCAATACGATGGAGGAAAACAGACTGCTCGATTGTTGATGCTGAAGTTTTGAAACGGGGCACCAAAGAAGAGATTATTGCTGTTGCCCGTCTTGCAAGAAGATGCCCGAATCTCTACGGAAGGAAATGGCTTACGATGAAAGAAGTTGCAAAAAGAATTGGAGGGCATGAAAATCTTCACATCCTTCCATGATCCAAGAAAAGGAAGTGGCAACACTAGCGTAGGGGGGATCGCATTGAAACCGAAACAAACGCCGGTGCAATAGATGATGTTCGACCAATCGGTACATGCATGGTGCAAATCTGAACTAGTGCTTGCTAGATGAGTAACCCTAGCCTCTTTATCTTCTTTAGGTTGTGAACTGAAGAACGTCATTTGAGGAAGTGGAAGCCATGAAACATCATTGTCTGTGCATTCTGGAATTCATGGATATCAAGAACCTAGGAGAAATCATCATTACGCTTCCAGTGAAGCTGGAATTGTTTAGAATCTGGTTTGAAATGTCATGCAGACGATGAAACGTACTTGCAGGTAGGTATACAAGGCATAGGAGTTAGAATGTGTGTGGATGGAGATTAATTATATTGGGAAAATACCACCAAAAACCCTGAACTATGCCCCTTGGGACAATTTTATCCTGAACTTTTTTTTGTACCATAAAAAACCCCAAACTATACCCATTGGGACAATTTTACCCTAAACTTTTTTTTGTACCATAAAAAACCTCAAACTATGCCACTCGGGACAATTTTACCCCGAACTTTTTCTTGTGCCACAAAAACCCCGAACTATGCCACTTGGGACACATTTACCCCAGACTTTTTAACCGAAGGGCATTTTCGTTTTTTCCTTTTTTTTTTTTTTTTTTTTTTTTTTTTTTTCTCTTCCCTCCAGCAGAGGGGAGCCGGCGACGGCCACCCTCGCCGGCGGCGACGTTCGGCCGTCGGCGAGGGCGGCCCACGCCGGGAGGGTCGGCGATCCGGCGGGGGCGACCCTCGCCCGACTCGGGCGAGGGTCGCCCGCCGATCCGACGAGGGCGACCCTCGCATGAGTCAGGCAAGGGCTGCCCCCGCCGGATCTGGTAGGGGCGGCCCTCGCCCAGTCTCCCCGGCGAGGGCCACTGTCACGCCTCGACCCTCGAGCACGCGGCAACCCCTGTTCTCTTGCGGTCATTTGATTTGCGACTCCCCAGGATCCGTCGCCGACCGTTAGTTTTATCTTTTGATTAAACGCATGCGGAAGCGAAACACAATACCCCAATCAATTACAAAAATAGGGATAGCAGGAAAACGCAACAAGAACACATCAAAAGTACTGCTTTATTCATCTACTGATTAACCCTAGGAAGTTTACAAGTACAAGCCCTTACCATGGGCATCTTCCTATCGAGCCAGTGAAACTAGCGAGTCAAGGTTAATCTACTCCTTTCAAAGACGGCCACGAGCCGTAACACGCGTCAATCCTCCATCCTACGACCCTGAAAATGTTAACCACGACGGGTTGAGATAAACTCAGCAAGTCAAAGTCCTAAGCCCCGGTTAGGAACTTCGCTCGCCTTGGGAGCAATCTAACCATGCAACCTAGTTCCGGCAAACAACACATACCACACCTCAAGCAATATTATCGACGACAGTTCAATAGCGCTTGCAAACACAAGCGACCCTACCCGGCCTTGGCACACGCAACCCGCGTAAAACTATCAATTCAATCATCACGACATTAAGAGCATACGAATAATCAGAGCATCTCACGTAACTTTCTCAGGTCTCACACCCATACACATGCTCCGATTATTACGACCCCTCCTCCTGGGCCACGGCACAACCTTATGGTTGGCGGTTCCTAGCTAAACCAGCTTCGTCCTCTTTACCTCGAGGCACGGCGACGTCAAGGGCTCACTCCCAAGACGGCATTCCCGAAGGAGCACAAGACTCGCCCACTACCGCAGTCCCGCTACTGACAGAGGCCCGGGACCCACCCCCATACCGCGATCCCACATAGAACCCCTTCCTGTCAGGCATCCGACCGAAGTCAGGCGACCCACTGGTCACGGCACAACCCCATAGGGATTGGCGGTCTTCCGGCAACGCCGGGCTCTCCTCTTAATGTGACCATGCAACACATCATCAAGCAATCCATTTATATCTTTGCTCTGTCGTGAATGAAATATCACTCATGCTCATACGACATGCCATTTCAGATAACCCACGCAATATGTCATACGATCTCACTCGACAATTTTCCAAAATTCAATTTCCAATCAACATTCAATCACACATATTCCCTAGCTCTTGGGAACAACTCAAGTCACAGTCTGTCAATCAATTCCGACAGATCAACATCACGATACTTGCACACTTTTCCAAACAATCACGTATATTTAATAATAAATAAATACGAGTCCTCAAAACGACACCAATCAACTATTTTCAACAATACTCAATTATCCAGAAATAAGTATAAAATATAATTATACTCAAAAATACTCATTTAAGCATATAATACTATAGTCGATTGTTCCGATAAAATGATTCAAGTCCCACAAAATACTTATAATTATTTTTCAATCCCATAATTAATTATCCAACCCAAATAATTTCATTTAGTAAAACCCTTATTCAATAAACCACTGTCATTTAATAAAATAGTATATAAATACTATCAACTTTGGAAAAATAGACCATAGTAATTTTCCTCCAAAATTACTCAATTAAAACCATTTCCAATAAATAATCACAATTAATTATTTTCTCCAAAAATAATTAATTTTCAGCAATGAATAGTAATAACAATATTACTATTTATAATTCGAAATTATAAATTAAATTAATTAATTAATAATTCCGAAAATAATAAATAATTATTATTATACCAAAAATAATAATAATAATATTTATTAATACTAAACATGATTAACACTAAGCAAGCTTAATCAATAATATTAAAACACTAACAATCATCATCCAAAACACTAATCGATAATTAAACTAATCAAACTACTCCTAAGCAAGATTAACCCCTAAATAAGGATTAGGAAATCGACTCACGGGTTTAGCGATTCCGACGACACGAGCGCGACGGCGGCGACGAGGGGAACGCCCGGGAACTTCCGGCGCGTCGGGACGAGGCGGCCCGAGACCGGGTCTCGGCGGCCGAGGGCGGCTGTCCACATGTCGAAGGGCTGCGAAATGGAGGAACCGGCGGCACGGGGCGGGTGGTGGGCGGCCGGCGACTCCGGACGGCGGCGGCAGCAGCTCCGGCGAGGCGGCGCGGCTCCGGCGAAGTTGGACAGAGCTGGAAAGGGAGAAAGAAGGACGGTGCAACTGGTTTCGGGGGACAGCGGTGGGGTGGCTCCGTGCGGCGGAGGGGGGCTCGAGAACTGTCCTCCGGCGGCCTGTGGCGGTGACCGGCGGCGGCGTGCAGCGGCAAGGCCGCTGGCCGCTTCTCCAGGTCACGACCAGAGGAGCCGAGAGGGAGAGAGGGCACGGCGAAGGCAGCAACTGGTTCGAAGGGGTGGCGGAGGTTGGCTGGTCGGGCGGCTGACCTCCGACGATGACTAGGACGAAGGGACGACGGCGAGGCAGCAGCTCGCTGCTCCGGCGTCAGGGTCTGGTTCGGCCCAAAACTGAGGAAGAAGAAGGATAGAGGGGGCAGCAGCAGCAGCTCGGGGTGGTCAGGCGAAGGGCGGTGGCTTGCGGCGGCGGTCCGGCGTCTGGCCGACTCGGTTCGAACCAGAACCAGAGGAGACAAGGCAGCACCGTCGGACAGAGGAGGAGAAGAGGAGGAGCGATGTGAGGCCGGGCAGGTCCGGCTCGGCTCAAGGCCGGCGGACGGCGACTCACCGGCGACCGGACGACAAGCTAGTGGGACGGCGGAGCTGCGGTGGTGATGGGTGGTGGTTGCAAGCAACGACAAGAAGCAAAAGAAAGGGCGGCGCAAAGCAAGTCGGGCGTCGACCAGCGAGAGAAGAGAAGAAGAAGAAGGAAGGAAGAAGAAGAAGTTGCTGCGGTGGAGACGTGGGGAAGCTGCCCGAAGAGAGAGAGAGAGAGAGAGAGAGAAGACCGGTCAAAGGGATAAAAAAGATAAGATAAGATTGGGGCAAGTGGGTGTCGACAAGGGGGAGGAAAACATGGAAAAAAAAAAAAGAAAAAGGGGAGGAGAGAGAAACGTGCGGATAAGAAGGGGGGGAAGAAAAAAAAAAAAGAAAAAGAAAAAGAAAAGAGAACAAGACAAATCCAAACAAGCTTATAGAAGGGGGTAATCCGGTCTTTTTACCCCCGAAGCGCGGTTCCCAAAAATCCGGTCCTAATCTCGGCCCATTAATCCAACTCGAGCAATTTTCGGGCCTATCGAAAATTCGGGATGTCACAGCCACCCTCGCCCGACTCAAGCGAGGGTTGCCCTCGCCACGGGCGAGGGTCGCCCGGGTCGGGAGCGACCCTCCCCGGCGAGGGTCGCCCCTGCCACAGGCGAGGGACACCCTCGCCGGACGCCGACACCGGCGAGGGTGGCTGTCGCCGGCGCCGGCTCCCCCTTTGCTGGTGGGGAAGAAAAAAAAATTAAAAAGAATAAGGAAAAGATGAAAATGCCCTTCAGTTAAAAAGTCTGGGGTAAATGTGTCCCAAGTGGCATAGTTCAGGGTTTTTCGTGGCACAAGAAAAAGTTGAGGGTAAAATTGTCCCAAATGGCATAATTTGGGGTTTTTATGGCACAAAAAAAAGTTTAGGGTAAAATTGTCCCAAGTGGCATAGTTTGGGGTTTTTTATGGCACAAAAAAAAGTTCAGAGTAAAATTGTCCCGAGGGGCATAGTTTGGGGTTTTTGGTGTCCTTTTCCCAATTATATTTTACAGGTATTTGGCTCGATGGGTTCACATGTCACCTTCTTCACCTAGCAATTTAATCTTAAATTTGATTGCATATTGACTGTAATTACATGATCAGACCACAAATTTGATGCAGGAGTATTATGTCAAAAGAAATATGCCATTTTTCACAGGCATAAATCTGGCCCGTTCATCTTCAACCGTGGAAACAAAAGAATACGGCAACTTCCATTAGGAAACAAGAAGCAACTTTACCAGGCCATTTTTTGAGTGCTGAATTCCTGAGCAGCGCAACATCTGCTGTATAATTTTTGAAATACATGATCCAATTGCTGATTTAGCACAGATGCATCAAAGAACACTACAGGAATGGCAGTAAATGCTCAATCCCCCCCCCAAAAAAAAAAAAAAAAACGAATGAATAAAGTAAGCAAATGGGACATAAACTTCTAATGGTGTGAATCTATTCACGCTTTTTGGCATTGAGCTTTGCCTCAGCAATCTTGCTAAAGATTCCTCTGTCCAGCTTTTGGTAGTGATTCCGAAACTGTCCAAGGAGCTGGATCGCAAAGCCATCAACTTGGTCTTCATATCGCTCATAAAGAACAGGCAAGGTATGCATGGCAACAAAACCTTCAAACCAGAAGAACAAAGATTTTCAGCTTTCAAGAGTTCAACACAACACAGCGCAGTTAGAAGTAAATCAAGTACTATGCATAGAAACAAGTATCCTTTTGTAGTTATTGCAGGGTAGTGATTCAATAAATGCTTTTTGACCTCAAAATGCAGGACAACAATCAATTCATTAAAGCAAGCTTCTTCAAGTAAACGCCATTGCATTGCTGCTACTGAATTACATCTTGTATCTGCATATGCCTACCTCTTTTGTCATTTTCATGTGACCACGATGTTAACATATAGGTTAATTGCATCAGAACCATTAAGCAATTCCCTAGAAGAGAATGTCTCATGAGTGTCATAAACCCTGGGTTGTCAAGCCTGTTTTAATCTTACAACTATATAATTCTGTCAAAGCGGAAATCAGGCTTCATGTGATCGTACCAGAACAAAAAAACTTGCACAGCAACTACTTCACATAAAGATAAGCCAATGCAACTTTCAGGTCATCAAATTGTTTAGACGTCATGATGTATTACTTACCCACGTATAAGACAGTCAGAAAATTGCACCAGCTACCTATAATAGCAGCAGCCCACAAACTGGCAACGACCTGCAAGTATTTTCACATCTGAGACTGTTAGTTTCTTTCTCCTTTTCTTCTTGCTTGTGAAAAGAGAGTAGTTAAATGCAATTTTCACGTCTGAAACACTGGACAGAGTTCGATTTTCTTGAGATATGCGGAGGTGGAAAAATCAGTATGCGTACCACAAGAAATTGCTTCAAGTCCCTGCTCAAAGCGACATCCTGAAGAAACCCCAAAGCTCTGTTAACCTCAGATCCAACCGCCATGCCAATGTTGACAAATAACTCTTCAGGTATATTCAGACGGGGGACTTCTGATGACGACCTGCTCAGAGTAAAACACAGCGACTCATTAAATTTAGACATGGTAAAAACTTATCGAATCGGGTAATCCAACACGATTGCAACTTCTCTCACCTCCTAAAGAAACCAGAAGCACTCGACCAAATGAACTGAGCAAGCATGACCAAAACCAGGGCAATGAAGAGAAGGGTCAAGAAATGGTAGTTAAGCCATTCGAAAAGCACCCAGATGGCAGTCGCACTGGCTAAGACGCTGCTGGAGATTTTTTTGTTCCTCCATAGCAGCACATCAGCAGCTGCAGATTTTTCGGTCGAGAAGATATTCATTAGTGAGTGCAGCAGTTAAATATATGCAGGGTACAAGGATCAGGAAGTTGCGAATACATTTTCCACCGCCCAAAACATTATGAATCGTCTTCTGGCGGTTTAAGAGCCTATCAAGTCGATGAGCCACGGAGTTCGGGTTCTCCTCCCGATAAAGTGCAGCAGGATTTTGCTTCGAAACGCTCTCCGCTAGTGATTCCACGATGTTGTCGAACATATTTTCCGGCATCGCTCCCGTTCGCGAACTGAAAAGACCTGAATCAGATTCATGAAGCAAGATTCTTTTAGTGATCTGCATCAACGCCTTCCGAAGCTGTCGAGAGCAAAGACTCGACGACGCCTTTCAAGTCCGAAAAACATCTAGAAGAGCACAACGCAGATTGCAGCACCAGACAGGAACTTGCGTACTGGTTCCGCAGATAAATTGGGAATGATAAAAACAGAGAAGAGAGCACGAACCAAGAGGGCAATGCGTTCGACTTTCACGACGACGAAGAACGAGATGGGCAACGATATAACACAGTGCACGAAAGCGCTCGAGCGATGCAAAAGAACGAAAGGAGAGGACGAGAAACCTGAATTCGTTGGAAGAAAATTCGCGTGCTGAGGGGTGGATATATACGAAGTTGGCTGGTAGGTGACTTCGATGGCCATCGAAAAGTCCAGCTCGGGGACTAAATTCATATTCAATTCAACGCGCTGAACTACGTTGACTCCTATTAGTGGGATCACTGTTCGAACGTTTACGTTGATGAAATCCATGAGGGAGAGGGATCAAATACGCCACGTGAATATCGCCGTCGTATGGAATGAGACTGCGTAGTTATCCGGACACCGCCGTAGCCGCCAATTCTTAGCACACGGCAAGGGACCTCGTTCCGAGGAATTATCGTGCACGGAGAGGATACGAGCATCTTTATGACGCGATATCATCAACCGATTTTTTTCTTCTTTTTCTTTTTTATAGTAATCATATGTTTATGTGTATAACAATCGTACACTTATCTATTTTGAAATTGATCTTATCACCAAGAAGCTCTCATGCTTTCGGCTCGGGAACTAATGATTGTGGGTTTCAGTCCTGCCCAAGAACGCACATTTAAGTGAATGGTTCTATATTGCCCAGCAATTGTGGTTGTGCCCTTAAATTACCAAAAAAAAAAATCCATCCAAAAAAGACGACCTTCTACTTTTAAGGCACTCTTGTGGTTTTCTTCTCTCTTATTTCCCTCAAATATCTCGGTCACTTTTCTTCTTTTTTTACATATTTTAAAATGGATCAAATGCGAAAATTTATCTCCTGTCTTTTGATTTAAATTTTTTAAATCTTTTTTATCATACGGTAATCTCTTTAAAGGAAACTTCAAATCTCGAAATATTTCTTCTCTTTCCACATGCATATATAAGATTTCTTTTGTAGTGTGTAAATCCATCGGGAACTTCTTTTCCCTATTTAAAAATCCAAATATTTCATAATAAATTTATTGGTTTCAACTTTTTTTTTACCAATTTCTGAAATATTTGGGATGCGTGTGCCCATTTTGGGTATATAATAAGTCAACACACGACACGTGTCATCGCCCATTTGCCTAGAACCGAACTTGTGATTGACCTGTTCAACTATGCGGGCCCCAATTAAGGGTTGAAAATTGGCAGCCAGACTTTCCATTTGGTGCTCAACAAGCAGGTGGGACCCCGACTGGCCCCGTTAATCTCTCCATTCCATACTAATATTTTCTTTTTATGTAAAAGTCTTTAATTTATTAATGAAATAACAGTGTATTATAAATCATAAAAATTTAAATATTAAATAATTTTAAATTATTGTGGGGCTCATTCTTCCAAGAATTTGTTATTCATAATAAATTGTTATTTTGACGGTAGTGTAAAAACTATTATGCTAGTAAAACCCTTTTTTTATTGATCAATTCCATACTTATCATAAAAGACCCAAAATCATAAAACCTCCTATTTTTGTCCAAAATTAAAATTTTCCAAGCAATAGCACTTCCTATAAAAAAAGAAAGAATAGATTGAAAGAGTTAATAGTACGAAAAATTCTCGATAAAAAAATATATATATCGCGAAAAACTCCAATCGGTATGTCTGTAACAAATTCATCCTAAACTAACATTTGAATCACCGAAAATCTCAAATTGGTACACATGTAACAAATTTACTGCAAATTGATATGAATTTCCATGTGAACTTGCCATATCAAGTGAGTTAGTATCATGTGTTACACAGCTCTGCAATTTCACCATAAAATTGGGTGGAAATTAATGGAGGTTTAATTTGTTGCAAGTAGCCTTGACCGTAGTTCAAAAGCTCGAGTTGCCATGCCGATCGCAAACTTGAGATCTATGAGGTTTAGACCATATGGCCATGGCGACCTGCTCTTCCATGGCTAAATAAGCTTTAAGCTCGAGAAGCCATAGTAGCTACGTGTTTTAGCTCGAGCTTGAGTAGCCAGTAGCCACTATTGTTAACTTTGAAGCCAATCCTGACCGTGGCGATCACAAGGTAGAAGCCCAAATGGCCCTGGCTACGAGCTTCCGAGTCAAATCTGGCATGACGGCCATAAGCTTCGAGCTTAAGAGACTATGGCCCCAAGCTTCGAGCTCTAGCGGCCACGACCGTGCGCTTCAAACCATATTCAGCCATGGCAGTCACAAGCTTCAAGCTCAAACAGCCATGACTGCAAGCTTTGAATCCAAATTTGTACGGATTGTAAGAACCAAAAAGGATAACAAATAGCTTTCGAGGATTTGGTGGGGAGAGAATGACACAAAAGAGAGACAATAATTTTCAAAGGCCCTGCGTAGGCTTTTATAAAAATTCACACCACTAATACAAGCTTAACTTTTCTAGGCTAAACTCACTCTCTCTGCATATAAAACCCTAATGAACTACATATATATTTATAGGGCTTTCCAGCGCCAAGTCTACCTTTTCCTTCAAGTCAAAGTAAAGGAAATAAAAGTGGAAAGAATCAAAGTGAAAATTTTCCTCTCCTTGGATGGCTCCCGATTCTTCTAGATTTCTTCCTTGATCTTTTCTTGTTGCCAAAGTTGCGGCTAAGAAGTGTGTAGAGAGAGATCCTTCAAAATCTATTTTATTTAATTCCTAACAGCCTCCTTTAAAATTGATTTTGAAAATCAACAACACCGAGCATCATCTTCAATTTCTCGAACGGATCCGTCTTCAATGGTTTTGTCAAGATATCTGCAACCTGGTCTTCGGATCTACAGAAATCAAGTTCAATTTTACCTTCTTTAACCAGCTCACGGATATAGTGATACTTGATGTCAATGTGTTTGCTTCTGCCATGAAACACAGGATTTTTGGCTAATGCAATCGCCGACTTGTTATCACATATCACTTTAGTAGGACCTTTCTGTTCATGCATTAGCTCAGAAAGCATCCTATGAAGCCATATCGCTTGACATGCTGCTGAAGCCACTGCTATGTATTCTGCTTCAGTTGTTGAAAGTACAATAATTTGCTGTTTTTTCGAGGACCAAGAAATTACTCCCGATCCAAGAAAAACGCATATCCGGAAGTACTCTTCCGCGTTTCGCATCACCTGCCCAATCACTATCTCGTATACCCCACTAAACTGAAATTGTTAGTGTAAGAATATAAAATTCCATGATCACGAGTTCCACTAACATACCGTAGAATTCTTTTAGCTGCCTGCAAATGTGATTGGTATGGTTTCTCCATGAACCGACTAATAATTCCCACGCCATAAGTAATATCCGGCCTTGTGGAAGTCAAATATCTTAAACTGCCAACGATGCTTTTAAAATAAGTGGGATTTACCAGTTCACCATCTCCTTCTTTCTTTAGCTCCAATCGTTCTGCTACAGGAGTTCGAATTGATTTGAGCGATTCCATATTGAATTGCTTCAAAATATCATTAGCATATTTTTGCTGTGATACAAATATGCCATTATTTGTCTACTTCACTTCAAGCCCAAGAAAATAGGACATTGGTCTCAAATCTGTCATTTCGAACTGACTAGTCATGGCCTCCCTGAATTCAACAAACATATTTTCACAGTTGCTTGTAAATATCAAGTCATCAACATAAAGGCATATAATTATGAGATCACCATTAGTATTTGACTTGATATACAGTGTATGCTCATATGGGCACTTTTGAAAACCATGCTCCAATAGGTATGTGTCAATCCTCGTGTACCAAGCTCGAGGTGCTTGTTTTAGCCCATATAAAGCTTTCTTCAACCTGTACACTTGATTTTCACGCCCTTTCTTCACATAACCTTGTGGTTGCTCCACATATACTTCTTCATCAAGGAAACCATTAAGAAATGCTGATTTCACATCCATTTGATGGATCCTCCAACGGTTTTGAGCTGCTAGTGCTAACATCATTCGAATAGTATCCATTCGAGCTACTGGTGCAAATACTTCAAAATAATCAATACTTGGCTTTTGCTTGTAGCCTTTCACGACCAATCTAGCTTTGTAACGATCCACCTGATCGTCGGGTTTGTACTTTGTCTTGTACACCCACTTGACACCAATGGGCTTCTTACCAGGTGGTAAAGAAGTTAGTGCCCATGTGTCATTCTTTTCAATGGAGTGGATTTCATCATCCATTGCTTGGATCCACTTCTCATCTACTACTGCATCATCATAGGACATGGGGTCACATTTTGCAAATAAACAGAAATTTACCATTGTGTCATCAGTAATTTCATCGTTGTCACTATCATCATCTCTTGTGACCACATAATCCTTGAATCTAACTGGCGTCTGCCGCGATCGTTGCGAACGACGAATCAACGGTTCTGAACCTGTTGTTGGTGAAGAAGACGAACTTCCAGGTGAAGCTGATGAATCTTCAGTTGAAGACCTTTTTGTCTCTCCCCCAAATGGTTCATCTTCAATATAGATACTTTTCTGGTTAACCTTTTGATTCCAGTCCCAGGCTTCATCTTCAAGAAATTGAACATCCCTCGCTGATAATTACTTTTTCGTGGATTGGATTATACAGCTTATAACCCTTAGTCACCTCACCGTAGCCGATGAAAATGCACTTCTGGCTTTTGTCGTCAAACTTTTTCCTCCGTTCGTCTGGTATATGGGGATATGCTACACACCCAAATACTCGTAGGAACGAAACATCTGGCTTGTTGCCGCTCCAAGCCTCTTCTGGAGTTCTTCCAAGAACACTCCTTGTTGGACACCTGTTTAGTATAAACACAGCACAAGCAACAGCTTCTGCCCAAAATTTCTTCGGTAAATCTTTAGCCTTTAGCATACTTCTTGCCATTTCAAAAATTGTTCTATTTTTTCTTTCTGCTATACCATTTTGCTGAGGAGTATAGCTAGCAGTCAACTGATGTTTCACTCCATGATGAATTTTACAGTATTTGTCAAATTCATTAGAAGTAAATTCTCCACCTCTATTCGACCTTAACGTCTTTAAATTGAACCCACTATGTTTCTCAACATAGACTTTGAATTCTTTAAATTTGCCAAGAGCTTCGGATTTTTCTCTCAAGAAATATATCCATGTTTTTCTAGTAAAATCATCGACAAAAATTAGTGTGTACCTTTTTTGTCCGAATGATTCCACTTCAACAAGACCACAGATGTCAATATGTACCAGCTCCAAAGGTTGCTTGGCTCTTCTAGCTTTTCCAACTGGAAAAGATTCTCGATGTTGTTTTCCAACAAGACATCCTTCACATAGGCTATCTGGACTTTCGATCAAAGGCATGCCAGTCACCATCTTTTTCTGGACAAGTAATTTTAGTCCACGAAAATTTAGATGACCGAACCGAAGATGCCACAGCCACTTGTCATCTTTCGCCATTGCTTGAAAACTCAATAGAGTTTTTGTTTGAAGAGACAGAGGGAACATCCGGTTCTTCGTCATCTGCACCGTTGTGATCAACTTATTGTTTACACCTCTGATGGTGCAAACTCCATTTTCAATATTAACTTTATGGCCCTTTTCATAAAGTTGCCCAACACTTAGCAAATTCCAACAAAGTCCTGGCACAAAGTAAACATCCGCAATAGTAACATTAGTACCATTTTTTGATTTGATATCAATGTTACCTTTGCCCATCACCGGAATTTTTGATTTGTTCCCGAAGTTGACTTCACCACGAACCGTCTCATCTAACTGTGAGAATAGCTCCTTTCGACCACACATGTGATTACTGCACCCAGTATCTAGGTACCATATTTTGGCATCCATGGTACCCGAGTCATCCGTTTTGCATGCTAACACCACGTTTTCATTTGCATCAATTGCATGTACATGTTCTGATTGCTCATGCCCCATGTTTGTTCGACATTCGGATTTGTAATGTCCAAATTTGTTGCACTTAAAACACTTGACTTTTGATTTGTCATGTGTTTTATACCTTCCAGTGGAATTCAGATTTCCACCTCTACCTCGAGCACCTCCACGACCTCAGACACCATGATGGCCTCCTCGACTTGAGTGAGTGACTCGACTTTGCAATGCTTGCTCGGGATTCGAACCAATGGACTTCGATTCATCCTTTGCTCATGCGAACATAACGAACCCATCAACCGCTCCAACGTCATGGTTGATATATCTTGGCCCTCTTCGATTGCTGCAACCACGTAGTCAAATCTTTCAATCAAAGACCTCGAGATTTTTTCTACCACTCGTACATCTTGTAGTTCTTCACCATTAACCCTCAGTTGGTTAACGATGGTTTGTACTCGATCAAAGTAAGCCGAGATAGATTCAGAGTCATTCATGCGTAATGACTCAAAATCTCCTCGAAGTGTTTGGAGCCGCACCCGCCTGACACGAACATCGCCTTTGTAGGATTTTTGCAAAATATCCCACGCTGCTTTTGCGGTCTCCGCACTCGATATTTTTTCAAATATCGATTCTTCTACGGCTTGAAAGATTGCATATAGGGCTTTCTGATCTTTCTTTCGGGCCTCCACCAACAAATCTTTCTCCTCCTTCTTCAAAGCATTGAATTCTTCAGCATTGGCCACTTCGGTGTAGCCATTCTCCACCAGGTTCCACAAATCTTGGGATTTGAAGAGAACCTTCATCTGGACGGACAGTTGTTGAAATTCTTTCCGTTCAACTTTGGAAGTTGCAATTGAACGGAATTGGTGGATGCCATTGCTAGCTCTGATACCAATTGTAAGAACCAAAAAGGATAACAAATAGCTTTCGAGGATTTGGTGGGGAGAGAATGACACAAAAGAGAGACAATAATTTTCAAAGGCCTTGTGTAGGCTTTTATAAAAATTCACACCACTAATACAAGCTTAACTTTTCTAGGCTAAACTCACTCTCTCGCATATAAAACCCTAATGAACTACATATATATTTATAGGGCTTTCCAGCGCCAAGTCTACCTTTTCCTTCAAGTCAAAGTAAAGGAAATAAAAGTGGAAAGAATCAAAGTGAAAATTTTCCTCTCCTTGGATGGCTCCTGATTCTTCTAGATTTCTTCCTTGATCTTTTCTTGTTGCCAAAGTTGCGGCTAAGAAGTGTGTAGAGAGAGATCCTTCAAAATCTATTTTATTTAATTCCTAACACGGATCTGATCCCGCGAAGGATAGGAGTGCATCGAGGATGGCAAAGGAGATAGGAATAAACCCAATCCCATATTACTTAGACACAATGAGGTAACGTACTATATAAGGAGTAGAACCAGTCTTAACTACTAACAAGACATTTTTCAGGCAAAGTCCATATAAACAAAACCATGGGCTTTTGTAATTGCGAAAAAAAAAGTCATTTAAAATTAAGGAAAATAGTGGGATGTCCGAGAAAAAGAATTATAGCACAAAGCAAATGAAATTACTGTCTTCAGTAATTTGTTTATTAGGGTAATCGCGAAGAGGGAGAGAGGAGTGGAACAGATAATTAATGCGATTTTTTTAATCTAACGAAATTAGGTAACAAAAATTAAAATAAAAAATAAGGTCTTTCACCAAGGATGGGGGGAACTTCCTGATGTTGTTAAGGTTGTTTTGGAGGCACCGTGAAACTCAGGCTCGTCCATTCCGCGAGATTGTCAGTTCATGAGCTGTTGGAAACGAAACCGAAACATCTGAGCAGCTCGATATCTTCCAGAAGAGTGAATTGGAGAGGACAGCAATCCGAGCATTGTGCTCCAACTTTGAAAGAAGTTCATGCCAAGGCATCAGGTTGAATTCGATTCGCAAAGCATTCAACGTCTACTGTGGAAACAGATAATAAGAATTAGCACGGTCGAAGAGAGAGGCAGCGCGAGCGGTGCAGACCTGTCCAGAGATCCACGACTGGGCGGTGGAGGGCTTGTTCCTTCATCGTAGGTAATGGGCTTGTTCTTTCTTTCGGTCGTTTACAGGCATCAACGAGAACATTTTTGTTCCCTTCCGAACCCCAAAGATTTGCCCTAGCCGGTATATTGGTCGTATCTTGCGCCTCAAGAAATCTACGGGCTTCAAGTTCGATTCTTGAGCGGACCTGTGAAAGCAAACTTAGCCCGATGCGCGGAAGCTTGCTCAATACACACCTGACCACGCAATGCAAGAGAAAAGAGCAGCAATTCTTGTTTTCAACCGACTGTGATCAACTCTTTCAATTCGTTAATCTGTGCAGCGTATGAGGTTTTCGAGAGGATAGCATATTCCGGAGTCACGTCGAACCTGGTATTGTACTTGACGAAGAGGCTACGGAAGGAGCGGTAAAATCCGCCAACAGCGTCACCAACTGGGCGGGCATAGTGTGGATGACTCCCGTTTTAGGTGCGTACATCGGGGACATCCATCTCAGCCGGTATCAAACCCTTGTCATCGCCAGCATCGTTCCATCTCCTGATAAGATTATTTCCTCGAGTTGGCCCTCCAAAGCTTCGGCGACGTTTGAGAAACCATACAGACCATGTTAATCACACTTCCAGTATATAATACTCCAAATTGAGCTTATAAGTTCAACTGGAAGATTCAATATTAAAACATTTTGATCCTATATTCTGTGGCAACATCAGACAATGTACACAATGGAAACTTCTACAGGGGATGATCCTACTAACTCTATCTGTGAGTTTGCCTTCACTGAGTCCTCCATCATGTGTCCCCAGAGTGAAAGAAGACGACTGTAACTCGAAGGTGACGCCCTTCCAAGTCGGCTTCTTCTACTTCGCTCTGTACGTTGTCACGTTCGGCAATGGCAGGACCAAGCCCAACATCTCAAGCATGGGGGCAGATCAGTTCGATGAGTTCAAGCCCCGGGAGAAGGCCTCCTTCTTCAACTGGTGGATGTGCAGCGTCTTCACCAGCGCGCTCTTTGCCAACACGGTCATGATGTACATACAGGACAACATCGGGTGGGGCATGGGGTATGGCATCCAGATCGTGGGGCTTGGGCTCGCGCTGCTGGTGTTCCTGGGAGGCACTCCTTTCTACAGGCGCAAGAAGAAAGTGAGGAGTTCCTACGCGAGGTTGGCCCAAGTGGTAGTGGCTGCAACGAAGAAGTGGAGGGTCAGCATCCCCGACAACCCGAAGGAGGTCTACGAACTGAGCATAGACGAGTATGCGAGTTCTGGCAGGCTCAGAATTGACAGCACGCCTACTTTAAGGTTCACCATCAATGCTTAGTTTATATCAGATCGGTATCTACGGATTTATTTGTACTATAGGATAGCAATTTGCGTCTATATGGATGAATGCATGAATATGATTTCAATGTCACATTAAACATGGCCCCAGGATTGGCATGATAGGTTTCTGATGCGTTTCGACCAATCTGGAATTCAGTTTCGTTGCTGTTGGGGAACTTGCGTGATTGACAGAAACTGTTTGCACGTTTAGATGTTGGGCAATTTGCTGGTCATGACATTGATTTGAGATTTCTGGTTGTGGACTTGCAGATTTTTCGATAAGGCCACCACGAAGACCGGGCTGACCTCGTCCTGGACTTTGTGCACCGTGACCCAAGTTGAGGAGGCCAAGATCTTAAGATGGTCTCGATCTTGATTGCCATGTTCATCCCGAGCGCCATGTCTGGGCTGGTCACGACCCTATTCATCAAACAGGGCGCAACCCTGGACCGTAGCTTAGGCTGCCACTTCAAGATGCTGCCCGCGAGCCTCAAGGCCTTCATACAGGTCGTCCTGCTGATAAGCCTGGTCCTCTATGACCGCGTCTTCGTGCCTGTGATGCGTCGCTACACGAAGCACCCCGGGAGATCACGATGCTCCACAGGATAGGGATCGGGTTCTCACTCTTCATGGTGGTCATGGCCACAGGCAGCATGACCGAGCGCAGGTTGCTGAGCGTGGCGAGGGAGCACAGCACGGTTGGCGAGCACGACATCATCCCGATCTCCATCTTTGTCCTCCTCCCTCAGTTCACGCTCATGGGGGTCGCTGACGCCTTCCTTGAGGCAACGAAGCTCAAGTTCTTCTACGAGCAGGCACCTGAGGGCAAGAAGAGCCTAAGGACCTCGTACTAGACGACCGGCATGGGGATCGGGAACTTCCTCAGCAGCTTCTTCCTCCAAACGGTCTCTACCGTCACCAAGAAGAATGGCCAGCCGGGATGGATCACAAACAACTTGAACCAGTCTCACTTGGACTATTACTACACTTTGATGGCCGCCATCTGCTTTGTCAATCTGGTGTACTTCCTCCTGGTGGCCGTGAAATACGTGTACAATGTGGACGCAACCGAGTATCAGAAGGAGCTGGCCATGGCGACGGTTGGCGGCACAGTATCCCAAGACAACCGGGACTAGAACGTCTCGGGTCGGACCGTGTCGTGCTGTTTTTGGGTGGTTCTTGAAGTAGCTGGATCCCAAATGCATAGCAGTTGGAAACTCTTGTGGATCCTCCTTTTGTCGCCAGCCTATCAATCCTCGTGCTTTTTTTCTTTTCTTTTTTTTTTTTGCCAATTTTAGTATTTTAGGGAGTTTATTCTGCTAGTCACTTCACTTGCTTGCAGCTAATGCTGTAAAGCGTCAAACATCAATGTTAGGGAGCATAATCATCATTCAAATATGTAATTATTCTAATGAATTACACTTCAACGGCTTGTGATTACCTTGATTATAATCGAATGTCCGGTTAAACTTGGACTCAATCAAGATGATGCAAAAGTGAAAACAAGTAAGATTGATGGAATCTGTGTATCTTACTAAAGCTAGACGATGAATAAATATAGTGGAGACGTGCAATGTAGTCCGAGCTGTTCACAAAATAATCCATCATTCACAATACCTTGTTCAATTTTTTTTTAAAGTTAATGAATATATAATACACGACTGGTAATATTGACCTCGCAATTTTTCTTTTTGTTTCTTGTACTCAAATAATGTTCGAAGATAAGAATGAAGCAGAGTCGGGAATCAATATAGAATACGCACAACACAGGAAATAAAATATAGAGAATCTCCTATATATATTAAGTATTATGAATTATACGGAAAGTCATGACAAGTATCCTAAATATCTTTAACAGGGATTATGCGTTTTTATTTTTAAAGGAAATCAAAAGTAATCTAAAAAATATATAGATATGTACAGAGGTTATTCAAAACACCCAATGATAATATAACCTAATGTGATATGCGCGAAAAACTCGGTAAATTCGGATCAAAACAAACGGATTGGACCAAACGGAGCCGACTTATTTGTGGAAGAGTTTCTCTGTATCGTCTCAGAGTTCGAATCAATTAGCGTCGCCTTCGTCTCTCTCTGATCTGCTCTGTTTCTTGGCGTGCAACAGCAATGTGAGTTTCGGCTCACTAAACTTCATGTCGAGTTAGCGAATAATTCTTCGTAATTGGTGTTTATTTATGTGGACAGGTCGAGAATTATAGTAAAAAATTTGCCCAAGGATATGGAGAAGGATAGGCTGCGCGACCACTTCTCTCGGAAAGGCGAAATCACGGACGTCAAGCTCATGCGCACAAAGTATTTGTTGCCTTTTTATCTTTACCCGCCAGCTCTGTTTTTTTTCCCTTGAATGTTTGGTTTTATGTGTGTTTGAATGTGTGCAGGGATGGTAAGAGCAGGCAATTCGCCTTTATTGGATTTCGGACCGAAGAGGAAGCGCAGGAAGCTATTAAGTACTTCGACAGATCCTACATTGGTACTTGTCGGATTTCTTGTGAGGTTGGTTTTGTGATTCTCACTTCCTCTTCGCCATAATCGCCATAAGATATTTTCAATTCGAAGAAGTGAAATGGATGTTGCTGCTATAGTGATTGAATTATGAGGCTCTTGCCTTCTGGATTCACGGTTGGCTTGGTCGAGCTTCCGATTGTTCTTTAGGCATCAGTTTGGAGTTGAGTAGAGCTATGATAACTAGCAAAAAACAAAATTCCGTGATGACATCAGTAGTGTTTTTAGTTATTTTCCTCACGATAGCTGATGAGCACATCTACACTTATTGATGCTGTTGATGCTGTTTATTAGTAGTTTTGGTTCTCTGCATTAGACAATCTTGATAGTATGACCAAGCTTTAGTCGATCAAATACCTTTGTTGAATGCACACAGTAAACATGTGGATTCAAAATTTTTGGTTATCACTAGATTGCACGAGGAGTTGGAGATCCTAATATTCCTCGACCATGGAGTCGGCACTCAATAAAGAATAAAGATGAAGCAGCAAAGGGTTGGAAAAGAGCTTCTGGTGGCGATTTTGCCATTGTGATTCCCAGCAGAAAGGAGAAGAATCTTGAAAAGATGAGTGAGAGTGATGACCCTCGGCTTCAGGAGTATCTTCAAGTCATGCAACCGAGGACCAAGTCGAAGTTGTGGGCAAACGACGCATTAGTTGCTTCAACAGATTACCCAAATGCAAGTGTCAACGGGACACATACTCAAGCAAAGAAAAACACCGAAGAAAAATCCATAGAAGCAAAAGTTGATGACAATAGGCTGGAAGAGGCTGAAAGGCAAGGTCGTGCTGATCCCTCACCAAGTTTGGCGAATGGTAAGGATGGGACATTGGAACCTGGCCGGCTTTTTGTTCACAACTTGCCTTACGGGACAGGGTAATCTACTTGATTTTGCAATTCCTTCTTCTGCTGGGAAATATCTCTGGGAAAATATTGACTTTTCTCTGTTAGATGCCCACAACATCATAGCCTGCTTTTTCCATAACTGTATGGTGTTTGTATGAAGTGAGGAAGAGCTGGAAGAGTTTTTTAGCAAATTCGGCAAGATTAAGGAAGTCCACATCGTTGTTGATGAAACAAGAAGAAAATCAAGGGGTATTGCTTATATCCAATACGCTCTCCCAGAGTCTGCATCAAGGTATTGGATCTTTTAGAGGGCTTGTGTGTTTCATCTCTCCATTAACTTTGTTGGATTTTATAATGGTTAAATTTTCTACACATTTCTAACAAACATTTCAAGATAGTAGGTTTATTGGCCATTCTTGGGCTCCAAGATCTTGATTGCTTAAACTTATTCTTGTGTTGTAGGCTGTGAATTTATTGGACTCTAATTCTGAAATTGCTGGCTCAATTGATGACACTATCCATAGCTCTGTTAGTTTTTAGTCTCTTTGAACAGACAAGCAAGCTGATTCAACCCCTTGTTCAACTATTATTAGAGTTCAATATTTTATATATTTAGGCTCGGTTATTATAAATTGCCTAATCATGTAGGCAGCAGCTGTTGCATTAGCTTTTTCTAGGTTATCGGTTGCTGTTGTCCTTGTAAAATCAGTATAATTTTTGCCACTTGATTCATGCCTTCAAAATTTATTAGTGCAGGTCATGAAATAGACTAGATCAGATGAATTACTTTGCTTTTTGGTTTGGTTCTTGTGCAGAGCTTTTGAAAAAGTGGATTCAATTTTCCAGGGAAGACTATTGCATATTTCGCCAGCAATGCTGAAAATCGACAAAAAGCAGGAGTAAGTAGTGGTATCTAGAATTTAACTTGTGTGATGCTCCTCCAATATTTTGTCTTAAAGGAGCATATAATGTTACTTTTATGTAGTGAGAATTCCAATCAAGCTCAAAAAACTTTCAAGCAACGGCGACAAGAAAAGAGAAAGGCTTCTGAAGCAAGTGGAGATACAAAGGCATGGAATACGTTGTTCATGCGCCCTGACACGGTCTGTTCAGCTTGTAGTACTGATGCAAGATTATTCCTAATTTGTCATATCTAGTCTAGAACTTTTCTCAATATAAATATATTACCATGGAAAGAAATCTAAATCTCCAACAATTGATTAAATAAAAGTATCTTCTCAAGAAATTATGTAAGACTGTTTAGTTGACGGAGAATTTTTTGCAGCAGATTATCTTTCTTGTCATGAATGCTTTGGGCAAAATTATTGGCATGGTCATGCGTTTAATTTTAGTGAGTATGCGTTTCTCTTTTTTAGGTGTTATCCATTGCCCTCATTCATCATTTCTTCACTACCATAGGTTGTTGAAAACATTGTGAGGAAGTACGGTATAAGCAAAAGTGATTTCCTTGATCCCGAAGCTGATGATCTTGCAGTACATATTGCTTTAGGAGAGACACAAGTAATTGCTGAAACAAAGAAGGCATTGGCAAATGCTGGTGTTAATATAGCATCTTTGGAGGAGTGTGCCTCTCGGAGAACAGAGGGTTTGGAAAGGAGTAATCATGTCCTGCTAGTGAAGAACTTGCCTTATGGATGTTCTAGAGCTGAGCTGACTGAAATGTTCGGGAAATTTGGCAGTGTGGATATAATTTTGCCTCCAACAAAGACAATGGCATTGGTATGTGGTCTCAGTTAATTGGCCATGCTATATACAGCCCTTCTAGATTTTGTTTATGACCCAACTTATAACAATCAACGCGCGGTGTTCAATATTTGTTGGATTTGGAAGCATTCCACGGGATTAATAATGTCTACTGTCATCAGCCCTAACACCTGAGACGAACCTCCTTAACTGTGTTCATGGTTCGCGAGAGCTAATTTTGCTCTTCTGGGAAGCACGCATCTTGCCACTCGCAAAAGCTATTGAGGAGTGTTCAAATAAGCTCATCAGAAGTAGTTTATCTTGTCTAGATATCCTTTGGCTTTAACAATGCAACAGGAAACTTTGATAGTTTTACAGTCGGAACGCCTAAATTTCCATTATTCATTCTCTTTTCTTTGACAATGAGTGTGACAGTTCAATCTACTGACTATATTTGACTTTATTCTGGTTACATTCATCAGGCTGTTTTCCTCGGACCTTCTGAAGCTGATGCTGCTTTTAAAGGTCTAGCATACAAGCAGTACAAGTAGGCGATGTTCAATCTTTATATGCTTCACCACAACGCCTTACTGTTTTTTCTGCTCGTGACCAACTGGTTGTCTAATTGAAGAAATTCATACTGCATGATTATTATAAAAAAAAAAAAAAGAGGAAGTATCAATGATTTAGGGCGCTTGAAATGGAATGGAACAAGAGCAACTAGTCCTGCAGTGTCATGAAAACATATTTTTGCAAAGAGTACTCTTTAGTATAGCTTTTAAGATGCCATGGTAGTGAAACAGTATGTTACATTTTGACAGATGGGTGATTTTTCACATGATTACATGGCCCAACCACTGACATTGCGTGATGTTTTGATATCTTTCCGTTTAGTTGTTCTAAGAGTTCTTAATAAAAGTTAATCATGATGTAGGGATGCGCCACTATACTTAGAACGGGCTCCCAAAGATGTTCTTAATTCGACATTTGAAACCAATGGAAAGAATAGGACTGTTGGTGCACAGGATGCTAAAAGGGTGCAACTGGAACAAGTAGAAGGGCTGCGGGATGTGGATGTTGATCCTGACAGAATTGAGGTCTGCATTTCTTGCCTTTCTATCTTCTGGCTCAAGTTTATTTTGGGTTGATATACAATTTGCTGTCTTTTCCCGCATTGAGATGTACTACTGCTTTGACAGGTGTTAATATACTTTCCATCCACTCTTTTTTGAAATAATCACACAAATAATCCTTAAATTTTGGCCTCAATATACAATGTGATCCTAAATTATTAAATTATTCAATGTGATTTCTGGACTTTAATCAATATGTAATATCATCTTTGAAATTTTAATTTATCCAACATGATCCCTAAACTTTTGATATGTGTTTAATTTAGTACCCAAACTATATGAAAATGTTTAATATTGGCATTCCATTAATTCAAGTTCCAAGACAGCCTTAAAACAATTTTATGTTATTCAGTGACAACATTACATATTAGGGTAAACTCATAGATCACAGTAAATAAATTAAAGATTCGGAGACTACATTACACATTGAGTTAAAGTTTCGAAACCATTTGTTTGTTTTCCCTTTATTATGTATGTAATTGTGGGCCCATGTGTCCGAGTAAGCAATTCTGCCAGAAATTATTTCGACTTTTTTATGCAGTTCTCAAAAGCTCTCCAGTTTCACGCATGCCAGATTATCCCCTAAACAAGTTGGGGATTACTCTTGGTTTTTTTTTTTTTTTTTTGGTGGTAAACTGATGCTTTTTTTTGCCTTTGATTTTATAGTCACGGACTCTTTTTGTGAAGAATCTTAGCTTCAAAACATCTGATGAGGCTTTGAAAAGCCACTTCAGTGAAAAAATGGAGGAGGGAAGAATTCTCAAGGCCACGGTAATTTTTGAGCCACAAGAATCAACGTCGTGATTTGTTATCTACCACTAATTAATAAGATACTTTTGTTTTCTGCACAAGTAGCACATGAAAAATGGGAAGTCAATGGGTTTTGGTTTCATAGAATTTGATTCGATGGAGACAGCAGCAAATATATACCGAAATTTACAAGTAAGCCTCTTCCTTTTTCTCCTCGATAAATTTCTCTCTTGTAATTTGCTCATATTTTATTTTTGTTCTCTTCAGGGAACCATCTTAGATGGGCATGCCCTTGTCTTGCAACCTTGCCAAGTGAAAAAAGATGGACGGGTGCTAAACAAAGCAGACAAGGACAGAAGCTCGACCAAGTTGCTCGTGAAAAACGTTGCTTTTGAGGCAACCAAGAAGGATTTACAAAAGCTCTTCAGCCCATTTGGGGAGGTAATTTGCTTTTCTCCATTGTCATTTATCGACTGCATGAACTTCCATTGTATTCGTTGTGGATTAAATGAAGGTAAAACTCAATAGAGTTGTTGGTCCGAACGAAAAATGCTGTCATGTTTGTGAAGGTAATTTATGGATCTTCTCGTTAATAAGAAAATTCAACTATCATCTTGTTCAACAAGATTCAAGTTTTCATCTGGTCTTCTAAAATTTGGACCACTGCTTTTTCAAAATTATTTAATTCCTTGTCGACTTAGTCATACCACTTATTCGTTAGACAGTGCAATTTTGATTAACCAATGATGTGATTCCACAGGTTAAGGTAAGGCTGCCTAGGAAATACGGAAATCATAAAGGATTTGCATTCGTGGAATATGTTACAAAACAGGAGGCACAGAATGCTCTGCAAGCATTGATGAATAGCCATCTATATGGAAGGCATCTGGTAAGTCATCAATCTTCTACTATCCTAACTATGGTAAATTTTCGGCATGCGGTTAAACTGGAGTTATAAATGTAAAATTTTCAGGTTTTAGAGTGGGCGGAGGAAGGCGAGAGCTTGGAAGAACTACGTGCCCGAACGGCTACTCGGTTTAACAAGGAAAATGGGTATAGTACAGCCAGGTTATCGAAGAAGAGGAAGCAGCCCATGGCCGCATTAGATCAGGATAAAATGAAGTTCAAAAGAATTTCTGCAGGCTAAGTTAGAATTCTGAAGGACTTGCTTATCAAAGAATTGCTTCAAGCGATGGCCTACAAAGGGGAAGAAGATGGCGTTTATTAATTCTTTGTCTATAGTAAGATTTCTTTCTTCTTCGTTTTGGCCCTGACTTAATTGAACTATTTTGTTTATAAACATTTGAGGTGACTGGTGATAATAGACCCATGATCCCACTCATATGCGTAAATCATACTCGTATGATTTGGGAAGGGAAAAATTTCTTTGTCATTGTAAATTTTTAGAAACGTCAATGACTTTCATATGCAATGGTAAATTGCTTATTGGTTATCATGTTAGTAAGCTATCAACTCTTGTATTGAATTACCAGTTCTGTTAATAAATTATCAATTTTTTTTACCGGTACAACTCGTTAGCATATTTAAAGTTTTCTTTATATGAAATTATAGTCATTTATTGACGTTATCTGCCTAATTTGAAATTACCCCTTCTCTAATTAACTTATCCACTCCTATTGAAGTTATCAATTTTTATGGTCTAATTTAGTAAAAAAAACTCCAAACTTTAGATTCAGTCCAAAATCTATCCTAAATATTTTTTTTTTGTCTAAAAAAATCCACAATTTTCAATTGAGTCCCAAATATATGCTCATTGTCCCGGTCACCATTAATTATCTAATATAGCAATCCAAGTCACTATTAGTCATCCAACGAAGCATGTCACACTATATAAAATAAATGAAAAAAAAAAAAGATCTGAGAGAGATAAATAGAAAGAAAAAAAAAAAAAGACAGTAATAAGGAAAAAAAAAAAAACCTAAAGAGGGAGGGGCAATCATGGCTGCTCAAGCTCTAAGTTCCTGGTGGCCATGGCCAGTGGTCACTCATGCTTCTAGCTCGTAACAACTAGCTTCGGCTCGAGGTCGCCCATGACTGCTGGAGTTCCAAGCCACAAAGCTTGAGAATTTGATTTAGAAATGCTCAAGAATGTATCCCAATATTTGGAGTTCAAATTCAATTCACATTGACTGCTATTTTTCAGAATTGAGTTTAGGGAATGACTTGAATAATATACACATGTGATTTGAATAGATAGAAATTTATCTACTAACAACTGTTCAAGCAAGGTAATTTTAATTTCGAACACGGTTGGACTAAGTACTCAAACCAATTATCGCGAAAAAAGAATCGAACTTGGCGGGTTTCGATTTGCTAGTCAAGCTCCACTAGCTCGGGCAAATATGATCAATCGGTCACATCACAGGAGCGGCCCGCCGCCCGGAAAATACCTTTCCCATTTCATCTTGGGCTCTGGCTCTCCCTTACAGTCTTGCGCCAGAAAATATTGAGTAGGTGAGATATTCCACGTAGGCCGGTGCAGTTCACCACTCACAGAGAGACACGTGGCGTCCACGTCAGCAGCGGGCCCACACATGGGGCCGAACCCCTCTCTCCTCTCTCCTCTCTCCTCTCTCCTCTGTCTCCTCTGCCGAACTGTACGTCTCTTCTCTCCTCTGTCTCCTCTCTCCTCTCTGCTCTGTCCTCTCTCTCCTCTGCAAAGGGGAGAGAGAAGCCCGACCTCTGCTCCGGCGGGGGGAACCCGACGGCGGGGCATTCGGGCACTCCACGAGCCCCGCCCCTCCGCCTCCGCTCGTGGATCCAGCACGAGAAAGAGTTTTTAGACACGGGGGCTTGGTGGAGGCGGTCTTGGAGGAGAATATGGCGGTGGTGGGGGCTTAGGGGTGGAGGTGGACTCCGAGGTGGGGCTGGCGGGGGTGCTGGAGGGGGCGGTCTAGGAGGTGGTGGCAGTTTAGGAGGTGGAGGGGGTCTTGGAGGTGGGGCTGGTGGAGGTGCTGGAGCCAGAGGTGGTTTCGGTGGTGGAGTGGGTGGTGGAGGAGGACTCGGAGGAGGAGCTGGAGGAGGTGGCGGGTTTGGCGGTGGAGCTGGCGGAGGCCTAGGGGGAGGTCTTGGCGGTGGTGCGGGAGGTGGTGGAGGTCTTGGCGGTGGCGCGGGTAGCGGAGGTGGATTCAGTGCTGGTGGAGGGCTCGGCAAAGGCGGAGGTGCTGGTGGAGGATTAGGTGGAGGAGCGGGCAGCGGCATCGGCGGAGGGGGTGGCCTCGGCGGTGGTGGTGGAGCCAAAGTGCCCGCCGTCGCGTTCCTCCCCTCGCCGGAGCAGAGGTCGGGCTTCTCTCCCCCTTTGCAGAGGAGAGAGAGGACAGAGTAGAGAGGAGAGAGGAGACAGAGGAGAGAGAAGACGTACGGTTCGGCAGAGGAGAGAGAAGAAACGGGTTCGGCCCCATGTGTGGGCCCACTGCCGACGTGGACGCCACGTGTCATTTTCTGAGTGGTGAGCTGCACGCCTACGTGGAATGTCTCATCTACCCAATATTTTCTCGTCTTGCGCTCGCTCACGGGTGAAAACAGAGGTAGCAGATAACACGCAGCAGGGCCATGTCCTCCGCCACGTGCTCCTCCTGCTGCCGCCGTCCGTCGTCGTCTTCTCCGTCGATCTCCGCCGCCCCAACACCCTTCCCGTCCACCTCCAAATTCAAGCCTGTCCTCACAATCAAGCCCCATGCCACCACAACCACGATCCCCAAAATGTCCCTCGACCCTCGCGACTTTCGCAGTCCTGCCCCACAGCCTCCCTCCTCCTCCTCCCTCCTCGCCGCCCTGACCGCCCTCCTGTGGGGCCCCTCCCTCCCCCCGGGCCTCCTCGTCTCCTCCGTCCGCTCCGCCTGGACCGCAGCCTGGCGCCTCATGATGTCCCAGCTCGCCCCCTCCGACCCCTCCGGCCGCTACGCCCGCCCCGCCTCCCGCTTCCGCCTCGCCGGCCCCTCCGGCCTATCCGGCCCGAGGCGGCCCGGCGCCCTCCACCTCTACGTGGGCCTCCCCTGCCCGTGGGCCCACCGGGCGCTCGTCGTCCGGGCCCTCAAGGGCCTCGAGGAGGCCGTGCCGGTGTCGGTGGCGTCCCCGGGCGTGGACGGCTCCTGGGAGTTCCGGGACCAGCCCGACCCGGAAAGGGGCGACCTGGCACCGGGCCAGGACAGGGTCAGCGGGTGCAGGAACCTGAGGGAGGTGTACGGGCGGCGGAGGGGAGGGTACAGCGGGCGTTGCACCGTGCCGATGCTGTGGGACGTGGACCGGAGCGACGTGGCCTGCAACGAGAGCTACGACATCATCAAGGTGTTCAATTCGGGCCTGAACGGGCTGGCCCGAAACCCGGAGGTCGATCTCTTGCCGCCCGAATTGGCGGCCGAGATCGAAGAGTGGAACCGTGTGATCTATCCCGGTGTGAACAACGGAGTGTACAGGTAAAAAACCAAGTGTTGAAGCTTGTCATTCGACGTTCATTGCTAAGGTGTGTGTTTGTCATTGTTTGCCACGGCAGGTGCGGGTTCGCTCAGAGCCAGGAAGCGTACAACGTGGCGGTGGACGAGCTGTTCCGCACCCTGGACATGTTGGACGATCACTTGAGCCGGTCGCGGTACTTGTGCGGCGATAGACTGACCCTTTCGGACGTGTGTCTGTTCACGACCTTGGTCCGGTTCGATCCCGTGTACAATGTGCTCTTCAAGTGCACGAAGAAGAAGCTGGTGGAGTACCCCAACCTTCATGGCTACATGCGAGACATTTATCAGGTACTGAATTCGTCATCCCTTGTTTCAGTTTTCAGGGTGAGGCTAGCCAGGTTCTGCGGGCCTGTGCAGATTGCTGCTATCACATAATTTCCCCCTTATATTGTTTGTTCAATTGGAATTCGAGTACTTGGTCCTAAACCTCAATGGTAGGCAGAAGATATCTGGGTAAATGACATTCCGACATTAGATAGTTCGCATCAGACATTCTAATCATGTCTCATCTCCAACTTAAAAGAAGATGAAAACGGATCAGGAAACCAGCAATGTTCGTGCATAATGCGCATCACTGCCTAAGAAAAAGGCGCCTGTAATTCTCCAGAGAAGCTGGAAGAAACCATGCATTTTGCTGGCCATCGCTTAATCCCATCTTCAGATCCACCTTTCGTGCTGTATTTTATAAGTTCGTATCATCCATCAAGGGGTTTCGGCGAAATACTGCGATTACTCCAGTTTCTAAATGGAAATGTTCGATGACTGAGCAGTGTAATGTGAAGGCAGTTCTGACGCCTCTATTTTCGAAACAGGTACCGAAAGTGGGGGCGACTTGCGACTTTGACGCGATCATGGATGGTTACTACAGATTTCTTTTTCCTCTGAACCCAGGCAATATCAAGCCAGCCATGCCTTCAGCTTTTGCGCGTGATGCTTTGTTCAAGCCCCACGGTAGGGAAAGATTGTCTTCACAGAGTAGAGGGGCTTTGGTTAACTCGTAGCCCGACACCTTTCCACAGTTAATCTGCAGATAGATATGACTTGTGCACATTCTGTATTAGAAGCAATGCTCGAGCAGAGTATGTTTCACACCCTGAGGTCATTCGAATTGCTTATAGTCCGAAGAGTAGCTTTCTGAAGAAATGCGTTCCCTCCAAAAGCTAAGAGGGTTTTCTTAAGGCCCTCTCACATTGGCTTTATGAAAGAGCATTCCAGAGCATACTGACTTCCACACCATGGACACTTCGATGTCAGAACAGACGGAAGCCTTTCCAGCTCTCCTCTTCAAGCTGTTTTTTTACCGACGTCATTCTTCAGTTGATCCTCCTTCATTTTTTTTATTTTTGCAAATAGAACTAAAGATGCCGTTATGCCCGGATTCAGCAATAAGCCTTGCAGGAGTGGGGAGACTACTATTAACAATGCAACGTCATATGGAGCTTCCAGGATTAGCTAACCTCTCTATACAATTGAGGGAATCCCCTAGTACAAAAACCAAAATACATCAAGCAATTAAGGGCACTCTATCCGTATTGCCTTGTGGCACAAGACAAAACATGAGCAATGATCCTCTGCAATCCTTTGCATCCCTTCTTACCGAAAGCCTAACCCAGAAGTTAAACAGAAACAACCCAACAAAGGACCGAGCGCAGAGATGGGAGACAGTACAAGAAAGGACTATACATCCAAAAGATCATGTACATGAAAAGCTGAAAACGTGTCTGAACTTTTGCACCCCCGGACTATATCTTACAAAACTTGAGGGCATGACCCCAAAATAGAACTGCCCTCTAAACCAGCCATCCCAGTGTTAGCATATGAGCTTGTCATCTTGCTTTCTTAACTCCTGCACAACAGAAGACAATGTTTGTAACAGGACAGCCCAACAGCACGAGAAGGGTTATCCTAATGGAGCATCTTATATTTACCTATCACGAGAAACTAAAATCATAAATAAGTTACCTAGTGCCCAATAATTTGTATGACCGCACCATAAGTACCCTAAAAGCAGTGCCTATGAGAGATATAAATAAATAAATAAAGAGTAGCCTATCCCGCAACGTTGAAGAATCCAGCACAGGAAATGATACATCGCCATCTCCTTGTCTATAGAAAGGGAAAGTGAGAATGTTAAACTGAATTTCAGTCGATGGAGCTGCAAAGTCTCTTGGACATGTTTGCAAGGCTAAATCCCCTAGATAACTTTAATTTCAACAGACAGGGAACTACTTTATATAGCACCAGTATTGCCATCTATTCTAGGAAGATCAAGGAATGCTGATTCCATAGGTGCGTCTGTTTTTTATTAGATCTTCATTCTCCTGATTAGAGGGGAGAGAGAGAGAGAGAGAGAGAGAGACTGAGACTTACTGTTCGAGCGTTTTACGTTTCGACAGAACCTACTGCCACACAAACACCGGAATGCATTGAGAGAAGGATCATGGTCATCAAACTCAATACCATAATCCTACAAGGACAAGAAAGTATTAGGTGTACAAACAGTACAGCATCAGAATAATCAAATAACGCCAGTTGGACAACAAAAGCTCTAAAGAGTAGATCATAACCTCTTGAACTCACGGGCAGCAATTTACTGCAATCTTCTGTACTTTCAATAGAGAGACACGACTCTAAAATAGTTTTTGCAAAGTGCAAACTCTGGACAACAACTTGTTATGCATGTATATTTGGACAGTGTAAGCTTCAGTCTGATTGTTATATGTGGACAAGGTACAAACAAAATGGACATTCCAATTAACTTATTCCAGGTTCAATATAGAAATGTCTGAATTTCTTCATCACTCATGGACCCTTGCAATCCTATACGGAGACCAAGACAATGTATAGATGCTTGACTTTATGGATGTATAGCACAGATGATGAGGCAAATGCGTCAATGAAGTCCTCAAATAGGCATTTCAATTACCAAATCATTAGTATCTAGAGACTAAGGCGATCTTAAGATTGCTCAAAATGCTCTTGATCACTAGAGCACTCAATTCAATAACATAATCAACAGATCACGAAGGAATTATGGAACCTTCTGTCAACACTGAATGATACCAAAAGGGAAATCTTCACTTGATGTCACAAGCTGTGATAAGATGCAAATGAATTGGACTTGACAAAAGACATATGACATCACTGGGAATTTAATGATAAATCACATATCTCAAGTTGTAAAAACGAATAGAACTTAAGCAACATATCTCAAGTTGTAAATCTGAATAGAATGACATGAATCGTCTCCTATTCTCAATTCATCACAGGCTGAAGATTCTGTTTCTCAAAACACAAAGATTTAAAAATCAAAGAATGTCATATAATTATATATATCACTTGTACAACATTAAGATATGTCAGTCATCCTTCATAGTCCAGTGAAAGCACCACAAAGACTGAATACATACAAAACTGTCTATTAAAATCAAGTATAACTCAACCGACTCACCCATGTCAGCTCTTCCAAGGCCTGTATTTTTCTAGTGGTGAATAACGCAAGCTGCAAGAAGAGTTTAGACAATATATTATATTAGACCATCTCCTAGAGAATAATAGTTTCCAAAATCAAAGAAAATAAAGAAGATTTGAGACTTTTCATACACGATAGTAATGATGCTTTGGGGTCTCCACCTCAATTGGGATCTCAATTAAATTGGCATCATAACATCTAGCATAAATAAACAAGAAATTTAGAATTGACACAAATGCATGTACATTGGTCAAAATGCAGACTAAAATTTCATAAATTTACTGCGCAGCCCATCCCACCCATGCTTGGAACTTTCATGACATTTAAAACTAAGAATATGGCAGACAAGATATAAGTCCACACATAGAAGTGAATCAAAAGAATAAACAGTACACGCATTATGTGCAAGAAGAAATTATTAAATGGTTTAAGAAGATCTATGCCTTTACTAGCTCCTCTACCTGAACAAAAATCAAATTCAACAATATCTAAGGTCAACATACTATAAGTCCACCATAGTTAGCAAACCTTTTCTGTCAATCTGTTAAAATCAATCCATTGACAGATTTATGCCAATAATATGAAAATGATGCATATAAAATGGAATATAGAATTCTTAAGACATAAAACCAATTCATCATGACTAAACCAATAGGTTCCTGATGATAACAATGACACAGGAGTTCTGCTTGTGGTTTCTCTTGGACATCATTACGTTTCCTCTTTTGACAAATGGAGAAGCCTTTTCTTCTAAAGTGACACCAAGGGAGTGCCAACCTAGTAGGGTGATTGCTTTTAGTTTCTATTCGAGAGGATGAAAAGAGACTGCATAGAACAAGTGAATCCTCCATTTCATCAGACACTATGGTGATGCTCACCCGCATGTAAAGTTATGTGATAATTTTGACATCATCAGACATAACTAGTCCCTCCAAGGGACCAAAAAAATAGGTGAAAACAGGACATTTTTCCAAGGCCTCTGATGCTTACAGTTAGAATCTCACAATGAGTCCATAACGAGTTAATCCCCATCAACAGATTAGCTAGGTATTTGAGTTCTTTGACTCTAGAGTGTGAGGCAGTAAAAGATTAACATATTAGCTCAACTAGCAACTAGCCTTCCTACATCAAGAAATGGAATGTTCTCTCATATGGCTTCCCTATCAAAGACTTTACTGAAAAATGAGTTCCAGAAATGGAAAAAGTTAATTGCAATCAAGTTAAATCGAGGAGTCCAAAACCCTACAGTACCAATAGGGGAATGACCACAACTGGCTTTCAGCTGAATTTAGGAATGGGCTGCATAACTCTAAAGGATCAGAATAGGTTCAGTCTAGTCCTCTGATACCCAAAAAATTACTGGGCAGAATTTCCTTTTTCCCTTACTACCTTGAAAGCTTTCCTTTTCCACCACACATGAAGATATCTCAGAGAGGTCTTGACCAGAACTGTTGTAGTTTTCTTTTCAGCCTAGCTTGACAGCCAACTGCCATGAAGTTTGTGAAAGCTCTTTAACCCGTCATCTTCATCGAGATTTAACTTCTTCGAAGTTACAGGCAAGGAGCTTGGACATTAGATAAAAATATTTAGTGTTTTTTGGGTTATTGTCATCTCTAGGTGTCAATGACCATTTGGAAATTCTGTAACAAGTGGAACCAAATTATGCTTTGATTCAGCTTAAAGTATATGAGTACTAATCAATTCCTCTTGCTGATGGCCATGATTTAAGAGACATTTCAATGATTTAAAGAAATCAATGCTCCTTATGCATGGAAAATTTAGCTGGTTTAGTGCTTTAAATGAGCTACATCATTCTGTTCAATTAGCCATCCATTAAGTGGGTACTGAATGCCTTTTCTTGCGAGCTTGAAGAAGGAGAGAACACAAGAAATCAGAAAAAGCAGAGTCAGGGTCTGCTTTCTACAGTCACTCGGGAAACAATAGCAGTACCATGACAAGGCACATAACTCAGTTTCACCAGGTTTAACACTTGAGTTCTACAATGAATGAATAAAAAAATTCCTTTCCAGGTGCCTACAATTTTTACACTGTTTTAAGAGATAAGCTAGCAATGCCCAGTTGAAAGTTGGATTCTCAAAGCTTTAGACCAAAGGACCTATGCTAAAAAAGTGAAATTTTTGTCAGGAACTACTTTTCAGAATTAGGCCATTTAATATTGAGTAATTTCCATCTTATTGGCAGATGCAATAACAATCTAAGAGCTCAAAGACCAAATAAACATAAGAATGCTTCTTCTCAGAACAAACAAATACCTATGGTTGATAAACCTAGCAATGTTTCCATAGGTTGTTGAATCCAGACAAAGAGCTTCATCATCCTTCACACACATGGAGCTCCAATCAGAATCAAGGAGCACCTGATAAGTACGTTTTGCAGCATTGGCCTTCTTTAAATTTCGCTCATGCATTTCCTTGGTGGTTAATATTTCACCAACGTACTCACATACATATGCACCTTTAGGCAGTTCATCCAGTGTCTGCAGACCCCATCCTTTTCCTTCGGGCGTCATAAACACCTAAGAGACAAAATCAGTCACAAAAGAGTACAGGCTTAAGTTTGAGGGTTCCCAAATATTAAGTCACTCAGTGCAATAGCAACTAGACCACTTTTAAGAATGATAACCACGACAAGGTCCAAGTATGACAGTACAGCTACAATAGGTAAAAGCTTTAAAATAACACAAAAACAATTGTTTACCTGCAAATTATGACTTATGCCCCGCTGCACCACTCGATTGCCACAATGTTTACCACAACCACACTTTCTCCAGCATTCTTTGATAAATTTTCTCTTCAGGTGGCCCTTACACGGTTCTAAAATTTCATTATCTTTTGACTTTTCTAGAGGGCATTCCCGACAGTACAAGTGGTGGCTCCTTTTAGGGTCCCGATTGACAGAAATACACTTCAACAAAAAAGCTTCCTTTACAAGACCCTTCACAGTGTATATAAACTCACCCCCATTTGCACTTGCACAAGCACAGGGTACCGGAGAAGGCAGGCAGTCACCATAACAATTTGAACAGCAATTCTCATTTCTGATCTCAGAGAGGGAGAAATTGAGAGAAGCACTAGAGAAAGCCAGGCTTTGAGGTATGTAGTGAAAGGATGGTGGACACTGATCATCGATCTTGTTAACCCATGGTATTTTTACTCTTTCTTCTCCTTTGGCTATGTCATCAACATCATGGAGAGACCTCAGATCAGTAGGAGTTGACCGACTCTTTGAGTAAACCACCAGACTACGCGAATCAGAATCTCCATGTTCTTCTGACAGCTTCCTTTGACTTCCAGCACAATCAATTGTGGTATTGTTTTTGTTCATTTTCAAGTGATCATTACTACCATCTAAAGACCCCAGCAACCTTGAAATTCGCGATGCAGCTGCCCCAATCGGTCCTTGAACATCAGGAGATCCATTGGGAGCATTATTGGGTACAAAGGAGTTTGTTTTACGGCTTCCAACATTGAGAGTGTCCTGCATAACAGATCTCTGTAAGGTATCAACTGTAGGGTCCATATTGATTGATAGTTCTCTTGATGCATCAGTAGAGTCGGTTCCTAACTCCAGAAAGCATTGGCACATATCTCTCATCAGTTTCGAGACAGAAAAACTGGGGTCAATGATTTTATGGGATTGGAGATATTTATCCTCCATCAACTTTAGAACCGCATCTATATTAGGCATATGAAAGTCTGCTCTTCCACAGGTAGAGTTGCAGCTCAAAGTAATTTTTACCTCTCCCAAGGGCGAGGAGGCAATCTCTAGGTTGGTAGGAGATTCCTCTGCCATGTTAGCAAGCTCCTGGTTGTTCCTATACTCACTTGATGATTTGCAGACAGCTGTGCCTCCTCTTCCACCAATCATCTCCTTCCCAAGTGCAGAATCTCCTTTATTGACCAGATCTACATGTATTAACCAAACAACATCAACAAACACCCCTAGACCCCAAAATTACAATCAGATATTTAATAAGACAGCCCTAACAACAATAGAATGCACACTAAGGGTCAATTCGAGAGTTTGCCCTTCCAAAAAACCAACTGAGCAGACAAGGACCAGTCTACTCAACCATCTTCTTTTTCTTCTTGACATTGATGGGGAATATAGAAACAATAGTAAATGGAGTCAGCTACTTCTGCATTATAGGCTAGTGATTTTGAAAATTTACGCTTTTGGCTTTCAAAATGGCATATTCTAAATGCTTTTGTCATATAGATCCATACTTTAGCCTGCAGACAGTTTAAGAATGTATGTTGGGCACCCCCTTGCCTCTTTGCTCAATAATTTCCTAATTGAAGTCTGAAGGGAGACTATCGTGACTAACTGGAATTAATTGGAATTTCTGGGAGGCCTGGCCACTTGACATTGTTAATAAAAGAAATCTATTTCCCTTGAACAGAGATAACCAAAAGCACCAAGTGAATGAAAAATCAGGAACAGTAGATACATAAATCTTTGTTTAGTAGTTAGTACATCCATAAATTAATTAAAAGATATCGAGCAACTAAAGTCTACTTAACCAATTAAGAAAAGGATTCTATAGTCATTGGAAATGCATAGGCATCCCCAGTGGCATGTCCTTCTGCTCAAGAGAATGAGAGAGGGAACAAAAAAAGGAGGGAGGGAACAAGGAAGAAAGAGATGGGGAGCAGGCAAAGGGTATGAAAACTCAGAGAATGTAGTTTCTGTTTTCCTCATCCTGAACAATGATCTAAGTCACCTACAAGCCCAAGTAATCATTCCCTCCCCTCACCCACAAGAAATTGACAAACTTTGGTCATTATGCAGATGAGTCAACAAAACCACAAGACCACTCAAACAAACAAATTGTTAAGTAAACATTGACCTGGAAGTATAACTGCAATAGGAGTTTCATTTAGGGGCTCATCATCATCATATCTCTCGTCCTTTGGTTCATCACATGGCCTCCCAGGTACAGAGCTTCCATCGATAAATTGAGGAGATAGAGGCCCCTTGCCTTTGTCTCTTATTTTGATAGAAGTATCGAAGGACATTGCTGAACACGTTTCACTAACTTTAGTAGTAGATAGCTGTGACAGGTTATTTCTTTCAATCACTGCCAAAGCCATGGGAGAAATGGGTTGTTTTCCCTTGTTCATGCTGTTTTGCTGGACTGAAGAAGATTGGATCTCTTGCCGCTCAACCATAGGCTGGAACGAAGTTCTGCCTAATTGAGAGTTTTGATTACTAGGAGAAGCTAAGCTGTGAGATTCTTGGTTTCTCAACCTTAATCTTTTTAATGGGCGTTCAACCTCATGCATTTGAGCTTCTTCCTCCAAGTCATCCTCCTACAAAGCCAAAAAGAGAAGAACAAAAGTTACTTTAAAGGAAAAAAAAACAAGAAGTTGCAGTTACGATAGAGTGGATCACATACATCTGCAGTACTTTTTCGCTTTTGCACCTCGACCTGCACAGCAGATCATAAACAAAGATGAGAAAAACAAGCTGGAAAGAAGAGGTGCAAAAAAGAGGGAAACATTGATGAAGTAAATATAGACCAGTTCTAAGTATACCGCACCTTGTCATCCTCCTCATCAAATATAGCATCTGCAAGAACTCTATAGTTTTCTTCCTCAATCATCTCCCAGTTCTTTTCATATAATTTCAGGAGTTTCTTCAGCACTGGCTTCACCTTGTCTTCACTGATTCCAATAGCCTTCATTGCCATAAAGGCTGCCTTTACTCTAAGGTTAGGTGCCATAACTCTCCACACTCTTGGAAGTAAAGAAGGCTTACAATTGTTGGAAGAGCCTACATTGTCTAAGCAGTGAGATACAAGCTTCAGAGAGCTCCACATATAATTTCACCAAACACACAATTTGAATCAAAAAAGATCATACCAAGAAAAAATAAATGAAAAACACTAACCTGCAGTGACCTTATGAGTGCATCAAAAGGTGCATTACTAAGAAGGACATTCAAAAGAAAAATAACCCAAAAACAACAATACTAGTGAGACCAGAGCATGCATCCAGTAAATGCTTTACAAAGCAAAAGCTGAAGAATGTGAAGACTCTGATCCCTCGAACTATCTTCCATTGCATTCTTATTCTTTCCAAATGCATCATGAGGCACAAGGAAAAAGGATCAACTAGTTTACCTATGCAAAAAGTTAACATAAAGAGGTGACAGAAGATAGGCATTACAAGACGACAAAGTGAAGCATGTTTTCAAAATATTGAATGAATCCTGATAATAATTGCAACAATGTTGACCATTTCTGTATATTCCTGTAAAAAAGGGTGCCCCCAGCACACATGGCTTATTGCTGTAAGCGGGTTGGGGAAGATTCCCGCGTGTCAATGTAAACTCTCAAAATTGCTTTTGACTTTCTGCAACACATTAAAGTTGGACATCTTCCACCCATGCCAAGTCACCAACACAAAGAACAAGCATCAAAGTTTCTACAGTAAATGCAAGGCCAAAAGGGTCAGCCAAAAGCACTTTGTCTCGCATCAGGGTTTTTACAGAAACGCAAATGCAGTACCAAAACACAGACTTTCCACCCAAAACCATTTCATGGTCTAACTTCCACCGTAGGAAACAGAGCTGCGAAAGTAAGTTCGAAAGTTCCTATAATATGACGAAATACAACCACGCAACACACATTTTCCTAAACCGATCATCTCAATACAATCTCAGCCCTCCAAATGACGGCACTCGAGACCCAGCATAAAGCTCAGAAACAGCTACACGCGAGAGCACCAGAGAACCCACATTTTCGACCAACACGTAGCCAAACCAGAGAGGGGAACAAATGATCGGCACCCACTCTCCCTAAAAGCTCGAATGTACTAAGCAATTACGGCGAAACCGAACCTCTCCAGCAGAGACAAGCCGATCCTCGAACGACGACGAAACTTTCGGGAAGGAACGACTGTCCGCCGTTCGAACCAAGCACCTCGTTTCCCCCCTCCCCAAATGCGAGCGAAAATCGAAACGGAGGAAGCCACGAGAAGGAGGGAGGCAGGGAGAGAGAGATTGGAAGGGCGAGGGCTTACCAGTTCGCGCGCAGAGGGAGGGAGCGTTGTAGGGTAACCAACGACGACAGTAGGCACACTCGTTAAAGACGACACTCTGCCATTCTTCTTCGTCTTTCTCTATATAACGCTCTCTAGACGGAGACGAAGGAATCCGTTTGGATGCAGGTTTTGTCGAACTCTAAACCTGGGGAATGGATAGGTTTGTCCCTGCTTTAAGCTCTTCTCCGATAGCCCGTCCTATACTCTGTTTGGTTGCGGGCGCAGGTTTTTCCTTGGATGACTTCAAAATGTCAGTGAACCGGACCGTCTCAAACCGTAAAATTACTAGAGGTGATTGACTCCCAGTCCGGATTGAAAGGGCTAATTCCCAATTTTGGAAACTAGGGACTAGATATTTTGTTCCTAGGACCGAGAACCAAACCGAATCATCGATTTCGATCGAGTCCAATCCGATCCAATGGAATTAACCACTTTTTTTTTCTCACTAGAAAGTGGTCATACACAACAAGAAAGCATAACAAACCTTAAAATATTGATGAAAGTGACAATGAGTAAAGAGTTATTGTATCACAACTTATGGTACCATTGAATGATATAGTATTTAGTTGATATTTTACTATTTTTTTGAAGAAATAATAAAAAAAGATATATATAGTTGATCTAGTCCAATCCGGTCCAATTTCCTCTTGGAATCAAGAACCGAACTACTCGGACACCGATTTCACTTTTGGGAACTAGGAACCAGACTGATATTCTCAAGAAACAAACCACATCGGCTAATCCGGTCCGATTTGAATAGTTTCCAATTAAGGTGGTCCATTTTGCATGCCTCTAGAAATTACATCCGAGTTTGGCTTCGAAGACCCAATCAAATCAAACCATAAAATTTCAATCCAACAAAAAAATAAATCAAACTATAATGACCTGAATTGCAATAATAAATATAGTTAAGTTTGAAATTGCACTAAGGAAAAAAAAATTAAATCACTAAAGATTTCAAACAAAGCTTTTGGAAGAAGTGCATCATAGTTTAGAAATCATGGATCAAATTGGACAAAGAAATGTGTATGCCTATAACAATAAAAGTTACAAAGCCAAACATAGTTTAATTAAATGTGAAAATGATAAAAATAATAATGATATTAACATGTACATAGACAAACATGGGCTTTTGTGTGGTTTCACATAAAAATCCTGAACCATTGACCGAAAATTAAAATTGTAAGACTTGCAAGAGAGAGAGAGAGTCGTGCGTTTCGAACAATCTTTGTCTTTTTTATGTTGATTATAGCAGAGCATCTCGTTGATCTCTCTCCTAAAGTGGGCATTAAGTTTTAAAAGACTACACCCAATGATTATAAAAGCATGGGGAGCATATAAAGAGTCTAGAAAGATTAAAATTTGTGATTTTCTACTTTATTAGGATGTCAGTTTTTATTGGGATTACTGCTAATAGTTCTAAAAATTGAAACTATGAAATGAAGATGTGATGTAATTTATAGATATTCTAAGAGCAGGGGCTACCGCGTTAATTTCTCATTCAATTGCTTGCGCTTGTTCCATGCTTTCTGCCTTGTGCGGAGCACAAACTTTGCCTAAACATGTTCTTGCTATGTACGTAGAGGAGAATTTGCAGAGCTGAACCAACATGATTCAATAGGTTTCAAAGTGAGTATTAGAATTTGTGGAGTAGGTTTCAAGTTCCTAAATTTCGGAACTCATAAGTATACTATGAGTTTCAAGGTTTTGGCATGCACCTTCTACCGGTATAAGGTATACCCGTATAATATCTTTCAATTATAACATATGTATATTTAATTATTTCTTGCTTTGTCTTTTTCTTTATAAAACTTCCCATTTACACTGTGCAAATGCCCCAGTTGATCAGCATTCTTGAAACCATCAAAACAAATCTCAACTTCATTTCACACTCCCTTTGCATCTGAAGAGCTTTGACTATGTCTACGATCATACATTTTATTTCATGCTCTCTATAAAGTAAGATAGACTTTCATTTAAATTTATAACATTAAATGATTGGCGGAAATTGATTTATTTTCTTTTACTTTTACTTTCGATATTATTATCACGTTAGGATTAAGCGGTGATGTTTTAGTTGAGCATTTTTCTCCAACAAATCCGTCCTTCCTTGTCTTTATTTTCAAATTCACATAATGTCACACAAATCAATCTCCACTGCCACGATGCTTTAACATAAATGAAAACCTACAAGCGTAGTGTATTTTTATCTCATCCCATTTTTGGAGCTTGTCTTGTAAAAATTTCGAATGACATTACAATTTGATTTACAGTGGTCTCAATCATGTGAAGTCCCATGGCCCAAATAAGAAAATTACATGAAGTACCGAGAAGGATACAATCTTTCTACATATTGTATCCTCATGAAACGAAGTAAGACAGATTTTAGGAAAAAAAAGAAATTGGACAAAGCAACATGGGATTATGAAATGAAAGATTTTACAGTGTGTTCGGATAGTCTGGTTATTCGACTTTATTCTTTGCCCTGATTTTTAGGGGAGAAAATAGCTAGGAATTTAAATACTTTGTTTGGCTTGATAAACAACATCATATACACGAGTCGTGACCATTAGTTGAAATCAACTTGAAACACTCTTCTTGCAGTTTGGCCCTCATCTGGAGCAGGAATCAAAACCTTGCTTATCATAATTTTATAAGCACTTTGCTCCTACCAATCCATTCTCTATTACTTATATGCAAAAATTAACCTCGAGCTTCAGCGGCCAAAAATCAACCTCGAGCTTTGTTTCTCTAGTGCCGATGATCTTCCATGATTTTTGCAGCATTTGGCTTCAACGCAAGGTCACACGACATCGTGAACTTGCCAAAGGGTGACGATGACAACTGCAACACTGCTCCTCCAAAAAATCATCCAAACCAATGAACTGGCCACCCTCAACAATGCTAGCAGGTATTACTCCGTCTACATCTTTGCTCACAACAACCATTGCTCTTCAGGCCGAAAAGTAGTGGTCACCATCAGTGAAACTTCTGACGGCCTGACCTCCTGTCTGAGCCGGATCCTGTCACTGTCAGCCCCAACCACTGGCACCAACACATCTCCACCCCCACCTGGAAGTGATGCTTCATCTCTCGGTGCTAAACTGCTAGTCCTGTTCATGTCAATTGCCATATAAGCTTATCATGTCAGTTCATGAAACGGGAGAATCATTATTTCCACAAGATATAGGTGGGCTACTGATAGATTGTGAGATGCTGCTACTCATAATATAGTAATGAACTCTTTAAGAGGCTTCCTCTCACAATGCCAGCATGATTCACACAGAGAAAATTGCTAAAACTTGCAATAGTTCATGAGCATTCTCGAAAAACATACATGGTTCTCTTCCAAAATTCTAAAATTCAGCTCTATTTGCAGTTCCTAAAGCATGAAGACCAAGATCATTAACAGATTTTGAAGCAGCGGGAGACAAAAACTCCCGTACTGGAAAGTCAGAAATAGAGAGCATCACTAGAATAATTCTTCACTGGCGTAGCAAGAAAATCCCAGCATTGGAATGACCAACAGTTTAACCGTGTAAATCCTGTTAGCATCAAATTCAACACAAAGAGAGTCCAGTGAGAATTTAAAACGACAATGAAACTGTGAACTCACTCTCGCAGACTTGTGCCATGTCAAATTCACACCCTATGAAATTAGCCTGAAAGAATCCAACAAATTCTGTGGTTCAATAGCACCATAATCCATCAGTATGATCTCTCTCCTTTGCCAATGTGTTTCTGTACTTTGCCTTTAGAACCTTCCTTGATAATCCACATGTTAATAATTATATTACCTTGAGCAGTCATATGAGAACAGAGAAAAAGGAGAATTACAGTTCAAATATCGCAGTGCGATGAGAAACCAATTCAAGCAAGCAGGAAAACCAAGCAAATTCACGTCATTCGTGAGTGGAGGATTTCAATTGCCCACCTTAAGAAACAAAGATGACTACAGTCGAAGGGATTTCTTAAAGAGCTGCCTAATCTTTCAATGCCTTGTCATTTTCACCGTATCAACATTGCATATAAACCGGCATGCCTGGCATTATGAGGATCAAACAGAAGATAGAAAAGTTTAACTCATTGTGTAAACAAAAAAAAAAATAATAGGTTAGACTAATCCTCGAGCAAGCATAACCACCTTCAAATACAAAATTTGCAAAAAGATTCTGAATCTAAAAATCTGGTTTTCACGAATGAAGAATCACAGTGAATGACACATGACAAATAATTTTCCAAGAAGTCACTTTTATAATGATCTAGTCATTCAACAAGGGCTGCTAGTTACGTTCCTGCCAAGATCAAGAGAAATTTCATTCCAAATAAGAAACATAAATCACTCGGTAATGTACAGAGAAGAATCACTCACAGACAATTCACCAGGACTGCCAGCTTCATTCCTGCCATCATCAAGACTAAGATTTTGCTTTCTCAAGGACATCAATCGTCTCTATATCAAATTATCACCGTAATGTGATCTCGTGAACATCCTGATGTAACAACTGCTGACAATTCTGTATAAGGAAAGCTCCAGACAATTCAGGCATTGCTTTTAGTGACTTGCATCTGGAATCTAATAATCTGGTTTACCAATAATTCCAGCCCGTCAAGGCCACCAATTTCAACAAGACTCTGCAGTTGCAGCATGAAATGCCATCAAATCCTTTTAACAAGAAAGGTCTAGTAATCTTTCGATAGATGTGCAACCAGAGATACATCTCTTACCAAAAAATCCAACCTGTCAAGGCTGTGAAGTTAAACTAGACTCTGGCAATTTGCAGCATAGAATTCTTTCAATGGACATGCATCCAGATAAACCTTTCTTAAGATCCTAAATGATCAAGGCCTCAAACTTCAACTAGATTATTGCAATTTGCAGCATGAAATTCCCTCAAATTTTTTAAATAGGAGAAGTCTGGTTATCATTCAATAGATGTGCACCTAGAGATGTTCAATCTTGCCAGTAATTCCAACCTGTAAGGACCATGAATTTCCACAAGATTCCAACAATTTGCAGCACAGAATCTTTCCAGTGTATCCAGAGATATTGAACCTTTCTAGAGATTCCAACTGGTCGAGGCCTTGAACTACAACTATATTCTTGCAGTTGGCAGCATCTAATTCTTTCAGACTCTTCAAGCTTGAAAGGTCAAGTATTGAATGGACATGCCACTGGAGATATTCAAACTTACAAGATTTGTGCAATTTGCAACAAATAATAGCCTCAAATATTTTGAACTTGAGAGGTTATCATACAATGGAAATGAATTTGGAGGTGTTCAAGTTTTCCAAGGATTTTAACCTATCAGGGTCTCAAATTTCAACTAGATCATGGCAGTTTGCAGCACAGATTTCCCTCAAACTCTCTAAACTTGACAGGTCCAACAATTGTTGAATGGACATGGACCCAGAGATTGCTAAACTTGCCAAAAACTCCAACCTGTCAACGCCATGAAATTCATTTATATTGCAATTTGCAACCCACAAAAATATTGTGAAATCGAAATGTCCAGTGATCGTGCAAAATACATTCACCCAGAAACATCCAACCTCTTGAAGGATTCTAAAACATCAAGGCCATGAATTTCAACAAGATTCTCACAGTTTGCAGCTTGGAATATTCTCAGCTTCTATAAAATTCACTGGTTCAGTGATTGTTCAATGGACGTGCACCTAGAAATATCCCACTTTACCAAGTCTTCTGATCTTTTAGGGCGTTGAATTCTAAGTAGGTTCTCGCAGTTTGCAGCACAGAATTTCTGTAAACACCTTAAAGTTGATAGGTCTATCGATTGTCTAAGGGATTTGCACCCAGAAATATCCAACTCCAGCAAAAATTCTAATCTATCAATGCCTTGAACTTCAACTAGGTTCTCACAATTCGTAGCACGAATAAACATTAGATGCTTTAAATTTGAAAGGTTCAGTGATTGTCTAAGGGACATGCATCCAGAAATATCCAAATCATTCAAGGATGTTAAGCTATCAAGGCCTTGAATTTCAACTAGATTCTTGCAGTCTGCAGCACAAAAATTCTGCAAATTCTTTAAATTTGACAAATCCAATGATTGTCTCAGTGATGTGCACTCGGAAATACTCAAATGTGTCAAAGATTCTAATCCATCAAGGCCACGAATTTCAGTAAGATTCGTGCACTCTGTAACAAATAGGAACCTGAGATTTCTCAAACTTGAAAGGCCTTGCGATCGTCCGGAGGAAGTGCACTCAGAGATATCCAAGGTCTGTGAGGATTTGGATCCATCAAGGCCTTCCGTTTCAATCAAATTCGCACGACTTCCAGAATTGATTTCCTGCAGAATCTTTGACTTTGAAAGATCTGGCGATCCTCCAAGCTGTGATACCTCTGCGCTCATTAACTTCGAAGAATCTGGGAACGCCTCATCGATGTGTAAGCCTCTCAATGACTCCAAGGGTTCGACCTCACCAAGCCTATATATCTTAGGGCACCGACGTACCTTTAAGTAGGATAGGGATTGTAAACCTTCCAGACCGGTGACTTCTGTTAGCTCCAAGCAGTTCTCGAGAATCAAGTAAGATAAGCGCTTCAAGGATGACAAATTCGTCAACGCTTTCAGTTTTCCACAATCTGTAATACAAAGACTTGATAGTCCAACGGGAAGCTCTGGGAGACATTCAAGCCAATTGCAATCAGAAAGAATGAGATCGCTTTGAGAAGGGTCAGTTGGGAAAGATGTGGCGACGGCGGACTCTGGCAGGTTATATGTAGAGTTGTTAAGCCAGAGGGCAGCTCTCGTACTTCTTGAAGCTTTTCGCAATTTTGAAAGCTGAGGAGTCGGAGAGAAGAGAGCTTAGAAATGCTTTCCGGCAAGCTCAAAATGTTCGACCCGTCTAATTGAAGCCAGTTTAGCGAAATGAGTTCGCCTATATCACGGGGCAATTCTGTTATACCAGTTCCATTAATATGCAAAAATCTCAAATTTTGCAAATTCACGATGCCTTCTGGTAATTCTACAATTGCTGTCCTCGATAAATGCAGTGTAGTCAAAGACGTGAGGGAGCCTATGGAGATTGGAAGCTGAGCAAGATTATTGCATTCTGTTAGGTCAAGGACAGACAGAGATGGTAGATGGCCTATGGAGTTGGGAATGTGGGCTAATGATTTATAATAAGAGGCATTACGAATCTTGGAATGTAATTTTTGGGCTGAACAATTTACAATAAGAGGCATTAAGAATCTTGATCCAACGCAATTAATGACACAAGAGAGCCCATGGTAATTTTTCAATCGCCGAATGCGATAGATGCAACTTTTAATTTTTCAATCGCCGAATGATAGATACAAGTTAATGACACAGCCTATGGATTTGGTAATTTTTCAATCGCCGAATGCGATAGATACAACTCAGTTAAAGACACGAGAGAGCCCATGGATTCTGGTAATTTTTCAATCACCGAATGCGATAGATTCAACTCAGTTAACGACACGAGAGAGCCCATGGATTCTGGTAATTTTTCAATCGCCGAATGTGATAGATCCAACTCAGTTAACGACACGAGAGAGCCCATGGATTCTGGTAATTTTTCAATTGCTGAATACGATAGATCCAACTTAGTTAACGACACGAGAGAGCCCATGGATTCTGGTAATTTTTCAATCGTTGAATACGATAGATTCAACTGAGTTAACGACACGAGAGAGCCCATGAATTATGGTAATTTTTCAATCGCTGAATGCGATAGATCCAACCGAATTAATGACATAAGAGAGCCCATGGATTCTGGAAGTTGAACAAGTTCTTTACAATTCTGGGCACTTAGGGTCTCCAGCTTCATCAAACAACCTTGCGAAATAGGAATTTCTTGTATATTAGTATCATCTAAACGAAGCTCCCTCAATTCTTCCATTCTACCTACCCCTACTGGTAGCTCCTCTAATTTAAGGCATCCACTAACATCCAAGGTGACAAGGGTATTTATGTCCTCAATAGAGGGATGAATCTCTTCTAAATATGAGCAATCTTCGAGAATCAAGATCTCCAAGCTTTTCAAAGTAGACAATTCGGGAATTCTTCTCAAAGATCGGCATCACATTAAGTTGAGAACTTTGAGCTTAGTTGCTGTCTGAAAGAAAAAAGGATTCATCACTATGATTGCCATCAAGACTTTTTTAAATTTTTTTTAAAAATGTCCATGCACCACTTCTCCTACTCAATTGTCTTGTTTTTCTTTTAAATATTTCTTCTAATAGAATTTGTCTACACCAATGTATAAATGTTTATTAAGCATGTCCCTTGTGAAAAGATCTTTAGAGACATACAGTGCCAACTACAATTTTAGTTATGGCTAACGTTTCAGCGAAAAAATATATTTTGTTTTTAAAAGTTAAGGCGATGTTGCTCTTCGTTGATTAGACATAAGCAAACTTTATCATAAAAAAGCATATGAAAAATTCAAATGGAAGAGCAGTGCATTCACTGGGGGCCACGTTTTCTTTCAATAGTATGAAATTAAAGAACAACGGCTAATTTAATTATGAAAAGCAATTTTCAATGTTATATGTACAAGATATAAAAAAAAAAAAGTTAGGTCCAAAAGTGATTAAATTCCATTGGAAGGACAATTTTGTTACTCTTATTACGTTAATAATTTATAAATTACAATGATTAAATATTGGGAGCAACAAGTTAAAGCAATTCATAAATGATTTCCATTTCTTTAAGACAAATATATATTTAGAATTTCAGTATGAATGTACAACACAAGTCCCTTGATCTATGACGGAGTTCTCGTTTCTTATGAAAGAATATTGGGAAAAGTACCAAAAAAATCTTAAACATATTGTATTGGTATCAAATTTCTAAACCCTTCAATTAGACTCAATTTAGTCATAAATATTTTTATATTTATACCAAATTTGTCCATCTAACCAATTTAAGTCAAAAATTGCTGATGCGACACCGTTGATACTAACTTTGACATTTTATTATAATTTTTAATGATTTTTCAATAATTCTTATTTTTTTTTTTTTCCTTTCTTTTCTTTTTATTTCCCTTCACTAAAGGCTAGCGAGGGTCACCTTCACCCCCACAGGCACGGACCAGCCTTGCTTGGGTGAGGATGAGCGCTAATGAGGCCGCTCTCCCCAGATCTAGCAAGCGAGCATTGCCAAGGTGAGGGTGAGGCCAACTGTCACCTAGGCAATGCCAACAAGGACGAACCTCACTGGCCACTAAAAAGAAAAAAAAAGAGGAAAAGATTATAAAAAAATGTTCACATTAGTGCTCATGATGGCATATAAGATGGCCAGCGTCCATGTCATTTCCGGTCTAAATTGGCTGGATGAAATAAATTGATACCAATGTGAAAAGGTTTAGGATTAAATTGGTTCAATTAAAATGTTTAGAACTAAATTATATCAATACGATCAGTTTATGACTTTTCTGATACTTTTCCCAAAAAAGATTCATATGGACATATAATAAGAATCGTCATAAAAAGGGACTTTTGAATGGGGAGATATTACCTCAAAAGCCACAAACCAAACCAATTAGATAAATAAAAATCAAGATAGGCACATAAGTTTTAGTTATATTTTTAAGAGACGTTAATTAATATAGCTAAAGAAAATTTACTCTGTCTAATGTCAAGCATGACTGGTTGTTAAAATATTAAGGGGCAAAAACCCCTATAGCCTCTTATATTTAGAGGGAAATCCTTATTTTTTTAGAAAGGATAATAAAACTTAGTGAAACAAAGGAATGAGAAGTTAGTGGGATTGGACCAACAATATGTGATTACTCACAAAAGATATGATTTCTCTACATCTTACCTTGAGCAAACCCCATCCTCCCCAATCTTTTGTAATTGCACTAAATGATAGATCGAGCACGACTAATTTCTTCGGATGAAAGTTGGTTGCTATGAAATCTGAGGGACAATTCCACCACTGAAGCCATCTTAATTGAGGAAGCAAATTCTGAAAATCTCCCATGAAATTTGTTCCATCCAATTGAAGGAACCTTAACTTGGTCAGTTCTTTAAATTGTTCATTTGTGTATGTTCTTCTCCTACCATTATTGTCAAGACAAAGGGCCTCAATCTTTCTAGTGCCCTGCAATTAGGAAACATTGTGGGCTGTAAATTTTGAATGAAGAGATGAGACTAACTGATATAAGATGAAAGATATTGATTTCAATTTGCTGTCATGCTATTATGGTGTAGGCTTCTCACTTTTAGCTTTGTGGAATGGCATATTGTTTATTTAATCTATGTAAAATCGTGAAGCTCAAGAGATTGCTCCTTGACTTTTGCTCTTCCAATTATGCCTTTTGCCTTTTGCACTTTTTGAATTTCCGACTTTTGCTCTTCCAATTATGCCTTTTGCCTTTTGCACTTTTTGAATTTCCAAAATCCGCATCCTTTGGAATTGCAATAGAAGGTCTCTCCTCATGTATCCACTAGTTCAAATACATCTACCAAATCCCTTTGTATGTAAGATAACACTATATTTACTTATATCCTTTATATGTGAAATAACATAGCTGTTGCAATCCAAATACATCTATCAAACTTGCCGTCAAAATATGTATCATAATTAAAGAAAATAGTCATAGAATTCCCCCTCTCTTTTGGGTGTACCTTGTTTGCAATTCTCCAAAAGTAGTTTGTCAAACAGCATGATTTTGTAGTTCTGGATTGAAGTTACCAAAAGAGAACGTTCTCATCACAATGCCACGAGGTAAAGATATATATTTCAATCATCAATAACCAAGAATTTGCTCCTCAATTATGTCCTAGATCTGACCCAAAAAAAAAAAAAAATTATGTCCTAGAATTTGGCAAGAACGGCAATTAATTGAAAGAGCTTTTTAGCTGGTAAAAGTGGCAAGTTTAGGAACTTAAGATTAATGACAATTTTTATATCAAACAAGAAAGAAAATTGTCTCTCATTCATTAGCTAAGACAAATAGAGAATTCTCTTACCATGTTGTTGTCAAGCACATCTACGACTTCCTCCTTATTCCACAATCTACTGCGCTCCTGAGGCTCCTTTGGATTTTCTTGATGAACTATTTCCCTTCCAAGATCTCTCAGTTGATCATGCATTAGTAGCTCGTCATACTCGTTAATTTTAATTAGGGACAAAAGACTGAGTACTTCAATCCCCCTCTCCGGATAAAAACCACAAGCATCCCACATGAGTCGGACTTTGTTTATGTGATCCAATAAAAAAACATGCAATATCCAAAAATATCTGTTGCTCCTCATAATCTAATGCATCGTAACTTATCCTTAATTTCTCCTGCACTTTCTTATCTGGCACCTTATTTAATTTCTTTAATGTATCTTTCCATACTTCTTCTCTCTTTCCACATAGGAATGAACCTATAACTTCAATTGCTAAGGGAAGCCCCCCAGTTGTCGATACAACATCATGAGAGATAACCGCATAATTGCTCGGAGGAGAATCCTTTCGAAATGCATGTCTACTAAATAAGATCATCGATTGATCAAAAGGCAACTCGTTGAGTTGATAGATGTGGCTTGCCCCAATTTCATCAAGAATGCCCTTGTTTCTAGTTGTTATGATGACTATACTTCCAGGTCCAAACCAACTACCATCTCCGGCCAAAGCAATCAAGTGAGAAATATCATCCATGTCATCAATAAGAACAAGGACTTTTTTACTTGTAAATCGAGATTTAATGACATGAATTCCTTCATCGACATTAGACACAACACAAGAAGATCCTATTATGTTGTGAATGAGTTGATTTTGTAGACCTTCGATGCCCTTGCGTGGACATGTTTCTCGAATATCTGCCACAAAGTTATGATACTCAAACTTACATGAGAGTTTGTTGTATAATACCTTTGCCAGAGTTGTCTTACCGATGCCACCCATACCATAAATTCCAATAATCGCCGTACCATTGAATTCATCATTTATCGAGTTCATAATCCATTCCACATGCTCATCAATTCCCACTAATTGTTTGGGAACAAGTAGCTGAAAAAGTCTTTTTAATTCACCCATTACTTTTTGAACAACCGTTTTAACTAGCGCTCCTTCGTGCCTGTCAAATAACAATAAAAATTTCAATATATGATAGCAATATTTATATTCCTTTTCAACTATGAGAAACTAAACAACGATTTTTGGTGGAGAGTAATGTACCCATCATTAGTTTTCTCTGATTCCCATCCTTTCAGGGAACTCACTTCTTTGAGTGCTTCCTCCCATTCCTTCACAACCATTTCATCCAAATTCTGTTTACACGCATCAATAATATCTCCCAATCTCCCTTTAAGATGTCGCACTTGCGAGGGTTCCACTTTGTAAAATATGGGTAACACTATTTGCCCTATAGTTCTCTTGCACTTCAATATCTGAGTTAGCTCGCGGAGGCACCATTTGCTAGAAGCATAGTTCTCTGAAATAATCGGGATCGAGATCTTAGACTGCATAATACTACAAAGAAGCTCCGGACCAATCTCCTCACCAACACGGAGTTCATTGTCATCTCTGAACACGTGAATTCCTGCCTCAATAAGACTCGTATAGAGATAATCGGTAAAGCCTTTGTGAGTGTCTTTCCCCCTAAAACTCAAGAACACCTCGTAATTATCTCCTCTCGGCTTTTTGGTTCCGCCTTCATAATCACCTACACATGGAGAGGTCGACAAGGAAGACGCCCCGCGCGTCAAATCTTTTGAATGAGTGGGTTCTTCTCTTTCCATCTTGAGAGAATTGGATGAGCAGAGCCTACAAAGCCAGTAAAAGAGGTTGAGGAAGACGCCCCCCATATCCGATCTCCTTGGCTCCGCGTTCATAATTACCTTCAAAGGCGTTAAAACAGATTGATGGAGCAGAGCCTCAAAACAAAGTAGAAAACAGAGTAGACAAATAAGGAATCCCAGATCTGGGAATTGCAGAATGTCTCTGGGAACTCGATCCGTGAACTCATCAGAAGAAAATGGAGCAATCGAAGGAGGAAACATAGAAGATGAGAAAAGTAAGGAGTCATGGATTATCTGAGGAAAGCTCAGACAACACAATACACCCGCCGCCGCGATCTCCACCGATTCTCAACCTTCGACGTTCAAGTACCAACACACAACACTCTATGCAGCGTGCTTGAACAGTGCCGAGCTCTTGCCTGTCCAACGATTCAAGACTCTTTATGCCATTCGAACAGCAGCAGTGAATGATGAGGGGAAAGGACGATAAGCAGCAACGCAGAAGGTGCGTGGAATGTACCAATGTGCTTCTTGACTTGACTTAGACTTGCCTTTTCTATTAAACGAAAAAAAATAAAGAAGAAAAGTAACTAGCAACACGCGGATGCTCCTGGTGCTGCTGACGCACATGAGCACGCGTAATTCCCAAGGCATTACGCCGGCATTATGTGGAAGATGCGGGGAAACTATGCAGGTGCTTCTTGACTGGACTTGCTTTTTAATATATATTAAAAATAGAAAAGAAAACTAACCAGCAATACAATATTACTTTAGAGAACTCAATTCAAAACTCATCTGAAAAAAATCAGAGCAATAAAAACAGGAAACAAAGAAGAGGAGCAAGGAAAATAGAGAAGAAATCTAACGAGCGATAAACAGACGCTCTTGACTCTAACGTACATGAGCCAACGACAAAAACATATCAATCGTTCGTCGGGTTATTTACGATTTTGTTAATAAACATCTGCAGATCATTCATGTTACCTCCAAATTGGGTACTGCTGGCGTGCAGATCTCTGAAACTCAACGTCAACGGCTCCTTTCTCCGAGAATCAAACTCCGGCGCCGTCGCTGGTGTATGCCGGGACTCAACAGGTAAGCTGATCGGGGGTTTTTATCGGGTGGTGAAGACTCGGTCAGCCTTTCAAGCTGAAAAACTAGGCTTGCTGCGAGGTCTTCAGCATGCTTTGTCTCAACCTGAACAAAAGTGGGTCGTTGAATCTGACAACCTAACTTTAGGTGAGAACTCATAAGAAGAAAATGGAGCAATCACAGCAGAAAACATAGAAGATGAGAAGAGTAAGGAGTCATGGATTACCTGAGGAGTGCTCAGACAACACAATCCACCTGCCGCCGCGATCTCCACCGATTCTCAACCTTCGACGTTGAAGTACTAACACACAACACTCTCTATGCAGCGTGCTTGAACAATGCCGAGCCCTTGCCTCTCCAACGATTCAAGACTCTTTATGGCATTCGAACCGCAGCGATGAATGATGAGGGGAAAGGACGATAAGCAGCAACGCGGAAGGTGCGTGGAATGTACCAATGTGCTTCTTGACTTGACTTAGACTTGCTTTTTCTATTGAACCAAAAAAATAAAGAAGAAAAGTAACTAGCAACACGCGGATGCTCATGGTGCTGCTGACGTACATGAGCCACCGACAAAAATAAATCGATAGTTGGATCATATGAGACTTCATTAATAAACATCTGCAGATTTCTATCATTCAAATAAGAAAACTTCGTTATTTTCAATCCACAATCGGGCTACTAGATCAATAAGTCAGATGAAAGACACCATGCAAAGTACAGATCAATCCAGTTGGAACCCTTACAAGTTTCACCACGTCATCTCAAATGTGAGAGGCTACTATATCTACTTTCTCGATGGCAGCCTTTTTTCAAAAAGAAAGATGGAGGTTACCTCCCCCAATGACTCTCCTATTCCCAATTAGATATTTTTCTTAACATGCTTATGTCCAACATATTTCGTTCTTCAAATAAGAAAAGTTTGTTATTTTTTATCTACAATCTGATTTTTTTTTTCCACATCAGTGCCTTTCAAATTATTTTTAGCCAAAATACATCCCCAATACACGGATCGACTTTTATTGAGTAGATTTGGTCGACGGCATAGATTGCTCGATAAAACCATCAAATCTAGAAGCCTATCGACACTGGTCTTGTCTGTAGCACTATGGTGGACTGGTAAACATGTTACTTCTTTTTCCTTCATCAGGTGTTGCATTTTTACAACATCATGGCACATGATATTAATTAAGTATAGGAATATCATAACGAAGAGTGAGATTGTTCAGTTATGTTAACCAAGTGCAGAAATGGTGAATAATAGACATGATAAGAAATTGAAGAATCAACAACTGCGCAAGTTCCCCATGAAATGGACGAGCGTGTGATTTCCGTTGCATTGTAGAGAAAGTGACTCGCTTTTTTTTTGACTCGCTCACCTTGATGACTAAAAAGTTAGCCTTAATTATGCCTCTTTATCAACAAAATAATAATAAATAAATAAGTGAGAGCATCCTACACGTCTTCTGGACCTTCCAAGAAATATGCTCTTTGACTGTGATAGAAATTGGAATCTAAGGGTCCGTCTACTTTGCAAAAAAAATTAAAAAACATTTTTTTAAGAACAGTCCTGTGTATCTTTTGAAAGGACGATAGGAGCATAATGCCGAAGGGGCGTGGAATCTACCGAGGTGTTTCTTGACTTGACTTAGTTTTTTCGGGCAAGGTATTATAACCTGGGGTAACAGGACCTTGATTGAAGGGCTGCAAAGAGTGTAGTGGGGTTTTCACCCACCCCTAGTGGCTCTTAATGCGATGGACTACTATATCTTGTCTATTTGGTGATAACCAAGATCAAAACTTTGATGTAGAGTCTACATTCCTTACCTTAAGGTTTCCAAATTAGTGATTATGTCTTTTTCTTTCCTTGCACCAGGAAATATGAGGGCGTCTCTAACAACAAGCTAAGTGGCCCACTTCCCGGATTTTCTCCCTTCCGACAAATGATAAAAGAAACAAGCAATATCAATCGTCGAATAATATTAGATTTTGTAAATAAAGATACGTGGGACACGCAACATCCATATTAAGGGAATTTTATTATTTTCAATCCTCAATCTGATTTTTTTTCTTTCCACATCAAGGTGGCTTTTTTTAAATTATTTTTGAATCCCGAACTAATTGATCAAGTGACTTTCGTTGACTAGACTCGGTCAACGTGATAAATTGCTTGATAAAACCATCCTAAAACAAGAGTCGATGGTAGAGATGTTGACTAGAGTGTCGAGGAGGACGTGGGAAACAAGCGACTTTGTTTTTCTTGGTCGTGCATGCAAATGCATCGCAATTTCGCTGAATGAAAACGATATTTAACTTCTAGTCTTAGCTCTCGATAAAAAGGAGGTGCTTCAATTCACTTCTAGTGTGCGTTTGTTCAGGCAAAAGAACTTCGTAACGTGGATTTCGCGACGCGTGATTTCCATTGTAGTGCTGAGAAAGTGACTTGCTTTTTTGACTCGCCCACTTAGCTAACTAAAAATTAGCCTTGGTTATGCCTCTTTATCAACAAAATGATGATGATGAAAAGTGGGAGCACCCTACACTTCTCTTGGACCTCCCATCAAATGTCCTTCTAGAGGAGTTGGAAATGGGAAATTAAGATTCCGTTTATTCCGTGAAAGGTGAAAGATCTATAAAATATTTTTTTTAAAATGTTGCGTGTATCTCTTCAATTATTTAGTCAATGAAAAATTTTATATTATCAATAATAATTTACGCCTAAACATTTTCGTCAACGATTAAAATATTTTTCATTCATTCATTTGTGTAAATGATATAAGATATCATTTTAAAAATATTTTCTAAATCATCCATTTTTCAAAAAACAAACGGAGCATAAAAGGAAACCATATATATTCATACATCTCTCTAATAAACTTGGATGAGCAATGATACAATTTTAAAGAAACCACGAAAAGGTAAGAGAGAGTAACTAATGGACCGACAAACCGACACCAACTCAAAATAGTTTGTTGTCAAATCGGGCTTATCGGTGGCAACTCAAAATTGATCGATGACAATTTGGTGGGATCCATTGGCGGAGGCTTAGGTTGAGCATGGTTTTGGAGTAAAACCGAGAACCTGAGAATCGAACGGATGGAAATCGATTCTATTTTAGGTTATAGGAGATAAAAGATGGGTTTTAGGTTCCAAAAATTATGAAACATATTCCGAATGGTAGGTTCTAGGTGGAACCGAGAACTTGAAATTGAAAGAAGTCATTCTGTTTTTCTTATTTTATGTCTTTCCTCAATTCTACAATATTCCATAATGTCTAAAATGAATATGTAATATGAAACTATTACTTTGAGCTTGACATGCGGACCTCTGGAGTGCCAAAAGTTGGCACAAAGGGACACTTAAGTGCCAAAAGTTACAAAATGTACACTTAAGTGCCAAAAGTTACAAAAGGTACACTTAAGTGCCAAAATCGGAGAAAGGGATCACTTAAGTGCCAACGGCGAAAAATTCCGGTCAAATTGCCACGTGTCCATTTTCCGACGACTTCATTTGCTGACGGAGCATTTTTTTCAAAATAAAAATCCACGTGGTATTTTTTTTTTTTTCAAAATAAAAAAATCCACGTGGCAATTTTTTTAAAAAAAAAAAATTGTCCACGTCAGATTTTTGAAAAATTAAAATCGATTTTATTATAAAAAGAAAAAAAAAAAAAAAAAGAGAGAAGGAGGAGGGGATCGGCGAGGGCTGTGCAGCCCTCGCCGCCCCCCACCTCGCCGGGAAGGGCCGGCGACAGTAGGGAGGGTCGGCCGGGTCGTCGCGACTCACCGCCGGCCGACCGGGTCGCCGCCACCGGCCGGGGCGCGACGACCCCGGCCGACCCCCCCTACCGTCGCCGGCCCTTCTCGGCGAGGTGGGGCGGCGGAGCGACGGCGGCGAGGGCTGCACAGCCCTCGCCGATCCCCTCCTCCTTTCTTTCTTTCTTTTTTTTTTTTTTTTTTTTTTTTAATAAAATCGATTTTATAATAATATATTTTAATTATTTAATATTATTTAATTAATAATTTGTAAATCCACGTCAGCCCAAAACGACGTCGTTTTGGCTGATTTTTGGCCGATTCAGTTTCCGGCGAGCCACGTAGGATTTCCGGCAGAGTTCCGGCGACTTGGCACTTAAGTGATCCAATTTTTTTTAAAAGTGGCACTTAAGTGTACCTTTTGTAACTTTTGGCACTTAAGTGTCCCTTTGTGCCAAGTTTTGGCACTTGCGCTGTACTTTCCCCCTTTGAGCTTTTATTTTCGATGATATCCATGATTACGACTTTTATTTGGTTAGTATTTCATAATCCCCATATATCTAAATTTGAGTTATGATTATTATATTGTAGCAAATAGTGGTTATTAGAGGTGATGATTCAAAGTGCAATAATTCAATTAAGAGTACATATGGAATCTTGGTAGACCTTGGAAGGTTCCAAATTCCTAAGTATGTAAAATAGGTTCTAGATTCCAAAAATTAAAAATATATTTCGACGAATTCATTCAAAGTTCAATTTAGTCGAACCGAAATTGCTCACCCTAGTGACCATAACTATTCATGCACCAAGTCAACCAAGGGCTTTGCCCCAAATTAAGCATGACACGATGATTTCATGCTGGCGCTCTCTAAGACAGAATAAGCCTAGATTGACTCGTGCCAAATTAATCATATCAAGTGAGAGCCGTTAAGCCTAGCCTAAAATCAAAATCTCTTCTTTTTCAAAAATCTAAGTTTTCATTTAGTTACAAAACCCAAGCATGCAATTACCGAATAATTAAAATAATATTACTAAAAATATTTTGTGAATTTTTATTCATATGAGATATGTACTATCTAATTTTAACGGCTCATGACTTTCACAAATTATGTTCAAAGCTGCACGCCGGGATGCTAAATATTAAAGACGGTTGGGGCTTATTTTTAGCCTACTAATTAGGTATGCTTTCAGCAAGTTCAGCTCCTTCTTAGCGACTTTGCTAGGTCATTTGAGCATGAATGTTTAATTTTTTTTCTTATCTAAGCTTTCTTTTTATTTTAATTGTTTTTTAAAGTATTTTTAATTCTTTAAATATGGATGGGCCGTTGTGGGCTTTCAGACCCCAATCGAATTTGGATCTAGCCCCGCTTGGAAGTTATTGAGAACAAAATATTTTGGATCCAAATTTTCACTATACTTGTCCCTTAGTTTTCCTTTTATGTGCTTTTTCACTCCTTTGGAACATTTATAATATTCTTTTTTTCTGCTTCAATTCTTTCTTTCTTTTGCGGGTAATAGTTTCCTGCCACTTATCAATGTCATGTTCATTGCAACTTAACTAGACGATCTTTTGTAATATGCTCGTGTTAATACCTATAATGCAAGGAATAAGAATTAGGATAGAGTTCTTCGACATGATTCAACAGTGAAAGTCTTAAGATGTCTATCCAAACCCTCTTTTGTACACAGGTCTACTTTCATTCACTCCTCAACCTGAAAGCAATAACAAGGAATCGCATGAGCACTCGTCTCGTATAGCAAACATAAAATGTATTATCTTCGTTGCTTTTTCAAGACTCTAATATTTGATCGATTTTTTTTGTGCAACGGGGGAAACTTTTTGCAATATTAGAACTTTAGGTCATTTTTGTCTTAATGTGCATGAACCAAACGTTTCGGTAATGTAGGGACGGTGCATATTTAAATAGCAAAAGGGGATTTGATCATTAAAGTTCCAAAGCAGCCAAAACAAAATCAATGAGAAAAGCATGCCTTTTATGCATGGCCAAACTCTTATAGACGAAGGAAGATTTCGCTTTAATCCAGGCTATTTAAAAATTTATAAGATTTCACCAAAAATCCTAAAATATGTTAACGCCAACAACACCAATATCCCAAATCTTCTTTTGTGCCATCAAGATTTCTGCACCATTTTGATAAATAAAAAGACCCTCTGTTTACCAAAAAATAAATTCATAAACTTTGCCTATTAATGACACAAATACTGAAAACTTTTTTTCGTGCCATCAATGTTTCAAATTTATATGAACGTGAGAAATGATTGTAGGTGAAGTTTAGAATATTTGGTGATGCGATAAAAGTTTGGAACTTTGGTGTTGGAATAGCATAATTTAGAGTTTTTCGTCGTATTTCAAATTTTGTACCTCCACGGACATAAATACATACATGAACTTCCTACCATTTTTTTATAGACCTACTTGTTATCAACCCAAAGTTTTCACCTAGAAAACCCACGACAAGCCAATTGCGGTTGCGTTGTTTATCGGCATTCATGTGTCCGAATCATGGGAAATCATTACATCGGCGCTAGGCGTTAATCTAAGATGTATCGTGCTCATGCATATACCTCTGATCATCTAAGAACTTTTCTTTTCCGAGCCTGCATCAGAAATAGAAAACTGAACCAAATCGGACAGAAACATACCATTCACGTACTCTCCGCCTCTCTTAGGCTTTGTGTAAAGTCCCAACAACACACAAAACAGACCAAGATATGCACTAACCTTCATCCCCTTTTATCAACTTTTCCCACATCGATAAAGGCCATCAGGCAAAGACTCCAATTATTGAAAAGGAGAAACGCACCACCTCGAGACTAAGCCAGCACAAAGTTCTTGTCTTTTGGTCAGCTCATTATCAGAATTTTAAGCTGAGAAAATTACCCAATCGGTATAATACGAATGATAATTAATTTTCCAACTTTCCAATTTCACTAATGTAGTTCTAAACCTTTTTCCATCATTTCAATGTAGTTCTTATGATCACATTGAGAAGTCTCCAATGTGGCATCTAGTCATTACCAACCGTCTACGCGATGTGAACAATTTTAGACAAAACGATGTCATTTTGCTAAATTTTCTTCTTTTCAGACAAATAGTACCACCATGTGGAACAAAGGTGGAGCACGACTAATCCACTTTGTAGTTGCAACATGCAACGAACGACTAATCCACTCTCTAGTCACAACATGCAATGAACGATATTATTTTTGGTCTGGTTCCTAATTCAAAGGTATAAACTGGATCGATAATATATATATACCTTATTTTTCCTTCATTTTTTGGATTGTGGTCTACACATTTATGGGAGATCGTTTGCCTATTGAGTGAAATTCAATTTAGCAATGTCCATGAAAGATACCATATGGTAATTTTGGGTTTTCCTTTTGGAAGTCATAGAATGGACTTGTTCCATTGGTCTGCTCAGAACTAGACCGATCCGGTCCTTGGTTTCTTAAAATGGGAACCGATCTGATTCCCGATTCATAGGTGGGATCAAATTGGACCGAGAATTGATCAGTCCTATCTTGGCCACTTCTTTGAATAAGGCTCTGCAATGCTTGCTGCTTTCAACAATTTTTCGCTTTACTTACTTGTTCAGGTAAGGTCCTTGTGAAATTTTTCTTTTGGTTAGCAGTCCCTACTGCTAACCAAAGTCATGTTCAGGGCAACTTGACTAGACTATTTTCAGCGAAATGCTAATGTCATTACATGCGTGAGCAATAAGTTTTTGAACTAACTTCTTTCACATGGATCAGCAATGTCAAGCTCAAGACCTTTATTTAGACCCTTGTTTCGTACATGAGCCTCCTTTGATTCACTACCCGCATCAAAAGCAGCATGGAATTTCATTGGGGGCTTGTCTCCTGCAGTGATTTGAAGTATATTATTATTATTATTATTATTATTATTATTATTATTATTATCTTTAAAGTTTGATTAATTTTTTTAATACACGGGGAGAACTTTTGGGAACATTCGAACCTTAGATTTAAGGCTTTTTTAATAGTATCAATGAACCCAACTGCTTGGTGATGGAAAGGACAATGCATAGCGGCAGGAGATTTCTAGTGAAGGAACCCCCATGATACGAATAGCAAAAATATTCTGAGCAACAACAAAAAAAAAAAAAATCAATAATGAAAAACGTGCCTTTTCCCTTTCTTTTCCAAAGGAGGGGGGAAGCCAAGAAAAATAAGGGAGGAAATTGCACTTAGGTCTAGGAGTGAGAAAAAGAACCATCCAAATCAAACCAAACTAAACTGGTTGGTTTCGGATGATTTCCAACATCACCAATTCAGTTCCTAGTTCCATGAAATTGGAATTGATGAATTTCAATCCTGTTCTTGATTTCGGGGGGTGGAACTATTCACCCAAACTCGAACGATTAATTTTTAATTTATTTTATTTCTTTAAAAAAATTTAAAAGAAAAACCTAATCTATATCCCATTTTGGACTTCATCGCTTAGGCAAATCAAGAAAATAGAGGGCTGCAAATTGAGTGAACTCGTGGACAAGGTCTCCGTGACGCGCTTGCGAGAGAGAGAGTGTTGAAATGGGAAGTGTTGAGGGTCAAAAGTGCGAATAAGAATCAGAGAGAATGATTCCTTGAGAGTGCTGAATTGCAATGCAATCACGGGAACTTTGCACTTGGCATCAAGTCAAAATGGATATACCATTAATAACCATACCAAAAAAAAAGGAACATGGGACTAGTTTCATTGGCCTATTAGGGATTGATCCGGTTCAATTTTCGGTTTCAAAAATTGAGAACCGTTTCCTATGATCTAGTTCTTGAGCGAGAACCAGACTATCCAAAGACCGATTACCCTACTTCAGTCAAACAAGATTCCCGTGTACTTGGTAGGCGTCACGGCCAAAGCCCCTGCATCCGAAACAGAGCATCGGAATCGAATCGGATCATACCATTCTTATACCCTCTCTGCCGAACACGTTAACACATTAAGATTTGCGCTAATCCCTATCCCCTCCGTCACCTTTTCCCACGTCAATAAAGGCAAGAGTCTAATGACAACTCCAATTATTAAAAAAAGGAGAGCACACACAATCCCAAATCGAGACTCAGCCCGCACAGTGTTCTTGTCTCCTGATCGATTATTCATTCATTATCAGAATTAATGAAGCAAAAGAGATCGTCTTTAAGTCATTTCGCTATCAGACCAGAGGGCTGAAGTAAATGAGAGGAAAAGCGACGACAAAGATTTATAAAAAATAAAAAAACAAACACCCCAAAGCAAGCAAAGCAAAGATACGAACGCCCCAATTCGTTCTGCTACTGGTAAGAAAGCCAGTACTACTAATTTGGAAGTAAACATCGGTACGCGCTTTACTTAGTTCCCCTGTTTTTCAATCGGAGTTGCTCTGTTTTCATCGTCGCTTAAAGGAAAAGAAGGAGAATACCCATTTCCAGAAACTCCCTAAGCAAGCTTGAGAATACACAGGAACAGAGCGCATATCAATGGCCGGACCCAAATTCTGATCGACATCATCCACCGAAGAAATGGGCTTGTTTCTGTATCGTATGACAATCCGCTTCTTCTTCTTCGCCCTCCTCCTCTGGCTCTCGTTCTCGCCCGCCGAGCCCTCTTCAGACTTCACCGACCTGGTCTTCAAGGGCTGCGCCCAGCAGAAGGTCCCCGACCCGACCGACGCTTTCGCCCAGAACCTCAAATCCTTCCTCTCCACGCTCACCTCCCAGGCCTCCCAGAAGACCTTCTACTCCACCGCCGTCGGCGATGGCGCGACGGCCGTGTCCGGGCTCTTCCAGTGCAGAGGCGACCTCACCACTGCACAGTGCGGCGACTGCGTTCGGCAAGACGCCCGACCTGGCCCGGAAGCTCTGCGGGGGCGCCGTCGCCGCCGCGAGGGTCCAGTTCAATGGGTGCTACCTGAAGTGCCGGATCAGCGGCTTCCAGGAGGCGCTGGACACGGACGTGGTGCACAAGGTCTGCGGGTCGGAGAAGGATGGCGGGTTCAGGGCGAAGAGGGAGGCGGCGTTCGGGATGGTGGAGAGCGGCGTGGTCGACGGTGGCGGGTTCTACACGGGGAGTTATGGGAATGTGTACGTGTTGGGACAGTGCGAGGAGGATGCCGTGATCGGCGGCGACTGCGAGGGGCGTGCGAGAGGGTTGGGGAAGATTCCTGCATGTCAATGTACACTCTGAAAATTGGTTTCGACTGTTTGCAACACATTAAAGCAAGCTGCTAAAAGGTACTTCGCAAAACAAATCATCGGAAGAGTGTCGCATCAAGGTTTTTACATACAGAAACGCAAATGCGTCACGAAAACACGGACTTTCCACGCAAAACCGTTTCATGCTCTAACTTCCGCCGTAGAAAACAGGAATGCAAAACTAAGTTCGAAAGTTCCTATGATACGACGAAATACAACCACGCATAACACATTTTTCAAACCCATCGTCTCAAAACAATCGTCGGCCCTCCAAACGACCGCACTCTAGACCCAGCGCAGAGCTCAGAAACAGCTACACGCAAGAGCACCAGAGAACCCACATTTTCGACCAACACGTCGCCGAACCAGAGAGGGAACAAATGATCGGCACCCACTCTCCCTGAAAGCTCAAATGCACTAAGCAATTACGGCAAAACCGAACCTCCCCAGCAAAGACAAGCCAAAACTTGAACGACGGTCCGCCGTTCGAACCAAGCACCCCGACGACGAGGGAAGCCACGAGAAGGAGGGAGGGTGAGAGCGAGATTGGAAGGGCGAGGGAGCGTAGTAGGGTAACCAACGACGACAGTAGCCGCACTTGTTCAAGACGACGCTCTGCCATTGTTCTTCGCCTTTCTCTTTATCACGACGAGTGTGTTAGAAAATATCCAGTGATTTGCAATCGCCACGTCTATTCGATGACGTCTCTCCATCCATCCATCTCATACGTGGCGATTGCGTTTATTTACTGTTAACCAATCACAATTTGACACATGCGGTGACATGGAAATAGAGAAATTAATCAAAAATCCCCAAATCTAATTGGACTTCTCTCCTCCTCCTCTTCCATCTGCAGCCACGAGCCCAACCTCCGTGCCTCCTTCCGCCATTGCCACCGCCGGAGTCGCCGGCGTTGCATCTCTCCAACTTGGTTGTCTCCTCCGCCGGGTGCCTCACTTCCAATTCTGGCAGCAGGGGCCTGGATTTGGACGGAAGAGAATCCATGGCTAAAGATGGTCTCTCCTTTCACCACTCAACACAAAATCCATGGGCCGAAAGTGTGCAGATTTGTTCGTCCCGAGACAACCAAAACAGAAAACGATTGTGTAGAACCAGCTATTTGCGCCAGATCTGGAGCGTTGGCCACGAGCGATAATGGCTCGATCACACAAGACGACAGAGGGGGTGACATGAAGGTCGGTGAAGTCCGGATCTGGAACCGTCGTCGCTCCCCGCCATGGCTCCAGATCTGGAAGTTCGGCTAGATTTGGAGTCTTGGCCGCGAGACTGAAGGGGTGGACGCGGAGATCGGCGCTTAAATCTGTGGACGAGAGGCAGTCCATGGCCGATCACTGCTCTGCATCTCCATATCTGAGGACGAGCGCTCGTGGCGAAGGCTTAGCCGCCGGGACGACGGAGAGGTCGGCCTGGACTTGACGATGGACCTTCGCTCAACAGCCAAATCTGGTTTTGCTACTCAACAACTTTGAGCCCGAGTCTTGGCTCGTTCGTGGCTGCCGGCGAAGAGCTCAACAGCTTTGCCGCGGACCATGGTGGCCACGGTGGGGCGGTAGCTCAAGGATGGCGGCGGCGCCGGCACCGGCGCCTTGGGCGTTTGAGATAACCAAGCCCAGCGGAGCGGAGGTTGAAGATGGAGGAGTAAAGGAGAAAAAAAAATTATTTTCATATCAGTATCCATGTGTCAAGATCTAATTGGATAACAGTAAATATGCGTACGCCACGTCAGCCATTGACGTGGCGCTTGCAAACCATTAAATATTACAGAGACGAAGGACCCTGTTTGGACGCAGGTTTTGTAAAACACTAAACCGGGGAATGGATATTCTTCTCCGAGCTTTAAACTCTTCTCCGATAGCCAGTCCAATTCTCAGTTTGGTTGCTGGGGTAGGTCTTTCCTTGGATGATTTCAAAATGCCGGTGAACCCGACTCTTGAACATGAAATTACGTCTGGGTTTGGCTTTGAAGACCAGACTGAATCGAACCATGAAATGTCAATACAATAGGAATAGAAATCGAACCAAATCATTTTACAAATCAAAATTGTAACGATCCAAATTGTAAATGATAAGTATAGTTAAGTTTCAAATCGCACTAAGGACAAAAAAAAAAAAAAATTGAGTTCACTAAAGATTTCAAACAAAGTCCATGGAATAAGGGCGTCGGGGTTCGAATTGGACAGAGAAATGCGTATGCTCATGACAATAAAAGGTTACAAAGGCAAACATAATTTAATAAAATATGAAAATGATAAAAATAATCAATAATAATAATATTAACATGTACATAGACAGACATGATTTGTGTGATTCGACATAAAAAAAATCTTGAACCATTTTTTGAAGATTAAATTATAAAGACTTGCCAGAGAGAGAGGTGTGTTTCCGATGGTCTTCATCCCCTTTATGTTGATCTTATCTCATCGGCCTCTCTCCCAGTGTAAATGTTTGATTTTTGGTCGAATCCTAGTGTCATGTTTATTTACAGTGTTTATTTTTCATCCGATTGTTTGTTGTTATCCTCACTATGGATGTAGAAGAGAATCCGCAAACCTGAACCAACACGATTAATTAGGTTCCAAGGTGAGTATTAGACCTTGCAAAGTAAGTTTCAAATTCCCAAATATCGAAACCAAAAGGTATACAATAATAGGTTTAAGGTTTCGGCATGCACCCTCTTCCTCATGTGAGGTATCCTATAGGTATCCTATAGAAAGGTATAAGGTGCATATATAGTATTTGTCAATTATAACATATGTGTATTTAAATACGTTATAGCTTTCTTTTTTTATTTATGAAATTTCATCATTTTAATGTGCAAATGCCTTAGTTGATCAGCATTCTCAAACCCATCAAAACAAATCTCAATTCCATTTCACACTCCCTTTGCATGCAAAGAGCCTAACTATGTCTACAATGATACATTTAATCGCATGCTCTATGGAAAGTGAGATAGATGTTCGTGTAAATTTATAACATTAAATGATTGGTGAAAATTGATTTACTTTTTTTATTCTTTTACTTCTGATGTTCTCATCATTTTAAGATTAAGTTACCTTTGTGGTCGGCGATGTTGTAAGCTAGGCATTTTTCTCCACCAAATCTGTTTTTCCTTGCCGTTATTTTCAAATTCACATAATGTCACATAAATTGATCTCCATTGCTATGATGCTTTAACATAGATGAAACTTAACAAGTGTAGCGTAATTTTCTTGACCCATTTTTTGAGATTGTCTTGTAAAAGGTTCGAATAACAATTATGATTTGATTTACGGTGGTCTCAATCGTATGAAATACCATGGCCCAAATAAGAAAATTAGGTGAAGTACCAAGAAAGATGCAATCTTCTGCATAATATATATCCTTTAACACGTAATGATCTAAGACAGATTTTAGATTTTTTTTTGGACAAAGCAACTTATAATTTTCTTAAAAATTATAAGTTGCAATCAACTTGAAACACTCTTCTGCAGTTTGGCCCTCTCTGGATTAGGAACCAAAACCTTTTCTCATCATGATTTTTAAGCACTTTGCTCCCACCAGTCCATTCTCTAGTACTCATGCGCAATCAATCTCGAGCTTCAATGGCCAAAAAAATCAATCTTGAGCTTCATTTCTTTAATGCCGATGACATTCCATCGTTTCTGCAGTGTTCAGCTTCAACACAGGGTCACATGGCGTTGCGAATGTGTCAAAGGGCGACAATGACAGCTGCAACACTGCTTCTCCGTTCGATATCCAAACCAATGGATCAACCACCCTTGACCATGCCAGCGAGTATTACTTCATCTACGTCTTGGTTGGTAACGGTGACCATTGCCCTCAGGCCAAAAAGTAGTGGCCATCATCAGTGAAACTTCCGCCAGCCCAACCTCCTGTCCAGCCAGATCCCGCCACTATCAGCCCCAACATCCAGCACCAGCACATCTCTACCCCCACCTAGAAGTGATGCCTCATCTCTCGGTGCTAAACTGCCAGTCCTGTTCATGTCAATTGCCATAAGCTTATCATGTCAATTCATGAAACATGAAGATCATAATTTCGATTAAGTTAAGGTGGACTACTGATGGATTTTGCGATGCTGCTAATTGTCATAAAGTAATGAACTCATTAAGAGGCTTCCTCTCACAATGCCAGCACGATTCATACAGATAACACTGCCTAAAATTGTGAAAGTTCATGAGTTTTCTAGAAATACGTATACGGTTCTCTTCCGAAATTCTAAAATTAAGCTTTATTTGCAGTTCCTAAAGCATGAAGACCAAGATCATTAACAGATTTTGAAGCAGCGGGAGACAAAAAATCGTGCACTGGAAAGTCAGAAGCAGAGAGCATCGCTACGACAAATTCTTCACTGGCATAACAAGAAAATCCCAACATTGGAATGACCAAAAGTTTAACCGGTGTAAATCTTGTCGGGATCAAACTCAACACAAAGACGGTCCAGCAAGAATTTAAAATGACAATGAAACTGTGAACTCACTCTTGCGGACTTGCAGCACGTCAAATTCACACCCTATGAAATTAGCCTGAAAGAACCCGATAATTTCTGGGGTTCGAGAGCGCGCCATAATCCAGCAGCATAATCTCTCCCCTTTGCCTGTGTGTTTCTGCACTTTGCCTCCAGAACCTTCCTGAATAATCCACATGTTAATAATTAAATTACCTTGAGCAGTCATAGGAGAAAATAGTTGTTGAAAGGTTTTACAGTGTGTTCAGATAGTCTAGTTATTCGACTTTATTCTTTGCCCTGATTTTTGGGGAGAAACTAGCAAGGAATTTAAATCCTTTGTTTGGCTTGATAAACAACATCATATACACGAGTCGTGACCATTAGTTGAACTCAACTTGAAACACTCTTCTTGCAGTTTGGCCATCTTTGGAGCAAGAATCACAACCTTGCTTATCATAATTTTATAAGCACTTTGCTCCTACCAGTGCATTCTCTACTACTTATGTGCACTAATTAATCTCCAGCTTCAGTGGCCAAAAATAAATGTCGAGCTTCGTTTCTCTAGTGCCGATGATCTTCCATGATTTTTGCAGCGTTTGGCTTCAACGCAAGGTCACACGACATCATGAACTTGCCAAAGGGTGACGATGACAACTGCAACACTGCTCCTCCAAAAAATCATCCTAACCAATGAACTGGCCACCCTGGACAATGCCAGCAGGTATTACTCCATCTATATCTTTGCTAACAACGACCATTGCTCTTAGGGCCAAAAAGTAGTGGTCATCATCAGTGAAACTTCTGATGGCCCGACTTCCTGTCTGAGCCAGATCCCGCCACTATCAGCCCCAGCCACAGGCACCAGCACATCTCCACCCCCATTGGAAGTGATGCTTCATCTCTCCGTGCTAAACTGCTAGTCCTGTTCATGTCAATTGCCATATAAGCTTATCATGTCAATTCATGAAACAGGAGGATCATTATTTCCACAATATATAGGTGGACTACTAATAGATTGTGAGATGCTGCTACTCATAATATAGTAATGAATTCTTTAAGAGGCTTCCTCTCACAATGGCAGCATGATTCACACAGAGAAAATTGCTAAAACTTGCAATAGTTCATGGGCATTCTCGAAATACATACATGGTTCTCTTCCAAAATTCTAAAATTCAGCTCTATTCGCAGTTCCTAAAGCATGAAGACCAAGATCATTAACAGATTTTGAAGCAGCGGGAGACCAAAACTCCCTTACTAGAGAGTCAGAAATAGAGAACATCACTAGAATAATTCCTCACTGGCGTAGCAAGAAAATCCTAGCATTGGAATGAACAATGGTTTAACCGTGTAAATCTTGTTAGCATCAAATTCGACACAAATAGAGTCCAGTGAGAATTTCAAATGACAATGAAACTGTGAACTCATTCTCGCAGACTTGTGCCATGGCAAATTCACACTCTATGAAATTAGCCTAAAAGAATCCAACAAATTATGTGGCTCGATAGCACCATAATCCAGCAGTATGATCTCTCTCCTTTGCCTATGTGTTTCTGTACTTTGCCTCCAGAACCTCCTTGATAATCCACATGTTAATAATTATATTACCTTGAGCATTCATATGAGAACAGAGAAAAAGGAGAATTACAGTTCAAATATCGTAGTGCAATGAAAACCAATTCAAGCAAGCAGGAAAACCGACCAAATTCACGTCATTCATGAGTGGAGGATTTCAATTGCCCACCTTAAGAAACAGAGATGACTACGGTCGAAGGGATTTCTTAAAGAGCTGCCTAATCTTTCAACATCTTGTAATTTTCACTGTATCAACATTGCATATAAACCATCATGCCTGGCATTATGAGGATCAAACAGAAGATAGAAAAGTTTAACTCATCGTGTAAACAAACAAAAAAATAACAGGTTAGACTAATCAGCGAGCAAGCACAACCAACTTCATATACAGAATTTGCCATAAGATTATGAATCTAAAAATCTGGTTTTCCATATCACGTCACAGATGAAGAATCACAGTGAATGACACCTGACAAATAATTTTCCAAGAAGTCACTTCTATAATGATCTAGTCATTCAACATGGGCTGCTAGTTACATTCCTGCCAAGGTCAAGAGAAATTTCATTCCAAATAAGAAACATAAATCACTCAGTAATGTACAGAGAAGAATCACTCACGGATGATTCCCAGGACCGCCAGCTTCATTCCTGCCATCATTAAGACTAAGATTTTGCTTTGTCGGGGACATCGGTTGTCTCAATATCAAATTATCACCGGAATGTGATCTCGTGAACATCCTGACGTAACAATTGCTGACAATTCAGTATAAGGAAAGCTCCAGACAATTCAGGTATTGCTTTTAGCGACTTGCATCTGGAATCTAAAAATCTGGTTTACCAATAATTCCAGCCTGTCCCTTACCAAAAAAATAATAATTCCAGCCCGTCAAGGCCACCGATTTCAACAAGACTATGCAGTTGCAGCATGAAATGCTACCAAATCCTTTTAACTAGAAAGGTCTAGTAATTTTTCAATAAATGTGCAACCAGAGATATCTCTTACCAAAAAATCCAACCTGTCAAGGCTGTGAAGTTAAACTAGACTCCAGCAATTTGCAGCATAGAATTCTTTCAATGGACATGCATCCAGATAAACCTTTCTTAAGATCCTAAGTGATCAAGGCCTCAAACTCAACTAGATTATTGCAATTTGCAGCATGAAATTCCCTCGAATTTTTTAAACAGGAGAAGTTTGGTTATCATTTGATAGATGTGCACCAAGAGATATTCAATCTTGCCAGTAATTCCAACCTGTAAGGACCATGAATTCTTGCAGTTGGCAGCATCTAATTCTTCAGACTCTTCAAGCTTGAAAGTTCAAGTATTGAATGGACATGCCACTAGAGATATTCAAACTCACAAGATTTGTGCAATTTGCAACAAATAATAGCCTCAGATATTTTGAACTTGAGAGGTTATCATACAAAGGACATGAATCTGGAGATGTTCAAGTTTTCCGAGGACTTTAACCTATGAAGATTTGAAATTTCAACTAGATTATCCCAGTTTGCAACATAAATTTCCCTCAAGACTCTCTAAACTTGACGGGTCCAATGATTGTTGAATGGACATGGACCCAGAGACTACCAAACTTACCAACAACTCCAACCTATCAATGCCATGAAATTCATTTAGATTGCAATTTACAACCCACAAAAATGTTGCGAAATTGAAATGTCCAGTGATGTGCAAAATACGTGCACCCGGAAATATCCAACCCTTTTAAGGATTCTAAAACATCAATGCCTTGAATTTCAATGAGATTCTCACAGTTTGTAGCTTGGAATATTCTCATCTCAGCTTCTATAAACTTCACTGGTTCAGTGATTGTTCGATGGACGTGCAGCCTGAAATATCCCACTTTTCCAAGTATTTTGATCTATTAGGGCCTTGAATTCTAAGTAGGTTTCGCAGTTTGCAGCACAGAATTTCTGCAAATTCCTTAAAGTTGACAGGTCATTTGATTGTCTAAGGGATGTGCACCCAGAAATATCCAAATCCTGCAAAAATTCTAATCTATCAATGCCCTGAATTTCAACTAGGCTCTCACAATTTGCAGCATGAATAGCCCGTAGACCCTTCAAATTTGAAAGGTTTAGTGATCGTCTAAGGGACATGCATCCAGAAATATCCAAAACTTTCAAGGATGTCAAGCTATCAAGGCCTCGAATTTCCACTTGGTTATTGCTATTTATAGCACAAAATTTGTCCAGAGCCTTGAAATTTGATAGGCCCAGTGATTGTCCAAGGAACGTGCACCCAGAAATATCTAACTCTCTTAAGAATTTCAATCCATCAAGGCCTTGAATTTCAACTAGGTTATTGCAGTTTGCAACCTAGAAATTTCTCAACTTCTTTAAACTTGACAGGTCCATTGACTGTCTAAGAGACATGCACCCAGAAATTGTCAAAATCAACAAGGATTCCAATCTATCAAGGCCTCGAATTTCAACTAGGTTCTCACAGTTTTCAACTTCGAATCGTCACAATTTCTTTAAATTTGACAGATCTGGGGTTTGTCTAAGGGACGTGCATCCAGAAATCATCAATTTTTCCAAGGATTCCAATCCATTAAAGCCTCGAATTTCAACTAGATTCTTGCATTTTGCAGCATAAAATGACTGCAAATTCTTTAAATTTGACAAATCCAATGATTGTCTCAGTGATGTGCACCCGGAAATATTCAAATTTATCAAAGATTCTAAACCACCAAGGCCACGAATTTCAGTAAGATTCGTGCACTCTGTAACAGATAGTGACCTCAAATACCTCAAACTTGAAAGATATAGGGATTGTCCGCTGGAAGTGCACTCAGAGATATCCAGGGTCTGTGAGGATTTGGATCCATCAAGGCCTTCCGTTTCAATCAAATTCGCACAACTTCCAGCATTGATTTCTGGCAGAATCTTTGAATTTGAAAGATCTGGCGATCCTCCAAGCTGTGATACCTTTGCGCTCGTTAACTTCGAAGAATCTGGGAACGCCTCATCGATGTGTAAGCCTCTCAATGACTCCAAGGATTCGACCTCACCAAGCCTATATATCTTAGGGCACCGACGTACCTGTAATTCGGATAGGGATTGTAAACCTTCCAGACCGGTGACTTCTGTTAGCTCCAAGCAGTTCTCGAGAATCAATCGAGATAAGCGCTTCAAGTATGACAAATTCATCAACGCTTTCAGTTTTCCACAATCTGTAATAAGAAGACTTAATAGTCCAACGGGAAGCTCTGGGAGACATTCAAGCCAATTGCAATCAGAAAGAGTGAGTCTCTTGAGAAGGGTCAGTAGGTAAAGATGTGGCGACGGCGGACTCCGGCAGGTTATATGTAGAGTTGTTAAGCCAGAGGGCAGCTCTCGTACTTCTTGAAGCTTTTTGCAATTTTGAAAGCTGAGGAGTTGGAGAGAATAGAGCTTAGAAATGCTTCCCGGCAAGCTCAATATGTCCGACCCGTCTAATTCAAGCCTGTTTAGCGAAATCAGTTCACCTATATTACGGGGCAATTCTGTTATACCGGTTCCATTAATATCCAAAATTCTCAAATTTTGCAAATTCAGAATGCCTTCTGGTAATTCTGCAATTGCTTTCCCGGCTAAATACAGTGCAGTCAAAGACGTGAGGGAGCCTATGGAAACTGGAAGCTGAGCAAGATTACCGCATCCTCTTAGGTCAAGGACAGACATAGATGGTAGATGGCCTATGGAGTTGGGAATATGGACTAGCGATTTACAATGTGAGGCATTAAGAATCTTGAGCTCTTTCATAGATCTTATGGATTCTGGTAATTTTTCAATCGCTGAATGCGATAGATACAACTCAGTTAACGACACAAGAGCACCCATGGATTCGGTAATTTTTAATCGCCGAATGCGATAGATCCAATTGAGTTAATGACACAAGAGAGCCCATGGATTCTGGTAATTTTTCAATCGCTAAATGCGATATATACAACACAGTTAACGACACAAGAGAGCCCATGGATTCTAGTAATTTTTCAATCGGTGAATGTGATAGATCCAACTTAGTTAACGACACAAGAGAGCCTATGGATTCTAGTAATTTTTTAATCGGTGAATGCGATACATTCAACTGAGTTAACAACACAAGAGAGCCCATGGATTCTGGTAATTTTTCAATCCTTGAACACGATAAATCCAACCAAGTTAACGACACAAGAGAGCTCATGGATTCTGGTAATTTTTCAATCGTTGAACGCGATAGATTCAACTGGGTTAACGACACAAGAGAGCCCACGGATTCTGGTAATTTTTCAATCACTGAATTCGATAGATTCAACCGAGTTAATGACACAAGAGAGCCCATGGATTCGGTAATTTTTCAATCGCCGAATGTGATAGATTCAGGCGAGTTAAAGACACAAGAGAGCCCACGGATTCGGTAATTTTTCAATCGCCGAATGCGATAAATACAACCGAGTTAACGGCACAAGAGAGCCCATGGATTCTAGTAATTTTTCAATCGCTGAATGCGATACATTTAATTGAGTTAACGACACAAGAGAGCCCATGGATTCTGGTAATTTTTCAATCGCCGAATGCGATAGATTCAACTTAGTTAACGACACAAGAGAGCCCATGGATTCTGGTAATTTTTCAATCGCCGAATGCGATAGATTCAACTTAGTTAACAACACAAGAGAGCCTATAGATTCTGGTAATTTTTCAATCGCCGAATACGATAGATCCAACTGAGTTAACAACACAAGAGAGTCCATGGATTCTGGTAATTTTTCAATCGCCGAATGCAATAGATCCAACTGAGTTAACGACACAAGAGAGCCCATGGATTCTGGTAGTTTTTCAATCGCGGAATGCGATAGATCCAACTGAGTTAACGACACAAGAGAGCCCATGGATTTCGGTAATTTTTCAATCGCCGAATACGATAGATCCAACGGCGAGTTAACGACACAAGAGAGCTCACGGATTCTGGAAGTTGAGCAAGTTATTTACAATTCGGGGCTCTTAGGGTCTCCAGCTTCATCAAACAACCTCACGAAATAGGAATCTCTTGTATATCAGTACTAGCTAAGAGAAGCTCCCTCAATTCTTTCATTCTACCTACCCTTGTCGGTAGCTCCTCTAATTTAAGGCATCCATTGACATCCAAGGTGACAAGGGTATTTATGTCCCCAATAGAGGGATGAATCTCTTCTAAATCTCCGCAATATTTGAGAATCAAGATCTCCAAACTTTTCAAATCAGATAATTCGAGAATTCTTCTCAAAGATTGGCAGCTCATGAAGTCAAGAACTTTGAGCTCAGTTGCTATCTGAAAGAAAGAAATAATACCTCAATATGATTGCCATCTAGACTTTTTAAAGTTTTTCAAAAATGTCCATGCACCACTTCTCCTTCTCGATTGTCTTGTTTTACTTTTAAAGATTTCTCCTAATAGAATTTGTCTCCACCAACGTATAAATGTTTATTAAGCATGTCCCTTACGAAAAGATCTTTAGAGACATACAAGTGCCAACTACAATTTTAGTTATGGCTAACGTTTCAGTGAAAAAATATATTTTGTTTTTAAATGTTAAGGCAATGTTGCTCTTCGTTGATTAGACATAAGCAAACTTTATCATAAAAAAGCATATGAGAAATTCAAATGGAAGAGCGGTACATTCACTGGGGGCCACGTTTTCTTTCAATAATATGAAATTAAAGAAAAACAGCTAATTTAATTATGAAAAACAATTTTCAATGTTATATGTACAAGATATAAAAAGAAGAAGAAGTTAGGTCCAAAAGTGATTAAATTCCATTGGGAGGACAATTTTGTTACTCTTATTACGTTAATAATTTATAAATTACAATAATTAAAAATTGGGAGCAACAAGTTAAAGCAATTCATAAACGATTTCCATTTCTCCAAGACAAATATATATTTAGAATTTCAGTATGAATGTACAACACAAGTCCCTTGATCTATGACGGAGTTCTCGTTTCTTATGAAAGAATATTGGGAAAAGTACTAAAAAAATCTTAAACATTTTGTATTAGAACCAAAGTTCTAAACCCTTCAATTAGATCAATTTAGTCATAAATACTTTTATATTTATACCAGATTTGTCCATCGACCAATTTAAGTTGTAAATTGCTGATGCGACACCGCCGATACTAACTTTGACATTTTATTATAATTTTTAATACTTTTTCAATAATTCTTATTTTTTTCTTTTTTTTTCCTTTCTTTCTTTTTCTTTCCCTTCACTAATGGCTAGCGAGGGTCACCTTCACCCCCACAGGCGTAGGCCAGCCTTGCTTGGGTGAGGTGAGCGCTAATGAGGCCGCCCTCCCCAGATCTAGCAAGCGGGCATTACCAAGGCGAGGGTGAGGCCAACTGTCACCTAGGCAATGCCAACAAAGACGAACATCACTGGCCACTGACGAAGGAAAAGAAAAAAGAACGAAAAAGATTATAAAAAAATGTTGACGTTAGTGCTCATAATGGCATATAAGATGGCCGGCATCCATGTCATTTCCGGTCTAAATTGGCTGGATGAAATAAATTGGTACCCATGTGAAAATGTTTAGAATTAAATTGATTCAATTGGAAGATTTAGAACTAAATTATATCAATGCAATCAGTTTATAACTTTTTTTATACTTTTCCCAAAGAAGATTCATATGGACATATAATAAGAATCGTCAAAAAAAGGGACTTCTGAATGGGGAGATTACCTCAAAAGCCACAAACCAAACCAGTTAGATAAATAAAAATCAAGATAGGCACATAAGTTTTAGTTATTAATTAATATAGCTAAAGAAAATTTACTGTGTCTAATATCAAGCATGACTGGTTGTTAAAATATTAAGGGGCAAAAACCCCTATAGCCTCTTATATTTAGAGGGAAATCCTTAATTTTTTTTAGAAAGGATAATAAACCTCAGCAAAACAAAGGAATGAGAAGTTAGTGGGATTGGACCTGCAACATGTGATTACTCACAAAAGATATGCTTTCTCTACATCTTACCTTGAGCAAACCCCATCCTCCCCAATCTTCTGTAATCGCACTATTTGATAGATCGAGCACGACTAATTTCTTCGGCTGAAAGTTGGTCGCTATGAAATCTGAGGGACAATTCCACCACTGAAGCCATCTTAATTGAGGAAGCAAGTTCTGAAAATCTCCCATGAAATTTGCTCCATCCAATTGAAGGAACCTTAAGTTGGTCAATTCTTTAAATTGTTCGTTTGTGTATCTTCTTCTCCTACCATTATTGTCAAGATAAAGGGCCTGAAGCTTTCTAGTGCCCTGCAATTAGGAAACATTGTGGACTGTAAATTTTGAATGAAGAGATGAGACTAACTGATATAAGATGAAAGATATTGATTTCAATTTGCTATCATGCTATTATAGTGTAGGCTTCTCACTTTCAGCTTTGTGGAATGCAATATTGTGATTGCATATTGTTTATTTAATCTATGTAAAATCGTGAAGCTCAAGAGATTGCTCCTTGACTTTTGCTCTTCCAATTATACCTTTCGCCTTTTGCACTTTTTGAATTTCCAAAATCCGCATCCTTTGGAATTGCAATAGAAGGTCTCTCCTCATGTACCCACTAGTTCAAATACATCTATCAAAGCCCTTCGTATGTAATATAACACTATATTTACTTATATCCTTTGAATGTGAAATAACATGGCTGTTGCGATCCAAATACATCTATAAAACTTGTTGTCAAAATATGTATCATAATTAAAGAAAATAGTCATAGAATTCCCCCTCTTTTGGGTGTACCTTGTTTGCAATTCTCACAGCAAAATGAAAACGAGAATATCATCCCAAGTATTAGTGCTCATATTTTACAGTACTTTCATATGATGTTTTTCTTCAATGAGTGTTTTTTCGTTGCACATGGAAATATCAATTGCACCACCCATAGATTAATGAGATCTTGTTCCCAGATAGATTGGGCATAAAAGAATGAATAGATTGGCTTCGTAATACGGATTTGTTGGTGGTTCAAATGCTTATTTCAAACTTTTATTTTTTTTATATAGGCACCACTTATTTTTCCTTCAAAAATTTCTCCTATATCTATTGTATTTTTGTCAATAATTCATAAATAACCTTTTTCAATTCTAAGCAAGGTCCTATTTAGTTGATTATTGTTGTGGAAAAATATGCTCGCAAAAAAACATCAATTGCATTTTTTCAATAATCTTGTTACTTCGTTGTATTTTGCATCTCAATTTCTAATATGTATAACGAAATGTGTAATAAATGATCTTTGTATGATTGAAGAGTTCTATTGATACTCATTATGAGAAAATGTTTTGTTGTATTTCATAAGTAAATGATATTAACAAATCAATAAAAACCTATGTAACATGATAGCCCATATTCAATAAATAAATGATGTAAATGTACTAAATATGTGCTAATAAAATACTAACTAAGACTAGGAGTTGAACAATGCAAAAATATTTATTATCACGCGGTAGTCAATATTTAACAAATAAAAAAGTTGATAAAATGATTATGTAACATGATAGCCGATATTTGATAACTGATGATATAATATTAACTAGACGTTTGTTAAGTAAGATGCTCATTAAGAGTTGAACAATTTAGAAATAATTATAATAACATGATAAACTATGTTTAACAAATAAATGTTATAAGGGGATTAGTAAATAAATAACCCATTGCCACAGAGAAATATAAGCAGTAGAAAATTCATACAAAAATTTATCCACTATAATGAAAATTCTACAAAATGAAAATAATATTAGTTTAGAGGTTTATATTGCACGGTTGTGCATATATCACAAATAAAAGGTTATTCCAATAAAAATCACAAACTATAATTTCCGTGACACCAATATCTCTAACTATTTATTGCGTAGCAAAAAATTCCACTATATATTTTTGTCACTTTGTGTTACAAGTCTGAGAATTTTAGTGACATGAAAAAAAAAGATTTGAGATATTAGTGTTACAACTAAAAAAACCTTGGGATTTTTGGGGTAGATAGAGGGGATTTTTGTCATTGATACAACCTTGAGGATTTTGGCAATACGAAAAAAAAAATTGGGGTATTAGGATCATAATAAGCATATTTTAGGATGGTATTTTTCTCATTAATAAATATGAAAGCTACGTCAATAAATTGACGGTGTTAACTAACGATTAACTACAAATGACTTGATTGCATAATTTGCATAATACAAAGGACTACTTGAGGATAGGGGACTAAATCTCAGAAACAATAATACTTAGGGAACTAAATTTGTACTTTATCCAACTTAAAAAATACATGAACCAAGATGGCTAATCACCATAAGCACACAACTTGTGAGAAGTTTTTTTTGGTAAGGTACAACATGTGAGAAGTTAATACTCACTAAAGAAAAAAAAAAGGACATGACCTCACAAGAAATCAAAAGAAGAATTCAAACATCAAACATGCACATCAAAGTATCAATGTTAGGTTTTCTATGAAAATAGTTTATCAAACATCATGTTTTTGTAGTTCTGTTGTTAGATTGAAGTTACCAGAGGAGAGCGTCCTCATCATAATACCACCGGGTAAAGATATATATCCCAATCACCAATAACCAAGAAATTGCTCCTCAATTATGTCCTAGAATTTGGCAGGAACGCAAATAATTGAAAGAGCTCTTTTGCTAGTGGAGTGGCAAGTTTTGGGGACTTAAGATTAACGACAATTTTAACATCAGACAAGAAAGAAGATTGTCTCACATTCATTAACTAAGACAAGTATAGAAATTTCTTACCTTGTTGTCAAGCACATCTACGGCTTCCTCCTTATTCCACAATCTACTGCGCTTCAAAGGCTCCTTTGGATTTTCTTGACAAACAATTTCCCTTCCAAGATCTCTCAGTTGATCATGCATCGTTAGCATGCCAGATTCATCAATTTTAATTAGGGACAAGAGACTCAACATTTCAATGCCCTTTGCTGGAAAAAAGCCACAGGCATCCCACATATAAACTGGATTTTGTTTATGCGATCCAATAAAAAAACACGCAATATCTAAATATATCTATTTGTCCTCATAATCTAATGCATCATAACTTATCTTCAACTTCTCTTGCACTTTTTGATGAGGCATCTTGTTTAATTTCTTTAATGTATCTTTTCATACTTCTTTTCCTTTTCCACGTAAGAACGAACCAATAACTTCAAGTGCTAAGGCAAGCCCACCGGTCGTTGGCACAACACCACGAGAGTTAACCTCATAATCACTCTGAGGAGAATCCTTTCGAAATGCATGTCTACTAAATAAAAGCAATGATTTATCCGAAGACAACTCTTTGAGTTGGTAGAGGTGGCTTGCACTAGCCTCATCAAGAATACTCTTGTTTCTAGTTGTTATCATGACTATACTACCGGCTTCAAACCAACTACCATCTCCAGCCAAAGCTTTTAAGTGAGTAATATCATCCATGTCATCAAGGACAATGAGGACTTTCTTATTTGTCATTCGAGATCTAATGATGCCGATTCCCTCCTCAACATTAGACACATCAAATACACCTCTCAATATGTCATCAATGAGCTGCTTTTGTAGGCATTCAATACCTTTGCGTGCAGATGTTTCTTGAATATTTGTCAAGAAGCTAAGATGTTCAAAATGACATGAGAGCTTGTTGTACAAAACCTTTGCAAGGGTTGTCTTACCGATACCACCCATTCCATAAATTCCAACAATCATTGTATTTTTAAAATCAGCACCTATCAAGCTCATAATCTCTTCAACACGATCATCAACTCCAACCAATTCTTTTGGAAGAGTTTGCTGAAAAGTTCTTTTTAACTCGCTCATTACCTTTCGACAATAATTTTGACCAGCATTCCTTCACGCCTATCAAATAACATTAAATTTCAATATAGGATGCAAAAAATTATATCCTTTTTGAAAAAAAAGAACTATTTATGGCAAATTAAACAATGTGTCGGTGGAGAATAATTTACCCATCATATATTTTCTTCGATTCCCATCCTTTCAAGAAACTGACCTCTTTAAGTGCTTCTTCCCATTCCTTCACAACATTTTCACCCATATTCTTTTTGTGTGCATTGATAGCATCTTTCCATCTCCCTGTAAGATGTCGCAATTGCGAGGGTTCTACTTTGTAAAATATGGGCAACACTATTTGCCCTCCACTTTTCTTACACTTCAACATCTGAGCCAATTCCCGGAGGCACCATTTGCTGGAAGAGTAGTTCTTTGAGATAATCGGGATCGAGATCTCAGAATGTGTAATATTGCAAAGAGGCTCCGGACCAATCTCCTCACCAATACGGAGCTCATTATCATCTCTAAACACGTGAATTCCTACATCGACAAGGCTAGTATAGAGATAATCAGTGAAGCCTTCACGAGTGTCTTTCCCTCTAAAGCTCAAGAACACTTCATAATTATTTCCTTCCGGCTTTTTGGTTCTGCCTTCATGATCACCTATATGTGGAGAGGTTGACAAAGAAGATGCCCTATATGTCAAATCTTCTAAATGAGTGGATTCTTCTCTTTCCATCTCGAGAGAATTGGTGGAGCAGAGCCAACAAATCCAGCAAAAGAGATCGAGGAAGATGCCCAACATATCAGATCTTCTTGGCTTCACGTTCATAATCACCTGAGAAGGCAGTAAAAGAGATTGAAGGAGCGAACCTCAAAAGAAAGCAGGAAATAGAGAAGAGAAATATGGAACACTGGATCGTGGAATTGCAGAAATGTCTCTCAGAACACATCGGAAGAAAATGGAGCAATCAAAACAAGAAATAGAGAAGAGGATAACGACAAGGAGTAATCAATGACTTGAGTAGTGCTTAAACAAAACAATCCACCCTGATCACCATCTATTCTCAGACTTTTACGCTGGATTACCAACATACACTATCTGCTTTGCGTTCTTGAACAATGCTGAGTTCCAGCAGTCCAAGGGTCCAAGACTCTTCATACTAAATCGAACCACTGCGACGCATGCTCACATAACTTGCTCAAATAAATTATTGCACGCGTAATTCCCAAGGCATTATGCCGGCGTTATGCGGAAGATGCGTGGAACCTATGCAGGTGCTTTTTGACTGGACTTGCTTTTTTATTTATAAAAAAGAAAAGAAAAGAAAACTAACCAGCAATACAGAGATGCTCCAGGCGCTAACGAGCACGAGCCAACGACAAAAACACATCAATCGTCCGATTAATCAAACCGCAGGACAGCAACAATAAAATAAGGAAAGTTTATTATTTTCAATCCACAATCCAACCTTTTTTTTTCTTTTAAAAGAGATTTCTTCTTGAGAAAAATTACTTCCAAAGTAAATCTCCCCAAAACCATTTTCTCAAGCTAGACTCCTCCATACCACATCATGCCTAAGAAGCCTCATGCCCTCACACAAGTCAATTTTATATCTCTCTCCCTCCTTAAATTACTAATTTTTAGCATTTTATATAAAGTTTATTCCTTCAATGTCGCACTTGGAGATCCTCGGCCGATGGGTTCTCCACGATCGAATAGTCAGTATTACTTTTAGAGAACTCAATTCAAAACTCATCAGAAGAAAATCAGAGCAATCAAAACAGGAAACAGAGAAGAGAAGAGCAAGGAAAATAGAGAAGAAAACTAAGGAGCGATAAACAGATGCTCTTGACGCTAACGTACATGAGCCAATCAAAAAAACCTATCAATCGTTCCTCGGGTTATATAGTATTCTGTTAAAAAACATCTGCAGATCATTCATATTACCTCTGAATTGGGTACCGCCCGCATGCGGATCTCTGAAACTCAACGAACTCCGGTGCCGTGGCTGGTGTACGCTGGGACTCAACAGGTTTTTGTTCGGGTGGTGAAGACTCTGTCAGCTTAAGCTGAAAACCTAGGCTTGCTGCAAGGTCTTCGATATGCTTTGTCTCAACCTGAACAAAAGTGGGTGGTTGAATCTGACAACCTAATTTTAGTTCAGCAAGTATTTGGTGCTGAGCAGCCCACGTGGGACGAAAGAGAACTGGTTCAACCGTGCAGAAGTCTATTGACTATTTTGCCGAACCTTCGCTTAGTCCATTGTTCTAGAACTCAGAATAATCTTGCAGATTGCATCTTTAAAGTCCAACTCCGCGAAATGAACGGAACCTAAGTTGGGTCTCATTCTCCCCGCCCCCTTTATGGACTCGCTATGTTATGAAGCGCTTCCTGTGTATCCATCTATATTTTCTTGTTGAAATGAAATGATCCATTACCGGCCCAAAAAAATTGGCAAAGTTTATTATTTGCAATCCAACATCTGATTTTTTTTTTCCACATCAACATGCTTTTTAAATTATTTTTGAATCCCGAACTACATCCCTAGTTTTTTTTTTGTTCGATTACATCCCTAATTGATCGAGCGACTTTTGTTGGGTAGACTCGGTCAGCGGCATAAATTGTTTGATAAAACCATCGAATCTGGAAATCTACCGAATCTTGTCTTGTCTATAGTGTTGGGGTGGACTGGTAAACAAGTGACTTATTTTTCCTTCGTCGGCTATTGCAACTTTGCACGCAAATGGGTCGCAATTTTGCTGAACGAAAATAATTTTATACTTGGACTTCATTTATTTTGTGATAAATATTTTCTTCATTTTTGGACATTTCATTTGCTTAGAAAAATGAGTCAACCAAAAATATTTTCCTAATTAACGGAAAACTTATACTTAAATTCAGAAATATAATTTTCTTTTTTGAAAAATCAAAAAAACATTTTTTTTAAAATGACTAGTTATTGACGCTCAAACCTAAAACTGTATGGTTGGGCACGAAAACCCTAACGCTGGTTTTCAGCGCCCACGCCCTAGTCCATTAAGGCCAAACTTGAAGCCCTGGAGCCCATGCCCAACACTTTAGCACCTAAGCCTAAGTCCATAAGAGTTGTGCTCGAATCCCTAATGCTTGAGCTCTAGCTTGGGTCCACAAAAGCAATGCGTAGATCCCCAATGCTTAGGCTTGGATCCTTGATTAATGAAAAATTCGTTCTTATAAAAATATTTTTTCTAAAAAAATTCAAATTTTAATTTTTCTTTTTATTTTCCTTCTTCCTCAGCCAATAGCTTGTCATGGCAACAGTCAGCAATTAGCAACAAGCAAGGGATGAGCTCAAACAAGGCCGACAAGGCTTGAGCTTGTCAACAATCGTTGTGGCTAGCAACCAGCCAAAGAAGAAGGAAAAACAAAAATAAAGAAAAGAAAAAATAAATTTAAGTCAAATGTTTTGGTAATTTTCCTCAAGAAAATCATAATAAAATCAGATTTTCCATATTAAACAACGCAAAATAGTTTCAATTTCATTTTCAAGTTTCAGCTAAACACCAAAAACTATGTTTATTTTCCAAGAAAATGACTTCCTATAAAACAATTTCGTAAAACAAATGGAATCTTAATAAAAACTTAATTTGTTATATTAATAAGATGTAGTAGTAGTTATTTGCTTTAATTTCTAGTCTAACTTTCGATAATATGGAGGTATTTAAACTTACTTTTAGTATACATTTGTTTTCAGACATTTATAAATTCAAAAATTAATGACTCCACCCTTGTAAACTGTGTCTCGAAATATCGGCATCCATATTTTGAATTCAAACAAAATAACATATTAAATTTTTGGAGTACCAAATCAATACATTAAAACTTGGTTGAATGTGTGCAACTCTTTCTTTGGATTTAATTATTTGTGATTAGTTGATTAAAAAAGGAAAGGTCATAAAACCCGTTGAAAATTGATTCGAGGGATATCGAAGTGACTGGGACGATGGTGTGACTACCATGCAATAAGCATGGTTTGGCATGGAGAGGCCTAGTCTCGAAAACAATTTCAGGAGAGATCGATTCCGGAATTACTTTTATAGAGATTTCTATCTTGCATAATAAAATTGTCGCAATTTTCCTTGCATGTCGTCTAATTAGTATACTGAAAAGTGAGAAGACTCTCTTATCGATGTGATTAACTAGTGCTCTTTTAAGTGAATTTCACATGGACCGTACATTTTCCAACTGTTGAGAATAATAGTACTTTCTTTTTTTTTTTTGGCCAAAAAATTAAGAAGATTAATGTGCACCAAAAGGGTGTAGAACATAAAGCGGATTCTGCAATGTTAATCAAGTGTAAAAATGGTGTGAGAACAAAAGTGTGCACCAAAAGATTTTCTGAAAATGAGAGAATCAACAATGGCGAAAGTTCCGCACAAAATGGATGAGCCGAGGAGAATGGAGGCACGTGATTTCCGTTGGATTACAGAGAAAGTGACTTGCTTCTTGACTCGCCTCTTTGATGACAAATAATTATCGTGAAATACGCTCTTTATCGATAATAATTAAAAGAAAAAGAAAAAGAAAAAGTGAGAGCATGCTACACTTCTTCTGGACCTCCCATGAAATGTGCTCCTAGGTGCGTTGGAAATTAGAATCTAAAAGGAAACCAAATATATTTCGTACGTCTGTCTAATAAATTTGGAAGAGTAAGGACACAATATCAAAGAAAACACAAAAGGCAAGAGAGAGTATTTAATGGACCGACAAACCGGCGCCTACTCAGAGTAGCTCGCCGTTACATCGGACTGACTAGCGGCAACTCGAAACCGATTAGTGACGGTTTCGGTGGGACCCATTGGCGACCGCGACTATTCACGCGCCGGGTCAGCCAAGGCTTTTGTGCAAAATCGAAGCCTGACCTGAAGGTTTTATCACGCTACAACTCTCCAAGCCCGAATCGTCCTCCCAAGAATGGGCTCGCTCCTTTCTCCGATCACCCTCGGCGTCGTCTTCTTCGTTTTCCTTCTCGTCTCGCTCTCGCCCAGCCGGCCCTCTTCCGACTACTCCGACGCAGCCTTCGAGGGCTGCACCGAACAGAAGCTCCAAGAGCAATTTCGCCCAGAACCTCAAATCCCTCCTCTCCTCACTCACGACCACCCAGTCCTCCCAGCATATGTGAAGACTGATCCCTCAAACCATCTTTCCATTGCATTCTTATTCTCTCCAATGCACCATATGAAGCCCAAGGGAAGTTTTCAATCTCATAGTTTGAACATCATGGTTCAAATTTTCAAAACATGATCCTTTATTTTTCAATCCCAATCTCACTCTCATTCTCAAACCACTCCGAAAAATATTATACTCAGTTAACGCAAGAAAGCTAGAGCCACGCCACACGGTACATGTACAGTGTCACAACATTCGTTTTCCCACCTAAGTTCGTGCTCGAAACCTCATCTTCAACGAAGAAAAGAAAGCATGGATATCTTAGGGATGACCTCGACCTGAAATTGTAAGTCGAGCCCCTCCAAAATGGCTGATGGATAAATCATATCTTAATTCTCGCGGTCGGGACAACATTTTTATCAAGTGCAAAGGCAACAGATTACGCAATGGGAGGTACTCCGGGATGGCGGATCCCTTCTAGCACCACCACATGCTCCGACTGGTCGAGGCAATGTTTTAGGCGAGTATTTTATTCCTTGAAATCGGTTACTCTGCCCCGTTATTTTCAAATTCACATAATGTCACATAAATTGATCTTCACTGCTAGGATGCTCTTACATAGATGAAGATTGACAAGTGGGGCATGGTGTTCTCAACCCATTGTCGGAGGTTGTCTTGCAAGAAGTTCGACTAACAATTACAATTTTACTTTTAGTGATCTCAATCATATGAAGTACCGTGGCCCAAAGAAAAAAGCATCATATGAATTACTAGGAAAGATACTGTCTTTAACATATAATATCCTCTAGCATGAATGGGAGATTTTAGATTTTTTTCGTTTTGGACAAAGCAACATGAGATAATGAAATGAAAGGATTTATAGTGTGTTCGGATTGTCTGATAATTTGATTTCTCATTTGAGAGGGAGCAAGTAGCTTAGGAATTTAATACACTTTTTGGCCAGATAATTAACGTCGTTCACGAGTCATGACCACTAGTTTTTTTTGGGTCGGTATGACCTGTAGTTGAAATTAAAACACTTCTACAGTTTGGCCCTCTTTGGATAGGAATCGGATACCTGCTTATCGTAATGAAGTACCTTGCTCCGATCGGTCCTTCTCTATTACTTATATGTGCAATCAATCTGGAGTTTCAGTGGCCAGAAGATCAATCTTGAGCTTCACTCTTTGATGCCGATGATCTTCCATTGTTTTTGCAGGTATTCGACTCCAACACACGGTCGCACGACGTCACAAACCTGTCCAGAGACGACAACGACAGCTGGAAGTCCGGTTCTTCATTCATCACCTCACCCAAAGCCCAGCCACCTTTCCCTGACAACGCTGGCGAGGGTCACAACGTCTACACCAGCGCCGACGGTGACCATCACTCAGGGCCAAAAAATAGTGATCACCGCCAGCCAAACTTCCACCAGCCTGACCTCCAGTCCAACGGGATTCCCGTCAATACCAGCCCCGACCACCAGCACCACTACATCTTCGCCACCTCCTGGAGGTGATGCTTCATCTCTCGGTGTTACACTGCCAGTCCTGTTCATGTCCATTGGCACTAGCTTGTAAGGTTAATTCTTAATGAATGAGAATCATTATTTCTCCTAGATACATGCGGTATATTGATAGATTAGATTGCAAGAAGTTGCTCCTCATCATTAAGTGAATAAACTCATTGAGAGGCTTCTTCTCATAATTCCAGCATGATTCATGCAGATAACATTGTTCAAACTTGCAGTACTTCCTAAGATTCTTTGGAATATAAATGGTTTTCCGAAATTCTGAAATTCAGCTCCATTTGCAGTTCCTATATCATGAAGACCAAGATTATTAAGCAATTAGAGAGCAGCTGGAGACACGAACTTGCGTACTGGAAAGTCAAAGCAGAGCATCACTAGAACAAAATCCTCACTGGCATAGCGAAAAAAATCCCAGCATTGGAATGACTAATGAGCAGAAGATTAAATCGCATGTGACAGGATAAACGGTGTGAATCTTGTTAATATCAAACTCAACACATTAACAATTCTCCCAGAATTTAAAATGACAATGAAACTATGAGCTCACTCCAGCTACTTGCAGCATATCAAATTCACATCCTCTAAAATTAGCTTGAAAGAACCCGACGAGTTCTGGGGATCGAGAGCGCCAAAGATCCAGCAATATAATCCGTTTCCTTTGCCTCCAGAAGCTACCTTGATAATCCACATGTTAACATCAAACATATGAGAAGTGAGAACAGACACGAGAGAATTACAGTTGAAATATTGCAGAACCAAAAACCAATTCCAGCAATCAGGAAAAGCAATCAAATTCACGTCATTCCTGAGTGGAGGATTTGAATCGTCTACAAAAAGAAACCGAGATGACTATTGATCAAAGGGATCTTCTGAAATAGCTGATTCTTCTTTCAATGTCTTGTAATTTCCATCATATCAACACTGCGTAAAAACTGGTATGCCTGGCATGATAAGAATCAAACAAAAGATAAAAGTACGACTTGCTGTGTAAACAAATCAAACCCCGTGTACATGACCTGCGTGCAAACACCACAACCTTCAAATACAGAACTTGCGAGACGACTATCAATCTAAAAGTCTGGTTCTCGACATCATGTCGAGGATGAAGAAACATAGTTGATGACAAGTGATAAATTATTTTCTCTGAAGGAACTCTTATGATATAGTCCTCCAACAAGAGATGCCAGTTTTCATTCCTACAATGATCAAGAGAGATTTCAGTCCAACTAAGAAACATGAATCACTTGGTAATGTACAAAGAAGAATCACTCACAGATGATTCATCAGGACTGCCAGCTCAATTCCAGACATTTTCAAGATTAAGATTTTGCCTTGTTAAGGGACGTGGATCATGTCAATGGTGAACTATCACCAGAATGTGATCTCATAAATGTCTTGACGTGACTACTGCTCAAAATTCCGTGAGAGGAAAGCCCAAGACAATTTAGGTATTGCTTTTAGCAACTTGCATCTAAAAATATTTGAAGCTTGTAGAAGCTCCAAGTCTTCAAGCCATTGAAGCTCTGTTAGTTTGTTGCAGTCTTGTGCAACCAACAATTGCAAGTTCTTACACTCTTAACAAATCTGGTAAAGTCTCAATTGGCAAGCATCGTGAAATTTATACATTCTAGGTGTCTCGATCCTCTGAGCCCTGGAATGTCTGAAAGGTCCCAACAATCTGTCCCTATTAAGTTCCTTAGATCTTCAAATCTCAACTCGTCAGGAAATTTTTCTAATGACTTTTCTCCTTGAATACACAAATTTTTGCAGGATGAGAACTTCTCTAGGCTTTGAATGTCATGCAGCTTCTCATTGTCTATGTTCAACCACATCAGGGTTTTCAAGCACGATAGATCTGGCAATCTTCCTAGGGAAGTGCAACCACAGATGTCTAATATTACCAATAATTCCAACCCATCAAGGTCACGAATTTAACTAGACTCTTGCAGTTTGCAGCATGAAATGCCCTCAAATTCTTTAAACTAGAAATGTCAGGCAGTCTGTCAAATTCAAAAGCTATGCACCCAGAGACATCCAACCTTACCAATAACCAACCTGTCAAGGCCATGAATTTCAACAGAGAATGTGGCAGTATGCAGCAATATAAATTCCTTGAAGTGTTCAACTTCAAAGGTTTGGGAATCTTTGAATGGACATGCATCAAGAGATATTAAACCATTCCATAAATTTTAACCAGTCAAGCACCCGAACTTCAACTAGATTTTGCACTATGCAGGATGAAATTCCCTCAAATTCTTTAATGTAGAAAGATCTTGTAATCTGTCAACAGATGTGCAACCAGAAATATCCATTCTTACCGATAAATTCAACCCGTTAAGGCTGTGAATTTCAACTAGAGTCTGGCAATTTGCAGCACAGAATTCCGCAGACGTTTTGAACTTGAAAGGTATGGCAATCTTTCAATGGACAGGCATCTAGAAAATTAAACCTCGCCAACGATTGTAATCGATCGAGGCCTCAAACTTCAATTAGATTTGTTGCAGTTTGCAGTATGAAAATCCCTCAGATTCTTTAAATTTTACAGGTCCGGTTGTTTTCAAAGAGACGTGCACCCAGCAATATGCAAATTATCCTAGGATTCTAATCCATCCAGGCCTTGAATTTTAACTAGATTCTCGCAGCTTGTAGCATCGAAACTTTCTATTTCCTACAAAAATTGACAGGTCTGGTGATTGTCTAAGGGAAGTGCACCCAAAAATATTCAAATCTATCAAGGATTCTAATCGATCAAAGCCTCGAATTTCAACTAGATTTTTGCAGTTTTCAGCTGAGAAACTCTCCAGAATCTTTAAATTTGACAGATCCAGTGATTGTCCAAGAGATGTGCACCCAGAGATATCTAAAACTTGCAAGGATTCTAATCCATCAAGCCCTCGAATTTCAGTTAGATTCTTGCAATTTGTAACAACTAGTACCCTCAGATTTTTGGAACTTGAAAGGTCTAGGGATTGTCCAGCAGACGTGCACTCACAGAAATCCAACATTTGTGAGGATATTGATCCATCAAGGCTCTGAATTTCAACTAGATTCACGCAACTTGCAGCTTTTGTTCCTGTAGAATCTTTGAATTTGAAAGATCCACGGATCCTTCAAGCTGAGATGCCTTTAATTTCATTAACTTCGAAGAATCTGGGAACCCCTCGTCGATCTGTAAGCCTCTCAAAGACTCAAACGATTCGACCTCATCAAGCCAAGATATCTTAGGGCATTGCCGTACATGTGAGTTGGATAAAGGTTGTAAACCTTCCAAGCGAGTGATTTGTGTCAGCTCAAAGCACTCGTCGAGAATCAATTCAAATAACTGCTTCAAGTTTGACAAATTCGTCAACGCTTTCAGTTTTCCACAACGTGTAATAGAAAGCATTGCTAGTTTAATGGGAAGCTCTGGGAGACATTCGAGCCAACAGCAATAAAAAAGAATGAGTTTCTTGAGAAGGTTAAGTTGGGAAAGATGTGGCAGTGACGAACTCTGGCAAGTGATACCTAGAGCTGTTAAGCCAGAGGGCACTTCTGGTAGTTCTCTGAGCTTTTCACAATATAGAACGCCGAGGTTTTGGAGAGAAGAGAGCTTAGAAATGCTTTCCGGCAAACCCAAAATGCCTGACTTGTCTAAATCAAGCTTGTTTAGCGAAACCAATTCCCCGATGCTACTAGGCAGTCCTCCCAGATTTTTGCATCCGGAAGCCCTCAACTCTTGGAGTTTCGCCAACCTTCCAATAACACCAGGCAATTCCATTATATGAGTCCCTCGAATGTCTAACATCCTCAAATTCTGCAAATTTCCGATGCTTTCAGGTAATTCCGTAATTGCTGTCCTTTCTAAATGCAATTCAATCAATGATGTCAAATTTCCAATCGAATTGGGAATCAATCTCAACAAGCAGCATCCCCGTAATAACAAGCATTGCAGAGACAACAAGGAGCCTACGGAGTCTGGAAGTTGAGTGAGTTGTTCGCATTTCCTTGTGTCAAGGAGAGACATAGATTCTAGATGGCCTTTAGAGGGTACGTGGACTGACCTAGCATAACTGGAGGCAACAAGAGTCTCAAGCTCCTTCATAGAACTAATGGATTCCGGTAATTTGTCAACTCCTGAGTAAGATAAGTCCAGCTCAGTTAAGGACACCAGGAAGCCCATAAATTTTGGAAGTTGAGCAAGTTCTTCACAAAATGAGGCACAAAGAGTCTCTAGCTTAAACAAGGGAGAAAGTGAATGGAACGCGAACCGAATCAGAGAAAAAAGGATTTTACTGTTCATTTTCCTCTTTGTTCCAAGCTCCCTTCCTCAGTAGCTTGGGTTGCTGGGCTCGCCTCGGGCGGCTATCGGCGCCGGAGTAGGCCTAAATCTGGAGGAGAAGTTGAGGTACAGGCGACTAACGGCTTGCCCCTTCCTCTACTTGGGTAAGTTTGTTGATGCGAGCTGCGATGGAAGGCTAGCTTGGCTTCTGTGGTAGCTTCGATCGGGCAGCTACTGGCCCTTGTGACCTTCGTCCGGAGGAGATACTGAGCTGAAGGCGACTTACCTTAACCCCTTTCTGCTCTGGTAAGACCTTATCCCCTGCGAATTTTTCTGAGATGGGGGGTTATTGCTGGGTTTAGATAGCTGGAATTGTTGAGCTATGGAAGGGCGTTCTGCTGTCCTGCAATCTCGAATGGGAATGGGTGGTGGGCGTCATCGCAGCCGAAGCAAAGCCCCTGCTGCTAGATATGCATCTGGAGAACCGGTGCCAAGGGGTAAGTATATTGCCCGCAATGCTGCTGCTGGGGGGGCCAATATTGACCGTAGAACAGGTGGTGATGCTAGTTCTGGCCAAGTTCAAAACCTCACTTCAGCAGAGCAAAGATCAACCCTGTTGCCTCAAGTTGCTGGAATTCCGGTCCCAGCTACTCGCACCTGGGCTAATGTAGCCAAAGCAGCTACGAAGGGGTACTCTCTTACTTATTTTGATCCTTGTTCTGAAGGAAAATATGAAGTTCATTGTTCGGATGAAGATCTGAATGCTGCTGATCCTATATGGCATGAGTGTCTAGTAGGCTACTTTGTTGGGAAGAAACTCCCGTTCAAATTAGTCGAGGCAGCCCTTAAACATCTTTGGGGCCATAGATTACTAGAGGTCAAGGCTAATGACCAAGGATTCTTTTTTTTCCATATATCGGACTCTGAATTTAGACGGGAGGTGATTGAAGGGGGTCCTTTGACGGTGGCACGTGTGCCCTTAATTCTTCAACAATGGCAGCCCATGCTAGAGTTGAAAAAAGGAGATCATTTCTCAATACCGGTATGGATAAGACTAAAGAACCTCCCATATGGGTTATGGTCTGCTACGGGGATTAGCAAAGTTGCTAGTGCTATCGGTAGACCGCTTTATGTAGACCAAAAAACGGAGCAATTGAAAATGATTTCATTTGCTAGGGTATGTGTTGAGCTAACGGTCTCCAATTCCTGCTGTGATGCTATTACGGTCCACTTGAATGGGGAAACCCGTATAGTGGAGGTTGAATATGAATGGAAACCAATGTCATGCCTTAAATGTGGTACTTTTGGTCATCGATGCCCTGCTCAAGACCCCTGTCCACCTGAGTCTGTACCGACTCTGGAATCTGTGCAACCTGCTACTGGAAGGAATGGTCATGGCACCACTCTTAACAACGCTCCTGGCCCAGCATTATTGAATGGACCTCCTACTACTGTGGAATGGATACAAGTAAGAAGAAAGCACAATCTAGGAAAGAAACCAGCTCATGTGCAACATGAACCAGCCGCTCCACCCTCCTTTGACTCTGCGGATGACTTGGATGAGGATACTGAGGATGTTGCTGGTTCCGAAGCTGCTGTTGCCTGCTGTGGTGATACAGATCAGGGGTTATCTGCTGCTGCTACTGCTTCAAGACTGACTGATGATAACCGTCCAGGACAGGGGACGTTCCTTGCTGCAGGCCTCTCAGGAGCTGGTGTTGCTGCTGTCTATTCTGGCGCTGGTTTGGCTACTGGTTGCTCTATTTCTGGAGTACCTGACCCCTCCCCGACTGCTGGCTGTTATGGGGTTGCTGGTGCTGTCATTACCCCCTCCTTGGCTGATGATTTTTCTGGTTCTGTTGCTGTAGTTAATTCTCCCTCCTTGGATGCTGCAAATTTCTCCAAGTCCGGAATAGTTAGCCCCCCTTTGTCTGCTGACTGTTCTAGGCTTGCTGCCATCCCCCCTCCTTTGACTGTTGGTTGTTCCATTTCTTCCTTGGCTGCTGGTTGTCCTGGATATTCTGCTGTTTCTCCTGGAGATGCTGCCATAAATGATGCTGGATGTGTCACACCAGCATCTGCTGATGAGGGGCACCCTGCTGCGACCAGCCCACTTGCTAGGGTCGTTATTTGCTCAGGACAAAAGACAAGTCCAGCTTCTAGTATCTTGGAGACGATTACACCTGACCTCCAACTGACTGATGTGAGGATTGAACAAACTAGTAGGTTGAAGCTTCCCCATGTTACACCTTTTACCAGGGCAAAAAACTCTAAGCAAGTCTCCAGGTCTGGATCCTCATCTGGGAAAGCTGCTGCCAAGGCAAAATCAGCAGGCAGAAAGAGACGCTCAAAAAGGAATTAGTCCACTTGCCCTCTCCTTTTATTTTCTTTTATGTCTTTTGGTTTTTGGAATGTTAGGGGTCTAATGAATCTTGTCAAACAAGCTGAAGTTAGACAGTTTGTGCGCCATAACAATGTATGTTGTGTGGGCCTTTTGGAAACCAAAGTTCCAGCTACTAGTTTTCTTAATATTTCTTCTGGACTTATTCCTGGTTGGATGTGGGTTTCTAATTATGAGCACTCTCCTAGAGGGCGTATATGGGTTGGGTGGAACCCGCTTTTGGTTTGCTTCGCATTTCGCACCGTTCTAACCGATTATTCACGGTGATGTAGAATTTTTGAACACGAGGTCTGTCCTTATGCTCTCGGTGGTTTATGGAGAACATACTTTTGTTGCTAGGAGACCTCTATGGAGTAAACTTGTCAGTTTGAGCTCTTCTCTAAAGGAGTGCCCTTGGATGGTTGCCGGGGACTTCAATGCCATCAGGGATTCTTCAGATCGCATGGGGAGTCCAGATATTTGGATTCCTGCCTTTGATGATTTCAAGGAATGTCTGGATCAAGCTGAACTGATTGATCTTCGCTATGTGGGTTTCCGGTTTACTTGGTCCACCTCCTCTGGTACTCGAAGGAAGCAGCGGAAGATTGATCGGGTTTTGGTCAACAACTATTGGTGCTCTACCTTCTCCTTCTCGGAAGCCTCTTTCCTGGCCCCGGGCCTTTCTGACCATACACCTATGGCTGTCAGGATCCTTCCTCCTGGTACTCGTCGTACTCCTTTTAAATTTTTTAATATGTGGATGAGTCACCCTGACTTTTCCTCACTAGTTACCCAAGCGTGGGAGACACGAGTTTCAGGCTCTCACATGTACAAACTCTATTCTAAACTCAAGCTGCTAAAAGGTCGGCTCAAGTGTCTCAATAGAGATGCCTATTCAGACATCTCCATGAGGGCGGCTACGGCAAAGAGGACACTTCGTCTACCCAAGAAGCACTTCATCCGGGACCCGGGAATAGCTCGGCGGCGATAGAGGAGCATTTCCAATCGAAGGACTATTATGAACTCCGAGCTCTTGAGGAGGCTTTTTTCGTGATGTAAATCTAGAATTCGCTGGCTCAAGGAAGGGGATCATAATACTAAGTTCTTTCACCACTCTGTCAATCACAGGAATCTCCGAAATCGCATCCTCTCTGTGCTAGACAGCTCAGGCCAAATGGTAACGGATTCAAAGGAAGTACCGAAAGTCTTTGTCTCATATTTTCAGGACCTCCTTGCTCCAGTTGTTATGACTATGAGACCTTCTATACAGGAGATCAAAGACGTTATCCACTCCCCTCTCAAGGAAGATCAGATTAGCATGCTATCCCAGCCTTTTCTTCCTTCTGAGATTCGTAAGGCCATGTTCTCATTGGCTGGAAATAAAGCCCCCGGCCCTGACGGCTATAATGCAGATTTTTTTAAAAAGAACTGGGACAAGGTGGGGCCATCAGTCATCGAGGCGGTATTGGATTTCCTTGAATCTGGCTGTTTGCTTAAGGAAGTCAACAATACTATTATTGCCCTAGTACCAAAAATCCCCAATGCAACATCGGTGTCTGATTTTCGTCCCATAGCCTGCTGTAATACAATTTACAAATGTATCACTAAGATATTCTCCTCTAGAATTGCCGCGGTTCTCCCTTCTTTGATCAGTCCGGCTCAAACAGCTTTTGTTAAAGGAAGGAGAATCGTGATGATAATATCCTTCTCGCTCAAGAACTTTTTGTGGGTTTCACAACAAGCCTAATGTACCAAAATGTGCTATCAAGGTGGACTTCAGGAAAGCCTATGACACACTCGATTGGGATTTTCTAGAGAAAACTTTACAAGCATTTGGGTTTCCTAGCCATCTCACAAGGCTCATTATGGTATGCATTCGTACCCCAAAATTCTCCCTATCGATAAATGGAGAACTCCATGGTTTTTTTTTTTTGCAAGTGGACGAGGAATAAGACAAGGTGATCCTATGTCTCCATACCTCTTCACCCTAGTCATGGAGGTTTTTATCGGGATTCTTGATGCACATACTCGGCATCCAGATTTTCAATATCATTGAGGTGCAAAGCTACACGGCTTTCACATCTTTTTTTTGCGGATGATGTGCTTCGTTTAGTAAAGCAAGTATGGCCTCTATTTCTTGCATCCAAGATGGGCTTAACATATTCTCTTCATGGAGTGGGCTAGTCCCTAATGCCAACAAGAGCGAAGTCTTTCTATCGGTAGCTTCTGAGACTACTAAAAACCAGATTCTACAAGCTCTCGGCTTCAACCTCGGTTCCCTTCCTGTGCAATACTTGGGGGTGCCCATCATAACATCGCGACTGTCTAAAGTAGACTGTAATGCTCTAGTATGTCGTCTCACTGCTAGAGTCCAATCCTCGGACGCACCGTTTCCTTTCCTTTGCAAAGCCGATTACAACTTATTAAATCTGTGCTACATGCCATCCAAGCCTACTGGGCCTCCATATTTTGGTTCCCTTCTTCGGTAGTGGATAAAATAGAACAAATTTGTAGACAATTCCTCTGGAAGGGCCCAACCATGGGTACGGGAGGAGCAAAAGTGTCTTGGGATGATGTCCGCCTCCCCCTTCTCGGAAGGAGGCCTTGGTATTAGAAGAATCGAGACAAGAACAAAGCAGCCATGGCTAAACATATCCGGGTGCTATTCACCGACAAAGAATCCCTATGGTGCAAATGGATTCATGCTACATATCTCAAAAGAAAGAATTTTTGGATCTCTACGACTCCTTCCCTTTGTTCTTGGGCTTGGCGGAAGATCATTGCTCTAAGAAAGGAATTTCAACCTCATTTCAGATGGAAATTAGGAGATGGGGATTCTATATCGCTTTGGTTTGATCCATGGCTAGAACTTGGTCCTTTAAACACGGTATTTTCAAATAGTGACATTGACCAATCGGATCTTATGAGACAAGCGAAGGCCAAGGACTTATATTCCCCTGATGGGTCTCATCTACTCCAACAGCTGGTTTTGTGGCAAATACCGATTCCCCTCCTCTCTACTGGTCAGGACATCTTTACATGGGTGGAGGACACCAGAGGAAAATTTTCTATGGCTTCGGCTTGGGCCAATATCCGACGCAAATCAAACCTGGTTCATTGGTCCTCTTTTATCTGGGATAGGGCATTGGCCCCTAGACACCAATTTCTTCTCTGGCTTATTACCAAGAATCGTCTCCCCACTCAGGTACTCCTTATGTCATATGGCGGGATTCCTAATTCGGTATGTCCCTTGTGCAAATCTAAGCGACTCGCTGATCATCTGTTTTTTGACCGCTGTATTTCCAATTCTCTCGGCTAAATTTTGGGCTGCGAAATGTAACCTTCCCTGGAGCAACTCCTCTTGGTCGAACAACCTCCAATGGGCTATAAATCATATGTCAGGAAAAGGACTTTATCCAGAGATTGCTTGGTTCTCGTTTGGTGCTCTATGCAATATCATCTGGAAGACCAGGAATGACATTCTTTTCCGTGGTCACAACTTGTATGCTCCTTCCATGAAATCCTACCTCTATAAGGCGGTCAAAGACAAAGGTCTCACCTTCAAATCGGTTGTAGACAATCCTTAAATGTAAGGATGCGGCGTAGGCCGGGGATAGACCCTCGATTTTTTGACCGGAGAACCTCGCCTTAGCGTAGGATGATATAGGTCTCTTGTAACCCGTATTCCTAGTATATAAGGTTTATTTTTTGGCGACCGCGGTACCCTCATACTCCGGCCGACATGGCGTCCGGTTGAGTGTTTGTCGGTACCGTGTTCCCCCTCTCGATGTATATTTCTCGGTTAAATGTTACAATCTTACCTTACCAAAAAAAAAAAAAAAAAAAAAAAAAAAAAAAAAAGAGTCTCTAGCTTTCTCAAACAACCTCTCAAAATAGGAATCTTTCGTATAGCAGTATGATTTAAGATAAGCTCCCTCAATTCTTCCATTCTACCTATTCCTGCTGGTAGCTCCTTTAGTCTCCAACATCTCCTGATATTCAATGAGACGAGGGTCTTGATGTCCTCGATAGAAGGATGAATCTCTTCCAAATCCCAACAATCTTCAAGAATCAAAATCTCCAAGCTTTTGAAAGTGGACAACTTGGGAGTTCTTCTCAAAGATTTACAACCCCTGAGGTTCATAACTTTGAGCTTGGTTGCCATCTGAAGAAAAAAAAAAGGAAGGATTCCTTGACGTGAATGGACCAATGCAATTCTTTTTTTTTTTTTTTTTTTTTTTTTTTTAAATTCTTCCTAGTTACCCTGCGCCACTGCTCCTTCACAGTAATCATATTTAATTTCGAAGGTTTCTTTAGTAGTTTTGTTTTGGCTCCACCAACATACATATAAATGGTTTTTAAGCATATTCATTGCAAAAGAATCTTAAGGATGTACAAGTGCTAACTACATTTACTTTCGAATAATGTTTCAAAGAAAGAATCTATTTAGTTTTTAAAAAATTCTTTTTTTATGATTAGACATGAAGCATATTTATGGATATTAGAGAATTCACTATTAGATAATGTTTTTAGGTATATTATTAAATATTGGCAATATTATTTGATGTTTTTGTTTTTATTAAGATAGCTAATTTTCTTGTTAGATTAGATTCTCTTTTTTTCATATCCTTCTCTGATAAAGCGTAATGCCAAGTGAATTGAATAAGCAAATTTTATTTTAAAAAGCAGATGGGGAATTCAAATAGAAGAGAGATGCATTCATTGGGAGCATTTTTCTTTTGACGGTATGAAGTTAAAGAGAAACAGCTAATTTAATTATGAAAAACAAATTTGAAATGTTATATCTAGAAGATACAAAAAATTTTAATCTGCCATTGGAAGGATAATTTTATTACTCGTATAACATTGCTATACGGTGAAATCAATAATCGACAATTATAAGGATTAACTGTTGGATACAACAAGTCAGAGCAATTCATAAATTATTTTAGTTACTCTAAGATAAAAATGAATTTAGAATGTTAGCATGTATTTACGACACACGTAACCGTGGGGGTTTTTGTTTCTCCATGAAGAGAAGATTGATATGGACATTTAACAACAATCGCTAAAAGACACACTTTTGCTTGGCGAGAAATTAACTTAAAAACCATAAACGATTTTGATTAAAATAATCAAGATAAAGACAAATTTTGTAATTTTATTTTTCATAATGTTAATTAACATAGTTAAAATAATTTTTTTAGTACTGTCTAATGTTAAGCATGATTATTCAAAAGAGATATGCCTCTCTAGATCTTACCTTAAGTGGACCCCATCCTCCCCAATACTCCGATATCCCACTCCAAGATAGATCAAGCACGACTAATTTCTTCAAATGTAAGTTGGCTGCTGTGAAATCCAAGGGACAATCCTCCCATTGAAGCCATCTTAATTGAGGAAGCAAGCTTTGGAAATCTCCAGTAAAATTTGCACCATTTATTTGAAGGAACCTCAAGTTGGTCAGTTTTTTGAACTGTTCAGCTTTGTATGTTCTTTCCCTACTATATTTGCCAAGACGAAGGGCCTCAATCTTTTTAGTGCCCTGCAATTAGGAAACATTTGGGACCATAATTTTTCAATAATGAGATGAGATCAACTCATAAATGGTAAATCTCAAACTGGTACCTACATTATACATTTACCCCAAAATAATATTCGTTTTACAAAAAATCACAAACTGACACCCAATAGCCCATAACCATTTACCTCAAATTAAATTTCAAAAAAACCCAAATTGGTACATTTGACCCAAATCTACCATCCGTTAAATGTATACACGCCAATCATAAGGATTTTTCACATCAAATCCATGAGACTTTTGGTTAGATGAAAATTGGTCAAGTAAACATGTCAAGGGGTACTAATTTGTGCTTTAAAGGTATTCATCCATTCTAATAACATGATAGCCTATCTTTGACAAAGAAATGTTATAAGAGGAGTAGTAGGAATATTATCCATTTTCACAAAATATACAAAATTACCAAATTCATATAAAGAAATTATCCACTATTATGAAAAATTTGCATAACAAAAATAATATTTGTTCAGAGGGTTGTACTGCACAGTTGCACATACATCATAAATAAATATGAAAGCCACATTAGCAAATTGACGATGTAAATCAATAGTTGACAACAAATGATTTGATTGCACACACTGTGAAAGATAAAGGACTACATTGAGGGAAAAAAAATAGATAGGGGACTGAATTGCACGAAAGGTAATATTTAAGGGACCAAATCTTTACTTATGATGTTCATTTATCATAGGAAACAACTTATAAGAAGTCCATACTCAATAAAAGAAAAAAGAAAGAAGACCTCACAAGAAATGAAAAGAAGAATCCAAATACCAAACATGTGCATCAGACAGATATATGGGAAAAGCATGCCCCCAACAATTTATAGATGTCATTATGTTCTTGTAGTTTCGTTGTTGTTGAATTGAAGTTACCTAAGGAGAGTGTCCTCATCACAATACTGCCCTCTCTCTCTATATATATATATAATCATTAACTAAGAAATGGCTCCACAATGATGTCCTAGAATCAGGCAAGTATAGCAAGCAATAAGTTCTTTTGCTAGTGGAAGCGGCGCAACAAAACTCAGGACTGACAATATTTTTTATCTCAAACAAAAAAGAGAAGCTAGACTAACATTCACTAGCTAAGACATGTCAAGAAAACTCTTACCTTATTGCTATCAAGCACATCTATAGCTTCTTCATAATTCCATAATCTACTACGCTTTTGAGGCCTCTTTTGATTTTCTAGATGAACAATTTCCCTTCCAAGATCTCTCAGTTGATGCATCATAAGCTCGCCATCTTCATCAATTTTAATTAGGGACATAAGACTTAATACTTCAATCCCCTTACCCGGAAAAAAACCACAAACATCCCACATATAAGTTGGATTTTGTTTAGATGATCCATTAAAAATGCATGCAATATCCAAAAATATCTGTTGCTCCTCATAATCTAATGCTTTGTAACTTATCATTAACTTCTCTTGCACTTTCTTATCGGGAACTTTCTTTAGTTTCTTTAATGTATCTTTCCATACTTCTTCTCTCTTTCCACATAAAAATGAACCGATAACTTCAAGAGCTAAGGGAAGCCCCGCAGTAGTAGATACGACATCACGTGAGATAACCTTGTAATCACTCTGAGGAGAATCCTTTCGAAATGCATGTCTACTAAATAAAATTAATGATTGATCCAATGACAACTCGTTGAGTTGGTATATGTAGTCCGCCCTTGCTTCATCGACAATGCTCTTGTTTCTAGTTGTGATGATGACCATACTTCCTGCTTTAAACCAACTCCCGTCTCCAACTAAAGCATTCACGTGAATATTGGTATCCATATCATCAAGAAGAACAAGGACTTTCTTAAATCTAAATCGAGATTTGATGACTCTGATTCCCTCATCGACATTAGCCACATCACATGAATTTCCTATTATGTCGGAAATGAGTTGCTTTTGTAGGCATTCAATACCCTTGCGTTGAGATGTTTCTCGAATATCTGCTACAAAGCTAAAATCCTCATATTGACTAGAGAGTTTGTTGTATAACACCTTTGCAAGAGTAGTCTTACTAATGCCGCCCATTCCATAAATTCCAATGATCCTTGTACCATCAACTCTAGCATCTATCCAGCTCATAATTTTTTCCACACGATCATCAATTCCCACCAACTGTCTGGGAACAATTAGCTGAAAAAGTCTTTTTAACTCACTCATAACTCTTCTAACAACCATTTTAACTATTGCTCCTTCATGCCTATCAAATAACAATATAAGTTTCAGTATATGATGGCAATATTTATCTAGCTATGAGAAATTAAACAACACTTTAGTGAAGAATGATTTACCCATTATCAATTTTCTCCGATTCCCATCCTTTCAAGAAACTGACTTCTTTGAGCGCTTCTTCCCATTCCTTCACAACCATTTCATCCAAATTCCTTTTATGTGCATTGACAGCATCTCCCAATCTCCCCATAAGATGTCGCACTTGTGAGGGTTTCACTTTATAAAATATGGGCAACACTATTTGCCCTATGCTTCTCTTGCATTTTAACATTTGAGCCAACTCGTGTAAGCACCACTTGCTGGAAGCATAGTTCTTTGAGATAATCGGGATCGAGATCTTAGACTGCGTGATACTACAGAGAAGCTCCGGACCAATCTCTTTGCCAACACGGAGCTCCTCATCGTCTCTAAACACATAAATTCCAGCATCAACAAGGCTATTATAGAGATAATCGGCAAAACCTTTCCGAGTGTCTTTCCCTCTAAAGCTCAAGAACACTTCAAAATAATTTCCTTTCTGCTTTTTGGTTCCGCGTTCATGATCATCTACGTTTGGAAAGGTCCATGTGGAAGACACCCCATGTGCCGGATCTTCTAAATGAATGCGTTCTTTTCTTTTCATCGTGAGGGGATTGTCCTGATAAGAAGGCAGCAAAAGAGATTGATGGAGCAGAGCCCAAAATCAAAGCCACTTACTTTACAGCCCAAGAGAAGAGAAATATGGAATCTTAGATCTGGAATTGCATAAATGTACCTCATAACTGAATGCGGAATTGATCAGAAGAAAATGTAACAGATAAGAGAAGAGAAGAGGAGCAAGGTGTTTTCGATTACCTCAGAATGCTCAAACAACACAATGCTCAAACAACACAATCCACACCTTGTTATGATCTCTACCGATTCCCGGCCTTCGCCAATGGATTATCGACACTATATGGGTGATAAGGCAGAATTTGTGTTGGCAACACACAACACTGGTGCTCGAACAACACAGTCCACCCACTGCAGGTGCTTTGATTGAAATTTGAGATCCAGCAGGATTTGATTCCATATGCTTTTTTCTATAATAAAACTTAAAAGAAAACTAGCGGGCAATATCACATGGTCCCGGCGCTCCACGAATCAGTGACAAAAGACTATCAATCGCCGGATTAGATAGGATTAACAAGTAAAGTGGACGTACGTTAGCCGTTGAAATTGCTTTTCCCCTCCTATATTAGGTCTAGAGTGGCGGTCAATACTTTAATGGGGTTAGTTGCATCGGAATTGCAATCGCTCATAAAGATGACGACGACGATCATCTACTCGGGACCTATTATTGGATCATTGGCACACAGTTTGTTCTAGTTGATGAGAAGCAAACCAGCCTAACCAATCCCAAGGGTTTTGCCACCTACGAGGGTCATCTACGGTAGTCTCTTCAATGAGAGCATCTTGCCAAACTACATTCCTTATTTTAACATGTCGGTACATGCATACCTCGCACTCATTGTTGGTTGTGTATAGTTTTCTTTCCTACCAACTAGGGAATACGGGGAGACTCTCTATAAGATAGGCTGAGTGACCTGTTCCAAGATTTTTTCCCTTTGAATCTTTGTAGGATCTGCTCAGGTCCAAACAAAGGGCTTCATTGTGCACATCATGCTTTGATCAATCAAATGTTCTTTTTGAACAGCAAATTTTTTAAGTATTCTATTCTTTTCCGTTTCTATCCTCAAGTGGGTGATTTCTTGTTTATTCTTGACCAATGACAGTTTGACAATTGCTTGAATTTGCAATCAACTTATTTCTAACTTAAATACTGCAAACCCTTCAATTGGGAGCATGAGAGACAGCATCTTGAGAGTGAATATTCTGACTCCTCACTGTTGCCAACTTATTTCATATGACCCTCCATCAATTTTGAGTTTGTCGAAGTTGAGTCTTTCCTCTTGATTTGGGTTGTGCATCATCATGGGATTGCAGCTTGCAATCATGGCAATAAGGCACAACGAATGTTGGCCAAACGCAACGCTCTGGTGCTTAAATTATACATGAGCAATTTCAGGTTCCGTACAAGATCTATTTGAAATTTAAAACCTACCCGTTGAAAGACATTCCTCATTTTGTTTGAATTTATAACATATCCTACACACCTTGGAACCTGGCACATACCCTATCACAGGTTCTAAGGTTGGTTCCAAAGTCTAGTCAAATTCCACATGTATTATCAATTGAATAATTGTAATGAATTATCACCTTTAATGACCACCATTTATTGCTAATCCAGAAGAATTACCAAAAAAGTCCTAAACCTATTATGATTGTACCAATTTAGTCATAAACTTTTTTTGGCCAATTCAGTCCTAAAATTTTTGCAGTTGTACCAATTTAGTCCATCCAGCCAAATTTAGCTAGCCAGGGTTAACGTAATGGCTAGGGGTGTGCAACTGGACCGGGTTTACCCGGAACCCGGACCGGACCACCTGAAAAACAGGGTTGGGAACTGGTTCCCGGTTAAACCGGTCCGGGTACAGGTTCCAATTTTTGGGAACTGGTTGAAACCGGTTCGGGAACAGGGTCCAAGCAAAGACCCACCCAGAACCGGACCGGTTTTGGAACCAGTTTTTACCCCGTTAAAAAAAAAAAAAAAACTTCTCTCGTATAATGCTTTTGAGTCTCTTTGTCTTCGAATAAATGTTAAAAAAAGAAAGAGTTTCTCGAATCAAGTTAAGAGATAATTATTTTGAAAAAATTGTTAAAAAAAACTGTTCTCATGAATTATTTTTCTCTTTTAATGATCCCACTTTCAACTATTACTATAGTCGTAGGACAAATGCTACTGACTATTGTAGCACTAATTCTCAGTCCAACTCAAGAAAAATGTCCTCTTAATAAGAGCTATGTCGCATACACACAAGTAAGCACATTAGGTCATATTAGAAGTATTTGTGGGAATGAGACTAATATTATATCCATATTTGTTGCTAATGCTTATGCATTCTTAGGATTTTTGTTTTGTCTTATAATGTTAGGAGAATTACGTTGTTTTTTTTCTAATTAATGTAAATTTCGAAGCCGTATAGAATATTGAACGGTTGCAAAACAGGTTCCAATAAAAACAGGGTTGACCCTGTTCCCGGATCGGAAAAACAGGGTTGGGTCCAAAACAGGATCCAATAAAAACAGGGTAGGGTACATGGTCCAAAAAAGAGAAACCGGTTATAACAGGGTCGGGTACAGGGTCCAGGTCTGAACCCTACCCACCCTAGACCCGATCACCCCTAGTAATGGCCAACTAGCACCAATGACAATTTTTTAATAATTTTTTTCAAATGATTTTGTTAATTAGCCGATGGACTGAACTTACATAATTACAAAAATTTTATGACTCAATTGGCCAAAAAATAAATTTATGACTTAATCGGCATACTTACAATAAGTTTGTAACTTTTTTGGTAACTTTCCCTTGCTAATCCATTAATAATAACTTGTATTTAGACACATGAAGAATATGAAATATTAACAAAGTAAAAGTCTCGGTCATAAAATGGAAGTTCAAATTAGTAGTTCCATATTATACACTTATTATTGGATGTTACAAAACACCACAAGATTGCATGAAACATAAACCAATAAAAACAAAAAAATCTTATTCTAAATTTAGGTTTCAAGTTACAAATTTCATCAGCCTAGAACCTAAAATCTATTCGTAGAAATAATTTATATCTTAAAACCATACTCCTAGCTCAAACGGCACAATTCACTCACTCCTGGGCGCTTTGATTGCAATTTGAGATCCAGCATGATTTGACCTGTTTTGCTTTTTCCAATAAGAAAATAGAGGAGGAACCTAACGAGCAATACTCATGCCATGGTCCGGGTGCCAATGGACAAGAGTCAATGACCAAACACATGTCAATTGTCCGGACCATATGGGATTTTAGCAACGAATGTCCGGAGGACACCTCATATTCAAATAAGAATGCTTATCATTTTTAATCTACAATCTAACCCTTTTTTCCCCTATTTCACCGGAATTTAACCGACGACGAAACATCGTCTCCAAAAGTCATTCTTCGGCTTTTGATGAGAGTTGGCGGGTTCTATGGTAACTCTAGACAAAAAATATCCAGGCGAATAAGAAATAAAAACAAATATTTATTTTAAACTTCGAACTAAATTGTACATACAAACCGTGTCAAAATTCAATCAACGACAAAGCTTGAAAATACAACCAATTCCATAGCAACACACGTACACGAACTATGTCAAAATTTAATCAACGATAAAGCTCGAGAACCTGCAAAGATGTAACGTCAAAATTGAATTGACTACGTGACACCTATGATAGAGATGCTTGTCGGAATTTAATTGATGATGAAACATCGAGATAGAGATATGCATAGAAATTCAATCAACGGTGCGAATTGGAAAGCTATAGCTAGAAAAAAAAAATTAAAGTGCAAAAACATAAAGATAATAAAATATTACATTTTGATTGTCGAGGGAATTTTCTAATTGATGAGAATTTGATATTTATAGGCTTTTCTAGGAGCAGTTTCTTCGTGTTTGTAACTATACTTCCACGTTGGCGAGTCTTTTCTTCAAAGCAATTGCTCCTTCAAAATAACACCTCAATCTCTTCACATGACTCTAACTATTCTCCATGATCTCCCTTATCTACAACAATTGCTCCTTTAAAATAGCACATCAATCTTTATTCTCGACCATCTCGCTTATCTACAAGTACTTGAACCTTGATAAAATCCCAACTATTCTCCACAATCTTCCTTATCTACACGTGCTTGAGCATTGATAAAATCCTCTGCATTGATCTTGCTCCTTAGTTAAAATGCTCATCGACAACTTTGGTAAAATAATCCGCATTCATTTGCCACTTGTCGATATATGTCAATATTTACACCCAATGCGAATGAACATCACATGTCAATAATAACTAAAAATCAGACATTTTTTAATGTCAACACCTCCAAATAAATTCCTCTGAAAAAGTAACTCCCAAAATAGATCTCCTCCAAAATAATCTTCTCAAACTAATTCTCCATGCCGCATCATACGTAAGGATTATCTACTCAAACAGCCTTTCTGCCAAGTCACTATAGTCTCTCTCTTTAAAAAAATTTGCATAAACTTTATTCTTTCGATTTCACACCTTGAATTTCTCGGCCAACAGGCTCTCCACAGTCGAATAGTTATTCGGTGGTTATGTTTCCAATTTATTTCATCTTTGTTGGAATTTTATTTCATGTTGAGATTCATTTTTTTCCTCTTGGCTTTTTAGTGAAGATTGTCGCTCATCAGTTAAAGGTGTTTGCCATTAGTGATTGAATATTATGAACCGCCAATATTACAATATCAAGACTTTAACCAATTATATTGTTATATAACTTGGCATCATAACCAATTGCATTTCTTTTTGTTTCCTAAGTGGAATCTATTTTGTTAACATGCTTAAGGCACTACCCCAATTTACAAATTAAAAAAAATGAAACATGATAATATGATGGCCTATTATAGTTCACGAGAATGACACATAGGTGACATGTTTCACTAGGAAAGAAATAAACAAGGATATGAATATAATGAGTTATAAATTAAAAAGATAAAAAAAAATTAAGAAAGAAAATGAAATGCAATTTTTTCACATCATAAAGTGTTTTTTTTTCCGTAATGGTGCTTTTAATAATTACTGGGCGTGCTTGATGGATAAATCCCTCCTCAAAAATTATTGAAATCCAAAATTAATCAGGACAAAACAAATTGTCCGTCATTTGTCTTTATAAAAGGCCGCTATATCTTAAGAGAACGGTCTTGGGGGTGGGATGTTGCGTTAGCTCCCCCTCAAGATGGTCAGCTAATTAACCATTGGGATTTACCTCAGTAACTACCCTTTCCACTTGGAAAAAGGGGACGTGAGGGGTTGAATCTCTACCTTCTCAAGGGGGACTGGGGTAAGGACGATTTAGCTTCAAGTGTGAATTTCAACTCTCACATCATGTAAGGAGATAAAGCAAAAGTCTAAAAGTGAGAGTTATGATAGAAGTAGAGTAGCACTAACAAAAAAAAAATAGTCGGTTAATTACAGTCGTACCCTTGGGATATAAAAACACCAGTTTATTTTAGGAAAAGCTTTAATTTAAAATTAAGTTATTTGTATATTGAGTGGAATAAGCATAACATTTTTTTGTTGATAGTTTGGTGAAGACGTATTTTTTTTCCTTTCAACAATTGCGGTAATTAATAATCATAATGAGAAAAGACAATAGCAAAATATGCTCGAATAATAGAATAAATGTTGGTAGAGAAACCCTCTGAATGCAGTAGCATATCTGAAGCAAAGGGGAAGGAAAAAAATTTAGGAAAATAAGTTAGCTGGAGAGTTTCAGAAAACAAGCTATATAACGCATGGCATTTTCCCCAAGGACTTATGTCTCACACTAATGCAATTACGGAAAGATTTCATTGCATATCTAGTTATGTCTCTTGCAATTGAAATCTTCTGAATTGCACTAATGTAAGAGATACACATGCCAGACCCGTCTTCTCTGGAAAAAAATATGCATGGCAGATTCAAGCCCTTAGGCTTAAAAGATTGAGAAAGTCCATATACTGCTTAAGCGTTTTCCATGCATAATCAAGATGGTCGGTTTCTTCATGATCATCATCATTATAATTTCTTGAAAGGGCAACGTAGCAGTAGTAACACGAGTCATGTTGATTTCCATGTATTCCCTCTTTGATAGTCCATTCGCGGCTTAAGCATCTTCCAAGTCGTAAGGCCAATTGGAGGGGGTTAGCTTTTTTTTTTTCTTTTTACCTATATCAACAACTAAAAACAAGATCTTTACCAAAAAAAAAAAAACAAACAACTAAAAACAAGACAAGAATAAGATGGAAAAAGTATTCAAAGGAACCATAAAAAGGTAAGAGAGGCCGATTGATGGATCGACGGACCGGCACCTACCCAAAATAGCTTGTCGTTACATTGGATTGACTTGGTGGCAAATGGCAACTCGAAATCGATCGGTGATAGTTTCGGTTTGGCCGCGACTATTCACGCATCGAGTCGACCAAGCTTTTGTCCCACAAATTAGGCCTGACCGGAAGGTTTAATGCTAGAGCTCTCCAAGCCCGAATCGACCTAGGTCGACTCAAACCAAATTAACCATATTAGGTGAGAGCTGGTTAAGCCCAGCCCAAAGTCAAATCTCTTCCCTTTTAAAAAATCTAAGGATTCATTTAGATTCAAAACTCGAGCATGCAATTACTGAAAACTTAACATAAATATTACTAAGAAAATATAAAATTTCATTTACAAGAATTTCATGCCATCTAATTTTAACGGCTCATGACTTTCACGGATTATGTTTAAAGCCGCACATAGGATGCTAGACATTAAAGACCGTCGGGGTTTATTTTTAGCCTCCTAATTTGGTATGCTTTCAGCAAGTTCAACTCCTTTTTAAGGTGCGCAAGGTGATGATTCTATATTCAGAAACAATTTCTGCTAAAAAATAAATTTTTTTATTCTATTCCCAAGAATAATTTCTGAGAATTTGAAAGTGTTTGATAACTGTCCAAAATTTTTATTTTCGAGATACAAATGCATTTGGTAAGACCCTTAAAATTTCTAGTCTAAACCATTTTCTTTTAATTTTTTAATAATTTTATTACATTTTTCTCTTTTTCTGTTTTTTCTTTTCTTTTTTCCCTTCCTTTTTTTCCTTTTCAACTTGTCCTCCTTGCCAACGACTGGCCAAACACGTCTAGTGACCTTGTCGGAGCATCAACAGCCCTTGGCAACATCAAGCCACAGTGAGGGTCGTCGGCTCAAGCCACGTTGTGAGCCGGGCGAAGCTCGGCCTCGCCTTGGCCAGGTGGTGAGGCTGAGCTTGCCCAACCACCGAGCCTTGTTGGACCACCATCGGGTCAGCCTCGCCTTGGCTAGGCAACGTCGACCCAATAGTGGCCTGGCAAGGCCAAGCCTCGTCGGTAGCTAGGCAAGCTCAACTTCACCAAATCTGGGTGAGGTTGATATCGCCCAGCCACAATGAGGCTCGAGCTGACGATGCTCCGGCAAGGTTGCTGGCCATGACCAAGGCCAGCAACGCTCCAACTGGCAAGGTCATCGATCAAAAGGAAGAAGAAGAAAAGGAAAAAGAAAGAAAAGAAGATTTGAACTTGATTTTTGGGATTGTTCTTGAGAACAAAAATCGACGTTTTTTTTATTCTTGATTCTGTTCCAAATTTATTTCCAAAAACAAAAATTTTACCAAATGGATTTCAATGCCAAATATATTTCTAGGAACAAAAGAACATAATCAAATACTGTTTAGCCAGTTACCATGCACACCCTTAGTGACTTTGCCAAGTCATTTGAGCATGAATATTCAATTTTTTTTATTGAAGCTTTCTTTTTATTTTAATTATTTTTAAAGATATTTTTCAATTATTTAAATATGGATGGGCCTTTGTGGGCTTTTAGGCCCCAATCGAATTTCGATCTAGCCCCGCTTGGAAGTTGTTGAGAACAAATCAAAGAGCTGAAAAGAGCTAACAAGTTTGGGGCCAAATTTTCAATTACTCGCCCCTTATTTCCCTTCTATGTTCTTTTTCACTCTATTGGACACACACACACACATATTGCGGCTAATAGTTTCCTTCTACTAATCAATGTCGTGTTTAGTGCAACTTAACTAGACGATCTATTGTACTATACTTGCGTTAATACCTATGATGTGAGCGATAAGAATTTGCACCGACTTCTTCGACATGGAACGGCAGCGAGAGTCTTAAGACGTCCACCTAAACCTCTTTCGTATATAGACCTACTTTTGTTCACTTCCCATGTAGTAAGCAGCAAGGAATCGCAAGGGGACTCGTCTCGTGGAGCAACATGTTTTTCGAGTCTCAAAAGGTTGACTAATATTTTTGTGCACGTAGGAAACTTTTTGAAATGTTCGAACTTTAGGTTATTTTTGTCTTAATAGTGTGCATGAACCAAACTGTTTGGTAATGTAGCGACGGTGCATATTTAAATTGCAAAAGGGGATTTCCAACGGAGGACCTAAAACACAAAAGATCGCATTTGATCGTTAAAGTGTTGGAAACTCCTAGTTGTGATGTTAACAAATCATTTTATGTAAGTATTTATACATATCTCCAAAAGGAATAAGCCACAAGGTGGCGTATGTTTTTGAGTCTGCAAGTGGCAGAAGAAAAACATACGGTGTTTCTGAGTCTGACCGTACCAGACGGAAGACTTGAAGAAACACAGATTCCGAGTCCGACCGCACTGCATCGAAATCTTGAGCAGACTTTAACTTGAGTCCGACTCGATCGAAACTTCGGAACTCGATCACCAACGGTCAAGTATTTCACTTACCTTGTTTACATTGATTCTGTTATATTAATTCGATTGCAGGATCAATTAAAGAACAACTTCCAAAGAAGAATGGAGTACTTATGGAAGCCCAGATTCTGATTGTATGGGCGAGCAGAATCCAATGGGATCTGATCTACTTCCAACGGTAAAAAAGACTTGCCTTATAAAGTCTGTCCAGGAAAGGGAAGACAAAACTCTCAAGGGAAGAGCCAACGGTCGAGTGTGGCTTGGAGAGTATATAAGGATAGGATGAGACCTAGGAGAAAGAGAGGAAAAACAAATTCTAAAGTGCGACTCTATTCTTCAGTTGTCTAAAGTGCGATTTTGAGAGGTCATAGTGAATTACCAGAAAGAGTGACTCAGTGAGATTCATCATCACCGAGTGCTAACACTCAAGAGTGTGTAATCACCTTTGATCTTATAGTGGAATCCAGCCAATTGGCTGATCGCCTGAAGAGTGGACGTAGGCTTGTCTAAAGCTGAACTACTATAAACTGTGTTTGCATTCTTCTCTACTCTCTCTATTTAATTTCAGTTTATAGATTGCTAAGGTTTTGTTTGAATCGTGCGTAAAATTCCTTGACACCTATTCACCCCCCCTCTAGGTGTTAATACTAGTTCTAACAATTGGTATCAGAGCCCTGTGCTCAGTATTTTGAAGTGTTTATTACTTCGGAGTTAAAGATCCTCTATGGCTAGTATTCTTGCACTAGGTCTGATCGAGGGACAGAGCAATACGCGACCACCCTACTTTGATGGCAAAGAGTACAATATATGGAAGAACAAGATGAAGGCCTTCCTCAGATCAAAGGATCCACTGGAGTGGGATGTAGTTGCTAGAGGAATTGACCCAAATGCTGAGACCAAAGGAACTTCAAAGAAAGATGATGGGAAAGCAATAGAAACATCAGCTACCACTTCTCCAGAAGAGCTAACCAAGAGACAAACTCTTGATGCTAAGGCCATCTACTCCCTTTACTGTGCTTTATCACCTAATGAATATAATCGAATATCTTCTTGTGATACAAAGCAAAGGAAGTATGAGATAGACCGCACGTAACCTATGAAGGAACGATCGTGTCAAGGAGACCAAAGTAAACATATTACTTGGTCAATACGAATCTTTTAAGATGAAGCATGGAGAATCCATAGGAGATATGTTCAATCGTTTTACAGAAATTGTAAACGGATTGGCATATCAAGGACAGCCTGTTCCTGGACCCATGAAAGTCAATAAACTTCTAAGAGGACTGTCAAAAGATTGGAACAATGTGAAAACATCTATCAGAGAAACTCTGCGAATTTCACCTCTAACAGTCGATGAACTCGTTGGTACTCTGCAGTCTTATGAGGCGAGAACAAATGAACGAGGAAGTGGAATCCAGAGGTAAAAAGTCGATTGCTCTTAAGTCTAACACCGATTCGATGATACGATTCGAGGAAGAGCTGAACAACGAGGAACTTGCATTGCTGATCGAAAGGTAAAAAAAATTAAACAAGAAGGGTAGGAGATTCAACAACGGGAAACAAAATAGACAACTGGACAACGCGTAACCGATGACGAGGATGATTATGCCAAAGATGTAATTTGCTTTGAGTGTAAGAAAAAGGGACATATTAAACAGAATTGTCCCAAACTCAAAAAGAACAAAGGGAAATTCGATAAGTACAAGAAGGCTCTCAAAGCTGAAACATGGAGTGACACGAAGTTGAGGATAGTGAAGATGAATATGGAAACATCTTGTCTTATGGCACACTCAGACTCAGACTCTGAAACAGATTCGGACTCAGACAGAGAAATCGAGGTAAATCATTCTGATATTCCTACAGAAGTTTCAGATTATATAAATGAGCTTTGTTCTAATCTAAAATCTACTCTGAAAAGGATCTCCATATTAAAAAAGGAAAATTACAAGTTGAATCAACAGAACGCTTCTTTGAAAGGAAAAGTGGATGACTTCAAAAAGGAATTTTTGGAAATAAAGGAAAATCGAGATTTTCTCTTTAATGAAAATGAATCTCATAAAAAGGAAATCTTGGAGACAAAAGAAAATAGAAATTCTTTACTAAATGAAAATGAGTCTCTCAGAAAAGAAATTTTGAACATTACCACAAAATTTTCAAAAGGATCGAAAACCCTACAGCATATACTTTCTATTCAGATTCCCTATTATGATAAGTCAGGACTTGGGTTTTATAAGGAAAGTGATTCGTTAATTGATTTTCCTAAAGTCAAGGAGAGAATTAGGAAGAGACCTCCTCGATGAGGCCTACGAAATCATTTCAAAAAGACTTTCACGAAACCTATTGGTCGAGATCATCTCGGATGCTCTAACGTGGAGAAAAAGAACATTTTGAAAACAAATGTCCTAAAGTCTCGGAGACCCGTTCGAAGAAATGGGTAGACAAAGCATACACTAACACTTGAAGGACCCAAGAAAATCTGGGTACCAAAAAGGAAGTGAATTTGCATGTCGTTTGCAGGTAAGTTTCAAGAGAAAGAAGAAATGGTATTTGGACAGTGGATGTTCAAGACACATGACTGGAGATTCAATAATGTTTGTTGTTTTAGAAAAGGTTAAAGGAGGGGACAGTCTCTTTTGGAGGAAACACCAAGGGAAACATTGTTGGATCAGGAACAGTCAAGATTGGAAGTTTAATCATCAACAATGTATCTCTGGTTAAAGGACTGAACTACAACCTTCTAAGCATCAGCCAACTATGTGATGCTGGATTCAAAATTAACTTCAAGGAAAATTTATGTTCTGGAACTAGCAATGATTCTTCTCAGTCATTCACTGGACGAAGACATGGGAACATCTATCTTCTGGACATAAATGAAGACACTGCCAAATGTCTAATTTCAGTCCATGATGAAGCAAACATCTGGCATCGAAAACTTGGACATGTCAGCATGAATCAAATCTCCAAGCTACACAACAAAAAGCTTGTTCGAGGATTGCCTTCATTAACCTATAAGAAGACAGAGCTTTGTTCCGCATGCAACTTGGAAAAACAGGTTAGAAATTCCTTTAAATCTATGAAACAGGTTTCTACTAAACGTGTACTGCAGCTGCTTCATATGGATCTGTTTGGCCCAACTAGAACTCAAAGCATTGGAGGTAAGAAATATTGTTTGGTAATTATAGATGACTACTCTCGTTTTACATGGGTGTTCTTTCTTGCTAATAAAAGTGAAACTTTTTCTTATTTTTCGTTATTTGCAAAAAGGGTTCAAAATGAGAAAGGTTATTCTATTTCCAGCATTAAAACAGATCATGGAGGAGAATTTGAAAATCAGAACTTTGTAGACTTTTGTAACGAAAATGGTATACAGCATACGTTCTCCTCTCCCTACACTCCGAACAAAATGGAGTTGTAGAAAGGAAGAATAGATCTTTGCAAGAAATGGCTAGAACTTTGCTTATTGAAAGTAAAGTGGCAACTCGTTTCGGGCGTAAGCGGTTTCACGTCTTGTCATATCATTAATAGAGTTTTTCTGAGACCAATTCTTGAGAAGACTCCTTATGAGATTTTCAAAGGAAGAAAACCAATTGTTTCCTACTTCAAGATTTTTGGTTGTAAATGTTTCATTCTTAAAAATGCTAACAATCCTCCAAGCAAGTTTGAGGAGAGATCGATGAAGGTATATTTCTGGGTTATTCAACGACCAGTAAAGCATACCGAGTGTTCAACAAGAACACTCAGAAAGTGGAAGAATCTATGAATGTGAAGTTCCTAGAGCAAGACCCATCCAACGAGAGCAGAACAAAAATTGAAGATCCAGAAACAACTGCTGCTCCTGAGAATTCAACTCTCAACAAAGAAGCTGAATCAACTCAGAAAATCGACACTGAGGGAACTCATGAACAAAGATTGACTCAGCTAGATACTACTCAGTTACAAGAAGATGCTGATGACAGCATGGTACAAAGCAAAAACTGGAAGCATAAGTCCAGCCACCCTCAAGAGCTTGTCATTGGAAATATCAGTGAAGGAATTCGAACCAGATCGAAGAATAAAAAGGAAACAAGTAATGTGGCACTAATCTCTGAGATTGAACCCAAAGGAATAGACGAGGCCCTTACAAATGAAAGCTGGATAGAAGCAATGCAAGAAGAACTTCAGCAGTTTAAAAGGAATGATGTATGGGAATTGGTTCCCAAACCCAAAGAAAGAACCATCATAGGTACCAAGTGGGTATTCAGAAATAAAGTGAATGAACTTGGTAAAGTAACCAGAAACAAAGCAAGACTTGTAGCCAAAGGCTATTCACAGTCGGAAGGAATAGACTATGATGAAACCTATGCACCAGTAGCAAGATTGGAAGCTATCAGACTATTACTTGCCTATGCTTGCTATCAAAACTTCAAGTTATTTCAGATGGATGTAAAGAGCGTCTTTCTAAATGGGTTTATCAAAGAAGAAGTCTATGTGGAACAACCTCCTGGGTTCGAGGAACCAAGAAAGCCAGATCACGTATACGACCGAAAAAGGCTCGTATGGATTGAAACAAGCACCTCGAGCCTGGTATGAACGACTTAGTAAGTTCCTACTAGACAACAAATTCAAGAAAGGTATAGTTGATACAACTTTATTTATCAAGAAGGAAGGTAAGGACATTCTTCTAGTACAAATATATGTAGATGATATTATCTTCGGTTCTTCTAATGAACGATTGTGCAAGAACTTTTCAAAGTCCATGTAGGAGGAATTTGAGATGAGCATGATGGGAGAACTTACATTCTTCCTAGGACTTCAAATCAACCAATCAAAACAAGGAACTTTCATCCATCAAGAAAAATATACCAAAGACTTGATCAAGAAGTTTGGAATGGAGAACTGCAAGGAGACTGAAACTCCGATATCAACGTCCATCAAACTTGATCGGGATGAATCGGGAAGAAAGTTGACCAAAAGACTTATAGAAGCATGATTGGGTCTCTTCTCTATCTTACGCATCTAGACCAGATATTATATATAGTGTGTGTTTATGTGCTCGATTTCAAGCGAGATCCTAGAGAATCTCATCTTACAAACAGCTTAAGCGGATTATTAAGTACATAGCTACTTATTCATCTCTCGGGTCCGTGGTATCCTAAAGGAACAGACTTTACTCTCCTTGGTTACTCGATGCCGACTTAGCGGGTTGTAAAGTAGACAGAAAGAGCACATCTGGAACATGTCAATTACTAGGACAGATGCTGGTGTCATGGTCTTCTAAAAAGCAAAATACCGTGGCTCTATCAACTGCAGAAGCAGAATACGTTGCCCTTGGAAGCTGCTGCTCTCAGATTTTATGGATAAAACAACAACTACGGGATTATGGAAAGGAAGAGGCCAGCACTGAAATAAGGTGTGACAATACAAGTGCAATAAATCTCACCAAAAACCCAATTCTACATTCCAAGGCAAAACATATTGAGATCAGGCATCATTTCATCAGAGATCACGTACAAAATGGGGATATATTCGTGGAATATATTGATTCGAAAAATCAATTGGCAGACATCTTCACAAAACCGCTGGACAAAGGTACATTTGATTCAATATGTAGTTGATTAAATATAATTAATCCTTTTGTATAAAATTCTTCAAGACAGGATATAGTCTGGGAGAAGCATTTGAACCAATCTTCTACATAGCTCCGAGAAGAAATTGATGGTATGTTTAAATTATGGCGCTTAAATTTTTATCTGATTAATCCTGGTAAGTTATTATTAGCAAAATAATTGATTTGCACAATTTTCGTACGTGCCTAAGTTATCTACATATATTATCATTTTTAATAGTATTCGAAAAACTGCTATTCTAAGTCAAAAGTCACGTCTTTTCATTTTCAAAGAGTCTATAAACCCCAAAAAGGGTGAACTTTTCACGACATTCTTCACAAATCATCCTTCAGAAACCCTAAAAGAACAATTTTTCTCTCTCTAAAACAAACCAAACCCTCTCCGAACAATGGCTTCGAGATCTTCCATGTCCAGATCAAGGTCTGTGTCCCCATCTCCCAGAAGAAGATCCAACAGGATTGCTGGCAAAGGACAAAGGAATGAAGAGGGAGGACAGACACATTTCGATCTGACGCAAACTTCTGACGATTCCCAAGAACAATCTCAAAATGCTTCGATTCAAAGGGATGCAACTGAAAATCTGGAGTCTCAGAGAAATTCTCCATCAGATTCTGAGCGAAGAAATGTCTCTAGTAGAGGTACGTCTGGTTTAATCCTGCCTACACCAGAAAACCCTCATTCTGTTATGAGAATGTATCAACGCTTAGTGCGAAATAATGCTACGGAGCAGATGAAACTTTATCTGTTGAGAGAAAAAGGGTATGCGAATGAACTTCGTCTGGTTCAGGCTGTGCAATCTACAGAACCACCTTCCAGACAAAGTGCACAGGGAAGTGAAGTGAGTAGGGAAAATGCCATGGTAGAAAAGGAAGATGATGAACGACTCTATAGAAATTTTGAAATCAAAATGGGAGTTGCAGTAGTGGTTAGAAATACCACTGGGAAACTATTCCGGTTGAAAGAACATAAGAACTCCTATAATAGATTGCTGGAACGAGGAGTTATGCATCACCGAATCGTAGACTTTGATTTCTTGGATGTTGCTGATGTGAACCTGCGAGAACATTTTGAAATGTTGCAGATGGACCAATTTTGCACTGAATCTGCTGTTGTTTACCCTCAACTAATAGCTTACTTTTACTCAAATTTGACATTCTTGTCTCCAGATAAAATGCAGTTCAGTGTGTACGATAGGTTTTACGATGTGAGTACAAATGTTCTGGCTGACATAATGAAAGTTGAAAGGAGACCTTTCATGCCAATAGAAGTCACCTATGAGACTGTCTGTAAGTATCTTACAAAGTCTGTTAGGCCTACTATTACCTATCCTTTCTTAACTTCAGCAAGAACTATTCTGTATAAAATCATCATAAGCTGCATTCGTCCCAAGGCTTCATCAAAAACTGATGTGTCAAGATTCGAGGCCAAGCTAATGTGGGCAATTGAGAAGGGAGTTCTATTCTCACTTCCTCATACCGTTCTTTTACACATGTATCGAACAATTTCGAAAGATAAATGACAGTTGCCTTATGGAGCTTTAGTGACCAAAATCTTTGAATATCACAAGATTGATATACGGGCGGAGACTCGCACTACGTAACTTCCAACCATGGCTATCAATCTTAAAATGATAAATAAGATGAGGCTAAGGGATGTTGCAGAGACATGGAGAAGAAAAGAAAAGGAATTAGCAAAGGCATCAACCACATCAAAGCGAAAGGGAAAAGAGATGGCTACTACTGAACCTACTTCCAAGAAGAGAAGACAACTGTTACTGCATGATGAAGATGATGAAGAGGAGACAATTTCTGAAATTCTGGTGAAAATGGGTCAGACTGTACACAGAACGACGGGACTAGAACTGTCTCCACTAACAGTGACAGAAGAAACTCTTCCTAGTGCAGCACCTCAAACCGATGAGCATGTGGAAATGTCGAACCGAGAGGAAGTTGAGTCGATAAAGGTGAACCGAAGAAGGGGAAAATATAGAAGAAGAAGAAATTCAAACAAATGAGGGTGCTATTCCTGATGCTGAAGAGGATAGAAATATATTAGGACAGCCAGAAGCATCAACTCAGGGGGAGCATATGTTTTGCATCGGTGAGAGATATCCCTGCAACTTCATCTGATCGTGCCGATTCTCAGAAGATAGTGGCTTTGCTTATGGAAATAAGAGATCGTCAAGTTGCTATGGAAAGCTCTCTCAACTCCAGACTAGAGACTCTCGAGCATACAGTTCATCAATGTATCAACAGAATCGAAGAGTCTGCCACGGATATGAAGGATTTCACCCTTGTTTGGACTCCCAAGAAAAAATATTCTTAAAGAAATCATCTTCTGGTTTACATTATTTGAACCTATATCAAGTTTTTTTCATATTTTTCTTATCTTTCAGGATAGACTTTTTGATTGTGACAAAAAGGGGGAGTAAGACCTGAAGACCTGGATTGGATGGATGATTTTGGGATTTTGAACCTGCATTGGATGTTTGTGTTTGAACTTTTTGCTGAACTTTGCGGTTTGTTGCTTGTGCTCGTAAACTGAATTATTGTTTGCTGCTTAGTCTATTTTAATTAATGAGTGAAGCATGAATTATCTGATGTAAGCATGTGAGCATCACTACTCCTGTTATATTTGGAAGTATGCGTTGTTAATCATATTTTGCAGGGGACAACAAACAAGAAGCATAAAAAGTTTTGTCACCATCAAAAAGGGGGAGATTGTTGGAAACTCCTAGTTTTGATGTTAACAAATCATTTTATGTAAGTATTTATACATATCTCCAGAAGGAATAAGCCACAATGTGGCGTATGTTTTTGAGTCCGCAAGTGGCGTAAGAAAAACATACGGTGTTTCGAGTCCGACCGCACGGACGGAAGACTTGAAGAAACACAGATTCCGAGTCCGACCGTACCGGGATCGAAATCTTGAGCGAGACTCGGGGAACTTGAGTCGGCCGACTCGATCGAAACTTCAGAACCGATCACCAACGGTCAAGTATTTCACTTACCTTGTTTACATTGATTCTGTTATATTAATTCGATTGCAGGATCAATTAAAGAACAACTTCCAAAGAAGAATGGAGTACTTATGGAAGCCCGGATTCTAATTGTATGGGCGAGCAGAATCCAAGGGGATCTGATCTACTTCCAACGGTCAAAAAGACTTGCCTTATAAAGTCTCGTCCAGAAAGGGAAGACAAAACTCTCAAGGGAAGAGCCAACGGTCGAGTGTGGCTTGGAGAGTATATAAGGATAGGATGAGACCTAGGAGAAAGAGAGGAAAAACAAATTCTAAAGTGCGATTCTGTTCTTCAGTTGTCTAAAGTGCGATTTTGAGAGGTCATAGTGAGTTACCAGAAAGAGTGACTCAGTGAGATTCATCATCACCGGGTGCTAACACTCAAGAGTGTGTAATCACCTTTGATCTTATAGTGGAATCCAGCCAATTGACTGATCGCCTGAAGAGTGGACGTAGGCTTGTCTAAAGCCGAACCACTATAAACTGTGTTTGCATTCTTCTCTACTCTCTCTATTTAATTTCAGTTTATAAATTGCTAAGGTTTTGTTTGAATCATGCGTAAAATTCCTTGACACCTATTCACCCCCCCTCTAGGTGTTAATACTAGTTCTAACATAAAGTTCCAAAGCAGCCAAAAAAACAAAATCAATGAGAAAAGCATGCCTTTTGCTCACATCGCCAAACTCTTATAGACGAAGAAAAATTTCACTTTAATCCAGGATATTTAAAATTTCAAAATATGTTGCCATAAACCCTAAATTATGTCAACGCCGACGACACCAATACCCTTTTTTTTTTTTGTATGTCGTCAAGATTTCTACACAATTTTGGTAAAAAAAAATACCCTTTGTTTACCCAAAAAAAAATTTGATAAACTTTGCCCATTGGCAGCACCAATACCCGAAACCTTTTTTCATGTCACAAATACTTCAAATTTATACTGATGTGACAATTCATTATAGGTAGAGATTATAATATTTGGTGGTGAGATAAAAGCCTGGAACATTGGTGTCAGAGCGGCATAATTTAGGTTTTTTCGTGATATTTTAAATTTTGTACCTCCACGAACATATATACGTACATGAACCTTGTACGATCTTTTTTTAATACACCTACTTGTCATCAAATACCCAAAAACCATATGATAAGCAGACTATGATTGGTTTGTTTATCAGAGTTCATGTGTCCGAATCACGGGAAATCATTACATCAGCGCAACACGTTGTGCTAAGATGCATCAAGCTCATGCATATATCTTGGATCATCTAAGAACTTTTCTTTCCGGAGGCTGCATTGGAAAACAGAGAACCAAATCGACTCAAATCGGAACATTACCATTCCCATACTCTCCGCCCCTCAGAGGCTTTGTGTAGAGTCCCAACAGCACACAAAACACACCAAGACATGCACTCATCTTCATCCCCTTTTATCAACTTTTCCCACATCAATAAAGACCATCGAGCAATAACTCCAATTATTGAAAAGGAGAAACCCACCCACCTCGAGAGCCCGCACAAAGTTCTTGTCTTTTGGTCAGTTCATTATCAGAATTTTAAGCTGAGAAAATTAACCAATTGGGATCATATGAATGACAATTTTATTCTTAACTTTCTAATTTTGCTAATATAATCCTAAATCATGTGTCATTTCAATTTAGTTCTTCTAATTGTCATTTGAAACTATCTAACAGACATGCAATTATCACCAGCCGTCTATGTGATATGCTAGCAATTTGATGTAGACAATTTTAGACAAAACAATGTCATGTTGCTAAATTTTCTTCTTTTCAGATGAATAGTACCACCATGTTTGCAACAAACGACAACCGTTGAACTCCGCCCTACGAGCTCAACACTCCTCCATTCTCGGTGAGCTCGTGGTTGTTGAAACCTCAGCAAGCTTGACAGCCATGACCAGGCCTCCAGATCCACTCTCTGGTTGCAACATACAACAAATGACAACCGTCGAACCCCATCCCGCGAGCTCAACACTCCTCCTCCATGCTAGTTGAGCTTGTGGTCATTGAAACCTCAGCAAGCTTGACAGCCATGACCAAGCCTCCAGATCCACTCTCTGGTCACAACATACAATGAACGACAACCATCGAACCCCATCCCGCGAGCTCGACACTCCTCCTCCATGCTCGTTGAGCTCGTGGTCGTTGGGACCTTAGCAAGCTCGATGACCATGACAAAGCCTCCAGATCTTAGCAGGCTCAAGGACACCTATTCCAATCAACTTGCCGTCAAGCCTTCACAAAAGCCAAGCCATGGCCAAGCCTTCTAGGAGGTGTCGGTCCAGTTCCCAATTCTATAAAATGAAACTGGTTATTTTCGTCCAGTTCCAATTCAAAGTTGTAAACCGGACCGATTATGTACACACACACACACACACACATATATATATATATATATAAATTTCTTAAAACCTTGCTCTTCCTTCAATTTTTCAGTTTGTGGTTTAAGCATTTATGGGACATCGTTCGAAATTTGCGTTCGTCTTTATTCCATATGTATTCTATTGAGTAACATTCGATTTAGTGATGTCATGAGGGACACCATATGATAATTTTAGGTTTTCCTTTTGGAAGTCGTAGAATGGACCGGTTCCATTGGACTGCTCGGGGACCGAACTAGACTGAGAATCGATCACTCCTATCTTGACCACTTTTGTTCGAATCAGGCCCTCCATGTTTGTTCCTTTCAAAAAAAATTTGCTTTACTTATTTGTTCAGGTAGGTCCTTCCTACAATTTTTCTTTTGGGTGATAGGCCCTGCTGCTAACCAAAGTCATGTTCAGGGCAACTTGACTAGACTACCTCCAGCGAAATGCCCGTGTCATTACATGCGTGAGCGGTAAGTTTTCGATCTGACTTCTTTCACATGGATCGGTAATGTCGAGCTCAAGACCTTTTATCTGTTTACCCGCGTCGAAAGCAGCCTGAAATTTCATGGGGCTCATCTCATGCAGCAACTTGAAGTATATCATCATCATCATCATCATCATCATCATCATCATCATCATCATCTTAAAGTCCTTAAAGTTTGATTAATGTTTTTAATACACGGGGGAAACTTTTGGGAACATTCGAACCTTAGATTTTAAGGTTTTAATAGTAAGCATGAACCTAATTGCTTGGTAATGGGAGGGACAGTGCATGTTTTAATAGCGGCAGGAGATTTCTAGTGAAGGAACCCCATGATACAAAGAGAAAAAAAATACTCAAAGCAACAACAAAAAAATCAATAATGAAAAACACGCCTTTTCCTTTCTTTTCCAAAGGAGGGGGAAAATCAAAAAAAGAAAGAAACTTCACTCTAATGTAAGGATGAGAAAAAGAACCATCCGAATTCAATTTTGGGCAGTTTTCAAGATCATTGATCTAATTCTTGGTTCCATCAAATGGGAATCAATGAATTTAGATCAAGTTCCGATTCCTGAGGCAGAATCACTTATCCGGACCAAATCAATCATTTTTTTAATTTCTTTTCTTTCTTAAAATTTTAATTAAAAAAAAAAAAAAAAAAACCTAATCCACGTCCAATTTCAGACTTCAATCATGTACGCAAATCAAGAAATGAGAGGGCTGCAAATTGAGTGAACTTGCTAACGAAGTCTCCGCGACATGCTTGTGAGAGAGAGAGAGTGTCGAAGTTGGTAGTGTTGAGGGTCGACAATGCCGAGCAAAATCAAAGAGAATGATCTTTTGAGAGTGCTAAACTTTTGAGAGTGCTAAATTGCAATGGAATCACAGGAAATGTGCACTTGGCATCTAATCAAAATGGATATACCAGTAAAAACCTTACCCAAAAGAAAAGGAATATAGGACTAGATCCATTGGCCCACTTGGGGACTAATCTGGTCTGATTTTCAGTACCAGAAATCGGGAACCATCCCTTATAGTCCAGTTCTTGAGTGAGGATCGGACCGCCCTAGAACCGATCACCCCTGCTCCGGTCAAACGAGATTCCCATGTACTTGTTAGGAGTCATGGCCAGAGCCCCTGCATCAGAAACAGAGCATCGGAATTGAATCAGATCATACCATTCTCGTACCCTCTATGCCCAACACGTTAACACAACAAGATGTCGCGCTAATCTCCATCCCCCTCCCCATCACCTTTTCCCACATCAATAAAGGGGTAGTCTAATGACAACTCCAATTATTGAAAAAGAGAGAACACACGCCCAAATCGAGGCTCAGCCTGCACAGAGTTCTTGTCTTCTGACCAATTATTCATTCATTATCAGAATTAATGAAACAAAAGAGATCGTCTTTAGTCATTTCGCTATCAAGACCAGAGGAGTGAAGTAAATGAGAGGAAAAGCAACGACAAACATAAAAAAAACTCCCGAAGCAAGCAAAGCAAAGCAAAAGCAAAACCCCCGGAAAAAGATACGAGCGATCCAATTCGTGCTACTGGGAAGAAAGCCAGTACACTAATTCGGCAGTACACATCGGTACGCGCTCTACTTAATTCCCCTGTTTTCAATCGAAGTTGCTCTGTTTTCATCACCGCTTAAAGATAAAGAAGCAGAATACCCACTTCCAGAAACTCCTAAAGAAAGCTTCAGAACACACGGGAAAGCGCATAATGGTTGGACCCAAATTCTGGTCCATATCGTCCACCAAAGAAATGGGCTTGCTTCTGTCTCGGATTGCCCTCCGCGTCTTCTTCTTCGTGCGCCTCCTCTGGCTCTCGTTCTTGCCCGCCGAGCCCTCTTCCGACTTCACCGACCTGGTCTTCAAGGGCTGCGCCCAGCAGAAGGTCCCGGACCCGACCGACGCCTTCGCCCAGAACCTCAAATCCTTCCTCTCCACGCTCACCTCGCAGGCCTCCCAGAAGACCTTCTACTCCACCGCCGTCGGCGATAGAGCGGCGGCTGTATCCGGGCTCTTCCACTGCAGGGGCGACCTCCCCGCCGCCCAGTGCGGCGACTGCATCGGCAAGACACCCGACCTGGCCCGGAAGCTCTGCGGGGGCGCCGTCGCCGCCGCCGTCGCCGCGAGGGTCCAGCTCAGAGGGTGCTACCTGAAGTGCCGGATCACTGGCTTCCAGGAGGCGCTGGACACGGACGTGGTGCACAAGGTCTGCGGGTCGGAGAAGGACGGCGGGTTCAGGGCGAAGAGGGAGGCGGCGTTCGGGATGGTGGAGAGCGGCGTGGTCGACGGTGGCGGGTTCTACACGGGGAGTTTTGGGAATGTGTACGTGTTGGGACAGTGCGAGGGGGATGCCGTGATCGGCGGCGACTGCGAGGGGCGTGCGAGAGGGTTGGGGAAGATTCCTGCATGTCAATGTACACTCTGAAAATTGGTTTCGACTCTTTGCAACACATTAAAGCAAGCTGCTAAAAGGTACTTCGCAAAACAAATCATTTGGAAGAGTGCCGCATCAAGGTTTTTACATACAGAAACGCAAATGCATTACCAAAACACGGACTTTCCACGCAAAACCGTTTCATGCTCTAACTTCCGCCGTAGAAAACAGGAATGCAAAAGTAAGTTCGAAAGTTCCAATGATATGACGAAATACAACCACGCAAAACACATTTTTCAAACCCATCGTCTCAAAACAATCGTCGGCCCTCCAAACGACCGCACTCTAGACCCAGCGTAGAGCTCAGAAACAGCTACACACGAGAGCACCAGAGAACCCACATTTTCGACCAACACGTCGCCGAACCAGAGAGGGGAACAAATGGTCGGCACCTACTCTCCCTAAAAGCTCAAATGTACTAAGAAATTACAGCGAAACCGAACCTCGAACAATGACGAAACTTTCGGGGAGGAACGACGGTCCGCCATTCGAACCAAGCACCCCGTTTCCAATTGCGAGCGAAAATAGAAATAGAGGAAGCCACGAGAAGGAGGGAGGGTGAGGGAGAGACTGGAAGGGCGAGGGAGCGTAGTAGGGTAACCAACGACGACAGTAGCCACACTTGTTAAAGACGATGCTCTGCCATTGTTCTTCGCCTTTCAATATTCAGTGGTTCACAATCGGCACGTCAACTGACATGGCGTACATTTATTTACTGTTAACCAATCACAATTTGACATGTGGTGACATTGAAATAGAGAAATTTATCAAAGATCCCCAAATCCAATTTGACTTCTCTCTTCCTCCTCCTCCATCTGCAGTCACGAGCCCAACCTCCGTGCCTCCTTCCGCCATTGCCACCGCCAGAGTCGCCGGCATCACATCTCTCAAACTTGGTTGTCTCCTCCGCCAGGTGCCTCACTTCCAATTCTGGCTGCAGGGGCCTAGATTTGGTCGGAAGAGAATCTATGGATGAAGCTGGTCTCTCCTTCCACCACTCAACACAAAATCCATGGACCAAAAGTGTGCAGATCTGTTCGTCGCAAGACAGCCAAAACAGAAAACGATTGCTTAGGACTAGCCATTTGCGCCAGATCTGGAGCGTTGGCCATGAGCAATAATGGCTCGTTCACACAAGACGACAGAGGGTGACATGAAGGTTGGCGAAGTCCAGATGTGGAACTGTTGTCGCTCCCGGCCATGGCTCCAAATCTGGAAGTTCGGCTAGATTTGAAGTCTTGGCCGCGAGAGTGAAGGGGTGGACACGGAGGTTGGTGCTTAAATCTGTGGACAAGAGGCCGTCCATGGCCGATCACTGCTCTGCATCTCCATATTTGAGGACGAGTGCTCGCGGCCACGGCTTAGCCACCGGGACGACAGAGAGACAATGGAGGAGTAAAGGAGAAAAAAAAACTTTTTTTTTTTAATTTTCATATCAGTATCCATGTGTCAAGATCTAATTGGATAACAGCAATTCTCATTTCTGATCTCAGAGAGGGAGAAATTGAGAGAAACACTAGAGAAAGCCAGACTTTGAGGTGTGTTGTGGAAGGATGGTGGACACTGATCATCAATCTCGTTAACCCATGGTATTTTTACTCTTTCTTCTCCTTTGGCTATATCATCAACGTCATGGAGAGACCTCAAATCAGTAGGAGTTGACTGACTCTTCGAGTAAACCACCAGACTACGCGAATCAGCATCTCCATGTTCTTCTGACAGCTTCCTTTGACTTCCAGCACAATCAATTGTGGTAATGTTTTTGTTCGTTTTCAAGTGATCATTACTAACATCTAAAGACCTCGGCAACCTTGAAATTCGCGGTGCAGCTGCCCCAATGGATCTCCTGACCAATCGATCCTTGAACATCAGGAGATCCATTGGGAGCATTATTGGGTACAAAGGAGTTTGTTTTACAGCTTCCAACATTGAGAGTGTCCTGCATAACAGATCTCTGTAAGGTATCAACTGTAGGGTCCATATTGATTGATAGATCTCTTGATGCATCAATAGAGTTGGTTCCTAACTCCAGAGAGCATTGGCACATATCTCTCATCAGTTTCAAGACAGAAAACTGGGGTCAATGATTTTATGGGATTGGAGACATTTATCCTCAATCAACTTTAGAACCGCATCAATACTAGGAATATGAAAGTCTGCTCTTCCACAAGTAGAGTTGCAGCTCAAAGTAATTTTTACCTCTCCCAAGGGTGAGGAGGCAATCTCTAGGTTGGTAGGAGATTCCTCTGCCATGTTAGCAAGCTCCTGGTTGTTCCTATACTCACTTGATGATTTGCAGACAGCTGTGCCTCCTCTTCCACCAATCATCTCCTTTCCAAGTGCAGAATCTCTTTTATTGACCGGATCTACATGTATTAACCAAACAACATCAAAAAACACCCCTAGACCCCAAAATTACGATCAGATATTTAAAAAGACAGCCCTAAAAACAATAAAATGCACACTAAGGGTCAATTCGAGAGTTTGCCCTTCCAAAAAACCCAACTGAGCAGACAAGGATTAGTCTACTCAAATCATCTTCTTTTTCTTCTTGGCATCGATGGGGAAAATAGAAACAACAGAAAATGGAGTCAGCTACTTCTCCATTATAGGCTAGTAATTTTGAAAATTTAAGCTTTCGGCTTTCAAAATGGCATATTGTAAATGCTTTTGTCATATAGATCCATACTTTAGCGTGCAGACAGTTTAAGAATGTATGTTGGGCACCCCCTTGCCTCTTTGCTCAATAACTTCCTAATTGAAGTCTGAAGGGAGACTGTCGTGACTAACTGGAATTAATTGGAAGTTCTGGGAGGCCAGGCCACTTGACGTTGTTAACAAAAGAAATCTATTTCCCTTGAAAAGACATAACCAAAAGCACCAAGTAAATGAAAAATCAGGAACAGTAGATACATAAATCTTTGTTTAGTAGTTAGTACATCCATAAATTAATTGAAAGATATCGAGCAACTAAAGACTACTTAACCAATTAAGAAAAGGATTCTATAGTCATTGAACATGCATAGGCATCCCCAGTGGCATGTCCTTCTGCTCAAGAGAATGAGAGAGGGAACAAAAAAAGGAGGGAGGGAACAAGGAAGAAAGAGATAGAGAATGAAGGGAGAAAGAGATGGGAAGCAGGCAAAGGGTATGAAAACTCAGAGAATGTAGTTTCTGTTTTCCTCATTCTGAACAATGATCTAAGTCACCTACAAGCCCAAGTAATCATTCCCGCCCTCACCCACAAGAAATTGACAAACTTTGGTCATTATGCGGATGAGTCAACAAAACCACAAGACCACTCAAACAAACAAATTGTTAAGTAAACATTGACCTGGAAGTATAACTGCAATAGGAGTTTCATTTAGGGGCTCATCATCATCATATCTCTCGTCCTTTGGTTCATCACATGGCCTCCCAGGTATAGAGCTTCCATCGATAAATTGAGGAGATAGAGGCCCCTTGCCTTTGTCTCTTATTCTGATAGAAGTATCGAAGGACATTGCTGAACACGTTTCACTAACTTTAGTAGTAGATAGCTGGGACAGGTTATTTCTTTCAATCACTGCCAAAGCCATGGGAGAAATGGGTTGTTTTACCTTGTTCGTGTTATTTTGCTGGACTGAAGAAGATTGGATCTCTTGCCACTCGACCATAGGCTGGAACGAAGTTCTGCCTAATTGAGAGTTTTGATTACTAGGAGAAGCTAAGCTGTCAGATTCTTGGTTTCGCAACCTTAATCTTTTTAATGGGTGTTCAACCTCATGCATTTGAGCTTCTTCCTCCAAGTCATCCTCTTACAGAGCCAAAAAGAGAAGAACAAAAGTTAATTAAAAAAAAAAACCAAGAAGTTGTAGTTACAATAGAGTGGATCACATACATCTGCAATACTTTTTCGCTTTTGCACCTCAACCTGCACAGCAGATCATAAACAAAGATGAGAAAAACAAGCTGGAAAGAAGAGGTGCAAAAAAGAGGGAAACGTTGATGAAGTAAATATAGACCAGTTCTAAGTATACCGCACCTTGTCATCCTCCTCATCAAATATAGCATCCGCAAGAACTCTATAGTTTTCTTCCTCAATCATCTCCCAGTTTTTTTCATATAATTTCAGGAGTTTCTTCAGCACTGGTTTCACCTTGTCTTCACTGATTCCAATAGCCTTCATCGCCATAAAGGCTGCCTTTACTCTAAGGTTACGTGCCTTAACTCTTCACACTCTTGGAAGTAGAGAAGGCTTACAATTGTTGGAAGAGCCTACATTGTCTAAATGGTGAAATACAAGCTTTAGAGAGCTCCACATATAATTTCACCAAACACACAACCTGAATCAAAAAAGATCATACCAAGAAAAAAAATGAAAAGCAAGAACCTGCAGTGACCTTATGAGTGCATCAAAAAGTGCATTACCAAGAAGGACATTCAAAAGAAAAATTAAATAACCCAAAAACAACAATACTAGTGAGACAAAGGATGCATCCAGTAAATGCTTTACAAAGCAAAAGCTGAAGAATGTGAAGACTCTGATCCCTCGAACTATCTTCCATTGCATTCTTATTCTTTCCAAATGCATCATGAGGCACAAGGAAAAAGGATTAACTAGTTTCATATGCAAAAAGTTAACATAAAGAGGTGGCAGAAGATAGGCATTACAAGAGGACAAAGTGAAGCATGTTTTCAAAATATTGAAAGAATCCTGATGACAATTGCAACAATGTTGACCATTTCTGTATATTCCTGTAAAAAAGGGTGCCCCCAGCACACATGGCTTATTGCTGTAAGCGGGTTGGGGAAGATTCCCGCATGTCAATGTAAACTCTCAAAATTGCTTTTGACTTTCTGCAACACATTAAAGTTGGACATCTTCCACCCATGCCAAGTCACCAACACAAAGAACAAGCATCAAAGTTTCTACAGTAAATGCAAGGCCAAAAGGGTCAGCCAAAAGCACTTTGCCTCGCGTCAGGGTTTTTACAGAAATGCAAATGCAGTACCAAAACACAGACTTTCCACCCAAAACCATTTCATGCTCTAACTTCCACCATAGGAAACAGAGCTGCGAAAGTAAGTTCGAAAGTTCCTATAACGAAATCCAACCACGCAAAACACATTTCCTTAACCGATCACATTTTCCTAAACCGATCATCTCAATACAATCTCAGCCCTCCAAATGACGGCACTCGAGACCCAGCATAAATCTCAGAAACAGCTACACGCGAGAGCACCAGAGAACCCACATTTTCGACCAACACGTAGCCCAACCAGAGAGGGGAACAAATGATCGGCACCCATTGTCCCTAAAAGCTCGAATGTACTAAGCAATTACGGCGAAACCGAACCTCTCCAGCAGAGACAAGCCGATCCTCGAACGACGACGAAACTTTCGGGAAGGAACGACGGTCCGCCGTTCGAACCGAGCACCTCGTTTCCCCCCTCCCCAAATGCGAGCGACAATCGAAACGGAGGAAGCCACGAGAAGGAGGGAGGGAGGGAGAGAGAGATTGGAAGGGCGAGGGCTTACCAGTTCGCGCGCAGAGCGAGGGAGCGTAGTAGGGTAACCAACGACGACAGTGGCCACACTCGTTAAAGGCGACACCCAGACGGAGAAGAAGGACTCCGTTTGGACGCAGGTTTTGTCGAACTCTAAACCTGGGGAATGGATAGGTTTGTCCCTGCTTTAACCTCTTCTCCGATAGCCCGTCCTATACTCTGTTTGGTTAGGGGCGCAGGTTTTTCCTTGGATGACTTCAAAATGCCAGTGAACCGGACCGTCTCGAACCGTGAAATTACTAGAGGTGACTGGATCCCAGTCCGGATCGGGAGGGCTAATTCCCAATTTTGGGAACTAGGGACTAGATCGTTTGTCCCTAGGATCGAGAATCGACTGCATCGTCGATTTCAATCGAGTCCAATTCAGTCCAATGGAATTGACCACTTTTTTTTCCCACTAGAAAGTGGTCGTACACAACGAGAGAGCATGACAAATATTACGATATTGATGGAAGTAACAATAAATGAAAAGTTATTGTATCATAACTTGTGATACTATCAGACGATATAGTATTTAGTTAATATTTTACTAAATTTTTTTGAAGAAAAAAAAAAAAAATTGTATATATAGTTGTTCCAGTCCAATCCAGTCCGATTTCCTCTTAGAATCAGGAACCAGACTGCCCAAACACTAGTTCTACTTTTGGGAACTAGGAACCAGATCGACATTCTCAAGAAATAGACCACATTGGCCAGTCCGATCCGATTCAAATAGTTTCCAGTTTAGGTGGTCCATTTTGCACACCCCTAGAAATTACATCCAGGTTTGGCTTCGAAGACCCAATCAAATCAATCCGTAAAATTTTGATCCAACAAAAACATAAATCAAAACTATAATGACCCGAATTGCAATAATAAATATAGTTAAGTTTGAAATTGCACTAAAGGAAAAAAAAATTAAATCACTAAAGATTTCAAACACAGCTTTTGGAAGAAGTGCATCATAGTTTAGACATCATGGATCAAATTGAACAAAGAAATGTGTATGTTTATTTACTGCGTTAATTTCTCATTCAATTGTTTGCGCTTGTTCCATGCTTTCTGCCTTGTGCGGAGCCCAAACTTTGCTTAAACATGTTGTTCTTGCTATGTATGTAGAGGAGGACTTGCGCAGCTGAACCAACATGATTCGATAGTTTTCAAAGTAAGTATGAGACTTTGTGGAGTAGGTTTCAAGTTTCCAAATTTCAAAATCCATTAAGTATACAATAGGTTTCAAGGTTTCGGCATGCACCCTCTATCTTGTGCGGGGTAATCTTATAGAAAGGTGTAAGGTATACCCATATAATATCTTTCAATTATAACATATGTATATTTCATTATTTCTTGCTTTGTCTTTTTCTTTATAAAACCTCCCATTTACATTGTGCGAATGCCCCAGTTGATCAGCATTCTCGAAACCCATCAAAACAAATCTCAAACTCTATTTCACGCTCCCTTTGCATGTGAAGAGCTTTGACTATCTCAACGATCATATATTTTATTTCATGCTCTCAGTAAAGTGAGATAGACTTTCATTTAAATTTATGACATTAAATGATCAATAGAAATTGATTTATTTTCTTTTTCTTTTACTTTTGATATTATTATCATGTTAGGATTAAGCAGTGATGTTTTAGTTGAGCATTTTTCTCCAACAAATCCATTATTCCTTGCCTTTATTTTCAAATTCACATGATGTCATACAAATTGATCTCCACTGCCAGGATGCTTTAACATAAATGAAAACTAACAAGTGTAACGTATTTTTATCTCATCCCATTTTTGGAGCTTGTCTTGTAAAAAGTTCGAATGACAATTACAATTTGATTTACAGTGGTCTCAATCATATGAAGTCCCATGGCCCAAATAATAAAATTACATGAAGTACCAAGAAGGATACAATCTTCTATCCTCTAACATGTAATGATGTAAGACAGATTTTAGGAAAAAAAAGAAATTGGACAAAGCAACATGGGATTATGAAATGAAAGGTTTTACAGTGTGTTCGGATAGTTTGGTTATTCGACTTTATTCTTTGCCTTGATTTTTGGGGGAGAATATAGCTAGGAATTTAAATACTTTGTTTGGCTTGATAAACAACATCATATACACGAGTCGTGACCATTAGTTGAAATCAACTTGAAACACTCTTCTTGCAGTTTGGCCCTCTTTGGAGCAGGAATCAAAACCTTGCTTATCATAATTTTATAAGCACTTTGCTCCTACCAGTCCATTCTCTATTACTTATATGCACAAATTAATCTTGAGCTTCAACGGCCAAAAATCAACCTCAAGCTTCGTTTCTCTAGTGCCGATGATCTTCCATGATTCTTGCAGCATTTGGCTTCAACGCAAGGTCACATGACATCGTGAACTTGCCAAAGGGTGACGATGACAACTGCAACACCGCTCCTCCAAAAAAATCATCCTAACCAATGAACTGGCCACCCTCGACAATGCTAGCAGGTATTACTCCGTCTACATCTTTGCTAACAACGACCATTGCTCTTGAGGCCGAAAAGTAGTGGTCATCATCAGCGAAACTTCGGACGGCCCGACCTCTTGTCTGAGCCGGATCCCGCCACTATCATCCCCAACCACTGGCACCAACACATCTCCACCCCCACCTGGAAGTGACGCTTCATCTCTCATCGCTAAACTGCTAGTCCTGTTCATGTCAATTGCCGTATAAGCTTATCATGTCAGTTCATGAAACGGGAGGATCATTATTTCCACAAGATATAGGTGGACAACTGGTAGATTGTGAGATGCTGCTACTCGTAATATAGTAATGAACTCTTTAAGAGGCTTCCTCTCACAATGCCAGCATGATTCACACAGAGAAAATTGCTAAAACTTGCAACACTTCATGGGCATTCTCGAAATACATACATGGTTCTCTTCCAAAATTTTAAAATTCAGCTCTATTTGCAGTTCCTAAAGCATGAAGACCAAGATCATTAACAGATTTTGAAACAGCGGGAGACAAAAACTCCTGTACTAGAAAGTCAGAAATAGAGAACATCACTAGAATAATTCCTCACTCGCGTAGCAAGAAAATCCCAGCATTGGAATGAACAACAGTTTAACCGTGTAAATCTTGTTAGCATCAAATTCAACATAAAGAAAGTCCAGTGAGAATTTCAAATGGCAATGAAACTGTGAACTCACTCTCGCAGACTTGTGCCATGGCAAATTCACACTATGAAATTAGCCTGAAAGAATCCGATGAATTATGTGGTTCAATAGCACCATAATCCAGCAGTATGATCTCTCTCCTTTGCCTATGTGTTTCTGTACTTTGCCTCCAGAACCTTCCTTGATAATCCACATGGTAATAATTATATTACCTTGAGCATTCATATGAGAACAGAGAAGAAGGAGAATTACAATTCAAATATCGCAGTGCAATGAAAAACCAATTCAAGCAAGCAGGAAAACCAAGTAAATTCACATCATTCATGAGTGGAGGATTTCAATTGCCCACCTTAAGAAACAGAGATGACTACGGTCGAAGGGATTTCTTAAAGAGCTGCCTAATCTTTCAACGTCTTGTAATTTTCACTGTATCAACATTGCATATAAACCGTCATGCCTGGCATTATGAGGATCAAACAGAAGATTGAAAAGTTTAACTCATCGTGTAAACAAACAAAAAAATAACAGGTTAGACTAATCCACGAGCAAGCACAACCACCTTCTATACAGAATTTGCCAAAAGATTATGAATCTAAAAATCTGGTTTTCCATATCATGTCAAGGATGAAGAATCACAGCGAATGACACATGACAAATAATTTTCCAAGAAGTCACTTTTATAACGATCTAGTCATTCAACAAGGACTGCTAGTTACATTCCTGCCAAGGTCAAGAGAAATTTCCTTCCAAATAAGAAACATAAATCACTCAGTAATGTACAGAGAAGAATCACTCACAGACGATTCCCCAGGACCGCCAGCTTCATTCCTGCCATCATCAAGACTAAGATTTTGCTTTGTCGGGGACATCGATCGTCTTAATATCAAATTATCACCGGAATGTGATCTCGTGAACATCCTGACGTAACAACTGCTGACAATTCTGTATAAGGAAAGCTCCAGACAATTCAGGCATTGCTTTTAGCGACTTGCATCTGGAATCTAAAAATCTGGTTTACCGATAATTCCAGCCCATCAAGACCACCAATTTCAACAAGACTCTGCAGTTGCAGTATAAAATGCCACCAAATCCTTTTAACTAGAAAGGTCTAGTAATTATTCGATAAATGTGCAACCAGAGATATCTCTTACCAAAAAATCCAACCTGTCAAGGCTGTGAAGTTAAACTAGACTCCGGCAATTTGCAACATAGAATTCTTTCAATGGACATGCATCCAGATAAACCTTTCTTAAGATCCCAAACGATCAAGGCCTCAAACTTCAACTAGATTATTGCAATTTGCAGCGTGAAATTCCCTCGAATTTTTTAAACAGGAGAAGTTTGGTTATCATTCAATAGATGTGCACCCAAAGATATTCAATCTTGCCAATAATTCCAACCTGTAAGGACCATGAATTTGCACAAAAATTTCGACAATTTGCAGCACGGAATCTTTCCAGTGTATCCAGAGATATTGAACCTTTCTAGAGATTCCAACTAGTCAAGGCCTTGAACTACAACTATATTCTTGCAATTGGCAGCATCTAATTCTTCAGACTCTTCAAGCTTGAAAGTTCAAGTATTGAATGGACATGCCACTAGAGATATTCAAACTCACAAGATTTGTGCAATTTGCAACAAATAATAGCCTCAGATATTTTGAACTTGAGAGGTTATCATACAAAGGACATGAATCTGGAGATGTTCAAGTTTTCCGAGGACTTTAACCTATGAAGATTTGAAATTTCAACTAGATTATCCCAGTTTGCAGCACAAATTTCCCTCAAGACTCTCTAAACTTGACGGGTCCAATGATTGTTGAATAGACATGGACCCAGAGACTACCACACTTACCAGCAACTCCAACCTGTCAACGCCATGAAATTCCTTTAGATTGCAATTTGCAGCCCACAAAAATGTTGCGAAATCGAAATGTCCAGTGATCATGCAAAATACATGCACCCGGAAACATCCAACCCTTTGAAGGATTCTAAAACATCAAGGCCATGAATTTCAACGAGATTCTCACAGTTTGCAACTTGGAATATTCTCAGCTTCTGTAAACTTCACTGGTTCTATGATTGTTCGATGGATGTGCACCCAGAAATATCCCACTTTACCAAGTCTTTTGATCTTTTAGGGCGTTGAATTCTAAGTAGGTTCTCGCAGTTTGCAGCACAGAATTTCTGCAAATACCTTAAAGTTGACAGGTCAATTGATTGTCTAAGGGATGTGCACCCAGAAATATCCAACTCCCGCAAAAATTTTAATCTATCAATGGCTTGAATTTCAACTAGGTTCTCACAATTCGCAGCACGAAAAGCCCGTAGACCCTTTAAATTTGAAAGGTCCAGTGATTGTCTAAGGGACGTGCATCCAGAAATATCCAAATCTCCCAAGGACGTTAAGCTATCAAGGCCTCGAATTTCCACAAGGTTATTGCAGTTTATAGCATAAAATCTATAGAGAGTCTTGAAATTTGACAGGTCCAGTGACTGTCCAAGGAACGTGCACCCAGAAATATCTAACACTCTCAAGGATTTCAATCCATCAAGGCCTTGAATTTCAACTAGGTTATTGCAGTTTGAAACCTGAAAATATCCCAACTTCTTTGAACTTGACAAGTCCAGTGACTGTCCAAGAGACGTGCACCCAGAAATTCTCAATTCCAACAAGGATTCTAATCCATCAAGACCTAGAATTTCAGCTAGGTTCTCACAGTTTTCAGCTTTGAACTCCTGCAGTTTCTTTAAATTTGACAGATCCAGTGTCCGTCTAAAGGACGTGCATCCAGAAATTCTCAATTTTTCCAAGGATTCCAATCCATTAAAGCCTCGAATTTCAACTAGGTTCTCACAGTTTTCAGCTTCGAACATCCGCAGTTTCTTTAAATTTGACAAATCCGGTGATTGTCTCAGTGATGTGCACCCGGAAATATCCAAACATACCAAAGATTCTAATCCATCAAGGCCACAAATTTCAGTAAGATTCGTGCACTTTGTAACAAATAGGAACCTAAGATTTCTCAAACTTGAAAGGCCTTGCGATCGTCCGGCGGAAGTGCACTCAGAGATATCCAAGGTCTGTGAGGATTCGGATCCATCAAGGCCTTCCGTTTCAATCAAATTCGCGCAACTTCCAGCATTGATTTCCTGCAGAATCTTTGAATTTGAAAGATCTGGCGATCCTCCAAGCTGTGATACCTCTGCGCCCGTTAACTTCGAAGAATCTGGGAACGCCTCATCGATGTGTAAGCCTCTCAATGACTCCAAGGATTCGACCTCACCAAGCCTATATATCTTAGGGCACCGACGTACCTTTAAGTAGGATAGGGATTGTAAACCTTCCAGACCGGTGACTTCTGTTAGCTCCAAGCAGTTCTCGAGAACCAATTCATATAAGCGCTTCAAGTATGACAAATTCGTCAACGCTTTCAGTTTTCCACAATCTATAATATGAAGAAATGATAGTCCAACGGGAAGCTCTGGGAGACATTCAAGCCAATTGCAATAAGAAAGATTGAGTCTGTAGAGAAGGGTCAGTTGGGAAAGATGTGGCGACGGCGGCCTCTGGCAGGTTATACGTAGACATCTTAAGCCAGAGGGCAGCTCTCGTACTTCTTGAAGCTTTTCGCAATTTTGAAAGCTGAGGTCGTGGAGAGAAGAGAGCTTAGAAATGCTTTCCGGCAAGTTCAAAATGTCCGACCCGTCTAATTCAATCCGCTTTAGCGAAATCAGTTCGCCTATATCACGGGGCAATTCTGTTATACCAGTTCCTTTAATATCCAAAACTTCCAATTTTTGCAAATTCACGATGCCTTCTGGTAATTCTACAATTGCTGTCCACTCTAAATGCAGTCTAGTCAAAGACGTGAGGGAGCCTATGGAGGTTGGAAGCTGAGCAAGATTAAAACATGCGCTTAGGTCAAGGACAGACAGAGATGATAGATGGCCTATGGAGTTGGCAATGTGGGCTAACGATTCACAATAATGGGCATTAAGAATCTTGAGCTTCTTTAAAGAACCCATGGATTTTGGTAATTTTTCAATCGCTGAATATGATAGATCCAATTGAGTTAACGACACAAGAGAGCCCACAGATTTTGGAAGTTGAGCAAGTTCTTTACACATCGGGGCTCTTAGGGTCTCCAGCTTCATCAAACAATCTCGCGAAATAGGAATCTCTTGTATATTAGTACTAGCTAAGAGAAGCTCCCTCAATTCTTTCATTCTACCTACCCCTGCCGGTAGCTCCTCTAATTTAAGGCATCCATTGACATCCAAGGTGACAAGGGTATTTATGTCCCCAATAGAGGGATGAATCTCTTCTAAATCTCTGCAATTTTTGAGAATCAAGATCTCCAAACTTTTCAAATCAGACAATTCGGGAATTCTTCTCAAAGATTGGCAGCTCGTGAAGTCAAGAACTTTGAGCTCAGTTGCTATCTGAAAGAAAGAAATGATACCTCAATATGATTGCCATCTAGACTTTTTAAAGTTTTTTAAAAATGTCCATGCACCACTTCTCCTTCTCGGTTGTCTTGTTTTACTTTTAAAGATTTCTCCTAATAGAATTTGTCTCCACCAACGTATAAATGTTTATTAAGCATGTCCCTTACGAAAAGATCTTTTGAGACATACAAGTGCCAACTACAATTTTAGTTATGGCTAACGTTTAAGCGAAAAAATATATTTTGCTTTTAAAAGTTAAGGCGATGTTGCTCTTCGTTGATTGGACATAAGCCAACTTTATCATAAAAAAGCAGATGAGAAATTCAAATGGAAGAGCGGTGCATTCACTGGGGGCCACGTTTTCTTTCAATAAAATGAAATTAAAGAAAAACAGCTAATATAATTATGAAAAGCAATTTTCAATGTTATATGTACAAGATATAAAAAAAAAAAAAGTTAGGTCCAAAAGTGATTAAATTCCATTGGGAGGACAATTTTGTTACTCTTATTACGTTAATAATTTATAAATTACAATGATTAAATATTGGGAGCAACAAGTTAAAGCACTTCATAAATGATTTCCATTTCTCTAAGACAAAAATATATTTAGAATTTCAGTATGAATGTACAACACAAGTCCCTTGATCTATGATGGAGTTCTCGTTTCTTATGAAAGAGTATTGGGAATCTTAAACATATCGTATTAGTACCAAAGTTCTAAACCCTTCAATTAGACCAATTTAGTCATAAATATTTTTATATTTATATCAAATTTGTCCATCTAACCAATTTAAATCGGAAATTGTTGATGCGACACCGCCGATACTAACTTTGACATTTTATTATAATTTTTAATGCTTTGTCAATAATTCTTATTTTTTCTTTTTTTTTCCTTTCTTTTATTTTTCTTTCCCTTCACTAGTGGCTAGCGAGGATCGCCTTCACCCCCACAAGCGCGGGCCAACCTTGCTTGGGTGAGGGTGAGCGCTAATGAGGCCGCCCTCCCCAGATCTAGCAAGCGGGCATTGCCAAGGTGAGGGTGAGGCCAACTGTCACCTAGGCGATGCCAACAAGGACAAACCTTGCTGGCCACTGACGAAGGAAAAGATTATAAAAAAATGTTCATGTCAGTGCTCATAATGGCATATAAGATGGCCGGTGTCCATGTCATTTCTAGCCTAAATTGGTTGAATGAAATAAACCGGTATCAATGTGAAAAGGTTTAGGATTAAATTGGTCTAATTGAAAGGTTTAGAACTAAATTATTTCAATACAATCAGTTTATGACTTTTTTTATACTTTTCCCAAAGAAGATTCATATAGACATATAACAAGAATCACTAAAAAAAGGGACTTTTGAATGGGGAGATATTACCTCAAAAGCCACGAACCAAACCAATTAGATAAATAAAAATCAAGATAGGCACAGAAGTTTTAGTTATATTTTTAAAAGACGTTAATTAATATAGCTAAAGAAAATTTACTGTGTCTAATGTCAAGCATGACTGGTTGTTAAAATATTAAGGGGTAGAAACCCCTATAGCCTCTTATATTTAGAGGAAAATCCGTAATTTTTTAGAATGGATAATAAACCACAACGAAACAAAGGAATGGGAAGTTAGTGGGATTGGACCTGCAATATGTGATTACTCACAAAAGATATGCTTTCTCTACATTTTACCTTAAGCAAACCCCATCCTCCCCAATCCTCTGTAATCGCACTATTTGATAGATTGAGCACAACTAATTTCTTCGGATGAAAGTTGGTCGCTATGAAATCTGAGGGACAATACCACCACTGAAGCCATCTTAATTGAGGAAGCAAGTTCTGAAAATCTCCCACGAAATTTGCTCCATCAAACCGAAGGAACCTTAACTTGGTCAGTTCTTTAAATTGTTCATTTGTGAATCTTCTTCTCCTATCATCATTGCCAAGACAAAGGGCCTCGATCGTTCTAGTGCCCTGCAATTAGGAAACATTGTGGACCGTAAATTTTGAATGAAGAGATGAGACTAACTGATATAAGATGAATACTATTGATTTCAATTTGTTGTCCTGCCATTATGGTGCTGGTTTCTCACTTTCAGCTTTGTGGAATGGCATGTTGTGATTGCATATTATTTATTTAATCTATGTGAAATCATGAAGCTCAAGAGATTGCTCCTCAACTTTTGCTCTTCCAGTTATGCCTTTCGCCTTTTGAACTTTTTGAATTTCCAAAATCCGCATCCTTTAAAATTGCAATAGAAGGTCTCTCCTCATGTAACCACTCCTTCAAATACATCTACCAAAGCCCTTTGTATTTAATAACACTATATTTACTTATATCCTTTATATGTGAAACAACTTGGCAGTTACAATCCAAATACATCTATCAAACTTGTCATCAAAACATGTATCATAATTTAAGAAAATAGTCATAGAATTCCCCCTCTTTCAGGTGTACCTTGTTTACAATTCTTACAGCAAAATGAAAATGAGAATATCATCCCAAATATTAGTGCTCATATTTATAATGTGATAGTCAATATTTAACAAATAAAAAAGTCAATAAAATGATTATGTAACATGATAGCCCATATTTGATGAATGGTGATATAATATTAACTAAACCTTTGTTAAATTAAATGCTCATTAAGAGTTGAAAAATTTAGAAATAATTGTAATAACATGATGGACTATATTTAACAAATAAATGCTATAAGGGGATTAGTAGATAAATAACCCATCATCATAGAGAAAAATAAGTATTAGAAAATTCATAGAATAAAAATTATCCACTATAATGAAAATTCTACAAAATGAAAATAATATAAGTTTAGAGTTTTATATTGCGCGGTTGTGCATATATCGTAAATAAAAGGTTGTTTCCGCTAAAAATCACAAACTATAATTTCCGTGACACCAATATCTCTAACTTATTATTGTGTTGCCAAAAATCACACTATAATTTTTGTCACTTGGTGTTACAAGTTTGAAAATTTTAGTGACACAAAAAAAGGTTTGAGATATTGGTGTTACAATTAAAAAACCTTAGGATTTTTGTGGTAGACAGAGGGGATTTTTGTCATTGGTACAAGTTTGAGGATTTTGGCAATACGGAAAAAGAAAAGTTTGGGGCATCGGTGTTATAATAAGCATAGTTTAGGATTGTATTTTCCTCATTAATAAACATGAAAGCCACATTAGTAAATTGACAGTGTTAACTAATGATTAACTACAAAGGACTCAATTGCACAATTTGTAGAATTTAAAGGACTACTTGAGGACAGGGGACTAAATCTCAGAAACAGTAGTACTTAGAGAACTAAATCTGTACTTTATCCAACTTAAAAATTACATGAATCAAGATGGCTAATCATCATCAAAGAATGAAGGTCTCATTTATCACAACAAACGACTTGTCAGAAGTTAACCCTCACTAAAAGGGGGGAAAAAAAGGGACATGACCTCACAAGAGACCAAAAGAACAATTCAAACATCAAACACGTACATCAAAGTATAGATGTTAGGTTTTCTCCAAAAGTAGTTTGTCAAACATCATGTTTTTTTATTTCTGTTGGTGGATTGAAGTTACCAAAGGAGAGCGTCCTCATCACAATACCACGACGTAAAGATATATATTTTAATCATCAATAACCAAGAAATTGCTCCTCAATTATGTCTTAGATCTCGCCCAAAATTTTTTTTTATGTTCTAGAATTTGCCAAGAACGGCAATTAATTGAAAGAGCTTTTTTGCTGGTAAAAGTGGCAAGTATTGGGGACTTAAGATTAACAACAATTTTTATATCAGACAAGAAAGAAATTTGTCTCACAGTCATTAGCTAAGACAAGTAGAGAAATTTCTTACCTTGTTGCTATCAAGCACGTCTACGGCTTCCTCCTTATTCCACAATCTACTGCACTCTAGAGGCTCCTTTGGATTTTCTTGACGAACAATTTCCCTTCCAAGATCTCTCAGTTGATCATGCATTAGTAGTTTGCCACACTCATCAATTTTAATTAGGGACAAGAGACTAAGTACTTCAATCCCCTTCTCCGGGTAAAAATCACAAGCATCCCACATATAAATTGGACTTTGTTTATCCGATCCAATAAAAAAACATGCAATATCTAAAAATATCTGTTTGTCTTCATAATCTAATGCATCATAACTTATCTTCAACTTCTCTTGCACTGTCTTGTGAGGCATCTTGTTTAATTTCTTTAATGTATCTTTCCATACTTCTTTTCTCTTTCCATATAGGACTGAACCTATAATTTCAATTGCTAAGGGAAGCCCCCCAGTTGTTGATACAACATCACGAGAGATAACCGCATAATCACTCTGAGGAGAATCCTTTCGAAATGCATGTCTACTAAATAAGAGCAATGATTGATCCAAAGGCAACTCATCGAGTTGATAGATGTGGCTTACCCTAGTTTCATCGTGGCTTGCCCTAATTTCATCAAGAATGCCCTTGTTTCTGGTTGTTATGATGACTATACTTCCAGGTCCAAACCAAGTACCATCTCCGGCCAAAGCATTCAAGTGAGAATTATCATCTATGTCATCAAGAAGAACGAGAACTTTCTTACTTGTAAATCGAGATTTAATGACATGAATTCCCTCATCGACAATAGACACAACACTAGAAAATCCTATTATGTTGTGAATGACTTGATTTTGAAGACATTTGATGCCCTTGCATAGACATGTTTCTCGAATATCTGCCACAAAGCTACGATACTCAAACTTACATGAGAGTTTGTTGTATAATACCTTTGCTAGAGTTGTCTTACCGATGCCGCCCATACCATGAATTCCAATAATCATTGTACCATTGAATTTATCATCTATCAAGCTCTCAATCCGTTTCACATGATTGTCAATTCCCACTAATTGTTTGGGAACGAGTAGCTGAAAAAGTCTTTTTAATTCGCCCATTACTTTTCGAACAACCGTTTTAACTAGCACTCCTTCGTGCCTGTCAAATAACAATATAAATTTCAATATATTATGGCAATATTTATATTATTTTTCAAGCAAGATCTAGCTATGAGAAACTAAACAATGATTTTTGGTGAATAGTAATGTACCCATCATTAGTTTTCTCCGATTCCCATCCTTTCAAGAAACTCACTTCTTCGAGTGCTTTCTCCCATTCCTTCACATCCTTTTCATCCAAATTCTGTCTACGTGCATCAATAATATCTCCCAATCTCCCTTTAAGATGTCGCACTTGCGAGGGTTCCACTTTGTAAAATATGGGTAACACTATTTGCCCTATGGTTCTCTTGCACTTCAATATCTGAGTTAGCTCGCGGAGACACCATTTGCTAGAAGCATAGTTCTCTGAGATAATCGGGATCGAGATCTTAGACTGCATAATACTACAAAGAAGCTCCGGACCAATCTCCTCACCAACATGGAGTTCATCGTTGTCTCTGAACACATGAATTCCTGCATCAACAAGACTCGTATAGAGATAATCAGTAAAGCCTTTGCGAGTGTCTTCCCCTCTGAAACTCAAGAACACCTCATAATCATCTCCTCTCGACTTTTTGGTTCCGCCTTCATAATCACCTACACATGGAGAGGTCGACAAGGAAGACGCCTCACACGTGAGATCTTTTGAATGAGTGGGTTCTTCTCTTTTCATCTTGAGAGAATTGGATGAGCAAAGCCTACAAAGCCAGTAAAAGAGGTTGAGGAAGACGCCCCATATATACGATCTCCTTGGCTCCGCGTTCATAATTACCTACAAAGGCATTAAAACAGATTGATGGAGCAGAGCCTCAAAACAAAGTAGAAAACAGAGTAGACAAATAAGGAATCCCAGATCTGGGAATTGCAGAATGTCTCTGGGAACTCGATCCGTGAACTCATCAGAAGAAAATGGAGCAATCGACGGAGGAAACATAGAAGATGAGAAAAGTAAGGAGTCATGGATTACCTGAGGAAAGCTCAGACAACACAATACACCCGCCGCCGCGATCTCCACCGATTCTCAACCTTCGACGTTGAAGTACCAACACACAACACTCTCTATGCAGCGTGCTTGAACAATGCCGAGCTCTTGTCTGTCCAACGATTCAAGACTCTTTATGCCATTCGAACAGCAGCGATGAATGATGAGGGGAAAGGACGATAAGAAGCAACGCGGAAGGTGCGTGGAATGTACCAATGTGCTTCTTGACTTGACTTAGACTTGCTTTTTCCATTAAACCAAAAAAATAAAGAAGAAAAGTAACTAGCAACACGCGGATGCTCCTGGTGGTGCTGCTGACGTACATGAGCCACCGACAAAAATAAATCGATAGTTGGGTGATATGAGACTTCATTAATAAACATATGCAGATTTCTATCATTCAAATAAGAAAACTTCGTTATTTTCAATCCACAATCGGGCTACTAGATCAATAAGTCAGATGAAAGACACCATGCAAAGTACAGATCAACCCAGTAGAAACCCTTACAAGTCTCACCACGTCATCTCAAATGTGAGAGGCTACTCTATCTACTTTCTCGACGGCAGCCTTTTTCCAAAAAGAAAGATGGAGGTCTACCTCCCCAATGACTCTCCTATTCCCAATTGGATATTTTTCTTAACATGCTTATGTCCAACATATTTCGTTCTTCAAATAAGAAAAGTTTGTTATTTTTTATCTACAATCTGATTTTTTTTCCACATCAGTGCCTTTTAAATTATTTTTAGCCAAAATACATCCCCAATACATGGACCGACTTTTATTGAGTAGATTTGGTCGACGGCATAGATTGCTTGATAAAACCATCAAATCTAGAAGCCTATCGACACTGGTCTTGTCTGTAGCACTATGGTGGACTGGTAAACATGTTACTTCTTTTTCCTTCGTCGGGTGTTGCATTTTTACAACATCATGGCACATGATATTAATTAAGTATAGGAATATCATAACGAAGAGTGAGATTGTTCAGTTATGTTAACCAAGTGCAGAAATGGTGAATAATAGACATGATAAGAAATTGAAGAATCAACAACTGCGCAAGTTCCCCATGAAATGGACGAGCGTGTGATTTCCGTTGCATTGTAGAGAAAGTGACTCGCTTTTTTTTGACTCGCTCACCTTGATGACTAAAAAGTTAGCCTTAATTATGCCTCTTTATCAACAAAATAATAATAAATAAATAAGTGAGAGCATCCTACACGTCTTCTGGACCTTCCAAGAAATATGCTCTTTGACTGTGATAGAAATTGGAATCTAAGGGTCCGTCTACTTTGCAAAAAAAATTAAAAAACATTTTTTTAAGAACAGTCCTGTGTATCTTTTGAAAGGACGATAGGAGCATAATGCCGAAGGGGCGTGGAATCTACCGAGGTGTTTCTTGACTTGACTTAGTTTTTTCGGGCAAGGTATTATAACCTGGGGTAACAGGACCTTGATTGAAGGGCTGCAAAGAGTGTAGTGGGGTTTTCACCCACCCCTAGTGGCTCTTAATGCGATGGACTACTATATCTTGTCTATTTGGTGATAACCAAGATCAAAACTTTGATGTAGAGTCTACATTCCTTACCTTAAGGTTTCCAAATTAGTGATTATGTCTTTTTCTTTCCTTGCACCAGGAAATATGAGGGCGTCTCTAACAACAAGCTAAGTGGCCCACTTCCCGGATTTTCTCCCTTCCGACAAATGATAAAAGAAACAAGCAATATCAATCGTCGAATAATATTAGATTTTGTAAATAAAGATACGTGGGACACGCAACATCCATATTAAGGGAATTTTATTATTTTCAATCCTCAATCTGATTTTTTTTTCTTTCCACATCAAGGTGGCTTTTTTTAAATTATTTTTGAATCCCGAACTAATTGATCAAGTGACTTTCGTTGACTAGACTCGGTCAACGTGATAAATTGCTTGATAAAACCATCCTAAAACAAGAGTCGATGGTAGAGATGTTGACTAGAGTGTCGAGGAGGACGTGGGAAACAAGCGACTTTGTTTTTCTTGGTCGTGCATGCAAATGCATCGCAATTTCGCTGAATGAAAACGATATTTAACTTCTAGTCTTAGCTCTCGATAAAAAGGAGGTGCTTCAATTCACTTCTAGTGTGCGTTTGTTCAGGCAAAAGAACTTCGTAACGTGGATTTCGCGACGCGTGATTTCCATTGTAGTGCTGAGAAAGTGACTTGCTTTTTTGACTCGCCCACTTAGCTAACTAAAAATTAGCCTTGGTTATGCCTCTTTATCAACAAAATGATGATGATGAAAAGTGGGAGCACCCTACACTTCTCTTGGACCTCCCATCAAATGTCCTTCTAGAGGAGTTGGAAATGGGAAATTAAGATTCCGTTTATTCCGTGAAAGGTGAAAGATCTATAAAATATTTTTTTTAAAATGTTGCGTGTATCTCTTCAATTATTTAGTCAATGAAAAATTTTATATTATCAATAATAATTTACGTCTAAACATTTTCGTCAACGATTAAAATATTTTTCATTCATTCATTTGTGTAAATGATATAAGATATCATTTTAAAAAAATGTTTTCTAAGTCATCCATTCTTCAAAAAATAAATGGAGCATAAAAGGAAACCATATATATTCATACATCTCTCTAACAAACTTGGATGAGCAATGATACAATTTTAAAGAAACCACAAAAAGGTAAGAGAGAGTAACTAATGGACCGACAAACTGACACCAACTCAAAATAGTTTGTTGTCAAATCGGGCTTATCGGTGGCAACTCAAAATTGATCGATGACAATTTGGTGGGATCCATTGGCGGAGGCTTAGGTTGAGCATGGTTTTGGAGTAAAACCGAGAACCTGAGAATCGAACGGATGGAAATCGATTCTATTTTAGGTTATAGGAGATAAAAGATGGGTTTTAGGTTCCAAAAATTATGAAACATATTCCGAATGGTAGGTTCTAGGTGGAACCGAGAACTTGAAATTGAAAGAAGTCATTCTGTTTTTCTTATTTTATGTCTTTCCTAAATTCTACAATATTCCATAATGTCTAAAATGAATATGTAATATGAAACTATTACTTTGAGCTTGACATGCGGACCTCTGGAGTGCCAAAAGTTGGCACAAAGGGACACTTAAGTGCCAAAAGTTACAAAAGGTACACTTAAGTGCCAAAAGTTACAAAAGATACACTTAAGTGCCAAAATCGGAGAAAGGGATCACTTAAGTGCCAACGGCGAAAAATTCCGGTCAAATTGCCACGTGTCCATTTTCCGACGACTTCATTTGCTTGACGGAAAGCATTTTTTCAAAATAAAAATCCACGTGGTATTTTTCAAAATAAAAATCCACGTGGTATTTTTCAAAATAAAAAAATCCACGTGGCAATTTTTTTTAAAAAAAATTGTCCACGTCAGATTTTTGAAAAATTAAAATCGATTTTATTATAAAAAGAAAAAAAAAAGAAAAAAAAGGAGGGGATCGGCAAGGGCTGTGCAGCCCTCGCCGCCGCCCCACCTCGCCGGGAAGGGCCGGCGACGGTAGGGGAGGGTCGGCCGGGTCGTCGCGACTCACCGCCGGCCGACCGGGGTCGCGGCCACCGGCCGGGCGCGACGACCCCGGCCGACCCTCCCTACCGTCGCCGGCCCTTCTCGGCGAGGTGGGGCGGCGACGGCGGACGGCGGCGAGGGCTGCACAGCCCTCGCCGATCCCCTCCTCCTTTTCTTTCTTTCTTCTTTTTTTTTTTTTAATAAAATCGATTTTATAATAATATATTTTAATTATTTAATATTATTTAATTAATAATTTGTAAATCCACGTCAGCCAAAACGACGTCGTTTTGGCCGATTCAGTTTCCGGCGAGCCACGTAGGATTCCGGCGAGTTCCGGCGACTTGGCACTTAAGTGATCCAATTTTTTTTTTAAAAGTGGCACTTAAGTGTACCTTTTGTAACTTTTGGCACTTAAGTGTCCCTTTGTGCCAAGTTTTGGCACTTGCGCTGTACTTTCCCTTTGAGCTTTTATTTTCGATGATATCCATGATTACGACTTTTATTTGGTTAGTATTTCATAATCCCCATATATCTAAATTTGAGTTATGATTATTATATTGTAGCAAATAGTGGTTATTAGAGGTGATGATTCAGTGCAATAATTCAATTAAGAGTACATATGGAATCTTGGTAGACCTTGGAAGGTTCCAAATTCCTAAGTATGTAAAATAGGTTCTAGATTCCAAAAATTAAAAAATATATTTCGACGAATTCATTCAAAGTTCAATTTAGTCAGAACCTGAAATTGCTCACCCTAGTGACCATAACTATTCATGCACCAAGTCAACCAAGGGCTTTGCCCCAAATTAAGCATGACACGATGATTTCATGCTGGCGCTCTCTAAGACAGAATAAGCCTAGATTGACTCGTGCCAAATTAATCATATCAAGTGAGAGCCAGTTAAGCCTAGCCTAAAATCAAAATCTCTTCTTTTTCAAAAAATCTAAGTTTTCATTTAGTTACAAAACCCAAGCATGCAATTACCGAATAATTAAAATAATATTACTAAAAATATTTTGTGAATTTTTATTCATATGAGATATGTACTATCTAATTTTAACGGCTCATGACTTTCACAAATTATGTTCAAAGCTGCACGCCGGGATGCTAAATATTAAAGACGGTTGGGGCTTATTTTTAGCCTACTAATTAGGTATGCTTTCAGCAAGTTCAGCTCCTTCTTAGCGACTTTGCTAGGTCATTTGAGCATGAATGTTTAATTTTTTTTCTTATCTAAGCTTTCTTTTTATTTTAATTGTTTTTGAAAGTATTTTTAATTCTTTAAATATGGATGGGCCGTTGTGGGCTTTCAGGCCCCAATCGAATTTGGATCTAGCCCCGCTTGGAAGTTATTGAGAACAAAATATTTTGGATCCAAATTTTCACTATACTTGTCCCTTAGTTTTCCTTTTATGTGCTTTTTCACTCCTTTGGAACATTTATAATATTCTTTTTTCTGCTTCAATTCTTTCTTTCTTTTGCGGGTAATAGTTTCCTGCCACTTATCAATGTCATGTTCATTGCAACTTAACTAGACGATCTTTTGTAATATGCTCGTGTTAATACCTATAATGCAAGGAATAAGAATTAGGATAGAGTTCTTCGACATGATTCAACAGTGAAAGTCTTAAGATGTCTATCCAAACCCTCTTTTGTACACAGGTCTACTTTCATTCACTCCTCAACCTGAAAGCAATAACAAGGAATCGCATGAGCACTCGTCTCGTATAGCAAACATAAAATGTATTATCTTCGTTGCTTTTTCAAGACTCTAATATTTGATCGATTTTTTTTGTGCAACGGGGGAAACTTTTTGCAATATTAGAACTTTAGGTCATTTTTGTCTTAATGTGCATGAACCAAACGTTTCGGTAATGTAGGGACGGTGCATATTTAAATAGCAAAAGGGGATTTGATCATTAAAGTTCCAAAGCAGCCAAAACAAAATCAATGAGAAAAGCATGCCTTTTATGCATGGCCAAACTCTTATAGACGAAGGAAGATTTCGCTTTAATCCAGGCTATTTAAAAATTTATAAGATTTCACCAAAAATCCTAAAATATGTTAACGCCAACAACACCAATATCCCAAATCTTCTTTTGTGCCATCAAGATTTCTGCACCATTTTGATAAATAAAAAGACCCTCTGTTTACCAAAAAAATAAATTCATAAACTTTGCCTATTAATGACACAAATACTGAAAACTTTTTTTCGTGCCATCAATGTTTCAAATTTATATGAACGTGAGAAATGATTGTAGGTGAAGTTTAGAATATTTGGTGATGCGATAAAAGTTTGGAACTTTGGTGTTGGAATAGCATAATTTAGAGTTTTTCGTCGTATTTCAAATTTTGTACCTCCACGGACATAAATACATACATGAACTTCCTACCATTTTTTTATAGACCTACTTGTTATCAACCCAAAGTTTTCACCTAGAAAACCCACGACAAGCCAATTGCGGTTGCGTTGTTTATCGGCATTCATGTGTCCGAATCATGGGAAATCATTACATCGGCGCTAGGCGTTAATCTAAGATGTATCGTGCTCATGCATATACCTCTGATCATCTAAGAACTTTTCTTTTCCGAGCCTGCATCAGAAATAGAAAACTGAACCAAATCGGACAGAAACATACCATTCACGTACTCTCCGCCTCTCTTAGGCTTTGTGTAAAGTCCCAACAACACACAAAACAGACCAAGATATGCACTAACCTTCATCCCCTTTTATCAACTTTTCCCACATCGATAAAGGCCATCAGGCAAAGACTCCAATTATTGAAAAGGAGAAACGCACCACCTCGAGACTAAGCCAGCACAAAGTTCTTGTCTTTTGGTCAGCTCATTATCAGAATTTTAAGCTGAGAAAATTACCCAATCGGTATAATACGAATGATAATTAATTTTCCAACTTTCCAATTTCACTAATGTAGTTCTAAACCTTTTTCCATCATTTCAATGTAGTTCTTATGATCACATTGAGAAGTCTCCAATGTGGCATCTAGTCATTACCAACCGTCTACGCGATGTGAACAATTTTAGACAAAACGATGTCATTTTGCTAAATTTTCTTCTTTTCAGACAAATAGTACCACCATGTGGAACAAAGGTGGAGCACGACTAATCCACTTTGTAGTTGCAACATGCAACGAACGACTAATCCACTCTCTAGTCACAACATGCAATGAACGATATTATTTTTGGTCTGGTTCCTAATTCAAAGGTATAAACTGGATCGATAATATATATATACCTTATTTTTCCTTCATTTTTTGGATTGTGGTCTACACATTTATGGGAGATCGTTTGCCTATTGAGTGAAATTCAATTTAGCAATGTCCATGAAAGATACCATATGGTAATTTTGGGTTTTCCTTTTGGAAGTCATAGAATGGACTTGTTCCATTGGTCTGCTCAGGAACTAGACCGATCCGGTCCTTGGTTTCTTAAAATGGGAACCGATCTGATTCCCGATTCATAGGTGGGATCAAATTGGACCGAGAATTGATCAGTCCTATCTTGGCCACTTCTTTGAATAAGGCTCTGCAATGCTTGCTGCTTTCAACAATTTTTCGCTTTACTTACTTGTTCAGGTAAGGTCCTTGTGAAATTTTTCTTTTGGTTAGCAGTCCCTACTGCTAACCAAAGTCATGTTCAGGGCAACTTGACTAGACTATTTTCAGCGAAATGCTAATGTCATTACATGCGTGAGCAATAAGTTTTTGAACTAACTTCTTTCACATGGATCAGCAATGTCAAGCTCAAGACCTTTATTTAGACCCTTGTTTCGTACATGAGCCTCCTTTGATTCACTACCCGCATCAAAAGCAGCATGGAATTTCATTGGGGGCTTGTCTCCTGCAGTGATTTGAAGTATATTATTATTATTATTATTATTATTATCTTTAAAGTTTGATTAATTTTTTTAATACACGGGGGAGAACTTTTGGGAACATTCGAACCTTAGATTTAAGGCTTTTTTAATAGTATCAATGAACCCAACTGCTTGGTGATGGAAAGGACAATGCATAGCGGCAGGAGATTTCTAGTGAAGGAACCCCCATGATACGAATAGCAAAAATATTCTGAGCAACAACAAAAAAAAAAATCAATAATGAAAAACGTGCCTTTTCCCTTTCTTTTCCAAAGGAGGGGGGAAGCCAAGAAAAATAAGGGAGGAAATTGCACTTAGGTCTAGGAGTGAGAAAAAGAACCATCCAAATCAAACCAAACTAAACTGGTTGGTTTCGGATGATTTCCAACATCACCAATTCAGTTCCTAGTTCCATGAAATTGGAATTGATGAATTTCAATCCTGTTCTTGATTTCAGGGGTGGAACTATTCACCCAAACTGAACTGATTAATTTTTAATTTATTTTATTTCTTTAAAAAAAATTTAAAAGAAAAACCTAATCTATATCCCATTTTGGACTTCATCGCTTAGGCAAATCAAGAAAATAGAGGGCTGCAAATTGAGTGAACTCGTGGACAAGGTCTCCGTGACGCGCTTGCGAGAGAGAGAGTGTTGAAATGGGAAGTGTTGAGGGTCAAAAGTGCGAATAAGAATCAGAGAGAATGATTCCTTGAGAGTGCTGAATTGCAATGCAATCACGGGAACTTTGCACTTGGCATCAAGTCAAAATGGATATACCATTAATAACCATACCAAAAAAAAAGGAACATGGGACTAGTTTCATTGGCCTATTAGGGATTGATCCGGTTCAATTTTCGGTTTCAAAAATTGAGAACCGTTTCCTATGATCTAGTTCTTGAGCGAGAACCAGACTATCCAAAGACCGATTACCCTACTTCAGTCAAACAAGATTCCCGTGTACTTGGTAGGCGTCACGGCCAAAGCCCCTGCATCCGAAACAGAGCATCGGAATCGAATCGGATCATACCATTCTTATACCCTCTCTGCCGAACACGTTAACACATTAAGATTTGCGCTAATCCCTATCCCCTCCGTCACCTTTTCCCACGTCAATAAAGGCAAGAGTCTAATGACAACTCCAATTATTAAAAAAAGGAGAGCACACACAATCCCAAATCGAGACTCAGCCCGCACAGTGTTCTTGTCTCCTGATCGATTATTCATTCATTATCAGAATTAATGAAGCAAAAGAGATCGTCTTTAAGTCATTTCGCTATCAGACCAGAGGGCTGAAGTAAATGAGAGGAAAAGCGACGACAAAGATTTATAAAAAATAAAAAAACAAACACCCCAAAGCAAGCAAAGCAAAGATACGAACGCCCCAATTCGTTCTGCTACTGGTAAGAAAGCCAGTACTACTAATTTGGAAGTAAACATCGGTACGCGCTTTACTTAGTTCCCCTGTTTTTCAATCGGAGTTGCTCTGTTTTCATCGTCGCTTAAAGGAAAAGAAGGAGAATACCCATTTCCAGAAACTCCCTAAGCAAGCTTGAGAATACACAGGAACAGAGCGCATATCAATGGCCGGACCCAAATTCTGATCGACATCATCCACCGAAGAAATGGGCTTGTTTCTGTATCGTATGACAATCCGCTTCTTCTTCTTCGCCCTCCTCCTCTGGCTCTCGTTCTCGCCCGCCGAGCCCTCTTCAGACTTCACCGACCTGGTCTTCAAGGGCTGCGCCCAGCAGAAGGTCCCCGACCCGACCGACGCTTTCGCCCAGAACCTCAAATCCTTCCTCTCCACGCTCACCTCCCAGGCCTCCCAGAAGACCTTCTACTCCACCGCCGTCGGCGATGGCGCGACGGCCGTGTCCGGGCTCTTCCAGTGCAGAGGCGACCTCACCACTGCACAGTGCGGCGACTGCGTTCGGCAAGACGCCCGACCTGGCCCGGAAGCTCTGCGGGGCGCCGTCGCCGCCGCGAGGGTCCAGTTCAATGGGTGCTACCTGAAGTGCCGGATCAGCGGCTTCCAGGAGGCGCTGGACACGGACGTGGTGCACAAGGTCTGCGGGTCGGAGAAGGATGGCGGGTTCAGGGCGAAGAGGGAGGCGGCGTTCGGGATGGTGGAGAGCGGCGTGGTCGACGGTGGCGGGTTCTACACGGGGAGTTATGGGAATGTGTACGTGTTGGGACAGTGCGAGGAGGATGCCGTGATCGGCGGCGACTGCGAGGGGCGTGCGAGAGGGTTGGGGAAGATTCCTGCATGTCAATGTACACTCTGAAAATTGGTTTCGACTGTTTGCAACACATTAAAGCAAGCTGCTAAAAGGTACTTCGCAAAACAAATCATTGGAAGAGTGTCGCATCAAGGTTTTTACATACAGAAACGCAAATGCGTCACGAAAACACGGACTTTCCACGCAAAACCGTTTCATGCTCTAACTTCCGCCGTAGAAAACAGGAATGCAAAACTAAGTTCGAAAGTTCCTATGATACGACGAAATACAACCACGCATAACACATTTTTCAAACCCATCGTCTCAAAACAATCGTCGGCCCTCCAAACGACCGCACTCTAGACCCAGCGCAGAGCTCAGAAACAGCTACACGCAAGAGCACCAGAGAACCCACATTTTCGACCAACACGTCGCCGAACCAGAGAGGGAACAAATGATCGGCACCCACTCTCCCTGAAAGCTCAAATGCACTAAGCAATTACGGCAAAACCGAACCTCCCCAGCAAAGACAAGCCAAAACTTGAACGACGGTCCGCCGTTCGAACCAAGCACCCCGACGACGAGGGAAGCCACGAGAAGGAGGGAGGGTGAGAGCGAGATTGGAAGGGCGAGGGAGCGTAGTAGGGTAACCAACGACGACAGTAGCCGCACTTGTTCAAGACGACGCTCTGCCATTGTTCTTCGCCTTTCTCTTTATCACGACGAGTGTGTTAGAAAATATCCAGTGATTTGCAATCGCCACGTCTATTCGATGACGTCTCTCCATCCATCCATCTCATACGTGGCGATTGCGTTTATTTACTGTTAACCAATCACAATTTGACACATGCGGTGACATGGAAATAGAGAAATTAATCAAAAATCCCCAAATCTAATTGGACTTCTCTCCTCCTCCTCTTCCATCTGCAGCCACGAGCCCAACCTCCGTGCCTCCTTCCGCCATTGCCACCGCCGGAGTCGCCGGCGTTGCATCTCTCCAACTTGGTTGTCTCCTCCGCCGGGTGCCTCACTTCCAATTCTGGCAGCAGGGGCCTGGATTTGGACGGAAGAGAATCCATGGCTAAAGATGGTCTCTCCTTTCACCACTCAACACAAAATCCATGGGCCGAAAGTGTGCAGATTTGTTCGTCCCGAGACAACCAAAACAGAAAACGATTGTGTAGAACCAGCTATTTGCGCCAGATCTGGAGCGTTGGCCACGAGCGATAATGGCTCGATCACACAAGACGACAGAGGGGGTGACATGAAGGTCGGTGAAGTCCGGATCTGGAACCGTCGTCGCTCCCCGCCATGGCTCCAGATCTGGAAGTTCGGCTAGATTTGGAGTCTTGGCCGCGAGACTGAAGGGGTGGACGCGGAGATCGGCGCTTAAATCTGTGGACGAGAGGCAGTCCATGGCCGATCACTGCTCTGCATCTCCATATCTGAGGACGAGCGCTCGTGGCGAAGGCTTAGCCGCCGGGACGACGGAGAGGTCGGCCTGGACTTGACGATGGACCTTCGCTCAACAGCCAAATCTGGTTTTGCTACTCAACAACTTTGAGCCCGAGTCTTGGCTCGTTCGTGGCTGCCGGCGAAGAGCTCAACAGCTTTGCCGCGGACCATGGTGGCCACGGTGGGGCGGTAGCTCAAGGATGGCGGCGGCGCCGGCACCGGCGCCTTGGGCGTTTGAGATAACCAAGCCCAGCGGAGCGGAGGTTGAAGATGGAGGAGTAAAGGAGAAAAAAAAATTATTTTCATATCAGTATCCATGTGTCAAGATCTAATTGGATAACAGTAAATATGCGTACGCCACGTCAGCCATTGACGTGGCGCTTGCAAACCATTAAATATTACAGAGACGAAGGACCCTGTTTGGACGCAGGTTTTGTAAAACACTAAACCGGGGAATGGATATTCTTCTCCGAGCTTTAAACTCTTCTCCGATAGCCAGTCCAATTCTCAGTTTGGTTGCTGGGGTAGGTCTTTCCTTGGATGATTTCAAAATGCCGGTGAACCCGACTCTTGAACATGAAATTACGTCTGGGTTTGGCTTTGAAGACCAGACTGAATCGAACCATGAAATGTCAATACAATAGGAATAGAAATCGAACCAAATCATTTTACAAATCAAAATTGTAACGATCCAAATTGTAAATGATAAGTATAGTTAAGTTTCAAATCGCACTAAGGACAAAAAAAAAATTGAGTTCACTAAAGATTTCAAACAAAGTCCATGGAATAAGGGCGTCGGGGTTCGAATTGGACAGAGAAATGCGTATGCTCATGACAATAAAAGGTTACAAAGGCAAACATAATTTAATAAAATATGAAAATGATAAAAATAATCAATAATAATAATATTAACATGTACATAGACAGACATGATTTGTGTGATTCGACATAAAAAAAATCTTGAACCATTTTTTGAAGATTAAATTATAAAGACTTGCCAGAGAGAGAGGTGTGTTTCCGATGGTCTTCATCCCCTTTATGTTGATCTTATCTCATCGGCCTCTCTCCCAGTGTAAATGTTTGATTTTTTGGTCGAATCCTAGTGTCATGTTTATTTACAGTGTTTATTTTTCATCCGATTGTTTGTTGTTATCCTCACTATGGATGTAGAAGAGAATCCGCAAACCCGAACCAACACGATTAATTAGGTTCCAAGGTGAGTATTAGACCTTGCAAAGTAAGTTTCAAATTCCCAAATATCGAAACCAAAAGGTATACAATAATAGGTTTAAGGTTTCGGCATGCACCCTCTTCCTCATGTGAGGTATCCTATAGGTATCCTATAGAAAGGTATAAGGTGCATATATAGTATTTGTCAATTATAACATATGTGTATTTAAATACGTTATAGCTTTCTTTTTTTTTATTTATGAAATTTCATCATTTTAATGTGCAAATGCCTTAGTTGATCAGCATTCTCAAACCCATCAAAACAAATCTCAATTCCATTTCACACTCCCTTTGCATGCAAAGAGCCTAACTATGTCTACAATGATACATTTAATCGCATGCTCTATGGAAAGTGAGATAGATGTTCGTGTAAATTTATAACATTAAATGATTGGTGAAAATTGATTTACTTTTTTTATTCTTTTACTTCTGATGTTCTCATCATTTTAAGATTAAGTTACCTTTGTGGTCGGCGATGTTGTAAGCTAGGCATTTTTCTCCACCAAATCTGTTTTTCCTTGCCGTTATTTTCAAATTCACATAATGTCACATAAATTGATCTCCATTGCTATGATGCTTTAACATAGATGAAACTTAACAAGTGTAGCGTAATTTTCTTGACCCATTTTTTGAGATTGTCTTGTAAAAGGTTCGAATAACAATTATGATTTGATTTACGGTGGTCTCAATCGTATGAAATACCATGGCCCAAATAAGAAAATTAGGTGAAGTACCAAGAAAGATGCAATCTTCTGCATAATATATATCCTTTAACACGTAATGATCTAAGACAGATTTTAGATTTTTTTTTTGGACAAAGCAACTTATAATTTTCTTAAAAATTATAAGTTGCAATCAACTTGAAACACTCTTCTGCAGTTTGGCCCTCTCTGGATTAGGAACCAAAACCTTTTCTCATCATGATTTTTAAGCACTTTGCTCCCACCAGTCCATTCTCTAGTACTCATGCGCAATCAATCTCGAGCTTCAATGGCCAAAAAAATCAATCTTGAGCTTCATTTCTTTAATGCCGATGACATTCCATCGTTTCTGCAGTGTTCAGCTTCAACACAGGGTCACATGGCGTTGCGAATGTGTCAAAGGGCGACAATGACAGCTGCAACACTGCTTCTCCGTTCGATATCCAAACCAATGGATCAACCACCCTTGACCATGCCAGCGAGTATTACTTCATCTACGTCTTGGTTGGTAACGGTGACCATTGCCCTCAGGCCAAAAAGTAGTGGCCATCATCAGTGAAACTTCCGCCAGCCCAACCTCCTGTCCAGCCAGATCCCGCCACTATCAGCCCCAACATCCAGCACCAGCACATCTCTACCCCCACCTAGAAGTGATGCCTCATCTCTCGGTGCTAAACTGCCAGTCCTGTTCATGTCAATTGCCATAAGCTTATCATGTCAATTCATGAAACATGAAGATCATAATTTCGATTAAGTTAAGGTGGACTACTGATGGATTTTGCGATGCTGCTAATTGTCATAAAGTAATGAACTCATTAAGAGGCTTCCTCTCACAATGCCAGCACGATTCATACAGATAACACTGCCTAAAATTGTGAAAGTTCATGAGTTTTCTAGAAATACGTATACGGTTCTCTTCCGAAATTCTAAAATTAAGCTTTATTTGCAGTTCCTAAAGCATGAAGACCAAGATCATTAACAGATTTTGAAGCAGCGGGAGACAAAAAATCGTGCACTGGAAAGTCAGAAGCAGAGAGCATCGCTACGACAAATTCTTCACTGGCATAACAAGAAAATCCCAACATTGGAATGACCAAAAGTTTAACCGGTGTAAATCTTGTCGGGATCAAACTCAACACAAAGACGGTCCAGCAAGAATTTAAAATGACAATGAAACTGTGAACTCACTCTTGCGGACTTGCAGCACGTCAAATTCACACCCTATGAAATTAGCCTGAAAGAACCCGATAATTTCTGGGGTTCGAGAGCGCGCCATAATCCAGCAGCATAATCTCTCCCCTTTGCCTGTGTGTTTCTGCACTTTGCCTCCAGAACCTTCCTGAATAATCCACATGTTAATAATTAAATTACCTTGAGCAGTCATAGGAGAAAATAGTTGTTGAAAGGTTTTACAGTGTGTTCAGATAGTCTAGTTATTCGACTTTATTCTTTGCCCTGATTTTTGGGGAGAAACTAGCAAGGAATTTAAATCCTTTGTTTGGCTTGATAAACAACATCATATACACGAGTCGTGACCATTAGTTGAACTCAACTTGAAACACTCTTCTTGCAGTTTGGCCATCTTTGGAGCAAGAATCACAACCTTGCTTATCATAATTTTATAAGCACTTTGCTCCTACCAGTGCATTCTCTACTACTTATGTGCACTAATTAATCTCCAGCTTCAGTGGCCAAAAATAAATGTCGAGCTTCGTTTCTCTAGTGCCGATGATCTTCCATGATTTTTGCAGCGTTTGGCTTCAACGCAAGGTCACACGACATCATGAACTTGCCAAAGGGTGACGATGACAACTGCAACACTGCTCCTCCAAAAAATCATCCTAACCAATGAACTGGCCACCCTGGACAATGCCAGCAGGTATTACTCCATCTATATCTTTGCTAACAACGACCATTGCTCTTAGGGCCAAAAAGTAGTGGTCATCATCAGTGAAACTTCTGATGGCCCGACTTCCTGTCTGAGCCAGATCCCGCCACTATCAGCCCCAGCCACAGGCACCAGCACATCTCCACCCCCATTGGAAGTGATGCTTCATCTCTCCGTGCTAAACTGCTAGTCCTGTTCATGTCAATTGCCATATAAGCTTATCATGTCAATTCATGAAACAGGAGGATCATTATTTCCACAATATATAGGTGGACTACTAATAGATTGTGAGATGCTGCTACTCATAATATAGTAATGAATTCTTTAAGAGGCTTCCTCTCACAATGGCAGCATGATTCACACAGAGAAAATTGCTAAAACTTGCAATAGTTCATGGGCATTCTCGAAATACATACATGGTTCTCTTCCAAAATTCTAAAATTCAGCTCTATTCGCAGTTCCTAAAGCATGAAGACCAAGATCATTAACAGATTTTGAAGCAGCGGGAGACCAAAACTCCCTTACTAGAGAGTCAGAAATAGAGAACATCACTAGAATAATTCCTCACTGGCGTAGCAAGAAAATCCTAGCATTGGAATGAACAATGGTTTAACCGTGTAAATCTTGTTAGCATCAAATTCGACACAAATAGAGTCCAGTGAGAATTTCAAATGACAATGAAACTGTGAACTCATTCTCGCAGACTTGTGCCATGGCAAATTCACACTCTATGAAATTAGCCTAAAAGAATCCAACAAATTATGTGGCTCGATAGCACCATAATCCAGCAGTATGATCTCTCTCCTTTGCCTATGTGTTTCTGTACTTTGCCTCCAGAACCTCCTTGATAATCCACATGTTAATAATTATATTACCTTGAGCATTCATATGAGAACAGAGAAAAAGGAGAATTACAGTTCAAATATCGTAGTGCAATGAAAAACCAATTCAAGCAAGCAGGAAAACCGACCAAATTCACGTCATTCATGAGTGGAGGATTTCAATTGCCCACCTTAAGAAACAGAGATGACTACGGTCGAAGGGATTTCTTAAAGAGCTGCCTAATCTTTCAACATCTTGTAATTTTCACTGTATCAACATTGCATATAAACCATCATGCCTGGCATTATGAGGATCAAACAGAAGATAGAAAAGTTTAACTCATCGTGTAAACAAACAAAAAAATAACAGGTTAGACTAATCAGCGAGCAAGCACAACCAACTTCATATACAGAATTTGCCATAAGATTATGAATCTAAAAATCTGGTTTTCCATATCACGTCACAGATGAAGAATCACAGTGAATGACACCTGACAAATAATTTTCCAAGAAGTCACTTCTATAATGATCTAGTCATTCAACATGGGCTGCTAGTTACATTCCTGCCAAGGTCAAGAGAAATTTCATTCCAAATAAGAAACATAAATCACTCAGTAATGTACAGAGAAGAATCACTCACGGATGATTCCCAGGACCGCCAGCTTCATTCCTGCCATCATTAAGACTAAGATTTTGCTTTGTCGGGGACATCGGTTGTCTCAATATCAAATTATCACCGGAATGTGATCTCGTGAACATCCTGACGTAACAATTGCTGACAATTCAGTATAAGGAAAGCTCCAGACAATTCAGGTATTGCTTTTAGCGACTTGCATCTGGAATCTAAAAATCTGGTTTACCAATAATTCCAGCCTGTCCCTTACCAAAAAAATAATAATTCCAGCCCGTCAAGGCCACCGATTTCAACAAGACTATGCAGTTGCAGCATGAAATGCTACCAAATCCTTTTAACTAGAAAGGTCTAGTAATTTTTCAATAAATGTGCAACCAGAGATATCTCTTACCAAAAATCCAACCTGTCAAGGCTGTGAAGTTAAACTAGACTCCAGCAATTTGCAGCATAGAATTCTTTCAATGGACATGCATCCAGATAAACCTTTCTTAAGATCCTAAGTGATCAAGGCCTCAAACTCAACTAGATTATTGCAATTTGCAGCATGAAATTCCCTCGAATTTTTTAAACAGGAGAAGTTTGGTTATCATTTGATAGATGTGCACCAAGAGATATTCAATCTTGCCAGTAATTCCAACCTGTAAGGACCATGAATTCTTGCAGTTGGCAGCATCTAATTCTTCAGACTCTTCAAGCTTGAAAGTTCAAGTATTGAATGGACATGCCACTAGAGATATTCAAACTCACAAGATTTGTGCAATTTGCAACAAATAATAGCCTCAGATATTTTGAACTTGAGAGGTTATCATACAAAGGACATGAATCTGGAGATGTTCAAGTTTTCCGAGGACTTTAACCTATGAAGATTTGAAATTTCAACTAGATTATCCCAGTTTGCAACATAAATTTCCCTCAAGACTCTCTAAACTTGACGGGTCCAATGATTGTTGAATGGACATGGACCCAGAGACTACCAAACTTACCAACAACTCCAACCTATCAATGCCATGAAATTCATTTAGATTGCAATTTACAACCCACAAAAATGTTGCGAAATTGAAATGTCCAGTGATGTGCAAAATACGTGCACCCGGAAATATCCAACCCTTTTAAGGATTCTAAAACATCAATGCCTTGAATTTCAATGAGATTCTCACAGTTTGTAGCTTGGAATATTCTCATCTCAGCTTCTATAAACTTCACTGGTTCAGTGATTGTTCGATGGACGTGCAGCCTGAAATATCCCACTTTTCCAAGTATTTTGATCTATTAGGGCCTTGAATTCTAAGTAGGTTTCGCAGTTTGCAGCACAGAATTTCTGCAAATTCCTTAAAGTTGACAGGTCATTTGATTGTCTAAGGGATGTGCACCCAGAAATATCCAAATCCTGCAAAAATTCTAATCTATCAATGCCCTGAATTTCAACTAGGCTCTCACAATTTGCAGCATGAATAGCCCGTAGACCCTTCAAATTTGAAAGGTTTAGTGATCGTCTAAGGGACATGCATCCAGAAATATCCAAAACTTTCAAGGATGTCAAGCTATCAAGGCCTCGAATTTCCACTTGGTTATTGCTATTTATAGCACAAAATTTGTCCAGAGCCTTGAAATTTGATAGGCCCAGTGATTGTCCAAGGAACGTGCACCCAGAAATATCTAACTCTCTTAAGAATTTCAATCCATCAAGGCCTTGAATTTCAACTAGGTTATTGCAGTTTGCAACCTAGAAATTTCTCAACTTCTTTAAACTTGACAGGTCCATTGACTGTCTAAGAGACATGCACCCAGAAATTGTCAAAATCAACAAGGATTCCAATCTATCAAGGCCTCGAATTTCAACTAGGTTCTCACAGTTTTCAACTTCGAATCGTCACAATTTCTTTAAATTTGACAGATCTGGGGTTTGTCTAAGGGACGTGCATCCAGAAATCATCAATTTTTCCAAGGATTCCAATCCATTAAAGCCTCGAATTTCAACTAGATTCTTGCATTTTGCAGCATAAAATGACTGCAAATTCTTTAAATTTGACAAATCCAATGATTGTCTCAGTGATGTGCACCCGGAAATATTCAAATTTATCAAAGATTCTAAACCACCAAGGCCACGAATTTCAGTAAGATTCGTGCACTCTGTAACAGATAGTGACCTCAAATACCTCAAACTTGAAAGATATAGGGATTGTCCGCTGGAAGTGCACTCAGAGATATCCAGGGTCTGTGAGGATTTGGATCCATCAAGGCCTTCCGTTTCAATCAAATTCGCACAACTTCCAGCATTGATTTCTGGCAGAATCTTTGAATTTGAAAGATCTGGCGATCCTCCAAGCTGTGATACCTTTGCGCTCGTTAACTTCGAAGAATCTGGGAACGCCTCATCGATGTGTAAGCCTCTCAATGACTCCAAGGATTCGACCTCACCAAGCCTATATATCTTAGGGCACCGACGTACCTGTAATTCGGATAGGGATTGTAAACCTTCCAGACCGGTGACTTCTGTTAGCTCCAAGCAGTTCTCGAGAATCAATCGAGATAAGCGCTTCAAGTATGACAAATTCATCAACGCTTTCAGTTTTCCACAATCTGTAATAAGAAGACTTAATAGTCCAACGGGAAGCTCTGGGAGACATTCAAGCCAATTGCAATCAGAAAGAGTGAGTCTCTTGAGAAGGGTCAGTAGGTAAAGATGTGGCGACGGCGGACTCCGGCAGGTTATATGTAGAGTTGTTAAGCCAGAGGGCAGCTCTCGTACTTCTTGAAGCTTTTTGCAATTTTGAAAGCTGAGGAGTTGGAGAGAATAGAGCTTAGAAATGCTTCCCGGCAAGCTCAATATGTCCGACCCGTCTAATTCAAGCCTGTTTAGCGAAATCAGTTCACCTATATTACGGGGCAATTCTGTTATACCGGTTCCATTAATATCCAAAATTCTCAAATTTTGCAAATTCAGAATGCCTTCTGGTAATTCTGCAATTGCTTTCCCGGCTAAATACAGTGCAGTCAAAGACGTGAGGGAGCCTATGGAAACTGGAAGCTGAGCAAGATTACCGCATCCTCTTAGGTCAAGGACAGACATAGATGGTAGATGGCCTATGGAGTTGGGAATATGGACTAGCGATTTACAATGTGAGGCATTAAGAATCTTGAGCTCTTTCATAGATCTTATGGATTCTGGTAATTTTTCAATCGCTGAATGCGATAGATACAACTCAGTTAACGACACAAGAGCACCCATGGATTCTGGTAATTTTTTAATCGCTGAATGCGATAGATCCAATTGAGTTAATGACACAAGAGAGCCCATGGATTCTGGTAATTTTTCAATCGCTAAATGCGATATATACAACACAGTTAACGACACAAGAGAGCCCATGGATTCTAGTAATTTTTCAATCGGTGAATGTGATAGATCCAACTTAGTTAACGACACAAGAGAGCCTATGGATTCTAGTAATTTTTTAATCGGTGAATGCGATACATTCAACCGAGTTAACAACACAAGAGAGCCCATGGATTCTCGGTAATTTTTCAATCCTTGAACACGATAAATCCAACCAAGTTAACGACACAAGAGAGCTCATGGATTACGGTAATTTTTCAATCGTTGAACGCGATAGATTCAACTGGGTTAACGACACAAGAGAGCCCACGGATTCTGGTAATTTTTCAATCACTGAATTCGATAGATTCAACCGAGTTAATGACACAAGAGAGCCCATGGATTCTGGTAATTTTTCAATCGCTGAATGTGATAGATTCAACTGAGTTAAAGACACAAGAGAGCCCACGGATTCTGGTAATTTTTCAATCGCTGAATGCGATAAATACAACCGAGTTAACGGCACAAGAGAGCCCATGGATTCTAGTAATTTTTCAATCGCTGAATGCGATACATTTAATTGAGTTAACGACACAAGAGAGCCCATGGATTCTGTAATTTTTCAATCGCCGAATGCGATAGATTCAACCGAGTTAACGACACAAGAGAGCCCATGGATTCTGGTAATTTTTCAATCGCTGAATGCGATAGATTCAACTGAGTTAACGACACAAGAGAGCCCATGGATTCTGGTAATTTTTCAATCGCTGAATGCGATAGATTCAACTGAGTTAACGACACAAGAGAGCCCATGGATTCTGGTAATTTTTCAATTGATGAATGCGATAGATCCAACTGAGTTAACGACACAAGAGAGCCCATGGATTCTGGTAGTTTTTCAATCGCGGAATGCGATAGATCCAACTGAGTTAACGACACAAGAGAGCCCATGGATTCTGGTAATTTTTCAATCGCTGAATACGATAGATCCAACTGAGTTAACGACACAAGAGAGCTCACGGATTCTGGAAGTTGAGCAAGTTATTTACAATTCGGGGCTCTTAGGGTCTCCAGCTTCATCAAACAACCTCACGAAATAGGAATCTCTTGTATATCAGTACTAGCTAAGAGAAGCTCCCTCAATTCTTTCATTCTACCTACCCTTGTCGGTAGCTCCTCTAATTTAAGGCATCCATTGACATCCAAGGTGACAAGGGTATTTATGTCCCCAATAGAGGGATGAATCTCTTCTAAATCTCCGCAATATTTGAGAATCAAGATCTCCAAACTTTTCAAATCAGATAATTCGAGAATTCTTCTCAAAGATTGGCAGCTCATGAAGTCAAGAACTTTGAGCTCAGTTGCTATCGAAAGAAAGAAATAATACCTCAATATGATTGCCATCTAGACTTTTTAAAGTTTTTCAAAAATGTCCATGCACCACTTCTCCTTCTCGATTGTCTTGTTTTACTTTTAAAGATTTCTCCTAATAGAATTTGTCTCCACCAACGTATAAATGTTTATTAAGCATGTCCCTTACGAAAAGATCTTTAGAGACATACAAGTGCCAACTACAATTTTAGTTATGGCTAACGTTTCAGTGAAAAAATATATTTTGTTTTTAAATGTTAAGGCAATGTTGCTCTTCGTTGATTAGACATAAGCAAACTTTATCATAAAAAAGCATATGAGAAATTCAAATGGAAGAGCGGTACATTCACTGGGGGCCACGTTTTCTTTCAATAATATGAAATTAAAGAAAAACAGCTAATTTAATTATGAAAAACAATTTTCAATGTTATATGTACAAGATATAAAAAGAAGAAGAAGTTAGGTCCAAAAGTGATTAAATTCCATTGGGAGGACAATTTTGTTACTCTTATTACGTTAATAATTTATAAATTACAATAATTAAAAATTGGGAGCAACAAGTTAAAGCAATTCATAAACGATTTCCATTTCTCCAAGACAAATATATATTTAGAATTTCAGTATGAATGTACAACACAAGTCCCTTGATCTATGACGGAGTTCTCGTTTCTTATGAAAGAATATTGGGAAAAGTACTAAAAAAATCTTAAACATTTTGTATTAGAACCAAAGTTCTAAACCCTTCAATTAGATCAATTTAGTCATAAATACTTTTATATTTATACCAGATTTGTCCATCGACCAATTTAAGTTGTAAATTGCTGATGCGACACCGCCGATACTAACTTTGACATTTTATTATAATTTTTAATACTTTTTCAATAATTCTTATTTTTTTCTTTTTTTCCTTTCTTTTCTTTTTCTTTCCCTTCACTAATGGCTAGCGAGGGTCACCTTCACCCCCACGGGCGTAGGCCGGCCTTGCTTGGGTGAGGTGAGCGCTAATGAGGCCGCCCTCCCGGATCTAGCAAGCGGGCATTACCAAGGCGGGTGAGGCCAACTGTCACCTAGGCAATGCCAACAAAGACGAACATCACGGCCACGCGACGAAGGAAAAGAAAAAAGAACGAAAAAAGATTATAAAAAAATGTTGACGTTAGTGCTCATAATGGCATATAAGATGGCCGGCATCCATGTCATTTCCGGTCTAAATTGGCTGGATGAAATAAATTGGTACCCATGTGAAAATGTTTAGAATTAAATTGATTCAATTGGAAGATTTAGAACTAAATTATATCAATGCAATCAGTTTATAACTTTTTTTTATACTTTTCCCAAAGAAGATTCATATGGACATATAATAAGAATCGTCAAAAAAGGGACTTGAATGGGGAGATTACCTCAAAAGCCACAAACCAAACCAGTTAGATAAATAAAAATCAAGATAGGCACATAAGTTTTAGTTATTAATTAATATAGCTAAAGAAAATTTACTGTGTCTAATATCAAGCATGACTGGTTGTTAAAATATTAAGGGGCAAAAACCCCTATAGCCTCTTATATTTAGAGGGAAATCCTTAATTTTTTTTAGAAAGGATAATAAACCTCAGCAAAACAAAGGAATGAGAAGTTAGTGGGATTGGACCTGCAACATGTGATTACTCACAAAAGATATGCTTTCTCTACATCTTACCTTGAGCAAACCCCATCCTCCCCAATCTTCTGTAATCGCACTATTTGATAGATCGAGCACGACTAATTTCTTCGGCTGAAAGTTGGTCGCTATGAAATCTGAGGGACAATTCCACCACTGAAGCCATCTTAATTGAGGAAGCAAGTTCTGAAAATCTCCCATGAAATTTGCTCCATCCAATTGAAGGAACCTTAAGTTGGTCAATTCTTTAAATTGTTCGTTTGTGTATCTTCTTCTCCTACCATTATTGTCAAGATAAAGGGCCTGAAGCTTTCTAGTGCCCTGCAATTAGGAAACATTGTGGACTGTAAATTTTGAATGAAGAGATGAGACTAGCGATATAAGATGAAAGATATTGATTTCAATTTGCTATCATGCTATTATAGTGTAGGCTTCTCACTTTCAGCTTTGTGGAATGCAATATTGTGATTGCATATTGTTTATTTAATCTATGTAAAATCGTGAAGCTCAAGAGATTGCTCCTTGACTTTTGCTCTTCCAATTATACCTTTCGCCTTTTGCACTTTTTGAATTTCCAAAATCCGCATCCTTTGGAATTGCAATAGAAGGTCTCTCCTCATGTACCCACTAGTTCAAATACATCTATCAAAGCCCTTCGTATGTAATATAACACTATATTTACTTATATCCTTTGAATGTGAAATAACATGGCTGTTGCGATCCAAATACATCTATAAAACTTGTTGTCAAAATATGTATCATAATTAAAGAAAATAGTCATAGAATTCCCCCTCTCTTTTGGGTGTACCTTGTTTGCAATTCTCACAGCAAAATGAAAACGAGATTATCATCCCAAATATCAGTGCTCATATTTTCTAGTAGTTTCGTATGATGTTTTTCTTCAATGAGTATTTTTCCATTGCACATGAAAATATCAATTGCACCTACATTAATGAGATCTTGTTCCTAGACAAATTGGACATAAAAGAATTAATAGATTGGCTTCGTAATACTGATTTGTTTGGCAGTTCAAATTCTTCCTTCAAACTTCTATTTTTTTAGATGGGGCACCACTTATTTTTCCTTCAAAAATTTCTCGTATATTTATTGTACTTTTGTCAATAACTTCATAGATAACCTTTTTCAGTTCTAAGCAATGTCCTATTCAGTTGATTATTGTTGTGGAAAAATATGCTCGCAAAAAAACATCAATTGCATTTTTTCAATAATCTTGTTACTTCGTTGTATTTTGCATCTCAATTTCTAATATGTATAGCGAAATGTGTAATAAATGATCTTTGTATGATTGAAGAGTTCTATTGATACTCATTATGAGAAAATGTTTTGTTGTATTTCATAAGTAAATGATATTAACAAATCAATAAAAACCTATGTAACATGATAGCCCATATTCAATAAATAAATGATGTAAATGTACTAAATATGTGCTAATAAAATACTAACTAAGACTAGGAGTTGAACAATGCAAAAATATTTATTATCACGCGGTAGTCAATATTTAACAAATAAAAAAGTTGATAAAATGATTATGTAACATGATAGCCGATATTTGATAAATGATGATATAATACTAACTAGACGTTTGTTAAGTAAGATGCTCATTAAGAGTTGAACAATTTAGAAATAATTATAATAACATGATAAACTATGTTTAACAAATAAATATTATAAGGGGATTAGTAAATAAATAACCCATTGCCACAGAGAAATATAAGCAGTAGAATTCATACAAAAAATTATCCACTATAATGAAAATTCTACAAAATGAAAATAATATTAGTTTAGAGGTTTATATTGCACGGTTGTGCATATATCACAAATAAAAGGTTATTACCAATAAAAATGACAAACTATAATTTCCGTGACACCAATATCTCTAACTATTTATTGCGTAGCAAAAAATCCCACTATATATTTTTGTCACTTTGTGTTACAAGTCTGAGAATTTTAGTGACGCGAAAAAAAAGATTTGAGATATTAGTGTTACAACTAAAAAAACCTTGGGATTTTTGGGGTAGACAGAGATGATTTTTGTCATTGATACAACCTTGAGGATTTTGGCAATACGAAAAAAAAATTTGGGGTATTAGGATCATAATAAGCATATTTTAGGATGGTATTTTTCTCATTAATAAATATGAAAGCTGCGTCAGTAAATTGACGGTGTTAACTAATGATTAACTACAAATGACTCGATTGCATAATTTGCATAATACAAAGGACTACTTGAGGATAGGGGACTAAATCTCAGAAACAATAATACTTAGGGAATTAAATTTGTACTTTATCCAACTTAAAAAATACATGAACCAAGATGGCTAATCACCATAAGCACACAACTTGTGAGAAGTTAATACTCACTAAAGGAAAAAAAAAAGGACATGACCTCACAAGAAATCAAAAGAAGAATTCAAACATCAAACATGCACATCAAAGTATAAATGTTAGGTTTTCTATGAAAATAGTTTATCAAACATCATGTTTTTGTAGTTCTGTTGTTAGATTGAAGTTACCAGAGGAGAGCGTCCTCATCACAATACCACCGGGTAAAGATATATATCCCAATCACCAATAACCAAGAAATTGCTCCTCAATTATGTCCTAGAATTTGACAGGAATGCAAATAATTGAAAGAGCTCTTTTGCTAGTGGAGTGGCAAGTTTTCGGGACTTAAGATTAACGACAATTTTAACATCAAACAAGAAAGAAGGTTGTCTCACATTCATTAACTAAGACAAGTATAGAAATTTCTTACCTTGTTGTCAAGCACGTCTACGGCTTCCTCCTTATTCCACAATCTACTGCGCTTCAAAGGCTCCTTTGGATTTTCTTGACAAACAATTTCCCTTCCAAGATCTCTCAGTTGATCATGCATCGTTAGCATGCCAGCTTCATCAATTTTAATTAGGGACAAGAGACTCAACATTTCAATGCCCTTTGCTGGAAAAAAGCCACAGGCATCCCACATATAAACTGGACTTTGTTTATGCGATCCAATAAAAAAACACGCAATATCTAAATATATCTGTTTGTCCTCATAATCTAATGCATCATAACTTATCTTCAACTTCTCTTGCACTTTTTGATGAGGCATCTTGTTTAATTTCTTTAATGTATCTTTCCATACTTCTTTTCCTTTTCCACGTAAGAACGAACCAATAACTTCAAGTGCTAAGGGAAGCCCACCGGTCGTTGACACAACACCACGAGAGTTAACCTCATAATCACTCTGAGGAGAATCCTTTCGAAATGCATGTCTACTAAATAAAAGCAATGATTTATCCGAAGACAACTCTTTGAGTTGGTAGAGGTGGCTTGCACTAGCCTCATCAAGAATACTCTTGTTTCTAGTTGTTATCATGACTATACTACCGGCTTCAAACCAACTACCATCTCCAGCCAAAGCTTTTAAGTGAGTAATATCATCCATGTCATCAAGGACAATGAGGACTTTCTTATTTGTCATTCGAGATCTAATGATGCCGATTCCCTCCTCAACATTAGACACATCAAATACACCTCTCAATATGTCATCAATGAGCTGCTTTTGTAGGCATTCAATACCTTTGCGTGCAGATGTTTCTCGAATATTTGTCAAGAAGCTAAGATGTTCAAAATGACATGAGAGCTTGTTGTACAAAACCTTTGCAAGGGTTGTCTTACCGATACCACCCATTCCATAAATTCCAACAATCATTGTATTTTTAAAATCAGCACCTATCAAGCTCATAATCTCTTCAACACGATCATCAACTCCAACCAATTCTTTTGGAAGAGTTTGCTGAAAAGTTCTTTTTAACTCGCTCATTACCTTTCTGACAATAATTTTGACCAGCATTCCTTCACGCCTATCAAATAACATTAAATTTCAATATAGGATGCAAAAAATTATATCCTTTTTGAAAAAAAAAAAGAACTATTTATGGCAAATTAAACAATGTGTCGGTGGAGAATAATTTACCCGTCATATATTTTCTTCGATTCCCATCCTTTCAAGAAACTGACCTCTTTAAGTGCTTCTTCCCATTCCTTCACAACATTTTCACCCATATTCTTTTTGTGTGCATTGATAGCATCTTTCCATCTCCCTATAAGATGTCGCAATTGCGAGGGTTCTACTTTGTAAAATATGGGCAACACTATTTGCCCTCCACTTTTCTTACACTTCAACATCTGAGCCAATTCCCGGAGGCACCATTTGCTGGAAGAGTAGTTCTTTGAGATAATCGGGATCGAGATCTCAGAATGTGTAATATTGCAAAGAAGCTCCGGACCAATCTCCTCACCAATACGGAGCTCATTATCATCTCTAAACACGTGAATTCCTGCATCGACAAGGCTAGTATAGAGATAATCAGTGAAGCCTTCACGAGTGTCTTTCCCTCTAAAGCTCAAGAACACTTCGTAATTATTTCCTTCCGGCTTTTTGGTTCTGCCTTCATGATCGCCTATATGTGGAGAGGTTGACGAAGAAGATGCCCTATATGTCGAATCTTCTAAATGAGTGGATTCTTCTCTTTCCATCTCGAGAGAATTGGTGGAGCAGAGCCAACAAATCCAGCAAAAGAGATCGAGGAAGATGCCCAACATATCAGATCTTCTTGGCTTCACGTTCATAATCACCTGAGAAGGCAGTAAAAGAGATTGAAGGAGCAGAACCTCAAAAGAAAGCAGGAAATAGAGAAGAGAAATATGGAACACTAGATCGTGGAATTGCAGAAATGTCTCTCACAACACGTCGGAAGAAAATGGAGCAATCAAAACAGGAAATAGAGAAGAGGATAACGACAAGGAGCAATCAATGACTTGAGTAGTGCTTAAACAAAACAATCCACGCTGATCACCATCTATTCTCAGACTTTTACGCTGGATTACCAACATACACTATCTGCTTTGCGTTCTTGAGCAATGCTGAGTTCCTGCCGTCCAGGGGTCCAAGACTCTTCATACTAAATCGAACCACTGCAATGCATGCTGACATAACTTGCTCGAATAAATTATTGCACACGTGATTCCCAAGGCACTATGCCGACATTATGCGGAAGGTGCGTGGAACCTATGCAGGTGCTTCTCGGCTCGACTTGCTTTTTTTAATCTATAAAAAATAGAAAAGAAAACTAACCAGCAATACACAGATGCTCCAGGCGCTAACGTACACGAGCTAACAACAAAAACACATCAATCGTCCGATTAATCAAACCGCAGGACAGCAACAATAAAATAAGGAAAGTTCATTATTTTCAATCCACAATCCGAATTTTTTTTTTTAAAAAAGAGATTTCTTCTTGAGAAAAATTACTCCCAAAATAAATCTCCCCAGAACCATTTTCTCAAGCTAGATTCCTCCATATCACATCATGCCTAAAGAATCATCATGCCCTCACCCAGGACACTTTTTTCTCTCTCTCTCTCCCTCCTTAAATTACTAATTTTTAGCATTTTATATAAAGTTTATTCCTTCAATGTCACATTTGGAGATCCTCGGGCCGACAGGTTCTCCACGATCGAATAATTATCCAATATTACTTTAGAGAACTCAATTCAAAACTCATCTGAAAAAAATCAAAGCAATCAAAACAGGAAACAGAGAAGAGAAGAGCAAGGAAGATAGAGAAGAAAACTAACGAGCGATAAACAGACGCTCTTGACGCTAACGTACATGAGCCAAGGACAAAAACATATCAATCGTTCATCGGGTTATTTAAGATTTTGTTAATAAACATCTGCAGATCATTCATATTACCTCTGAATTGGGTACCGCCCGCATGCGGATCTCTGAAACTCAACGAACTCCGGTGCCGTGGCTGGTGTACGCTGGGACTCAACAGGTTTTTGTTCGGGTGGTGAAGACTCTGTCAGCTTAAGCTGAAAACCTAGGCTTGCTGCAAGGTCTTCGATATGCTTTGTCTCAACCTGAACAAAAGTGGGTGGTTGAATCTGACAACCTAATTTTAGTTCAGCAAGTATTTGGTGCTGAGCAGCCCACGTGGGACGAAAGAGAACTGGTTCAACCGTGCAGAAGTCTATTGACTATTTTGCCGAACCTTCGCTTAGTCCATTGTTCTAGAACTCAGAATAATCTTGCAGATTGCATCTTTAAAGTCCAACTCCGCGAAATGAACGGAACCTAAGTTGGGTCTCATTCTCCCCGCCCCCTTTATGGACTCGCTATGTTATGAAGCGCTTCCTGTGTATCCATCTATATTTTCTTGTTGAAATGAAATGATCCATTACCGGCCCAAAAAAATTGGCAAAGTTTATTATTTGCAATCCAACATCTGATTTTTTTTTTTTTTTCCACATCAACATGCTTTTTAAATTATTTTTGAATCCCGAACTACATCCCTAGTTTTTTTTGTTCGATTACATCCCTAATTGATCGAGCGACTTTTGTTGGGTAGACTCGGTCAGCGGCATAAATTGTTTGATAAAACCATCGAATCTGGAAATCTACCGAATCTTGTCTTGTCTATAGTGTTGGGGTGGACTGGTAAACAAGTGACTTATTTTTCCTTCGTCGGCTATTGCAACTTTGCACGCAAATGGGTCGCAATTTTGCTGAACGAAAATAATTTTATACTTGGACTTCATTTATTTTGTGATAAATATTTTCTTCATTTTTGGACATTTCATTTGCTTAGAAAAATGAGTCAACCAAAAAATATTTTCCTAATTAACGGAAAACTTATACTTAAATTCAGAAATATAATTTTCTTTTTTGAAAAATCAAAAAAACATTTTTTAAAATGACTAGTTATTGACGCTCAAACCTAAAACTGTATGGTTGGGCACGAAAACCCTAACGCTGGTTTTCAGCGCCCACGCCCTAGTCCATTAAGGCCAAACTTGAAGCCACGGAGCCCATGCCCAACACTTTAGCACCTAAGCCTAAGTCCATAAGAGTTGTGCTCGAATCCCTAATGCTTGAGCTCTAGCTTGGGTCCACAAAAGCAATGCGTAGATCCCCAATGCTTAGGCTTGGATCCTTGATTAATGAAAAATTCGTTCTTATAAAAATATTTTTTCTAAAAAAATTCAAATTTTAATTTTTCTTTTTATTTTCCTTCTTCCTCGGCCAATAGCTTGTCGTGGCAACAGTCAGCAATTAGCAACAAGCAAGGGATGAGCTCAAACAAGGCCGACAAGGCTTGAGCTTGTCAACAATCGTTGTGGCTAGCAACCAGCCAAAGAAGAAGGAAAAACAAAAATAAAGAAAAGAAAAATAAATTTAAGTCAAATGTTTTGGTAATTTTCCTCAAGAAAATCATAATAAAATCAGATTTTCCATATTAAACAACGCAAAATAGTTTCAATTTCATTTTCAAGTTTCAGCTAAACACCAAAAACTATGTTTATTTTCCAAGAAAATGACTTCCTATAAAACAATTTCGTAAAACAAATGGAATCTTAATAAAAACTTAATTTGTTATATTAATAAGATGTAGTAGTAGTTATTTGCTTTAATTTCTAGTCTAACTTTCGATAATATGGAGGTATTTAAACTTACTTTTAGTATACATTTGTTTTCAGACATTTATAAATTCAAAAATTAATGACTCCACCCTTGTAAACTGTGTCTCGAAATATCGGCATCCATATTTTGAATTCAAACAAAATAACATATTAAATTTTTGGAGTACCAAATCAATACATTAAAACTTGGTTGAATGTGTGCAACTCTTTCTTTGGATTTAATTATTTGTGATTAGTTGATTAAAAAGGAAAGGTCATAAAACCCGTTGAAAATTGATTCGAGGGATATCGAAGTGACTGGGACGATGGTGTGACTACCATGCAATAAGCATGGTTTGGCATGGAGAGGCCTAGTCTCGAAAACAATTTCAGGAGAGATCGATTCCGGAATTACTTTTATAGAGATTTCTATCTTGCATAATAAAATTGTCGCAATTTTCCTTGCATGTCGTCTAATTAGTATACTGAAAAGTGAGAAGACTCTCTTATCGATGTGATTAACTAGTGCTCTTTTAAGTGAATTTCACATGGACCGTACATTTTCCAACTGTTGAGAATAATAGTACTTTCTTTTTTTTTGGCCAAAAAATTAAGAAGATTAATGTGCACCAAAAGGGTGTAGAACATAAAGCGGATTCTGCAATGTTAATCAAGTGTAAAAATGGTGTGAGAACAAAAGTGTGCACCAAAAGATTTTCTGAAAATGAGAGAATCAACAATGGCGAAAGTTCCGCACAAAATGGATGAGCCGAGGAGAATGGAGGCACGTGATTTCCGTTGGATTACAGAGAAAGTGACTTGCTTCTTGACTCGCCTCTTTGATGACAAATAATTATCGTGAAATACGCCTCTTTATCGATAATAATTAAAAGAAAAAGAAAAAGAAAAAGTGAGAGCATGCTACACTTCTTCTGGACCTCCCATGAAATGTGCTCCTAGGTGCGTTGGAAATTAGAATCTAAAAGGAAACCAAATATATTTCGTACGTCTGTCTAATAAATTTGGAAGAGTAAGGACACAATATCAAAGAAAACACAAAAGGCAAGAGAGAGTATTTAATGGACCGACAAACCGGCGCCTACTCAGAGTAGCTCGCCGTTACATCGGACTGACTAGCGGCAACTCGAAACCGATTAGTGACGGTTTCGGTGGGACCCATTGGCGACCGCGACTATTCACGCGCCGGGTCAGCCAAGGCTTTTGTGCAAAATCGAAGCCTGACCTGAAGGTTTTATCACGCTACAACTCTCCAAGCCCGAATCGTCCTCCCAAGAATGGGCTCGCTCCTTTCTCCGATCACCCTCGGCGTCGTCTTCTTCGTTTTCCTTCTCGTCTCGCTCTCGCCCAGCCGGCCCTCTTCCGACTACTCCGACGCAGCCTTCGAGGGCTGCACCGAACAGAAGCTCCAAGAGCAATTTCGCCCAGAACCTCAAATCCCTCCTCTCCTCACTCACGACCACCCAGTCCTCCCAGCATATGTGAAGACTGATCCCTCAAACCATCTTTCCATTGCATTCTTATTCTCTCCAATGCACCATATGAAGCCCAAGGGAAGTTTTCAATCTCATAGTTTGAACATCATGGTTCAAATTTTCAAAACATGATCCTTTATTTTTCAATCCCAATCTCACTCTCATTCTCAAACCACTCCGAAAAATATTATACTCAGTTAACGCAAGAAAGCTAGAGCCACGCCACACGGTACATGTACAGTGTCACAACATTCGTTTTCCCACCTAAGTTCGTGCTCGAAACCTCATCTTCAACGAAGAAAAGAAAGCATGGATATCTTAGGGATGACCTCGACCTGAAATTGTAAGTCGAGCCCCTCCAAAATGGCTGATGGATAAATCATATCTTAATTCTCGCGGTCGGGACAACATTTTTATCAAGTGCAAAGGCAACAGATTACGCAATGGGAGGTACTCCGGGATGGCGGATCCCTTCTAGCACCACCACATGCTCCGACTGGTCGAGGCAATGTTTTAGGCGAGTATTTTATTCCTTGAAATCGGTTACTCTGCCCCGTTATTTTCAAATTCACATAATGTCACATAAATTGATCTTCACTGCTAGGATGCTCTTACATAGATGAAGATTGACAAGTGGGGCATGGTGTTCTCAACCCATTGTCGGAGGTTGTCTTGCAAGAAGTTCGACTAACAATTACAATTTTACTTTTAGTGATCTCAATCATATGAAGTACCGTGGCCCAAAGAAAAAAGCATCATATGAATTACTAGGAAAGATACTGTCTTTAACATATAATATCCTCTAGCATGAATGGGAGATTTTAGATTTTTTTCGTTTTGGACAAAGCAACATGAGATAATGAAATGAAAGGATTTATAGTGTGTTCGGATTGTCTGATAATTTGATTTCTCATTTGAGAGGGAGCAAGTAGCTTAGGAATTTAATACACTTTTTGGCCAGATAATTAACGTCGTTCACGAGTCATGACCACTAGTTTTTTTTGGGTCGGTATGACCTGTAGTTGAAATTAAAACACTTCTACAGTTTGGCCCTCTTTGGATAGGAATCGGATACCTGCTTATCGTAATGAAGTACCTTGCTCCGATCGGTCCTTCTCTATTACTTATATGTGCAATCAATCTGGAGTTTCAGTGGCCAGAAGATCAATCTTGAGCTTCACTCTTTGATGCCGATGATCTTCCATTGTTTTTGCAGGTATTCGACTCCAACACACGGTCGCACGACGTCACAAACCTGTCCAGAGACGACAACGACAGCTGGAAGTCCGGTTCTTCATTCATCACCTCACCCAAAGCCCAGCCACCTTTCCCCTGACAACGCTGGCGAGGGTCACAACGTCTACACCAGCGCCGACGGTGACCATCACTCAGGGCCAAAAAATAGTGATCACCGCCAGCCAAACTTCCACCAGCCTGACCTCCAGTCCAACGGGATTCCCGTCAATACCAGCCCCGACCACCAGCACCACTACATCTTCGCCACCTCCTGGAGGTGATGCTTCATCTCTCGGTGTTACACTTCCAGTCCTGTTCATGTCCATTGGCACTAGCTTGTAAGGTTAATTCTTAATGAATGAGAATCATTATTTCTCCTAGATACATGCGGTATATTGATAGATTAGATTGCAAGAAGTTGCTCCTCATCATTAAGTGAAAAAACTCATCGAGAGGCTTCTTCTCACAATTCCAGTATGATTCATGCAGATAACATTGCTCGAACTTGCAATACTTCCTAAGATTCTTTGGAATATAAATGGTTTTCCGAAATTCTGAAATTCAGCTCCATTTGCAGTTCCTATATCATGAAGACCAAGATTATTAAGCAATTAGAGAGCAGCTGGAGACACGAACTTGCGTACTGGAAAGTCAAAGCAGAGCATCACTAGAACAAAATCCTCACTGGCATAGCGAAAAAAATCCCAGCATTCGAATGACTAATGAGCAGTAGATTAAATCGCATGTGACAGGATAAACGGTGTGAATCTTGTTAATATCAAACTCAACACATAAACAATTCTCTCAGAATTTAAAATGACAATGAAACTATGAGCTCACTACTTGCAGCATATCAAATTCACATCCTCTAAAATTAGCTTGAAAGAACCTGACGAGTTCTGGGGATCGAGAGCGCCAAAGATCCAGCAATATAATCCCTTTCCTTTGCCTCCAGAAGCTGCCTTGATAATCCACATGTTAATCATCAAACATATGAGAAGTGAGAACGGACACGAGAGAATTACAGTTGAAATATTGCAGAACCAAAAACCAATTCCAGCAATCAGGAAAAGTAATCAAATTCACGTCATTCCTGAGTGGAGGATTTGAATCGTCCACAAAAAGAAACCGAGATGACTATTGATCAAAGGGATCTTCTGAAATAGCTGATTCTTCTTTCAATGTCTTGTAATTTCCATCGTATCAACACTGCGTAAAAACTGGTATGCCTGGCATGATAAGAATCAAACAAAAGATAAAAGTAAGACTTGCTGTGTAAACAAATCAAACCCCGTATACATGACCTGCGTGCAAACACCACAACCTTCAAATACAGAACTTGCAAGACGACTATCAATCTAAAAGTCTGGTTCTCGACATCATGTCGAGGATGAAGAAACATAGTTGATGACAAGTGATAAATTATTTTCTCTGAAGGAACTCTTATGATCTAGTTGTCCAACAAGAGATGCCAGTTTTCATTCCTACAATGATCAAGAGAGATTTCAGTCCAACTAAGAAACATGAATCACTTGGTAATGTACAAAGAAGAATCACTCACAGATGATTCATCAGGACTGCCAGCTCAATTCCAGACATTTTCAAGATTAATATTTTGCCTTGTTAAGGGACGTGGATCATGTCAATGGTGAACTATCACCAGAAGGTGATCTCATAAATGTCTTGACATGACTACTGCTCAAAATTCCGTGAGAGGAAAGCCCCAGACAATTTAGGTATTGCTTTTAGCAACTTGCATCTAAAAATATCTAAAGCTTGTAGAAGCTCCAAGTCTTCAAGCCATTGAAGCTCTGTTAGTTTGTTGCAGTCTTGTGCAACCAACAATTGCAAGTTCTTACACTCTAATCTGGTAAAGTCTCAATTGGCAAGCATCGTGAAATTTATACATTCTAGGTGTCTCGATCCTCTGAGCCCTGGAATGTCTGAAAGGTCCCGACAATCTGTCCCTATTAAGTTCCTTAAATCTTCAAATCTCAACTCGTCTGGAAATTTTGCTAATGACTTTTCTCCTTGAATACACAAATTTTTGCAGGATGAGAACTTCTCTAGGCTTTGAATGTCATGCAGCTTCTCACAGTTGTCTATGTTCAACCACATCAGGGTTTTCAAGCACGATAGATCTGGCAATCTTCCTAGGGAAGTGCAACCACAGATGTCTAATATTACCAATAATTCCAACCCATCAAGGCCACGAATTTAACTAGACTCTTGCAGTTTGCAGCATGAAATGCCCTCAAATTCTTTAAACTAGAAATGTCAGGCAGTCTGTCAAATTCAAAAGCTATGCACCCAGAGACATCCAACCTTACCAATAACCAACCTGTCAAGGCCATGAATTTCAACAAAGAATGTGGCAGTATGCAGCAATATAAATTCCTTGAAGTGTTCAACTTCAAAGGTTTGGGAATCTTTGAATGGACATGCATCAAGAGATATTAAACCATTCCATAGATTTTAACCAGTCAAGCACCCGAACTTCAACTAGATTTTGCACTATGCAGGATGAAATTCCCTCAAATTCTTTAATGTAGAAAGATCTCGTAATGTGTCAACAGATGTGCAACCAGAAATATCCATTCTTACTGATAAATTCAACCCGTTAAGGCTGTGAATTTCAACTAGAGTCTGGCAATTTGCAGCACAGAATTCCACAGACGTTTTGAACTTGAAAGGTATGGCAATCTTTCAATGGACAGGCATCTAGAAAATTAAACCTCGCCAATGATTGTAATCGATCGAGGCCTCAAACTTCAATTAGATTTGTTGCAGTTTGCAGTATGAAAATCCCTCAGATTCTTTAAATTATACAGGTCCGGTTGTTTTCAAAGAGACGTGCACCCAGCAATATGCAAATTATCCTAGGATTCTAATCCATCCAGGCCTTGAATTTTAACTAGATTCTCACAGCTTGTAGCATCGAAACTTTCTATTTCCTACAAAAATTGACAGGTCTGGTGATTGTCTAAGGGAAGTGCACCCAAAAATATTCAAATCTATCAAGGATTCTAATCGATCAAAGCCTCGAATTTCAACTAGATTTTTGCAGTTTTCAGCTGAGAAACTCTCCAGAATCTTTAAATTTGACAGGTCCAGTGATTGTCTAAGAGATGTGCACCCAGAGATATCTAAAACTTGCAAGGATTCTAATCCATCAAGGCCTCGAATTTCAGTTAGATTCTTGCAATTTGTAACAACTAGTACCCTCAGATTTTTGGAACTTGAAAGGTCTAGGGATTGTCCAGCGGACGTGCACTCACAGAAATCCAACATTTGTGAGGATATTGATCCATCAAGGCTCTGAATTTCAACAAGATTCACGCAACTTGCAGCTTTTGTTTCCTGCAGAATCTTTGAATTTGAAAGATCCACGGATCCTTCAAGCTGAGATGCCTTTAAGTTCGTTAACTTCGAAGAATCTGGGAACCCCTCGTCGATCTGTAAGCCTCTCAAAGACTCAAACGATTCGACCTCATCAAGCCAAGATATCTTAGGGCATTGCCGTACATGTGAGTTGGATAAAGGTTGTAAACCTTCCAAGCGAGTGACTTCTGTCAGCTCAAAGCACTCGTCGAGAATCAATTCAAATAACTGCTTCAAGTTTGACAAGTTCGTCAACGCTTTCAGTTTTCCACAACGTGTAATAGAAAGCATTGCTAGTCCAATGGGAAGCTCTGGGAGACATTCGAGCCAACAGCAATCAAAAAGAATGAGTTTCTTGAGGAGGTTAAGTTGGGAAAGATGTGGCAGTGACGAACTCTGGCAAGTGATACCTAGAGCTGTTAAGCCATAGGGCACTTCTGGTAGTTCTCTGAGCTTTTCACAATATAGAACGCTGAGGTTTTGGAGAGAAGAGAGCTTAGAAATGCTTTCCGGCAAACCCAAAATGCCTGACTTGTCTAAATCAAGCTTGTTTAGCGAAACCAATTCCCCGATGCTACTTGGTAGTCCTCCCAGATTTTTGCATCCGGAAGCCCTCAACTCTTGGAGTTTCGCCAACCTTCCAATAACACCAGGCAATTCCGTTATATGAGTCTCTCGAATGTCCAATATCCTCAAATTCTGTAAATTTCCGATGCTTTCAGGTAATTCTGTAATTGCTGTCCTTTCTAAATGCAATTCAATCAATGATGTCAAATTTCCAATCGAATTGGGAATCAATCTCAACAAGCGGCATCCCCGTAATAACAAGTATTGCAGAGACAACAGGGAGCCTACAGAGTCCGGAAGTTGAGTGAGTTGTTCGCATTTCCTTGTGCCAAGGAGAGACATAGATTCTAGATGGCCTTTAGAGGGTATGTGGACTGACCTAGCATAACTGGAGGCAACAAGGTTCTCAAGCTCCTTCATAGAACTAATGGATTCCGGTAACTTGTCAACTCCTGAGTAAGATAAGTCCAGCTCAGTTAAGGACACTAGGAAGCCCATAAATTTTGGAAGCTGAGCAAGTTCTTCACAAAATGAGGCACAAAGAGTCTCTAGCTTTCTCAAACAACCTCTCGAAATAGGAATCTCTCGTATAGCAGTATGATTTAAGATAAGCTCCCTCAATTCTTCCATTCTACCTATTCCTGCTGGTAGCTCCTTTAGTCTCCAACATCTCATGATATTCAATGAGACGAGGGTCTTGATGTCCTCGATAGAAGGATGAATCTCTTCCAAATCCCAACAATCTTCAAGAATCAAAATCTCCAAGCTTTTGAAAGTGGACAATTTGGGAGTTCTTCTCAAAGATTTACAACCCCTGAGGTTCATAACTTTGAGCTCGGTTGCCATCTAAAAAAAAAAAAAAAAAGGAAGGATTCCTTGACGTGAATGGACCAATGCAATTCCTTTTCTTTTTTTTAATTTAAAAATTCTTCCAAGTTACCCTGCGCCATTGCTCCTTCACAGTAATCATATTTAATTTCGAAGGTTTCTTTAGTAGTTTTGTTTTGGCTCCACCAACATACATATAAATGGTTTTTAAGCATATTCATTGCAAAAGAATCTTAAGGATGTACAAGTGCTAACTACAGTTACTTTCGAATAATGTTTCAAAGAAAGAATCTATTTAGTTTTTAAAAATTCTTTTTTTTTTATGATTAGACATGAAGCATATTTATGGATATTAGAGAATTCACTATTAGATAATGTTTTTAGATATATTATTAAATATTAGCAATATTATTTGATATTTTTGTTATTTATTAAGATAGCTAATTTTCTTGTTAGATTAGATTCTTTTTTTTTTGTCATATCCTTCTCTGATAAAGCGTAATGCCAAGTGAATTGAATAAGCAAATTTTATTTTAAAAAGCAGATGGGGAATTCAAATAGAAGAGAGATGCATTCATTGGGAGCATTTTTCTTTTGACGGTATGAAGTTAAAGAGAAACAGCTAATTTAATTATGAAAAACAAATTTGAAATGTTATATCTAGAAGATACAAAAAATTTTAATCTGCCATTGGAAGGATAATTTTATTACTCTTATAACATTGCGATACGGTGAAATCAATAATCGACAATTATAAGGAATAACTGTTGGATGCAACAAGTCAGAGCAATTCATAAATTATTTTAGTTACTCTAAGATAAAAATGAATTTAGAATGTTAGCATGTATTTACGACACACGTAACCGTGGGGGGTTTTTGTTTCTCCATGAAGAGAAGATTGATATGGACATTTAACAACAATCGCTAAAAGACACTTTTGCTTGGGGAGAAATTAACTTAAAAACCATAAACGATTTTGATTAAAATAATCAAGATAAAGACAAATTTTGTAATTTTATTTTTCATAATGTTAATTAACATAGTTAAAATAATTTTTTAGTACTTGTCTAATGTTAAGCATGATTATTCAAAAGAGATATGCCTCTCTAGATCTTACCTTAAGTGGACCCCATCCTCCCCAATACTCCGATATCCCACTCCAAGATAGATCGAGCACGACTAATTTCTTCAAATGTAAGTTGGCTGCTGTGAAATCCAAGGGACAATCCTCCCATTGAAGCCATCTTAATTGAGGAAGCAAGCTTTGGAAATCTCCAGTAAAATTTGCACCATTTATTTGAAGGAACCTCAAGTTGGTCAGTTTTTGAACTGTTCAGCTTTGTATGTTCTTTCCCTACTATATTTGCCAAGACGAAGGGCCTCAATCTTTTTAGTGCCCTGCAATTAGGAAACATTTGGGACCATAATTTTTCAATAATGAGATGAGATCAACTCATATATGATAAATCTCAAACTGGTACTTGCATTATACATTTATCCCAAAATAATATTCGTTTTACAAAAAATCACAAACTGACACCCAATAGCCCATAACCATTTACCTCAAATTAAATTTCAAAAAACCCAAATTGGTACATTTGACCCAAATCTACCATCCGTTAAATGTATACACGCCAATCATATGGATTTTTCACATCAAATCCATGAGACTTTTGGTTTGATGAAAATTGGTCAAGTAAACATGTCAAGGGGTACTAATTTGTGCTTTAAAGGTATTCATCCATTATAATAACATGATAGCCTATCTTTGACAAAGAAATGTTATAAGAGGAGTAGTAGGAATATTATCCATTTTCACAAAATATACGAAATTACCAAATTCATATAAAGAAATTATCCACTATTATGAAAAATTTACATAACAAAAATAATATTTGTTCAGAGGGTTATCTGCACAGTTGCACATACATCATAAATAAATATGAAAGCCACATTAGCAAATTGACGATGTAAATCAATAGTTGACAACAAATGATTTGATTGCACACACTGTGAAAGATAAAGGACTACATTGAGGGAAAAAAAAATAGATAGGGGACTGAATTGCACAGAAGGTAATATTTAAGGGACCAAATCTTTACTTATGATGTTCATTTATCATAGGAAACAACTTATAAGAAGTCCATACTCAATAAAAGAAAAAAGAAAGAAGACCTCACAAGAAATGAAAAGAAGAATCCAAATACCAAACATGTGCATCAGACAGATATATGGGAAAAGCATGGCCCCCAACAATTTATAGATGTCATTATGTTCTTGTAGTTTCGTTGTTGTTGAATTGAAGTTACCTAAGGAGAGTGTCCTCATCACAATACTGCCCTCTCTCTCTCTATATATATAATCATTAACTAAGAAATGGCTCCTCAATGATGTCCTAGAATCAGGCAAGTATAGCAAGCAATAAGTTCTTTTGCTAGTGGAAGCGGCGCAACAAAACTCAGGACTGACAATATTTTTTATCTCAAACAAAAAAGAGAAGCTAGACTAACATTCACTAGCTAAGACATGTCAAGAAAACTCTTACCTTATTGCTATCAAGCACATCTATAGCTTCTTCATAATTCCATAATCTGCTATGCTTTTGAGGCCTCTTTTGATTTTCTAGATGAACAATTTCCCTTCCAAGATCTCTCAATTGATCATGCATCATAAGCTCGCCATCTTCATCAATTTTAATTAGGGACATAAGACTTAATACTTCAATCCCCTTACCCGGAAAAAAACCACAAGCATCCCACGTATAAGTTGGATTTTGTTTAGATGATCCATTAAAAATGCATGCAATATCCAAAAATATCTGTTGCTCCTCATAATCTAATGCTTCGTAACTTATCCTTAACTTCTCTTGCACTTTCTTATCGGGAACTTTCTTTAGTTTCTTTAATGTATCTTTCCATACTTCTTCTCTCTTTCCACATAAAAATGAACCGATAACTTCAAGAGCTAAGGGAAGCCCCGCAGTAGTAGATAGGACATCACGAGAGATAACCTTGTAATCACTCTGAGGAGAATCCTTTCGAAATGCATGTCTACTAAATAAAATTAATGATTGATCCAATGACAACTCGTTGAGTTGGTATATGTAGTCCGCCCTTGCTTCATCGAGAATGCTCTTGTTTCTAGTTGTGATGATGACCATACTTCCTGCTTTAAACCAACTCCCGTCTCCGACTAAAGCATTCACGTGAATATTGGTATCCATATCATCAAGAAGAACAAGGACTTTCTTAAAGATTTGATGACTCTGATTCCCTCATCGACATTAGCCACATCACATGAATTTCCTATTATGTCGGAAATGAGTTGCTTTTGTAGGCATTCAATACCCTTGCGTTGAGATGTTTCTCGAATATCTGCTACAAAGCTAAAATCCTCATATTGACTAGAGAGTTTGTTGTATAACACCTTTGCAAGAGTAGTCTTACCAATGCCGCCCATTCCATAAATTCCAATGATCCTTGTACCATCAACTCTAGCATCTATCCAGCTCATAATTTTTTCCACACGATCATCAATTCCCACCAACTGTCTGGGAACAATTAGCTGAAAAAGTCTTTTTAACTCACTCATAACTCTTCTAACAACCATTTTAACTATTGCTCCTTCATGCCTATCAAATAACAATATAAGTTTTAGTATATGATGGCAATATTTATCTAGTTATGAGAAATTAAACAACACTTTAGTGAAGAATGATTTATCCGTTATCAATTTTCTTTGATTCCCATCCTTTCAAGAAACTGACTTCTTTGAGCGCTTCTTCCCATTCCTTCACAAGCATTTCATCCAAATTCCTTTTATGTGCATTGACAGCATCTCCCAATCTCCCCATAAGATGTCGCACTTGTGAGGGTTTCACTTTGTAAAATATGGGCAACACTATTTGCCCTCTGCTTCTCTTGCATTTTAACATTTGAGCCAGCTCGTGTAAGCACCACTTGCTGGAAGCATAGTTCTTTGAGATAATCGGGATCGAGATCTTAGACTACGTGATACTACAGAGAAGCTCCGGACCAATCTCTTTGCCAACACGGAGCTCCTCATCGTCTCTAAACACATAAATTCCAGCATCAACAAGGCTATTATAGAGATAATCGGCAAAACCTTTCCGAGTGTCTTTCCCTCTAAAACTCAAGAACACTTCAAAATAATTTCCTTTCTGCTTTTTGGTTCCGCGTTCATGATCATCTACGTTTGGAAAGGTCCATGTGGAAGACACCCCATGTGCCGGATCTTCTAAATGAATGCGTTCTTTTCTTTTCATCGTGAGGGGATTGTCCTGATAAGAAGGCAGCAAAAGAGATTGATGGAGCAGAGCCCAAAATCAAAGCCACTTACTTTACAGCCCAAGAGAAGAGAAATATGGAATCTTAGATCTGGAATTGCATAAATGTACCTCATAACTGAATGCGGAATTGATCAGAAGAAAATGTAACAGATAAGAGAAGAGAAGAGGAGCAAGGTGTTTTCGATTACCTCAGAATGCTCAAACAACACAATCCACACCTTGTTATGATCTCTGCCGATTCCCGGCCTTCGCCAATGGATTATCGACACTATATGGGTGATAAGGCAGAATTTGTTTTGGCAACACACAACACTGGTGCTCGAACAGCACAGTCCACCCACTGCAGGTGCTTTGATTGAAATTTGAGATCCAGCAGGATTTGATTCCATATGCTTTTTTCTATAATAAAAATTAAAAGAAAACTAGCGGGCAATATCACATGGTCCCGGCGCTCCACGAATCAGTGACAAAAGACTATCAATCGCCGGATTAGATAGGATTAACAAGTAAAGTGGACGTACGTTAGCCGTTGAAATTGCTTTTCCCCTCCTATATTAGGTCTAGAGTGGCGGTCAATACTTTAATGGGATTAGTTGCATCGGAATTGCAATCGCGCATAAAGATGACACGATGATCATCATCTACTCGGGAGCTATTATTGGATCATTGGCACACAGTTTGTTCTAGTTGATGAGAAGCAAACCAACCTAACCAATCCCAAGGGTTTTGCCACCTACGAGGGTCATTTGCGATAGTCTCTTCGATGAGAGCATCTTGCCAAGCTACATTCCTTATTTTAACATGTCGGTGCATGCACACCTCACACTCATTGTTGGTTGTATATAGTTTTCTTTCCTACCAACTAGGGAATACCGGGAGACTCTCTATAAGATAGGCTGAGACACCTGTTCCAAGATTTTTCCCTTTGAATCTTTGTAGGATCTGCTCAGGTCCAAACAAAGGGCTTCATTGTGCACATCATGCTTTGATCAATCAAACGTTCTTTTTGAACAGAAAATTTTTGAAGTATTCTATTCTTTTCCATTTCTATCCTCAAGTGCGTGATTTCTTGTTTATTCTTGACCAATGACAGTTTGACAATTGCTTGAAGTTGCAATCAACTTATTTCTAACTTAAATACTGCAAACCCTTCAATTGGGAGCATGAGAGACAGCATCTTGAGAGCGAATATTCTGACTCCTCACTGTTGCCAACTTATTTCATATGACCCTCCATCAAATTTGAGTTTGTCGAAGTTGAGTCTTTTCTCTTGATTTGGGTTGTGCATCATCATGGGATTGCAGCTCGCAATCATGGCAATAAGGCACAACGAAGGTTGGCCAGACGCAACGCTCTGGTGCTTAAATTATACGTGAGCAATTTCAGGTTCTGTGCAAGATCTATTTGAAATTTAAAACCTTACCTGTTGAAAGATATTCCTCATTTTTTTTGAATTTATAACATATTCTACACACCTTGGAACCTGGCACATACCCTATCACAGGTTCTAAGGTTGGTTCTAAAGTCTAGTCAAATTCTACATGTATTATCAATTGAATAATTATAATGAATTATCACATTTAATGACCACCATTTATTGTTAATCTAGAAAAATTACCAAAAAAGTGTTAAACCTATTATGATTGTACCAATTTAGTCCTAAACTTTTTTTGGCCAATTCAGTCCTAAAATTTTTGCAGTTGTGCCAATTTAGTCCATCCGGCCAAATTTAGCTAGCCAAAGCATTAACGTAGTGGCCAACTAGCACCAATGACAATTTTTTAATATTTTTTTTTTTCGAAATATTTTGTTTATTTTGTTTATTTTTTCTTTTTTTTTTTCCTCTCCATCCTCCTTCCTCCTCCCTCTTCCCTCCTTTTGCTCCAGCGATCAGCTAGGGGCTAGCGGGCTAGCCGGTCACTAGAGCAAAAGGATGGAGGAGGGAGAAGGAAGGAGAGGGAAAAAAAGGAAAAAAAGATATAAAAATTAATAAAATAATTCAAAGAATAAAATATTATAAAAAAATTTGCCACTAGCGCTGGCTACGCCCACGTCGGTGTTGACCGACTAAATTTAGCCAAATGAACTGAACTGACATAATTGCAAAAATTTTATGACTCAATTGGCCAAAAAAATAAGTTTATGACTAAATCGACGTACTTATAATAAGTTTGTAACTTTTTTGATAATTTTCCCTTGCTAATCCATTAACAATAACTTGTATTTAGACACATGAAGAATATGAAATATTAATAAAGTAAAAGTCTCAATCATAAAATAGAAGCTCAAATTAATAGTTACATATTATATACTTATTATTGGATGTTACAAAACACCATAAGATTGCATGAAATATAAACTCATAAAAAAAATCTTATTCTAAATTTAGGTTTCAAGTTACAAATTTTATCAGCTTAGAACCTAAAATCTATCTGTAGAAATAATTTATACCTTAAAACCATACTCCTAGCTCAAACGACACAATTCACTCAATCCTGGGCGCTTTGATTGCAATTTGAGATCCAGCATGATTTGACCTGTTTTGCTTTTTCCAATAAGAAAATAGAGGAGGAACCTAACGAGCAATACTCATGCCATGGTCCGGGTGCCAATGGACAAGAGTCAATGACCAAACACATGTCAATTGTCCGGACCGTATGGGATTTTGGCAACGAATGTCCGGAGGACACCTCATATTCAAATAAGAATGCTTATCATTTTTAATCTACAATCTAACCTCTTTTTCCCCTATTTCACCGGAATTTAACCGACGATGAAACATCGTCTCCAAAAGGCATTCTTTGACTTTTGATGAGAGTTGGTGGGTTCTATGATGACTCCGGACAAAAAATATCCGGCAAATAAGAAATAACAACAAATATTTATTTTAAACTTCAAACTAAATTGTACATACAAACCATGTCAAAATTCAATCAACAACAAAGCTTGAAAATACAACCAATTCCATAGCAACACACGTACACGAACTGTGTCGAAATTTAATCGATGATAAAGCTCGAGAACCTGCAAAGATGTAACGTCAGAATTGAATTGACTATGCGACACCTATGATAGAGATGCTCGTCAGAATTTAATCGACGATGAAATATCGAGATAGAGATATGCATAGAAATTCAATCAACGGTGCGAATTGGAAAGCTATAGCTAGAAAAAAAATTAAAGTGCAAAAAAATAAAGATAATAAAACATTTCATTTTGATTGTCGAGGGAATTTTCTAGTTGATGAGAATTTCATATTTATAGGCCTTTTTGGGAGCAGTTTCTTCGTGTTTGTAACTATACTTCCATGTTGGCAAGTCTTTTCTTCAAAGCAATTGCTCCTTTAAAATAACACCTCAATCTCTTCACATGACTCTAACTATTCTCCATGATCTCCCTTATCTACAACAATTGCTCCTTTAAAATAGCACATCAATCTTTATTCTCGACCATCTCTCTTATCTACAAGTGCTTGAACCTTGATAAAATCCCAACTATTCTCCACAATCTTCCTTAGCTACACGTGCTTGAGCATTGATAAAATCCTCTGCATTGATCTTGCTCCTTAGTTAAAATGCTCATCGACAACTTTGGTAAAATAATCCGCATTCATTTGCCACTTGTCGATATGTGTCAATATTTACACCCAATGCGAATGAACATCACATGTCAATAATAACTAAAAATCAGACATTTTTGAATGTCAACACCTCCAGATAAATTCCTCTGAAAAAGTAACTCCCAAAATAGATATCCTCCAAAATAATCTTCTCAAACTAAATTCTCCATGCCGCATCATACGTAAGGATTATCTACTCAAACAGCCTTTCTGCGTCACTACAGTCTCTCTCTTTAAAAAAAATTTACATAAATTTTATTCTTTCGATTTCACATCTTGAATTTCTCTGCCAACAGGCTCTCCACAGTCGAATAGTTATTCGGTGGTTATGTTTCCAATTTATTTCATTTTTGTTGGAATTTTATTTCATGTTGAGATTCATTTTTTTCCTCTTGGCTTTTTAGTGAAGATTGTCGCTTATCAGTTAAAGGTGTTTGCCATTAGTGATTGAATATTATGAACCACCAATATTACAATATCAAGACTTTAACCAATTATATTGTTATATAACTTGGCATCATAACCAATTGCATTTCTTTTTGTTTCCTAAGTGGAATCTATTTTGTTAACATGCTTAAGCACTACCCCAATTTACAAATTAAAAAAAAAAATGAAACATGATAATATGATGGCCTATTATAGTTCACGAGAATGACACATAGGTGACATGTTTCACTAGGAAAGAAATAAACAAGGATATGCATATAATGAGTTATAAATTAAAAAGATAAAAAAATATTAAGAAAATGAAATGCAATTTTTTCACATCATAAAGTGCTTTTTTTTTTCCGTAATGGTGCGTTTAATAATTACTGGGCGTGCTTGATGGATAAGTCCCTCCTTAAAAATAATTGAAATCCAAAATTAATCAGGACAAAACAAATTGTTCGTCATTTGTCTTTATAAAGGCCACTATATCTTAAGAGAACGGTCTTGGGGGTGGGTGCTGCGTTAGTTCCCCCTCAAGATGGTCAGCTAATTAACCATTGGAGTTTACCTCAGTAGATACCCTTTCCACTTGAAAAGGGGGACATGAGGGGTCAAATCCCCACCTTCTCAAGAGGACTGGGGTAAGAACGATTTAGCTTCAAGCATGAATTTCAACTCCCACATCCTATAAAGAGATAAAGCAAAAGTCTGAAAGTGAGAGTTATGATAGAAGTAGAGTAGCACTAACAAAAAAAATTGTCGGTTAATTACAGTCGTATCCTTGGGATATAAAAACACCAGCTTATTTTTGGAAAAGCTTTAATTTAAAATTAAGTTATTTGTATATTGAGTGGAATAAGCATAACATTTTTTTGTTGATAGTTTGGTGAAGACGTTTTTTTTTTTCCTTTCAACAATTGCAGTAATTGATAATCATAATGAGAAAAGACAATAGCAAAATATGCTCGAATAATAGAATAAATGTTGGTAGAGAAACCCTCTGAATGCAGTAGCATATCTGAAGCAAAGGGAAGGGAAAAAATTTAGGAAAATAAGTTAGCTGGAGAGTTTCAGAAAACAAGCTATATAACGCATGGCATTTTCCCCAAGGACTTATGTCTCACACTAATGCAATTACGGAAATATTTCATGGCATATCTAGTTATGTCTCTTGCAATTGAAATCTTCTGAATTGCACTAATGTAAGAGATACACATGCCAGACCCGTCTTCTCTGGAAAAAAAAATGTGCATGGCAGATTCAAGCCCTTAGGCTTAAAAGATTGAGAAAGTCCATATACGGCTTAAGCGTTTTCCATGCATAATCAAGATGGTCGGTTTCTTCATGATCATCATCATTATAATTTCTTGAAAGGGCAACGTAGCAGTAGTAACACGAGTCATGTTGATTTCCATGTATTCCCTCTTTGATAGTCCATACGCGGCTTAAGCATCTTCCAAGTCGTAAGGCCAATTGGAGGGGGTTAGCTTTTTTTTTTCTTTTACCTATATCAACAACTGAAAACAAGATCTTTACCAAAAAAAAAAAAAAAAAAAAACAACTAAAAACAAGACAAGAATAAGATGGAAAAAGTATTCAAAGGAACCATAAAAAGGTAAGAGAGGCCGATTGATGGATCGACGAACCGGCACCTACCCAAAATAGCTTGTCGTTACATTGGATTGACTTGGTGGCAAATGGCAACTCGAAATCGATCGGTGATAGTTTCGGTTTGGCCGCGACTATTCACGCATCGAGTCGACCAAGCTTTTGTCCCACAAATTAGGCCTGACCGGAAGGTTTAATGCTAGAGCTCTCCAAGCCCGAATCAACCTAGGTCGACTCAAACCAAATTAACTATATTAGGTGAGAGCTGGTTAAGCCCAGCCCAAAGTCAAATCTCTTCCCTTTTAAAAAATCTAAGGATTCATTTAGATTCAAAACTCGAGCATGCAATTACTGAAAACTTAACATAAATATTACTAAGAAAATATAAAATTTCATTTACAAGAATTTCATGCCATCTAATTTTAACGGCTCATGACTTTCACGGATTATGTTTAAAGCCGCACATAGGATGCTAGAAATTAAAGACAGTTGGGGTTTATTTTTAGCCTCCTAATTTGGTATGCTTTTAGCAAGTTCAACTCCTTTTTAAGGTGCGCAAGGTGATGATTCTATATTTAGAAACAATTTCTGCTAAAAAATAAATTTTTTTATTCTATTCCCAAGAATAATTTCTGAAAATTTGAAAGTGTTTGATAACTGTCCAAAATTTTTGTTTTCGAGATACAAATGCATTTGGTAAGACCCTTAAAATTTCTAGTCTAAACCATTTTCTTTTAATTTTTTAATAATTTTATTACATTTTTCTCTTTTTCTCTGTTTTTTCTTTTCTTTTTCCCTTCCTTTTTTTCCTTTTCAACTTGTCCTCCTTGCCAACGACTGGCCAAACTCAGTCTAGTGACCTTGTCGGAGCATCAACAGCCCTTGGCAACATCAAGCCACAGTGAGGGTCGTCGGCTCAAGCCACGTTGTGAGCTGGGCGAAGCTCGGCCTCGCCTTGGCCAGGTGGTGAGGCCGAGCTCGCCCAACCACCGAGCCTTGTTGGGCCACCGTCGGGTCAGCCTTGCCTTGGCTAGGCAACGTCGACCCAATAGTGGCCTGGCAAGGCCAAGCCTCGTCGGTAGCTAGGCAAGCTCAACTTCACCAAATTTGGGTGAGGTTGATATCGCCCAACCACAATGAGGCTCGAGCTGACGATGCTCCGGCAAGGTTGCTGGCCATGACCAAAGGCCAGCAACGCTCCAACCGGCAAGGTCATCGATCAAAAGGAAGAAGAAGAAAAGGAAAGAGAAAGAAAAGAAGATTTGAACTTGATTTTTGGCATTGTTCTTGAGAACAAAAATCGACGTTTTTTTTTTATTCTTGATTCTGTTCCAAATTTATTTCCAAAAACAAAAATTTTACCAAATGGATTTCAATGCCAAATATATTTCTAGGAACAAAAGAACATAATCAAATACTGTTTAGCCGTTACCATGCACACCCTTAGTGACTTTGCCAAGTCATTTGAGCATGAATATTCAATTTTTTTATTGAAGCTTTCTTTTTATTTTAATTGTTTTTAAAGATATTTTTCAATTATTTAAATATGGATGGGCCTTTGTGGGCTTTTAGGCCCCAATCGAATTTCGATCTAGCCCCGCTTGGAAGTTGTTGAGAACAAATCAAAGAGCTGAAAAGAGCTAACAAGTTTGGGGCCAAATTTTCAATTACTCGGCCCTTATTTCCCTTCTATGTTCTTTTTCACTCTATTGGACACACACACACATATTGCGGCTAATAGTTTCCTTCTACTAATCAATGTCGTGTTTAGTGCAACTTAACTAGACGATCTATTGTACTACACTTGCGTTAATACCTATGATGTGAGCGATAAGAATTTGCACCGACTTCTTCGACATGGAACGGCAGCGGGAGTCTTAAGACGTCCACCTAAACCTCTTTCGTATATAGACCTACTTTTGTTCACTTCCCATGTAGTAAGCAGCAAGGAATCGCAAGGGGACTCGTCTCGTGGAGCAACATGTTTTTCGAGTCTCAAAAGGTTGACTAATATTTTTGTGCACGTAGGAAACTTTTGAAATGTTCGAACTTTAGGTTATTTTTGTCATAATAGTGTGCATGAACCAAACTGTTTGGTAATGTAGCGACGGTGCATATTTAAATAGCAAAAGGGGATTTCCAACGGAGGACCTAAAACACAAAAGATCGCATTTGATCGTTAAAGTGTTGGAAACTTCTAGTTTTGATGTTAACAAATCATTTTATGTAAGTATTTATACATATCTCCAGAAGGAATAAGCCACAGGGTGGCGTATGTTTTTGAGTCTGCAAGTGGCAGAAGAAAAACATACGGTGTTTCTGAGTCTGACCGTACCAGACGGAAGACTTGAAGAAACACAGATTCTGAGTCTGACCGTACAGGCATCGAAATCTTGAGCGGACTCCTAACTTGAGTCGGTCGGACTCGAATCGAAACTTCGGGAACTGATCACCAACGGTCAAGTATTTCACTTACCTTGCTTACATTGATTCCGTTATATTAATTCGATTGCAGGATCAATTAAAGAACAACTTCCAAAGAAGAATGGAGTACTTATGGAAGCCCGGATTCTGATTGTATGGGCAAGCAGAATCCAAGGGGATCCGATCTACTTCCAATGAGTCAAAAAGACTTGCCTTATAAAGTCTGGTCGGGAAAGGGAAGACAAAACTCTCAAGGGAAGAGCCAACGGTCGAGTGTGACTTGGAGAGTATATAAGGATAGGATGAGACCTAGGAGATAGAGAGGAAAAACAAATTCTAAAGTGTGATTATGTTCTTCAGTTGTCTAAAGTGCGATTTTGAGAGGTCATAGTGAATTACCAGAAAGAGTGACTCAGTGAGATTCATCATCACCGGGTGCTAACACTCAAGAGTGTGTAATCACCTTTGATCTTATAGTGGAATCCAGCCAATTGGCTGATCGCCTGAAGAGTGGACGTAGAGTGTAACATCCTGAAATTCGAGCCTTTTAAAGGATGAATGAACGTTAATTTCGCCAATGCATTGTTGATTGATCTCACTCGGAACTGATCACTCCTGAGATACCGACCTTGAGGGGAAAGGCTAATGAGGACAGAACTCGTGCGACTAAAGAACTTGACCTGGGAAAATGACTCGACCATGAGACTTGCGTAAGGACGATCCTGTAGTCATGTAGGCCGATTTCAGGGACGATTAGAAGTCGATTCGCGGACAGACATAATGGGACGATGGGTGATTCCGTCTACTGTTATCGAACCCGCGAACGGCCCTATGTCGATCCTTGATAATCGTGTACTTTGAAATAAGAATCGATCATTCGCAATTTCATGTAGTCAAAGACGTCCATGTGTCGAGGAGTCTTGAACGTGAATTGGCACAAGTCGGTTACGCGTGAATCCTCAAAGCCGCCTGTCAGTCTGAATAGTACCAAAATGGCATTCGAGCGAAATTGATATGGCATGAGAATCCAATATTGGACTTCGAATTTTCGGGAATGTCCAGGACGGATTTTTGGACAATGCCTCTTCAATAGTCGACAGTGTCAGATGAGCCGAGTATTTGGAAAAGGGATTTACGGACCGAGGAAACGAGCCTACGAGGACGTGGACCGGGCAAGAACAGTGTGGGCCTCATGCCCAAGGTGGGACAGCCACCATGGAAGGCCCGAGGCAAGCAAGTGAGCCCGTTGGGCCAGACCGACCATTTACCCTTCCGAGCCCATTATCTAACCTTGAGTCATTTCGAGCCTAATAAATTCCCGAGCCCATTCCTATTCATTTTCAAGCCCATTTCTTAGGCCCGCCCTTCATTTTTCAGCCCAAGGGCAGATTGGGAAATGTGCAAGGTGGAAATGACCAAAATGCCATTGGATATTTTGAAGAAAAGTCAAAAGGAAGAGAGAGAAGATGAGGCCATTTTCTTGGCAAGTGGGGGCAAGCATTAATGGCCTTAATGAGGCCTATCTCTAGCCTTCACTTCACTCTCTCTCTCCTCTTCATCTTCTCCAAAATCGCAGCCCCTCTCTCCCATGGTTTTCCTTCCTTCCTTCTGTTTTTCAGTTTGACCTTTCACCGAAATCTGAGTTGTTCATTGCCTTCCCATTGGAATCTCGTCTCGTGCCACCCGCCGTTGTGTTCAGAAGAGAATTTCCGTTCAGATAGCATTGGCCGATCACTGGAAAGAGCTGCCGGTCGTCCCGTATTCCGGACGAAAGCCGGCTGTTGCCGAACCGTCACTGTTCCGCCTGTCCTTGCTTGTTCCGCCTGTTTCAGCCATTTTCCTTCCGTTTCGACCCAATCACCGCCCATACCAGCCACAAGTGGTTCCCCCTCGACCCCCAGGTGCCGTTGGTCGCTGGCCCGCCGCTCGCCGGAGCTCCGGGCAGCCCATTCAACTCCGATCAGCGACTTTCCCTCCTGTGCAGTCAGTTTTTCAGAGTTGCAGAGGGATTTCGAGTTTGTTGCTGCTATTCTCAGCCTCGGGACCACCTTGGATCGTCGTGGTAGAGGTTCCTGGGTGTCGAGTTCGTCGCCGCCGCCGCGTCCGTGTCGCCGGCCCGCTTAACGGGTGAGTTTAGCTCCTAATCCCTATTTAGTGCCTAAACTTGCTTAGGGTTAGGTTAGTTAGTGTTAATGATGGTTTAGATAGTTTAATTAAGTTGCATTAGCCCTAAGATAGGTGGTTAGATAGATGTTTAGGATTAGATTAGCTTAATTTTGCTTATTAAGCTTAATTGTGCTTAATTTGGGATTAATTGTGTTTTATGGATTAATTAAGCATGATTTGATTTAATTGAATTGATTAATTGTTTTAATTAATGTTTTGTTTAATTTTTGAATTAAATGTTTTAATTAATTGAATTTTGGAAAAATCACTGTTCATAATTACTGTTCATTTGACTTTGTTCATGCATAAGCTAATTTTTGTCTTAATTTGATGTGCTCTTGATTATTGTGATTAATTGAAGTGCCGATTGTTAATTATACTCGTGATTGATGATGAAATGCTTGATCGAGTGCTGATTGGAAATTGAATTTTGGAATTGGCGAGTGATACCGCATGACATATTGCGTGGGTTATTTGAAATGGCATGTCGCATGAGCATGAGCGCATGAGCGATGTTGCATTCATGACCAAGCAAAAGCAAAGACAAGAATGAACTGTTTGTTGATGTGTTGCATGGTCAGATTAAAGTTGATAGCCCGGTTGAGCCGAATGACCGCCAATCCCCATTGGGGTTGTGCCGTGACCATTAGGTCGCCTGACAGTGGTCAGATGCGGGGCTGCGGCAGTGAGCGGGCCCCATGCTCCATAGGTAATGCCGTCGATGGGAGAGAACCCATGATGTCGCCGTGCCTCATGGGGGAGGACGATGCCTGGTCTTCGACCGGTAGACCGCCAACTATAAGGTTGTGCCGTGGCCCTAGTGGTCGTAATAATCGGAGCATATGTGTGGATGTGAGGCATGAGAAAGTTGTGTGAGATGCTCTAATTATTCGTATGCTCTTGATGATCGTGATGATTTATGGTACGCATGCATGAGTTGACAATCGTGCAGGGTGTGGCAATGGCCAGGTGAGATCACTTGTGACGCGATTCGAATGTGATTGATGAACTGTTTCATCTAATGGCCATGTGCCTTGCTTGCATTGTATGAGATTTGACGTGCAGGGTATGGCAGATCGGGTAAGGTTGCATGCGAACCGAATGTTGATTGTTGGTTTGCCCTGTCTGTTGTTGGTATGTTGTTTGGTCTACTGTTTGCTGGTTGTTTGTTGTGGGTTGAGTGAGGGGTGGTTTTGGAGAGATACCCCGGGTTGAGTTGGCGTACTAACCGGGGCTTAGGGGAAGAACTCGCTGAGATTTTATCTCAACCTGTCGTGGTTGACCATTTTCAGGTCCTTAGAATGGCGTACCCGCAGTGGAGAATCCTGCCCCCGCTTCTCCAGTGATCGACTCGATGGAGCTTGAGTCCGATGGGTCCGAGTGACCGTGGTGTTGAACCCGAGGGTTCTTTGTGTACGGTTGGATTAGCCTAGTTCTTTTGGTTTCGCTTAGAGGATGGATCGGCCCTTTTTGTTAGGCTTGTAATTCGGAAACAATCCTCCGTTGGTTAATCCAATAATTTGAATAAATGAGTAGTTGCTGTTGTTCTTGCTGTTCATCCCTCTATCTATCCCTGTTTGATTGTTTGTTTTTCTGGGGATGGTTCGTCTTCCGCTTGCACTTAACGAAAGATAAAATGAATGGTCGTCGATGGGTCCTGGGACGTCGCTTTCAATCGACCAAGATAAGGGGTTGTCGCGTGCTCGGGGTTCGGGGCGTGACAGGCTTGTCTAAAGCCGAACCACTATAAACTGTGTTTGCATTCTTCTCTACTCTCTCTATTTAATTTCAGTTTATAGATTGCTAAGGTTTTGTTTGAATCGTGCGTAAAATTCCTTGACACCTATTCACGTCCCTCTAGGTGTTAATACTAGTTCTAACAATTGGTATCGAGCCCCGTGCTCGTATTTTGAAGTGTTTATTACTTCGGAGTTAAAGATCCTCTATGGCTAGTATTCTTGCACCAGGTCGATCGAGGGACGGAGCAATACGCGACCACCCTACTTTGATGGCAAAGAGTACAATATATGGAAGAACAAGATGAAGGCCTTCCTCAGATCAAAGGATCCACAGGAGTGGGATGTAGTTGCTAGAGGAATTGACCCAAATGCTGAGACCAAAGGAACTTCAAAGAAAGATGATGGGAAAGTAATAGAAACATCAGCTACCATTTCTCCAAAAGAGCTAACCAAGAGACAAACTCTTGATGCTAAGGCCATCTACTCCCTTTACTGTGCTTTATCACCTAATGAATATAATCGAATATCTTCTTATGATACAGCAAAGGAAGTATGGGATAGACTGCACGTAACCTATGAAGGAACCGATCGTGTCAAGGAGACCAAAGTAAACATATTACTTGGTCAATACGAATCTTTTAAGATGAAGCATGGAGAATCCATAGGAGATATGCTCAATCGTTTACGAAATTGTAAACGGATTGGCATATCAAGGACAGCCTGTTTCGGACCCATGAAAGTCAATAAACTTCTAAGAGGACTGTCAAAAGATTGGAACAATGTGAAGACATCTATCAGAGAAACTCTGCGAATTTCACCTCTAACAGTCGATGAACTCGTTGGTACTCTGCAGTCTTATAAGGCAGAACAAATGAACGAGGAAGTGGAATCCAAAGGTAAAAAGTCAATTGCTCTTAAGTCTAACACTGATTCTGATGATACAGATTCTGAGGAAGAGCTGGACGACGAGGAACTTGCATTGCTGATCAGAAAGGTAAAAAAATTAAACAAGAAGGGCGGGGAGATTCAACAACGGGAAACAAAATAGACAACTGGACAACGCGGGCGATGACGAGGATGATTATGCCAAAGATGTAATTTGCTTTGAGTGTAAGAAAAAGGGACATATTAAACAGAATTGTCCCAAACTCAAAAAGAACAAAGGGAAATTCGATAAGTACAAGAAGGTTCTCAAAGCTGAAACATGGAGTGACACAGAAGTTGAGGATAGTGAAGACGAATATGGAAACATCTGTCTTATGGCACACTCGGACTCGGACTCAAAATGATTCGGACTCGGACGAGAGAAATCGAGGTAAATCATTCGATATTCCTACGAAGTTTCAGATTATATAAATGAGCTTTATTCTAATCTAAAATCTACTCGAAAAGGATCTCCATATTAAAAAAGGAAAATTACAAGTTGAATCAACGTAACGCTTCTTTGAAAGGAAAAGTGGATGACTTCAAAAAGGAATTTTTGGAAATAAAGGAAAATCGAGATTTTCTCTTTAATGAAAATGAATCTCATAAAAAGGAAATCTTGGAGACAAAAGAAAATAGAAATTATTTACTAAATGAAAATGAGTCTCTTAGAAAAGAAATTTTGAACATTACCACAAAATTTTCAAAAGGATCGAAAACCCTGCAGCATATACTTTCTATTCAGATTCTCTATTATGATAAGTCAGGACTTGGGCTTTATAAGGAAAGTGATTCGTTAATTGATTTTCCTAAAGTCAAGGAGAGAATTAGGAAGAGACCTCCTCGACAGGCCTATAGAAATCATTTCAAAAAGACTTTCATGAAACCTATTGGTCGGGATCATCTCGGATGCTCTAATGTGGAGAAAAAGAACATTTTGAAAACAAATGTCCTAAAGTCCGGAGACCTCGTTCGGAAGAAATGGGTAGACAAAGCATACACTAACACTGAAGGACCCAAGAAAATCTGGGTACCAAAAAGGAAGTGAATTTGCATGTCGTTTGCAGGTAAGTTTCAAGAGAAAGAAGAAATGGTATTTGGACAGTGGATGTTCAAGACACATGACTGGAGATTCAAGAATGTTTGTTGTTTTAGAAAAGGTTAAAGGAGGGACAGTCTCTTTTGGAGGAAACACCAAGGGAAACATTGTTGGATCAAGAACAGTCAAGATTGGAAGTTTAATCATCAACAATGTATCTCTGGTTAAAGGACTGAACTACAACCTTCTGAGCATCAGCCAGCTATGTGATCTTTGGATTCAGAATTAACTTCAAGGAAAATTTATGTTGGAACTAACAATGATTCTTCTCGAGTCATTCGGACGAAGACATGGGAACATCTATCTTACGGATATAAATGAAGACACTGCCAAATGTCTAATTTCAGTCCATGATGAAGCAACCATCTGGCATCGAAAACTTGGACATGTCAGCATGAATCAAATCTCCAAGCTACACAACAAAAAGCTTGTTCGAGGATTGCCTTCATTAACCTATAAGAAGACAGAGCTTTGTTCCGCATGCACCTTGGGAAAACAGGTTAGAAATTCTTTTAAATCTATGAAACAGGTTTCTACTAAACGTGTACCTTGCATTTGCTTCATATGGATCTGTTTGGCCCAACTAGAACTCAAAGCATTGGAGGTAAGAAATACTTGTTTGGTAATTATAGATGACGACTCTCGTTTTACATGGGTGTTCTTTCTTGCTAATAAAAGTGAAACTTTTTCTTATTTTTCGTTATTTGCAAAAAGGGTTCAAAATGAGAAAGGTTATTCTATTTCCAACATTAAAACAGATCATGGAGGAGAATTTGAAAATCGAACTTTGTAGACTTTTGTAACGAAAATGGTATACAGCATACGTTCTCCTCTCCCTACACTCCGAGAACAAAATGGAGTTGTAGAAAGGAAGAATAGATCTTTGCAAGAAATGGCTAGAACTTTGCTTATTGAAAGTAAAGTGGCAACTCGTTTCGGCGGCGGTTTCCACATCTTGTCATATCATTAATAGAGTTTTTCTGGGACCAATTCTTGAGAAGACTCCTTATGAGATTTTCAAAGGAAGAAAACCAATTGTTTCCTACTTCAAGATTTTTGGTTGTAAATGTTTCATTCTTAAAAATGCTAACAATCCTCCAAGCAAGTTTGAGGAGAGATCGATGAAGGTATATTTCGGGTTATTCGGCGACCAAGTAAAGCATACCGAGTGTTCAACAAGAACACTCAGAAAGTGGAAGAATCTATGAATGTGAAGTTCCTAGAGCAAGACCCATCCAACGAGAGCAAAACAAAAATTGAAGATCCAAAAACAACTGCTGCTCCTGAGAATTCAACTCTCAACAAAGAAGCTAAATCAACTCAGAAAATCGACACTGAGGGAACTCATGAACAAAGATTGACTCAGCTAGATACTACTCGTTACAAGAAGATCCCGATGACAAAGCATGGTACAAAGCAAAAACTCGGAAGCATAAGTCCAGCCACCCTCAAGAGCTTGTCATTGGAAATATCGGTGAAGGAATTCGAACCAGATCGAAGAATAAAAAGGAAACAAGTAATGTGGCACTAATCTCTCAGATTGAACCCAAAGGAATAGACGAGGCCCTTACAAATGAAAGCTGGATAGAAGCAATGCAAGAAGAACTTCAACAGTTTAAAAGGAATGATGTATGGGAATTGGTTCCCAAACCCAAAGAAAGAACCATCATAGGTACCAAGTGGGTATTCGAAATAAAGTGAATGAACTTGGTAAAGTAACAGAAACAAAGCAAGACTTGTAGCCAAAGGCTATTCACAAAATCGAAGGAATAGACTATGATGAAACCTATGCACCGGTAGCAAGATTGGAAGCTATCGACTATTACTTGCCTATGCTTGCTATCAAAACTTCAAGTTATTTCGGATGGATGTAAAGAGCGCCTTTCTAAATGGGTTTATCAAAGAAGAAGTCTATGTGGAACAACCTCCTAGGTTCGAGGAACCAAGAAAGCCGAGATCATGTATACGGGCGAAAAAGGCTCGTATGGATTGAAACAAGCGCCTCGAGCCACGGTATGAACGACTTAGTAAGTTCCTACTAGACAACAAATTCAAGAAAGGTATGGTTGATACAACTTTATTTATCAAGAAGGAAGGTAAGGACATTCTTCTAGTACAAATATATGTAGATGATATTATCTTCGGTTCTTCTAATGAACGATTGTGCAAGAACTTTTCAAAGTCCATGCAGGAGGAATTTGAGATGAGCATGATGGGAGAACTTACATTCTTCCTAGGACTTCAAATCAACCAATCAAAACAAGGAACTTTCATCCATCAAGAACAATATACCAAAGAGTTGATCAAGAAGTTTGGAATGGAGAACTGCAAGGAGACTGAAACTCCGATATCAACGTCCATCAAACTTGATCAGGATGAATCAGGGAAGAAAGTTGACCAAAAGACTTATAGAAGCATGATTGGGTCTCTTCTCTATCTTACTGCATCTAGACCAGATATTATATATAGTGTGTGTTTATGTGCTCGATTTCAAGCAGATCCTAGAGAATCTCATCTTACAGCAGTTAAGCGGATTATTAAGTACATAGCTACTTATCCATCTCTGGGTCTGTGGTATCCTAAAGGAAACAGACTTTACTCTCCTTGGTTACTCGAGATCTTGACTTAGCAGGTTGTAAAGTAGACAAAAGAGCACATCCGGAACATGTCAATTACTAGGACAGATGCTGGTGTCATGGTCTTCTAAAAAGCAAAATACCGTGGCTCTATCAAGCTGCAGAAGCGAGAATACGTTGCCCTTGGAAGCCGCCTTTGCTCTCGAGATTTTATGAATGAACAAAGCAACTATGGGATTATGAAAAGGAAGAGGCCAGACTGAAATAAGGTGTGACAATACAAGTGCAATAAATCTCACCAAAAACCCAATTCTACATTCCGGGCAAAACATATTGAGATCGGGATCATTTCATCGAGATCACGTACAAAATGGGGATGTATTCGTGGAATATATTGATTCGAAAAATCAATTGCGACGTCTTCACAAAACCGCTGGACAAAGGTACATTTGATTCAATATGTAGTAGATTAAATATAATTAATCCTTTTGTATAAAATTCTTCAAGACAGGATATAGTTTGGGAGAAGCATTTGAACCAATTTTCTACATAGCTCCGAGAAGAAATTGATGGTATGTTTAAATTCTGGCGCTTAAATTTTTATCTGATTAATCCTGGTAAGTTATTATTAGCAAAATAATTGATTTGCACAATTTTTGTACTTGCCTAAGTTATCTACATATATTATCATTTTTAATAGTATTCGAAAAACTGCTATTCTAAGTCAAAAGTCACGTCTTTTCATTTTCAAAGAGTCTATAAACCCCAAAAAGGGCGAACTTTTCACGACATTCTTCACAAATCATCCTTCAGAAACCCTAAAAGAACAATTTTTCTCTCTCTAAAACAAACCAAACCCTCTCCGAACAATGGCTTCGAGATCCTCCATGTCCAGATCAAGGTCTGTGTCCCCATCTCCCAGAAGAAGATCCAACAGGATTGCTGGCAGAGGACAAAGGAATGAAGAGGGAGGACAGACACATTTCGATCTGACGCAAACTTCGACGATTCCCAAGAACAATCTCAAAATGCTTCGATTCAAAGGGATGCAACGAAAATCGGAGTCTCGGAGAAATTCTCCATCGATTTCGAGCGAAGAAATGTCTCCGGTAGAGGTACGTCCGGTTTAATCCGCCTACACCGAGAAAACCCTCATTCTCGTTATGAGAATGTATCAACGCTTAGTGCGAAATAATGCTACGGAGCGAGATGAAACTTTATCTCGTTGAGAGAAAAAGGGTATGCGAATGAACTTCGTCTGGTTCAGGCTGTGCAATCTACAGAACCACCTTCCAGATGAAGTGCACAGGGAAGTGAAGTGAGTAGGGAAAATGCCATGGTAGAAAAGGAAGATGATGAATGACTCTATAGAAATTTTGAAATCAAAATGGGAGTTGCAGCAGTGGTTAGAAATACCACTGGGAAACTATTCCGGTCGAAAGAACATAAGAACTCCTATAATAGATTGCTGGAACGAGGAGTTATGCATCACCGGATCATAGACTTTGATTTTTTGGATGTTGCTGATGTGAACCTGCGAGAACATTTTGAAATGTTGCAGATGGATCAATTTTGCACTGAATTTGCTGTTGTTTACCCTCAACTAACAGCTTACTTTTACTCAAATTTGACATTCTTGTCTCCAGATAAAATGCGGTTCAGTGTGTACGATAGGTTTTACGATGTGAGTATAGATATTCTGGCTGACATAATGAAAGTTGAAAGGAGACATTTCATGCCAATAGAAGTCACCTATGAGACTGTCTGTAAGTATCTTACAAAGTCTGTTAGGCTTACTATTACCTATCCTTTCTTAACTTCAGCAAGAACTATTCTGCTTAAAATCATCATAAGCTGCATTCGTCCCAAGGTTTCATCAAAAACTGATGTGTCAAGATTCGAGGCCAAGCTAATGTGGGCAATTGAGAAGGGAGTTCTATTCTCACTTCCTCACACCGTTCTTTTACACATGTATCGAACAATTTCGAAAGATAAAGGACAGTTGCCTTATGGAGCTTTAGTGACCAAAATCTTTGAATATCACAAGATTGATATACCAGGCAGACTCTGCACTATAGAACTTCCAACCATGGCTATCGATCTTAAAATGATAAATAAGATGAGGCTAAGGGATGTTGCAGAGACATGGAGAAGAAAAGAAAAGGAATTAGCAAAGGCATCAACCACATCAAAGCGAAAGGGAAAAGAGATGGCTGCTACTAAACCTAGTTCCAAGAAGAGAAGACAACTGTTACTGCATGATGAAGATGATGAAGAGGAGACAATTTCTGAAATTCTGGTGAAAATGGGTCAGACTGTACACAGAACGACAGGACTAGAACTGCCTCCACTAATAGTGACAGAAGAAACTCTTCCTAGTGCAGCACCTCAAACTGATGAGCATGTGGAAATGTCAGAACCAGAGGAAGTTGAGTCTGATAAAGGTGAACCAAAAGAAGGGGAAAATATAGAAGAAGAAGAAATTCGAACAAATGAGGGTGCTATTCCTGATGCTGAAGAGGATAGAAATATATTAGGACAGCAAGGACAGCCAGAAGCATCAACTCAGGGGGAGCATATGTTTCAGACTGGTGAGACAGATATCCCTGCAACTTCATCTGATCGTGCCGATTCTCAGAAGATATTGGCTTTGCTTATGGAAATAAGAGATCGTCAAGTTGCTATGGAAAGCTCTCTCAACTCCAGACTAGAGACTCTCGAGCATACAGTTCATCAATGTATCAACAGAATCGAAGAGTCTGCCACGGATATGAAGGATTTCACCCTTGTTCGGACCCCCAAGAAAAAATCTTCTTAAAGAAATCATCTTCTGGTTTACATTATTTGAACCTATATCAAGTTTTTTTTTCAGATTTTTCTTATCTTTCAGGATAGACTTTTGATTTTGACAAAAAGGGGAGTAAGACCGAAGACACTGGATTGGATGGATGATTTTGGGATTTTGAACCTGCATTGGATGTTTGTGTTTGAACTTTTTGCTGAACTTTGCGGTTTGTTGCTTGTGCTCGTAAACTGAATTATTGTTTGCTACTTAGTCTATTTTAATTAATGAGTGAAGCATGAATTATCTGATGTAAGCATGTGAGCATCACTACTCCTGTTATATTTGGAAGTATGCGTTGTTAATCATATTTTGCAGGGGACAACAAACAAGAAGCATAAAAAGTTTTGTCACCATCAAAAAGGGGAGATTGTTGGAAACTCCTAGTTTTGATGTTAACAAATCATTTTATGTAAGTATTTATACATATCTCCGAAGGAATAAGCCACGGGGTGGCGTATGTTTTTGAGTCGCAAGTGGCGTAAGAAAAACATACGGTGTTTCGAGTCCGACCTTACCGGACGGAAGACTTGAAGAAACACGGATTCCCGAGTCGACCGACCGTAGGCATCGAAATCTTGAGCGGACTCGTAACTTGAGTCGTCGGACTCGAATCGAAACTTCGGGAACTAATCACCAACGGTCAAGTATTTCACTTACCTTGTTTACATTGATTCTGTTATATTAATTCGATTGCAGGATCAATTAAAGAACGACTTCCAAAGAAGAATGGAGTACTTATGGAAGCCCGGATTCTGATTATATGGGCGAGCAGAATTCAAGGGGATCTGATCTACTTCCAATGGTCAAAAAGACTTGCCTTATAAAGTCTGTCCAGGAAAGGGAAGACAAAACTCTCAAGGGAAGAGCCAACGGTCGAGTGTGGCTTGGAGAGTATATAAGGATAGGATGAGACCTAGGAGATAGAGAGGAAAAACAAATTCTAAAGTGCGATTCTACTCTTCAGTTGTCTAAAGTGCGATTTTGAGAGGTCATAGTGAATTACCAGAAAGAGTGACTCAGTGAGATTCATCATCACCGGGTGCTAACACTCAAGAGTGTGTAATCACCTTTGATCTTATAGTGGAATCCAGCCAATTGACTGATCGCCTGAAGAGTGGACATAGGCTTGTCTAAAGCCGAACCACTATAAACTGTATTTGCATTCTTCTCTACTCTCTCTATTTAATTTCAGTTTATAGATTGCTAAGGTTTTGTTTGAATCGTGCGTAAAATTCCTTGACACCTATTCACCCCCCCTCTAGGTGTTAATACTAGTTCTAACATAAAGTTCCAAAGCAGCCAAAAAAACAAAATCAATGAGAAAAGCATGCCTTTTGCTCACATCGCCAAACTCTTATAGACGAAGAAAAATTTCACTTTAATCCAAGATATTTAAAATTTCAAAATATGTTGCCATAAACCCTAAATTATGTCAACGCCGACGACACCAATACCCCTTTTTTTTTATGTCGTCAAGATTTCTACACAATTTTGGTAAAAAAAAATACCCTTTGTTTACCCAAAAAAAAATTTGATAAACTTTGCCCATTGGCAGCACCAATACCCGAAACCTTTTTTCATGTCACAAATACTTCAAATTTATACTAATGTGACAATTCATTATAGGTAGAGATTATAATATTTGGTGGTGAGATAAAAGCCTTGAACATTGGTGTCAAAGCGGCATAATTTAGGTTTTTTCGTGATATTTTAAATTTTGTACCTCCACGAACATATATACTTACATGAACCTTGTACGATCTTTTTTTAATACACCTACTTGTCATCAAATACCCAAAAACCATATGATAAGCAGACTATGATTGGTTTATTTATCAGAGTTCATGTGTCCGAATCACGGGAAATCATTACATCAGCGCAACACGTTGTGCTAAGATGCATCAAGCTCATGCATATATCTTGGATCATCTAAGAACTTTTCTTTCCGGAGGCTGCATTGGAAAACAGAGAACCAAATCGACTCAAATCGGAACATTACCATTCCCATACTCTCCGCCCCTCAGAGGCTTTGTGTAGAGTCCCAACAGCACACAAAACACACCAAGACATGCACTCATCTTCATCCCCTTTTATCAACTTTTCCCACATCAATAAAGACCATCGAGCAACAACTCCAATTATTGAAAAGGAGAAACCCACCCACCTCGAGAGCCCGCACAAAGTTCTTCTCTTTTAGTCAGTTCATTATCAGAATTTTAAGCTGATAAAATTACCCAATTGGGATCATATGAATGACAATTTTATCCTTAACTTTCCAATTTTGCTAATATAATCCTAAATCACGTGTCATTTCAATTTAGTTTTTCTAATTGTCATCTGAAACTAGCCGACACGACATGCAATTATCACCGGCCATCTATGTGACATGCTAGCAATTTGACGTAGACAATTTTAGACAAAAAAATGTCATTTTGCTAAATTTTCTTCTTTTCGGATGAATAGTACCACCATGTTTGCAACGAACGACAACCATTGAACCCCGCCCTACGAGCTCAACACTCCTCCATGCTCGGTGAGCTCGTGGTTGTTGAAACCTCAGCAAGCTTGACGGCCATGACCAACACTCTCTGGTTGCAACATATAACAAATGACAACCGTCGAACCCCATCCTGCGAGCTCAACACTCCTCCTCCATGCTAGTTGAGCTTGTGGTCATTGAAACCTCAGCAAGCTTGACAGCCATGACCAAGCCTCCAGATCCACTCTCTGGTCACGACATACAATGAACGACAACCATCGAACCCCATCCTGCGAGCTCGACACTCCTCCTCCATGCTCGTTGAGCTCGTGGTCGTTGGGACCTTAGCAAGCTCGATGACCATGACAAAGCCTCCAGATCTTAGCAGGCTCAAGGACACCTATTCCAATCAACTTGCCGTCAAGCCTTCACAAAAGCCAAGCCATGGCCAAGCCTTCTAGGAGGTGTCGGTCCAGTTCCCAATTCTATAAAATGAAACTATTTATTTTCGTCCAGTTCCAATTCAAAGTTGTAAACCAGACCGATTATGTACACACACACACACACACACACATATATATATATATATATAAATTTCTTAAAACCTTGCTCTTCCTTCAATTTTTCAGTTTGTGGTTTAAGCATTTATGGGACATCGTTTGAAATTTGCGTTCGTCTTTATTCCATATGTATCCTATTGAGTAACATTCAATTTAGTGATGTCATGAGGGACACCATATGATAATTTTAGGTTTTCCTTTTGGAAGTCGTAGAATGGACCGGTTCCATTGGACTGCTCGGGGACCGAACTAGACTGAGAATTGATCACTCCTATCTTGACCACTTTTGTTCGAATCAGGCCCTCCATGTTTGTTCCTTTCAAAAAAAATTTGCTTTACTTATTTGTTCAGGTAGGTCCTTCCTACAATTTTTCTTTTGGGTGATAGGCCCTGCTGCTAACCAAAGTCATGTTCAGGGCAACTTGACTAGACTACCTCCAGCGAAATGCCCGTGTCATTACATGCGTGAGCGGTAAGTTTTCGATCTGACTTCTTTCACATGGATCGGTAATGTCGAGCTCAAGACCTTTTATCTGTTTACCCGCGTCGAAAGCAGCCTGAAATTTCATGGGGGCTCATCTCATGCAGCAACTTGAAGTATATCATCATCATCATCATCATCATCATCATCTTAAAGTCCTTAAAGTTTGATTAATGTTTTTAATACACGGGGGAAACTTTTGGGAACATTCGAACCTTAGATTTTAAGGTTTTAATAGTAAGCATGAACCTAATTGCTTGGTAATGGGAGGGACAGTGCATGTTTTAATAGCGGCAGGAGATTTCTAGTGAAGGAACCCCATGATACAAAGAGAAAAAAATACTCAAAGCAACAACAAAAAAATCAATAATGAAAAACACGCCTTTTCCTTTCTTTTCCAAAGGAGGGGGAAAATCAAAAAAAGAAAGAAACTTCACTCTAATGTAAGGATGAGAAAAAGAACCATCCGAATTCAATTTTGGGCAGTTTTCAAGATCATTGATCTAATTCTTGGTTCCATCAAATGGGAATCAATGAATTTAGATCAAGTTCCGATTCCGAGGCAGAATCACTTATCCGGACCAAATCAATCATTTTTTTAATTTCTTTTCTTTCTTAAAATTTTAATTAAAAAAAAAAAAAAAAAAAAAAACCTAATCCACGTCCAATTTCAGACTTCAATCATGTACGCAAATCAAGAAATGAGAGGGCTGCAAATTGAGTGAACTTGCTAACGAAGTCTCCGCGACATGCTTGTGAGAGAGAGAGTGTCGAAGTTGGTAGTGTTGAGGGTCGACAATGCCGAGCAAAATCAAAGAGAATGATCTTTTGAGAGTGCTAAACTTTTGAGAGTGCTAAATTGCAATGGAATCACAGGAAATGTGCACTTGGCATCTAATCAAAATGGATATACCAGTAAAAACCTTACCCAAAAGAAAAGGAATATAGGACTAGATCCATTGGCCCACTTGGGGACTAATCTGGTCTGATTTTCAGTACCAGAAATCGGGAACCATCCCTTATAGTCCAGTTCTTGAGTGAGGATCGGACCGCCCTAGAACCGATCACCCCTGCTCCGGTCAAACGAGATTCCCATGTACTTGTTAGGAGTCATGGCCAGAGCCCCTGCATCAGAAACAGAGCATCGGAATTGAATCAGATCATACCATTCTCGTACCCTCTATGCCCAACACGTTAACACAACAAGATGTCGCGCTAATCTCCATCCCCCTCCCCATCACCTTTTCCCACATCAATAAAGGGGTAGTCTAATGACAACTCCAATTATTGAAAAAAGAGAGAACACACGCCCAAATCGAGGCTCAGCCTGCACAGAGTTCTTGTCTTCTGACCAATTATTCATTCATTATCAGAATTAATGAAACAAAAGAGATCGTCTTTAGTCATTTCGCTATCAAGACCAGAGGAGTGAAGTAAATGAGAGGAAAAGCAACGACAAACATAAAAAAAACTCCCGAAGCAAGCAAAGCAAAGCAAAAGCAAAACCCCGGAAAAAGATACGAGCGATCCAATTCGTGCTACTGGGAAGAAAGCCAGTACACTAATTCGGCAGTACACATCGGTACGCGCTCTACTTAATTCCCCTGTTTTCAATCGAAGTTGCTCTGTTTTCATCACCGCTTAAAGATAAAGAAGCAGAATACCCACTTCCAGAAACTCCTAAAGAAAGCTTCAGAACACACGGGAAAGCGCATAATGGTTGGACCCAAATTCTGATCCATATCGTCCACCAAAGAAATGGGCTTGCGTCTGTCTCGGATTGCCCTCCGCGTCTTCTTCTTCGTGCGCCTCCTCTGGCTCTCGTTCTTGCCCGCCGAGCCCTCTTCCGACTTCACCGACCTGGTCTTCAAGGGCTGCGCCCAGCAGAAGGTCCCGGACCCGACCGACGCCTTCGCCCAGAACCTCAAATCCCTCCTCTCCACGCTCACCTCCCAGGCCTCCCAGAAGACCTTCTACTCCACCGCCGTCGGCGATAGAGCGGCGGCTGTATCCGGGCTCTTCCACTGCAGGGGCGACCTCCCCGCCGCCCAGTGCGGCGACTGCATCGGCAAGACACCCGACCTGGCCCGGAAGCTCTGCGGGGGCGCCGTCGCCGCGAGGGTCCAGCTCAAAGGGTGCTACCTGAAGTGCCGGATCAGCGGCTTCCAGGAGGCGCTGGACACGGACGTGGTGCACAAGGTCTGCGGGTCGGAGAAGGACGGCGGGTTCAGGGCGAAGAGGGAGGCGGCGTTCGGGATGGTGGAGAGCGGCGTGGTCGACGGTGGCGGGTTCTACACGGGGAGTTTTGGGAATGTGTACGTGTTGGGACAGTGCGAGGGGGATGCCGTGATCGGCGGCGACTGCGAGGGGCGTGCGAGAGGGTTGGGGAAGATTCCTGCTTGTCAATCTACACTCTGAAAATTGGTTTCGACTCTTTGCAACACATTAAAGCAAGCTGCTAAAAGGTACTTCGCAAAACAAATCATTTGGAAGAGTGTCGCATCAAGGTTTTTACATACAGAAACGCAAATGCATTACCAAAACACGGACTTTCCACGCAAAACCGTTTCATGGTCTACTTCCACCGTAGAAAACAGGAATGCAAAAGTAAGTTCGAAAGTTCCTATAATATGACGAAATACAACCACGCAAAACACATTTTTCAAACCCATCGTCTCAAAACAATCGTCGGCCCTCCAAACGACCCCACTCTAGACCCAGCGTAGAGCTCAGAAACAGCTACACGCGAGAGCACCAGAGAACCCACATTTTCGACCAACACGTCGCCGAACCAGAGAGGGGAACAAATGGTCGGCACCTACTCTCCCTAAAAGCTCAAATGTTCTAAGAAATTACGGCGAAACCGAACCTCGAACAATGACGAAACTTTCAGGGAGGAACGACGGTCCGCCATTCGAACCAAGCACCCCGTTTCCAAATGCGAGCGAAAATAGAAATAGAGGAAGCCACGAGAAGGAGGGAGGGTGAGAGAGAGATTGGAAGGGCGAGGGAGCGTAGTAGGGTAACCAACGACGACAGTAGCCACATTTGTTAAAGACGATGCTCTGCCATTGTTCTTGCCTTTCAATATTCAGTGGTTCGCAATCGGCACGTCAACTGACGTGGCGTGCATTTATTTACTGTTAACCAATCACAATTTGACATGTGGTGACATTGAAATAGAGAAATTTATCAAAGATCCCCAAATCCAATTTGACTTCTCTCTTCCTCCTCCTCCATCTGCAGTCAAGAGCCCAACCTCCGTGCCTCCTTCCGCCATTGCCACCGCCAGAGTCGCCGGCATCACATCTCTCAAACTTGGTTGTCTCCTCCGCCAGGTGCCTCACTTCCAATTCTGGCTGCAGGGGCCTAGATTTGGTCGGAAGAGAATCTATGGATAAAGCTGGTCTCTCCTTCCACCACTCAACACAAAATCCATGGACCGAAAGTGTGCAGATCTGTTCGTCACGAGACAGCCAAAACAGAAAACGATTGCTTAGGACTAGCCATTTGCGCCAGATCTGGAGCGTTGGCCATGAGCAATAATGGCTCGTTCACACAAGACGACAGAGGGTGACATGAAGGTTGGTGAAGTCCAGATCTGGAACTGTTGTCGCTCCCGGCCATGGCTCCAAATCTGGAAGTTCGGCTAGATTTGAAGTCTTGGCCGCAAGAGTGAAGGGGTGGACACGGAGGTCGGTGCTTAAATCTGTGGACAAGAGGCCGTCCATGGCCCATCACTGCTCTGCATCTCCATATTTGAGGACGAGTGCTCGCGGCCACGGCTTAGCCGCCGGGACGACAGAGAGACTATGGAGGAGTAAAGGAGAAAAAAAAAATTAATTTTCATATCAGTATCCATGTGTCAAGATCTAATTGGATAATAGCAATTCTCATTTCTGATCTCAGAGAGGGAGAAATTGAGAGAAGCACTAGAGAAAGCCAGACTTTGAGGTGTGTTGTGGAAGGATGGTGGACACTGATCATCAATCTTGTTAACCCATGGTATTTTTACTCTTTCTTCTCCTTTGGCTATATCATCAACATCATGGAGAGACCTCAAATCAGTAGGACTTGACTGACTCTTCGAGAAAACCACCAGACTACGCGAATCAGCATCTCCATGTTCTTCTGACAGCTTCCTTTGACTTCCAGCACAATCAATTGTGGTAATGTTTTTGTTCGTTTTCAAGTGATCATTACTAACATCTAAAGACCTCGGCAACCTTGAAATTCGCACTGCAGCTGCCCCAATGGATCTCCTGACCAATCGATCCTTGAACATCAGGAGATCCATTGGGAGCATTATTGGGTATAAAGGAGTTTGTTTTACAGCTTCCAACATTGAGAGTGTCCTGCATAACAGATCTCTGTAAGGTATCAACTGTAGGGTCCATATTGATTGATAGTTCTCTTGATGCATCAATAGAGTTGGTTCCTAACTCCAGAGAGCAGTGGCACATATCTCTCATCAGTTTCGAGACAGAAAACTGGGGTCAATGATTTTATGGGATTGGAGATATTTATCCTCAATCAACTTTAGAACCGCATCAATACTAGGAATATGAAAGTCTGCTCTTCCACAAGCAGAGTTGCAGCTCAAAGTAATTTTTACCTCTCCCAAGGGTGAGGAGGCAATCTCTAGGTTGGTAGGAGATTCCTCTGCCATGTTAGCAAGCTCCTGGTTGTTCCTATACTCACTTGATGATTTGCAGACAGCTGTGCCTCCTCTTCCACCAATCATCTCCTTTCCAAGTGCAGAATCTCTTTTATTGACCGGATCTACATGTATTAACCAAACAACATCAACAAACACCCCTAGACCCCAAAATTACGATCAGATATTTAATAAGACAGCCTAACAACAATAAAATGCACACTAAGGGTCAATTCGAGAGTTTGCCCTTCCAAAAAACCCAACTGAGCAGACAAGGATTAGTCTACTCAATCATCTTCTTTTTCTTCTTGGCATTGATGGGGAATATAGAAACAACAGAAAATGGAGTCAGCTACTTCTCCATTGTAGGCTAGTAATTTTGAAAATTTAAGCTTTCGGCTTTCAAAATGGCATATTGTAAATGCTTTTGTCATATAGATCCATACTTTAGCGTGCAGACAGTTTAAGAATGTATGTTGGGCACCCCCTTGCCTCTTTGCTCAATAACTTCCTAATTGAAGTCTGAAGGGAGACTATCGTGACTAACTGGAATTAATTGGAAGTTCTGGGAGGCCAGGCCACTTGACATTGTTAACAAAAGAAATCTATTAACCTTGAAAAGACATAACCAAAAGCACCAAGTGAATGAAAAATCAGGAACAGTAGATACATAAATCTTTGTTTAGTAGTTAGTACATCCATAAATTAATTGAAAGATATCGAGCAACTAAAGACTACTTAACCAATTAAGAAAAGGATTCTATAGTCATTGAACATGCATAGGCATCCCCAGCGGCATGTCCTTCTGCTCAAGAGAATGAGAGAGGGAACAAAAAAGGAGGGAGGGAACAAGGAAGAAAGAGATGGAGAATGAAGGGAGAAAGAGATGGGAAGCAGGCAAAGGGTATGAAAACTCAGAGAATGTAGTTTCTGTTTTCCTCATTCTGAACAATGATCTAAGTCACCTACAAGCCCAAGTAATCATTCCCTCCCCTCACCCACAAGAAATTGACAAACTTTGGTCATTATGCAGATGAGTCAACAAAACCACAAGACCACTCAAACAAACAAATTGTTAAGTAAACATTGACCTGGAAGTATAACTGCAATAGGAGTTTCATTTAGGGGCTCATCATCATCATATCTCTCGTCCTTTGGTTCATCACATGGCCTCCCAGGTATAGAGCTTCCATCGATAAATTGAGGAGATAGAGGCCCCTTGCCTTTGTCTCTTATTCTGATAGAAGTATCGAAGGACATTGCTGAACACGTTTCACTAACTTTAGTAGTAGATACCTGGGACAGGTTATTTCTTTCAATCACTGCCAAAGCCATGGGAGAAATGGGTTGTTTTACCTTGTTCGTGTTATTTTGCTGGACTGAAGAAGATTGGATCTCTTGCCACTCCACCATAGGCTGGAACGAAGTTCTGCCTAATTGAGAGTTTTGATTACTAGGAGAAGCTAAGCTGTGAGATTCTTGGTTTCGCAACCTTAATCTTTTTAATGGGCATTCAACCTCATGCATTTGAGCTTCTTCCTCCAAGTCATCCTCTTACAGAGCCAAAAAGAGAAGAACAAAAGTTAATTAAAAAAAAAAACCAAGAAGTTGTAGTTACGATAGAGTGGATCACATACATCTGCAGTACTTTTTCGCTTTTGCACCTCAACCTGCACAGCAGATCATAAACAAAGATGAGAAAAACAAGCTGGAAAGAAGAGGTGCAAAAAAGAGGGAAACGTTGATGAAGTAAATATAGACCAGTTCTAAGTATACCGCACCTTGTCATCCTCCTCATCAAATATAGCATCCGCAAGAACTCTATAGTTTTCTTCCTCAATCATCTCCCAGTTTTTTTCATATAATTTCAGGAGTTTCTTCAGCACTGGCTTCACCTTGTCTTCACTGATTCCAATAGCCTTCATCGCCATAAAGGCTGCCTTTACTCTAAGGTTACGTGCCTTAACTCTTCACACTCTTGGAAGTAAAGAAGGCTTACAATTGTTGGAAGAGCCTACATTGTCTAAATGGTGAAATACAAGCTTTAGAGAGCTCCACATATAATTTCACCAAACACACAACCTGAATCAAAAAAGATCATACCAAGAAAAAAAATGAAAAGCACGAACCTGCAGTGACCTTATGAGTGCATCAAAAGGTGCATTACCAAGGACATTCAAAAGAAAAATTAAATAACCCAAAAACAACAATACTAGTGAGACAAAGGATGCATCCAGTAAATGCTTTACAAAGCAAAAGCTGAAGAATGTGAAGACTCTGATCCCTCGAACTATCTTCCATTGCATTCTTATTCTTTCCAAATGCATCATGAGGCACAAGGAAAAAGGATTAACTAGTTTCATATGCAAAAAGTTAACATAAAGAGGTGGCAGAATATAGGCATTACAAGAGGACAAAGTGAAGCATGTTTTCAAAATATTGAAAGAATCCTGATGACAATTGCAACAATGTTGACCATTTCTGTATATTCCTGTAAAAAAGGGTGCCCCCAGCACACATGGCTTATTGCTGTAAGCGGGTTGGGGTAGATTCCCGCATGTCAATGTAAACTCTCAAAATTGCTTTTGACTTTCTGCGACACATTAAAGTTGGACATCTTCCACCCATGCCAAGTCACCAACACAAAGAACAAGCATAAAAGTTTCTACAGTAAATGCAAGGCCAAAAGGGTCAGCCAGAAGCATTTTGCCTCGCGTCAGGGTTTTTACAGAAATGCAAATGCAGTACCAAAACACAGACTTTCCACCCAAAACCATTTCATGCTCTAACTTCCACCATAGGAAACAGAGCTGCGAAAGTAAGTTCGAAAGTTCCTATAACGAAATACAACCACGCAAAACACATTTCCTTAACCGATCACATTTTCCTAAACCGATCATCTCAATACAATCTCAGCCCTCCAAATGACGGCACTCGAGACCCAGCATAAAGCTCAGAAACAGCTACACGCGAGAGCACCAGAGAACCCACATTTTCGACCAACACGTAGCCAAACCAGAGAGGGGAACAAATGATCGGCACCCACTCTCCCTAAAAGCTCGAATGTACTAAGCAATTACGGCGAAACCGAACCTCTCCAGCAGAGACAAGCCGATCCTCGAACGACGACGAAACTTTCGGGAAGGAACGACGGTCCGCCGTTCGAACCAAGCACCTCGTTTCCCCCTCCCCAAATGCGAGCGAAAATCGAAACGGAGGAAGCCACGAGAAGGAGGGAGGGAGGGAGGGAGAGAGAGATTGGAAGGGCGAGGGCTTACCAGTTCGCGCGCAGAGCGAGGGAGCGTAGTAGGGTAACCAACGACGACCGTGGCCGCACTCGTTAAAGACGACACCCAGACGGAGAAGAAGGACTCCGTTTGGACGCAGGTTTTGTCGAACTCTAAACCTGGGGAATGGATAGGTTTGTCCCTGCTTTAACCTCTTCTCCGATAGCCCGTCCTATACTCTGTTTGGTTAGGGGCGCAGGTTTTTCCTTGGATGACTTCAAAATGCCAGTGAACCGGACCGTCTCAAACCGTGAAATTACTAGAGGTGACTGGATCCCGGTCCGGACCAGGAGGGCTAATTCCCAATTTTGGGAACTAGGGACTAGATCGTTTGTCCTTAGGATCAAGAATCAAACCGGACCATTGATTTCAATCGAGTCCAATTCAGTCCAATAGAATTGACCACTTTTTTTTCCCACTAGAAAGTGGTCGTACACAACGAAAGAGCATGACAAATATTATGATATCGATGGAAGCGACAATAAATGAAAAGTTATTGTATCATAACTTGTGGTACCATCAGACATATAGTATTTAGTTAATATCTTACTAAATTTTTTTGAAGAAATAATAAAAAAATTGTATATATAGTTGTTCCGGTCCGATCCAGTCCAATTTCCTCTTAGAATAAGGAACCAGACTGCCCAAACACTAGTTCCACTTTTGGGAACTAGGAACCAAATTGACATTCTCAAGAAGTAGACCACATTGGCCAATCTAATATGATTCAAATAGTATCCAGTTTATGTGGTCCATTTTGCACGCCCCTAGAAATTACATCCAGGTTTGGCTTCAAAGACCCAATCAAATCAATCCATAAAATTTTGATCCAACAAAAACATAAATCAAAACTATAATGACCTGAATTGCAATAATAAATATAGTTAAGTTTGAAATTGCACTAAAGGAAAAAAAATTAAATCACTAAAGATTTCAAACACAGCTTTTGGAAGAAGTGCATCATAGTTTAGACATCATGGATCAAATTGGACAAAGAAATGTGTATGTTTATTTACTGCGTTAATTTCTCATTCAATTGTTTGCGCTTGTTCCATGCTTTCTGCCTTGTGCGGAGCCCAAACTTTGCTTAAACATGTTGTTCTTGCTATGTATGTAGAGGAGGACTTGCGCAGCTGAACCAACATGATTCGATAGGTTTCAAAGTAAGTATTAGACTTTGTGGAGTAGGTTTCAAGTTTCCAAATTTCGAAATCCATTAAGTATACAATAGGTTTCAAGGTTTTGGCATGCACCCTCTATCTTGTGCATGGTAATCTTATAGAAAGGTATAAGGTATACCCGTATAATATCTTTCAATTATAACATATGTATATTTCATTATTTCTTGCTTTGTCTTTTTCTTTATAAAACTTCCCATTTACATTGTGCGAATGCCCCAGTTGATCAGCATTCGCGAAACCCATCAAAACAAATCTCAAACTCTATTTCACGCTCCCTTTGCATGTGAAGAGCTTTGACTATGTCAACGATCATACATTTTATTTCATGCTCTCTGTAAAGTGAGACAGACTTTCATTTAAATTTATAACATTAAATGATCAGTAGAAATTGATTTATTTTCTTTTTCTTTTACTTTTGATATTATTATCATGTTAGGATTAAGCGGCGATATTTTAGTTGAGCATTTTTCTCCAACAAATCCATTATTCCTTGCCTTTATTTTCAAATTCACATGATGTCATACAAATCGATCTCCACTGCCAGGATGCTTTAACATAAATGAAAACTAACAAGCGTAGTGTATTTTTATCTCATCTCATTTTTGGAGCTTGTCTTGTAAAAAGTTCGAATGACAATTACAATTTGATTTACAGTGGTCTCAATCATATGAAGTCCCATGGCCCAAATAATAAAATTACATGAAGTACCAAGAAGGATACAATCTTCTACATATTGTATCCTCTAACATGTAATGATGTAAGACAGATTTTAGGAAAAAAAAGAAATTGGACAAAGCAACATGGGATTATGAAATGAAAGGTTTTACAGTGTGTTCGGATAGTCTGGTTATTCGACTTTATTCTTTGCCCTGATTTTTGGGGGAGAATATAGCTAGGAATTTAAATACTTTGTTTGGCTTGATAAACATCATATACACGAGTCATGACCATTAGTTGAAATCAACTTGAAACACTCTTCTTGCAGTTTGGCCCTCTTTGGAGCAGGAATCAAAACCTTGCTTATCATAATTTTATAAGCACTTTGCTCCTACCAATCCATTCTCTATTACTTATATGCACAAATTAATCTCAGGCTTTAGCGGCCAAAAATCAACCTCGAGCTTCGTTTCTCTAGTGCCGATGATCTTCCATGATTCTTGCAGCGTTTGGCTTCAACGCAAGGTCACATGACATCGTGAACTTGCCAGAGGGTGACGATGACAACTGCAACACCGCTCCTCCAAAAAAATCATCCTAACCAATGAACTGGCCACCCTCGACAATGCTAGCAGGTATTACTCCGTCTACATCTTTGCTAACAATGACCATTGCCCTTGGGGCCGAAAAGTAGTGGTCATCATCAGTGAAACTTCTGACGGCCCGACCTCTTGTCTGAGCCGGATCCCGCCACTATCAGCCCCAACCACTGGCACCAGCACATCTCCACCCCCACCTGGAAGTCATGCTTCATCTCTCAGCGCTAAACTGCTAGTCCTGTTCATGTCAATTGCCGTATAAGCTTATCATGTCAGTTCATGAAACGGGAGGATCATTATTTCCACAAGATATAGGTGGACAACTAGTAGATTGTGAGATGCTGCTACTCGTAATATAGTAATGAACTCTTTAAGAGGCTTCCTCTCACAATGCCAGCATGATTCACACAGAGAAAATTGCTAAAACTTGCAATAGTTCATGGGCATTCTCGAAATACATACATGGTTCTCTTCCAAAATTTTAAAATTCAGCTCTATTTGCAGTTCCTAAAGCATGAAGACCAAGATCATTAACAGATTTTGAAGCAGCGGGAGACAAAAACTCCCGTACTAGAAAGTCAGAAACAGAGAACATCACTAGAATAATTCCTCACTAGCGTAGCAAGAAAATCCCAGCATTGGAATGAACAACAATTTAACCGTGTAAATCTTGTTAGCATCAAATTCAACACAAAGAAAGTCCAGTGAGAATTTCAAATGGCAATGAAACTGTGAACTCACTCTCGCAGACTTGTGCCATGGCAAATTCACACTATGAAATTAGCCTGAAAGAATCCGATGAATTATGTGGTTCGATAGCACCATAATCCAGCAGTATGATCTCTCTCCTTTGCCTATGTGTTTCTGTACTTTGCCTCCAAAACCTTCCTTGATAATCCACATGTTAATAATTATATTACCTTGAGCATTCATATGAGAACAGAGAAAAAGGAGAATTACAGTTCAAATATCGCAGTGCAATGAAAAACCAATTCAAGCAAGCACGAAAACCAAGCAAATTCACATCATTCATGAGTGGAGGATTTCAATTGCCCACCTTAAGAAACAGAGATGACTACGGTCGAAGGGATTTCTTAAAGAGCTGCCTAATCTTTCAACGTCTTGTAATTTTCACTGTATCAACATTGCATATAAACCGTCATGCCTGGCATTATGAGGATCAAACAGAAGATTGAAAAGTTTAACTCATCGTGTAAACAAACAAAAAAATAACAGGTTAGACTAATCCGCGAGCAAGCACAACCACCTTCTATACAGAATTTGCCAAAAGATTATGAATCTAAAAATCTGGTTTTCCATATCACGTCACAGATGAAGAATCACAGTGAATGACACATAACAAATAATTTTCCAAGAAGTCACTTCTATAATGATCTAGTCATTCAACAAGGACTGCTAGTTACATTCCTGCCAAGGTCAAGAGAAATTTCCTTCCAAATAAGAAACATAAATCACTCAGTAATGTACAGAGAAGAATCACTCACAGACGATTCCCCAGGACCGCCAGCTTCATTCCCGCCATCATCAAGACTAAGATTTTGCTTTGTCGGGGACATCAATCGTCTTAATATCAAATTATCACCGGAATGTGATCTCGTGAACATCCTGACGTAACAACTGCTGACAATTCTGTATAAGGAAAGCTCCAGACAATTCAGGCATTGCTTTTAGCGACTTGCATCTGGAATCTAAAAATCTGGTTTACCGATAATTCCAGCCCATCAAGACCACCAATTTCAACAAGACTCTGCAATTGCAGCATAAAATGCCACCAAATCCTTTTAACTAGAAAGGTCTAGTAATTATTCGATAAATGTGCAACCAGAGATATCTCTTACCAAAAAATCCAACCTGTCAAGGCTGTGAAGTTAAACTAGACTCCGACAATTTGCAGCATAGAATTCTTTCAATGGACATGCATCCAGATAAACCTTTCTTAAGATCCCAAACGATCAAGGCCTCAAACTTCAACTAGATTATTGCAATTTGCAGCATGAAATTCCCTCGAATTTTTTAAACAGGAGAAGTTTGGTTATCATTCAATAGATGTGCACCCAGAGATATTCAATCTTGCCAGTAATTCCAACCTGTAAGGACCATGAATTTGCACAAAAATTTCGACAATTTGCAGCACGGAATCTTTCCAGTGTATCCAGAGATATTGAACCTTTCTAGAGATTCCAACTAGTCAAGGCCTTGAACTACAACTATATTCTTGCAATTGGCAGCATCTAATTCTTCAGACTCTTCAAGCTTGAAAGTTCAAGTATTGAATGGGCATGCCACTAGAGATATTCAAACTCACAAGATTTGTGCAATTTGCAACAAATAATAGCCTCAGATATTTTGAACTTGAGAGGTTATCATACAATGGAAATGCATCTGGAGATATTCAAATTTTCCAAGGATTTTAACCTATCAGGATCTCAAATTTCAACTAGATTATGGCAGTTTGCAGCACAGATTTCTCTCAAACTCTCTAAACTTGTCAAGTCCAATGATTGTTGAATGGACATGGACCCAGAGACTACCAAACTTGCCAAAAACTCCAACCTGTCAACGCCATGAAATTCATTTAGATTGCAATTTGCAGCCCACAAAAATATTGCGAAATCGAAATGTCCAGTGATCGTGCAAAAGACATTTACTTAGAAACATCCAACCCTTTGAAGGATTCTAAAACATCAAGGCCATGAATTTCAACGAGATTCTCACAGTTTGCAACTTGGAATATTCTCAGCTTCTGTAAACTTCACTGGTTCTATGATTGTTCGATGGATGTGCACCCAGAAATATCCCACTTTACCAAGTCTTTTGATCTTTTAGGGCGTTGAATTCTAAGTAGGTTCTCGCAGTTGGCAGCACAGAATTTCTGCAAATACCTTAAAGTTGACAGGTCAATTGATTGTCTAAGGGATGTGCACCCAGAAATATCCAACTCCCGCAAAAATTTTAATCTATCAATGGCTTGAATTTCAACTAGGTTCTCACAATTCGCAGCACGAAAAGCCCATAGACCCTTTAAATTTGAAAGGTCCAGTGATTGTCTAAGGGACGTGCATCCAGAAATATCCAAATCTCCCAAGGATGTTAAGCTATCAAGGCCTCGAATTTCCACAAGGTTATTGCAATTTATAGCATAAAATCTATAGAGAGTCTTGAAATTTGACAGGTCCAGTGACTGTCCAAGGAACGTGCACCCAGAAATATCTAACACTCTCAAGAATTTCAATCCATCAAGGCCTTGAATTTCAACTAGGTTATTGCAGTTTGAAACCTGAAAATATCCCAACTTCTTTGAACTTGACAGGTCCATTGACTGTCTAAGAGACGTGCACCCAGAAATTGTCAATCCCAACAAGGATTCTAATCCATCAAGGCCTCGAATTTCAACTAGGTTCTCACAGTTTTTAGCTTTGAACTCCAGCAGTTTCTTTAAATTTGACAAATCCGGTGATTGTCTTAGTGATGTGCACCCGGAAATATCCAAACTTACCAAAAACTCTAATCCATCAAGGCCACAAATTTCAGTAAGATTCGTGCACTCTGTAACAGATAGGAACTTGAGATATCTCAAACTTGAAAGGCCTTGCGATTGTCCGGCGGAAGTGCACTCAGAGATATCCAAGGTCTCTAAGGATTCGGATCCATCAAAGCCTTCCGTTTCAATCAAATTCGCACGACTTCCAGAATTGATTTCCTGCAGAATCTTTGACTTTGAAAGATCTGGCGATCTTCCAAGCTGTGATACCTCTGCGCTCGTTAACTTCGAAGAATCTGGGAACGCCTCATCGATGTGTAAGCCTCTCAATGACTCCAAGGATTCGACCTCACCAAGCCTATATATCTTAGGGCACCGACGTACCTCTAAGTCGTATGGGGATTGTAAACCTTCCAGACCGGTGACTTCTGTTAGCTCCAAGCAGTTCTCGAGAATCAATTCAGATAAGCGCTTTAAGGATGACAAATCCGTCAACGCTTTCAGTTTTCCACAATCTGTAATACAAAGAATTGATAGTCCAACGGGAAGCTCTGGGAGACATTCAAGCCAATTGCAATCAGAAAGAGTGAGTTCGTTGAGGAGGGTCAATTGGGAAAGATGTGGCGATGGCGGACTCTGGCAGGTTATACCTAGAGTTGATAAGCCAGAGGGCAACTCTCGTACTTCTTGAAGCTTTTTGCAATTTTGAAAGCTGAGGAGTTGGAGAGAAGAGAGCTTAGAAATGCTTTCCGGCAAGCTCAAAATGTCCGACTCGTCTAATACAAGCACGTTTAGCGAAATCAGTTCGCCTATATTACGGGGCAATTCTGTTATACCAGTTCCATTAATATCCAAAGTTCTCAAATTTTGCAAATTCACGATGCCTTCTGGTAATTCTACAATTGCTGTCCTCGATAAATGCAGTGTAGTCAAAGACGTGAGGGAGCCTATGGAGATTGGAAGCTGAGCAAGATTATCGCATTCTCTTAGGTCAAGGACAAATAGAGATGGTAGATGGCCTATAGAGTTGGGAATGTGGGCTAATGATTTACAATAAGAGGCATTAAGAATCTTGAGCTTCTTTATAAAGCCCATGGATTCTGGTAATTTTTCAATCGCCGAATGCGATAGATCCAACTTAGTTAACGACACAAGAGAGCCCATGGATTCTGGTAATTTTTTAATCGCCGAATGCGATAAATCCAACTCAGTTAACGACACAAGAGAGCCCATGGATTCTAGTAATTTTTCAATCACCGAATGCGATAGATCCAACCGAGTTAATGACACAAGAGAGCTCATGGATTCTGGTAATTTTTCAATCGCTGAATGCGATAGATTCAACTGAGTTAACGACACAAGAGAGCCCATGGATTCTAGTAATTTTTCAATCGCCGAATGCGATAGATTCAACTCGTTAACGACGAAGAAAGCCCATGGATTCGGTAATTTTTCAATCACTGAATGCGATAGATTCAACTCAATTAACGACACAAGAGAGCCCATGGATTCTGGAAGTTGAGCAAGTTCTCTACAACTCCGGGCACTTAGAGTCTCCAGCTTCATCAAACAACCTTGCGAAATAGGAATTTCTTGTATATGAGTCCTATCTAAGACAAGCTCCCTCAATTCTTCCATTCTACCTACCCCTACCGGTAGCTCCCTTAATTTAAAACAACCATGGGCATTCAAGGAGACAAGAGTATTGATGTCCCCAATAGAGGGATGAATCTCTTCTAAATCCCAACAAGATTTGAGAATCAAGATCTCCAAGCTTTTCAAAGTAGACAATTCAGGAATTCTTCTCAAAGATCGGCAGCACGTTAAGTTGAGAACTTTGAGCTTAGTTGCTATCTGAAAGAAAGAAAGGATTTATCACTATGATTGCCATCTAGACTTTTTTAAAGTTTTTTTAAAATGTCCATGCACCACTTCTCCTACTCAATTGTCTTGTTTTTCTTTTAAATATTTCTTCTAACAGAATTTGTCTATACCAATGTATAAATGTTTATTAAGCATGTCCCTTGTGAAAAGATCTTTAGAGACATACAAGCGCCAACTACAATTTTATTTATGGCTAATGTTTCAGCGGAAAAATATATTTTGTTTTTAAAAGTTAAGGCGATGTTGCTCTTTGTTGATTAGACATAAGCCAACTTTATCATAAAAAAGCAGATGAGAAATTCAAATGGAAGAGCGGTGCATTCACTGGGGGCCACATTTTCTTTCAATAATATGAAATTAAAGAAAAACAGCTAATTTAATTATGAAAAGCAATTTTCAATGTTATATGTACAAGATATAAAAAAAAAAAGAAGTTAGGTCCAAAAGTGATTAAATTCCATTGGGAGGACAATTTTGTTACTCTTATTACGTTAATAATTTATAAATTACAATGATTAAATATTGGGAGCAACAAGTTAAAGCAATTCATAAATGATTTCCATTTCTCTAAGACAAATATATATTTAGAATTTCAGTACGAATGTACAACACAAGTCCCTTGATCTATGACGGAGTTCTCGTTTCTTATGAAAGAACATTGGGAATCTTAAACATGTTGTATTAGTACCAAAGTTCAAAACCCTTCAATTAGACTAATTTAGTCATAAATATTTTTATATTTATATCGAATTTGTCCATCTGACCAATTTAAGTCGGAAATTGCTGATGCGACACCGCCGATACTAACTTTGACATTTTATTATAATTTTTAATGCTTTTTCAATAATTCTTATTTTTTCTTTTTTTCCTTTCTTTTATTTTTCTTTCCCTTCACTAGTGGCTAGCGAGGATCGCCTTCACCCCCACAGGCGTGGGCCAGCCTTGCTTGAGTGAGGGTGAGCGCTAATGAGGCCGCCCTCCCCAGATCTAGCAAGCGGGCATTGCCAAGGTGAGGGTGAGGCCAACTGTCACCTAGGCGATGCCAACAAGTACAAACCTCGCTGGCCACTGACGAAGGAAAAGATTATAAAAAAATGTTCATGTCAATGCTCATAATGGCATATAAGATGGTCGGTGTTCATGTCATTTCTAGCCTAAATTGGTCGAATGAAATAAACCAGTATCAATGTGAAAAGGTTTAGGATTAAATTGGTCTAATTGAAAGGTTTAGAACTAAATTATTTCAATACAATCAGTTTATGACTTTTTTTATACTTTTCCCAAAGAAGATTCATACAGACATATAACAAGAATCACTAAAAAAAGGGACTTTTGAATGGGGAGATATTACCTCAAAAGCCACAAACCAAACCAATTAGATAAATAAAAATCAAGATAGGCACAGAAGTTTTAGTTATATTTTTAAAAGACGTTAATTAATATAGCTAAAGAAAATTTACTATGTCTAATGTCAAGCATGACTGGTTGTTAAAATATTAAGGGGCAGAAACCCCTATAGCCTCTTATATTTAGAGGAAAATCCTTAATTTTTTAGAATGGATAATAAACCACAGCGAAACAAAGGAATAAGAAGTTAGTGGGATTGGACCTGCAATATGTGATTACTCACAAAAGATATGCTTTCTCTACATTTTACCTTGAGCAAACCCCATCCTCCCCAATCCTCTGTAATTGCACTATTTGATAGATCGAGCACGACTAATTTCTTCGGATGAAAGTTGGTCGCCATGAAATCCGAGGGACAATACCACCACTGAAGCCATCTTAATTGAGGAAGCAAGTTCTGAAAATCTCCCACAAAATTTGCTCCATCAAACCGAAGGAACCTTAACTTGGTCAGTTCTTTAAATTGTTCATTTGTGTATCTTCTTCTCCTATCATCATTGCCAAGACAAAGGGCCTCGATCGTTCTAGTGCCCTGCAATTAGGAAACATTGTGGACCATAAATTTTGAATGAAGAGATGAGACTAACTGATATAAGATGAATACTATTGATTTCAATTTGTTGTCCTGCCATTATGGTGCTGGTTTCTCACTTTCAGCTTTGTGGAATGGCATGTTGTGATTGCATATTATTTATTTAATCTATGTGAAATCATGAAGCTCAAGAGATTGCTCCTCAACTTTTGCTCTTCCAGTTATGCCTTTCGCCTTTTGCACTTTTTGAATTTCCAAAATCCGCATCCTTTAAAATTGCAATAGAAGGTCTCTCCTCATGTAACCACTCCTTCAAATACAACTACCAAAGCCCTTTGTATGTAATAACACTATATTTACTTATATCCTTTATATGTGAAACAACTTGGCAATTACAATCCAAATACATCTATCAAACTTGTCATCAAAACATGTATCATAATTTAAGAAAATAGTCATAGAATTCCCCCTCTTTCAGGTGTACCTTGTTTGCAATTCTTACAGCAAAATGAAAATGAGAATATCATCCCAAATATTAGTGCTCATATTTATAATGTGATAGTCAATATTTAACAAATAAAAAGTCAATAAAATGATTATGTAACATGATAGCCCATATTTGATGAATGGTGATATAATATTAACTAAACCTTTGTTAAATTAAATGCTCATTAAGAGTTGAAAAATTTAGAAATAATTGTAATAACATGATGGACTATATTTAACAAATAAATGCTATAAGGGGATTAGTAGATAAATAACCCATCATCATAGAGAAAAATAAGTATTAGAAAATTCATAGAATAAAAATTATCCACTATAATGAAAATTCTACAAAATGAAAATAATATAAGTTTAGAGTTTTATATTGCGCGGTTGTGCATATATCGTAAATAAAAGGTTGTTTCCGCTAAAAATCACAAACTATAATTTCCGTGACACCAATATCTCTAACTTATTATTGTGTTGCCAAAAATCACACTATAATTTTTTGTCACTTGGTGTTACAAGTTTGAAAATTTTAGTGACACAAAAAAGGTTTGAGATATTGGTGTTACAATTAAAAAACCTTAGGATTTTTGTGGTAGACAGAGGGGATTTTTGTCATTGGTACAAGTTTGAGGATTTTGGCAATATGGAAAAAAAAAATTGGGGTATTGGTGTTATAATAAGCATAGTTTAGGATAGTATTTTCCTCATTAATAAATATGAAAACCACATCAGTAAATTGACAGTGTTAACTAATGATTAACTACAAAGGACTCAATTGCACAATTTGTAGAATTTAAAGGACTACTTGAGGACAGGGGACTAAATCTCAGAAACAGTAATACTTAGGGGAATAAATCTGTACTTTATCCAACTTAAAAAATACATGAATCAGGATGGTTAATCATTATAAAAGAATGAAGGTCTCATTTATCACAGCAAACGACTTGTGGGAAGTTAATTCTCATTAAAAGGGAAAAAAAAGGGACATGACCTCACAAGAGATCAAAAGAACAATTCAAACATCAAACACGCACATCAAAGTATAAATGTTAGGTTTTCTCCAAAAGTAGTTTGTCAAATATCATGTTTTTTTAGTTCTGTTGGTGGATTGAAGTTACCAAAGGAGAGCGTCCTCGTCACAACACCACGACATAAAGATATATATTTTAATCATCAATAACCAAGAAATTGCTCCTCAATTATGTCTTAGATCTCGCCCAAAAAAAAAATTTATGTTCTAGAATTTGCCAAGAACGGCAATTAATTGAAAGAGCTTTTTTGCTGGTAAAACTGGCAAGTATTGGGGACTTAAGATTAACAATAATTTTTATATCAAACAAGAAAGAAATTTGTCTCACAGTCATTAGCTAAGACAAGTAGAGAAATTTCTTACCTTGTTGCTATCAAGCACGTCTACGGCTTCCTCCTTATTCCACAATCTACTGCACTCTAGAGGCTCCTTTGGATTTTCTTGACGAACAATTTCCCTTCCAAGATCTCTCAGTTGATCATGCATTAGTAGTTTGCCACACTCATCAATTTTAATTAGGGACAAGAGACTAAGTACTTCAATCCCCTTCTCTGGGTAAAAATCACAAGCATCCCACATATAAGTTGGACTTTGTTTATCCGATCCAATAAAAAAACATGCAATATCTAAAAATATCTGTTTGTCTTCATAATCTAATGCATCATAACTTATCTTCAACTTCTCTTGCACTGTCTTGTGAGGCATCTTGTTTAATTTCTTTAATGTATCTTTCCATACTTCTTTTCTCTTTCCATATAGGAATGAACCTATAATTTCAATTGCTAAGGGAAGCCCCCCAGTTGTTGATACAACATCACGAGAGATAACCGCATAATCACTCTGAGGAGAATCCTTTCGAAATGCATGTCTACTAAATAAGAGCAATGACTGATCCAAAGGCAACTCATTGAGTTGATAGATGTGGCTTGCCCTAGTTTCATCGTGGCTTGCCCTAATTTCATCAAGAATGCCCTTGTTTCTGGTTGTTATGATGACTATACTTCCAAGTCCAAACCAAGTACCATCTCCGGCCAAAGCATTCAAGTGAGAATTATCATCTATGTCATCAAGAAGAACGAGAACTTTCTTACTTGTAAATCGAGATTTAATGACATGAATTCCCTCATCGACAATAGACACAACACAAGAAAATCCTATTATGTTGTGAATGACTTGATTTTGAAGACATTTGATGCCCTTGCGTAGACATGTTTCTCGAATATCTGCCACAAAGCTACGATACTTAAACTTACATGAGAGTTTGTTGTATAATACCTTTGCTAGAGTTGTCTTACCGATGCCGCCCATACCATGAATTCCAATAATCATTGTACCATTGAATTTATCATCTATCAAGCTCTCAATCCGTTTTACATGATTGTCAATTCCCACTAATTGTTTGGGAACAAGTAGCTGAAAAAGTCTTTTTAATTCACCCATTACTTTTCGAACAACCGTTTTAACTAGCGCTCCTTCGTGCCTGTCAAATAACAATATAAATTTCAATATATTATGGCAATATTTATATTCTTTTTCAAGCAAGATCTAGCTATGAGAAACTAAACAATGATTTTTGGTGAATAGTAATGTACCCATCATTAGTTTTCTCCGATTCCCATCCTTTCAAGAAACTCACTTCTTCGAGTGCTTTCTCCCATTCCTTCACATCCTTTTCATCCAAATTCTGTCTACGTGCATCAATAATATCTCCCAATCTCCCTTTAAGATGTCGCACTTGCGAGGGTTCCACTTTGTAAAATATGGGTAACACTATTTGCCCTATGGTTCTCTTGCACTTCAATATCTGAGTTAGCTCGCGGAGGCACCATTTGCTAGAAGCATAGTTCTTTGAGATAATCGGGATCGAGATCTTAGACTGCATAATACTACAAAGAAGCTCCGGACCAATCTCCTCACCAACATGGAGTTCATCGTTGTCTCTGAACACATGAATTCCTGCATCAACAAGACTCGTATAGAGATAATCAGTAAAGCCTTTGCGAGTGTCTTCCCCTCTAAAACTCAAGAACACCTCATAATCATCTCCTCTCGACTTTTTGGTTCCGCCTTCATAATCACCTACACATGGAGAGGTCGACAAGGAAGACGCCTCACACGTGAGATCTTTTGAATGAGTGGGTTCTTCTCTTTTCATCTTGAGAGAATTGGATGAGCAGAGCCTACAAAGCCAGTAAAAGAGGTTGAGGAAGACGCCCCATATATACGATCTCCTTGGCTCCGCGTTCATAATTACCTACAAAGGCATTAAAACAGATTGATGGAGCAGAGCCTCAAAACAAAGTAGAAAACAGAGTAGACAAATAAGGAATCCCAGATCTGGGAATTGCAGAATGTCTCTGGGAACTCGATCCGTGAACTCATCAGAAGAAAATGGAGCAATCGACGGAGGAAACATAGAAGATGAGAAAAGTAAGGAGTCATGGATTACCTGAGGAAAGCTCAGACAACACAATACACCCGCCGCCGCGATCTCCACCGATTCTCAACCTTCGACGTTGAAGTACCAACACACAACACTCTCTATGCAGCGTGCTTGAACAATGCCGAGCTCTTGTCTGTCCAACGATTCAAGACTCTTTATGCCATTCGAACAGCAGCGATGAATGATGAGGGGAAAGGACGATAAGCAGCAACGCGGAAGGTGCGTGGAATGTACCAATGTGCTTCTTGACTTGACTTAGACTTGCTTTTTCCATTAAACCAAAAAAATAAAGAAGAAAAGTAACTAGCAACACGCGGATGCTCCTGGTGGTGCTGCTGACGTACATGAGCCACCGACAAAAATAAATCGATAGTTGGATGATATGAGACTTCATTAATAAACATCTGCAGATTTCTATCATTCAAATAAGAAAACTTCGTTATTTTCAATCCACGATCGGGCTACTAGATCAATAAGTCAGATGAAAGACACCATGCAAAGTACATATCAACCCAGTAGGAACCCTTACAAGTTTCACCACGTCATCTCAAGTGTGAAAGGCTATTATATCTATTTTCTCGACGGCAACCTTTTTCCAAGAAGAAAGATGGAGGTTTACCTCCCCCCAATGACTCTCCTATTCCCAATTGGATATTTTTCTTAAGATGCTTATGTCCAACATATTTCGTTCTTCAAATAAGAAAAGTTTGTTATTTTTTAATTACAATCTGAATTTTTTTTCCACATCAATGCCTTTTAAATTATTTTTAGCCAAAATACATCCCCAATACACGAACCGACTTTTATTGAGTAGATTTGGTCAACGGCATAGATTGCTTGATAAAACCATCAAATCTAGAAGCCTATCGACACTGGTCTTGTCTGTAGCACTATGGTGGACTAGTAAACATGTTACTTCTTTTTCCTTCGTCGAGTGTTGCATTTTTATAACATCATGGCACATGATATTAATTAAGTATAGGAATATCATAATGAAGAGTGATAACCAAGTGCAGAAATGGTGAATAATAGACATGATAAGAAATTGAAGAATCAACAACTGCGCAAGTTCCCCATGAAATGGACGAGCCGAGGAGAACAAGGGCGTGTGATTTCCGTTGCATTGTAGAAAAAGCGACTCGCTTTTTTTGACTCGCTCACCTTTATGACTAAAAAGTTAGCCTTAATTATGCCTCTTTATCAACAAAATAATAATAAATAAATAAGTGAGAGCATCCTACACGTCTTCTGGACCTTCCAAGAAATATGCTCTTTGACTGTGATAGAAATTGGAATCTAAGGGTCCGTCTACTTTGCAAAAAAATTAAAAAACATTTTTTTAAGAACAGTCCTGTGTATCTTTTGAAAGGACGATAGGAGCATAATGCCGAAGGGGCGTGGAATCTACCGAGGTGTTTCTTGACTTGACTTAGCTTTTTTCGGGCAAGGTCTTATAACCTGGGGTAACAGGACCTTGCTTGAAGGGCTGCAAAGAGTGTAGTGGGGTTTTCACCCAACCCTAGTGGCTCTTAACGCGACGGACTACTATATCTTGTCTATTCGATGATAACCAAGATCAAAACTTTGATGTAGAGTCTACATTCCTTACCTTAAGATTTCCAAATTAGTAATTATATCTTTTTCTTTCCCCACACCAGGAAATATGAGGGCCTCTCTAACAACAAGCTAAGTGGCCCACTTCCCGGATTTTCTCCCTTCGGACAAATGATAAAAGAAACAAGCAATATTAATCGTCGAATAATATTAGATTTTGTAAATAAAGATACATGGGACACGCAACATTCATATTAAGGGAATTTTATTATTTTCAATCCTCATTCTGATTTTTTTCCTCAATCTGATTTTTTTTCTTTCCACATCAACGTGGCTTTTTTTAAATTATTTTTGACTCCCGAACTAATTGATCAAGTGACTTTCGTTGACTAGACTCGGTCAACGTGATAAATTGCTTGATAAAACCATCCTAAAACAAGAGTCGATGGTGGAGATGTTGGCTAGAGTGTCGGGGAGGACCTGGGAAACAAGCGACTTTGTTTTTCTTGGTCATGCATGCAAATGCATTGCAATTTCGCTGAATCAAAACGATATTTAACTTCTAGTCTTAGCTCTCGATAAAAAGGAGGTGCTTCAATTCACTTTTAGCATGCGTTTGTTCAGGCAGAAGAACTTCGTAACGTGGATTTCACGACGCGTGATTTCCATTGCAGTGCTAAGAAAGTGACTTGCTTTTTTGACTTGCCCACTTAGCTGACTAAAAATTACCCTTGGTTACGCCTCTTTATCAACAAGATGATGATGATGATGATGATGATGATGATGAACAAGAAGAAAAGTGGGAGCACCCTACACTTCTCCTAGACCTCCCATCAAAATGTGCTTCTAGAGGAGTCGGAAATTGGAATTTAAGATTCCGTTTATTCCATGGAAAGTGAAAGATCTATATAATATTTTTTTTTAAATGTTGCATGTATCTCTTAAATTATTTAGTCAATGAAAAATTTTATATTATCAATAATAATTTATGTCTTCGATTAAAATATTTTTCATTCATTCATTTGTGTAAATAATATAAGATATCATTTTTAAAAAATATTTTCTAAATCATCCATTTTTGAGCATAAAAGGAAACCATATATATTCATACATCTCTCTAATAAACTTGGATGAGCAATGATAAAATTTTAAAGAAATCACAAAAAGGTAAGAGAGAGTAATTAATTGACCAACGAACCGACACCAACTCAAAATAGTTTGCTATCAAATCGGGCTGATTGGTGGCAACTCAAATTGATCAATGGCAGTTTGGTGGGATCCACTAGTGGATGCTAGGGTTGAGCATGGTTTTGGGGTAAAACCGAGAACCTGAGAATTGAACGGATGGAAATCGATTCAATTTTAGGTTATAAGGTTATAAAGGATGTGTTTTAGGTTCCAAAAATTATGAAACATATTCAGAATGGTAGGTTCTAGGTGGAATCGAGGACTTGAAATTGAAAGAAGTCATTTTGTTTTTCTTATTTTATGTCTTTCCTCAATTTTACGATATTCCATAACGTCCAAAATGAGTATGCAATATGAAACTATTACTTTGAGCTTTTAATTCCGGTGATATCCATGATTACGGCTTTTATTTGGTTAGCATTTCATAATCCCCATATATCTAAATATGAGTTATGATCAATATATTGTAGCAAAGTAGTTATTAGAGGTGATGATTCAGTGCAATTATTCAATGAAGAGTACATATGGAATCTTGGTAGACCTTGGAACCTATGACAAAGTAGGTTCCAAATTCCTAAGTATGTAAAATAGATTCTAGATTCCAAAAATTAAAAAATATATTTTGACGGATATGTTTAAAGATCAACTTAGTCAGAACCTGAAATTGCTCACCTCTAGTGACCATAACTATTCATGTACCAAGTCAACCAAGGGCTTTGTCCCAAATTAAGCATGACACGATGGTTTCATGCTAGCGCTCTCTAAGACAAAATAAGCCTAGATTGACTCATGTCAAATTAATCTTATTAAGTGAGAGCCGTTAAGCCTAGCCCAAAATCAAAATCTCTTCTTTTACAAAAAATCTAAGTATTCATTTAGTTATAAAACCCGAGCGAGCAATTACTGAATAATTAAAATAATATTACTGAAAATATTTTGTGAATTTTTATTCATATGAGATATGTGCTATCTAATTTTAACGGCTCATGACTTTCACAAATTATGTTCAAAGCTGTACGTCAGGATGCTAAATATTAAAGACAGTTGGGGCTTATTTTTAGCCTACTAATTAGGTATGCTTTCAGCAAGTTCAGCTCCTTCTTAGCGACTTTGCTAGGTCATTTGAGCATGAATAATTAATTTCTTTTTCTTATCTAAGCTTTCTTTTTATTTTAATTGTTTTCAAAAGTATTTTTAATTCTTTAAATATGTATAGGCCGTTGTGGGCTTTCAGGCCCCAATCGAATTTGGATCTAGCCCCGCTTGGAAGTTATTGGGAACAAAATATTTTGGAGCCAAATTTTCACTATACTTGTCCCTTAGTTTTCCTTTTATGTGCTTTTTCACTCCTTTGGACACATTTATAATATTCTTTTTTTTGCTACAATTTTTTTTTTTTGCGGGTAATAGTTTACTACCACTGATCAATGTCATGTTCATTGCAACTTAACTAGAAGATCTTTTGTAATATGTTCGTGTTAATACCTATAATGCAAGGAATAAAAATTAGGATTGAGTTCTTCGACATGGTTCAACGGTGGGAGTCTTAAGATGTCTATCCAAATACTCTTTTGTACATAGGCCTACTTTCATTCACTTCCCAACCCGTGAGCAATAACAAGGAATCTCATAAGCACTCGTCTCGTATACCAAACATAAAATGTATTATCTTCGTTGCTTTTTCAAGACTCTAATGTTTGATCAATTTTTTTTGTGCAACGGGGGAAACTTTTTGCAATATTAGAACTTTAGGTCATTTTTGTCTTAATGTGCATGAACCAAACGTTTCGGTAATGTAGGGACGGTGCATATTTTAATAGCAAAAGGGGATTTGATCATTAAAGTTCCAAAGCAGCCAAAACAAAATCAATGAGAAAAGCATGTCTTTTACACATAGCCAAACTCTTATAGACGAAGGAAGATTTCACTTTAATCCAGGCTATTTAAAAATTTATAAGATTTCACCAAAAATCCTAAAATATGTTAACGCCGACAACACCAATATCCCAAATCTTCTTTTGTGCCATCAAGATTTCTGCACCATTTTGATAAATAAAAATACCCTCTATTTACCAAAAAAATAAATTCATAAACTTTGCCTATTAATGACACAAATACTGAAAACTTTTTTTCGTGCCATCAATGTTTCAAATTTATACGAACGTGACAAATGATTGCAGGTGAAGTTTAGAATATTTGGTGATGCGATAAAAGTTTGGAACTTTGGTGCTAGAGTAGCATAATTTAGAGTTTTTCATCATATTTTAAATTTCGTACCTCCACGGACATAAATACATACATGAACTTTCTACCAATTTTTTATAGACCTACTTGTTATCAAGTACCCAAAGTCTTCACCTAGAAAACCCACGACAAGCCGATTACGGTTGGGTTGTTTATCAGCATTCATGCGTCCGAATCACGGGAAATCATTACATCAGCGCTAGGCATTGGTCTGAGATGCATCATGCTCATGCATATACCTCGGATCATCTAACAACTTTTCTTTTCCGAGCCTGCATCAGAAATAGAAAACTGAACCGATTCAGACAGAAACATACCATTCCCGTACTCTCCGCCCCTCTCAGGCTTTGAGTAAAGTCCCAACAACACACAAAAAAGACAATGATATGCACTAACCTTCATCCCCTTTTATCAACTTTTCCCACATCGATAAAGGCCATCAGGCAAAGACTCCAATTATTGAAAAGGAGAAACGCACCCACCTCGAGACTTAGCCCGCACAAAGTTCTTGTCTTTTGGTCAGCTCATTATCAGAATTTTAAGCTGAGAAAATTACCCAATCGGCATAATACAAATGACAATTAGTTTTTCAACTTTCCAATTTCGCTAATGTAGTCCTAAATCTTTTTGCATCATTTTAATGCAGTTCTTACGGTTGCCTTCGGAAATTGCCAATGGGGCATCTAGTCATCGCCAACCGTCTACGTGATGTGGCCAGCAGTTTGATGTGAACAATTTTAGACAAAATGATGTCATTTGCTAAATTTTCTTCTTTTCAAACGAATAGTACCACCATGTTTGCAGAACAAAGATGGAGCACAACCAATCCACTCTTTAGTCGCAGCATGCAATGGACAACCAATCCACTCTTTGGTCACAACATGGAATGAACAATGTTATTTTTGATCTAGTTCCCAATTCAAGTGTATAAACCAGATTTATTATATATATATTTTCTTAAGACCTTGTTTTTCCTTCAGTTTTTTGGATTGTAGTCTACACATTTATGGGATATTGTTTGCCTATTGAGTAAAATCAATTTAGCAAAGTCATGAGAGACACCGTATGGTAATTTTGGGTTTTCCTTTTGGAAGCCGTAGAATAGACTAGTTCCATTGGTTGGCCTAGGAACCAGACCAGTCTGGTCCTCGGTTCCTCAAAATGGAAACCGGTTGCTCCGATTGATTCCCGATTCCTAGGTGAGATCATATTAGACCAAGAATCGATCACCCCTATCTTGACCAATCCCTGCGGTGCTTGTTGCTTTCAGCAATTTTTCACTTTACTTACTTGTTTAAGTAAGGTCCTTGCTAAGATTTATCTTTTGGGTAACAAGTCCCTGCTGCTAACCAAAGTCATGCTCAGGGCAACTTGACTAGACCATCTCCAGCGAAATGCTAACGTCATTATATGCGTGAGCAATAAGTTTTCGAACTCACTTCTTTCACATGGATCGGCAACATCAAGCTCAAGAACTTTATCTGGACCCTGTTTTGTACATAAGCCTACTTTGGTTTGCTACCCTCGTCGAAAGTGGCATGGAATTTCATGGGGAACTCATCTCATGCAGCGACTTGGAGAAGATTATTATTATTATTATTATTGAAGTCTTTAAAGTTTGATTAATGTTTTTAATACACCCGGGGGGCTTTTGGGAACATACAAGCCTTAAATTTAAGGCTTTTCTAATAGTATGCATGAGCCCAACTGCTTGGTGATGAAAAGGACAATGCATAGCGGCAGGAGATTTCTAGTGAAGGAACCCCCATGATACGAATAGCAAAAATATTCTGAGCAACAACAACAAAAAAAAATCAATAATGAAAAACGTGCCTTTTCCCTTTCTTTTCCAAAGGAGGGGGGAAGCCAAGAAAAATAAAGGAGGAAATTGCACTTAGGTCTAGGAGTGAGAAAAAGAACCATCCAAATCAAACCAAACTAAACTGGTTGGTTCCGAATGATTTCCAACATCACCAATTCAGTTCCTAGTTCCATGAAATTGGAATTGATGAATTTTAATCATGTTCTTGATTTCAGGAGTGGAACTATTCACCCAAACTGAACTGATTAATTTTTAATTTATTTTATTTCTTAAAAAAAATTAAAAGAAAAACCTAATCTATATCCCATTTTGGACTTCATCGCGTAGGCAAATCAAGAAAATAGAGGGCTGCAAATTGAGTGAACTCATGGACAAGGTCTCCGTGACGCAATTGTGAGAGAGAGTGTTGAAATGAGAAGTGTTGAGGGTCAAAAGTGCGAATAAGAATAAGAGAGAATGATTCTTTGAGAGTGCTGAATTGCAATGCAATCACAGGAACTTTGCACTTGGCATCAAGTCAAAATGGATATACCATTAATAACCATACCAAAAAAAAAATGTAACATGGGACTAGTTTCATTGGCCTATTAGGAATTGATCCGGTTCAATTTTCAGTTTCCAAAATTGAGAACCGTTTCCTATGGTCTAGTTCTTGAGCGAGAACCGGACTACCCAAAGACCAATCACCCTACTTCAGTCAAACAAGATTCCCGTGTACTTGTTAGGCGTCACGGCCAGAGCCCCTGCATCCGAAACAGAGCATCGGAATCGAATCGGATCATACCATTCTTATACCCTCTCTGCCGAACACGTTAACACATTAAGATTTGCGCTAATCCCTATCCCCTCCGTCACCTTTTCCCACGTCAATAAAGGCAAGAGTCTAATGACAACTCCAATTATTAAAAAAAGGAGAGCACACACAATCCCAAATCGAGACTCAGCCCGCACAGAGTTCTTGTCTTCTGATCGATTATTCATTCATTATCAGAATTAATGAAGCAAAAGAGATCGTCTTTAAGTCATTTCGCTATCAGACCAGAGGGCTGAAGTAAATGAGAGGAAAAGCGACGACAAAGATTTATTTAAAAAAACAAAAAAACAAACATCCCAAAGCAAGCAAAGCAAAGCAAAAGCAAACCCCCCCAGAAAAGATACGAACGCCCCAATTCGTTCTGCTACTGGTAAGAAAGCCAGTACTACTAATTTGGAAGTACACATCGGTACGCGCTTTACTTAGTTCCCCTGTTTTTCAATCGGAGTTGCTCTGTTTTCATCGTCGCTTAAAGGAAAAGAAGCCGAATACCCATTTCCAGAAACTCCCTAAGCAAGCTTGAGAATACACAGGAACAGAGCGCATATCAATGCCCGGACCCAAATTCTGATCGACATCATCCACCGAAGAAATGGGCTTGCTTCTGTATCGGATGACAATCCGCTTCTTCTTCTTTGTCCTCCTCCTCTGGCTCTCGTTCTCGCCCGCCGAGCCCTCTTCCGACTACACCGACCTGGTCTTCAAGGGCTGCGCCCAGCAGAAGGTTCCGGACCCGACCGACGCCTTTGCCCAGAACCTCAAATCCCTCCTCTCCACGCTCACCTCCCAGGCCTCCCAGAAGACCTTCTACTCCACCGCCGTCGGAGATGGCGCGACGGCCGTGTCCGGGCTCCTCCAGTGCAGGGGCGACCTTACCGCCGCCCAGTGTGGCGACTGCGTCGGCAAGACGCCCGACCTGGCCCGGAAGCTCTGCGGGGGCACCGTTGCCGCCGCGAGGGTCCAGCTCAAAGGGTGCTACCTGAATTACCGGATCAGCGGCTTCCAGGAGGCGCCGGACACGGACGTGGTGTACAAGGTCTGCGGGTCGGAGAAGGACGGCGGGTTCGGGGCGAAGAGGGAGGCGGCGTTCGGGATGGTGGAGAGCGGCGTGGTCGAAGGCGGCGGGTTCTACACGGGGAGCTACGGGAATGTGTACGTGTTGGGGCAGTGCGAGGGGGACGCCGTGATCGGCGGCGACTGCGAGGGGTGTGTGAAGAGGGCGTTGGAGAGAGTGGAGGCGGACTGCGGCGAGGCGATTTCAGGGCAAGTGTACATGAACAAGTGCTACGTGAGCTTCAGCTACTACCCCAAAGGCGTCCCCGGTAGCTCTCCTCCGTCGTCGTCGCTGTCAGGTATGTGAAATCTCTCTCTCTCTCTCTCTCTCTCGTATGTTCTTTTGTTCTTGTTCTCTTAGATTTATTTTCAGAGAGTTTTGTTAAAGATAAATGGCTACTAAACCCTGTTGCTTCGGCCAGAATATTGTGTAAAAATCTTTCCTTTACTGACGATGCATGGAACATGATAATTCGTGCAAGTGAAGGAGTAAAAGCGGCTGCCGGGTTGTTGTTCCAGGAACAGGGGAAGAAGAAGGCGGCGGCAGCACGGGGCACCACACACAGAAGACAGTGGCGGTGGTGGTAGGGGGAGTGGCCGCCGTGGGGTTCGTCATCGTCTGCTTGCTCTTCGCGAAGTCCCTGTTCAAGAAGCGGGATGCCTACAGATACGAGAGTTGATGTCACCCCCTGCCTTCATGCGTCGATCGGTCTGTAATTAGATCAAGCATGCACAGAAGAAAAGCAAAGAGAATTGAGCAATTTTGCTTTTTATCACACGGACAGAGTTAGGAATGTACATAGAGAATGAGACAGAGTTTCTAAAGATTGCATTACATTGCTTTCTTTTTCAAAAGATGATGAGCGGTAAGTAGGTCCTTACCTTTCGGCCCCACTTTCTTCTTTATGAGATAAAAGTAGAGCTAGGAATTAGGTTGTCTTGATGACGCTTTGTTTCGTACACAACTCTTGCTCTTTGGATCGGTATTTAGCTGTCGCATCGGATGCAATGGAAATAATAGCGTTGAAGTTTCAACTTTCCTTTAGAGCTTACAGCGACATACAGAGAATGACTTCTGTTTAAGAGAGTGCCCCAGGGACGCCTGCTAAGATTCATTAATCGTACGTAGAATGAATTTTCCCGAAACAGGTTGGCTATGATTGCTTGTCGATTAGCTAATTTGGCACGAGCTGTCTATTTTGCTGACGATGATGCGCATTTGGAATCTTTTGTAACTTGAATTTTTGTTATTCAGTTTGAAAATGCATTTTACAGTGTCATCATGTGACCGATCTCATGGTCAAGCATAGTTAACACATTAACAGCTCATTGAAAGGTCATAGTCGTTCGTACAAATGATAGAGATCACCAACCAAAATTTGGTCACACTTCGCAAGCATGACTAACTGGTGACGTACATATCTAACCAGCCATCCTCCTATATACTTCGATTGTGTTCGTGTTTCATAGGTGGCTACGATGAATTAGTAATGCTGTGTATGGTTAAACCCGGCCAATGCTATATCCCCCTAAACGACTGTTGACATGAACCCAAGAAGGACACAAATTGCAACCCTAAAAGAAGAGCAATTCCAGCAAATAGCTAACCTCGGATGAAGAAAAGATTCTATCTAAAAGACTAGTAACCGAGTATGCCAACTGCTCAATGGCCATGTACAGTGAAAAAAATAGAAGATAATATCCAAGACAAGTTTCCAATCGCATCTGCTGTCCGTGCTAAGCCACACATAATCTTCTTTCGAGAAGGAAATTCAAGACATGCATCTTCCTTTGCAATGACTACCCCATTCTCGTTCCAGGCAAATCAACCCAAACAAGCTACTGGGAAAAGACAATTGAAAGCATTAAATGATCCAATGGCGGCATATGGATTCACATAGTGAAAAGCAATCGAAAGCATTGACCACTCCAGACAAAACTCAAGTTGCATGACTAGAGAAAACACAAGCTTGGGGTTTATGTATACATGCTATTAGTTGCACAGACCCTCAAAGGGGGGATATGTTTTCTGTTGTCGATTGGACAAATAACAGCGAGGACAGGAATACATTTGATCAGTTAACAAGTACAAGGTGAGCTTAATAGAATTGGGGGGAGAGGAAGATTCTTACCATGCTCCTCTCCACCCACATCTTCCAAGCATTGGCTTCAAATTAAAAGCCATATCTAAAGGAAAACATCTTCCTCACCAGCTTCATAAGAGGGGAAAAAACCAAAATTTACCTAAGTAACTGCTTCCACAATTACCCCTAAAATGTAGAGTCGTTAACATAAAATCTACAAATTCAAAACTATACCAAGTATCGCTTGCAGAATAAAAGAATAGTTCATCCCACGAACCTATGCAACTCACTGCCAAGTATGCTAAGTTATCTTCTTCTTGGTCTCTGTAAATGGTGACAACTAGAGACCGGTACTTTTACTGGATTGAAATTTGGAAGGAGCACTTTAGGCAGGGTTGTTTCATAATGGCCCAAAGGAGAACTTCCCCCATAGTCCTTCGCTAAGACATGTCTGCTTGATCCATGCGAGGCTAGGAAAATTACCCTTTGACGCTCACCTAGCACATTATCTTCTAGTTTACTCTCTTGCATGTGCGCGCCCACACAGGCAAATGCAGAACCACACAGACATGCACATTCAGCACGTACAAACAAGCACACATAGAAATGGAGCGCCATCTGATCAGACAAATGCACACCTTCTGCACACATATCAAAACGTCTTCACTTTGGTCATAAATGTTCAATCAAAAAATGTCTAGTTTCCAGCCTACCAATCAACAAGAAGTAGAAAGCAAAGGGAAGATCAATTTTCTCCTTGAGCTCATCTGGGAGTAGATATGAAAATAAGTACGTCTTCAAATTACATTTTATGTCCATGGAGTCATTCCTCCTAACAAAACCCAACTATAAATCTATCCTAACATGAAACAATCCAAATTTGGTTCCATAATCACCTACACCTTGTAGTGTTTGCCATAGTGAAGGAGAGCGATTAAAAGTGAGAAGAATACCCTCCTTCCTCCAAATCCATCCCAAGCTATTGACATAAACCTTAAATCTCTCAAAAGGCGGGATATTGTGACAAGATAGTGAATTCCATTTCATTTGTCTTAACCTTCTAATTCCTCATACCAAACACAACATGGGGTTGATTCATTATTTTCCTTTCATCTCTTTTTACCCAGTAATCAGCTTGATGCCTTCTCTTTTATCAAAATCATCCCATCCAAAAGCAATGTTCTACTATGAGTAACACAGAATACTCAATTGGGAATTCTTGAAGGCACAGTCCATTCCAATGAGAAATTGAATAGTTCCATCCTTCAGAACTATTCTGAACCTGAAATAAACTAAATTCTAAGAATCGACGGCAAAGAACACATTTTGACCTATATAGTACCACTCAATTTAGGCATAAAGTATAAACCTGGACATTCAAGACGAACATATAAACTTCAAATTCACTGCCAAATTAAAAAAGATAAAAGAAAAACAGAGAGTTCATACCCCTTCAACAGAAATAATATAATCGCCAAATCTCATCTCGAGTTCATATGGAACTAACAAAATTCCAGAAATTACACTGATTAAGATTACCATTGTCCAATGGCTACGACTATTTTATATTGAAAAAGGAAACAAGAGCTAGAAATCCCAACCCCAGGAGCGCACCAAATTCACACCAGCAACCAATCTAAGAGGGGACCGTAGCTGTTACCGCGCCCCTTCATTTCTGCCCGACGGGCGGAGTGCCGAGGAGGCTGGCCTGCTGGAGCTCGAGCTCGTTGAGCTGCTGCTCGCGGTCCATCTCGATGATGAGGGGCACGACGAGGACGAGGAAGGTGGTGCCGGCGATCCAGGCCGCCTTCCCCGTGCTCTTCAGGAGCTTCTTCGTCACGAACGCCGCGTCGCCCGCCGCCCGCTTCCCCCGCGCGACGATCTGCGACTCCGAGATTCTGGAGATGATGCCGCTCCCAGCGGCTCCGGCGCCACCCCTAGGGTTCCGCTTGTCGGGGAGGGAGACTCCGCCTTTGCGCGCCGAGGACGCCATTGATCTCGCGGCAACGGAGGGGCAGCGATGAAGAGAGAGAGAGAGAGAGAGAGAGAGAGAGAGAGAAATGTAGAGAAAGAGGGGAGGAGGAGGAGGAGAGAAGTGTGGAACGAGGGTTTTGAATGGAGGGGCCGACGGCTCGAGAGGAAGAGGAGGGTTTGGGCCGGTTCGAATGAGGGGAATCAGTCCGTCCGGTTCGCTGACGGAACCGGGCCGAATGTGTCGTCGGTCCGACCGGTTAGCTGGGCAACAAAGAACCGGGCCGAAAAGGTGTCCCCTGCGCTTTTACGCCCGAACCCTACCAAACCTTGGGAATGAAATCGAATCGAATCGAATGTAAGCAAACTTTGGTATGAGTTTGTGCGGCTGTGCCTTTTGCAAGATGCCCATGTGAACTAATCGTGATGTAACATGATATACCTAACATTATATCATATGAAATATGTTATTGATGCAGCGGAAAATATTATGGAGCAATTACTTTCTGTAAATTGATTTTAATTAGAGCAAATATGGTAGCCAATATTAACGTGCAGTGAAATATATTTCTTCTTGCAATTAGTCTTGCAAAGGCGTGTAATTTCTAATTATGTACATTCCAATAGTTGTTTTTTTATATGAGTATGGAGAAATTCTGCAAAGATTGTACCATGTCAATGTGGATTTTATTCTTAAATATGTATTATCTTGGTAGAGATTCATAATTTTTCTTTTCTGAGTGTCAAGATTCTTGATATTTGCGCCTTGCAAATGTTAATTTCATTATAGATTACTATATATGTAAAAGGAAATAAATCATAGTTTTCACTCCGGTGTCATGCTTAGGTATAATTGAAGAAAAATGAGAACTTACTAAGAAATATTATTGAGTCACTGATAATTAAAACACGTAAGACACTAATATAATTACTAGTTTGGATGAGAATTAACCTTTCTCCCTATGAGAAAATAATAAATAAAAGGAGGGGCGGCCTATTTATTTGTGTATATTTACTTTGAAATTTGGCCATATGAATGAGTGCATAAATCCTAAAACTCGTAGTAAAAATGTAATAAATATTAAAATTTTTACAATCGAATTTTAAAAATCAAGTAGTTTTGTTAACTTCGTTTAACGTGAATAAAGAAAAGTATTAGCGTGGCTTTTTAAATATATTTCGAGGACATGTAATGCGGATGTCATACCAACTTAGCACCATATCGGGAAAAACTAAACTAAAATAAAAAGAAAAACCGAGAATAGAGGAACAAAACGAGAGAGAAAGCAGGGGCGAGGAGGGGATTGAAAGGGAAGGTGGATTCGTCCACGACTCTCGTCTAGCTAGTCGCGTGATGGTAGATTCGTCGATGTTCGACGTTACCTAATCACGTGATCGACTCGTATATGTAATTCTAAGAAGGGGGAAGTTAGATTTCATCATCCGACTTGCCCTTCTTTTTTCGACATGATCATCCAAATTGTAATTTATGAAATCGACCAAAAGGCCGGTATAAAAAGAAATTACCATCGCCGTGAAATGAATATAGCTATGGGAAATTTGACTAATTGTGTTATTGTTCTATGTTGGCATCAAAATTTCGATTTGCACTGAACTCATAGTCGGTTTTAATTAGTTGGAATAAGATGTTTGATCGACTGCAATTATAAATACTCTACGAGTTGGGGAATTTGAACAGCTTGTTGGAAGATTGCATTAGAAAACAATGTAGAGAGAGCACGATATCTATAATCTAAAGTGGACCTTACGGGCTTGACTTGAGTTGTGAGTGAATCTCCTAACGATTCAAATTGCATTGTGCGCTTCCTAAATCTAGCATTTAATATGGGACTGCAGTGATAGGGGTAGCCAACCCCATGAGTTGTCCGTAAGGATGAAAAGTTATCAATCTAGCCCAACTCCATGCTATGCTAGAACCAGAAATTGGATTAGTTCCCAAATTTGGCAATCAGGAATTGGACCATTTGGCCCTAAGGACCAGGAGTTGAACTGGACCATCAATCTCGATCCAATCTAATTTGATTGAATGGAACTGACTACTAAAGAGTGATTATGCACAACAAGAGATAATGACAAATATTAAGATATTGACGGCAGCAATAATGAATAAATGGTTATTGTGCCGTAATTTGTGATACTATTAGACGATATAGTATTTAGTTCACATTTTACTAATTTTTTTTGAAGAAATAAAAAAAGAATGTAGTCGGTATAATCTGGTTTGGTTTCCTCTTAGAATCAGGAATCAGAATGCTTGGACATTGGTTCCATTTTTTGGAATCGAGAAGTGGATTGACTCTCCCAAGAACAGAATGCATAGGCTAGTTGGATCCAATCCAAATGATTTTCGATTTGAGCAGTTTGTCTTGTACTTCCTAAGTTGTCTCCGAGTAATTGAGGCTTAAATTCAATATTTTCGTACGGGCTTAGTTGGTGCGGGATCTTCATGGTAAAGGGTTGCTAACCCGAAAAAACAAAAAAATCATTCGGGAGAAAAATTAGAAAAATGAAAAGAAAATGCCTTTTAAAAAAAAAAATTCTTTATTATTCGGGTCATTTTAAATTCGATAAATAGGAAAATGAGAGCACTGTATTTGCGTCCGCCAGACTTCTCTACGACCCCCGCACGCCCTTTCACCTCCTTCCAGAGAAACCACTGCTGCGCATAACTTCCCTCTCTCTGTAATCCCTAAAAGAAAAATAAAATAAAAGAAGAAGAGGAGCAAACCCTAATCCTCAAATCCCCTCTCCCTCTCTCTCTCTCTCTCCCCGTGGCTCATTCGGCGCTGCTCAGCCCCTCTCCTCGCCGCGCCGGCTCCGAGCTCCCCCGCCGACCACCGACCACCGGCCGGTCCTCCCTTCGGCGTCGGCACGCTGCTCCGCGACGGTAATCTCTCTCTCTGTCTCTCTCTTTCTCGCACGCGCTCCATCTCGCTCTCGACTGCGTTCGCCGTGTCTCGGCAGCTTAATTCGTGCTCGCGATTTCCGGATTCGTTGCGGCTGCTCCTCTGCTTGCCGTCTTGGTTTGGTGGAGTCGAGGTTTAGCAGTCGCAATGGTAGCTGCGTTGTCCTGAGCGTTTTGCGAGTTCTTTCGGGGTGCTCGGCGCCGAGAAATTCTTTGGCCGTTTGTGGTTTTCCCAGAGGAACTGAGTGAGATGGGGATTCTCAGTCTAATTTGCTACCTATTGTGTTTTTAGTATTGAGATCCCTCGATGTCGAGGGCAGTTCGACTCCATGGCCGGCTTGGGGGGGGGTCGAACTTTATATCGTTTAGTTAGCCGAGGAGCTCTACATTCGTCATTCTATATGTGGGGCGCTTCTATCATGTCACACATTTTGAACACTCCTGCATTTAGCTTAAGCGAAGCGCCAGAAACTCCGATAACCTGACACCTTTGGGGTCCTGGTGCCATCTTGCCTCCTTGGCACTCTTGTATAAATGTGCTACTTTTATTGTTTCCATGTAGGTTTTTTTGGGCTCAAAGGTTTGGTGTCACACATTTTGAACACTCCTGCATTTAGCTTAAGCGAAGCGCTAGAAACTCTGCGATAACCTGACACCTTTGGGGTCCTGGTGCCATCTTGTCTCCTCAGCACTCTTGTATAAATGTGCTACTTTTATTGTTTCCATGTAGGTTTTTTAGGCTCAAAGGTTTCGTTGTGCTAGCTTCACTCAATCTATCTTGTTCTATTGAAATTTCTCTGCATTTCATTTAGTAATTCTTTGGTAATTGGATGAGTTATGTTTCCAGTTTCCTTTTCTGTTAGCTATATGTTGTCAGTGCATCTAGCAATGAAATTATGGAAAAAGTCGTGCAAATACAAATTTGAGTTGCAATCATTCATATGCACCTTTGTATTTTGAAATGACTCTAAGCAGTATAGTGCAATCCTCCAAACAAATTTCTGGACTAACTTTGCTACTGAAGGTGGTCCTTACACAAAATTTATTTTGCAGTTTACTCCATACAGTCTAAAATTTGTCCATAAGCATGGGAGATAGTGAAACGCTGATTGCTCAAACATCTAGTACAATGGGATATTCAACTGCTGGGCACAATTCTATTGCTAATGTTGATGGGACTTCGAATATCATCCAGGAAGCTAATGCCGTCAGTGGGGTTACAGGAGATTTTCCAGCATCTACAACTTCAGCTAATGCTGTCAACATGGATTTGAATGCTAATACTCAGGGACCATATGTGAATAAGCCATACGAGGGTAAACCAACTGTTGGGATGGCTAATATAAATCAGGGCGTTGCTAACTTTGAGAATGCAGGAGTTGTTCCATCTGGAGCTTCTGGTTATGATTCCTTTGCTAATGGTAGTATTACTAGTGAAGCTGTGTCTGCTGAGAATGGCAACGGTTCCCATGATGCAGGCGCAAGTGCAGTGGAGCCACTGTTAGAAGATGGTTCTGGTATGTTCTCTTCTGCTTTTCTTATTTGGATGTTGGGATTATTGTATGTTGTGTATTGGCCACTTGTAGGTGTCCATTGGTTTCTGTGGTCACTTGTGGTGAAGTGCTCTTTCTTGAGCATATTTGAGAAATGCTGATTCTTTATGGGATTTAGCAGCACAAAAGTTTTTATGCTGTACACTTATGAAGGTTGTAAGGTATTCAGTAGCCTCAAATTGATGTTAATCGATAATCAGGAATGTTGTTTGCAGACATGTACTCTTTAGGATGAGGTTCAAGAATTCAACTTCTTTTGACATCATAGTAGTGAGTTTTATACATGCATGCTGGTGTAATCGTTCTTTAGGTGCTTTTTGTTTGAATGAGCCTTAGAGTACTATTTTATTTTAAGTTTTGCCAGCATTTGTGGATCTGGCAAAGCCATTAGCTTGAATATCCTTCACAAGATAAAGCTTTTAAGTAGAATGTGGAATCAATGAGATGGGGTCTGTTTAAGGATCAGGTGAACTAGGGCATTATCAACTGATCTTTCCAGGAAGGGTTAGCATTATCAAAACCTTTTTATTGGGTCAAATGTAGAGTTTGTGCTGTTTTTTCTCTTTTTCTGATCTTAAGTTTATTCTTTTTTGTTGATCTGAAGTTTGAATGGGCTGTGTTAGTGAACTTTCTGGCATTGACATCTACATTGTGATTCAACTGGCACTTTTTCTTTGCTTCAGATGCGGCTTGTGTATTTTGTTCATTGAGTTTTTTTCTTCCACACAGATCCCTTTTAAATGTTTATGATAGTCTCTCTCCTCATGACTTTCAATTTTTCGCCTAAAATCCTGTCAAAATTTTTGTATTCATTAGGTGAAGAGCAAATTAGTTATATTATTCCTATTCACACACATGGATGAATTATATAATGGTTAGTGATTTTGGATATTATTGCAACTCTGCCCCTTTTCTTTACACTTGGGTACCCCTTGAAATATTACAAACATTGTTATGTATCATTGCTCTTCTGTATCTTCTCCTTCTGGGTGCTTATGTATGGCTAGAACATGGTGTGAGAATGTTATGCTGAAGTTTTTTTTTGGTTGCTCTACAGTTCAGTATTCCTTTTACCAGGCATAGTTTATTCTCGATTTCATTATCTTTCTGGATGTCTTCTGGTTCTGATATGCATTTTCTCTCCTTTGTTGTGTAGTGCTTGCTATGTCTGCGGAAGAAGATCGATTATGGAGCATTGTGAGGACGAATTCTCTGGATTTTGATGCTTGGGTTGCTTTGATTGAAGAGACAGAGAAGGTCGCTGAGGTACAGTCATGGCGTACTGGATATTGTAGGTTTTGACGGTGTCCATTTTTAAATTGCATTGGTCTGATAGAATTTTGCGGGACAGATCTGATAAGGCATATTAGAAACATTTATTTGAATTAAGACTGTCCCAGAGGTAAGGAAATGTTCTGTATCTGAGGGGCTTGTGAACGAATGATAAGTAAAACTCCAGCAAAACAATAACCCCAGCTAAAAGGGACAAATTCATGAGAAAGGATTCACCAATCTAATTATTTTTTGCCATATGTTATCAATCTCAAACAACACCTCAAAATGCCCTTCCCAATTAGAGGAATTTTGAACGTGAAACCCAAATCTTTTGGAATTTTATACCACTGGCTTAAGGGCTGTGATCATTCTTTTCATTGCACCAACTGATATTTGGCATCACGCAATTTCCATAACCTTACTTTCAGAAGGCCATTAGCTAAATGGAGCCATTGTGTAAATGTCTTTTTTATCTTGACTTGATTCCCATCACGCCAGCTTAGATATGGCTGCAGCCAGACACGATTTACTAAGTTATTTTGACTGTAGCACATTGACTGTTTTTTCTGATTTTTACTAATGGAGAATACAAATCCATTAGCCTTAAGGGAGGGTACTACTATTCTATTTTCCAGGAGGTCTTTTTACAATGTATTTTGACTCTTTTTTTTTTTGGTAAGGATGTATTTTGACTTTTGAGCTCTCTTTTTGTGCTGAATCCCAAAATTGACTTGATAGAATGAGGATCCAAAGGGCTTGTGTAAGAGGGGTATTCCTACTTAGAATTCTCCTGTATGCTGAACCAGATTATCCCCGTGAAGTTTATTCTCCATGATTACAATTACGGCACATTTGCTACTTTCTGTTTGTTTTTGTATTTCAAAATGTTACGTTGCTTGGTCATCAGTATATTGTTCTGCGGTTGCTTAGTTTAGAAAAATTAATACTTTGTATATTGTTGCTTGGTCGAGAGGGATTGGATTCCTACTATTCGAAGCACTTGTTGTTTGTAATCATGTACTGAGCCGCTACTGGGCACAGCCTTATGCATGCTTATGCACTTGGATAGTTGTATATCAGTTTGAATCCTAGCCTTCTGTTAACTTATTATTTGTGATTTCTGCTTTGGGACTGCTACTCTTCTTTGTGATTGTCATGATATGATTTGTATTTAGTCTTGTTGTCCTGCCCTTTACCTTGTAGAAGAATTCCCAACTTTGTTGGCTTAACCATTGTAATTATTGAATTAATGAAGGTTTCTTTCGCTAATCTTTTGGGTCCTCTGAATATATTGCATGTGACATTTCCTTGAAGTATGGCCTAAATCATAATTCTCAGTCATTTATTTTTATCTTGCATGCAGGGAAATTTACTGAAAATTCAGAGAGTCTATGATGCCTTTCTGGCAGAATTTCCACTGTGCTATGGTTACTGGAAGAAGTATGCAGAGCATGAGGCGAACAGCTCTACTGAAAAAGCTGTGGAGGTTTATGAGAGAGCTGTGCTGGGGGTGACTTATTCTGTTGACATCTGGTTGCACTATTGCCGATTTGCCATCAGCAAGTATGAAGATCCAGAGGTCATAAGAAGGTAAAGCTCTTTGTTTGTCCATCTGTTTCTGTGCTTTTGGGTTAGCTTTTTCATTCCCTTCCTTTCTTGGTCAACTTGGTCATTTCCTTTTCTTTTTTCTCACCATGTCTTAATATGCCTGGAACAGTGATGCCCACGTGTATGGAGGAACGATGGAATAAGAGTCATTTATTTTGTCACTATCTTTATCATAGATTGTGAATTTTAGGATGTGTTTCCCTTAAATGGACCTTTGGTATGCCTAAGTCTTGGTGTTCTTTCTTTGGAAGAAATGAGTCATAGTCATCTAGTGCCCAACTTATGGCTGTATTTAGCTTTGATATCGGTGCATCGATATGCAAATCGCTGCTGGGAAGATTCATCCAGTTATGGACTAAGATGACCTTATCTCTCTCTCCTCAATTTGACGGACATTATATGATTTGTTTGAGGAAGGTAAATGTGGCATTTGTCAGCATTACATGCTATTAGAATGAATTGTTCCTTCAATGTTAGCACCGTGGTCTACCTTTTTTTTTTTCGTTTTGGAGTTGGCCATTCTACTTATGTCAAGTAATCTTGCTTGTTTTGCAGGCTCTTTGAACGGGGATTAACTTACGTTGGAACTGATTATCTCTCTTACTCTCTTTGGGATGAATACATAGAATACGAGTATAGACAGCAAGATTGGTGCCATATAGCAATGATCTACACAAGGATATTTGAGAGTCCAGTTTTGTACTTGGATAAGTACTATAACAGGTAGTTTTAATTCACCATAATTTCTTTTGTCTCATCATGAATATCTTGTTTCCAAGTGTTTATACTATAACATTATTAACTATGTAGTACAAAGATAAGATAATACGAGGCGGCAGGGGGGTGCCTACCCATATACAAAACCAAGTACTGGAGGAGTCCTCTAGGTCTAGAAAAGCATTTAGATCAATACTAGGATGTTGGGCGTACCAGAAGTTCAAAGCAAAAAGGGAAGAATCTGTGATTTTAACCAGAAGTCTTTCTGTATTTGTGGAAAATTCTTTCCCTGCAAATCTACCCCAAAGTCGCTAGTGGGATCAACACTCAATAAGGCTTGAGTTTGTTCATATTGACCTTTGAGAAACATTTACTGCATTAAGTTTTTCTAGCTTAATTGGGGACCCTTTTAGTTCAGGTTGTGGGATCATTCTTTTTGGTGCACCTGAATGATGTGTCTTTCGTCTAAGAATCAATGCAGAAAGTGGTAAATAAAATAGAAAAGCCCAGAGAAAAGTGTCTTGTCCATTGCATTATCAAGTCAAAAGATAATAAATTCTTATGATTGAAAGACCTGTCCTTATAATTCAGGAGGAAGTTATTAAAGAAAGAGGATGCAAAATCTTGACATCTATAGTGACCTCAGAGATGGTTAGCTTTTGTAGAGGTTTATAAACGCTCCATAACAAAGGGATGATAAAGGATTAAAAGCATGATTTTCATCCAAAAAAGAACGTTGTCTAGCATGCCCTTACATAATTGAGCGATTCTGTGCCTGTCAATTTTTACTCCAGAATGGTTCTTTCTCTTGTGTGGTTGTTTAAGTCAGATGAATTGGTTGTCTATTCTTGAGCAGCAGATAATTTTGCATATTTGATCCTTATTGTATACCAGTTTTCTTGTTGAGCTTATATGTTAAAATGATTGGCATTTATGTGTTGGCTTTCCTCGAATACCATAGGAATTTCTTCTGGTTGCCATAACTGCATATATGTGCTGTATGATATTTTTCTTTTGTGTTGTAAGTCATTACCATGTGGCATGTCTTGAGATCGTCTTAGGTTAAGGTTTTTTTTCCTTTAATAATAAAATTTTTGTATTGTTGGCAGTATGCTCTAATAATTTTTAACTAATTTGGTAACTTTTAGATCTTTTTTTAGTGGAAAAACTTGCATTTTAGCTGGTAGTAAGCACTGTGGTGGTTAAACCCAGTAAACTCTGGTCAAGGGATGCCAGCTGAGCCTCAACTGCAGTTCCTTATTTTTCAGATTTTTTATAGATGTTTCACCTCAGTCCTTTATATGTAAGTTGTAGATGTCTGGCTTGTTATGAAAAGTTTGTGGTAGATTTATCTTGAATATTCTTTTTGATAAAAAATGGATTTCTTCTGTTCGATGTCATCCAAAGTGTGAATTCCTATAGTTGCTGAAAATTTTGGGGTGGCTGTTTCTTGAGACTCTGTTGGTTGATTTTCCCTTTCTTCTTATTTTCATCTGACTATTTTAAATTTTCCAATTTGATGTCCTGTCACTTTTACAAAGGAATGGATTAATGACAAGCAAATAACTTCCATTCTTTGTTTATCTGGCTTGAATGATGCTGCAGCTTTAAGGAATTGGTTGCCAATCGGCCTCTATCCGATTTGAGGACTGCTGAGGAAGCAGCAGCAGCAGCCAGTATAGTATCAGAGGTTGTTGACCAAGTGAATGAAGGGGAAGTTCCTCCTGATGCTAGTGGACAGTCTCCTAAACTTGTAAGTGCTGGCTTAACAGAGGCAGAGGAGTTGGAGAAGTATATCGCCATTAGAGAAGAGATGTATAAGAAAGCTAAAGAGTTCGATTCTAAGATCGTTGGTTTTGAAACAGCTATTGGGAGGCCGTACTTTCATGTGAAGCCCCTGAATGTCGCAGAACTTGAAAATTGGCATAACTATCTGAATTTTATAGAAAGAGAAGGTGACTTTAGCAAGGTATTGTGATCCTTGTCAATTTGATTATCACTATCATTTAATTTTTTAGTTGTGTTTTATGTGTTGGCTTACAATCAGTAATATCTGCTGCATGATATGCTTTTTTGGGTAAACCGTTGGATGAAGCTACTTTTTAAACGGCAAATTGTACTGAGACTAAAGCATGGGCCTACCATTTGGTTTCTTTGAGGCTAAGTATTTCAAACCCTCATTTGTCCGTGGACATATTAGGTTTGTGATGTCTTCCATAAATTCTGTTATTTTTAAAGTTCCAATGTTATGCATGCAGGTGTCTACTTATCTTCCTAACCATCTGTCTGTCAGGCAAGGAGGTTCCCTCCTTTCCTATTTGAGGGGCCTCTCTATTCCGCAACGGAGTACTTCTTATGCATATCTCCCCGTGCTTTGTGCTATTTGTCTATTTCTCTGGTGTAGCAAGTGACTACGTGATAATGTTATAATATTTTGTGGGTATCAGGTGGTAAAGCTGTATGAAAGATGTCTAATAGCATGTGCCAATTACCCTGAGTATTGGATAAGATATGTTAAAAGCATGGAGGCACATGGAAGCATGGATCTTGCAGAAAATGCTCTTATCCGTGCTACTCAAGTTTTTGTAAAGGTATGAAAACATACTCCTTGTTGTAGTTGTGGAAACTTGCTCCTGCGTGGTAGGATTTTCAGTTCAGCAACATATTCTTTATATGAAATAGTCTTAGCTGTCAATTTTTGGTTGCGTACATTAAAGGTATCAAGCAGTTTGACTCTTCAAACATTTTATTAGCAAGTCTTTGGACATATCTTATGTCCTATATGCAGGAATGATTAATTGTGAGACCTGTGATGTGGATAGTTCTTATTTCGGTCTACTTTCAACTGCTTCATTCCTTGTCTGTGTCGCGAGTCCATATCCGAGTGTTCATATGTGTTATTGTGTAAGTGTGCTTGAGTCCGTTAGCTTTTTAATGCACTCCCAATTCCATGTCTCCACATGTGGATTACTAGGCTAAGTTATACACCTGCAAAGTGCATAGGTTGCAGTGCTTATCTCAGCTCACCCTTTTCATTTCTTTTTCTTTTTCTCTTCCAAAACTTGCACGCTTTTGCACCTTATGTGAATGTGCACATGTGACCGTGCCAGTGTGTTGCATTCTCGTGGATGACTAAAGTATTCCTGCTAAAGGTCTAGGCAAGTAGAAATTAGTGATCTTACTTTTGAAAGTTACATGATTTGGATGTGTTATTAGCAGTTTAAATGGAGTTATCTGGATTTCTTAATGGATTTAACTCATCTAGTTTCATATGACTTGTATCGTATAATCTGTGAAACAAGCACTGACAATAATGTTAATGTGGTGGACATGAACTGCCTTGTTTTAAAAGAAGGGGCTAATTGACTCAAAAAGAATTTTTTTTTTTTTTTGGGGGGGGGGTGGTCTATCTTGCTATTGGACATTAGGGCCCTCTATGAATCAGGGAGGGGAGGGAACAGCCATCTTGATATATCTGTCAACAAACAAACTTTTCCCTTGCATTTAAGAGCTGTATCCTGAAATTTATAAACTCTTGCAAATATTGAGGTTCAATAGAGTAAAACACGGTTGCTAACAACAATTGTGCGCAATGGGAGTTATATTATGATGTGAAAAGGTAGTAATTTGACTCAAAGTTAGTTGATTTCTATAGTTAACTGGTAAGGTACTTTGATTTAGGTTCTTTTTTTTGGATATGATAATATGTTACTGCATAAAGACTACTAGAATCTAGATATAGGGAAAGGTGGGGAGTGTATCACAAACAGTACATTAAAAAAAAAGTTACTTCATAAGGATTTTGATTTTAGAAGTAAAATGCTGTGAGCTTCCTGTACTCCTGTTAACTCAGTGAGCTCTATAATTTAGATTGTCTATGCTGTATGTGTACATTTGGGTTATCCACTTGCAACTTATCATCAAGTAAATTTGCAGAGACAACCGGAGAGCCACCTTTTTGCAGCTTGGTTTAAGGAACATAATGGTGACATTTTGGCTGCTAGAGCTGCTTATCAACTAGTTCACACTGAAATTTCACCAGGTCTTCTTGAGGCCATAATAAAGCATGCCAATATGGAAAGAAGGCTGGTAAGTTCATGGTTGTGTTTGCGTTGACTAATGCTTGGAACAATAAAAGTTTGAAGGCGTTTAAGTCATCTACATTTTTTCTTAATTTTTGCAATAATATCTTATTTTGTTGAAAATTCAACATAGATATTAATTTTTTTAAATTGCCCCAAACTCAATCCTTATTTTTTTGGTAGAATAGCGTCAAAAATTTGACCCTGTTTACCTCCCAACTTCAATTTTTTTTTTATTCCGAAGAACTGTGGAAATTTATCTTTCAGACTTTAGCAACAAACTGTCTTTGGGTCTGTTTGCTAGACCATTGTTTTGAGGGTCCAGGTTCTCTCTTAAATAGATTCTGCGGAAATGCATGAATCATGTTTTTAGCTTTTGGTATTTTTCTCTTCTTCTCTCAATTGACTTGTAAACCCTTTTTTTTAGATTATCATGGCAGGGGAATTTTTGTGCTTGGATCATTTATCATCTCATTCGGAGAATGCATTTCAATATGATGCAAACTTGGTATTTCGTGCAACCGTGTAGAGATTTCTGGGATGAAATTAACTATTTTCTTTTTGATGAGCATTAGTAAATTGACAAGTTATCTTAGAAATGGAGCTTTGAACTCCTTAACAAGGTCAATTATACCATTTTTCTTTTGTTTGGTGTTGTGTAACATCAGGGTTGTTAAAGATGCTTATGTTGCTAGTGATATGCATCTTATAGCTTCCGGTTTTTCAGGGGAACTTGGATGATGCTTTGGCAGTATATGAACAGGCAATTGCTATCGAGAAAGGAAAGGAACACTCACAAGCATTACCAGTGTTGCTTGCTCAGTATGCACGATTTCTGTACTTGGTAGGTCTGTTTTACTATAAAATTTCTGCTTTTCTTACTATATAGTGCCTCATACTGAATGAGTGTGCTGGGCCTCTCTGACAGTAAAAAATTAAATTTTTTGCTCTCATAGAGAATAGATATTTTCACTCGGCTTCTGTTAGCTATATGGTAGTGTGTCAATTTTCAAACTTCCATTTAAATCAAATGATTGAAAATGGAGCAGAAAGGACTTATTTGACTGAGGGATGAGCTGATCAATCACATTATGTTAGACCTCCCTATCATCATTTTAATTACTCCCACTTTGTTATGGAGCCTGTCTGAAATCATGCAGTGTGGAAGCATTATCATGGGTTATTTATCCTTTGTCTTTTTGACATAAGGGGCTGGAGCAAGAATAGTCTTGTTTATTCAAAGGGTGAGATAATCCAATATACCCACCTTTTGTATTCCTTTAGGTGCTGTCAGGGCCTTAAAATTGCATTCAAATTTAGATGGAAAAGTGAGGCTTGTAGCTCGAACTAGCGTGTTTACCAGAAACATAGCAGACAAGGTTCTGAGTTGTTGACATTTTTCACCTTTCTTGGTAAAGTGTTTGTGAGAATTGGTCCATAGTCTGCAAACATTTGACTGCGTTTATGTCGCACTCTACATCTTTGGTAATCTTAGTCTATGGAGCAGCTGATTTTTATCAAGCACCTGAATGCATCATTCTTGCAGAAGAAGTAGATCAGAATTGCTGTTGCGTGTCTGGTAGTGTTGCAATGTAATGGTCTTGTTTGCTGATAAATTCTGAGAAAGCTATTTTTCTGCTGTGTGGGCATGTGCAAATGCATCCATGTTTGCTGTAACTGAATTTCACCTGCTTGTCCTTTCCTTGGAGTGAATATCTCTTCTTAACAGTGTATCTAATTCTTCTGATTCTCTCTTCTTTGGTAGGCCATGGGCAAAGTGGAAAAAGCTAGGGAAGTTCTAGATGAGGCTCCTGAGCATGTCCAGTTGTCAAAGCCATTTCTTGAGGTGCTCCTGATTTTGATGTCACCGCACAGCTATGAGGATCTTTTTAATCGTTTACTCTTAAGCCAATACTAATGCTGATTATTTGCCTTTTTGGTTTGGGCAGATCTTAATTTTTATGGAGACAGTGATGCCATTGCCGAAAAGAATTGATCACTTAGATACCTTGGTTGAGAAATTCATTAATCCCAACACTGACAGCCCTAATACTGCGAGTATAGCAGAGAGAGAGGATGTATCTTCCATTTTTTTGGAGGTAAAAGTTTTAAGATTCTGCTAAAGAGTGCATTTGTTGGATTGATTGTTGTCATTGTGGTAAATTGTACTTGCTTTTTTTTTCGTTTTGGTAGAATGTTCTGTAATTGTTCTAATAATGAATCTCAGGAAACTTACCAACAAAATCTTTTCGGTTTTTGCTTGTCCATTTTCTGGAAATGACCTTTTTCACTCAAAGCACCAGAACGGGTTTTGTATTTCAGTTATCCATCTTGCAATTTGCAGATGAACAACCACACCGAGAACTTCATGCATTGGACCCTGTGGACCCTAAAACTTAAGGTTGTTTTGGCTAGCTTACATTTGTCAAGAAATCAGAGACTTAGTTTTTTGGAAAATGATTCTGATCGAAGTCCTAATGGCTGAACCTGGTGTAATTTCTTATAATTTGGTTTGTGATTTTCCTTTTATCATCAGGTCACGTTGGTTACTAGTTAAGTTGGAATACTGTTGGTGCTTATTTAATGAATTTGTTTTTCTTATTCCTGTACAAACAAAGATATTGTTATACATCATGTTCTTATATTCAATTTGACCCCTGATTGGATTGGGTGGAAAACCCTACAAAGATCTCTTCTATTTAAGAGATCCGCTTGGATTTTTTGTTTGCTTAGTATCTTTGTTGTCATCATCTTTCTCCTTCAAATTATGCAAACCTGTTATGCGTTTGCACAGGAGATTGTGATGGGAATGTCCTAATTTTTTTGTATTGCTGTTGTAACATTTAGGGAAAATGACACAAATGGTCCCGTAACTTTGTTCCATTGTCCAATGTCGTTCTTGCATTTTTAACATGTTCAATGTGGTCCATGAACTATTGTTAAATGTTTAATGTAGTTATGTCATTTGCTCAAACGACAAATCAAACGTTATTTTGATGACGTTGATTAGTATAAGTCGAGTTGGGTTTTAAAAAATAATTGGTCAATATCTCCATCCTTTTTTTAAAATCTAATTTTGACAAGGAAAAACAACTAGGGTTTACTATGTCCATCAATATTTGATGACATGGATTGGAAGTCATCTTGATTAGAGATGAATATCTTATGTGTAACTTTTAATGGATTGGAAGTCATTTTGGCGGATTTCTTAAGTTGAATTAATGGAATGACAATATTGAACATTTTCATATAGTCTAGAGACTAAATTGAACATTTCCGGTGGTTCAAGGATTACATTGAACAAATAGAGACCACATTGCATATTTAGACTCGCTGTTGAATGATTTCAAGGGTCCAAGGTGATGCTGTAGTGATTGTAGCTGATTTACAAGTTATTCTGATCAAGGTCATTTTCTTGCCATTTTCTGTTGCAGTTTCTGGATCTAGTGGGAGATGCCCAGGCTATAAAGAAGGCTCATGATAGACATCTGAAGATCTTCCTGCACAATAGGATGGCTTCACAGTTGAAAAAACGTCAGGCGGAGGATGTGCTGGCTTCAGACAAATCTAAGCTAATGAAACCTGATGCTTCTGTTCCTTCATCTGTCCAGTCTTTGATGGGTGCATATCCAGGTGTACAGAACCAATGGACAGCTGGATATGGTGTACAACCACAGACTTGGCCACCTGTTACCCAAGCACCAGCGCAACAATGGAACCCTGCCTATGCCCAGCAGACGGTAATTTAGACACACACACATACACACACACACACACACCTATGTCTTGCTCTGTCTGATGCTGCAATTTGATTGCTGTGGTGCTGGTTGGACAATTTGTGACAAGTACATGTTTACTTTTGGGTAAAAATACTCTCATTTGAATCTCTGACCAGTCCCTTGGCTTGCTTGTTGTAATGTGCTGTCTCCACATAATCTTTTTGATGCTTTACAATATAAAACAAACATCTTGGTGTAAAGATTTGTTGGTTGAAGAGATATGGACGTACATGACATGTGAAGGATTCTTTTTTCTGTTATACTTGCCTTAAGATGGGAACACATGGCTTTTAAAGTGGAACAAGCCTTTTTATCTGCTTCATAAGTATTTCGATTTTTGGTAATTTACCTTTTACCTATCTGGCAAGGCATTTGTTGCAAATGATGGAAGAAAGACAATAAAATGTTGAATTGGTGTTGTGAGTTTTTGTAATGTGTTAACTTGCATCAGTCCTTGTCGTGTATTGGCTGAATTCCAGTGACTGCTTTGGTGACTGGAGGGTGACTATGACCTGGCTGTTTTATCTTCTGCTTATTATAATAATACAGCATTGGCTTTTGGTATCCTTCTCATACTATGAAATTTCTCCACCATAAAACAACATGATCATTTTGATCCTCACTGTCCTGAAATTAGGCTGCATATGGTGGTTACACGGCGAGCTATGCCACTCCACAAGTATCAACATCGGTGGCACAAAGTGCCTCGTATGGGGCTTATCCTCCAACTTATCCTGTGCAGGTACTGAAAATTTTAGCATTTGATATTGCAGTTTCTACATATTTTGCTTGCTTAGATTCTTTATATCTGCAAGATCATAACATCTAGAATTTAGTACGGAAACAAGTGGGCAGAAGATGCTTATGATGATCACTTGTATTGGTGTTTGCTTCTTGTTCTCTAATTTTGAGGTTTGTCAGTAAGTCACATGTCAGTGTTACTAGTTTGTGTTTTATTGGATTTAGTTGTCGGTATTTACAGTTTGTGCTCCTCTTCTTGAAGGTTATATATTATTTCACATGACTTGGTGACTTTGGACGCAGTTGTTTTGGTAGCTTATCTTCGATTTGGAAGATGAGGCAATTGCTGTTAGTTGTGTTTTGTTGGTAATGATGAACCACCAAAACATATTTTGCTCACCTTCATAAGCTCTAGACTCCCAAAGTGCATTTACTGGTTTTGTGTTTTTTTAAATAGTGAAAGTCTCGGAGTAGTAGAAACGGCACTCTCTCATTGATAAATTAATTAAAAGTGTCTTTGCTATGTGAAAAGACAGATAATATTCAACAGATGTGAGAGTGACAATAGCATTGCTGTTCATTAACTACCATCCGACTAATCGAATATTGCTGGAAAAGGATATAAAGCCATGATCAATATTTTCTTTTTGTCTGTAAATTTATGGTGGTATCAAGAGCTGACCTTTTCTCACAACGTAATCAGGCCGCTCCACAGCAGAGCTATGCACAACCAGTTGCCACAGCCGCAGCAGCCCCATCTCAGCAAGCGGCGGCAGTGCCTCAGGCTTATTATGGGACTTACTACTGAACAGGGATAGCAGCAGCATCCTTGTTTTGCGTGATTGTTGTATAGAACACTCATCCCTAGGTCTCACGAGAATTACTTAACCTGTGGTTCTTCGAACCCAGCGAGGGGGAGAGCTAACGATGTTTCGATGGTAGAGAGCAGAAGAGCATACTCTTGATCATGTTCTTATCTGAATGATTGCTGCTCTATGGTCATTGTCTTTTGACAGTGGTATCCGAGTTAGGCTGTCCTTCGATGTCCGTGGGGATGGATAGTCAGTCGTCCTCCTTTTTCTTTTCTTCTTTTCCCAGGTTGTTTAGGTACTGTTAGTTCTCTGTTTTTGTTTCTTCCACATTTATGATTATTAGCGTATTTGATCCAAGAAGAGAGATGTACTTTTAACGTGGTGCTTAGTTCCTTCTTACATCTGCCGATGCTTCTGTTGACTTTTTCGTCAGACTTTTTCGCGGCCTTTGTTTTTTCATAATCCTGAGAACTTTAAGAGGGAGAACTGAATTTCGGGACAGGTCGGAACGAGACGATGGATACAAGCAGTGTAGATTCTTCATGGAGTAGCTAACACTAGTGTACCGAGTATCAATACCTCGGTCTCTCTTTTGTTGAAGGACCGACAGACTGCCACCTTCATCCTTGCCCAAAATTTCGCCGTCCCAAAGCGACCAATGCAAGAGCGCCTCGGAAGGAATTGGGGTTGGCCTTAGCTAGAGAAGTCTCGGCACGGGAAAATCAAGTCAGGGATCAAATGAGAACACGGTATTTAAATTTAGGGTTTTGGGAATAGTCTCGATCCGATCTGGTCTTTCTGCACGGCTGCGTGGGGAATTGACGAGTGACTACCTACGCAAGTCGTCTCGAGCAGATGAAAATGTTTTCCAAAGCACTCAAAATCATCGGGTCGATCGACTACCGACCAATGGGAAGGTCCGGTCCGGGTCGATTAAGGCAAAAATGGGCATACCCAACGCCCAACGGTAGCTGTGGGCTTCTTTCCGACCCAATGTTTTAACCGTGACGAAAGGGCAAAATCTATGTCGTATCCAATTAAAGCAAATATCGAAGGTCAGCACATGCGAGGGATTTGACCCCCGACCCCGCCTCTCCAATAAGATCCCTGATCCCCTCCTCCCTCCAAAAAATAGAAAGAAAAGGAAAGAAATGATATGAGGATTTTGCCCTTCTTTTTTTAGGTCCGCCCGTTTACAAGTTATGGTAAATTTGCAGATGGATTCCGATCTTAGGCCGATTTCCCAACCCGAAAATCCTCCCCAATTTCGGAATATTATTTAAATTTTATGCAGAGACCGAAAAATTAAAATAAAAAAAATGAAGTCCCAGATCTCTCCTCCCTTCCCCCGCCCCCCTTCAACCTTATTTATTTATTTATTTTTTAAATTATCGTTTCATTTCACTGGGTTATCGCACGCCCAACGCTTTCTTTTTGAGCTGCTACGCTCTCTCTCTCCACATCTCGGCACCCCCATCAACCCTAACCTTGTCTCTCTCCCTCTTTCCCTCTCTCTTTCTCTCTCTATCTCTACCTCTCTCTTCTGTCTCTCTGAGATTTTTAGGGTTTTGGCCTCGGCGGCTGCTGCTGTCCGCTCGCCGGGGAGCTCGATCTGGTCGTCTGGTTGGGGCCTGTGAGCTCTCCTCCCCCCTCCAACCCCTCCCCTTCTTCTGCTTCTTCGTCTTTTTGATGCTTCTGTTGGAGGCTGGCGAGGACTGAGATTCAGTGAAAGCGGTTCGGTTCGGGTTCTGCAATGGCCACTTCGTACACCGCTCCCGTCACCGCGATGCAGGTGATTCCCCCCCCCTCCTTTCTTCGATGCTCTCCGTCGCCGGCGGCGGCGGCGGCGGCTGTGCGGCCGTGTTGGGCGAGAGATTCCGGTTGATGCTTATTGAAAGGAGGGTTTTTGTTTTTTTGGGGATGTGCGCAGGTTGGTTCTTACTTCGTCGGCCAGTACTACCAGGTGCTGAAAGAGCGTCCCGAGCTGGCGCATCAGTTCTACACGGAGACGAGCTCCATGGTCCGGGTCGACGGCGATAGCAGCGAGACCGGGTCGACCATGCTGGTGAGTGGATGTGAGTTTGAGTGGGGATGCGCTCCTTCTTTCGTTTTATGGAGTCGTAGGAGCTCGGGTCTGCTGATTGCAGTAGCTTTTGGCTTAGTGATGTTTACCCTACTCTCTCTCTTTCTCCGTCTATCTATATACCTGGAATGTGTGCAAGTTCTGCTTTTTGCCGTCGTTGTGTGGTCCTCGTTCGGAGGTCCGTGCGGGGGTGTGGTTTGGTCTTTTCTCTCGAGCGCGGCGTGATTCCCTTTGCAGAGATCTATAAATGTACGCTACAGGTTAAGGACGTTCGGATACTTTAGGCGGGTCTTCTAGTTCATAAAAAAAAGTCGAGGATTTTAGTGACTCAGAAATGGTCTCTAGCGGTTCCCTCTCTTTTAAGTTGTCTTCTTTGTGGGACGGCATTCTACTCTTCATCAGGTTGGTTCCGTATTCCTATTATGACCATTATTTACTTGGTTAGTGGAGGAATCCCGCTTAGGGGAATGGAAGAATGTTGCGATCCACATACAAGATAATCATAAGATGTAGTCATACGTAGAATCCCCAGAGGCCTGCACTTATAATTTGCTACACACAAAATTAGAGCGCAAAACCTTCTACATTGTCTCTATCTTGAAAATTGATGTGAAGTTCTTGACAGAGTTTTCCCAGTGAGAAACATTACCGGCGCATAAATACTTTCTTCTCAAAGGTGGAAATGGCTGCTGGTTGTTTTTGAAGTCTAACACTACCCATGACACACTTGACCATTTGTTTTTGGATCATTTTTGGCCGTGACAGGGTTTCCATTAGTTCCTATTATCGACAGTAGTGGCTAAACTTTGAAAATCAATGTTCTTCCCCTTTTTCTTTATTCAATTTATGTTGAATTTTGTTATTTTAAACTAGAGCATAATGGTATTGATATAGTTGAATTTGCTAATGATCTTCTCCCTTTCATGCGCAGCAAATCCATTCTCTTCTCATGTCACTAAACTTAGCTACGATCGAGGTCAAGACGATAAACTCTCTTGAATCTTGGAATGGAGGTATCGTGGTGATGGTCTCTGGTCTGGTTAAAACGAAGGACTCTATCGTCCGGAGAAAGTTCGTGCAAACCTTCTTTCTTGCCCCTCAGGATAAGGGTTTCTTTGTCCTTAATGATATCTTTCAATTCTTCGAAGATGCAACAGTACCTCAACACTCTGCACCCATGGTATCAGAAAGCAGAATTGACGTGCAGATAAATGCATCTAGTCCTGTCATGGATCAACCAGGTAAATACGAGTAGTTTGTTATTACATGCTATGTGCTATTTGGAAGTGTTGAAGTGGTGACTGCCAGACTGCCTCTGCCTTGGAGTTGCAGTGTCATGGATAGGGTCTCCTTGTAACCACTGATGTCTCTGCTTAAATTAATAAAGTAGCTGTACTTCAGAGGAGGTATACATGGAAAAGGATGAAATCTTGGATCGGAAAATCTTTATTGAACAAGTTTATGGTTCCTTTCAAATCATTGTCCCATAGTTAATGAAAGGTCTGCCACACTAGTGTGGGTTTAACTATACATGAAGAATTCCTAGCCTTCGTTATCACATAAGTTTAATTTATTTTCTCTTGTTTCGGTGATCTAATATGGTTGTTGGCAGTTCACAACTATGCTTTGGAGGAAGAGCCAAGGGAGTATGTAAACTCAGTAAATATAGAAGATAATCTGGATGATGAATACAATCTCCAGGAGCAACAGCACTACGATGATGCTGAAGCTGAAGCTATTTTGGAAAATGCCTATGCAGAGGACAATTCTACTTCGCTTCATACTTTGGATGCTGTCCCTGTTGCTCCAGATGTTGCCCTGGATGAACCGGTGGAAGAACCTCAAAGGAAAACCTACGCTTCTATCGTATGGATCTACTTTTTTGTTGCTGCTTATCTTTGCTTGTCCTATTATCCTGCTTTTATTTCTACTACTTGTTTGATGCTATTTAGAACTTGTTCTTGTGCATTATATGTATAGTATATATAAAGCAATCACAGAGGAAGTTTGAATCTGGTCTCATCTGGTCTGCATGAAATGGTGACTAGATGTAATTTGGTAGATGATTGTGGTTGTGCTTATCTCTACAGGCGCATAGTTGATTGACCTGACTATTTAGTTAAGTACTTGTCAGAAGATGGACCCAATTTGCATCTCTGAACCATTTAATTGTCAGCTTCAATTTTTCTGAAGAGTTCAAATTTGGAGTTTGAACCAAGTATTTCATCTACACAAATGAAAGGATTGCTTTTTTGTGGTTGTAAATATTTTTTAACTCTTGGTATCTGAAATTTCAGTTGGTAATAAATTATTCTGCGGATTATGTTCAGTGGATGGTGAATGGTTAACGCCCTCATGTATGCAAGCGGAGAATGGAATTGTTTATGACTTATGCTTTAGATTGGTTAGTTTTATGTCCAGGGCATAGGGAAAAGAAACTTGTGGAATACATGATGCAAGTACAATTAAGGGGCTGAGGATGTAGCCCGATATTTTCTTCTTCTTCTTCTTCTTCTTTTTCCCCCAATAACATAATTTTTACAATTTCTTTTTTTTTTTTTAATTAAAGTCATCTTTTTTATTTTGGCTTGATGTTGTCTCAATTGGTCTACATGTTGTATGCTTGTCAGTTACGAGCTGCGAAAGCGCAGTCCGCAGCAGCAGCCACTGCACAGACATCTTATGGCAGGAATCTTCCCAACATGTCGGATTGGGAATATAATCCTCCACAGCCCGCAGCTCAGCTACCAAAACCAGTGTCGTATGTTGAGCCTGTATCAGTTGTTGAGGCAGCAGATGATGGTTTTGGTGAAGATGAAGGTTGTGTTCTTAAAATTTGTCATGCTGTTGCTTAATCATGTCATTCATTGTGATTTCCTATTTCTGCTTGCGATTGATCCTTTTAGTGAAGATGAAGGCTACTGTTTTTTTTTTTTCTGTGGGGAAGAGGGGGGGAGGATTCAATTCGGAATTCATGATAGATTGCCATTATGTTTCTACAAGGGATTAGTTGAAGTTTACTGGGTTTGTGGTGAACTGTGACGTGTAGACTACGGGATAATCACTTCTGCATGTTTGCTTTACTATGAAAAATATATTACTTGTGATCCATCAGATGAGTCTGTGATAGTTTTCTTTGAAGGTGTCTGCATTGTGGTGAATTCTATCTTTTGATGATTGCATCTCTATTTGAGAAATGTATACTACTGTCCTACTTTATAGTGAAGTGTATATTAGATGTTTAAAACAACTATGCGGAAATGGGGCATTTCATCCAACTTAAAGAATATCTGAAAAACGGATGCAACTTGTGATTTGGATTGTTGATTTTCTACTTTACATCTGATGGTATACTTAGATACGTTAGCTGGGAGGTACTGAGTGTTTTTCTGCGTAGACCATTATTGTGCATTATCACTGGAGTCTTGTAGCAAGGCTCATTTTGAAATTGGCCTTTATCATTTCTGGCAGGTCTGTCGAAATCTGTCTATGTAAGGAATTTGCCCCCAACTGTTACGAATGCAGACATTGAGGAGGTTTTCAGGAACTTTGGCACCATCCGACCAGATGGTGTTGCTATCAAGATACGGAAGGTTCCATCCCACTTAGCATTATCCTTTTTCTTTTGCTATGAGCCACTTGGCATTGATTTAATATGTAATGTTAGAGGAGGCTAAAATTGGAGGCAACATGCAGGAAATTGGTGTTTGTTATGCCTTTGTTGAGTTCGAAGACCTTTTTGGAGTCCAGAATGCATTAAAGGTACCTCATCAATAAAGCATTGCATGCGCTTTACAGTTACTTATATTTTTTATTTAGTTATTTGCTAAGCATAGATGTGTTATTGTGGATCTATTTTTTGAGCTGTCATCCTTCTGTCCTTATATTAATACCCAAATATTTCTGCCCACAATTTTATTTTCTGTTAAGAAGCATGCTTGATACGCTTTGTGGATGTGTGCCCCAGAACTGCTGTTGGGGAAACCTGTTTGTCTACACGGTGTCCGATCTTTGGGTCTAGTGTTCAAGTTTTGTCATCTCTGTTGTTGTGATAATGTCTCTGACTCGTCTGTCTTCCAATTGTTGTCATCCAGTCTATTGGATGCCTAAGGTCTTGCCCTGGCTTACATGTGTGTAGTGTTAAGGAATATGCTTGATAAACACGACGATCTGTAATCTTAAACTTGTGGCCACAATAGTTAACTTCCTAATTCCTGACTATTGTGATGCATGTAAGTGGAGTAGGAACATATCAATTAAAATTGACCATGAACGAATTAGAGGGGACTAAAGTGTTTTTGAGCATGCTGTTCTGTATCTTATAATTGATTGGTTACTTGTATAATTTAGTTTAAAAAGTACATATCTTTGGAAAATAACATAGTTGTGGTTTTTGTTTTGTTTTTAATTTGTAGGCTTCTCCTGTTATGGTGGCTGGAAAGCCAGTTTACGTTGAAGAGAGAAGAGCAAACACCACGGGTGGCGTTCGAGGTGGAAGTATGTGGTCTTATCTTTGTGTTTTTTTACCTTGCACTATATAACTAGCTGCTTTATTATTCCTTAGTGCAAGTGTTCCTTTATGATATGGTTAACTTTTCCAAATGTCTCCAACATTATTAGGAGTAGTTGTGCCTATTCATGCATCCTGGTGTATTTGGCTATTTAGTTTTAATGACTTTCATGTTGCCCTAGAGTTTTGCTTAGAGGTGAGTCTTTTGCAGCATCTTCACCATCTGTGTGCAGGCATGGTCTCTCGGACTATTTGTAGGGTTTGTGTGGGTATGTGCAATAAAATTGGTTCACAATATAATTTCTCTTTTCATTTGGAGATAGAAATAGAGAGATTGGTGATGTCATGATTAAACTGTTAAAAGTGATGTTTGTGGTTTGAGTGACATTTCTCTGCAAGTGCTTGTATATTTGGGACAGCTAAGATCTTGATTATGTTTCATGAGTATCTTTTTGGAGACAATGATGATAAGATTATGCTTATAATTCACTGTTACTTCTGCATTTGATGCTTTCTTCAAATGAATGCCAGGACGAGGGAGAGGCAGAGGCGGATACCAATCGGAGGGCCTAAGGGGACGCCTGGGTGGTCAGAATTTGGGCAGGGGAAGCAACCTGGATAACGACTACAGCCGTCCAAGAGGCAATGGCTCTTACTTCCGTGGTTCACAATGAGTTACTCATTCGACCTTTTTGAACCGTCATAGTTGTGGCCAAAGGCTCGTTAGGTTGCTATGGTGATATTCCCTGTATGATGGTTTCCTGAAGTCGTGATCTGTGCTTCTTGAGGTGTGTTTCTTCCGTTTTGGCATGATTAGATTGTTAAGACCTTTTTTTTACCTTTTGGCCCTTGCGGGGAGCTTAGATGAGCCTTTCCCCTTGAATGGTTTTTGTGATGCAATTCAAGTGGGAGTTTTGGGCCTTATCGAGCCTTGACACTGTGAGGGGTGTAACAAGATCCTGGAGTTATGGTCAACATCAAAGCCCTTATATAGGGTTTTTTCCTTGTTTTGTTCCCTCTACGTCGTCAGCAATATGCTCTGCTCGTCTTCATCGCCGCTACTATATTTCGAGGGGACCTCTATGATGGGGAACAAGGGTTCTCAATTCTCGAGGGGTGCGTGTGAAATACTTTACTATGCTGTTTTCTTTATTAAGGGAGACTTTTAGGCCAGTTGATTTGATCTCATCACGGAGACGGAGGAGCTGATGGAATTCATATTCTTGGCCAAGAGTGGCGAGCCCTTTGCTCGGCTAGCGCTCCTATTCCAACTTTGCCGATACTTTTCTGACAGATACCATGGGAGAGCTGTTCCGGATTCTCTTTTCATCTTGTGCATGCGCATGAAAATCGATAATTAGAAGGCCCTTTCGTGCTTATAAGTTGAAGCACGAGATTGGATGATCTTTGCTAAGCTTGGGGGTTTTTTTTTGCACAGAAGTTTGAAGTGTGGGAGGATGCGAGTGATTGAGGTTGGACTTATTATTTCGTTGCCAAAATCAAAGTTTGGCAAGGGTTGCTGGCACTGGCTGTGGTCGGCGAGCTGGCCAGGCGAGGAAGCCACAGTCCTCGTCATCCAGCCGAGGCAGCGATGCTTAGGGCTGGCAAGGCCATTGTGGCCCTCACCCGGTGTTGGCCATGCAAGTTTAGGTCGATGAACCTTGCCGGCCTTCAGCCCCCTAAAAAGAGGTAAATAGAAGAAAAGAAAAATAAAAAGAAATCGTAAAAACTCAATATATTATTAAAATAATGTACACATAAATGCCCACCGCACCAATACCTTGATCCATCAATTAGCATGATGTTCTATGTTCTGTTAAAATGCATATATATGAAAGCTGGTCGTGGACAAGTGCATGACAGATTTGAGGTGGGGAATGATAAATCCAACATAAATCAGAAGATATATTTGGATTAAGAGTATTGATTTGAGATTTTTCGTGAGACAAATTAAGTCGGGATAGATATTCCATGAAGCATGGTTCGGGATTCTTTGTGAGATGAAAATTTATTTGGAGATAATATGTCGACTGAAGTTAGCCCGATCACTATGCGTGAATATCTATGTATTTGAAAAAAAGTGCCCGATTATCTCGGCATCATTAGGTAGACATTGGCTATAAATTTTAATCAGCACCGAGAGGCGTAATAATACCCAGGATGATTTAGGATTCTCTGTGAGGCGAAAAGTCAATGAAGAGATGATGGAGTCTGAGTGAAATGAATTCGACCATTGTAGATTCCGACAAGAATGCTGATTATCTCGGCATATGATTGGGCCGACATTGGTAGCCGGAAAAAACTCAGTCACATTAGCTGTAAATTTTACTCACCGACAGGCATAACAATAATAACAATAATAACAATAATAATAATAATAATAATAATAATAATAATCGCGAGAGGGAATCGGGATACCTTTTTCGGGGCAAGAAGAGTCGGGGACTCCGTTAGCGTTTTCTCTGTCACGTCGACCAAAAGGTTATGGCGCTGCACGGCCTCGCCGACTACAATGGCGCGCACGTCACGTCGCTTTCTCCCTTTAAGCCTGCCTTCTCTCTTCTCTCTCTCTCCCTCTCTCTCATGGCCTCCCGAAAGTTCCTGCTTTTCTCCGGCGGAGATCGAGACGGCCAGGCGCGTTCTTGATCCGATGCGCTTTGGCGGAAGTGAGAGAGGATGTTCGGATGCAAGTGCTTGTCCTGGAACGGGGCCGCCGCCGGTCGCCCCCGCCGCCAACCGGAGCCCTTCTGTCTGCCCAACCCGATCCCCGAATGGCCGCCAGGTTGGTGCTGCGTGCGGGTCTTTTGCTCTGTTGGGTCGAATGTCGAGGACCCGACGCGTTTCTCTGCGTCGTAATGCGATATGGTGATGGAATGATCGCCTCGTTTTCCGTTCGGTCTTTTGCCTCGACTTTTCTCCTTGAATGTTTTCTTTTCTTTTATATTTTGTTTGTTTGTTTGCTTGTTTGTTTCCTTAGTTGGGTCATGGTAAAAGCTCCGGTGGCCTCTTTCAGCTTTTGCTGGATTCGGTTCGTGGGTGGTGATTTTTGCTGATTGCTATGCGCCGATCTTTTAAGTACACGATCCGATTAGGGCCGGGAGTGATCGCGGGGACGAGAGACCCGGACAATGAGCTGTGCTCCTGCTACTCGTCGTCTAGGATGGTGAAGAAGTCAGGGATGAATCGAACTGCGCAACAAATACGACGAAAATGGAATGAATTCATAGGAGATGCCTTTCTAACATAATGCCGATGTTTAGCATCGGAACTCCAATGTTTAGCATTTTCAAGAAAGACAAAACTGGGAGTCAAGAGTGAGTTATTGGACTTGTTATCGACTCCAGGATGTGGAAACTTCCTTCCACTTGTAGATCATGCCCGTGGAGTTTGATGGCTTTTTTTTGGCGTCTACGAGTCAAGAGTTTTTACCGGAACTAGAGCAAACGAATGTCAAGAGTTTCTGGTTAAATGTAAGACTTGGTCGCAACACAGCCTGTCGAATGTCACTGCCAACATGCTTTGTATATATAGCTAGAATCTGAAGATTCTTTGCTTTACTCCCCGTTGCTATTTTCCACATGTGATTTGATTTCGAAGAACCAAAATGCATGTTCTTTCCCCGATCCTGTTTATTAATTTTCTTACTTGTTTGTTGGTTAGTTATTGCCTTGCCGTATGAAGAAAGCTGATAGTTGCTGGTATAGCTGTTTTGATGTTGTTATCATGCTTGAGAAGTTGGTTCTCTGATGATGCTAGTGGTGGTGCGTTGCGCTCTGTATCAAGTACTGCAGAACATTGTTGCATAGTTATCGCACATCTTATGGCATTCTAGGTTATTGACGAAAGAGTTTAACCTTTTATCATTTCCTTTTCATCTCTTCGTGTTTTGCTTATGATCCCAGGTCAAGGATTTGCCAGTGGAAGGATAAATCTCGTGGAAATTGAAGTCTGTAAAGTCAAAAGGTTTGAATTTATCTGGGGTTGGGATTTGGCAAGCGATGAGAGAAAAGGCGTCAGTTTCTATAGGCCTGTGGCAATACCTGATGGATTTTTTTGTCTGGGCCACTACTGCCAATCAAATGATCGACCTTTGCAAGGTTTTGTACTAGTGGCAAGGGAAGGTATTCCTTCTGGTATAAAACCTCCTGATCAATGCACATCTGCTAAATCACCGGCTCTTGAGGAGCCAGTTGATTACACACTTGTTTGGAGTTCAGATGATGGTGATGAAGATGGTGTGGAAGGTGGTTATTTCTGGCTACCTCAGGCACCTGAGGGGTACAAGCCTATGGGACTTTTGGTCACTAACCGGCCAGCTAAGCCTGCATTGGAGGAAGTCAGAGTTGTTCGGTCTGACTTGACAGATACGTGCGAAAATCATCGCGTGATACTCAGCATGAATTCAAAATATCTACAATTGCCATTGATAGTATGTAGCACTAGACCAACTGATAGGCGAATGCTGGGTAAAGGTGTCTCAATTGGGACTTTTTCCTGCAGTGGCTGCTGGAGTTCTGGCGACGAACAATATATTTCATGCCTAAAGAACTGCAACCCTGCGCTGAATGCAATGCCGAACCTTGATCAGGTCCATGCACTCATCAATCACTATGGGCCAACTGTGTTCTTTCATCCAGATGAAGTCTTCTTTCCATCTTCTGTTTCATGGTTTTTCGAAAGTGGATCGCTATTATACAGAAAAGGAGATCCTGTAAGGGAGCCCATAGACGCAAGCGGTTCAAACTTGCCTAGTGGTGGGAAAAACGATGGGGAGTATTGGATTGGTTTGCCTAGTGATGGGCAGAACGATAGCATCAAGAATGGGGACTTGGATTCGGCTAAACTTTATGTTCATGTGAAGCCAGCTTTAGGTGGTACATTTACAGACATTGTGATGTGGATCTTTTGTCCCTTCAATGGGCCAGCCACGCTCAAAGTTGGCATGAATATTCCTCTGGGCATTGGACAGCATGTAGGGGACTGGGAACATTTTACTCTCCGTATAAGCAACTTTACTGGAGAGCTGTGGAGCATCTATTTCTCCCAGCACAGTGGTGGCCAGTGGGTGGATGCGTGTGATTTGGAATTTATAGATGGAAACAAAGCGGTCATCTACTTGTCGAAAAGTGGGCATGCTAGCTACCCTCGTCCCGGTACCTACATTCAGGGATCAAAATATCTTGCCATTGGGATAAGGAATGATGCAGCCCGGAGTGATTATAAAGTGGACTCGAGCATCTGCTATGAGATTGTTGCTGCTGAATATCTGGGAGATGGTGTTGTTGGCGAGCCTTGCTGGCTGCAATATATGAGAAAATGGGGTCCGACTATCATCTACAATTCGAGAGCCAAGCTAGACAAATTAATCAAATCTTTGCCGGGTATGTTCAGACACTCGGTGGCATACATATTTGACAAGCTTCCGATCGAGCTTTACGGTGAAGACGGTCCTACAGGGCCGAAGGAAAAGAACAACTGGGTTGGCGACGAAAGAAGCTAAGAGGTTCAAATCTCCAACCCATGTATGCAATTCTTCGTCAACTGGTGCTGTTTGGGCAGCAAGTATCCTGGAGGCCAGGCACCATTTTAAGTGCAAACTGGCTTATGGAATCGTTGATATCGCCAGGTTGCATACAGATGTAGTTTCTTTAGATCAGCACGGTGGATATTATCAAAGCGAGTAAGAGTTTTAGAATGCTTTGCATCGTGGGGATGGTGCTGTCCAGAGCGGATCCTGTAATGTAATATGAGAATCAAAGATGGGTGAGAAATATGAGATACGTATTTTGCACTCAAAAGTTACTTATGTCAGCCACTGTAATGAGTTCTTTCATACTAGTGCCACTTTCTTAGCTTCTCTCTCTCATTTCTTTTCCCAGGTTTTGTAGTTATAGAAGTTACTGTAGTAATATTCTTGTGGCTAAGTAATTTCGCTTAATTAACAAGATCTTATTAACGAGCGTTCCTTTGTAATTTATCGATAGCGCTTTTGCTTTTTCTTTCCATACGAAGAAGACCTTCATGTCTTTCCCAAAGGGCAATTGAATTGGGGCTTTCCTATTTCACACGTCGGCAAGACGCACGGAAGAACCAAGTTGGGTCAAGATAGTTACGCATACGATTAATTTCTGTACTCAGTCGACTGTATGTTCGTCAATCGATAGATGTATCTTGTTTTTCATGATCGAAAGTTATCTGCGTAACCGACAGGTTTTTTATGAAAGAGACACGTAACGAAAAGTTATTGCGTGAGTTTTGCATTATTATATGGACAATATGGTGATAACTCTTAACGTTTAAGTGCTTTTTTTTAATAATAATTATGAGATTGATATGATGAAATGGTTGAGATGGAATTGGTAAAGATCGCCGGTCGCCATCTCCGACGCGTCGAAATGTGGGGGCGGGGGAAATGGAGGGCCCGCCCTGTCGGATTGTAGGTGGAATCACGTTAATATGCTGGTTGATTGTTGGTCCCCCTCTCTCTCTCTCTCGTCTCGTCTTCCTCCTGCTTTCCCAACTCTCTTTTCTGTCCCCATTTTGGCATCTTTCTAGATGCTCCACTTCATCACGACAAATGATCGCAAGTTGGAGCTTCTCCAAGGTTTCATGATTTGTCTTTTCTCTATTTGTTTTTTTATTTATTTATTATAGAACATAAACCCCCAATTTACCGAAATAAACCGAAAAATGAGAGACTAATGACCATGCCAGTTTCATCAAGTTTTTGTTTCCAAACCATTAATAGTTTATAGTGAGTATGATTCTTAGGTAATCAGGTATCATCAATTCATTAGAAGTGAGCATGTTCTGGGATAGAACCTAGGATAGAAGAATTGGATCGGTGAAAATTTGTTTGGTTCTAAGTTCTAAATATGCAGGGTATGTTACAGATTCCAAAAATTGGAGAACCAGTTTCGATAGGTAGGTTTCAAGTTCTAACTTAGAACTTGAACTTAGAACAGATATCCTTAAAAATGAGAAACATGTTCCAACAAGTAGGCTTTAGGTTTATGGTGATATTTGTACAGAATCCGAAACCACATACCCCTCGTATTCATCGCCTGTTTAAGAGAATATCGAATAGTAGGCAACCCATAATTCGACAAGAAAAGTATCTTTGTATATGAAAGCGATGTTACTGTCGTGAAAGTGTGCGAGTTGTTCACCACCTCATGATAAACGAGGAGAATATAACTCGAATTATAATTCAAAACATGCATTTTTATTATCGAGATAAGCTAAATAAGTATTTCTAATTTATAAAGTCTCGGGAATACCCGTTAATAAAATAAAATAATTCTTGGAAGAGGGAGATGGAGCGACTCTTGGAGCCACCCGAGTCGACGTGGGGAAAAGAATGGCTAAAACGAACCAATCGATTTGGGGAGGGCGCATTGAGGGGACAAGGAGGCCCCACTCTCTCTCCCCCAAACATCACCCATCGATCTCTTCTTCTCTCCTCTTTCTCTCTCCTCCCATTCCCCACCCTCTCTCTACCTAACTTCCTCTTCTCTTTCCCCCTCAAAAAAAATTCAATTATCATATCTTATGCCCCTTCATCAAATTGAAGCATCTCTTCCTTTTTATTTATTTTATTCTTTTTGTTTAATTTATATCTCACTACCCTACATATGTTCTTTGATTTCTTTTCGTTATCCTAAATCCTAAACACAGCTTTACATGAATATGAAACGATTTCTTTTAGAATTTACGATGATACCTGATTTTCAATAGGTAATATACATGGATTATTATACATGGCATTTCGGTCCGTATTCATGAGTAATTTATCTGAAAGTTACTGATAAAAACGGTTTAATGGCTTTTATAAGTCATGTTCCTTATTGGTCCGAATAATTTCAATGATCGATGTATAAATCAAATGGGATGGTTACAGCTATTGAACTACGTATGTTGGAGCAGCAGCCTGACCTAACTAATTAGTCTACCTAAGATGAGTCAACGGGAGTTCATCGAACGGGAATCATTTCGCACTAAGCTTTTTATGCCACGTCGGTGGTATGAACACCTAATGTAAAATCATGACTTAATGGAGCAACATTAGAGCTCCGACATTTTGGCAATTTTGCTTAGATGGGACGGTATTAGCACTCTCCTCTCTCTCATCATTGCTGACGACATCATTATCTATTTCTCCTTTTCTGGTCGGTTATCTAATTCTCCTTTTTACTTTCTAATTGTGATCACACTACTCCGAAAAAATACACATAAAAAATTATTTATTCTATTTTTAATTGAATTTTATCTATTTATTCATAATTAAATAATTTCTTTATGTCGATCCATGTTTTTGGTAAATAGTAGCTCAACAATCGGGACATCTTCTTGTCCAACAATTCAATCTAGAAAGAATTGAGCTTAGACAATGGAATGACATGTTTTAAGATCAGCAACGAGAGAGTGATCTTTAGAAAAGTTTTAACCATATAAGGTATATAAAATGATTAATCACGGAAGTTTTATTTTTAATGTAATTTATCCAAAAAAACATTTTCACATCATATAGAAAAGGAATAGTAATACCAAATCATTTTTATTTTTCAAACCCATTTTTCTGATTTGACATTTGTGACAAAATTCAAAATTAAAAAAAGAAAGAAAAAGGACTAAAAAAAAGAGAGAGGGAGCAAAAGAAAAGAAGGAGTTCTCCAAGTTCGTTTTCATCGCCCGTCGTTTCTCTCTCTTTTCTGTCAGCTGCTTGCTGCTGTTCCTTCTTCTCCTTCTTCTTCCTCCTCCTCCTTGCCTTCAAAACCACTTCTCTCTCTCTCTCTCTCTCTCTCTAAACGCCTTCTTCTCCGCACCTCTGCAGGTGCCGCTCTCTTTCTTCTCCTCCTTCGCCGTCGAACGGAGGAAGAAATGCAGGGAGACAGCGCGGGCGAGGCGGCGTCGCCGGCGGAGCTGACCGCGTCAAGGGACGACTACGTCGCCTCCTCGTCGGAGGGCTCCTCGACCCCCGACGAGCTGGCCCTCGGGTTGACCCTCGGGGTCGGCGATTCCCGCCTCTTCGCCAAGTCCCCGCGGCCCGGCCCCGTCATCCTGACCGCCAAGGACCTGCCTTCCTTCGTCCCTGCCTCCTCCTCCTCACCGCCGCCGCTGTCGGTGTCGGCGTCGGCGTCGGCGTCGTCGTCGTCTTCCTCGACGCTCAGCCGAGCCGAGGGCGGCGCGGGGACCAAGAGGGGTGCGGATTCTGTGGCTGCTCCTACTGCTTCCAGGTACTTCCTTCCGTGCTACTTCCGACGCGTGTGTTGGACAATTTGTGCGAATCTTCGGCGTGTTGGTCTCGGGGTTTTGGAAATTTGGACTTGGTCTTGTGGTTTCGTGCAGTATACTTGTCGATCGTTTCCGCTTGTGGTGCGTTTCATCGAGCTGATGGTTGTATGTTTTGGTTTTGGCTTTGGTTTTGGCATGTTATGTATGATCTTTGATGAGGTAAATCTTATGGGTTGTAATTTCACATTTCTTTTTCGTTTTTCTTGTGGCAACCGTGCCTATTTTCTGTCACATGAGCGATGAAGGAACCGATCCTCAAGGCTAGTTGGTCAAAGATCAAGATTTTGTTGCGTTCAGGTTGCGAGTTCATCTATTCGAGTTCTAGCGAAGGGACCTCACTTCGCAGTTCCATCTCTTGTCCCGGTAATTGCTCGGTTTTTGTGGGACAGGCAACTGTCATGATCTTGTGGAAATTAGTGAAGTGCTCCTCGGACACCAGTTGTCATAGGGCATAGGTTTTTTCTTCTCTGATTTTGATAGGCTCTCCGTGAGGAAAAGAAAGAAGTTTTTGTTGGGGGTAGCGGGTCTTCGGTACTTATCATTCATGTCTCTGTGCTTGGTTTAAAGAAGTTGGAAGATCAGTCCAAGTGGAAATATTTCTTTAGCACCCCGAACAGACCCTCAAATGAAAGATTGCGGCTTTTTATGCCTTGTCCATAACAGTTTTAGCTTAAATTGCTGGAAAGTCCAGATTGAAGGGTGCATAATTGTCGTTCATTTCCTTATGCAACTTTAGAGATAATTAAGGAGATGATTGAAAATGGAAATTAATTTAATGGAAACATTAATCTAATAATTAAAGTATGATAACACAGAAGTTTGCAGAACATTGCGTTTGGACCAGGGGGTGTTCAAGGAAAGGAAAAAAAGGGGAACTATTTTTGTGTACTTAAGTTGAAGGGAAGAAGAGAGATGAAAACACATTTCCACTCTTTCCTTCCTTTTCTTCTTCTGTATTTTTGATGTGAAATTCGAAAAGGTAATGACGAAGGAAGGCCGGAACTGCCTATGTTAAGTTTTGAAATCGGTACTCTACACATAGAAATCTGCATATCTTTCCTTCTACTTCTTCTGAGAGTGAAATTTAAGCTTAGTTATGAGGGGTTCGTCTAGGATGTAGGTTTTTTTTTCCTTGTTCGTTTCACTTTGCAGCAGAGTTGCCAAGTAGAGGAATAAAGTAGCTCTTCAATTAAATTTTCTTTCTCTGCTTCAGTTCCCAAAGTTGAAACTTAGAAATTCAATAGGAGGTAGCTCGTTCATTTGTGGGAATCAAATTCTTGACCAGGAAAAATGGTGATATATTATTGGCCTAAATAACTACAGGCACATCTTTATTTTGGTCTTTGTCATGTTTTCATCACTGCATTTTAGTTGAAATAGGTGATGACTATTGGAGACCATGAAGTTCTTTGGACATAATTAAAGCGGTGATCTGATCCAGTTGAGCTATTGTGTTTGAGTGGTTCATGCAAGCTTCCTTTCCCTTTTGTTCTACTTGTTTTCCCTGAAAAGTTTTTCGCCCTTGCCAATAGGGCAGAGTCCATAAAACTGCAGCATAGCTTACCTTTCTTGGTCATGTATGAATGTTGAGAGTTGGATGAATGGATGATCTTTGCATTTTTCATTTACTCTAGAGAGATTTCTTCTTGCATATATAGTTGACCATTCTGTTGGAGTTTGATATTGTGCATAGTTCTATCACTTATGTATGTATGTTTCCTGCTGTTGCTACAATACTTGAGCAGTCAGGTAGTGGGATGGCCTCCCGTAAAATCTCACCGAATGAACATCTTGGTTAACACTGCAAAATCTACTTCAACTGGAGAGTTTGACCCCATGATTGAGAAAAATGGTAGCAAGCTGGCTGCATTAGAGAAGATCAATAATGCCAGAAATGACAAAAGCAGTAACTCCATGAAGGTATCGTGCCCCAAAACTTCTCCTTTTGTAAAGGTCAATATGGATGGAGTTGCAATTGGAAGGAAGGTAGATCTAAATGTGCATCAATGCTATGAGAGCTTAGCAGAGACATTGGAGGATATGTTTGATCATCCCACTACAAAAGTCAATCCACCACGTAAGTTTTTCTTCTGTTGCTTGCTGATCTTTCATTAGGACGTTATGAATTCTAATTGTTAGTGGTGATTATTTTCTGTCATCTTCCTATTGAAACTATTTTAAAGTATCAATACTTTCCATGTGATCCTTTGCGCATTGATCGGGTCTCAATGATAGCCAATATAATGAGTTCAATTGGAGTTTGGGGATATAGACCCTTTGAAGATCCTCGATCAGAACTACATGGACTTTGGATTGGTATCTGGTTTGCAACCTGTGTAAATGTGGTGCCTTTGGATTATAGGATCAAATAGGTTGATGCATCACGCATCAGTAGGAGCAACAAGTGCCTCAAAATTGCTGGATGGTTCATCTGGATATGTTATTACTTATGAAGACAAAGATGGAGATTGGATGCTTATTGGAGATGTTCCTTGGAGGTATGTAGCCTGGTGTACTTTCGTTTTGATTGTTTATATTGTGTGTCACCTTATACAAGTCCTGCACCAATTCATCTAAGCATGTGGCATTTTTCATGTTTAAGCTTTGAAGCCCAAGTGGAAATATTCAATCATTCTTGCTGAGACCATGCCACATCAGAAACATTGCCAGAAGTACTTTACGAACAAATAAAGTCGATTGAATGTAGAGAAAATTTTCTTGAAAAATAAGTGTTCCTTTTGCAATTCACTATATTACACATAGGAGAAGCATTCCTTACTAATAATTATTCTTTTTGTTCTTTTTTTTTTTAATACTATAATCTTATTTTGTTGGCACTGTGCATAAGTTGTATTTTGCATCTTCATTTTCATTCTACCCTGGCATATGATGGTGCGAGCAATTTTGTTTCTTATGCAAGGGAGCTTAAGGCTTCATATGAGTCAACTGGCTAAATCCTAGTGGAGAAAAGTAGTCAGGAATTATCTATCATCTTACTCAGATTCTGCATATTACATCAAGTGCCCAGATCGGTTGAGGGTAAAATAAGTGGATAATGATAAGCACAACTTGCATTTTAATACTCTTTTGTGGCAAATTGCAAGTCACAGCATGTTAAAATTTGTATCAAGAACAGTTCTTTGACCAGAAAGTTATGGCCCTCCCAACAAATTCTGTAAATGTGGTCTGTAAGTCATTACCCCTATCATGTCATTATGAGTACTTTTGCAAAGCAAAATTGAAAAGTGACTAGTTGGTTTGGATTATCTGTACTTTGGCAAAGCACTATTGAGGGTTGGCTGATTTTAGGCAGATACATACAAGAAAAGAATGGGAGTTGCATAACCCATAGATACTTTTCTGGCTCCAGAATTTGTACAGTACTTGTCTGGAATCTACTTGCTGTCCTGCAGATTATGCATCTCTTAGATTTTTACCAGTAGTTCTGATGCTGTCAATGGTTTTGTTGCCAATTTGATGGCGATAACAGCTGCTTCCTTCCTTTCTCCCTCTAGAAAGGGATTCGTGGTGGATAGATGTTGATTGATCCTACTAAGTTCTAGCAAAAGTAGTGACAAATCAACCTCAGGATTAGCTTCTGTTTTCCACATCACCTCATAGATTAAGAGGAGAAGAGGACCATTATTTTAATACCTTTATGGCTTTTCTTCTGGGATATTTGGGGTTGTGTGGATAAAAGTGTTTAGTGCACGATATTAGAAGAGCACCGACAAGGTGATGTAGTGACCAAAGGATTCAGGAACAACAGAAAAATGCTCAACAAATCAATATCTATGTATGTGTTCTTGGTTTTTCTTTATGCTGGCCATCCTTTCTATCTGATTCTGGAATTAAACTTTTTATATCAGGATGTTCGTGGATTCTGTGAAGAGGCTTCGAATTATGAGGACTTCTGAGGCTAATGGACTTGGTACTGAGTCATACAGTCAATTTTCCGAGACCTGATCATGTACATGGTTTTGTATGATCATGATGTTTAAAACATTGTTGAGGATGAGTGCTGACCTAAAGCTGGGTAGCTCTGAAGATATTAAGGTCCCTGTAGAGAATGGTTGTGAACTTTTGAGTGAACGTGTGTATAGCTTGCCCATTATACGGTTGAGGAAATGAGAAGACTGGATAAATGGAGCATTTTGAAAATCTTGGTTGCTCCCCTTGGTGTCCCTTTCCTTTTCTTTTCTTCTTTTTTTGTCGATGTGACACTACCCTTTCCCAACTTTTGTCACTGCTGTTTTCTTTTTTTTGTCGATGAGAAGACCTGATCATGTACATGGTTTTGTATGATCATGATGTTTAAAACATTGTTGAGGATGAGTGCTGACCTAAAGCTGGGTAGCTCTGAAGATATTAAGGTCCCTGTAGAGAATGGTTGTGAACTTTTGAGTTCCCAACTTTGAGAAGACTGATAAATCATTTTGAAAACTTTTTTTGCGATGTGTTTTCCCAACTTTTGTCACTGCTGTTTTCTTTTTTTTGTCGATGAGAAGACCTGATCATGTACATGGTTTTGTATGATCATGATGTTTAAAACATTGTTGAGGATGAGTGCTGACCTAAAGCTGGGTAGCTCTGAAGATATTAAGGTCCCTGTAGAGAATGGTTGTGAACTTTTGAGTGAACGTGTGTATAGCTTGCCCATTATACGGTTGAGGAAATGAGAAGACTGGATAAATGGAGCATTTTGAAAATCTTGGTTGCTCCCCTTGGTGTCCCTTTCCTTTTCTTTTCTTCTTTTTTTGTCGATGTGACACTACCCTTTCCCAACTTTTGTCACTGCTGTTTTCTGTCGTCGTATGGTTTATCAAACCATGGAATGTCTATATATGTTGTATGTACATATTCTTCTTGCAACTTATTTCTTGTTGGTGCTCCTTCCGGTTTGAGAGAGAGAGATGGACACTATTCTTTCTTGTGCTGTGTTTATTGGTTCTCTATATTCTCTGCAAAGAAATTAGATTTCATATTAGAAGTCTTTCTGAACAAGCCCCCTTGAATTACTGACAAGGTAGCGTCGTGATTGTTCCTATCAAATTGGGATGGCATGAGATTTAGCATGTAAAAGGCCAGAAAGTCTAGTATCGAGTTTGGTAACTGAAACACGCGCCTGGACTTTTAGCAGGTATTTCTAACATTAATTATATAATGTAGATGCTTTCTGCTCTCTTCCAACAGATTGTACTTTCGGACATATCCTAGTCAGTCAATCATCAGTATACAGCCGAGAGAAGAATCCCATTGACGTGTTAGAGCGTCACACCGGTGCTTACTTAAATCACAGGATAATCGATTATCCTTGTTTTCATTGTCATGTCCGATATATATACTAACTGCTAGGCTTATAGGGTTCTTAATTTATAGGTACCCATCCAACTGCTAAGGCTTATAGGGCGCTCAATTTGTAAGTCATTATTTACCCTTTGGAACACGGATTCAAACAACTCTAATTTCGTTAAAAAGTAACAAAAATAACCCTTCATAAGCCATGAAGCCATCAATGCATTGGCCTAAAAGAGAAGTTATTGCATGGTTTAAAGACTATATGGACGAATATTACAAGATCAACGATGTAGATGAACCTGGTCTATATGGTTTAGATGCCATACAATGTTTTTTCCTCATAAGTTACGAAGGTGTTCTTTTCCAATGCAATTACCAATCAGAACCTCTTAAGCTGAAACGACCATCTCGATATCCTTAACTTTTTGGGTGAATGTTACCAAGAAAACAAAATAAGAAGAAAAATTGAAGCTCTAAAAATACACTGCTGCAATGATTCTGGATAAGGACATATACCGCAAATGAAGTTTTATTTGCAAAAGAGGTACCTAGATCATATACCGGTGATCTCTACAGATATCAGAACCAGTAGCTACAAGCATTCAATTAAGAAATTCTACATACAGAGAAAAATCGAAGAAACTATTAGCCGAAAGGAACGCAAATACTCAGAACTCAGTTGCTAGAGAAGGCCATTTACAGGTGACGTGCTGAAGACCGGCTTGTCTTTGCTAGCGTCATATGTTGCGGCGCCATTGCTACTGCTCTTCCTCCGAGGCTTTGCCTCTCCAAGCATTGTTATGACATCCCTCATGGAGGGTCTATCTCTCGGTAGCTTTGCGGTACAGAGGAGCGCTATTCTGAGCACCAAAAGCATCTCTTCCTGCACATGTTTGCAGTTTCCTACATTGGGGTCTAGAGCCTCTTCCAGAGCTCTGTTGTCCCTGATTTTCCTCCGTATCCACTCAACAATGTCGACAGATTCTCCAAACTCGGGATCTAGAGGCCTTTTGCCTGTGATGAGCTCTAACAGTACAACACCAAAGCTGTATATGTCTATCTTCTCATCGACCTTCATGGTGTATCCGTACTCTGTCAGAGAATATCAAAAAAATTGCAGCATTGTTAGCTAGAGGAAAGGTCGTGAGCATATGTGATACTTTCATCACCTTTTAGCATTGATTAGTAGGTTTTTCGCTAGGGTAATACGATTATTGACTGGGAGACTGGCAAGATCTGATAGTTCGTCAATTCAATGGAAGATGATGAGAGTAATAATCAACTTACCAGGCGCAATGTATCCATAGGACCCTGCCACTACTGATACTGTTTCGTTCTTCCGGAGCATCATCCTTGCCAAGCCAAAATCGGCAATTCTGGCTTCTAGGTTTGCATCGAGCAAAATGTTGGTCGACTTGACATCTCGATGAATGATCGGGGGATGGCAATCATGGTGGAGATAAGCAAGCCCTTGGGAGACGCCAAGTGCTATATTGTACCTTGAGACCCAATCCACGAGGAGATTCCCCGCTTGTTTCCCGTGCAATGCTTCTCCAAGATTTCCATTTTGCATGAACTCATACACGATCATCATATTAGTCTTGTTGTGAAGACACCCGAGCAAACGTACTATGTTCCGGTGCCTTAATCTCCCCAGAAGTCTCACTTCCCCGACAAGATCATCATCGCTTGCTGCTTCAATATCTGTTCCCGATCTCCAGAGCTTTTTGACGGCCACAACAATGTTAGACCTCGGTATCTCAGCCTTGTAAACTGTTCCAGTGGCTCCGGCCCCGATGATGTTCGATTCCTTAAGGCTAGCTAGGATATCAGTACTCGTGAACCTGAGCCTCTGGAATGCCATTAGTCGCCATGGCCACTCTCCACTCTCCACCTCAAGCTTTTCCCCAAAGCAACTTCCTTTCGACAAGTACCACCTTCTATAGAGAGTTCTCATGCCAAAAAGAGCTATGACAATAGCTAGAGCTGTTGATATACCGATGATCCAGCCAGCAATGATGTGCTTTGTGTGTGAGCTCCTTCGATTCAAAGTCAATGCCAAACTTCCTGAGCAAGGAGGGAGGACCCCGCCACATAGACCAGCATTTCCCACAAGATCTTCGGGATTTATGGTCCTTAACACGCCATTTGCTGGAACAGGGCCTCCAAGCTGGTTGTAGGAAACATTCATCACTTCCAAGGCGGGCGACATCCCGAAATTCTTGGGTATTCCACCGGTCAAAGAGTTGTTTGATAGATCTAAAACTGCCAAAGTGGGCATCATTGCAATGGCGGTTGGGATCGCTCCGGTTAATAGATTGTTCCTCAGGTTCAACTTGACCAACCTTTCGCAGGAAGCGATGCTTGATGGGATGGTGCCAGATAACTGATTTGAAGAGAGATCCAGCTCTGAAAGGGAAGGGCAATCTTGGAACTGGTCGGGGATTTCTCCCTCGAAATTATTGTGCGAGGCCATGAAGCTTTGGAGATTGGGAAGGGAGAGAATGGTGGATGGTAAGGAAGATTGGAAATTGTTCATGGAGAGATCAATGAAAGAAAGCGACGTTGAAGAGGTGATGTCATTAGGTATCTGACCTGTAAGACTGTTATTTGCCAGCTCCAACCTTTGGAGCTTCTCTAGCTTTCCAAATCCTCCCGGAATCGTCCCTGATAGAAGATTATTCTGCATTCGAACCCGAACAAGGGATGTGCAACTTGAAAGGCTCACCGGGATCGGACCCGAGAGGGCATTGTTGAAGAGGATGAGTTTGGTGAGATTCCCTCCACTGCACAAGTTTGCCGGCATCTCGCTGGAGAAAGAGTTGGACGAGATGTCTAGCCATTGCAAGGGCGAGTTCTTGCCAAGATCACCCGGCAATGGACCAGATAAAGAATTGTTCCAGAGCTCAAGAACCTTTAAATGTGTCAACCCACCTATCCCTGGGGGTACCGGCCCAGACAAGTTGTTGCACATGAGATTCAAGAGCTCTAAGTTCTTCAGTTGAGCAATTTCAGCTGGAACTTCTCCTGATAACTGGTTGAACGAGAGATCAAGCAATTGCAATGATGCAATGCTTCCTATCTCCGGGGGGATACTACCTTCGAAATTGTTGTTGAACAAGAACATAGTTTCTAGCCGCTTAAGCTGCCCCAATGCGACAGGAATCTGACCGCCAAGATTCCCGACCGCCAAATCGAGATACCTTAAATTCGTGAGATTTCCGAACTCTGCAGGGATTCCACCTGTGAATTCGTTGTACCCAAGAATTATGCTCTCCAGAGAAGTGAGTTGGCCGAGCTCTCCTGGAATCTGGCCAGTGAGATTGTTCCCCGAAAGGCCGAGATACTTCAGCTTCTGCAGGTTCTTGAAAGACTTTGGCATCGACCCTTGAAAGAAGTTCCCTCTGAGGTCTAAGCTCTGCAATGCGCTCGCATTGCCAAGATCCTCAGGAATCAATCCTGAGAAGTTGTTGCTCGAGGCATTGAGCATTGTCAATCCAGCTATTCTTCCGAAACCAGCTGGAAAGCTAGTAATGAAGAAATTCTGGCTGACATCAATGATCTTTAGTGACGACAGATTCGTCACAGACTCCGGGAACAGAGAGAAGCTATTGCAAGAAATGTTGAGGAGGGAAAGACTCTGCAGTTTCTGTATGTCGTCCGAGATGTTCCCGCTCAGATTCATCCGTGAAAGATCTAGTCCTTCCACAGCTCCATTTGAGTTGCAGTGGACACCAGTCCAGTTACAGTGACCTGCACTGTTGCCTGCCGAATTATTGGGCAGTTCCCAATCTCGAAGACCATTTAACGGATCGATGAGGCCGGCTTTTATCGATAACAAGGTTGCCGCTTCGTCGGTGGAGGCAGAACCCAAACAAGAGAAGAGAATGCAGCAACAGCAGAAGAAGAGCGGCTGCAAAAACTGAGCCTTTACCTGCATTTTCTTCTCTCTTCCTTTGCTGTTCACTGCACTTTCTTGAAACTTTCCCTGCTTAATCGTATTCCACCATAACGGTTCGATGTTTTGGTGAAGCGGCAAGTGAAGGCGGACTGAGAAGTGGAGGTGAGAGGTGTGGAAGTGATCAGTGAGTGCTCTGAAGCTTAGTTCGAAAGAAAGACATTGCTTAAAGCATATGGAGTTGGTATGTCGGGATCAAGAATGTGAGGAAAAGATAATGACGACTGATTAGTTTTAATGCACAGAGAGAGAGAGAGAGAGAGCTCGTGAGGTCTTGGGTCGTGCAAACAGGCTGTTCATGTGCAAATAATGGACTGAGGGAGATTTTTGGACTTATTTGAAGCTTCTCCGACATTAAACAGGGGTTGAGAATGTGTTTTTCTTACCCCTGAGTGCTCTGTCCTTTTCAACCACCTTCTTCTTCTTCTTCTGTCGTGGTAATTAGTCAACTCATTGAAATGGCAATAAAGAAATTCCCTTTCCTACCTTTGTCTTTTGCCATCTTGTGGTTGTTTTTCCAAGTTAATTAGACAAAAAGAGCAATAGAAATTATCGAAAGGAAGTGCTAGTATTTGTCATATTAATAAAATCAGATAAAGAATCTCACCATGTTTTTTTTCCCCTGCTGAAACGAAATTCGAAGTATTTTAACTTAATGTAGATATGGGTTTACTACTTAATTCCGCTTTTAGAGAACTTGATTGTACAAGATAAAAATTAGAAGACTAAATAATCACACAAACAACAAACGTTTGAGAGGACTAAAAGTGGACTTTAGTCGAAAAAACAATATTACTGATTTTGCTTTGTTCTTGGATTTTCGGATGAATTTTGTTAGCATTTTTTTTTTCTTGTTACTACCGTCGTCTTTAGATGGTAATAATATTTTATTAGTAAGTTTCTTACACTAAACTGAATTTATCTCTTTGATCTAATCAAAAGTAGGTTATCCATGCGAAGTCCCAATAATTTACAAGAGTTACTTAAGAACGGGTCGGGCAGGGTGTAGCAACCCTAACAACACTGCTAGTGCCTAAGGTGTCTTTTTCTACATGCAGCAAAAAATAGCATTTTCTACTCTGTCAAAAAGAAAATGAAAAATAGCATTTTCTAACTGCTGTGATTCTGAAGCAAAGAATGGTTACTTCATAGACTGCAACATTGAACAGAAGATTGTTCTTATGTTTCTTTTGAGACACCATGAAAATGTGTATAAACTAGGAATTCCAAGCAAAGCTACATGATCAAATGATTAAAGGTTTGTTACTATTGTTTAATCTTTCAGAAACTTTTCTCCCTGTCAAAGGGTAACTTCTAAGTATGACAAGGATTCATTCGGGAATCATTGGACACAGATCTAACATTCCCACTAAAATAATTAGAGTGGCTTTGACGTTTAATGATTTCTTTATTTGGGTAAAAGCAAATGGAGCATTATCTTCCAGTGTCAATAATTCCACCGAAAACAAGAAGACTCTCTCAGTCACTGATTGAAATGCTCACGTTGTGCTGAGATTATTTTAATTGGCGCAGATCAGGGTCGCAACCTTTTGATTATTGTTAGTTTATTTCCAAAAAATAAATAGAAATAAAAAGGGTGGCTTTTGTTTGATTGTCATTTTATAGTTATCTAGCAAAAGATGGGAATCTATCCATGTTACACAGGCAGAACCCACAACAGGAGAAAAACCTACTTCTATAATTTCCATTATTGTCTTTTCATGCGTCTGACTGTAATTAAGCCTCCTTTTAAAATGTTGATTAATTAAATGAGACATTAAATGGCAAGGTTTCGTATGCTTTGACTGGGGGGGTGAATGCATTCCTCACCAGTATGTAAAGGTGGTATTTTCATTTGATTTAATATGACATATTCAGTAAGGTTTAAAGGGGGGAAAACTCTAACAAATACAAATTTTTCTCAGATTGATTAATTCAGTGTGCATCTAGTAAGTATATTGTTTATTAGCTGGAGTGAGGCCCTGACTTAGGCAGGCAATGCCGGTTCAACATAAACTTGCAGCTAATATATTAATGGCACCTAGAGGGATAGAAACTGAGAAATCTAATCTCAGGTTTGTTCTTCATGTAGAAAGCAGCAGAAAGCAGAAAGTGAGCTTCTAATTCCTCTTTTTTGCTGAAAAATTGCCTTAATACATAATAAAAAATGAAGAAAGAGAGGAAAGAAACGGAGAAAGTGATGCCTGCCCACCAACAGCCATCTTCTCCAAGGTTAGTTCTGAGAAAGTGGGTGACAAAAGAAACATCTTTTTCTTTTTTCTGTTTTTAAAGAAAAAGGATTGAGATTCACATGCACACATGTGGTTTAGTGCAGTTACGATTAAATAAGTGAATTAGTTTTTTTGGGTTTGAAAGATGGGATGTCCAATGGAGTGGATGGGGGCCATGTGAAGGCGCAGCTGAGATCAATATTTCTGCAATTCCTATTATTGGAGAGAGACTCTTTCATCTGACATTCACTATAGATTATTGATTTTCCCCCTCCTTTTTCCTATTACTTACGGTTTATGATTGCATTCGTAGATCAAGAATAATGGAGGGGAAAAAGAAGTGTTGGCCATGAACATTGAACCCCTTGTGATGTGCTTCTACACATGGCTTTATACCCACAACCAGGGCTTTAAGTACTCGAGACAGCCTTTCACGGTCGTAGGAAAAAATGGGTATTTTGTACTTTGGATGGATGTTCATGTTCTCACCACCACATCACAGAGAGAGAGAGAGAGAGAGAGGACGCACATGCCAAGGAAGGAACTAACTCATTTCATATTGCACTAGTAGGATTGATCAGATAAGAGCAACAAGGGCCTTCTTGTCTTGTCTTTTGGCTTCTATTTCATATGTTAGAAACCATTGTCTATAAACTCTACACCCTTCGAACCCCCCCAACCCCAAAAAAAAAAAAAACCTCTATACCCACATTCGCAAATCTCTTTTCTATAGTAGTATACATACTGGATTGAACTAGATTTTTTTTTTAAGCAAGTCTTGAGGTAGGTTCACTAGGAGAGATTTTTTGATAGGGAAAATTACTAAAATAGTCCTGAATCTATTGCACTTTTATCAATTTAATCATAAACCTTTTAATCGTGTCAACTAAATTATAAAATTTTTAACTTTTGCTAATTAAGCTTATCCGACCAATTTTGATTAGAAATGATGGACACTGGCCATCTAACGTGACATGACTAGCACATGTAGAAAAATTTTAATAATATTTTAATATTTTCTTTTGAATTTATATATATATTTTTTATGTTCTTTTATTTTTGTTTTTTCTTCTATTTTCCTTCTTTACTCTTTTAACTATAGTTGGCAAGAATCGCTAGGCCCTAGCCTAAATCTGTGTCAGACTAGCCTTGGTGTGGCCTCGGCTGTAGTTGCGATGGCTTGGGCAAGGCAACCTTGCCCAAATTTTGGCGAGACTAGCTTTACCCAAATCTAGGCAAGATCGGGCGAAGGTGTTGCGGCCCTAACTAGCTTCGCCATTGGTGAGGGCCATGAGGGTTTCATTGCCCTCATTGGCCATAGTAAATAAAAAAGGGAGATAAGGAAAAGAGAAGAAAAGAAAAAATCAAAAATCAGAAAAGTATGGAAAAAATTTATAAATTATTTACGTTAACAAAGGCCGTGCCATGTAGAACGGCTATCATTCACGTCAACGATTTCTAGTCAAAATTAATCGGATGGACTTAATTAATAAAATATGAAAAAACTTAGGACTCGATTGATACAATTAAAATATTTATGATTGAATTGGTATAAGTGCATTAGGTGTAAGATTTTTTTTGGTAACTTTTCCTTTCTCGAAATGCCCACATCTTTTTGCTAAATGTCATTGGAAGTTTTTCCAAATGGTATTGTGATTTATAATCCGTATGAATCTCCTGAAATTTATTCACATACTTAACTTTCATCGACATGCTTGTACGAGAGCGATCTCGAGATTCGCATAATTTGAATCTTTGCTATATTACTTTACCGGGACGAAGCCGGCTTCTGATTTGACATGGAATCAACTGAGGGCTAGGACCAAACCTGTTATCTAGGGACTCTCCTTGGATCCATGATTTGTTGGTTAATTGGTAAACCTCACCTAGGAGGGAGTTTCACCTCCTATGGGGGCCTCCCTGCAACTTTCCCTTAATAGGGTGGGTTGTCAAATGCGTTTCTTATTTTTAACGTGTTTGTATTTACATGTCTTCTTTCCTCTTATTGGTCCAGTCTTTTTTTCAAGCTTGTAGCCGGCTCTATCCTTTATTTATTTGTTTTATGTTCAAGATATGTTGAGATCTGCACAAAGTCTCAAATGATGAAGTAGTTTAACATCGTGCTTGGGACGGAGAGAGGGGCCTCCATATCATTACATGTTTACGACAGAAACGAGAACGACACCGTCATGGGGACATATTCCTTGATTAACTTGGTATCTCTCGAATTTGAAATATGTGGAAGTTGTTGCCTCGAAACCTTTTCTGAGTATCTCAGTGAATGAGACTGGTCGGTTTCCAGGCCCAATGAGACGGCCCAAATCCCACAAGCCCCTCGTTTTTCCAGGTAGTGCATGGTGCAAGCTGAGCAGAGAATCCCAGTGGCCAAATTTTATCTTCTCCACCCAATCTATCCAAAATCTAAGAACGTCTTTGAAGTGAGTGAATGGTTGACAATTCTACAACAAGACAATTCCTCCTAAATACCACACCCTTTTAAGACACATCTCCCTCTCCTCCTCTCCTCCTCTCCCTCTCTCACATCAATGGCATCTCTTCAGTCTCTTTCTTTCTCTTCCCCAGTCTCTCACTACCATCGGCAACAGCCACGCACCCACTCAGGTAGATTCTTCACTCGTCTTCCTGCACTTCCCTTCCTCTTTGGAAATTTGAGTGCCACGTATGGTAGTACAGCTTTTCTCCAAGTGATTTTTGGAGTGTCCCCTTTATCTTCTATGACTATATTTGTGCTTCTGTGCTCAGTATCTGATGGCTAATCGATGCAGTTCAATTCTTATGTGATGTGCATTTTTTCATGAAAAGGAATGAGATTTTTACTCATTTGAGAAGATGTTCTATATTTCCTTGTCATGTAAATATAAAGCTTTAGGCTTGGCATACACTTGTTTAATTCAAGAGAGGCCTCTAGATGTGCTGGTGAACCTGGAAATGTCAGAACTTAAGGTGTTAGCTGAATGATAAATTTGCATTTTTGTTCAGGATATAGTGGCTAAGTGAGGACTCTGGATGCTTCTAAAAGAAGTATAGCGCGAATGTAATGTGGCTCCATTGCAGCAGATGATTGCCTTTTTAGGAGCATCGATATTTCTCAAACATACTTGGCGGAAAAAAAAGAAAAAAGAGATTGCTCTAACATAAGAGACAGTAGTGACAGTGAAGCATTATACTATGCATTATGCTTGGAATTTTTTCCCCTCGCCTCAAGGGGTAGAAATAGGATAATAGTAAAACTGGACTTTTAAAAACGTAATATTCTCATATTGAGAACTTCTTCTGACCAAGATTGTTTAAAATGTATGTGAATTTGTGCATGTTGCATGCCTCCTTCAGTTGATATTTGCATGATGGCTGTAAATTTCAATTGGTATGAAAATGAGATCTCAGGAAGGGAGAATATCTTGAATAACGGATGGCAAGTGCTTGCAGAATATATCATGAACCAAGAAAAAGAAAGGGCAAATTGAATCTACTACAAACGACTGACAAAAGTTGCGACTACTAAAATCATAACAGATCATTGTCCATTTACTGTGGTCGATCATCAGTCATCAATGTTTGATCAGTCTGGAGAGTATGACCGTGAGTCGTTTTTATACCTCTTTCTCTCTCTTTGAGGAGTAAAGCACCTATATTGGTTGTACTTGGTCTTAACCAATGTTTTGGACTCTAACATGATCTACTTCATGAAGGGAACCTACTTTCGTTTTGGGAATTTCACCTAGGCTTTTCTGTTTTTACTCTTGAAAGGTGTCGAAATACCTTATGGTAAAGTTGCATTGTGTCCCTTATGGATCCAATTCCTCTTAAGAATCCTAAAAGACGAGGCCACTGCAATTCTTGGCTGAAAGGCGTTAATCATTTTGTTTTCGAAATCCTGTTCCATAATTTGTCACTATAGATGACAAAATCTTGTGATGGTTTCTTTGTGACTAAGCCTGACAGAGTCATGGTTTGGTCCTTATCTCACTCTGCTTTAAGCCGCATCACATTTAGTACAGCAGTTCTTCTTTCTCTTCTATATTACATAACGTACATTTGGTAAGGATCAGAGAATTATTATACAAACTTCGATGCATACAATGTAATGGAACCAGCTGATAGATACTCCAATAAGCATGAAAAGGGAATGTACAGTACCCAGATAAGTTTTTATGCTTGAAGATCATTATGTGGAAAAGCTGAAACACGGTATTCTCTGGATCAGTATTTTTCCAGCTCGGTCTTAACTATGTTGATGTTTTGAGCAATGTAAGGTTGGGATTGAACTGTTAAAATATTTGAAATATGTCAAGGAGCTGGAAAATATGTATTAAGTGTTAGAAATAGGCTAATTGTCGTTAATGCGATTATTCTAATGATGTTCTGCTTTGCTCTCTAGGTTTCATAACTTCGCCTCTTCATCGGAGTGCGAGCTCCGCATTCCATGGCCAGACATTGCATCTGCATCACACTCAACGGGCCTCTTTAAAAGTGAATGCGAAGACGTCTCAACCTGTTATTATGATGGTAAAACCCAAGATTCAGTTCATTCAAGGGACAGACGAGCAGACAATTCCTGATGTTAGGCTGACCAAATCAAGAGACGGTACGAATGGTGTCGCTATATTCAGGTTTGAGCAGCCCTCCGTCTTCGACGCATCTGGTGATGTTGGTGACATCACCGGCTTTTACATGATCGATGAGGAAGGGGTTCTTCAGTCAGTCGATGTCAATGCCAAATTTGTCAATGGGAAACCAGCAGGGATCGAGGCTAAGTTCATAATGCGGTCGCCTAGAGAGTGGGATAGATTCATGAGATTCATGGAGCGATATTCCAATGAGAATGGCTTGCAATTTATCAAAAAGTGAAACCCCTCATTTCTTCTCTCTGACGGCCCCAATCGTCTCCATTTGGCATACTGTTTTTGGGTAGTGGTTAAGGCAGTACTTAAAAGAGATTGTTCCCGTGCATATTGGCTCATGCAAAAGCGATATCCTGAATGTAAGATTTTTCCTTGCGTGCTTCAGTGTATTTGAATTCACCATGCATCAGAAACTCCTCTCCTTGCATTGATAGCAATTAATGTAAGATCTCTCAAGAAGACTTGAATCAAGGGGGAGATGATGAGGAATTGACTGATGAATTTTTGTTAATGAGTTGTGCAGTCCTTAATTGATCCCAGATGTTGCAAGATGGAAGCTTGAAACATCGGATATATGTTAGTTCCACTGAAAATGGTCATTGGAGCTGAAATTGAACGGCTCATGGAGACCTTCCCAGCCAGACTTGTTTAACAGCAAATCACATAGGAAATTGAGGAAAAACTATGTTGCCGCAACAAATGCAAAATGTTATTTACTGTCTCTCGCCTTTCTCTGTTTGCTTCTCTTCTTGAATGAACACGGTAGTTCTAACAGTGTTAGTGGGTCAATGAGCTGAAGTCTCAATTTTTAACATGGCCATCAGAGTCAATTACAATGTAGAACGTTGACGTCTTCCGTGTCTTTTAAGTAGAACCCAGTTCAGATCCTACTATTTCTTAAAGTTTCAATTGGCTTATCAACTAGAATGACTTTAGGCAGTGCCATTTTCCCAAACAAGGCCTTGGCCATGACCAAACGAAATTGAGACCTCTGTTGTTCCATGACGTTTCTACGAACTAAGATTGGTGCTCTATCTGTCATTAATCTGTCTAACCTCTGTTGTTCCATGACGATTCTGCAAATTAAGATCGGCAGTCTATCTGTCATTGATCTGTCTTTACGAAATTCCTCAGAATATCTCCATTTCTCAATCCCCGGGCTCTTAAAAAAAGCCATCCCATTGCTTGTTCCCCTCCACGAAATCATCATGCTCATTGAGTCTAACAACCATGTTCCTTGTCAGCCCTGTCACTCTCTCAATCGCCGCCTCCACGGCCAAGTCAAACCGTCCTCTACACACTCCAACTTCACCCTTGGATCTGCGTACACTATCCTCGGGATAAGACTAATCACTTCCTCCACATTCTTCTTCCTTATGTTGTCCTCGGGGATGGAAAACTGAGTACTTGGTATATTCTTCGGCAGGTGCCACTGTGTATCGTGTGTAGGCAGACCCGGAATGGAAAAAGACAGGTATACAACCTGCCAGGATCGAGTCGAAGGCCGACCTTTGGGTGTAGGAATACTCTGAGGGTGCAGGCAGAACCATGAGCCCCGCAAGACCACTGGACATGTTTTGGTCCAAATACTATAACTTGGCTGTAAGGATGTAATTTTCGGGTGTTGCCCCCTTCTTTTACTAAAAAATAAAAAGGGACTTGGCTCCGTCAAGTTGGTCTCGTATCTCATGAGATGTGGCCTTGATGGTAGATACTATCCATGATTTGAGAAAAGCAATCTAATGAGCTCTTGAGATTTGGTTCACAAAACAGGTTTATCCATCACATTTTCATGTCTGACCAAAAATTCATATTTTCATGTTTGTGACTCTCACTACTGATATATTCCTATAGGAAGCAAGGCCTTTCTTCTTTTTTCCATAATCTTAAGGATAAGTTAAAGTTGATTAAGGCTCAATATCAAATTGTATCTCAAAAAGTGTGATCATGAATTGAGTCTCGTTTAAAAAAACATTTTTGGGCTCCTTCAGGATAGTGGCCCAATCGGATCACTTATGAGTTTTAGAAGATTTAGAGATCCGGCATCATAAAAAGAGAGAAAAACAAGCTCTTTCTCCAAACCCCAGAAGCAGGTGCACGGCGGTTCATCTTCTTGAATGTAGCCTCAAGTTTATTTTTTCTTGAAACTGTGATTTCAATATGAACAAATGTAGCTCGGGGAGACAGTGTCGACTCTTAACAGTAACGAAACATCATTTGACACCAAGAGAAGAAACTGAGAACGATAAGCACACAATGAGAAACTGGAAAGGAGAAGAAACAAGAATAGGGAATGAATAGTTCTTTCTTGCTTTTGTGGTGAAAGTGCTAAGACTACAACATCAGAATCAGCAACAAGAGTAGCAATGCAAACACTAGTAACGAGACCACAAAACTACCAAGCCCAAACCTCCACTTAATTCTCTGATTCCTCTTCCTCTTCTTGTGCGCATTTGCCAGCTTTACGTCTCCAAAGTACAGAGAAACGCCCGGGTCACCCATTCTCACCTCACTACCGACCAAAATGGAATTGCTCACCCCCTGAACGTTGCTGTTTATGTAGATGTTGATGCAGCTGCTGTCTTGGGGCTCACCTGCACAGCCACAGCACACGAACATTGCTGCACCAAAACCCATCTCTTCCAATTTGACATGATCAAAAGAAGCGTGGCTCGTCTCCAATACCATCACCGGAGTTCTCTAGGTCGCACAACAGTCGATCTCTCTCTCAGTCAATAAGCCTGTGTCCGGTTCTCTTTATACTCGTCTTGCGGAAGGCAATTAGTTTTGTGCAGTTTAACTTTGCTCCAATTACAAGGAAAGCCTGATGCTTCCTTGAATGACTTGGAGCACACTCTTGCTCCAAAAATATATCACCAGAAGATGAGCCAAGATACTGGCGACCAAAAGAAAGCACGTTCGATGGAGAGGGCAGTTCGGTCATCGGACCATCGGATTGAATTGCGCATTAACTAGCCATCCCAGATTTCCCAAGTTCATTGAAATGTTCCTTTTTGCGTTTATGATTTATCCTCCTTACTGTTTTCAGCGGCTTAACTTCAGTTGCTCATTCACAGCAATCTTCTCTTTGAATCTGTTTCCTCTCACGATCTGCCGAACCAAACAAATTAACAAATTAATTGATATTTGTCGACGTAAATCTGCCCACCGCTATTGTGAGAAACTTTACCCCAATGTCCAAAAGAGCTATCATATGAATTTAAAGTACTCTTATTGAAGTGGTTGGAAAGACAAAGCGGCTTATTAGCAATCAATAAAGGATCAAAACTAGAAGAGGGTACAAGGCCTTCCATAATTTACAAAATCAAACTATTGGAATGAGGTTCAGACATCATGTTCCCCAAAATCTTATTGACACGTCATCTTTTGATTGCGGGAGACAGGTAGTGTTCTTCCATTCAGAATCTCTCTGCTATTATGACGAAATTGAGGTGGAAAAAACACGTCGAAAGATTTCTGCCAGGTTTTTGGCAAAAGAAATATTCAGAAATAATACAGTGAAAATGCCTCAAGGGTATGCATCTGGAGATACTCTTTCACTGACGGTAGAGCCGAATTGTGGGCCACCTTTACGGTATGAGATAAGAAACTCGACAGGGTATCCTTTCACCTTGTGCGGCACAATTCCGAGATCATTGAAAGTTAGAGCTGCAAAATCCACCAACACACGATTATAACACATACATTAAGCAATGAAAGAAGTTAAATCTGGTAAACGCAATGAATGATACAAAATGCATAGAGGACTGACCATCTTTGGATACAACTGTATCCTCAGTGAGAGCATTAATTTGATCTAGATTGAAGATGTCAGGATTGGGCAAAGGAAATGGAACTTTTTTCAGTAGTAGTTCTCGAGGCATCGCAGCGGCCTGAAATCACGGAGATGCCACGAGTTAGATTAAGTCAAATTGATTAATTAGCAACACAAACAAAGAATGAAAAGAGAGTAATTTGACGGCCAAAAGTTAGTCCTTTTCTTGCACAGTAAGCCAGAGCAATCATTTAAGATGGCATATCAAACTAAACATCATCAGATGAAACTCTGCATGATAGTCGAGTATTCAACTTATTTTCTTCTATCAAATTTGCAGAAGTCACATCAATGTGCCAATATGGCTAAAAAATCCAGAGAGAGACTGCTTAAATGGGACATCGTCAGTGCCAAATATCTGCAGCTGAAAATAGCACCATGCCATAACAACGCTAAAAAGCACATTATCAGAAGTAATCAGTTCCTACCATCTATCATAACCAAAGTTGGCAAGTAATTCAGAATGCATCAAAAGCACTCATGGACCGAATATGCTTATTTCAGCATTACTATGGAACACAGCAATATGCTTGTCATGAAAAAGGCAAGGATGAGGTAAGAAAAGAGAATAAATATATGCAATATATATAGCTGGGAATGTAAAACTGTGCAAATGGGACCTTGTGAACATTTATTTCACGCATTTGAAAACAGAATCTGGTAGAAAAGTGGATTAGCAGGTAATTGGAACTAAGTGTTTCATGCATCCATGACGCACATACATTCTGACAAAACAAATAGGAAAGTAAGGTTATCTATAATTCTTGTTTCATGCACTTCCTCATTGAGATACAACACAAAGGAACTGGTTATTCTGTCGTAGTACCTTAGCAATGGGAAAAGGAACTGATACATAACGAGGCCATTCACGGATCATATCATACATTAGCTCCGCCTGCAGGGTGCTTGACTTTCAGTAAATGAGCAAGCATTCTCAAATCTTAACAACTGTAACAAAATAAAGAAAGATTACCAGTTCACGAATGGTAAAAACCTCAGGCCCACCAAGCTCATATATCTTGCCCATGCTACTACCATCATCTTTCAAGGCCGAAACAACAGCAGCAGCCACGTCAAAAACATATACAGGTTGAATTCTGCAAAAGCAAATGACCAGTAGCAAAATCAGAATTATTAAAGTACAGATCCAGATATCCCTTAGCAAGGCATTGCATCATGAGAGAATACGTATAATCAAGTCTTACTTGGTGGATCCACCCCCAATAAGTGGAAGAAAGCTGTACTTTTTAGCAAAACGTGCCCAAGTATTCAAAATACGATCCTCTGTGCCGATCATGACAGCAGGTCTCAAAATTGTTGCCTGCAGATCATATCTCAGATCTACTGATAAAAAAAACATGATAAAGCTCATATCTCTATGTTTTCTATGGAGTGCATCTGGAAACAAGAAAAAGCATAATGAAGACTGTACAACTTCATTCAACAACCCTGAAGCTAACATTATTTTTTCTGGGAGTAGAAAAATTATCACCAAGGATCAAAACATGCATAGTTTCTATTAATAAACAAGTATCCCTCCAACCAATATAACACATGGCAACTTGAGGTATAATTCTTTTTTTTTCTTTTTACAAGAAAGAATACATTGGAAAGAAGTACCAAAACTAGAAAAACTAAAGAAAGGAGAAAAGAGGTAATGAAAACAGCTTCACATACTGGATCATTCAAAAACAGGTTTTGATTTGTTGCATTAATTAAGGTACCTACTAATCTGTCTGGCACTAATTCTTCTACAGTTTCCTAGACTAGAATTTGTGCGATTCATTAAGAAATTAGAGCCCATCATCTCTCATTGACTTTGAGGGTCCGGCAAACATTCCCAGCACTTCAAAAGCAGACAATTATGCCCTATAACATTGTACACTATTTAAGGGAGGCCAATAATCCCCAGCCAAAAGTTTGAGAGCATGTCCAAAACCCAATGTTTTAAGACCATCTCAAATACCGAACAAGACTGGTCATGAGTAGGCAATCGACCACTCAGTTTTACTTATTTATTTATTTTCTTGGGCATAGGTTTGATTGTACTTGACACCATCATAAAAAAGTTGATTTAACAAAGACGAGTATAAGGCCGAGCAATGACAAGGGCACACATCCTTCACATACAAAGGGTTTGACCCTCCCCAAGCACAACACATTTTCATTTTCAAAATAAACAATGACTGAGCAGAAGTCAATTTCAGAACACTATTAACATTTATCAGCAATTGCCCTTCGCATAAAAAATTGTTCACAACATCCAAGTCTCAACGTTAATTCTTGGTTGTATCATTTGATCATAATAGATTGGAAAACTGAGCAACAGATTTATGAAAGGATAATAAAGCTTAGGTAGTTATTGATGCAGCAGGTTGTTCAAGTAGGTACAGTGTGCTCACCTCAGGTAGCTCTCTCAAAACAGCTGTCTCCCCAGCAGCTTTAGTCTGAAGAAATTTTGACGGGGAGGAAGATGAAGCCCCCAAGCAAGAGACTTGAATATATCTCATGATACCACCATGTTCTTTAGCAATCTGCAGTGAATAAGGCAGATAATATACAGAACCTGAAAAAAGTCCATAAAATAGTTCACAGTGGCAAACCACACACACAAACACAGAGCAACTGAGGGAGGAAAAAGAAGAGGGAGGGAGAGGATTTTGGGTTTCACAAAGGTCTGCATTGGGGTTGAATCATTAGAAGTCAGGTTTAAATCACAACACTGATATGTTGATCATGTCAGACTCACAAGACCCGGATATAGACCCTCACAATTTGTGCAAGAATAAGTTTAGGAGTAGGGGGCAGATGGCTCGTATAAAGCAAAACTCTTAGAAAAGCTGTCGCGCAGAGCATTGAAGTTCTTAACACAATCCAAGCACTACCACAATGCATCGACATCCTTTATAAAATGACAAGGGGATCAAGCCAATAGATTGCCTTGACAGGACAAAAGCATCACAATAGGACCCTAGTAATGTAATTTGAGAGCTTACATTTGCAAGTACTTCAGCCATAGAATGGTTCACTTCTTCAAAACTATAATTTCTCGTCTCATATTCCCTTCCTGCCAAGTGGAAGATTTATACGTAAAAGAAACCCCAGGAAATACATTATTCACAAGGCAAAGAAACAAGGAAACGTGCAAGTACCAATCAGATTTATAACAACGTTAGCTTTTGCCATAACCGCCTTGATAGAGCCTTCGTCTCTTGGGTTATATTGCATCGGCACTATCTGAGGAAATCAAATACAAAGATATATATAAGTTTCAAATTCTGAGATGGACAAAATGGTGAAAGACCAAAAAATGTTAACTTTGAAGAACATAAAATATCAGTGTGTACCTGCCCCAAATCACCCATCAACTTGAGATGACGATGGGAATCCTCAGAGCCACGAAAAGGTACCAACACTTGTGACCCCATTTTTGCTGGAAAAAAGAGATAAATTTAACACCTATGAAACTCCAGAAAATTGTTAATGAGAAGCACGTCCTAAGAATCTTTAATAGAGTATAATGACCAGTCCTAGCTAACCTTACTTTGAAGTGGAAACCAAACAATTTTGACTGCTTTGACCATGTGAATGAAGGTAAAACAATGCAGCATACCCAGTGCCAGCAAACATTTACTTGACATAAACTGTCTAAGAAGCTACTGTTTTGTGAACTCACCAAGTTGTTGCACAACATATCGACCAAGAAAGCCAGTTGCTCCAAAAACCGTAGCTACAATGCCACTGCAAAAATCGAGGTCAAATGAGCAACACGTTCAAACCCATTGGAAAATATAATGACAACTGAGCATGGTGAAAAGGTATGATCACTGCAACAGAAGATTGTCTGACTACAAGCCCTAAAAGAATTCCACCATCTGAACATGGTGATAAACCATATATCCTATCCTGTGAATACTATGTACACGGACATAAGTATTGTGCCCAGAAAGAATCAACTTTTTATCTTTTCCTTCATAAACTCGATAAAACATGAGATGATAATTGGATCAAAATTAGCTTTTGGAATGCCATATGGACTATATGCCGCGCCTAATTTGCTGGAAAAGGTGCGTTTAGTGTAAAAAACTTAGCATAAAACCGGTCCACAGAAGAAATTCTACAGAGCCCCAATTTCTCTGGAAATCGATTAAAAGCCAACGGGAAATGCATGCTTCGATCATTGTCAGCAGCACAAATATCAGTATTGACAATCCCAATATGCATGCTCCTCGCATTTCCTGTCGCCCAAAGCTCAACATCCTCCTCCACCCCAATTTTCCACACATTATCCTCACAAGCCCAGCAAAGAAGAGCACAACCCCGGAGGAAAGAACAATCACCTGACGGAAGATCTCCCACCGGTTCCCTTCCGCACCAGGTGCCCCACGCCCTTGGTCGCGAGCGTGGACACGCACCGCCCGTCATCAGCTCCGTAATCTGCAAAACACAAAACCAAATTTCCGATCCAGCAAACTTCCCGAAAAACTCCACCGCACTAATCGGAACCGCCGCCGGCGAAGATCGAAGGGACCGGGACGACGGGCGCCGGCGAGGAAGGAAGGGAATGCGGATTCTTACAGTGGTTGCAGAGAGGGTAGACTGATTTGAGGGGGTGGACCGAGGATTGGTGCCCTAGGCGCCGCGAGATGGCCTGCATCGTGCTCCTCCTGCCACAGCGCGACTTGCAGAAATGGAAGGCGAAGAGAGAGAGAGAGAGAGAGAGAGAAGAGAGAGAGCTGAGAGACTGGAGCAGACCAAAGCGAAGCTCGGAATCGAGGAGGGGCGGTTGGATTTGGGCTGGTTCGATTTGAGAATGGGCCTGCAAGTGCGAGCTTAGTTTCAATGGAATGGGCCCCCAACTAAAGGGAAAAAGAAAGGAAAGAAAGAGAACACTTTTTTTTTTGGTAATACCATGAAATCCAAACCGGTATGCTTATGATAAATTTACCATTCATTTCCATTAAATATTACCGTTAAATTGATGAGTTGAATGATACGTGATAATTGACAAGTGTACTATTTTGAAGTTTCCCTCCATTTGTCACGAGTGTATTGGTTTATAATTTTTCGTGGTATTAACAAAATTTAACAGAAATTGAGACAAAATTTATCACAAATATATCAGTCTAGGATTTTTTGTAGTAAAAAAATTAGCTTGGCTTAAATTTATCATGGATGACTAGTTTGGGATTTTTAGTTTTGGGTAAATTTGTCATGTGCGTATTAATTTGAGGGTTTTTCATGGTATTAATGCCCCCTTATGCTCATGAAGTGTCATAATCATGTTTTCATTGAAACATCAGGATTCTTCGACTCATGTTGGTACATTCGTTGAGTGTAATTGTGGGGTTAGGTCGGGTCGGGTAGGGATTTTCTCTTCTGCATTCCATGCTGTGTGGGAGCATTACACCCCCAACCGACCGGTCGGTCTTGAGTCATGTTTTTATCCACCCAGATCAGCCACGGCGGTGCGATCCGATTATGGTGTCTGGTGCACGGAGGGGAACGCGAATGCTAGCTAGAAGGACGTCCCTTTACCCTACTCGATACTTCGACAATTCATGTTTGTTAACGCTTTCCTCGAGAACGTCAAATGTGGGAATCGAAATGTCACCCGGCCTCATCGTCCGCCCCGTTCCGTCCCATCCTACCAAACATGCGATCGTGTTAGGTCGGTCGGTCAGTCAAGCCAAACTTCCTTTGGCTGTTACAAACATGCAGATGATGGATTTCACAGTATTCTCAGCTTGAAGTTGCCGTCCCGCCTAATGACATGCATGCAAACTTAAACACAAAAACTAGAAACGATGGCGAAAGATCGGAAAGGAAAAAGAGGATTTCACTCAGTTACCGTAGGGCTAAAAAAAAACCTGTACTGTACTACCCCTCAAAATGGGTTTCTGGCAACTGGACTCTAGTATATTCACAATGACTAATCCAGCGCTACAAAATTTCATTGCGATATCGGAATGGCATCATGCCACGATTTACAATCTACTTTTATTGCAAAATCTGAATAATTACCTCCCTCCTACTCTCCTAATTATTACCCTGCCTTCGAGTGATCCTTCTTTATTTCGGTAGCCAGTGGAATGAGCATGCACGAACTTCCCCATGCTGACGCTCCAAAGAATTGACTTTCGTATGACTTTGCCCGGCTACATGTGATAGGAACCAGAGAACCCCCCCTTTCGATCCTTCTTGGTTCCATGTTGTTATGGGCCGAATGCAGCAGCACCGAATGGAGAAGAATCGGGTGAGCCAGTCTGGATTACCATACGTGGTGCTCCGAGCCCTTTAAAGGCCTCCAGGCATGCCGCACAAACTAAAACTCAGGTATGCCACTTGACCTTGATGAATACTCGGTTACCAACTTTAGAAACATAGATGATCTGTCCTCTAGTAGTCGCGCTGGAGTGTCAAACTCTGTTACTCGACCTGGAGAAAATCTCAGAAGGTAAGTACTGAAATGCAGAGACACTGCTCAACGATTATCTTGCTTATGGTACACTGATGATTTCAATTATGCATGCATGTCCTGATAGACAGAAACCCAAATACCCAGAAGAGAAAAAACATAAATGTTAGGTGTCTTCACGTTTCCTAGTAATAAGTTTCTGATAAAAGGTCCTTGTCAAAATTTCACAGTTCATTCTTGATTATTCAGAGTGAAGGGGGATCACAATTGTGGGCAACAAGTGTTAGAAGTCTCTATGTGTATGCATCCTTGTTTCATGTTATTGGATTTTCCATTGCATTGTAGAAAATATGAGGCCATGGCACCTTCTACTTTGCTATGTTGAGGGGATTCAATGCAGTGGGATTGGTTCACTAGAGACATCAAAATGATCAGAACCGTGCAGTAGGATTTTGCTATCCCTTGAGAAATTGCACTCCCCCAATATCAATAGGCATGAGCATAGGATGCCCTTAACTCTCTGTCAAAGTGCCATGACTCAGATGCAAAACTCTTCAGCACGGAATGTGACCATGCTCCTAATGGTTCTTAGAAACAAATATACATGGATAAAGCCTTGAGCATCCCCTGGCTTCTTAACATGGCTAAAGCAATGCTAGTCAGATGCGGTGACTTCCTCTTTCTTTTGTATTTCCAGTTCGTTCTTGCCTTCTTTTTCCATAACGTAGATGATCAAGAGAGAAAAAAAAAAAAAAAAAGGAATTAAAAAAGGGCCTTGAGAGAACCTGGACATACCTTCACTGAGGACTAAAACCAGATCACTGTCAATAACTGTTGGAATCCGATGTGCAATGGTGCACACGGTGCAATCCTTAAACTCTGTCCGGAGAATTCCCTGGATGAGGTTATCAGTGGCAGTGTCGACTGAAGCAGTAGCTTCATCAAGAACCAATATCCTTCCCTGCTTAAGCAAAGCCCGACCAAGAGAAACTAATTGCCGTTGCCCCACACTCCAGTTATCTCCACTCTCAAGAACTGAATTGAGAATGAGCAGATTGATCATCTGAAAGAAAATTAAAGCAAAAAGGTTGCAAATACTTTTATGGTGGCTACCCACCTGGAGTATCAAGCTTTAGCTCTTTCTCACGCACTATCTCCCCAAGCTGAGATTTATCCAAGGCCTGCACTAAATCAAGTTTAAGGGTTATTAACTCTAGCCTCAGAAGTAAAACTTCAAAGGTTATTGGGGTGTTGATGCTTCACAAGCATATAATATCAGATTCAAAACTCAAATTGACAGATGAATGGATGGACACAAATTATGAACAAGTGCTCGCTGTGAGAATGATAGATCATGAACCTTAAAAGGGGCTAATACATGAGCATAGAGAATAGCAAAGAAAGTCATGGAAGTGACATCAATTGGCATCATTTATTGCAAGCAACTTTTTGATGGTACAATGAGGGCACCCCAATCTAATTGAGATGTAATGTGGCACCTTGCCTATGTGCCCACCTCCATGCTATGTCAGTTTCCGGTCAAAATTTCAGATGACAGTCATTGCTACCAATCTTATTAAGTAAAATCTCAACAACCAAAGTCATGAGCATCAAGTATAATGGTGCCTTCTGTTTACATGAAATTTCAGAGCTTAACATTCACAATGATTGGATATGGGGCATGGAGATATGAGATTAAACTTATAAAAATACAGCAAGCAAAAAGAACAGAACCTGCCAAATTTCGACATCTGAGTGCTCCTCAAGGGGATCGAGGTTGCCCCTTATAGTTCCTTCAAATAATGTAGGATCCTGGGGTATGATACTCAAGCGACTTCGAAGGTCATGGAGCCCTATTTTAGATATGTCAATCTTGTCTATAATGATTCTCCCACTAGATGGCTCGATCAAGCGAAACAGGGCCTGAATCAAGGTTGATTTGCCACTTCCAGTACGCCCGACAATGCCAATCCTTTTTCCCCCAGGAAATGTGCAGTTTATGTCATGAAGCACCAAGGGGAGACTCTCCTTGTAACGTACCTGCAGAAAGTTGGAACAATGGGCATTTTGCGATCGACATTAGGAAACTTAGGAGTTAAAAGCAGCCTGCTTAAGAAGTTAAAACCTATTAGGCTACAAAATTCCACTAGTGGACACATTCCTTGCCCACTCTCCTCTCACACTTTACAGTATAAGATCAAGATGGTCACATCTTGGTAAACTTTTTTAAAGACTACAAAGTCTAATATTAGCAGTCGGATTAAAAGCAACAAGCTATTCTATATTTATTGCCAAATAATCACAATAAAAGAGTAAGGGCAACTTGAACCATCTTTTTGGTCTTTATGAGACAAGCTTTGAATAAAGATTCTACAAGCAAATTATAAAATAATCAACAAGAAGGTCTTCTTAAATTACAGAATGCTTCTTGCTCACAATAAAAGACAGACTAAATGCAAAAGCAGTCTAGGTGATAATATATTTTAAAAGCAATGGTGGCCAGTGGCCCTCACAAGCTATCGCCTGTTGGTCAAACTGGTCTTATAAGTCTTTCCATATTAGCTGATCAATTAGGAATAGGGCAAGCAGTAATATTTAACACCACATAATGCCAAGCTTCTCGGAAAATTCTAAATGAACTATGCGTAGGACCAATTCTGCAAAAGTTTAATTCTAAATACTCATTTAAGGCCTATCATAACCTGTTTTATGAGACAACTAGACACAAACTCACATGAATGGAATTTTTATTTTTATTTTTTGCTTGTGGTTGGATTTGGACCCAGCCTTTGTGCACCCAACTCAAACCCCTGCCAACCCGGCTGATGGCTAGTTGGTTAATGAAAATAATGTATATATATGTAGCCCAACCAAACAGCAGCAGATAAAAACTCAAAACTCTGAAAGTAGAACGTTTAACAAGTAGAGTAAAATAGGTTCTGCATACCTTCAAATCAATTAGTTCAATCATCCCACACTCTGGCCATGTAGACGGAGGGCAAGTGTCCTCTATCACTGGCGGAGCTTCACTTGGGATTTGACAGTACTGGTATATTCTTTCTATGGAGATTATTTTGTTCTCAAGCTTGCAAAAGCTAAGTATCCATCTTGAAAGGCGGGCATTCAAGTTAAGACCGTAAGTCACAGCGAGGCCAGCCATGCCTATGAAAATAAGAGAGAAGCAGAAATATGTCAAAATCACATCTTTCTAATACTTCCCAAAATCCTATCCTACCTATTGTAATTCCATTTAAGTCACTCAACATGAGTGCATAATAGTTATCCTAGCAGTAAAAACTCTTTTTCTCTGACAGAATTGGACTGATGGGACTAAAGGATACACAAAGGAAACTTTTTTATCTAAGTTGAAAATTCATTGAAAATCAGGTAAGACAAAATCTACAGAAAACTTAATCAGTCCCAAGATTTAACTGGTTCAAAGACACCACAGGGTTTAACAGTTGATGCTAAGAATGTGCTCAAGCCACCACTTGTAAAGCATTGTTTTGTCTGATCCACACATGCTCCAAAAGAAAATCTCCAAAAACTACGTAAGATTGATTGGGGATAAGAAGAAAAATTCAATACTTACTAGGATCAATACTTCCAGGTGGAAAGCTGATTAGTAGAACCATGCAAAAAGCGAACACAAATGTGGAGAGTAATTCCATGCGAAGGCAAAGCCACTCTATTGCTGCAATACTATAAAAGAATGGGCGACCAAAACAGTCGAGCAGATGAAGATTCCTCTTCATAAATCTCTTTTCTTGCCCAAAACCTCTTATTGTGGCGGCTCCAGCAATTGATTCCCCAAACAGATGCATGATTGGAGATTTCTGGATGCTTACAATACGGACAAGTTCTCTTGATGAAGCCATGTAGTATTTCTGCATTCAGATACCCTTCAGTTAAGTGACATCAATTAATCAATCATGTACTTATTAGGTGATCTGGGTGCATGGATCTTCTTTCTTCAGAAGAACAAGAACTTCCATTCAAATTGGCGCAAAGGGGAGCCTATCCATGTATAATCGCAGTAATAACAAGGGAAAATTCACCTACTTCTGTTATTTAGTCATGACTTCCCCTCTCTTAGAAAAAGACAGTATAAATGAGCTCAACATCAGTCGCATATGTTCAGAACACAAAAATGTCCAACAGGATTAGGACTTAGCAGGAGAGAACAAAATGTTAAGTCGATCAATGCCAGGTAGGCCTGGGTTGACATATTGTTTAGATTTCATGCCGCCATGAGACAACTCTGAACAATCCAATTTCTTTGAGGCCTTAAAAATCTCTTGCCATCATATTCTTGTAACATCATAGGAAAAGGGTTATAATTGTCATGGCCACTGGACTAGCACATATAAATAACTTTGCATTCCTCTGTTTGGTATTCAAAAAATAAGACAAAAGTTGTAACTAATATGTTAAAGCAGAACTCAAACTCACCTGCATCCACAAGCAAGCTCCTGCCATTGGGATGACAAGAAGAATCACTTGCCAGGTAACTTTAGCCATTACGCATACAATGCCAATAAGCTGTATGGTTGTTGATGCAAAACCACCAAGTCTAAAGGGAATGTCAAGATCCACGACACTTTGATCAATCGACACCTAAAATAAAAGTATGAATCCCATTCATCAGTTGGCAAATCCACAGATAATTTTAACCACGCAGGAGAGTCTCAAATCTCAAGGTCTAACTCTCTAGAATGTACATAACAACAGTTAATGGACATGCAAGTTTTTTGTAAGAAAAGGAAACATACACGATTCAAAATCCGTCCAGCTGGTGTAGAGTCAAAGAAAGACATTGGAGCACGAAACACACTTGTCAGCATCCTCAAGAAGAGCTTCTGAGCTGCAGCAAGCCCAAATGTAGCCACAAGAACAGCCCTCACAAATATAAACCAAGAACTCCCAAAAGCAAGTGCCATATAAACGATCAGGAGCACCATGGGACCGACTTTTGGCTGGTCTCCCTCTGTTTGGGGATTTGCCCAAGCCATCCACCAATTACTACCAATTTGAAGAAATTGAAATAACGATTGTGCAATAATTATAAGCGGAATCAGTAAGCCTTTATATGCAGCAGCCATATATGAGAGATAAACTGTCATACTGACGCGTCCCCGCTCTCTTTCCTCTTCCTGAACAAGCTGCTTTTTTCGTGACCGCTTTGCTTTCTTTTTCTCTTTGATTGCTTTCTGTTCCGGAGCTGATATTCCGTCGTGCACTTCTTTTGCCAAAATATCAACGTCATTGCCTCCGGCATTGCATTTTTTCCCAAGTATGACAGAGCCAGGCAAATTCTCATCTGAATCTTCTGATGAGTGGTTTGGAATGTCTAATGCTCCAATTGCTTCATGGTGAGCGGAGACCAGTGTTTCAAAATCAGTTCCTGCTTGTAGAAGATTGTCATATTTTCCAGCTTGAATGATGCACCCCTCCTTTAGGACCTGCAGAAAAGAAAGACGAACATAGGAATAAATGTGATGATCGGAGATCCATCAAGCATTGACATTCTTTCATGTACAAAATGCTAATAATCATGTCATTTCTAGCAAGTGCAAGAAGTGCTTCAACAAACCTTCTTCAGTGACAAACTATCATTGCTCCTTCCCAATACAGAAAGGGAAATCACAAAACAAGTATTTTTCACTTGATGGGAAAGATGTTTTAACCCACTCACAGGGAAGAAAGTTTGTAGCATCATGTAAAACAATTTAAACTTAAAAGTAGTGTTAAAGCAATTTTATACAGTATGAAAGTTAAGTGCAAAACCTAGAGAGAGACAAACACAGTTAAACAACAATTTCCTACCAGTATCATATCTGCAGCAGGCAAAAATTCAACTTGATGGGTCACAAATATCACAGTCTTTGTAGCTAGTGCTGTTAAAATGTATTCCTGCAATGAGATCAACATGTTCAATTAAGATCCATCCGCTTAAAGCAAAGGAAAGGCAATGCACTAGAGAATTTCAACCTTAAACAATTCTGATCCTGTATGTGCATCAACCGCACTGAATGGATCGTCAAGTAGATAAATGTCTGCATCTTGATAGAGTGCCCGAGCAAGCTGTATTCGCTGCTTCTGCCCACCGCTCAAATTAATGCCTCTATCACCAATGATGGTCTGATCTCCATGGGAAAAGAGCTCCAAATCCTTCTTTAGTGAACAAGCATGGATCACCCTTTTATATCTTGCTTTATCCATAGGGCTACCAAAAAGAATGTTCTCTTCAATATTTCCAGATTGTATCCAAGCTGACTGAGAGACATAAGCTGCAGAACCACAGATTCTGACCTGAAAAATCATCCACCATGCAACAATTAGCAAAAAGTTTCCAACTTATTGTGAGCATTTGAAAGAATCTTAGAAACATCAGTAGCTAGTCATACTTCACCGGCAACTTTTGGAATCTCTCCAAGGATACAGGAAAGAAAACTTGACTTTCCGGAGCCAACCATGCCACAAACAGCCACCCGCATCCCTGATTCCACTTTCAATTGAATGCCTGATAGAGTTGGTCTTGCAGAAGAGGGGTCCCAGCAGAAAATGCCATTCTTTATCTCCACAGAAATCTTAGTGGAACCTTGTGGAAGGACTATAGTTGCATCCTCCTGCAATTCTTCCTCCTGGAGGAACCCAGAAATCCTGTCTAGTGAAACTTTTGTCTGAGCCATCATTGACACCAAGTCAGGAAAATTTCTAAGAGGGTCTTGGAGAATCCTGAATGTCGCCAGTGCAGAAAGAACACTGCCAGCAGTGAGCTGCTGAGACATCAATACGGAAGTACCAAAAGTGACAGCACCAACAAATATGGGAGAGCTCCAAAATATGAATGTGATAAAAGCTTGAGAGTAGAGTGCTTTGCGGAGCCACTTAAACTCGACGTTCCTCATCTCCTCCAGTTTAACTCGATATCTGTCCTCCCAAGCCTGCAACTTAAGAATCCTCATGTTCCTGAGACATTCTGATGTCTTCCTCATTCTATCATCCTTGGCAGCCATGAGTTTATCTTGATAATCTTCTTGGATCCTAGCCACTGGGACAGTGACAATGATGGACACAATGGTGGCAACCAGAGCAGCAACAGAAGCAATTCCAACGTTCTTATATAAAATAGCTAAAGCAAGAGCAATTTGCATTGGAAGCATCCATATGTCATGTAGATACCAGGAGAAGTCCCCAACTCTCTGGACATCTACTGCCATGTAGTTAACAATTTCCCCACTGGTATGGCTTTGCTTTGCAGCACTAGAGAGCCGAAGGCCTTTTCGGTACACCATTGCTGTTAAAGCTGATCTCACATGCATTCCCAGGATATCAACCCCGAGATACCATTGCCGGGTTGTTAAAGTCTCCACTAGCTTCGCACCAAAGAAGATCCCAGCCAGAATGTAACCTTCATGAGGGAAGGTCTCCTTTCCAACAAGGTAATCCACAAAGTAGCTTATCAAGAATGGACCGACATATGAAACTAGAGTGTTCAAGCCAGCAAAAATGGCATTACATGCTGCTTCTCTCCAAAATGAACTGAGTATTGCCCAAGCCAAGGAAGGCTGCTTCGAAGGATTTTCAGTCTTCAGTTTCTCCCAGTTTGATTTCAACGCCTTATAATTGGTCTTGGCTCGATCCTTTGGGGCAAGAAGGGGGATGTCCCTGAGCTCAAGTGGCCTCTTGGCACCAATAGAAAGAAGTGGGTTCAGCCAAGAAAGAGTGGCCAGACTAAACAAGCCAGCATCACTGTATGGGGTAACTTTCGCAGACCCAGCTTCTTCCTCAAGAAGCAACGGCTCCCGAATATCAGAATTTCTACAAGTTTGCACACCAGTATCACCCTTAGCTGCAACGTAACAAAGGAAAGCGAGAGCAGGGGCACAAGCGAAATTTGCCACGACGTGTGAACTCCAATGCCCAGAGCCCTCTACCAAGAATGCTCTCACATCAGCATGCAGAGTCAACAAACAAATTAAAAATGAGACCAACCACCATACCCTCAACAACAGAGGGAATTTCTCCGGCACATTCAATTTACAATGGAAAGCCGAGAAGCTCAATAAGAACCAAGCTAAACACTGAGCCGCAGGCAAGCAAAGACCAGGCCAATCCACAGATTTTCCACTCGAGGCCTCTCTGATCAAGCCAGTCCCATCAAAACCCAACACCAGAACTTGCACAAACAGCACGTAGAAACAACTAAATACCGATAGCTTGAACCCATTACCTATCTTAACCACGAAGATCTCCCCATCGAAGCTACGCCTGATCGGGCTTGAACCCGCAATAGAATCGTCCTTGGCGATCCGTATCCGGCCTATGCAGACCGATATCTGCCTCACCGAGACGACAAAGAGGAACACCAGACAGAGCGTCAAATTGATGCAAACGGAAGACAGCTCCAACACGGGCAAGCCCCGGACGGTCCTCAAGAGGGTATTATCACCGTGAGGCGACCTCGGGATGACGGCTGACGATAGAGAAGCCAATTTATGGAGCCAAAAGGGGAAACCCATCATTGAATAAGCTCTGCCCGCAGTGAAGAGAATTGAATGCGGAAGCCGCAGCTGGAGTAGCAGCAATAACACTAGTCCGGCGGTGGTGGGTCTCGTTGCGTTGGCAAGCTAAGCCAGGAGGACGAGGAGTGAATCGGCGTGAGGAGGGCATTTCACCATCTGAGGAGGGGGGATTACAGAGAAGGAGCAACAGGTGCGTTACATGGTGATAGAATCTCAAGACACATTGCACATGAACAGCAGAAGACGCCAACAGAAAAAGGTTCTTATCAGCACGGAACACGAAGAAGGGGGACAGAGAGGGAGAACGACGGTCAGTGAAAGAGAAAAACAAAGAGAAAATTGTCTCTCTCTCTCTCTCTCTCTCTCTCTCTCTCTGATTCTCAATATTGCTAGCAGCAGGAGACAAACCAGACTGGCAAAATCAAATCTGGGCAGAACCCGTAACGAAAAGAACCAAAACAAATCGCCAAAACAAAAGAAACAAAAAGAAAAAATCGATAAGGAGAATGACCCGATTGCTGAAAACGACGGCGGAGGCGAAACTTGAATCGGACAGGCGGTGCAAACTCGCCACGCACCGAAGAAAAAAGAGGCAGGGAAGGTGAGCTTATTGTTCAGACGTTGCAGACAGAAAGAAGAAAAAAAGCTCAAGCTTTTCTCTCCAGCTGCACTATCCACAAGTCACAATGTGAAACATGATAATGAACACGCCAAAGACTCTCTCTCTCTCTCTCCCCAAAATACATATATACAATATGCGGAGACATAGGAGAGAGAAGAGAGACTAATGTTATCGCGACATAATTGAAAAATCCAATACCACCAATGCGCGTGGTCGTCGTCGGCCACGATGCTAACCTTTCTTTGCTTACCTCGCGCGACCGTGACGTAAAAGGGTCACCGCCCACTTCCGTGCGAAGCTTTGCTATATACGTCGGCTACCATGGACGGGTAGTTGCCGAGAACGGAAGGTGGAGAGCTCCCTTCCCCTTCTCCTGCTCTTCTTCCCTGGGTCGTCTCTTATTGGGTTTTCTCTCTGTCGAGCTCAGGTGCTACTCCATGGAATATATACACAGCGCCATGATGCGCGATCGGCAGTCGAGAGGAGGAGGAATGAGCTTCGATTCTGCCGCATGTTGGCAAAGATACCCGAGATGGAAAGGAGAATATTACTCCTGCTTTCATTTTCCTTATGGCGATTGCGATGGGAATGTGAGATATTCGAAGAGCGTCTCGAGCGCGAGCACTGAGTTTATGTAACGAGGATCCATGCCGGTTGCTTAGAGTTTGTATTGCCCGTGTCGGGAAAGATTGATGGGGATAGGACGTTTCTATAAATTCGCTACGACCCAACCTGTGTGCCCGCGACCGTCGGATCACTGAAGAACGGATCTCGATCGTTCGCTGAAAATTTTGGGAAGTGTTGATGAGACGCGATACTTTGTGTGGGGAGGTAGATATAATGCGCTAAGGTCCGGCGCCTTTAGTACGGTGGATTGATTCTTCATGGAAATTGTAGGAATCCCTAAATGGAATTATCGGGTTATAAGTGCACTTGGCCACGGCTTTAATACGGTGGATTGATTTTTCGTGGAACCATAGAAATTCCCGAGTGGGTTTATTGCATCAAAATTCCAAAAATGGAAAAAAAATTGCATTAATTCTTCTTCTTCTTCGTTTCTTCTATTGAACCAAAATTACTTGGAAGGTAGATAAAAGGCTTTCAAGTCTAGAAAATCCCAAATAATTGTCGAGCAAAGCAAATGCCAGAATGCAAATAACAAAGCATAGTCTAAACTTATGACCAAATTCAGTGATAGGTACTTGTTGAGATCCTTCATTCTATTTGCAACGGCTTGTGATGCGCATTTAAGACTAATGTCCTCGTCATCATCATAATGAAGAGACATCAATATCAAGAATGCACATTAAGTACTTGTAGGGAACTCCTAGATCTAGATCTAAATCTAAATCACTAAAGAAGAGCAACCTAATCTAAAAAAGGTTGTGGAGTTATATCATGAACATCCCCCTTAGTTGTTGCCAACTCGACGAATGGCCGAATTGGTTTTCACGTTCAATAGAATTTTATTTATTTATTTATTTTTGATAACCCGGTAACCGTCGTACAGTTAGCAACTGGTGATGTAAACTCAGGGGTACTAGCTCGAGGCCCACCTCCCAGGCATCCCACTTAAGTCGCATAATGGGGGCGAGAAGTTTCAAACTCCTACCCTCCGGCAAAGGGGTCAGAGCATGAACCAACTCATCTACCGCGGGGATGGGTTTCGGTAGAAATTTATTCATACACACATATTCCCAAAACAGACTAGAGACAAAAGTAAAGACAATAAATCAAGGAAAAAAATTTAAAACTAAATACGCTAAGAGCCTATCGAAGAGCTTCAAAATATGAAATTTTTTTGGGATGTCGGCAAACTCCTCTCATAAAATCTTCTTGAATTTCTATAAATTTATGACATAAGTGGAGAGTTCAAATACTAAAATACTCTCCCAATTTTCTCATGTTGATTTCGGGGGAAATGTAAACAACGTATTTTGCATTCAGTAGAGGGATGTATCAAAGCCAATTAATGTAATAAAATTCATTTAACCGAGAAGGAATATCACTAAATAAGTGAACCTTATGGTGGGGAACATGTCATTAACTTTGTGAATTTGAGTAAAATGGGAAGCAAAATCCAAACGTACATAAAAGAAAAGACATTAGCCGATTCTTTTAGATAGATAAATTTATGTAATTCAATTAGTCAAGACTTATCAAACCATGTGAATTTCAATTCATTAATACACGCAATCGTGTTGATTTTTTTTTAAAGAAAAATAATCCTTGGGAATTATATATTCCTGTGCCTTGCTATTGCTAGGCAGCGTCTTTTTCAAAGGTGCTATATGATGATTTTCACGTTTAGAATCCATTCCCAGACGACTTCTTAGGAGTATTTTTCTTTCCCGGCGAGAATTCTGGCATGGTTGGCAACTCGTGCGTCACAAATTTTTATGTCTAATCCGCTGGAAAAGGGGGGCGAGGAAATTGATGAGAATCCACGTCCGAAGCCATCATGGTTTTTCCATTCCGAGGGTCACTTTCGCCAAGCCAAAATCACCTTGATATTTACTCTTATGCCATTTAATTGTATTTTTATTTTTGTGTTTTTGGTTGAATGGGCATAGAAAAACACTCTGGAATTTCAAATTTTTCCGGTGGGTCGGTGCATTATTAGGTCATGAGGACCAAAATCAGCAGTAAAAGTCATTTCTACAAAGAGGCGCACGGTGCAATCGATTGCATGCAAATCCATTTAGAAAGGAGAGGGAGGGTAAAAGTCGGTCTCTGCCGACTGTCCCCAGTCGGACGATTCGTTTTCATTTGGAAATTGAACGAGATGAACAGTATCAGTTACCCCACTTATCACCCGCCCGCCCGCCATCTTTGGCATTTTCTGTGGAACGTCACAACATCAAAAAAGCAAAGCAAAGCAAAAGCAAAGCAACAAGAAAGGTGGAGGGAGGAGCATCATGAGTCGCCAGGAGGTTTGCCTTTTTGCAAAGCTTAAATTAGGCATGCCTTTGCTAAATCTTTTTCTTCCCTATCTTAAGATAGGAATAACTCTGAATTTTTATGTTTTAAAATTGAGACGAAATAGTTTAAAAACATACTTAAATCCAAAATTTTGACATTTTTTATGAAACGGCAAAACATAAAGCAAAGCAAAAGCAACAAAACAACAAGGGCGGGGGGACATCATGAGTCACGGCTAGCCTCTCGAGGTTTGCCTTTTTGCAACCTTAACCTCAGGCATGCCTTTGGGCAACAAGAGAGAATGGAAACATGGAGAGAAAATAAGCGGTTTGTCTTTTTATTTCTTGCCAATTGGACCTCCCATCTTTGTAATTCAACTTGATTGTAAAGAAGATAAAAAAGATGGAAATCGAATTCTTACTCACGAGGATGGAAATAGATTCTCCGGATGTGGGGCATGTTTTTAAAATACAAAAAGAGATAAAAAAAGAAAATCAAATAAGAGATTCTTGGGATGTGGGGCATGTTTTTTTAAATATACAAAAATCTTGGAAGCAACATAAAAAAAATCATTGAACTTTTCATATTAGTAAAGTTCGAGGAATGATTGCAAAGGTGAGAAGCAGATTCACGTGGATTTATGCATATGATGATGAAGATCGCCTTTAATTATTTATCGTGAAGGAATGGCATCAAGATTCGAGAATTAAAAAAAAAATACAAAATTTTTCTTGGGCACCTCGGCTTCAATAATATGATTTTCTTTTGGTGACATGATTGCAATTATGGACGGTCCATTAATCGGAAATATTTTGGTCAATTGACAACCAAGGTCCACCCAAAAAGGTGGGAGCCACTCATGTACTATGGGAAAATTATTGAAAAACAATCATAATCATATTATAATTATGTCAATTTAATTATAACATTATGATTTAATTAATTTAATGCTAAATTTTTTGAAAATTTGTCAATATAATTCATCAAACTAATTTTTAATCAAAAGCCGGTTGTCCTACGTGGCATGGACTAATGCTAACATGGATAATTTTTTTTATTTTTATTTTTTTATTTTTTAAATATTTTTCTTTTCTTCCTTTTTATTTATTTATTTATTTTCACAAAGGTCGCATGAGAGTAGCTGGAGCTCGCTAGCCACCAAGTGAAGCCCTCGCCTTTGGTCACAACCCTAGCTGCCCATTGTGAAGGGGAAAAAAAGGTGTAAGGAAAAAATACTAAAAATATATAAAATTCACAAAATATTTAAAAAATTGAAAAAAAAAATACATATTCATGTTAGCGGCTATCAACCAAAATTGGCTAGATGAATTATATTAATGTCAATAAAAGGTTTATGATTAATTTGGCACGTGTGTAATAAATTTATTACTTTTTTGATTATTATTTACATACTAGGTGTGAGCCTTTTCATGCAAAATAGCAATGAGGATGTCTTTGGCATACCTAACATTCTACATCTTCTTCTTTTTTTAAGAAAAATTGTATAATTAAGATGTCCCAAAATGGAGAAAGAGAAAAACCAATCGATGGGGATCATCTCGAGTTCAATGACCACTTCCTCACCGGTAGCCATCCTCTCTCAGAGCCCAACAATTGAGGATGGGTTTGACATACCTACTATTCTATCGTTTGTTTGAAAATTAGATGACTAAGATATCCAGAAATGGGAAAAGACAAAAGCTGATTGACAACAATCACCTTAGGCTTGGTAAGCACGGCATTGAGGATGATGACCACTGAGAGAGAGATGGGTGAAATCAAAATCAAAATCAAAATCTTATAAAAGAGGAAGAGAATCTATACTTAGATATCCAAAAAAATACTCCACGAGGAAGACGTAATCTTGACCTATATAAGTCACTAATGCATAATTTAACAGAAATTAAGATGTAGTTTGATTGCCCCACCTGATCTCACCCGCCGGTCTCGACATTCTTTTGACTTTTCCTTTTTTTTCATTTCTTCTTCTTTTCTAAGGAAAAAAAATTAGGATGGAAAAAGAAAAAAAGAGGTTGGAAAATTCCGCTGTACGGAGAGTTTCTGTCATCCTTATTGGTGAGTTTAACTGTCGCTTTCGATTTGATATGATGTGGTCGTGGATTGGACCAGCGTGAAGCAAATCTCTCTCTCTCTCTCTCTTTGCATGAGATGGGAAATTGGAATATGATGGAGAGATTCTCCTGCCATTTGACAGCTGGTATATTGCCATACGAAACCCCATCTATCTGTCTGATAATTTGTGCGTAAAGTATCCATTATTGCAGATTTTCTCAATTTTCCTTGTGACCCATGTTACATTATGCTGAAAGATGGCAGAGCAATTCAAATCCAACTAATTTTCACCATTTCGATATGAAATAAATCAAACTGCAGTATAATCACATAACAGGCAGTTGACGAACCTATCATTTTATACTGGGAGAGGAAATGCGAAATCTAGCCACTAGATTAACAAGTAAGGTTGATTCAAATCTCATGTCTCTAGAAATATGAGGTATGAAATGCAAATCTGTTTTGATGCTGTCTTTTGTAATCTGGGGTTGCCGAAAAGTAAGGTAGCTCTGTGTGCACAACTTATTTTCTGTAAATCATGGGTATTATTGGTGATTATGATCAATTACAAAATAAGTATTCATCAAAAGAAAAGAAAAAGAAAATTGAAGGATGGCAAATGGGTGGCCAGGGGTAGGTGCCTTTGAGTTGTTCCGCACTGAATGCAAACTGCAGATATTTTGCCACGCGTGGCCATAAGAAAACAGCTAATTATAATAATAATAATAGAGAGAGAGAGAGAGAGAGAGAGAGAGAGAGAGAGAGAGAGAGATTTATTTCGCAGGCGTTGAACCAAATCAACCACATCTTCTCTCAATGCGTGGCAGAGATTAGCTTAGAATCTAGAATTTGGTTGCTGACCATTTAGCTAACGACAACTCATCAAATCTTAAAGGGCAAAACCACCAACAAAAAAATAAACCCAACATAGTATTTCAAACTTGTGTAAATGACCCAATAATTAACTTTTACGACAACCATCGTAATAAGCTTTACATAGTTATTTATTGTAAACAGAAGTGGGACAGAAGGTGTTTTCGAGTCACTTAGACAAATTTTGGATATTAATGAGATGAAAAAGAATTTGGAAATATTGGGCAAAGGTTAGATTGTTTTGTGGGATTGACCCAATCTAAAATAGCAATCTCCAAGTTTGACATTAGTTTGAGATATATTCAAATCCTAAATTAAAGATTGTCCATGTGAATTCTACTAGTTATATTCACACATCTTTTGTTAGGGCCATTTGCATAGGGTTAAATATTTAAGTTAAGCTTGTTTATAAGACTTGCATGGTGCTTTATAGGTTTTATGGTATCTAGATCTTGCATTCGTGTTCCTAAATTATAAAGGAAAAACGAAAATTTTTGGAGTAACTTGTCAACATTGTTTCAATTGTACTATTAATTTTTAGTGAGAATAAATGGGATCTTTGTTGTATTAATATTTTGTGAAAAATCAATGATTTCAAAAATATATTTATAAAAATAATAACTTATATCACTTATAAAAATGTATAAATGAAAATTATTTTCATCGCCCATAGAATGTGTAGACATAAATTATTATTAATAATAAAAATATTTTTTATTAACTAACTATTTTAAGCTTTCCAAATGATTATTTTAGAAAAAATATCTTTTAAATTATTCATCTTCAATGAAACAAATAGAGCATCAGCATTATTTTTCATTAATTAAGGCATTAGCTCTCAAATTTGGCTCCACTACAGGCCACCGAAGAATAATTTCTGATGGAGGATCTAGTTTTAGTGTAAATGGCCTAACTTTGACCAACCTAGGGAGGCAAGTTTAATCTAGTTTGTATGGGACTAATAGATGCAAAGAAATTCAGGCATGTCCCAGGCAATGATTAAAAAAACTGTTTTTAAGAAAGTGCTCAAGGCACTAGTTGACAATTGTCTTTAGAAAAAATAACACAAAATCACCATCAACTTTGATTAAATATGCAATATTGTTCTTAAATTTTTAAATTTCTTCAATATGATCCATTAATTGTGGCCAAATGTGCAATATTGTCTTTTTAATTTGCCCAATGTAGTTCCTAAACTAATGTTAGACATTCAATAGAGCCATTTTGTTTGCTTGAATGACAAATTGAAAGTTACTTGATGATATATCATAAACATAGTTGGATTTCTAAAAATGACATGTTAGCATGTCCATCCTTTTATCTATTTACTTGAGAAATGAAAGGAAACAAAGTAGAGACTTCAAATTTTTACATGGAGATTTTTTTTTTCTTGATTTGAGATAATTATCTTATTTGAGCAATTCACGCATAACTTTTTTTTTGTCCACTGCTCAAACTCAACGGATTGGAAGACACACAGCATATTCCATTAATATGATTAGATGAAAGGACGGTATCAAAAACGTTTTTCATATGATCTAAAACTAGATTATACATTTATCAAACAATTTAGAGTTTACATTAGATAAACAAAAAATTCATGAATAATAATACAAATTAGATCAAAATTCAATAATCAAATTTAATAAAATAAAATTTCAGGAATGGTATTGCGCGTTAGGCCAAAATCAAGTCATTTTCCCCTTTTTCTTGGCATGGAGAGTGCCTCAACGCCGGTAAGTTGCCAATATTCTTTGGCCGGGTACCAAACCTGAAAAGGGCGACACCATCATTGCTGTGAATCCAAAAGATGCCCCTTATCGAATGGAATATGAACCACCCTATCACAAATTCTCAGACAGAACTCCCCCCAAATTCCGAGAAAACCTATGATGATGCTCCTCCTCTGTTTCTTTTCTTTTAGGGAAAATTCGTGCATGAGATTGTCTTGTGGATATCCCGCGTTGGTGGAGCACACATCAAAAGCATAACGGGACAAGTTGGTTTCAAGATAAAGAGAGCATATAAAGATTCAACCATGGAATAATATAATATGATCAGAATAATGCTTGGGTATTTTCTTTTTATGATTATCTAGATATAAAGATAAATGTAAGATAAAATTAGAATTCTCTTTGGGCTTTCATTTAGATCCACAGGAGTCGTTAAATTGCTTGATGGCGAAGGAACTCGTTAAGCAATCCAGAGAAGAATCAAAGCTTTTTTATTTTATTTTATTTTTTAAAATTTATTTATCATTTTTACTTTAAGTGAATCCTTTTCTTTTTCTTTAATTCCACTAAGGTTAAAAGTAATGCATGCTGGACTGGACAGCATATGCAAGCTTTGTTCTAAACAGAGCACGCTGTTTTTCCAGATATTATTTGATAATTGCTCATCTTTTGTGGATGCCCAACAGGAAAAGAGGAACTTTTCAATAAGGTGGTCCACTAACGATTCAGCATGATGACGCTTTGCAATGTTGAAATGACTGGATCAGATACATGCTAACTTAAAAAATCAAGGGTACAATTTTATATTATCTTGAGGAAAATCGACTAAACCAAGATCGTGTCTTTCGCGTGCCTTTGTTAAAATGACGTGACGCTTGACTCAATGACCAAGACAGTGCGAACTTGCTGGACTTGGTTTGTTGTTCGAAAGGTATCGGTGCTAAATTCTAAAATCAGATTACGTTCATAAAATTCTATCAGATGACGCGGCAGATATTGGATAATAATTAAAAAACAAGAAGTCGGCTATTCATATTTCAATAATGGATTCTAATTCCCCAGCAGCTACTACACTTTCTTGTTAAACTATCACCATATAACTTGTTTATGAGATTTATATGCTCTTTACATATATATATTTTTTTAACCAGGGAACTCCTGCACGGCCGACAACTGGAGAGGTAAACCCAGGGCGAGCCGAGTCACCTCCACAGACATTTTGCGGACGTGGGGATTTGAACCCCTCCCCAGCAATGAGGGCGAAGGAATGAAACCACGCGACCACCGTAGGTGGAGGTTGCTCTTTACATGTATTTGATATCCTCCTATCTCAAAATTTGAACTTTTTCTCATCGGACTCACTAAGACTTGAGCCTGCACTAGGGGTGTGCAATGGGAACTGCCCAACTTGGCAACTGCTCAAACTAGATCGAACTAGTTGGTTTTGGGTGGTTCATGTAGCCAGCAGTCCGATTCTCAGTTCCCATTCTTGGAACCGGTGACCAGTCGGTTTAGTTTTCGGTTCCAATGTGAGAACCAGACCGACTAGATAGGACATGTATTTTTTAATATATGTTTTGAAATTTCTTAAGAATTAAGAAAAAAAATTCTTAAGATTCTTAAAAAAACACAATTACATGCAGATTAAAATGACGAATCAATAAATCAGTGTATAAATAAAGTGGGTTTGTCTTTGAGAATGTACTATAACATTAATAAATTTTTGCTTGGAAAATAAAAGTTACTGGTTCTATCGAACCAGTCGGTTAGTCCGGTTCTCGGTCCCAAGATCAACCCGTCCAATCCACGGTCCCATAATTTGGAATCGGTCCTCTTGGTCTGGTTCTAGATTCCACTTTGGAATTGGACCGAATCAGGAACCGATCACTCTTAGCTTGCATGGACCTTGCATGCGAACTACATGGGCGGTCTCTATAATTTCTCCTCTATTCACAAAAAGTAAGAGAAAATTACCATGCAAAAATAAGCAAAAACAAGCAAAAACCCTATTCAATTTCTAAGAAAATTCACCATCCACAAACGCCACACAAACCGACTGAACAAAACCCGTAAAATAATGTTTTCTGCAAGTGTCGTGCCCAACCTTCCTATCCCTTCGTACACTGTCTATTCATTTTATGTATTTTATGTGATTTGTTTATCAACGCATGCCAGAATGTAGTGGGCGGACTGAACTGGCAAAAAGCACAGAAAAGCACACTCGTGAGCTGTGATATGTACTGGAGCGATGGTGGGCGTCGTTGCTAGGCTGCTGTCGTTTCCGTGCCAAGAAAACGCCCTCGGCGTCCACAGCTTCGGCAGGAGACTGCAGGCCGTTCCAAAACGCATCCGTCCGAGTCGCTCACATGGCGACGTCCTGGGCGACGCACGAAGTGTGTCCAAGATAGGCAGGCATGTGCTCAACATGCAGACCGTCTTCCATGGCGGTCGTGCCCCCTTCTACGTGGCCGCTCTTTCTGGGGGCGTACGGCCTCGTTCTATACAGCCAGAAGTATGAGGTTTTTTATGCCGTGATGATGCGATTTTTTTATTTGGTCCGGTGTCGGTGCGACAGTCGGCTTGATTGGTGATAACTTCAAGCATGAATGTCAATCATTTCGATAGTGACCGTGGTATTCATGTTTCACACTCAATATGCTTCTAATCATGGTCGTTAGCTAAGACATATAAAAATTTGGCTAATTATAAATACATTTTGTACCGATTGATCATATGTTTGACGTGGCAGATAGAATTGATCATGGTATATGGTAATCCCTTTTCTTTGTGAGACTCGGATATTTTTATTATTATTTATTTTTTAAAATAATTCAGGGATTTGGGTACGAGTTAATAAGTTTACTATCGATATGGAAAATCCTCTTTCGTGCACAGGTTATTTAAAAAAGAACTAAATTAGTTATTATTGGACGATCTCATACATGTAGGTTTTGAGATGTTACAAGCTCACTACGTTGCTATATCTCTATCCTCGGCTTGCGAGGCAAAGCACGACGACCACTAGCCGAACAATGTCAGACCCCGAGAGCCTGTTGGTTTAGCAGTTGCCTCAATCTTGAGCTACACAACTCTATCCCGTGGACCGGTCGCGCACACTGCCCGACCTCTAATCTCTACACCGAGAGGTTCGATAAGGTCTCCCACGACCCTATCGGAAGTCATATCGGTCGAGCCCTCGAAACGAGTACTTAGTCAAATTACTTATCAATCATCATCAAGACCTGTCTTTTTCTCTAACATCGCAGGAAACAAAACTAACTAAATTATTCCAAGAAACCCATCAATTCTGTCCGATATATTCATATATGTACCTAGCGGAAGAGGGAAACGGAGACAAGATGGTGGACTCATAGTCATGAGGCAGGTACTTGGTATATCCTCAGAGCCAAATACGTGATTATCATATGGACACTGACCATGAATCAGAACTAGATTCTCCCCTCACCGCCTATGCTGCATCAAACTATTCCTTTGGACCTTGGAAAAAAAAAGCACATATACCAAAAGCACATCCTTGGAATATCTCACTGATCTTCTATTGCACAATACCTTCCATTGCCACCTTTGAGGAAGACAAGCAAAACACCAAGGTATCCATCGCTACTCAATGGATAACATAGATTCCCTCACATAGTACATTGGACCTCAATATCCTTATCTTGTACCACTATCTGCATAAGATAATTTTTAGGCCCTCCTAAAATCTCCTTGTCAAATCTCCCTTTTTATCTTCCGGTTAACCGTGTGATCAATAAGTATGATTGATTGTGGGCGATTGAGAAAGTTATGTTCTAGAAAAGACCCTGGGAATCATTGACATCGTGGTTTGGCCACGTCCTTGGATGAATATGGTATTGCACAAAACGAGAGATATTCCATGCGAATGTCACTTAGCAAATTATACCAAAGT